>OX439483.1:112781326-114037396 GCA_949320155.1 Melangyna quadrimaculata
GGTTGTTGAAAATTCAAACATTCAATAATATAAATTACGGAGCGAAAGCTATGCAGCCTACCTGCGAGTGTGTTATCACACAAAAAACCCAATCAAATATTAATTTTGTTAAATTATTATAGTTCAACACGAAATCTTGTTGAAATAAATCAACATGCCTTAATTTTCAACTATTTAGAAAAGTATAATAGGGGTATTTATGCAACGTCGTAAAACCCAGATAAACCTGGTAAGGGCCCAGTTATAGCTATCATTGGAAACCATCATTGAAAATATTAATTGTCAATTTTGAGAGATTTTGAAGGAAAAATATATGATTATTTTGATGCCAAAGTAAAGCTAATTGACTTAATATTTATTTTTAGTTAAAAAAAAAATCAGTTTTTCACAACTTTTCTCAGAAAATGACATTTTAATTTTTCGATGATGAACTACTTTACCCATGATCATTGAAAAAATTAAAAGTTACGTTCTGGGGAAGATATGGGTCAAAATGAATTTTTTTTGGAGGAGAAATAATTAAGAAGTCGTAAGGTATATTTCTGCATTAAAATATTCCATGATTAAACTTTCCAAGTGTCTGAAAATCAACAGCTAACTTTTTCAATGATGGTTTTCAATGATAGCTATAACTGGAGCCTAAGCCAGATAATTTTATCTCTTCAGAAATGAACTACTGTCAAAATTAAAACAAAAATATTCTGCAGAACAGATAATTTTATCTAACGAATTTGATGCGGAAAGCGCAGAAATAAACCTGAGTCATTTGTGACGTTTAATTTGATTATTTCACACGTTTACGCAAGTATTTATAAGGGGTTGTTCGTTGTTCTTGAAAATATCTTGCGGAAAGTTATATCTTTCTTCTATGCGGAAAATTATCTCGTTGCATGAATACTCTTAACAAATTGGGATGTTACGTTTTGAAGAAACAAAAAGTAATCACCCTAATACTAATAATTATTTTAAAGACCACAAACAAATTCGAACAATATTTGATGGCAGGTCAAAGATCTTGAATACATTTATTATGAAACAACAAAAAAAAGGAACATCCCTTATCAAGAAGGAGCATTTATTAACAAAATACCAAAAACTTGTGTGAGAGAAGAGAAATTCGTTTTCGTATAGCAATTGGTTTCTGGGATAATTAGAGAAAAATAACACAATTTCAACATTTTGATGCATACAATTTATTCTGTATGCCATGTTCTAGTCTATTTAGAAAAGATTTTGAAAAATTATTTGACGTTTCTATTGCAATCTTACCATATTTTCTAATAACTTCTTTTTTAACACTTTTGCATTTGTAATGGCCACTTTTCAAGGTCACAGGTGAAAATGTTTCAATAAATTCTCTAAAAGATTAATATCTGCTAAAAACGGTGAAGTTTTCATTAATTTTGAACAACTGTAGACAGGCAAAATGCAAGTGTTATAAACTATGTTCATTGTTTTATTGTTCTTGCAGAAATAAATTGTCTTTTTAAACTCAAATTCTTGTGCAATCTTAAGAATCTTTTTTGTTCAAAATTTCGATATATTTTATGTGGTCTAAAAATCCTTGAATGGTACCTATCCCAGCATACCCACCCTAGCTGTCGATGAACCACCCCAAACCATATCACCAAACCTGCTACGCGTATTTAAAAGAGTTTGGTATTCGGTTTTTGCCAAACAATTTACCGATTATTTCAACGAAAGGATCTTTAACTTTGCCTTATGATTGAGAATCCTTTTATGCAAAAGATAAAATGTATGGAATTATGGTTACTTGCCAAAAATTAAGTTTTACTCTGGGCCTTACCAATAATTAATGACTAAACAAGCGTTTAGATAAACGCCACGTTAAACTTTAGAGACGAGTTAATTTGTGTGTTAACCAATAACCAAATAAAAAACGTTTCTAACTAATCAGTGCTCTTTTACAATATCTACTACATTTGTTGCCAAACAGACAGGGCGAGTTCGTAATTGCAGAAATATGCGGCAGATCTGCCGCATGCCTGCTAAGCTTCTGCATATCGATTTTATTTTTCTTCTGCCCGCAGATAACAAGCAGGCGGCAGTTTTTTAATAAATTTGTGTTCGTAAACATTACAGCGCAGAAAATTATTTATAAAAAATCCAATTATTAAAATAAGGCGATTCTAGGGCTTTTGGGTGACATTTGGAAAGAAATATTCGTTGATAGACAAATATCCTAATGATTTATGTACTTCGAAGCCATTTCATATACAGGGTGGGTCAATCACAAGCTTCTTTTTAAAAATGAAATAAAGTGAACAAAATTTAATTTTGCCCATGTATTATGGCCTTATTAATAACAACAAACATTCCCATTAATTATGGAACACAACGTCGTTCAAGTGGCTGCATGGAATTCGGTCACTCCATTTTTCCAAAATCTTGTTGATGGTTACGGGCTGTAGCTCACGGATTGCTTGGATGATATTGGCCTTAAGTGCTTGAACCAATTCCGGATTACTGGCATAACATCGGTCATTTACGGTTCCCGACAAAAAATAAGTTCAAAGGGGTAAAATCGCAGCTCCGATGCGGCCAATTGACATCACAAAGACGGCTGATAACATGATTTTGGAATTTGGTGCGCAAAAGATCGATTGTGGTATGGGATGTGTGGCATGGCGCACCATGAACCAAAGGTTGTTCAAATCCATGTCTTAAGATAATTTTAGTAAAAAAAAGTCGGTCAACATGGCTCTGTGATGACCATTGTTGGCGGAAAAGTTGTTCCCAGCCTCGTTTTCGAAGAAAAATGGTCCAATGATGCCACCACTCCACAATCCGCACCAAACTGTCACTCTCTATTGATCCTTTGGGTTCTCGACAGTAACGTCTGCAGGTTTTCCGAGCCCCAGATGCGGCAATTTCGTTTGTTAACGAAGCCGCCCAGATGAAAATGCGCCTCGTCAGAAAAGATGATTTTCACACGGCACTCACTTTGGAAATAAGTTTTCAATATTTCCCAATGTTGTTCGAAGTCTTGACTTCCCGTCAAGATTTCGATTGGGAAACAGCGGTCAGTGTAAAAATAACATATGATTCAAAAACAAACCCCTAGATGGCCCACCCTTTACATGTGTTCCTGTTTTAATTTTTTCAGCAGAAATAACTTTTTTTCGGCAGAATGCTTTTTTTCGGCACAAACTGCCCGACGCCGATTTGATTTCTGATTTTTTGGCATAATTCTTCGTAACATACAGTAATTTGCATTTTATTATTATAGTCCGGGAGCTGGCGACACTTTTCAATGTCTAAGATGCGTATTCATAAAATATTTTTTTTCTTGTAGTCCTAACAAAGCTGATGACGAAAATCGACTGCTTACACCTCAACAGTGGTGGGTTGATTTACTGTAAACTTTTGAAGTTGCAAAAAAATCGATAATTTGTCTAAGATGCGTACTCGGGAAACCTAACCAAAACGTTAGTTGACATCCCCTGATGATAAAAAACCACTGCTTACAGTGGGGGGGAGTACTGCTGCCAAGGGCCTAAAGTTGCAAGAAACGCAAAAAATATGTCTAAGATGCGAAGTCATGAAACCATTTGCATATGTTAGTTAAACATTTAAGTCGATGGAAAAGTTTTTCAGTTTTTTGTACAGTGGGTGGGAGTACTGCTGCCAAGGGCCTTAAGTTGCAAGAAAAAGTTTTTCCATCGACTTAAATGTTTAACTTACATATGCAAATGGTTTCATGACTTCGCATCTTAGACATATTTTTTGCGTTTCTTGCAACTTTAGGCCCTTGGCAGCAGTACTGCCCCCACTGTACAGGTGTAAGCAGTGGTTTTTTATCATCAGGGGGTGTCAACTAACGTTTTGGATAGGTTTCCCGAGTACGCATTTTAGACAAATTATCGTTTTTTTTTGCCAACTTCAAAAATTTACAGTAAATCAACCCACCATGGGTAAGCCTGCAGCAGTCGGTTTCCTGTTTGCCGGGCACATAAACTTCTCAAAAAACTTGAAATCATGAATACGCAAATCTTACACTTTTAAGTGTCGCCTGCTCCCGGGCTATTATATTCTTTTAATTATTTTTCTGAAAAAAATCAAAAATACAACTCGATGACGGCAAACAAATCTCGACTTTTCATTTTGTAGTCGGCTTTTTTAGCAACTTCGATTGGGATAAGAGCGTATACCAACATTTTTCGGATAGCATGTATAGCGATGTAATCATAGCATGGATAGCGATGTAATAGCGATGTAATCAGCTGTTTTTTTTAACATGGGATAACAAAAATCTATCTGGATAGCTCTACATAGGTTTTTGATCGCGGCCAATGACATCTTAGTTATCATAAAAAAAAGTCACCAAACAAATTTTATTCTGCACGCGATTTTTAGTGATAGTTTTCCGCCATTCACTCTCAAATTGAAATTTACAAATAAGAAGGAATAAATCTATTTGTTTATTTTGATTACCTTATAAGTTTTATAACATTGCAAGAAAATTCACGAACAAGCAATTTAATTCAATTGTAAGCGACAAACAAAGAGTATAAGGGTAGTTATCTTTCTCATTTGCTTTTCAGAATGACAGCACAAACGTGGCGTTTACACTTAATCACGAGTTTAAACATGCGTTTCTTTACTCTAAAATTTAGAGTGACGTTTAGCGTTAAGCTGACTATTAAATTGATCATTGGTGTGGTTTATTATTTAGAGTCAACTTAAATATTTAAGTGATCACTTAATTTGATTATTGGTAAGGCCCTCTGTTTATAGAACTTATGATTAATTTTATCGTGCAACTCTGCTGTTAACTAATATGTTAGCGGTGAACATTTTTTATAGTTGCATTATAAATGCCATTGCAAAGTATTAAACGTAACTCGCTTTCAAGTTTGGACAACTGGTTCGTTGATTTTGTATTAATTTCGCCGATATCGATGCGTTTTTTAATAAGAGTTATATGTCGCTCAAGTGATTTTACTTGCATTTTGCTTTGTCTACAACTGCCCAAAAGTAATAGAAACTTTACCATTTTAAGCAGATATTAATCCTTAATAGAAAATATAGAGTAATTAACAATAGACATTTTGGAAAGTGACCATACTTCAAATGCAAGATGAATTATGAAGTTGTTAAGAAATGTGGTAAATCTGCAATAGAAACGTCATCTAAATTTTCAAAATCTTTGCTAAAAAGACTAGATGATTGCATACAGAATAAATTGTACGCATCAAAATGTTGAAGTTGTGTTAATTTGCTTTAAATATCCCAGAAACCACTTGCTGTACGAATACGAATTTGTCTTCTTTCACGCAAGTTTTTGGAATTTTGTTAATAAAAGTTGATAAGGGATAGTTCTTTTTTTAGTGTTTTATATTAAATGTACATAAGATCTTTGACTTGACATCAAATATTGTTCGGATTTGTTTTTGGTCTTTGAAATAATTGTAAAAGAACTGCATGTTGCCTACTGTACGAATACGATTGGGATTGAGTGTACGTAATTAAAATCTTGTTTTTATAATGTATACTTATACGTTAATAGTAAAACATATAAATTTTAGCTAAATCATGAACAGGTGCAATATTGGGATTTTTTGTATGTGAAAGCCTTTTTAGAACAATATTATGTTAGTTAATACATTTTTCCATCTTCTTATCTTCTGTGTTCAATTAATACAAGAAAATCGAAGTTCAACTATAGTTGTGGTCTTCCACAGGCAAAAGAGTATGAATTTTAATGTAATCATTTATTTTATTATTTTAAATTTTAGAACGAAGCTGGAAACACTTGTAATTTATCGTGCTAAACCAATAAGTCCTTTAATTATTTATTAGATATGTGAATTTTTTTGTCTCAGTAATGACCTTGTAACAATAAAATCGACAATGCTTAAAATCAATTCTTATTATTTAAAAAAAAAAAATCCGAAAATTTATAAACAAACATAAGTTTTATATTTAAGAGAAGTCCATTAATTTATGCAAGACACAGAGTTAGATTTAAAAAAAAAATAGAATAATATTTATATGTATGTTTTTCTCTTCCTCCGTTTAAATCACACTCATTTAGAAATTTTTATTTTCCAAGAGAATTGTTTTCTGCTTTCTCATTGTATGTTCATTCACAGAAAAACGAAATCGCATTCGCACCAAAACAGTATTTAAACGCTGAATAATCTCAAATCATATATAGGATTGCTCTAGAGGTGCACTTGAGTGTATACGTTCATATATTGCGAAAGTGCAGGGTTCTTAGAAGCTTGGCATCGTTTACCCCATTCAATTTGAGAATTTTTTTTTTTTGCTGTTTGCATTCTCATATTTCATTATCACTTCATGCGTATTTTGAATGCGTTTTGAAGATATCACATAATAATTTGTTCATGTCCCTTTCTTTTAAACAACAAAATGTATGTCAGGTGGAGGTGACATGCCAATGGCCTTCAAATTCAGACGACTGATGAGATCTCCTGACTCACCTTGCTCAAGCAGCATTATCGATTTCTGGGTGGATTTATTGTTGTATCGTTTATCTCCCCTTTTGAATGTGTGCTGTGTGAGGTATCTTGAACATAGAATCTCAAGAGTTAGCCTACTTTTTGTCAAAAAATCCAGTTTTTCATATTAAGATTTCATGAAAAGTTCAAAGTCAAGATAAACACAGCAGTGGCCCTAGCAAAAAAAAGGTAGGCTGCGACTCTGACAAACATTTGACACAAATCCCTTCAAGTGTGCACTTGGTGTTCGTACTAATTGCAAGCCCGTGCCTGGTTTAAGCAACTTTCATGCATTGTTTTTCTATTGTGTTCTGTACCATATTAACGGTGATGCACTTAATGTTTGAATTGTTTTTTGTTATTTTCTCTTGCCGCCAAGTTCACAACCAGCATTAGCCATTGAATTCGTCGCTGTAAGGGGTTGTGGCGTTGCACGCTTTAGTTCAGCACTTGTTCACCCCACTTCTGACACTCTGATCATTATCATAACACGTATTCTATTGTTAACAATAAAAAAGCAAGCATTATCTTATATATCATTTATGTGTGACTTTTTGCGATGCACTATGTGATTTATTGGAATTATGATCCAGTGTTTCTCTGCCAGTTTATGCATCAAGTCCGATGAGGTTTTGCTTCTTTGCGGTAAGACAACAAGTACTCGTTCCATCAAGTTGGTGTGTCGACCGGAAAAAGGTGACTAATTCTGATACCAAATCTACGCTGACAATTTTGACATCAGCTAAAAAAATGACGTTACTTTTTTGTCGGTATTTCCATTGAGATTCATTAAACAAATAAAACACAAATTCTAGCACTAAAAACACAAGATTACTTTACATTCCCATATATGATAGCTATGCTTACTTAAAATTCTAAATTAACATTTGAAAATTATCTAATTCTAAAAGGTTTTGATTTTATACATAAATACAATATATAGTTTTATGATTTTATGATTGGACTTAGACTAAATGTTCCTAATATAAATACTTGATCTCAATTTATGTAAAACAAATTTATTGCATTATTTTCTTTAAATTTAAAAAAAAAAAAATAATTGGGATTTTTAATTATGTAACTTTACACTTTGGCTACTTTAAAATGATGACGAAATACAAAATTTTACAGCAAATGAATTTTTGTAAATTTTTTTAAAATTAATTTGAAACTAAACTACATAGTTAACAATTATATATGTATGTAAATTTAAGGAATAAAGAGTAACTAATACAAAATAAGCTATGTAGGTTTTATGCTTATAAATGTTTGTTTAATCAAATGTCAATTTTTTTGGGGAGAAAATGGTTGAAAGATACACATTGCAATACAACTTTACAAACACAAGATTTAAATGAATCCTTTAACACTGTCAAAGCAAATAAGGGTCCAAGCCACTCTGTAAAAAAAAAAACTATAAAATTTATTGACATGAAACAAAATGAACATTCTTCTTGATTTACGCAACTAAGAAAAAAACGTTTAAACGTTTTGTAAAACAAAACTAAGGTTTTGTACCCCAAAAATAGAAATTAATTAAAATTATTTGAAATGCAGCGTATTAGTACGTACACTTGAAAATTGTAAAAAAAAAATATTTTGCAACTTTTGGAAAAAAAAGTATGTATTCAAATGAGTACACTGGCCCATTAGATAAAATCTAATTACCCATTACATTTTCAATATGTAATTAGATAAAATTTAATTACCCATTACAATTTTAATATGTAATTAAATAAAATTTAATTACCTATACAAATGTATTTGGTAATTAGATTTAAAAAAAAAAATTCCCTTACATGTTTATAATGTAATGAAAAAAAAAAGTTATTCCATTACATTATATTAATGTAATGGAAACAAAAAATTTGTTCCCATTACATATGAAATTGTAATGGAAAAATGTAATGGGTAATCAGATTTTATTTAATTACATATTACAAAGAGTAATGGGTAATTTGTAATCGGCTTATTAAAAAGTATACAACGCTGGCCAGCCAGCACACAACTGAACTGACAAACTTAGACCATAATCTGGTCCTGTGAATCTAGAGATTTTCTCTCAACTCGTTTAATCCAGTTGGAGCTTCTTATGAGGCAGGCGAGACTACTAATGTCGATGTTTGTTAGATCACTAGCCTAGAAAAATTCCAAGGGAAGTCCCTAGTAAGTTTTCAGTAGGGAAAATCTGGACGAGGAAAACTTTAGAGATACTTGGTACGCCCTTACTGGATCTCAGAACCAACAATTTAGACGTGGGAAACTTTTCGAACACTCGTGAGGCCCTTCTTAGTAAAAATTGTCGGACATGTTTCGGTACCACATCAGGAATGTCTCTTGTACACCAAAGACAAACATTTTATAAGCACCATGCAATTTCAGTATCATAAGACACATTTTCTGTTTTTTTTTTTTCATCTTTTTCATATCAGAACAACACAGATTTATGAGAAACATCAGATAAGTTAGAACAGAAAATCTGTTCAAAGTTGTTCTACCTAAAAAGCAAGGATTTCTAATAGAAACAAAAACTGAACAAAATTTTCGGATGTTATCCGCAGACCATTCATCGTATTCCTTAATTGGGGTAATTTACTTTCGACATTGAATTTTTCCAAAGTGAGTTAGCCCAGTGAAAAGCGCATTAGACTGATAAGCAGAAGACCGCGGGATCAAGTCCCACATAAGCAATTTTTTTTGCCTGCCAAAGCAAAATGGTTCATAATCGCCATGGCCCTTGTTCTGGCCTAACCCTTGTTAGCCCCTGCCAGAATCTATGTAAAACTCTCTAGTGCCTTGTCGAAGACAAGATTGTTTTTCTGCGCGGGAAGTCTTCTAGATGGAGCCTGCGTCTTGGGATAATGCAGGGCATGTACAGAGAAGATGTTTAACCAATTCTTCCCCTACTTAGTCCATACAGCTTCTGCAAAAATTGTTTGCAGTACCGTCCGTATAAAAATGCATCGATTCATCTTCCAATAATATCACATCCTCTCATGTGGATCTGGAAGGTATGGAAACTTGAAAGTTTTTGTCGAAACCTAATTGTGGGATGGTGTGGTCACTGAAACTTGGAAATATGATATGTACTTGGACGTATAAGTTAAGAACACGGATAGGAACATATGAGGTCGTTAGCGCAAAAGTGCCCTAACTGCATTTTTCATTATTTTCAGTAGAGCAAAAATAAGAAAATGGTTATTTTCAAACACATGTAGCTTAGAAACAAAGAAAGCATGGATTTTCGTTTTGCATTAAGTACAAAAAATAACAATGTTTTGATTTTGTATTCACCATTCTTTAAAATACCGTTATAACTGATTTTAAAGTCAGATAGGCCACTATTACACACAGGAAAAATGTTAAAAACTAAAAATCTGTTAAGATAGGGCAAAGATTTGTAAATCAAAAAAAACATTGTATACTTTGTTATTAAGTTTTTTTTTTTTAAATAAGTTGAAATTCAGCATTTTTATTCACTTTCAGAAGTGTCAGTATCCATAAACTCCCTTGCGGTATTGCGATAGAATTGTTATTTCAAAGATCAGTGCATTGTAAATACGAATATTCGCTGACAAAAAAATTATGTCACCTGTCAGCAAATAGTAAATTATTTGGCCTAACTTAAGGTTTCAAACAATAAAAATAAAATATGCGAGCGCAAAAGTTGCGTAAGTAGTAGATTGGCCGCTCTTGCACTCAAGCTTTTAATTTTTTGTGTTTGACCTTACTACAAAAAGGTTGTAACTATGGCATGAAGCTGAAAATTAAAAAAAAAAAATGCAGAAATGTTGTTTAGTAGTACATACAGATGATATTTTCGTAATAAACTCAATTTCGATAAAATTGCAGTTAGGCCACTATTGCACTCACACCCCCATAGGTAGATACTAACATTTTTTTTGTTCAGAAAAGTAGATTTAAGCCACAGAAAAGATTTAGACTATTTTTCAGAGTTCTTAAATTAAAGAGTACGAGATCGATATGATGTAGAGTTTATTGGTAGTCTTACAGCTATCAGACAGCATAAAAAAGGATTTTATCTGCCCAATGTTTAAGCACAGTGCGAGCGTTAGGGGAGGAATCCAACTGGCTATTTCACTAGAATACAACGTCAAAATAATGAAAGACAAACAACATTTCGGTGGTGTTGAAGAGATGCAAATGCTTCCGTGATATTTCTATCGCCTGTCATTTTCCTAACTATTCTTGGAATTCTATCCAATAGACTCAAGGCGTTTATCGGAGCACCTTCCCAAATGTGCTGTTACGATAGTTCATAGATAGTTCGAAAAAGTAGTTTCTATTAGCGATTCAATATGCTGATACTTCACAATTGTATTGTCTTTCGCGAAGTTCATTTTTCCTTTATAAGTGCATAGTATGATATGCGCAACAGGTATGCTTAGCAGGGAGATCATGATTGCATATATTGGCATTGGCATCACAACCTGAATATTGCGATATGGCAGGAGGGGAAACACCCAGTTTCTCTTGCTTTTCTTTAAATGCCTTATGGTGGACTTCAACTTTCTCGTGCGCAGCTTTCCCTATATTTAAAAATGTAAGCCAGACTTCCATATTTGAATGGGTCCCTTGATTGTTATTTTCATTGGGACTAGGAAATACGGAGCTAAGCAATCATCTCTATAGTTATAGGGAGTCATTTATTCGCAAGCGTAGGCTATAATCATTTAATACTTTTGCTATGAAGCCCATGCAAATGGTACTTTTTCTGCCAAAAATAATCCAAGCCAAGATTTTAATTATCTTCATTTTGGTAATATCAATACTCGTGTGCGCGTCAATAGTTATTCAAGGTTGAATGTCAAAAATATCAGTTTATCACATATAGCTCCGAAAAGGTAAATGTATCGAAAAGTATTTCACACAAAACTTGTATCAGCATCCGCAAGAAAATAACGTCTGACAATTTTTTCCCACCGACTCGCCGTTAAGAAGATATCGACATTTCAAAAAACGTAAAATGTTGAAAATGTTCGTTTTTCACGTATATATACATAATGGTTTATGTTGTTAGCAGCCATGTTGTTAGCAGCAATAATTCTATATCATTATTTCAAAAAATCATCAAAAGTTGAAAATACCTCTTATAAACTCTTTACTATTCAATAACAAATTTGACGGAACATATTTTGACCTTATTTTATAGATTTTAATATTATCTATAAAAATATTATGACCTTTTTTTCCGCAAAAGAGGTAAGTTACAACACAAGTTATTGCGACTTCAAAAAGGGCCCACTCGAATAAAAATGGTTTTATAATAAAACCTATACAAAGTCAATGTCAAAGTTTGACAGATTGGACATTTTTTTGTACATTTTGCCTGGGCTATATGTGGATATAAAACTCTTAAGTTTTTTAATTTGCTCCTTTAACTGCTACTATGAATATTATTTTATCACCGTCTCTAAGCCACTTGGAAATAATTTTGCTGGCGGTAATTATTGAACATACAAATATTTGATTGTCTAAAATTTTTTAATGAAACTTTTTTGAATTTCTTTTTTGTATGGTTTTTTGATCAGTGTACTCATTTGAGTAAACCAACTTTGCGCACATGGAATTTTCTTAATACAGGGTGTGACAAAGAGCTTGAGCGTTTATATTTGATTAAAACAAGAAAGATATCGTATGAGTGGTGGTATATTCCCATTACCCCTCATTTTAGCAGGAGGGGCAATTTTATGAAAATTCATTTAAACCAATTTCTTTTTGTTTAAACAACGGCAACAATGCCCTGTTTTATCTTTTTGCTAAGCCAGAATCATTTTTTTATTTTATTTTTAAATAAATTTCTTTTAAAAAACAGTTTTAGGAAAATTAATAATTTTCAAACTCAAAATTAAAAAAAATCAAACTATTTTTGTTTAATTTTTGGTAATTAAGTGTAACCAAATTTATCATAAAGCTAAGAAGATCCGGTTTAATGATCATTTGAGCAACTAGTTGATGTATCATCAATCTCGTTTTTTCTTGTTTTTACTAAGAAGTTTAATTATTTTTTTTTTATTTATTTTTTAATATCTTGAAAAGTAAAAGTCCTCCTAGAACCATCCATTTTTCAGTGTTTAACTATGAACTGATTAGAGAATTGAATTTTCAACACAAAAATAGTAATTAATTACATAAAATCTTGAGAAAAAAAATTGTTTGAACATTTAAAAAAAACTCAAAACATTGAGTTTGAAAATTAATTTTCCAAAAGAACTTTATTAAAAACAAAAATAAAGGATTTTTGGCTTTGCAAAACGGTTATAACATTTTGTTATATGCTCCAAGAGTAGTACAGTATGTGTCTTTCTGTCATTATTTAAATTATATAAGTATGTAGATATATTTTACAACATTTTTTAGTGGCTACATGTTTTTTGTTTGAATACTACAACTACATTTGTATACATTTATGTAAATCGAAACTCAAAACTACAAATTTTTTGTCTATTTATTGAACATTAATAAATAAATTGGTCTACATAACTAAAATAACAGAATTACGTTATAGGTTGTTATAAATCTAACAATATACGAGTATAATTTTCTACCATTTTTTATTATTATTTTATACAAAAATTTTACTAGAAAAATATTATTAAATATACATTTTAAAAATAAATAATTTTATAATTGTATAATAATTTCTATAAAATCTACAATTTGTGTGGTTATATTTCATTTTAACAACTTTATCAACGAAATTTAAAAATAAAATTTAAGAAAAAAGAAAACTCAATAAATCAAAACAAATAAGTTATTATTTTTTTGAATCATTTATAAGTAACTGTTCGAAAATACTGCGATTGTTGATTAATAAATAAATGGGACTTGGGTCGAGGATCCATGAATGAATGAATATTTAAAATTTCAATGTCAAACAAAACTATTCACACAATTTATACATATTATTTCTTGTATAATATTTGTATGGACAAAATATACAAGAAACAAAAATTTATTAATATTCACACATTTTTGCGCCAAACTTTTAAGAACGAAAATCAAAACAAATTAAACTCTCATTTTCTACGGAAAAATTGTTTTTTTTTTTAGAAAAAAGCTTTTTTACCTTGGAAATTAAATGCTATACGAGTATTAGTAACAGAATTTTTGGTATATTTTTGCTTTCGGCTTTAAACAACAAGTAATATAACTTTTAAATATAATAATAAAAATATGTAATACTGTCTGCACTTGCATATAAATTTCTTCTTTTTTTATTGTATAATTTCTTGCAGGTTTATATAGGTTTAATTAAATATAAATATATATTTTAACAGAAAACTATATTTTATATTATTTATTTTAAATAAAATAAACAAAATAGTTGGTAAGTTTATAAAAAAAAATAACAAAAAAATTGTAAGTAGAAGTTTAGAAAAAAAGAAACACAAGAAAAAATATATTTAGAAATAGGGTGTTAAAGAGGATACTCACTCAGTTGATTCGACCGTTGGTGTCGTCGGCATTATCATCAATATACAGTTAGTAAGAATAGTTGTAATAATGAATAATGAAAATAACGGATGTACTAAAATATAAATAGCTACACGACGTATGGGGTTGAATGGATCGAGCAACCACATTGCTTTGGATGCAGAAAAGCGAAAAATATCTTTTCCTTTGCTTACTACTACAAATGTCTGAAAATATAGAAAACATGTGTTAGATTTCAAGAAACACCAAGATTTAAAATGCTTATTTGAATAAAAACCGATCGAATAAATTATAAATCACAGAAAATTTAATATCCCTACGCATTATCATTATAAATCACTGAAAATTTAAAATCCCTACGCATAAGTCAAGTTGGAGCCCGTAGCATAATGGTTAGTGCGATGGACTGTCACGCTGGACGTCTGGGTTCACTCCCCAGCAGCGCCTACCTTTTTTAGGTTAGTGAGTTTTTTTTAGGGCTACTGCATTAAACTTGCGAGGAATTGACAACTCCTCCAAGAGTATCACTTGTCATGAATAAGTGCTTCTCGTCTAGCCGTTCGGATTCGGCATAAAATTGTAGGTCCCATCCATTCCACACGCGCAAATGGTTGCGAGTTGTAGGGTTTAACAGACTGACTGAAGAGCCCACTGTTATACCTTAGGCGAAACACAATTATTTCTGGAGTTGAGGTCACTTGTACTTTTTAATTGAATTTTATTCATTCACTCCACTTAAAACAGAAGTAATTTCAATATTTTAATATTTAAATTCCTTCATCTTCTTATTTCAAAAACGGCTCTAACGATTTTGAAAAAATATTACGAGCTGCTAAAATTACTAAATCAAATATTTTGGTAGACAAAAAAAAATTGTATAACGGTTATTAACGGTACCTGTCATACAACCGATTTTTTGGTTTTCAAATTTCTCGTTAACTACTACACCGATTTCAACCAAAATTTTTATACAAAAGGTCGCTTGTGATTTAAATAATTTTGCTTATAAAAATTTTCGAAAAAATAATTTTTGGATTTAAAAAAAATTTTTTTTTTTGAAAATGCAATATCTTGAAAACGGGCTAATGATTTTTTTTTTAATTTAGTGAAAAATTATATTTTATTAAATACTAAAAGTTGGCATACCAAATTTTGTTTTAAAAAATTTTCAAGAATGTGTATATACAAAAAATTAATTTAAAAAAAAAAAACCGCTCTAACGATTTTTGAATTTTTTTTTTCATAAATTCATATTTATTAAACAAATCAGATGGCATAATTTTTTTTTGAGCTCTATCTGTTTTAGCTATTAAAATAATTAATTTATAATAATTCATAGTAATCATTAAAATTGTTTTTAAAACCTTTTTTTTAATGATATCATAATGTTATGGAACCAATAAATATGTACATTGTCTATTTCAAGCTACGTTAAAGTTGTTAGCTACAGTTTTGTGCGATCCAGTCGTGTCAATATTTTTACTTGCGATATATATACGTAGTATAGGGCAAGTTTAGGATTCGTACAAAAAAAAAATCGTGATGATAGTTTTCCCTAACATTACGATGACAGAGAACGCGAAAAATGTGGGTCTCGCAATTCTGCCTGTCTGTCCGTCTGTCCGTCTGTCTGTACCTCGACCTGCAGCTTAAACGGCGGAAGGAGAACGGGGAAGGAGAAATTGAAATTTTTTTTTAGCTCTAAAACTAACGGTACTTGTCATACAGCCAATATACAAAAATTGATTTATTTCAAAAACGGCTCTAACGATTTCCAAAAAAAAAATTACGAGGTGCTGAAAACAGGCTCATGATTTTTTTTTAATTTTGTGAAAAATTGTATTTTATTAAATACTAAAAGTTGGCATACCATATTTTATTTTAAAAAATTTTCAAAATTTTTATATACACAAAATTAATTTAAAAAAACCGCTTTAACGATTTTTGAATTTTTTTTCATAAATTCATATTTATTAAACAAATCCGATGGCATACTTTTTTTTGAGCTCTATCTGTTTCAGCTATTAAAATAATTAATTTATAATCATTCATAGTAATCATTAAAATTGTTTATCTTCGTCTTGTTTATGATATCATAACGTTATGGAACCAATAAATATTTACATTGTCTATTTCAAGCTACGAGAGCAAGTTTTGTGCGATCCAGTCGTGCCCATTTTTTTTTTTTTGAAACAATTAATTAATCAATTCAATGAATTAATATTTATTTTTTAGCAAAAATATTTAGTTTATTGGTGTTACTGGATTATGTGAGCTTTGTTTTTTTTTTTCGTTTTCTTTTAATAATTTTAAGTTTTAGTTAACTTATTTGCAAAACCTAAGAAGGAGTATTTAATTTAGTAAAAAGTGAAAAGCGCCGCTTATTTGTGTCAAGTTTTGCTTACACGTATAGTAAAAAAAACATTTGCATGCTTATGTTTTAAATTTGTACACGTGTTTCAATTGTGACAATTGTTCAACCATCAGAAAACATCACGAAAATTATTTTAAAAAAATGAATTTCTATATATACACGTATAAATACACGCATTCATACACGAATGAGTTAATTACAAATGTAATATGTGTACACCAATTCACTGAAAAAAACAAACAGTTAAATAGCGGCCACCCACTAGGGCTGCCAGATTTAATTTGGTGAATATCGGGACGCCAGGGCCCAAAAACCGGGACAAATCAGGACATTAAAAAGTATCTATTTATACAAATCTTAAATGCAATGGCGCAAAATTTTAGTCGATTTAGTACGATGTTAAATCATTTTTAATTAATATATTTAAAACGAGCTTAGCATTGTACTATCTCATAATATACCCAACACTTTACTTAAATTTAAATATATTTTAAATGTCTAAATGAGAAATGCTTGCGCATTTTTTCGAGGGCGGCACTTTTTTTGGCCGTACAAGTTCAAAAATATTTAAAATTTAGAAAATTTTACTAAACTGTTTTAAAATAAGAAAAATGCTAAGAAGTATCATGCTTAACCCTTAAAATTAGGATGTTTAAAATGTTGGCCAATATTGTTTGACTAACTTAGAGTACCTACCGAATTGCAAAATTAGTACAAAATCAAAAAAGCCAATAACGACATATTCAGGAATATCTCAAAATAAGTAAGAAAACGGAAATTTATACATAAAACCCAAACATTTGTTTCAGTTCTTCGATTTGTTTTTGGCTAAAACGTATGCAGTGTAATAAAAAGATAAAAACTGTTCTAGGGATTACATGTACGAAGTTTTATCAAAACCATTAAAAAAGGTTTTTTTTAGAAAACTTATTAAAACCGAAATTTTTGTATGACCGTTCTATCCAGATAAGCTTGAACAAAAAATTTAATCTCACTCCTAGGGAATAACAGAATGTTTCGAACAAAATTTGAAGCAAATCCACCGATTCGCTTATGCTCTAGCTCGATATAAATCAGGACGCAAACAAACCGACGCACTTGTTTTGTCGAAAATTAGTTTTTGGACTTCTACATTATCGTAATTTTAGTTTTGATTAAAACGTCGAATTTTGTTTTTGAGACAAAACCAATAATTACTCTATATAGCAAGTAAAAATGGAATGTCGGGACAAAATCGGGACATTTTGTAAATCGGGACAGATATATATGGACATGATTCAAATATCGGGACTGTCCCGCCAAAATCGGGACGTTTTTTTTTTTTTTTTTTGTTATATTCCACGCGCGCAAAAGGTGTTATGGCTACCCTTAAAATGTTTTTAACACAGCACGAGCGATTAGGTAAGTAGGGGAGGTAAAAAGGAGATACCGATGCACATTAGTTTTGAATGTTTGCACATCGAAATGGGAGGGGAAAGTAGCGTCGGGTAAAGCATTCCACATTCTTGTGGTGCGACTGAAGAAAGAATCTCTGTACATTACAGTACGTCCGAAGTTGGGCTCGAGGGTGAACTGATGGGCATTCCTAGAAGCGCGAGTATTACGGTTGAATTTCGTTAGGGGAGGAATGCGACTGACTATTTCACTGGAACTCTGATTATAATAATAGCGATCAAATAGAGAAAGACACGAAACATTACGGCGGTGTTCGAGAGATGTATTGTTTCTGTTATAGATCTTTCGCCTATCATTTTTAAAGCTCTCTTTTGAATTCTGTCCAACAAACTCAAGTGAGTTTTTGGAGCTCCTGCCCGAACATGAGAATTTTACTCAAGTTTTGGACGAATAAAGGCTTTGTAGATCACAGCCAGATCAGAAGGGGAGACAAATTTCTTGCATCGCCGAAGAAAACCTAAACACTTAGCAGCGTTTTTGGCGACATCAAATATGTGGTCATTTCACAAAAGGTGGTTTGTGACATACATACCGAGAACTAAGAGCTGTTCGGTTTCCTCGATGCCAGTGCCGTCCATAGATAGCGGCATTAAGGGTGGGTTTCGCTTTAACGACAGGAGACAGCATTGAGTTTTTGAAGCATTAAATTCTACGCGGTTTTTGATTCCCCATTGGACAATGCTGTCGAGATCAGAATTTGATGAGCTTATCATACGCTGCCGTTCAAGTTCCACATCCGAAGGACATGGATGAGAATCTGTAAACGAATATGAGAAGCTGAGGGTACTATCGCCAGTGAAACAATTTAATGGATAAGAAGTTTCAGACAGAAGATCATTTATAAAAATAAGGAAGAGAGTCGGAGACAAAACGGAGCCCTGGGGCACACCAGCATTTATTTTGTAAATTTCAGACTTGAAACCGTCCAATACAACTTGTATTGAACGGTCCGAAAGGTAATTTCTAATGCAACGAAGAAGAGATTCATCGAAACCAAATGCGCGCATTTTCGATAAGAGAGCTTGGTGCCAAACTCCATCAAACGCTTTTGAATATCAAGTGCAATAATCTTACTTTCTCCAAAACGATGTAAAGATTTGTTCCACTGTTCGGTGAGATGTACCATCAAATCACCACTGGACCCTTTCGTTCCTCGAGATATTTCTTAAGCTGGAAATTAATCAGCGTTTCCATGACCTTGGAAAGAAGGGACGTAAGTGCAATTGGTCGATAGTTAGAGGGTGAAGAAGATACGCCTTTTTTAGGGACAGGCTGGACAAATGCTGTTTTCCATCTACTCGGAAAGAGACCAGTAGAGTAGGACAAATGGAAAAGCTTACGCAGTGGTTTTGCCAGCGTTGAAGAACACTTCTTCAGAACGATGGGAGGGATACTTTCCGGGGCCAGCGGATTTGTGTACATCGAGATCTAGAACTCTAGCAACTGCACGAGTGCAAAAGAAGATTTGTCCCATAAAATCATGTACGCTCTTAAGTACAGGAGGAGTCAAAACACTTTCTGGCAGCGTCGAATTACAAGCAAACTGTGCTGCAAGCAAATTGGCTTTATCTTGCGAGCTGACAAAAGGAGTATCATTGAAGAGGAGCGTTGGAACCGAGGTCGTGGTGGTGTTTCGTATGTTTTTTATAAATGACCAAAAATGTTTACTACCTTTGGGACATTGCAGTATTTTTTGCCGTAATTTTTGATCATATACAAATTTGGTTCGTCGAATATGAACGTTACAGGTCTTTCTAGCTTGTTGAAAGTTTTTTTCGGTTTTCCTCAGTAGGGTTGGCTTTATAACATCAGAAGCTTACTTCTCTAACCCTAATAACCTCTTTACAGCTCGCATCAAACCATGAGTTTTCTTTGGGTTTGATAGATTTCACCCTATTCGGGATAAAATTTCTCATTCCACAAAGAATCAAGTTTGTAATCATATCTGCACTGGCGTCAACATTACTATCGAGGAAGCATAGTGACCAGTTAAAGCTCTTGAAGAAATTATTGAGACCGTCCCAGTTGGCTTACTCGTATTGTCAAACGGTTCTCTTTGGTATTTTTTCTTTAACTGTGATTTGGTGGCACGAGAAATTTGCAGATATGACACAAAGGTCTGATGAGCCTAGGGGAGATAATACACTTATAGTGTATTTATTAGGGTCAGAGGTAAGGAACAAGTCTAGAGTGTTGGCGATTTGTCCTGCAAAGTCAGGAATCCGAGTAGGCTCGTCAACAAGCTGAGTCAGGTGGTTTAACTCAGCAAAAATCTCGACATACCTTCCTTCGGGTGTTGTCTGACCAGAATAGCGTAGCCACGAAGAATTATGTACATTGAAGTCGACCGTTACTACGATTTCACTGTGCGGATAATGGGAAACAATTCTCAGGATTGAGTTGGACAGCGCATCGAATTCGTTAGAAGTCGAATTACTATCCAAACTTGGACTACGATAAATGAAACATGTATGTATGATGTGCTTATTGACGGTGAATTTTAAACACATGGAGTTAAAGTTTGTATTTAAACAAGGGCCATATTGTGGTTGAAGCTGATAAGCCACATCATTACGTACATATATTGCGAGACCATGGTGTAAGAAAAATAAAGGCACTAAGCTATAACCAGGTAGGCTAAATTCGGAGTAATCAGAATTTTCACCTACTTGAGTTTCACTAAGTGCCAATACTGACGGACTGTTTTTTACAGTATGAACGTACACTACACAGAAATTCTTTCTCAGCCACCGAATGTTGCTGATATCGACTTTAAATTCACCTACCATTACGAAAAAAACAAACATAAAAAAAAACAAATCAGACAGTTTTCTACGCTGATATTGAGTTTGGGCCCCAATAGAACTTCACAAAACAAAATACTATCAGTGTTATGCCTTAATATAGTTTGTATTGATCCGCCCCGGGAAACCCAAAACCAATAACAGCAATTTATCTGATTTGCTTCGACTTAATCAATTACTTACATTGCATGAGATGAGCCACACATTGCACGTAATGACTAAGCCAAAGCAATGTGAATGATGAGGGAAGGAGAGATATGAAAAATTTACCACTTGCTGATTTTAATTTTGTGCAGCATCAGCTTCATGGGCACAAGCACTGGCACTTTTTTTGCAATTTACTTTTGCTTATTGATTAGATTTTATATAGGCTATTGATTTTTTTTTCTTTGTACGGTGGGTTCGCGGAAATTTATTAGATTATATTATTTGTTTATGCACTTTGATAATAGGTGATGGAGACAGATTGGTTTATTTTTTTTATTTATTTGATTTTCTATTTTGTTCGTAATTTGTTTATTGGGGTATTGGGCACGGTAAAATACTCAACTCCCGACATGTCTGTTCGCGGTGGGGTGCGGATCGGTACCCTGGTCTACAACCAATGGCAGGCCTACCACCCACCCTCTCATTTTGTACTTTCACGTACCTGTCTTATTATGTGTCTTAAATTTGAAACTTGTATCTTTAGGTGCTGACATTTAAATAGTAATATCAAAACAGCAAAAATGCAGGAGAAGCAGTAAATTATCACGGTTTTTGTATTTTTTTAAATGACAGTTTACTGTGCTAAAATACAGAAAAAAAAACAAGTTATTTCTAACAGAAAAAGCAGTTCTTGTAGTTTTTTTTATTAATTAATTATTATTTTAATTCCGAGAATTTTTGAAAATTATTTTTTTTTGTCGTTGGTTTTAAATATTTTAGTTTAAATTTAAGAATTTGTTGTTAAGAAAGTTGCCCTTGTCTATCTGGCGGGGGGACTTGTTTAATCTTGTTCAGTATGCTTTTTTTTCCTTTCTTTTATTTGTTTGTATATTTTTTCCTTTATTCCTTTCTTCAAATTAAAACTAAGCCATGTGTTGAAGCCGACACTGACACTGATGCACTCTCATAAGGAGTTTCCTTTTAAAATTATTAAATTAAACTCTTTAGTTAATTTTATATAATATGATAGTCTAAGAGCCCACAGCAATTTTTCGGTGTGAACGATAGCAAAAATTCCTTTTGTTCTAAGATAGGTCCAGGTCCATACTATTCATATGCAAATATGACCGTCTAAAAACCAAAAGAAAATTACTTAAACTAATGGTAACTTTTTACTTATTTGTCCAAACAAAAAAGCTTAAAATTACATGCTAGATAATTTTATTACAAACAAAACGTATTAAAATTTTTTACTGTGCAATGTACTAGAGCCGAGATATTTGCGAAAATCCAAAAAAGTCAAAAAGTACGTTTTTACGAATAAATTTGGTAAGAAAAGTTTTCAGGTGGTGCAAATCTAGGGTTAAGCTTTTCTTGTAAGCCCCTATCGATTCATGAAAAAAAAACAGACTGTGCCGATCTGCGCAAGGTTCGACTGGACTTATATGCTTTTATGTCTTTTAGTTTGTGAGAAAGTGCTTTATACTCTCTCACACCGTGTCTGCTTTAAGAATAAAACGCTATATTCTCTTTTGTAGTTGTAGCTCTCAAAACTATGAACTTGCTATATTCATTTCTGAAAGGACCATCGTTTTCAAAAACTGAGACCTCAAAGAGCTTTAATTTTTTCTTTGCAAATTTTAACTCGTTATTCTATTAATATCTTCATCGAAAATAAATTGTTTCCCAAACAATGCTCATATCCAGTATGGGCTACATCAACTTGAGTCGGCAGAAAGTGGAATAAATGAATAAATATTTTCAATAAGAACCAATATTGTTGTTCATGCGATGATATTCCTTAGATATTTTCTTGATCAAACTTTTTTTGACGGCCATAATCAAGGATACCCGGCTCGAAAAATGCTCAGTTTCTGCCTAGTTTCAACATGGCACTAGTCAGTTTTCTTTAGGGGAAATCTAGACGAGGAAAACTTGTCAAATATACGTCAAGCCCTTGCAAGTTTTCAGTAAGTAAAATTTAGACAAGGAAAATATTTCATACTCTCGTGAGGTTCTCGCTAAGTACTATATCGTTATTGATACATATGCAAAATTTTAACTAAATAAATTGAATCGATGAATCGAAAAGTACAAATTTTAACTTTTATTATAATTGATCAGTTTTGGTTTCAAACAAAAAAGTTAAAAATTTCACGCTCTTGCAAATCCTGCCAAGATAATCATATAGGTATTTACTTTCGAGAATCTTTATTTTCACACCCCCGCCAAAGGCTTTTTGAACTTTTCATTAAAATTAATCAAAAATTATAATTTACTGTCTTAAACTATATTAACTTTATTCGAGATGGTTCATCTTAAGTGGTTCATATCGGTTGTTTTTGTGGTGGGATGTAGTTTAGATTAAGCGCATTTTTGTATAACATACTAAATCCAATAATATGATAATAAGAGTATTTTACAAAAATGCCCAGTATCATACTAAAATTGCTTTAATATCGTATTAAATTGCAGCTGTACTAAGAATTACCAACAAAACTGCAAATTAAAAAAAACAACAGAGAACACTATCACGTACAAATGATAGTCATATCGTCGCATTGCAGTTCTTTTTGCTTGCTATATCAAAATCTATTTTGTGGTATATAAAATGAAGTTTTCAATTCGCAACTATATATATCATAATATGTGTACATGTATTATTGTATATGTACCTATATGTATTATTATTTTGCTGCAAAAAAGATACAACAAAATCAACTAACCCCTTTTTGCAATTTATTGGGAAAACGTTTATTGTTGGAAAATATAGGCCACAAGACAGGGCCAAGAAGAAGAGCAAATACAATATTAGTATAAACTTAAAGAATAATGCAGCACCCTTCCCAGATGTTTTTTTTATATATCGCGCCGCAGAAAGTTGGCGACAGACCTCGTCATTTATTCGTATTTTCTATAAATAATATCGTGTTTCTTTTTTATATAAGAGCACAGCTTTAATAAATGTTGCGTGTTTCAGCAAATAAGAAGGTGCGCTTAAAAAAAGCTTAAAAAAAAAAGAAAACTATTTAATATAAATTCGCGGTCGTAGGTTATATGCGAGAATCTATAAAGTGGATTTCTTTTGATTAAGGTATTTTTTAAAAGGATTGGAGTAGCAAGATGCCAAATGTATCAAGCACCAGGGGCCCCGGTTTTCTTTTAAAATATTTCTTCAGAAGTTACAGGTATTGTGGACTAGCTACTATAACTACAATTTTTCAGTTGCAGCTCAATGCTTTTGAGTAGTTATCTTGCTACTTTTATTTTACAAAACTACAAAGTTTTAAGTTTATTATAGTTCAGTACGTATATCGAAATATTAATTAAAGCACCACACTGCCTTGACATTCAAGCAAATACAACAATAGCCGTTTTCACTTGGCCCCAACGATTAAGGTCAATCCGGGAAGAAGGCAATACATAAATAAAAGAGTAATCGTGGGGAACTGCCAAAATATCACAGGAGCTGGACATTAACTTTTTCAATCATTCATACTTCTTTTTACTTGTTCTACAAGTATTGGCTTCGTGTCAACAAAAATTCGAGGTTTTATCAAAACTAACATTACGATGACGGAGAATTCCTAAAAAGTGATTTTCGTCAAGACTTCGGTTGGTCTGTTTGTCTGTGCGTCCTGATGTACATCGAGCTATAACCCAAAGGAATTAACGAATTCGCTTCAAATTTGGTGTGAAGTATTTGTATGTGCTTCCCCAGAGGAGAAATTCGATTTTTTGTTTTAGCTCATCTAGAATTGATAGCTGCCATACAACGATTTCGGTTCTATCAAGTTTTCTTAAAAACGGCTGTAACGATTTTGATTAAACTGCGTACATATAATCTCTATACCATTTTAAATAATACTGCATACCACGTTTTTACAATAAAACTCGAATAATGGAAATAAAGTTATCTATCTCGTCATTGGCTTAGTTGATTTTATCATTATTCTTCAATTCGGTAATTCTAAACTAGCTAAATAATACTGCTTTTAAAATTTGTATATATGATTATTTGTATAGCAAATGTTTCTAAAGTAATTTTAATTTTATTTAACATTTATTTCAAAGCAATGTTGACAAACAATATTGTTTGACTTAAAATAAAATAAATGTTTATTCCTATGAATAACTTTATCTGAATTCTCAATGAGCAGAAAAATTTTCTGTTCCTATTCCTAGGAATAAGTTATATCTTATATCTGCCCATGGAAAAATAAATTTCTGCTCCACCTGATGAATAAATACTAACTGACTGCTTATCTGACTATTGAAAAATTGGCCCTTAATAATTTAATTCCTCAAAAACTATCGATTAAAATAACTTTATTTAAAAAGAAAAATAAGCTATAGGAGAATATTGTTTTTCAATAATGTTTTTTCTACCTTAGATCATTTTATTAGAAAATTGATCCTCCTATCTTGAAGGGGGTATATAGAACCCCTTCCGGTTCTAGTTCAATGCTTTTGGCCCAACCTACACGCTCCAGTAATTTGATGCATTTATGTCAACTATTCTTTATTTTCCATTATACTGTTTGATAACACTAATTATTATATTTAATTTTGTATTGGCAACCCGGCTGGAAAAATGCCCAGTTTTTGTTTAGTTTGGACAAGGTCCTACTAAGTTTTCAGTTGGGTAGATAAAGACAAGGAAAACTTGTTAGATACTTAACAAGCCCTTGCTGGATTTCAGTACCAAAATAACCTTTCAAACACTCGTGGACAATTTCTAGTACAAATTTGTTTGGATACCTTTCGGGACCCCATCAGGAATGTCTCTTAGGACACCAAAAACACAAATTTTAAAAGCAGAAGCACGATGCGAGTTCAGCATCATATGCCACTTATTTCTCTTTTTCCCTTGTCTTCTTTTTCGTATCACACTTTACACTTTGAGACACCTGTATAGGAATGTTCAATGAGGAAAAACCAGTTGTTCTAAGTTGTTCTACCTTAAAAGCAAGTATGTACATACAATCCGGTTCTATTCTGTATGTGTTTGTTATGCTTGGTTTCCACTTGTTATTGAAAAGACGCAAATTGACAAACTTTCCAAGACAGGGTGAGTTATAGTTGCTCGCTACTACTACTTTCTTTGCTTTTTGTGTTGGTAAAAGCCATCCTGTCCTGGAAAGTTTGTCAATTTGCGTCTTTTCAATGACAAGTGAAAACCTAGCATTATGCAATATGGAATGAAACTTATTCACTTTCGACATTGAATTTTTGTGTAGCGAGTTAGGCGAGTGAGTAGGATTGGACTGACTGACAATGTTTTTATTTAAAATTTGTTCTTAAGGACTAAAATCACTAACAATGATTTTTTACCATGAAGCGTTCGCCGCTCGGAGTCGAAAAGTTAAGTTATTTATTAGGCCAATATCCTGAATAACCCAGAATAAAATCAGAACTACCAGATTTCACGCAAACAAATCCTTCCATAGAAACGGAAAGGTTACTGGACTGTTACTTAAAATAAAAATTAAAAAAAAAAACAAGCAACACTTAACATATTCTTTTATTTGTAGCCCGAATTGTTTTAATTGTTTTTAAATCAAATCAAACCATGTTTTGAAAAAAAAAAAAAAAATCTTAGACTTATTATTTTTGGGAAAATTGTACGTATTTAAATAATATTTTGGATTTTAATATTCAATGCTTTTTTAAGTGATAGTTGTTATGATTTCTGGTAGTTGCTATTTGAAATTGGTAGCTCTAGATCACCTTTCTGGTAGTTGTTATTAATCACTCCGCCCTTTCTTCGACTAGTTCAACACAAAGTACTTCTACGAATGTCAATTTTCAATCACAGTGTAGGTTCGAATGTTTTCTGCCTATTTAAATTTCGAATGATTTTTTACTATTCATATTTGTTAGGATATAAGTACAGAAAACATGTTCAACTTCTATCTGATCTCAAAATTTTAAACGAATATAACCACAGAATAAGCGCACTTGGTTGTGTTGCTTCAACGACTTCACATGCAATTTCAATTGAAAGTCATACAAAAACCTAAATTTTTGAGCGCCGTATTTATAATTTTTCAACAATTTTTTTTTTGTCAATTACTCAACAAAAATTGGTAATTTGAGATTTTACACTCAGAGGGCGTGGCATCAGCCCATATTCTCAGAACTGTTATTAATTATGTGGATCACTTCGGATTGTTGCAGAATAATAAAGTTTGGTGGACTGGTAAATCATGTGGTCAATACAAAGAACATATTGGAAAATTTTAAATTATCCATTCAGGGGCGTGGCACCCGTCCATATTCTCAGAATTGAGTGATGAAATTTGGTAGAGCGATAGGACTTGACAAGCAAGCAAAGGGGAAATTAAAACTTTGAGATTTTACATTCAGTGGGCGTGGCTACCACCCATTTTCACAGAATTAATATTAACTGTGCAGGATTATGAAATGTGGTAAAGTGGTTAGTTTTCAGGTGTATAAAAAGAAAAAGTTGAAAGCATGAACTCTGTCATGCAGGGGCGTTTTTCTCACCCACTTTTCCTGATAAAAAGAATCTTTGCAAAAAGTAGTGAAATCACACCGAAAACATAAATGTTAAAAAAGGCGCCAAGTTCTTCTATATATATATACAAAAACCTTTCCGTAACAAGTCAGCCGTAAAAAGAAATGAGATCTAAAAGTACGCCAAGTTCTAAGTTTATTAATGTTAAATATCAAACATTTTAGGTAGAGTAATATGTTAGAACCTCAAAATTATCAGAGAAATCTGATATTTAATGATTACTGACTTAAATTGAGTTATTTTACTTGGCAAGTTTTTTTTATTACCTAATTACTCAATTTTAAAATGAAAACTTGACTAGTAAACCAACTCAATTTAAGTCAGTAATCATTAATAACAGATTTCTCTTATAATTTTGAGGTTCTAACATATTACTCCACCTAAAATATTTCATATTAAACATTAATAAACTTAGAACTTGGCGTACTTTTAGATCTCACTACTTTTTACGGCTGACTTGTTACGGAAAAGTTTTTGTATATTGAAGAACTTGGCTCCTTTTTTAACGTTTATGTTTTTGGTGTGATCATTATTATCATGGGGGATCTTAATGCCAAAATTGGCTCGGATAACGAAGGTCTAGAACGCGTTATGGGGAAGCATGGCTTAGGCCAACGTTACGAAAATGATGATATGCTTGTCGACTTCTGCAACGCTCGTCAACTTGTAATTGGGGGTTCTTTATTTCCGCACAAGACCTGCCACAAAATCACCTGGGAATATCGTGATGGTCGAACTAAAAATCAAATCGATCATTTCATCATACAGCAGAAATGGAGCAAGTCACTGTGCGATGTTCGCAACGAAAGAAATGCTGACGAAGGCAGTGGCCATCACTTGCTACTGGGTTTGCTTCGCTTACGAACAGCAGTTGCCCAGTGTCGCTGAGAGGGTATAGTAAGGACACCAAGTTTCAACACAAGCACGTACCCTTATGTACGTCGAAATTTCGCCACCACACTCGGCGTCAAAACGGCAAACTTACAAAATGCTGAATTATCGATAGATGCCATGTGGGGTCAAATTAAGAGCGCTTTCATGGAAACTGGAACTGAAACTGTACCAAGGCTGTCAAGAGCGAGAGATTCCTGGCTATCCTAAGACACTTGGGACAAAATCACATATCGCAGATCACTTAAAGTTAGGATCAATTCACAAAATGATACTCGGCGTAAATTGATTCTACGAAACGAGTATAGAGCATCTCATAAGACAGTGCAGAGGTGTGTGAGATGTGATCAGAGGGCAGGGGTGGACAGACTTGCGGAGATGCTGCAGGGAGAGGGGACGCAAGAGAACTGAATAAAATAACGAAGGACATTGTCGGCCAGCGTAGTAGCACTAACACTAACCATCTCGTGTTAGATTTGAACGGCAACCTTCTAGTGACAATAGAAGATCAGCTACAAAGATGGAAGGAATAATTTTGTGCACTGCTTAATGACATGCGCAGATCTTTTGGGGGCATTGATACCAGTCCCCCGACAAGTACAGAGATTAGAAACGCGATCCATCTTCTAAAGAAAAACAAAGCAGCTGGACCTGACGTTATTCCCGCAGAATTCTCAAAAGCAGACCCTGAAGCAGCTTAAACTAGTGCAGGCTGTTTGGAAGAGTGAAACTTACTCACGGGACTGGAAGGATGGAGTTATTGTGAAGTTACCAAAGAAAAGGAACCTCAAAAACTGTAATAACTAGCGCGGTATCACCATTCTATCCATTTTTCCGAAGTTAATTGCAACCATTATTCTCGAGAGTATAAAATCCAGAATCGAGTCTACCCTCAAGAGGCACCAAGCGGGGTTTCGTAGTGGCCGATCGTGCGTCGACCACATCAACACCTTGCGAATCATACTTGAACAATCGTCTCAGTACCAATCACCGCTGTACCTCATGTTTGTAGATTTTGAGAAGGCGTTCGATCGGGTTAATCGAAAATGCATCTGGAGATCGCTCATTGCGAGAGGTATCCCTGAGAAAAGTGTCGCTGTTATTTAAGAGTCTTGCAACAACGCAAGGTGTTTCGTTTTGCACAATGGACAGCTTTCCGACTCCTTTGATGTGCGTCAAGGAGTGAGACAAGGAGATGTCTTGTCACCAATTCTGTTGCTGGAAATTAACGATTTGATGACTGCCAGTAGCGGATCTAGGATTTGGCTCTGGGGGGGGGGGGGGCTTGGAGTTTGGAGATCCAGTTTGAGACCTTAAGTAATAAAATTTGCTTGTCCTAAGATACATTTTAAAATTTATAACAAATAATAGAGAGTTTAGGTTTAATGCATGACCGTACCAACTTCATCCGAACTACATTTCAGGACAACGCGGCAAAACATTATTTTTTATGAAATTTAAGGAGCTATATCGCACTAAGCAGCAACTGAACTTCATACAAATTCATACGAATTCGTGTGAAGTGTAGTTCCGATGCAGTGCAGTTCCGGCGAGTGCGGTCTAACTTTTAAGGTTCAAGTATTTTTTTTTTTGTGAAAAAGATATATTGAGATACATGTGTTGTTCTATAAAAGGCAACGAATTTTGACATTTCCACTTTCATTTTAATGATATCCGTTTTTTGTGTGCCTTTATATCCGCTCCTGTCGCGCTTTAAAATGTTTTCAATATCTACAAAGTACAATAACAATTATTCATTCATAATTGCTGTAGCGGAGATAGAAGCAAATTCAAAGGTGCACCAAAATAATAATTTGAGCCATATATGCTTGAACCACGCGTACAAATTCGTTTATTTATATTATTTAAAAATTGATTAGGTACCTACCTTAGGCTCGTTTCACACACATTCAGTTTCATTCGGTTCGACCTATATTCGGTTTGTATTCGGCTGTGCCTAATATGTGTAAAACGATAAAACGGCAAAATAAAAACCTAATAGAAACCGTATAGCACCGAACGATCCCTCGACACGAATCGGTTTCATTCGGTTTCAAAACGACACGTATTCGGGTCTAGGGCACATAAAGTAAACGTAGCGTTCACACATATTCGGTTCGTTTTCGGTTTTTCTGAATTTAATTTTTTTTGTTTTTAATACATTTTATTTAATTTTAATTCTTAGTGAATATAAACCGAATATGAACCGTCTGTGGGTGAGGGGGTCTTGACGGAAACCGAAATCGAACCGAATACAGACCGAACCGAATGAAACCGAATATGTGTGAAACGAGCCTTAGGTTTGTTTTCATTCTCATTTGGTTCGGTCTCTATTCGGTTTGTATTCGGCTGTGCCTGATATGTGTGAAACGATAAAACGGCAAAAATAAAAACCTAATAGAAACCGTAGAGCACCGTTTTATCGTTTCACACATATCAGGCACAGCCGAATACAAACCGAATAGAGACCGAATCGAATGAAACCGAATGTGTGTGAAACGAGCCTTATGTAATTATATTTTTAAAAAAGCTGTTGGTATGTTTTGAACTTCCCATTTTTGACAAGATTTGAAAACTGTTTACTATTGGCTAGTTCAGAAAAAATATATTTAAGTGTTCGAACTGACAAAAGATCATTAATGTGATTTGACATGGTATCAGTCCTCTGAGATCTCATTTTTCCTGAACTAGCCAAATCAACGAGAAACTATTTTGTTCAAGCTGACACTTTAGGACATAAGACAAAGCTGCTCTAAGAAATAAGCCGTGGCCCAATTCTGCCAGCGTGAATTATTTTTCGTGTTTACGCTGCATACACTTTTTATTCATGCTAAAAAAATATGTCGAAAAAATTTGCTCTTGCATGATTTTCTGAGCGCGCACAGAGAAAACTCACGCTTTTGGAATTTGGCTCCTTGACTAGAGAATGCGTTTCTTTCGGTAAATAAGCTTTGTTTTTAGTATAAACAGTTGGGGCATTTGACACGTTAATGTTAAGCCCCGGCCATTTTTATATCTTTTTACTTATCTCTTCAAGCCTTAGCCCCAACTTCGGACTTTGGCAGTCCCTAGACTTGAGCCCCCAAAACTCTCTGGAATAAGGTTAGTTTTTCGGAAGTAAGTTGCTTAACCCTGATAAGGTTTTTTGTCCAATATTCTCAGAATTTATTGCTCCAAAAATGTTTTTTTCTTCCCAATTGTCTGGGTTTTATTTTTAGGGAAAAATTGTCGTTGCATGAAACATGTCCATCTTCATAGCCCCCAACTTAGTTTTTGTCCAATTCGCTTCAGACTTTAGCCCCAATCTTAGGGCTTAGAAAAAAAATTACATAACATGTATGCAAATAGTTCAACCCCAACCACGTTATTTTATCCATCAAATCTCATATCTTAACAATATTTTAGACGGAATATAAAATTCTACACGTTGTTATGTATTGCTTTCTATATTTTTAATTATTTTATGATTCGGCTGTGGGGGGGGGGCTTTAGCCTCTATAGCCACCCCCCTGGATCCGCTACTGATGACTGCCACGGTGGGTGAAAATGAAAGGCATGGTATCCAATGGAGTCTGTTTGACAAACTTAGCCACATAGATTATGCCGACGATATATGTCTCATGGCAAACAACACGGCTGGTTTAAATCAAATGTGTCAATTGCTGCAACTAAATGGGGAAGTGGCTGGCTTAAGGATCAACGCAAATAAGACCAAAATCATGACCACGGGCCAAGGCAAACAACAAGTTATTCTCAGGCAGGGACCCATAGAAGAGGTCACGCAGTTTAATTATCTGGGAAGTTTCATAGCACTGGATGGTGGAACGGACCTGGATGAACAATAGAATAAAAAATTCCCGTAGTGCATTTGGAATCCTTTCTCCTGTGTGGAACTCCAACAAAATATCGCTACGCACAAGTTGAAACTTTTCGAATCCAACGTAAAATCTGTGCTGTTATATGCGTCAGAAACATGGAAATGCTCTGCAAACATCTCGAGCAGGTTGCAAGCCTTCGTTTACCGTTGTCTGCGGTACATTCTGAAGATCCGATGGCCGCAAATCATACCGAACGTTGAACTGTGGAATAGGACCGGACAGAAAAAAATTGGATGCCGACATCATGCAACGGAAGTGGCGTTGGATAAGCCATACTCTGAGGAAGCCTAACGACAATATCGCGAAGCAATCCCTTGAATGGAATCCTTAGGGTATCAGACGCGTTGGAAGACCAAAAACAAAGGTATTCAATCGTGGCCACAGCTAAGGCCAGTTGCTGCTAATCGGGACAGATGGAAGAATCTTGTTGCTGCCCTATGCTCCAGGAGGAGTTGAAGCACTGCTTTGCAGCCGGAGTTAAAACGAATATTTTCTGTACAGTTTTGTTCAATAATGATTTGTTTGTAGTTCTGATTTTTTTCTTAAAACTGTCCCTGATTCAATGTTCATATTTTTCTTAAGTTTAACACTGAAAAGCGGATGGTTTTAAGAGTTAGTTTGTTCCAAGCTAATCATCTTTAATCTATTATTATTGGAACTGATAAATCCGTCAATGTGTTTTGTTGAGATTTGATTTGTTAAAAAACCCTAAGTTTGAGTTGTTAATCATGGAAATCCCTAATAAGCCAATTTTGTTTGATAAGCGTTGATTAGATCCAGTTAAGAGTAAATCACAAATTTAACTTTGAACAAACTGCCCTTAGACTTTTACTTTTCGAAATGTTAAAAAATATTTTGAGACTTTCACTTACAAGAACTTTAATGAGTAAATCACATTGCATTCATAGGCCGTCTGGCAGATTGACATTGACTTTGCCACAGAAATTAGCTTTATGTGGTAAATATTTTTTTTGTTTGTTTTAATTAAATTTAAAACATATTCATTTATTTTAAGTTTACGATACCATCAATTCTTATTTAAGTACTATCGACAAAACCAGCAACACACAAACAATTTAACAACGTCTGAACTTTTTGGTATGGACATTTATTGAAGCCAAATGGTTTACAACTATGAAAGGTTCACTAAAGTTCCATTTATTAGCTTCAGTTTTGTACTAGATTTTTTTGGCTGATAAGAAAAACAATTTCGAATATAAACATAAAAACCATAAAATTACATATTGCACTTAATTGCCGAAAGAGCACACCTCGGATTCATGGGGATTTTCTTTGCACATCATCACTTGACAAAGACATTTCTTGGTAAGTGTGCCAAGTTTCAAAAGTGTTGAATTTTTATTTAGGTGGAATACGCAGTTAGAGTGCCACTGTAGAATTTCTATGAGTCAAAGAACTTCATAAACATTTTTAGATAATTTTTAATGCGTTTTTAACAAGAAAAACTGCGTTCATTCGATATATATGCATTTGAATACTTTTAATTCTGTTACACAAATATGGGTATAAAAATCCTCGTCACATCGTTTTTCAGTATCTAAGACGAGATTGAAATAATCATACTCAATGTTCTGCTTTTTATTGGAACGACGCACGCACGCTATGCTCCCGAGGTTTTCATCGAATTAAAATTGCGGTGTTATCTTCCATAATGTCAGATTGATTAAGATCTCGTTTAAATGCTGTTCACTAAGTTAAAGGAACTAAAAAGATATAACCTCAATTTACTAACCCAGAAATTCTCTTGGAACGAAGGCACTATAAATTGAAAACGGGCCTGCTACCTAACATGTAAATACCCAACTGCTCAATTTTTTTTTACCTATGTACAAATATTTTATTACACATACATATAGCGTTATTCCTAAAATGAGGTTAAGACGCCACGATTTTGGAGTTTTCATACATTTATCAGAAATATGTTTATCAAAAATTAACAAAACAAAACGCCAATGAAAATAATTCTTACCAGTATATTTGAGTAGAATGGATCAATATCCTCGAGAGGAGTGGAGGCCAATTCCGGCGGGAAGCTGCTCTGCAGTCGAACAGGTATGGGCACGCCCTGTTCAAGTGTAGGATCCGGTTGTGGACCTTCATCCTCGTCCTCGTCATCATATCGGATCTGTTTGTTTGTTTTTGTTTTATTTTGCGATGATGAGTCATGATGAAGCGTTTACAGTTGTTTATGATTAATGAAACGCGATAGAAAGAGTTTAAAATTTTAATATTAGTTATTGTCGATATAGATATAAATAAAAATTAAATAATTTAGTTAACGAATTTGTATTTTGTTTAAATATTTTATTTTGTTCCAAATGGGGATTTTGTTATTTTTTTTTTTATTTTTTTTTTTAATTTTCTTTTTATTTCAATCAGAAGTAAAAATTAAAAGTTAAAAAAAAAATGTTATCCTTATAGTCATAAATTAAAAATAAAAATTGAAGAGAAAGAAAGTCAAAGGAAAATGTATAAGAAAGATATTACAAAAAAAAAAAAAATAATTAATTTCTTTGGTTGCAAACATTAACCAAAGGATAATGCCAGTGAATCTAACTCATTCTGTAGATTTTTTTTGTTTAAAGTCTGTGTTTTATTTTTTTTTTTGTATTGTACTTCAATTTAGAAATAATAATTTTAAATGAAAAGGTAAGCTCATTGTGCTCATTCAATATAAATAAGCTACATTTTATTTTATTATACTATTAAATGCAAACAAATGCCTAAGTATAGTAGTTTTGAGGAAATGCATGAAAATAAAAATGTTGTCTGATTGTGTAGGGACAATCCATTAGTTCTTGTTGTATTGAAGGTGTTGTATATAAGGTGTATGTTAAGTTTTGTTAAGTTAGTATACATACATTTGACTTCATTTATAGGTAATTATAAAGCATTTCAATAGGCAATGAGGAATTTTATTACTGAATCGATCGCAATTTTTATTTTTTATTTCCTTCAATTTCGTTTTTTACGGACGAACCAAATAGCGAATTTATCAAGCGGGAACCATTGAAAAACGTTCATAATTGATTTCACACAAATTATTGAGTCCATTAAACTATAGTTTGTGAATCATTTTAGTTTCTTTAACCAACATATTTGAATAAATGTGTATAACATTTAAATATGAATCATAAAGATGCCGTCACAACACTGAAAGAAAAGTGCTTTCAGTAAGCAAAAAGTTTTCTGAAAGCAAAACTTTCATAAGTGACGACCCGAAAAGTACTTTTTTGAAAGCAATTTCGAAACTGATTTGCTTTCTTGAAAAGGCTTTCACAAAGACACACTTTCATTGTGTGACTAGTTCCTAACAGCGTTTCTAAGAAAAACAAATCACTTTCAGAATTGTGCTTCTAACTCCCTAGGATACACAAGCCATTACTGGCTTATAAGTTACAATACACTCAAATTTGTTTACTAATACATACAAACCTACTCGTCAACTGGCTTGCCTTTTTCCAAGCTAGTTGTGAGATCAGACATGTACATAAAGCGATCTGATCTAGATAGGAATATTCTGTTTACCACAACTTTTAAGGAAAGGAGGGACCAAGAAATTTAAACATTTGCAAAACGCAATTGTAAAATATGAAAAAGGCACTTTCGAGTGACATTTGGAAAAAAACTATTCTTGTACCGATTTGTCAAGCCTTAGACTGTCAAATTAAATTGAAAGATTGCTGTCAAGGTGATGCATTCATTTAAGATTAAAATTTTTTGCTAAGGAAAAGATATTTCAAGAGCTTTTGAGTGATATTTGGAAAGAAATATTATGTGAACGCCAAAATTTAGTTTCTTACTTATCTTTTCAGGAATGAACTGTATAGTTCTATTGAAGGATGGCTACGATGACCATGGATTAAAAACCTCTTAGAAATACTATTTTTTTTTTAGAATTATTATTAAAAAAAAAAACGAAATTTTTGAAAATTTGTGCGCGGGAAAGCCCGTTTTAGGATTTTTGAGTGACATTTGGAACGAAATATTCTTTATACCCCAAAATTTTGTTTATTTGGTTTCTGTCAAGTTATGAACTAGCCAATTCTATTGAAGGATGGATTAAAAAACTCTAACAAATCAGATTTTTTTAGAATTATTATTAAGAAAAAACGAATTTTTTGATAACTTTTAGTTAGATGAATGTCATCTCACGTGACATGAAGTTGACAGTAAGGTCTTTCAACATGTTGACAGTATTCTATTGTATTGTTTATTTCACGTGGAAGCTGCGTGTATTTAATGTATTGAAAACTAGTTGGAATGGTTGAATCTATTGTATTTTATATACATTTGCTTTCATAGTGTGTGGAACCGAAAAGTGCTTTCAATAAATTTGCTTTTTTGAAAGCAAAAAGCCGTTCTAGAATCTAATACAGACCGAACCGAATGAAACCGCATTTGTGTGAAACGAGCCTAAGAAAATACTTTCCTTTCATAGTGTGTCGGTTCCCTGAAAGCACTTTCAGGAAAACTTCAAAATCGCAATTTTTGAAACGCTTTCTGAAAGCACTTTCCTTTCAGTGTGTGAAGGCACCTTTAGTGTATAATAACTTTTTTGCTTCTAATTTTGTGTCTTTAAATATTTTGTTTTCTGGATATTCTGAATTTTATCTTTTCTATATCTTATGCAGAATATATATAGAAACAAACTCTTAAAGGTTATGCAAACACAGGTCTGCTAAAAGCTAAGAAGTAAAAACCGCCAAAATAACTACCAGATAAAATTTATTGCTGCAATTAATCAAAAGTCATTTGCATTTTACAACACCTGATGGTTTCAATTTTTAAATTTAATTGTCCATGTTTTTTTTTTTTGTCAGGGTCAATTCAAGCAATATTCTGCATAATATTAACCATTCAGGCAACATCACCTTCTCCTTCATGTTGTGAATCATAAAACAAAAATTTTTAGTATCAAAGCATTCCAGAGCGTTTTCTTTTTCAATTGGGTTCATTAAATAGAAAACAAAAAATTCACATTTATATTTACACAAAAATGTACATATTGGTTTATACATAATATACAAGAGAAAATATTTCAAAATGTCGACTTTTCACCAGAAATTGTGGTTGTTAATTTGAGGATAGTACTTTGTTATTTGTTTTGCTTTTGGTGTTTTCATTAGTTTTTTTTTTTAACTTAGAACCAAAATATGTCTTTGTCTTATTCAGCTACAAATAACAAAACAGTGTTAGACTTCATTATTGAACCATGATGTTTAAAGTAGATACATAATACACATGTACATATTTATACATATATAGCAGCCGTCAGGTTAAGACAAGTGTTCATAGGTCACGTACATTTTAATGGTTATACGAGTAGAGTATCCTATGTTGCTTTTAACATACAAAAAACACTACCACACAAGCAACTGCGTTTCCCCAAAAATATTTGTCAATTATTTCTGCCTGAACTAGAAAAATGTCCTTAAGGTAAAATTTATTTTATTTATTTTAATTTACTTAATGTTTAAGGTTCAACATTTGTAAGTTTTTTTTTTTGTTTTGTTTCTTTCCTTAATCTTTTTTGTATTTAATTTGGGTGTGTCTGATGATGGCCTTGTTGTTATTTATTTCATATGTCCCCTGGCATATTCATTTAATTTTGTTTGTATATCACTAGTTCAATCATAACCGTTGGTCCAATTTGTCGATACCATAGATAGATAGACAGAATGACTTTTTATTTTTTTAAGTTAGGTACACCTATATATATTTTTCACTTAACGTTTCTTTCGTGCACATACTTGTGAATTGTTGGCTTATGAAATAATTATTTTTCGCCATTCCCAAGTGAGTTTACTTAGGTAAAAAAAATATATATGTATAAATATTAAATGGTTGACACGCAAAGGAGTTATTTATTACAGTGGAAAATATGTAAGTATAAATAGTTAATGATTAACATACTGCGCAGTTGTGGAATAGAGACAAAATTGTTAACATTTTTCAGGGGAAAGACAACCTAAATGTCAGAATATATTTAAGTTAGATTATAAGTACAAACATCGTGGTTCAATCAGAGATTATGTTAACATTCACACGGGATTATACAGCGCGGTTTTTATCGTATTCGGTTTTTGCCGAATAAACAGAGGTGCGTTTACATGGAGAAGCTGCGGTAGAAATGAGAATTTATCAAATTTACTTCATTTTTGTATAATTGTTGATCTGATGATTTTGGGGTCTCTTCAGTTAGATTTATCTACATAAAAACATTAATTTTTGTAGAGAAGGACTGTGGCATGAATTCTGTCAAGTTTTGCATTGACACCCTAATCAATAGACTCTTTAGTGTGAAATTTTCTGCTACTTCTCCAAAATGTGTATGCAAACATGTAGCCACATATTTTCACTTCATTTAAAAATCTTAATACTGGAGATTCGATTAGGATTTTTTTAATTACAGATTTATGATGTCGATTTTTTTTTATCAAAATCAATGGAAAAAGTAATTGGATTCAAATCTAGCTTAAATTTGATTTTTTGCCTGGGATAAACTCGACTTACGGATAAACTCGACTCCTAATTTGTTTATTACTTAGGGCCAATTTTTAATTTCAGCGTCTCTTCTGGTGAATTAATCGTAAAACATTAATTGGCATTATTTTAGAAGAAGCTTAGAACAACAAATGTTTAATTTAAACATTTGAATTTAAACTAGCAAAACTCAAATTGACTTTTCACTTAATCACATTCTTTATTTTTAATATTGTTTAACATCATTCATCATTTCACCTTCAATTATTAACCTTATTCATAAATATCAATTTATCTTTGAATATAACTCAAGTCGCAGTGAGGACCTTAGTTGACCTTAGTTGACCTTTATAACATTTTAATTATTTCTTGATAAAAATCAATTTTATTAGGAAAAGTTCAAAGCCCCTACTGTTTTTTTTCCGTTAGAATTACAGTTATAAAAACACTGGAAGATAAAGGAGTCTAAAATGATCTTGTATAAATTGGTCTTTTGAAATTGTAAAATTTTCGTCATGTTTGGAATTTAAATTCGGAAAAATCAAACTGACGGACGGGAAATTTACACAACCATTTTTGGCCCCTCCTCAATAATTTGTATACACAAAATTAGCAAGACTTCTCAGCTTTTATGAGAGAACTTAATTTTGAATGTCCGGCTAAAATAAATGAAGCAATGATTTGTTTTATGAAAAAATGGACAAAAGAGTTAATTTTAATTGATTTTCCATTTTTGATTTAATTTAAGAGAATATTGTTTATAAAAATAGGGGAAAATAAGAGATAAAAATGCTTCATTTATAGTCCTGTTACCTATAATTTCCATAGATCTTTTTTGTGTGCCAACAGACTTAAGTGACCTTCTGTCCAGATATGAAAATTGAACCCAAGTTGAGAAAAAATAGATGCTTTAAAGATCATAGCCAGATTAGAAGGGATGAACAATTTCTAACATTTTCGGAGAAATCCTAATGACTTTGCAGCGTTTTTAGCAACGTCAAAGATGTTACCATCCCACAGAAGGTGGTCCGTGATGCACATACCGAGAACTGACAGCTGTTCGGTTTCCTTCATGGATAGTGGCAGGGCCCTGGTCAGGGGGGAACCCTCACGACAAAACACAGAATGAGTTTTTGAAACTTAAATTCTATTGGACAATGCTTAGAGAGCTTGATGACAAAAACTCTATCAAACACTTTTGAAATATCAAGCACAATAATCTTATCTTCTCCAAAACTACGTAGAAAATAGTTCCACTGTTGGGTGAGATACACTATTAAATCCCCAGTGGACCTATTGCTACGAAAGCCGAACTGGCAGTCATTAAAAAGTTTTCGTTCTTCGAAATACTTTTTTTGCTAAAAATTGATCAGCGATTTTATGACCTTGTAAAGAAGGGATGTAAGTTTAATTGGTTTATGGTTATGGTAAAGCAGATACATTGCCTGAAACTGATTATGAAATCAAACTTAGAATGACAAATGAAAGGACTTTCCATTGCCTCGTAAAAGGTTGTCGTATTTAGAAAAGGCACAGGTTCAAAATATTTTAGATGAATTAGTAGAATTAGGTGTAATTAGAGCAAATAAGTCGGAGTTTGCATGTCCCATAGTGTTGGTTAAAAAGAAAACTGGTGATATACGACACTAAATAAAATGACGTTAAAGGACAACTACCCGTTGCCTTTGATTGATGATCTTTTGGATAGGTTAGCTTATAAACAGGTGTTCCCACTTTTCTATTCTATCATGTGAGGGTGGAAAACGAATCGATTAAGTACACCGCATTTGTGACACCATTATTTTTCAGAGACGAGACCTTATTATACGAGACCGACTCGAGACCGAGACGAGACTGAAAATTTTCGATTTTAACGAGACCGAGACGAGACTTACAAAAGTCTCGCAGAGTGTCGTCTCGTGGCCAGCCCTAGGTATAATATCCGGAACAACGGATTTGTGTACGTCAAGTTCGTTCAGTACTTTTGCACCTGCAGGAGTCCGAAAGAAGATCCGTCCCATAAAATCGTTTGTATTTCCCAAGTACAGGAGTCATAGAACTATCTGGCAGAGCCAAATTAACAGCAAACTCTGCTACAAGCAAACTGGCTTTTTCTATTGGGCTTACTAAAGGGGAGTTATTTGAAACGAGCGTTGGAACCGATGAAGAGGACGTATGTCGTATGTTTTTTTGTTACAAATTGTGTTCCATACACTCATCCACTGTGAAGACTTAATCGCAGTTTCGTTATGTCCAAATTTAATGTAAACCTTTTAAAATTTGATGTGGAGATTTGAGCCAAAACATTAAAGAAGCTGTGCAAGAACACGTTCTTCCATTATGAATGACTGACCAATAACGCAAAAAGCATAAAGTGACCCACTGTTAACTAGTCTACTCTAGGTATCTCATTTTTTATCAAAAAAAAAAAAAAACTTAATCGAAATTTCTACAAATCCTGATATTTTATACTGATGGTTTAGAGTTATTTTCATATATTTCTTCGTATTCCAAATCGTTTCATATTATATTATATACAGTAAAATAAAAAACACAACAACAGCGTATAATCAGTAGCGGATCTAGGATTTGGCTGTGGGGGGAGGGCTTGGAGATCAAGTTTGAAACAAAAATGAAAATGATATCTAGGAGCTCTCACTAGCAAAAGCTCATTTATGTGTTTTGACATTACAAGCCCTCCGGAGATCTCATTTTAGTGAAGTGGTCAAATCAACTGTAGAGTTGGTATCTGTTTTGTTAGAGGTATTACTTTAGAAAGCACAGTAAAAAATATTTTGCCAATTGAAAAAAAAAATGTTAAGACTTCAAGACATTAAGTCGGATCACATAAGATAGAGCTGCTCTATAAAATATAGCATTTGGCCTAATTCTGCAAACGTGAATGAATTTTCGTATAAACGCTACATACACTTTATATTCCTGCTAAAATATGTTGATAAATTTGCACGTCACTATAGAGTCTAGAGGAATTACAAATATTCATTTGCTTCTGCATGATTTTCTAAGTGCAGAATGAAAAATCACGCTTGTAGAACTTGCCTCTTTGACTAGAGATCTTTGATGTAATTGCTTAGTCCCAAAATGTTTTCTTTGTACCTATATTTGACTTCGACCTTCGAAATATAAGCCCCAAGATTCTCTAGGCCCTGACTGGGCCGTAAGAAACAATTCTGGTTGTATTGAACAATTAAATTGACACCTGGTTTTGATTTATCAAATTCTAATGAAGTTTTAGTCCCAACTGCATTTTTTTGTTGAAACCGCTAAGTTCTAGGGGAAAATTTATGTTGCACTTGGCGTGTTAATTGTTCAGCCCCGACATCGTTTTTTTAATTATCTCCCCCCCAACTTCGGACACTGACAGTCTGAATAATTGTTAAGCCCCAAACACTCTCTGGAATAAGTTAAGTATTAAGGGAATTGGTTGCTTAACCCCGACCACGTTTTTGTCCAATTCTTATCAGGCCTTTTTTAGTCCCAATTTTCTGGGCTTTGTTTTAAGGGAATAATTGTCCTTGCATTAAACATGTCCATTATTTGTAGCCCCGAACTTGTTTTTTCTACAATTCTCTTAAGGTTTTAGCCCCAACCAAATTTTTTTGGGGCTAAGAAAAGCACTTACATAACATGTAAATTGTTTAGCACTAATCTCATTATTTTGTCCGATTCCCATCAAATTTAACAGTTTAACAATATTGAGACGAATATAAAACCCTGCACGTTGTAATATATGGCTTTATATATTTCAATTAATTTTAGGAATCGGTTGTGTGGGGGGGCTTTAGCCCCTATATCCACCCCCCTGGATCCGCCACTGCGTATAATATATCTACAAATTTCTTCTTCATTATGAGTAAACCCAACAACATTTTAATATTAGAAAGTGCCTTAAGGGATCCAAAAACTTTTCAATATATTTACGCTGACGGTAGTGCCATATGGTAAATCATAAGGAAATCCACATTTAAACAAAAAAAAAAAAAAAAAAAAACAGACCGAACCCGTCCATCAGGTACCTATAAGTTTTATTGCATTTCCAAGAGTCGTACATTAGGTAGAGGCTTCACATGTACATATGTATGTATGTATGTATGTATGTTACCATAAAAAGAGACGAGATTCCCATAAGATATTCCCTCTTTTTTACGGAACGGGGTCGTTAATGTCATCGTTGTCTTCATTTATTTTTGCTTTTATATATTTTCCATAAAATAACCAAAGTACACAACACATAAAATATAAAAAAAAAATCAATAAAATTAGCCTTTTACATTACTGACTGTCGCACAAACGAGAAGGAACACCAGGATAGCAGCTCCTACCACTATCGCCTCCCCGCACATCAAGCTCGTATTGCTGCATAATGAAGTAGGTATGCGATACGAGGGTGTGTTTGGTTATGCCACCCACCAATAAAAATCGAACCAAAAAGAATATTTTTCTTCCTACGAATATACTATAAATACAAATACATATGTATGCATGTATATTTATACATAAATTTAAAAAGAAAAGGCAAATTCGTGTCTAATTCTAATAACTGGAAAGCAATCGGGGACTCAGGCAGCTTTGTCTTGTATTTGCTATTTGATTACAAGTGATATGATAGCGCGCCACGGCAGCCGCACCGTACCACCACCCATCAAGAATTCTCCTTTTTAGCTAGTTTCTGTCTAACAAGGAATTATCGTGGAAATAAAAGTTTAAGTCCTTTAAGTGTGCCACCATTGTTAACGAAATTATTTGTAGGAGTTTTTTTTTTCTGTTTGTATACAAAGAAGGAAGTTATTATTTAATTGGACAAGGTAGGTTTAATTGGGGTAAGGGTATTTCTGGATATAGGTCGACTAGATGATATATAACACGACGACTGCGTTTCATAACGTGTTCTTTGGGTATTAATGCCAACGAGTTATTGTTGGTAAGACACCTCTCAATGATTGGTTTATTATGCGTAAAACATTTAATCATTTTTTTAGTAATTTTAAATTAACAAGCTGCGCAGAAGAAGAAATTAGACTTTAGACCCAATATAACACCTAGAGTTGCCAAAGTCTACAGAAAGCAGTTGATATACAAAAATATCACAGACGTCAACAATTAGTTGTCCCCGCATGGCAAACCACTGCCCACTGTAAGGCTGTCACCATAGAAAAAGAACATGTGGTATGATGGTAAATTGGTAAATTATAAGCCGGAAATGTATGCCATAAGAAGAATATGCGCTTGACAAATTGCTGCAGCGTCAAACAAGAGTACCAAGGGAAAAGTATCGAGCCAATATATGGTGGAGAAGATGTTGTAAAAAAGGGAGAAAACAAATGCAACCTTTCAAGAAAATATGAATGAACCGAAGCATGCTCGAAAATTTGACTATTAGGTATTAGGTCCATATGTCCCATCATCTTCAAAGCAGATGATGCTATGTCGTGCAAGAACTATAGAGGCATATTCCTGCTAAGCAAACCTGCATACCTATACGGTCCTACTGAACGTACTGTGTGAGCATCTTAAGTCGTTCAGCAACTCTTTAATTGGCAAGTAACAGTGAGACTTCTAGCCTTACAGATTAACTTTAGACCATATCTTTACACTGAAGAAAATTCTGGAATAGACAACGAATTTTTCGAGAGATCCAAAAAAACTGATTGAAATGTGTGACATGTGATTAGAAAATACACGTTGCAATGTGCAACTAGGAAATAACTCCAAAATAATCCAAGCATGCTCAGGGTTTTGGCAAGTGATGTGCTTTCTTTGAAATCGTTCTCGATCAGATTGTAGAAAGTAGACTTCAGCCGGGTAGCACCCTCCATAATCGAGTACTATGTACCCTTTGGTGCTCGAAAAATGTCGGGTATACCGGAAAATACCCGGTATTAAAAGCTTGATCAGAGCAGACGCTAACATAGATTCTCCAAGTTCATGGTCATGATAATATCGACATTATTACCTGCTCCCAGCGTGCAATAAAAAGGAGTCCTCTACGCCAACCTAAGAACAGGCGAAACTTATTGGCCTTGAAATAAGCGAAAAGACTAAATATCAATCAACAAACGAACATCTGTCGACGTTGGGTAAAAATTAACTGAATGAATGACTGCTTAGTGGAGATCCAGCCCGAAATCGAATCCACAATCTGATATCTATAATCTTTACGGACATGACGACTCCGTTGGATGGGTTTTTCTTGACATATTAATAATCATATTATGTGTATGACCAGTGGAAGTGGCATATCAGGAAACCCCTACTACTTTGATTTCACCAATCAGGTTCAAAACACCATACACGCTTAAAACGCAATGCACATGCGCATTGCACACTCTACCAAACTCACGGCATGTCCGCGCCGAGTGTTGGAGTTGTACGATTAGTATGAAAGGAGAGCTGGATGCTGAACTCTTTCGAAAAAAAATCTTCCATGGATATTATTTGATCCTGTAATTGAGAACTGTAAAAAAAGAGAAGATACAACCCCGAACTCTAAGAGCTATACCCACCAATATGTATCAGTAGTCCCAAAAGTAAAAACATGTCAACTAAATTAGTTCGGTCATGTCAAACGCAGTGCTGTTTTCCAAAGCGTGTTTTTCAGATCTACAAGGAAACCAAACCTCCTCCGGTCCGGATGGAACATAAATGATGGAAAGCTGCCGTTCTTGTCTCAGGCAGATAAATCATCAAGGGTCAGTGCTCATCAAATAATTACGTTTCCCAACCAGGTGCAAACGCAGGGGGGGTTTGGGGGTTCATTTGGTTTCGTTTGTAACAGTGGCGATTCCTCACAGTTAGCGGGTTTATCGCCGCTAAACCAAGAATTTAAATGAATAAATTGTATGATGTACTTTTTATTTTCAAAAAGTAACAAATGGCAATGTTGAAATAATGATAATGATTTCATACAATAATCAATGCTATTAATACAAAAAACTACCCACCTACCCACCTTCCTACCTACCTACCTATTTTCAAATCATATTTTCCTTCACACAACACAAAACTCCCATCATCCTATCTGCCTCAGCGTTACAATATGCGATACCAAAACCAAATTCTCTACAAAGAGCATTGAAATAATTAAAAAAAAATAGATACCTACCTAACCTACCCCCATATTGTTCTCAATTATATTTTCCTGCAGACACACAACATAAAACTCTCATAGAACAAGTCTCCCTTGAAACATTTTAGCTTGCAACATCTGCGCTGCACAACTTCATACAATTTTTAATAATATCTATACAAATTACAAATACAAGCACAAATACAATACAATCTAGAATACAAGAGCGTTTTACTACACAATGTCCTAAGCAAAGCCCAGCTAAATAAATGAAAGCGTAAGCGTTAGTATGATGCGATAAGGCACGATACATTAGGTATGCAAGCAGCTCCAGGTACATTTTGGGTACGTTTTTTTTGTCATTCTCTTTTTTGCTTTCGTATATGTTTCTGGGAAAATGTGGTAGGAAGGATGAATGCATTGTTTTGTTATTAGTGATCTTTGATTGATATGAGTAAACATTGAGATTGAGTTCTTTTAGCACAGTGAATAATTACACAAAAAAAAGTGCTAAATTCGCAAAGCGCGATGTAGTTCTGCATTTTTGATATGTTGTTGGGGCATGTTAGAGTAGTATATAGCCAAGTTTGCAGCAACAGTGAAAAAAACGCTAAAATCACCCCTTTTTTCCGACAATTTCCTTTATAACTTTGGAAATATGCAACTTATGAAAAAACCGTCCACTATAAACTTGTTTTTTATAAAATTTTCTAGAAAACAACATCAATTTTAAATGCATGTTATATTTGTGTTGCTATCTAACCATGAATTAAAAAAAAAATCTGAAAAAACTAAGTAAATTTGAAGCACTCAAAAAATATGTCAAAAATTGTCCAATTCTTCTAAAAATTTGGAATCAAATAGTTTAGACTCTAGAGTATCACAAGACGAAATTCGATCCAAATCGGTGAAATAGTTTTGGCAAGAAATATGATGCTAACTAAGTGCAACACAATTATGATGCAAACATTGCGGTGGTCAAAGTAGGACACTTAAGTTGGCACTGATTTTTGTACACGTACTTAGAACCATAAAATCATGAAATATAGTTATAATAGATGTTTACATCTTTTTTTAAGCCAAGTGAACAGTTTTTGGAACTTTTAAATTCAGTACCAAAGTTGCTTAAAAAAAGATATAAATATTATAACTATATTTTATGATAATAAATCTTCGTGACTCAGCAGGTCAACTCATTGAAAGGCAATAAACTAAAACTTAGAATTTATATTTAACTTGTTTTGTAGGTTAGAATTATTTAAAATATTTTGAATTATTATTCAAAATATAATAAATATAGTTTGAAATATTTATTATTATTCGAACTTTTGATTTAAAAAAAACGTCTTTTTCAAGACATTTCTTAATATTAAAAAGAATAATAGTTGCGTTCAAAAACCAAAATACAACCAAAAGAGGATTAAACGTTGATATTATTTTTATAAGAAAAAAATTTGTAAGTACATATTTTATAATTTTTAAAAATTGAAGCTATAAAATATTAATAACTATGTTTTTGAGACCTGAAGAAAAACGTAACCACGTTTGAAACGTCGTCTGATTTAGATACTTAGCTACAAATATAGACCTAAAGCATAAACATTATATTTTATGTATAAGGGTTCAAAGTACGTGTACAAAAATCAGTGCCAACTTAAGTGTCCTACTTTGACCACAACAAAGTCGGCGAAAATTTTTTTTTCCGTCAAACGAGGCGACGAAGCGAATTTATGTATCGATAAATTTTTGAACTTTTATTTTATACCTATAATTTATTAACGTTTTTTTATTAATTGTCGTTATCAATCAAATTAAAAAAAAAGTATGATTTTTTTTTTATTTTAACCTGCCCAGACCACCTAGCTCAACCAATACTGAGGACCAGGAATCGCCACTGGTTTGTAAACATCAAAAGTGTGTAGAAATCAAGTCGTCGTCGGGCAGTTTGTGTCGAAAAAAAAACAAATTCTGCTGAAAAAAAATTAAAGTTAAAAAACATCAAGGTAGATATGCATGTATGTATAAGTAAATTAAATGGCTTCGAAATACATATATTATCAGGATATTTTTGCATCACAGAATATTTTGTTCCCTATATCACCCAAAAGCCCTAAATTGGCTTTTCCCCCGCAAAATTTAAACTAAATTCAATTCAAAACTTTGCAGATATAAGTTTAAACCTTAACAGATATCTAAAAAACTAAATTTTGGCGTACACAGAATATTTTGTTCCAAATGTCACCAAAGAGCCCTAATATCCCCTTTTCCCGGGTGAAAATTTAATTAAATAAATTTCGTTTTTTTAATAATTCTAAACAAAATTGGATTTTCTGCGCTGTCATGTTTTCGAAACACAAATTTATTAAAAAAAAAATCCCGCCTACTTGCTTTCTGCGGGCAGAAGACAAATAAAATCGATATGTAGAAGCTAAGCAAGTATTAGGCTTGTCGCAGATTTCTGTAATACGAACTCGCCCTAAGTTCTTAAGTATTGGAATCTAGCAGTCTTTGAATACAAACCAGTCAATAAACACTTATAGGAATTTGTTCATAAAAGGAACACAATACATAGGGCTGGCCACGAGACGAGTAAAGTCTCGGTCTCGCATGACCAGACCGAGACAAGACGAGACGAGACTGCCTATTAAGCAACCTAAACGAGACCGAGACGAGACCGAGACGAGACTTAATTATACGAGACCGAGACGAGACCGAGACAAAACTGAACATTTTCGATTTTAACGAGACCGAGACGAGACTTACAAAAGTCTCGTCTCGTGGCCAGCCCTAACAATACATATACAAATATGAACAAAATAATTTATTTCTCAAAAAATATCAGCCTAATTCTCTGTAGGAAACAATTTAAATGAAAGCAGGAACCTTCTAACAGTATACCTACCTTAAATATATTTTTTTTTATTTTCAACTTTCTTAATATTAAACTGATCGAGATTTGTGTGCAAATGATTATGAAATTATTTTTTTTTAATGTTTTAATTCAGATAAAACGCTTTTTTTTATAATAACTTTTTTAATTTAAAAAAAAAAAAATCATTTAAATCGGAGTTAGACATTATTGTCCTTCAAGTCAAGATTTCAAATTTTCGTGATAAAATAAAATATTTATTAACATTTAAATTTTTTCCTGCGTTCGCGCCTGTTCCCAACCAACCAATATTCGCTTCTTTAATGTCATCTTCTACCGGAAGAAGAGTATTAAATATCGAAAATAATGCTTAGGACGGCTAATTGCTGTTTTTTCGCTTTATGGTAGCAATATATTAGTCAGAAGTAGATAACGTCGCTACTAATATGTTATTACTTCTCAAGAGTACACATTTCAGGGAATTTAGTTTAAGCTAACATTTTTTTAATAGAAATTACTTTAGAAACAAGAGCATCTTGTGTCAATTCAATAATATAGATGTCGATTACAGAATCCACAAAACTCAATCCGCTGTGTTTTATAGTGCATTCTTCTATTTTCGAGCTTTTCACGATAAATGAGTAGAAAGGGAAGAAAGCATTGCAGATCGAGTTTTTTTTTATTCTGTAATCGACATGATAATAACTTTTTGGTTAAAATTCAACTTGAAGGTTCTTTAACTCAAGAGGACAAAATAGCTATGTTTTAGTAACAGTGTAGCCAGCTTAATTAACATTATTTTAGCATGCAAACAACCATACAACAAACTGATTATAAATACTTTGTTATTGTTTGTCTGTACTAATTTCCTTAGCTGGCTATACGCTTTCACCAAAACACGGGGTTCAGTGTTATATTAAATATTTTGTATTATAAAAATATGTACATTATGTACCTAGTTCTATTGTGTGTATATATATATAATTTTTGTTTTTAGCTATAAATTCAACTGGCTAATATACATTTGGTTAGTTTATTTTTTAAATTGCATTCAGTTTCAAATTCAAGGCAAATAAAGGTACAATTAAATTCATGCAAAGCTTAAAATAAAAAATCAATTAAAAAAAAGGCAACAAACAATTCTATGCCTCAAAAAAGAGAGTGTACACGTACGAATAATTGACACAATTACCTACATTTTGCACAATATAATTGCATGACAACAACGTTAAATCACAACATTTTACAATGTAGGTTGGTATAGCTATATGTATATAGGAGCTGGTTTGGTGCACCCAAAATGAAGGATTTGCGCGCACCCTTCGTATATTAGTCATTTTATTAAAGCAAGCCAAAATGGAAATCGTTTACTATAGTAGTTGCTCTAAATAAATTCTGTGTTTATCATAGAAACCACTTTTATGTGTGTACATATGTATAATAGGTATTTAGTACACTTTTGTATGCGAAGAAAAAGGAACTCGGAAGGACAAAAAATATACACATAACGCAGTGTTTGTGTTTGATTTCAGGTGTTATAATGTTGCTAGGTAAAAATTGATTGCACGAGACCTAGAAATTACACATACATATTTTTTAGTTCAGTTTTATAACAATTAAATTTACTTGTTTCGAAAGGATTCGCTTTAAAGTTTAAACATACTGAGGTCAGGTTCACACAATTCAGTAGCGGATCTAGGATTTGGCTGTGGGGTGGCTTGCGAGATCCAGTTTGCGACATTCACCCATATTCTGCAAGTCGTACTTTAACCTTTTGAACACAATGGGATGCAGCTGTAGCTAAAATAATCGCTGTAGTATAATCTATCAATAAAAACGCTCACTTACGTAGCAAAGGACGTCTACAATGATGTAACGCATCATCACAGCTGTTTGGAATTGTAAATTTATTCGAGACGTGTTCAACGCATATGAAATTTATATTTTACCTGAATGTGTATGGTAGCTGACTATAAAAAAGTTAAAAAACCAGAAAAAACTTCTCAAATGCATTGAACGTTTTCAAAAAAAAAGTGAAAAGTCAAAAAATGAAGCTTGTAGCGACGCTAATAGTTAAAGTTGAGTCAACTTTCGCGGGAGACAATTTTCTTACTACAGCTACAGCTTCTTATTGTGTCGATGTATACCATTTTCGTAACTTCAACTTTGACAGCGTTACATGCAACAGCTACAGCTACACCATTGTGTTCGACCAGTTATATTTTTTTTTGAAAGTTTTTTTTTCGATAGTGTTAGATAGATTTTCATAGAGCGGTATCGCTCTCATGCGAAGCAATATCGAAAAAATTATCCACCAAATATAATAATCGTTTAAAAGATTTCAAAAGGCGAATAAACAACACATCAAATACGACTTTGATTCGAATCAATATTAGATTCGGAATAAAGATAAAATACGAACAGTCATACCTATGCAATATTGCGGTGTTGTGAGTTTCTCAAGAAGTGAAGTTGGATATGCGACTTTATGAATGCTTACATACGTCTGTGGTCGAATACGAGACATATATACGAGTTTCAGAATATGGGTGATTAAGTAATTTAATTTCTTTGTCCTCAAATTAATTTTATAATTTATAACAAATAATAAAGTTTTAGTTTAGGTATAAGGTTTTTTTTTTGTGAAAAATATGTAAAGTTATATAGTCTAAAACATATTTTGACATTTGCATACTTTTCCATTTACAACAGCCTTGTTATCTGGGCATTTATATCAGCTTCTATCTCCGGCTTAAAATGTTTTTAATATTAACACATGCCATTTAACAATTAAAATATTTTTAAGCGGAGATAGAATATATAGGCTCAGCTGTATTTATAGACTTATAATCTTTACTTATTATATACCTTCAATTTTCAAGCACGTCAAGCTTTGACCAAATATTCACATGCACCTATGTATGATTTTCTGAGTGCACAGAGAAAACATAGATTTTGAATTGTTGTTCCCAAATTCTCCTCTGGTTTTAGCCCCAATTGCGTTTTCTTACGCAAAATTAGTTAAGTTTTTATGGTAAATTGTTTTTTCATTTGGCATATTAATTGTTAAGCCCCCACCCTGTATTTCAGTTATCTTTTCAAGCCTTAGACCCAACTTGGACTTGACAGTCCCTAGAGCAAAACCCTAAAACTTTCTGAAATAAGGTAAGTTTTAAGGGAATTATTAGCTTAGCCTCGACCACTTTTTTTTTTTCCAATTCTTGTCAAGCCCTAGTCCCGAGCTGTTTTTTTATTCGTCCCAATTTTCTGTCCTTGTCAATTATTCGTAGCCGCAACCTTGGCTTTTGTACAATTACTTTCAGGCCTAAGCCCCAACCTAATTCATTTGGGTCTTAGAAAAAAATATATACAAAGTGTACCTAAGTTACTTAGCCCCACCCTCGTTATTTTGTCTGACTCACATCAAACATCACTGTTCAGCTATATTTTTTTGACAAACATAAAAATCTTCATGTTGTAATGTATGCATTTCTATATTTCAATAAATTTTAAGAATCGGCTGTGGGGGGGGGCTTTAGCCCCTATAGCCACCCGCCTGGATCCGCCACAATTCCATTAGATTTTCTCCCGTGTATGGTTTTGTCGAATACAGTTTTCATCCTTACGCTTTTATCATCAATAGACGCACTTGGTCACGATAAACGAACTGTTATTAACCGGAGAACTTTTTATGTCTCGATGAATAAATATAAATCGCTTAAAGTATTTGAATCATTGCGATATTAATCGAATATAAGTTGATCGAGTGGCAAATTCTCTCGGGAAACACAAATTCACGTTACGAGATGCGACCTTAACGCATATAGACCAAATGCACGGCTCTATACAAACGCTGCATGTCCCTTCTCTATTGACTATACAAAATCGTATACTTTATACGCGCTCCATCTGATCAAGGCGGTCTTAATAAAACTGATTATGTTTAAAATGTTGCAAATTGAACTTCCAATTTTTTTTTTTAATTAAAAAATAGTTTTACTAAAGGTTGGACGGATTTCTGTTTAGGATCCGGTGTCCGACCTTTCCGGAAAAGTTCAATATGCCTCCTATACCTTTTGATGGAAAGCGGTTTCTTCTTTTTTCTCGCCCATACTTCTGCTAAAATTGTTTGAATTATAACATTAATAGAAGGTGGGGCTATACGATGAATTTTGAATTTCCTGCAGAAGGGGGCAAGTTCTGTTTAGAGGTCTTTGATAGCCGGACACCTGGGCATCTAACCGTGTTTTCCGGGTGGGTTAGGTTAGGTTGAACAGGCTGCCACCAGAAAAGCTGACACACTTAAAGGATATTTTGGTGATACCATGTGAATTTTCTCCCCACCAATTAGAGCTTCTTACGAAATGCGTGAGACCTGTGTTTGATAGATCACTACGATAATTGAAGAAGAAGTCTGTCAGATTAAGTCTGCGTCATTCGGAGGGATAAGGCAGGACATGAACAGTAAAGATGAAAAATCGATTCTTCCTCCTATTCTTCCAAACAGCATCTGCAAAAATCATTTGCGGATACTCTAGCATTGCATTGCAACTCCGCATTGCTTAGTTGCTAAAAGTGCAATCTGTTTAAAGACATCGAACACTTAGAGCTCTTCAGATCCAGAATTGGCAAGATCTGTTTGGTGGGAAGGCAAGTGGTGATGTTGTTTAACCTAAATTTGTCCTCCTCAAACAGCGTCAACTTTATGTTCATTTGGGTATACTGTTGAGTACTGATCAACAATGTTGTGTTGATCTGGCCGTGTCGATTAACTTTTGCTGACCCGAACGTAACCCGGCTCAAATTTATATAAATCAACAACGTTGATCAACACAGCTGTCATTTGTATTGAGTTTGCTTGACAGTATACTCTTCAACTAGACACTAGCATGTTGATCGACAAAGTAAACCAACAATGTTGATCGGTGTAATGTGGATGCTGCTTTTTAGTATCTTGCTTTGGCATAAGTTGACAATTAGCTGTAGGTATATACTTATACTTAGCGTGTCTTGAAAATAGGTAATGTTTTCCACTTTTGACGAGTTTGTCGGCTTTTCAATTCCTGCAATGTCCCTATGGCCCGGCATTCAACAAAGGTGAATATTTAACTGCTGCACAATCTCTAAAATATATTATCGACAGTTAAGGGCTATTTTAGAGTTTGTAGAAATAGTGTCCAGATATTTTATAACAGCTTGGCTGACTAAGAAGATGCTGATATAAGAAGTCTATCAAGTTTCACTTGGAACACGCTACAATTGTTAGAAAAACAAAAAGAGATACTTAAAGGAGAATGGGCAAAACTGTTTGGGAGCTGGTCTACCTACTGAACACCAATGTGTCATACATCGTTGAAAAGGTAATAACGTGTACATCAATTAATTATATGGACGTAAAGCGCTAAACCACGGGGTTCAAAAGATATTCCCCTTCAAAGCTCCGAAAAAGACAGTAATGCAACTCTTCATTTGCAGCTTGTCTTACCACCCACATTAAAGTGTCATACATCGCTGAAAAGATTATTACGTATGTACTTTATTTTGTTAAGGACCCGTTAAGATGTAGATAATAGGGTTCAAAAGATATTTAGCCATCAAAAACTGGTCTACCAACACAACAGTAATCTGTCATACATCGTTGCAAAGGTTATAACATTTGCTTTATTTCATTATATGGCCATTATATGGCTTAATGACTATAATATAAAATAAAGAAAACGCAATAACCTTTTCAAAAAGGTATGACTTATTGCTGTTGAGTAGTTAGAAAAGTACATAATGACGAAATGCATTTTTGAAGTTGTTGGTTCTTTGAAGCCGAATATCTCTTGAACCCCATGCCTAAGAGCTTATCGGCCATATAATGAAATGATGAAACTTCAATTACCTTTTCAAAATCGTATGACACATTACTGTTGAGTCGTTATACCATTTCCAATTAAGATTTGCTCTTTATTCTATTTGCCGATTTTTAGGCCCAAATACCTCTGGAACCCCATGGTCTACATCTTAAAGGCTTTCAAAAAAATAAAATACATGACTTCTACTTTTTAATCATATATGTCACATTTTTGTTGAGTAGGTGCAGTAGCTTCCAATGCGGAATTGCATTATTGTTTTTTTTATGCTTTTTGACAAATACCTCCTGAACCCCATTACTTACACTTTATCGGTTGTTTACAAAAATTAAGTACACGCAATAACCTTTTCATCGACTTATCAAACATCACTGTTGAGTTGGTAGACCATTTACCAATGCGGCATTGCATTATTGTTGTTTTTGATGATTTGAAGCCAAATACCCACGAACCCCATGGTTTAGAGCTTAATGGTCATATAATGAAATGACGAAAATGTAATAACCTTTACAACGAAGTATGACTGCATTATTTGGTTTTTGCAGTTTTTGATAGCAAAATATCTACATCTTAACGGCTCTTTAACAAAATAAAGTACACGTAATAATCTTTTCAATGATGTATGACACTTTACTGTGGGTGGTAGACAAGCTGTAAATGAAGAGTTGCATTATTAACTTTTTCGGTGCTATGAAGGGAATATCTTAGTTGATGAAGAGTGTCCAGTGCAGCAGAAAGAATAGAGCGAAGTGATCCAAATGCGACCTGATCTGTTAACTTTACTTAGTTTATTCTGGTTAATTCCTTTATCTAAAGCAGCTCACCATGCATCGTTCTAATTACCGAGATTTATAGCCAGTGAGTAATGCGCGGTTGGAGACCCCATTTATTCCCAATAAATTTGTTTGCAACAGATCTTGTGTGTTCCCTTTCCAAATTTTGCTTGGTTAAATCCAAACAAAAGCTTAGCGAAAGAAAGACTTAAATCTTATTCCAATTAAGATTTGCAAATGTTTCCAAAAAGCTGAATCTAAATTTGTTTTATTTTGAAAGAGTTGTGCACCTTTACCTTTCATAAGTTGTAATCATTTTAAAGGGCTGGGTCATGTAGAGCCGATGGACACCAATGCTCCGACCCGAAACGTCTTTGAATAATGTCCTCGAGGGACGGTGGCGCAGTAAAGGAAGACCGGGAAACCGGTGGCGCAGGCAAGTTGAAGAGGAGCTTAACTAACTTGGCGTGCAAAACTGGAAACAGCTAGCTAGGGGTAGAGCTGGCTGGAGAAGGCTTGCTGGTTGAGGTCCTGGACTGTAGCGCACTGGACTGTAGCGCCACCGTAAGTAAGTAGGTAGGTAAATTAAACGAGTATAAAATGACTTTCCGATTTGCTGATTTGGACTATATTCGCACTTAAACAAAAGTTGTCAAAAGCATCTATATAAGAATAACATTTAGCAAAATAAGAAAGTTACTACCATTCTTATAGTTAGGCATGCAAACAATTTAAATAAAAATAAATCGTAGATAAATTATACAATTAAAATTAAACTAAATCAAAATTAAATTTCAAAAAATATTAACGCTTTTCCAAAACTTTGTCTTTTTTTATATTTTTTAACATTTTTTTTTTCTTTTTCAATTTATTTATTGTTTTTATGCATTAACTTCTAAAATCTCTAAGAAAAAAAAAAATATGTTTTTTTGTATTTTTTTCTATTTGCTAGACTAAGTCTTACTTCTTTCTTTTTATTCTTGCGACCATATTGCGGCTGAAAATATCATTTTTAAAGAAGGAAGAAAGAAAAAGAAAAAAAGAACAAGGACTCATTATGTAGAAATGTTCATTTACCGTCGTTGAGTTGAGTTAATGTTTAATTATTTTTTTTTTGTATTTTAATGATTTGAGTTAATTATTGTTTAATGAATTATATGTGAAGGATTCATTTATATTTTTTTTGCCAGTTTTATTGTGTTTTGGTTCACAATGAAAATGCGTGTGTTATGTAGGTTGTATGCATATGTATATATTATGTTTGATGAAATTTAAAATTTAATAAATCGTGAAATAGACAAGGACTTTTGTATTATAAACTTCTAAATGCGAACATGTGTAGGTAGGTACTAATATAAATTATGATGACTGTTTTTTGTTTCTAGTTTTGTATGAATATGTACACATACATATTCTAAAGTAACAACTCATTAATTTATGTACAAATTTGAAATATCGTGTCAGAGAAAGAACACTCTAAACAATTTAGGTCAACAAGTCAATAGAACAAATAATAAACAAAAAAGTGAAAGTATTCAACCCTTAACAATTTTTTACACAAAATTAGATTTTTGAGTAGTTTGGTTTGCGAAGAAAATTTTTGAAAAATCCACTTTTGTATGTTTTCAAATAAATGTTTGTATATTAACTCTATTATAAGGGTTTAGAAAAAAAAAAATTAGTTAATGGTTAAAGCGGGCTGTAGGTCAATAAAAGATTTTTGTTTAGTGCAACGTTTCGAACGTGTATACGTCCTTCATCAGGCCTTATTTTATTATTCAAATATAAAAATAAACAATAATACATTTTAATTAGTTCAATTTGCTGTGATAAAATATTCAAAAGTTGATGAAACGCTTAATGCACTAAACTCTTACAACACTAAATTAAAGTTCACGGTGGAGGTGGAAAAACAGGGAGAACTACCCTATTTGGATGTGAAATTGATAAGAAAAGAAAACCAAATAATTTTCGATTGGTATAAGAAACCCACGTCATCGGGTAGACTTATCAATTTCATGTCCAAACAACCTAAAGGAGTTATTTGTAACACAGCTCAGAATTGTATTAACCGTGTACTTGATACAAGTGATATAATTATCAAAGAGAAAAATATGAACATCATCCGAAACACCCTATGTTCCAACTCATTCCCACTTCCCCTTGTGAATAAGTTAATATCGAATCATGGAAAAGAGAACAAACCTCCAGAAAATGTGCAACAACCTGCAATTTATAAAACTGCCTTGTTCATCCCCCTTCTTGCCAATCGTTTGCTATCTTTACATATAAGAGACAAAGAAAAAACAAAAATAGCATTCAAAACAGTGAATCCTCTTCGTACCCATTTATTCACCAATCCAAAAGGAAGAATAGACAACATGGAAAGATCCAATGTTGTATACCAAATAAATTGTCTAGGTGGAAATAGGAGCAAGTCTGTGTATATTGGTACATCGAAACAAAAACTTAAAAAGCGGCTCTCTGGTCACAAGTCAGATATAAACAGCGGGAGTTTGCAGAAAACAGCGCTTGCACTACACTGCTTGAAAGAGAAGCATAAACCAGACTTCGAGAGAGTAAAAGTTTTGCAAACAGAGAGGCACCAAGCAAAGAGATACCTACTTGAGATGTTACACATTATCAACACTGATAATGCAGTTTTGCGAAAACTTCAGTAGGTAGTGCATACAGTCAGATTATAAAGAGACCGAAACACTTTGTTTAATCAAAGTAGATCTGATTGTGTGCGATGAGGGTGGTGACGACATCGTTCTTCTTTATTTAAAGTCTCTTCAGTTTTTTGTTTGGAAAAAAAGTAAATTTAAAAAGAATTTTACTTGTAAATTTTACTTGACGTAAATTTTAAATTTTGTTTTTTCAGTATAAAAATTATATAAATTATTATGTGTTTTTGTGATATTTAATATATTGAAAAATACCCTCATAAGTTTTGTAAGTAAATTTGTTTCACGTTTCACTGTTACTGGTGAACTAATTAAAATGTATTATTGTTTATTTTTATATTTGAATAATAAAATAAGGCCTTATGAAGGACGTATACACGTTCGAAACGTTGCACTAAACAAACATCTTTTATTGACCTACAGCCCGCTTTAACCATTAACTAAATTATAGAAATAAAGGTCACGAAAATACTTAAGAACTTTGAAAAAAAAAATTACCAATCAACAAATTTGCATATTCAAATAAGATACAGAAAAACAATACAGAAGTAATAAGTAATTAGCAGCCGATGGAATTTGATTGATGTGAAAATCTTGCAAATTCTAGATAATTTTCTAGCTTGGTAGATTATTTGGCCATCATAACCAGTGTAACTAATATTACACTAATTTTGTTTAAAAATCAATTTTGTCTTGTTTTAATTTAATAAATTAATTTCATCTTTGCTTTATTCATGTGTCTACATTATCATACATACATTTTAGAATTACGATTATTAAATTTGAATTATCATTTTTAAGTGAATTGCATAAACATTTCAGCTACTAGAATATTGTGCATGTTTTAAAAAATTTTATGACAAAAATACAAACTGACGGTATTTGAATAATTTAGAGGAACACATTTCAGAATTATTTTTCAAACAATTTTTCTCTTGCCGACCAAAACCAAAGCTGTATGAATGGGTTGCATAGTTGATAATGGACTGCATGCAGTCGAGACAGCATATAAAGGGTGGGCCATCTAGAAGTTTCTTTTTAAATCATAGGTTATTTTGATACTGAAAGCTGTTTCCCGATCAAAATCTTGACAGAAATTCAGTAGCATACCTCCGCGGAACGAAATGAGTCGCTTTACGGTTGAATGAGGTTAGAAAATATTGAAAACTTATTTCTAAAGTGAGTACTGCGAAAACTCATCTTTTCTGACAAGGCGCATTTTCATCTAGGCGGCTACGTTAACAAACAAAATTGACGCATCTGGGCGACGTTACAGTCGAGAAGCCAATGCATCACAGAGTGTGACAGAGAGTGTGCGGATTGTAAAGTGGTGGCATCATTGGACCATTTTTCTATGAACAACGTTATGGTCAACGGTGGGTGTTACAGAGCCATGTTAACCAACTTTTTTTTTACTGAAATTGAAGACCTGGACTTGGACGATCTCTGGTTCATGCAGGAAAGGGGGCGCAATGCCACACAGCCCATGCTACAATCATACTTATGCGCACCGAAATCCAAATCGTGTTATCAGCCGTTTTGGCGATGTCCATTAGCCGCCTCGGAACTACAATTTGACCCCTTTGGACTTTTTTGTGGGGAACCGTGAAGGACCGATGGTATGCCAACAATCCGGAAAACGATTCAAGCACTTAAGGCCAATATCATCCAAGCAATCCGTGAGTTACAGCCCGAAACCATCAACAAGGTCTTGGAAAATTGGAGTGACAGAATGCGCTACTCCGAAGCCAGCCTAGGCAGTCACTTTAACGACGTTGTGTTCCATGATTAGTGGGAAAGTTTGCTCTTACTAATAAGGCCATAATACAAATTTAATTTTGTTCATTTTATTTCATTTTTAAAAAGAAACTTGTATTTAGCGCATCCTGTATAATGCAGTGAAACCGTCGCAAAATCTAAAATTTATTTTAACTCCGATTTAACGCAAAGCTGGAGTAGTATGGTTCTTAAATCTTTTTTCCTACTTTTATGCATTATAAGTGATATTATATACGACATGTAATTGCATATCTAACTTAGAAAATTAAAAAAACAAAGTATTTTACAGTTATATTGAAAGTTTTTAGCTTACACAGTTCAACTTAATAATATTTCATCATTTCTAAGTAAAACTTTATCAGCATTGAAATACTATATGTAATGGAATTACTGATACAAATACCGCAACCCTTTTATAATTGAAATATTTATTTTTTCAAATAATCAGACAATGCGAAAATAATTGAATACAATAATTCTTTGTTAATCTGGCAAAACTTATGTAAATAAATAATTTATATTCCCATCTAAAATATTGCCTTCAAATTAATTCTCTAAAGATGAAATATTAAATTTGTAATGCATGTAATATTACGGAAAAACAAATAAAACTACTTAATCAATCAAATTAAAATTAAAGTTAAATTAAAAAAAGTTTTTCTTAAGAATATTAAAAAAAAAAATAAAATATATCTACATTATAAGAAAATATGAGTTCAGCCTACCTAACTAAGTTAAAAAAAATAAAATGCGATTTATTTTTAAGATTAAGGCAGTATTTACTGTGCAAACAATGTGAAAACCTTCTATAGTTAATTCGTAAATATCATATACCATATTCAATCAACCGATGAAGTATAAAACAAAATATTTGTCCATCCCAAAAATGTAGCCTGATAGCGAATCCGATTAAATTCGTGGAAATTTCTCGATTAGGTAAAAATTAAATCCGAAAGAAGATATTTTCACCAAATTTATAATCGATTCTTTAAGAATTATTCGAATAAAAGGGAAATAAGGCGACCGAAATAGCAGAATTACCCCCAGATTAAGTTTAAACTGGTTTAAATCAGTTCAACAGTTTATTCGGTTTCAAAATTTCGTGTAAGACTTGAACTGAGTTTATTCTGTAGTTTAAGTTAAACGGCAGTATTCTACCGTTTATACCCTAGTTCAATAAATTATGGAATTCACTTACTTATTTTTCATCACCAATTCTATCAGCAAATCTATGTCTGCTGTTGAAAAGTTATTTCTTTTTTTTTGCGAAAATAATTGGTTTATTTAGAACCACTTTAAAACAAAGCAAATTTCCACACAAAACAGTTTGCTGTTTCGCATGTTCAGAGCGAGAAAGAGAGACAAGGAAACTACAATTATTCATATTACGTCTCATGGAAAAGCAAAACGTAAAATGCTGTCAACTTTTTTCATAAAACCTAGTTCAGATTCAACTGTGAAACCGGAAGAGTTTAACCGAAAAATTAAACTGTTTTTAAGGTTCAGCTGATATTAAGTTTAAACTCGCACTGTGAACTAGTGGTTATTTATTTCTTTATTTTCTATTGCGGGAAATAAAAAGGGAAAATAGAAATGGAAAATGGAAAATTCCCCAGCACTTTCCGTTAACTGCAAATATAATACGATCAAATAAATTTGTTGTTAATAATAACTCCTAATTGGGCTTTAATGTCTTTCTTCATTCAATTCTTATTAAGATTCGACGATGTTTCGGATGTTACGTCCTTTGTCTGGTCTCTAATAAAATTATTAAAAAAGCCTCAAGTAGATCAACAATTCAAAATCGACCGCAATGGTTGGCTTTTGAAGATAAAAGATAAAAATCTTTGAAAGTAGTCAGAATATCAGGCTGCATTGCGATAAAAACCTCTCCCCCGAGCGACCCGATGGCTAAAGGCCAAACTATAATGTAGCAGAAAGGAAACCCAAACTTATGTCAAAAATTAACGAAAAGTAGCTTTAAATTGTGTCAAAGCATAATTTTCCCCATAATTTTCTCAAGTCAAGTTGTTTTTGAAATTTCAGTCTAATTTTATTTTTAATTTGTAGAACAAAAATTAATACAAGCAAATTCATCTTAAATTAGTGGAAACTAAGGCCCTCATTATGAATAGTGAATCGAATGCTCGCCTGAAAGCGAACGTATTTCCACTGATTTTGAGACAAGTTTTTGAATATTTTATCAAAAAAATATCGACTTTGATTTTAGAGTAAAAAAAGAACAGAAATTAAGAATTTTTGTCAAACTTTAAATATTGTATATCTTTCAAACGGTTGTTTTTGAGAAAAATTAAGATTTGTTTCTTATGAGGATCACATACATACATATAATGTACAAACTTTTTATAAAGATAATTTCAAAAAATATGAACTCTTTAGGAGTTATATACATAAGTGAAAAACGAGCATACTCCTTTTACGTTTTATGAAATTTCGATATCTTTTTAACCGTGCGTCGTGGGAACAATATTGGTAACTTTTTTTCTTGCTGATAGAAGGATCTTTTTGACAGCATTTACAGTTTCGGAATTATATGCGAAAAAGAGATATTTTTGACATTCAACATCGAATAGCTATTGACGCGCACGCGATCTGGTAATGGACTTTCGCGACTGTATCTTTTATATAAAAATAAAGATAATTGCCTTTAAAAATCTTTACTTGGATTTTTTGGCAGATTGGCTAATTTTTTGTAAATTTTTCCTTCATTGACATTTTGAAGAAGAAATAAAAAAAGAGGGAGATTATGCATTTTACTAACGTACAATATAGCTGACTTCTCATCTTGACTTTCGAAAAGTGACTTATCGTTGATTTTTGACATAAGCTTCAGAAGTTGAAGGTTAAGGTTAAATGGACTATAAAATTACATTCAAAATATGGTACATGATATTTACAGATACAAATATATACGATTTGCATAAATTTGCACAGTACGTTACTATAGCAGTTACCTCTAACTACTATTTTGATCAATTGGTATATAAACATAAGTTTTTTTAAGAATATAATGTAGTTAAAAGAAAAATACCGAAATTGTATTTAAAGTTAAAGTTTAATCAGCGTTTATATTTAGAGTAAATAAAAATCGTATCAAAAACCTGATATCTGTCACAGAAAAACTATGAATTAAATAAAAACTTTAGTTTAATTGATCAAAAAAAAAAAAATTTTAAATCAACACAACAATTATAATTTAGAAGTTTATCAGTTAATTCAAGGATTATTAAATTAAATAAAAATAATAAAGATAAACAAAATTATAACAGAACTAAAACCTAAAATCAAATACTTGATACGACACATATGTTAAGCCAATATTTAACCACTCTTAAACTGAATTTAGAAAATACGTATTATTATTCTTTTCATTCATGCCAAATTATATAGCAGTTTTTAAACCAATTATAATTTTCCAAAGTGTATGTGTATTTCGTAAATATTCTTTTTTTGATGTGCTAAATAGAAAAACTATCCCATTAGTTTTAAAAAATAAAAACTAATAATTTTATAATTAATTCAAGAATATTTACGCTTGAAACATACACGGTTAGTAAGTAGTAATAACATTTAAATTTTAACCATATACCATTTAAAAAAAAATTACATTTATATAATAGATAAATAGATTATTTACGACATATAATTTCACTATTATATATTATTTACAAAAAAAAGGAACAAAATCAAATTATATATAAATATATGTTTATGTTTTATATTTATAGTTAGTAAATACATTTCTATGAAATATTAAAAAATAAAATCATCTGTAAAATATATAAATGAGGGTTATGAAGAAAAGGATTCAAAAGGGGATTTTCATAATAATTCTCTACATAAGTTTTTTTAAGAGGAGCGGAAGGGCAAACGGTTTTCAATTCTACCGAAAAAAATAGAAGAAAAACTGCCCAGAAACATAATTGTTAAATTCTATTTATTATTTTTTCTAATTTAAGTGCATCAAATAAGATAGGTTGGTATGAAAAAAAAATCAAATCGCCAGCTTTATTTTTACCTAAAGAATATATATTAATTTAAAATCATTTGAAAGTATATTAAACAACAATTATTATTAAACTGTGAGAAAAATATTTCTAAACATCGAAAAATTCTTATTTTCAATCTCAAGTTTATGTATATAGAAAACTTCAACAGATGCTACTGTTATTATATAGGCAGCTAATAGATTAAACAAATTCATAGATTAAATGAGATAGTATAGGTAATGTTTTTGGATAGAACTACATAATGGAAGATGTTTCTGTACGAGAGACGTTTTAAGATTTGTTGATATATTTAAAATATTTGTATATGTTATGTATGTTTATTTGGCTTTTGATATTTTTTATAATATTAACAATTACCACCTCTCCCTCGGCTCTCTTTCTTTCCAGCTCTTTTTGTTTAGCATGTTCTGCTGCAATACGGGCTTCTATTACTACTAATGATTCGCGGGTGAAGGGACGGAACAAACTGCGTTCTTCCTCAGATATCGAGTCGGAATCTTCTGTCATTGTCTATGCGGCCAACGATGAGAGCCTTAGATTTCCAAGGCCTGCAAAAAATATTAGAGCATTACAAATTGAATTTTTAGCATTGTCTTATTATATTTTTTTTTAAATAATTTTTTATCGTTAAATTTAATAATAAAAATGGGATTTTTTCAAACCTTTTAAATTTACTATTTTAAATTGTTGCTTAGAGTCAAAATTGTTCGGGTAAAAGGAACATTAAGAAAATGTTCGTTGTTTACTTTTTGAATGTTTTGTAACGTTTTTGTTTAGAGCCAATTTTTCAATCATCAGTTAAACTATCAGAGAAATAAATACTATAGCAACAGGAATACATTTTTGTTTTATTCGAAGAATAAGTACTATCTGAGGTTTAACTGACTACAGAAAAATTGGCCCTTAGTTTAATTTTTGGAAATTTGTTCTGTGAAAATAAGGCCCTTTTTACCAGTGTTTGTTTTAGCAATAAAACCGCCATTAAAATTCTGTGTTTTTTTCTAATATTTTACCAAATAAAACAATTTTTCGCTAAAAATGGTTCAATTTATAAAATATTTTTAGATTAACACTTCATTGCGTTGCCAAATCCTTGGTCGCAGGATGTCGCTTGCATTAAGCTCTCTTCAACTTATTTCGAAAATATTAATTACTTGTAGAAAATGTATCATGAGAATACGAACATAACGAACAGTTCTTTAAGGCGGACAAGTTTTTAGGTTTCAGATTGCATACACTTTTTATTCCCATAGGTAAGGCCAGTGGTTCCCAACCTATTTGTAGTGCGTCAGGAATTTTGTACAAAAACTGTTGGCGTTCAAATAAAAAGTTTATTATGCCCTTATTACTGGCATATGCTAAAAAATGTAAGCGGGAAAACACTGGTTAATATAAATAACTAGTACGTATCTGTGAGTGGTAAATAAAAAAAACTATTTACCGATACTTGGCAGAATTGTTCTGGGAGAGCATTAATACCTTCATCAACTTGAACTTTAAACAAAAATTTGTTTCAAAATTTATTCCGAAATGGATCTAATCGCATTTGATTGTGGTGAAAAAAGTATAAATTATGTTATTTATTTTTATTTAACGAAATAAATTTAGAGTTATTTAACCAGTCGGATTGCTTCCTTGCATAGTAGTATTTAACTCCTTTAAATAATATTGATCGCAAGCGACAGTTTTAAACAAGCGCCCGCCAGTCCGCTTTTCTTCAGAAGGTATGTATGAGAATATTCTCAGTAAAATTACATGAAACAACACAAATCTTATAAATACTTCGTAACAAAATCCTTTTATTCGTTGGACTTTAGAGATCAAGCTAAGACCTTAAAACGTGAACCGATTAGTATCAACTTTGTCACAATAAATCTCTAGGGAAAAAAACAACTTCGTTCCAGTTTATATTAAACAGGTACCTAACAGAAAATAATTTAATTTTTTTTAATCACTAATATGTCGATTAAACTGTGTAATAGCTAAACTGATGAAATGAAAACGAAATACCAGGATTTCTAAAAAAAAATCACCAGACTTAAACAGGGCTTAGACGATTTTTTTTTAGAAAATATTTGGGTTATTCCCGTATACGAGTAGTTCCTAAATTGCCATCTTTTGTTCCGGTTCTGTATATCACTTTAATATGTATTTACTTTTGCATTCCAAAAATTAAAATAAATAAACTTTTTTATAACCAAAACAAATTAGAAACAATAATAATACTTGTTTGTCACTTTTAACATTTTTCACATTATATTAATTGACCTTATCAACAAGTAATATTTTTTTTTATGTCTACTATGCTTCTGTCACAAAAACCGACTTGGATGCTTAATTTTATCTTAACTTTATATTTTATAACTTAGTATACATAGTTTTTGATATTTCTGTTGAAACAAATATTTTAATTATGAATAGAATTACCAAAAATACATATTAACTTTTGAAGACGTTCGGTGAATAAAAATTCTTATCATTCGTTGTTCGAACTTAAACCCAGTAGACAAAATATTGATAAGGCTTAAACTTTGTTCTGCAGGCTAATATAATATAATTCACGTAAGCACACTCGAAACGAACGAATAACAATAGTAAAAATTATTAATACAAAATAAACAATTATTGACCAAAAGCCCACTAAACACTATAGCATCATTATCTTCTTAATAATTAATTCAATTACTTGTTGAAAGCTTATGCAAAAAAAAGCCATTTGTATTCGTCATCGCATCGCAAAGTGTGCTATTCTGCCTATGCAGCGGAAAACCTTATTCGATGATACGTATAATTTAGAAATTCACATAACAGTCCAGCCAAATTTTAATAAAATTACGCGAAATGTTTGTACCTGTCCCTGTTTTCTCAAAATATATATGTTCATTTTCTTCGTTACTAAATGAGGAATAGGCAAAAATTGTGTTTAGAAGGGCTGCCATCTATGCTTTATTATTTAGTTTAAAACAAAGAAATTCATTTTAGAAAAATCTTTAATTAAATTCTTAAAATGCAAATTCCAAAATATAAAATCAAAATAATTATATCTCGGATATGAAAATTCAAAATCTTAAATGTGAAAATCTGCAAAATGTCAAGATTTTCTAAGTCAGAGTTTTTATATGTCAACTGAACTAAATTGATCTTATCTTTTTCGACACCACCAAGCGGTAAGATAACAGCCGCGTTTTTTTAAGGGTATCCCCAGTAGGTCTGATCCCTTAACAAAAAAAATCATTCTTCCAATAAACAAAATATAGATATAACACAGGATAATTAATATAAGTAAGGAACTTAATTTCAATGTAAATAACAAAGCACCATATCACATTTTTTCATTTGACAAGGAGTAACTGCTGTTGCTTTCGTTGTTTAAATTTATTATATGTAGGTATGTGCATAGGTTCAAAAGTAAAAGCTAAACCACAGTTTATCTTACACAGCAACACAGCACTAAAAAATAAGTTTGAGCATTTAATTTTTTCGTTTCACAACCAGAAATCAAAACGGTTGTAAGTAAACGGACTATATTAATACTTAACATCAATACAAATTATATGCCAAACCGCACGTGCTCGAAAATCCACTCAAATAAATCCTTTTTCTTATTTCAATTAACCAAATATTTTTTTAATGGCGTTTAAATTTTTTCCAAAATAGCAAGAAAAAACCAAATCCATGCAACAAAAAAAAAGCAAACGGTAACAATTTTGTCTTCAAGTATCCTTAAAAGCGTATAAAAAGCTTCCATCCTGAACGCTCCCTTATAAAATCCAAAGAAAAATATGCATTTGTAAGCATTTCCGTTGCCACGGTAACTCTGATTTGATGTGCTTATTTTTGGCACACACAAAGAGGATTGTTAACGAGGATACGATCAGTACTCGAGTCGTTCGAAAGGCATATCATAGTGGGTTGTGCGCTTGATAATACGAGAAAATGCACATACAGACAGTGGTTATTTAAGGGGATTTGGGATATTTTAATATGCAGCAGGCACCCTTTGGAGAAGGAAAGCTCTCCCATAAGGCCTATACTGAACATATTCATTGGACAGAGTATAGACATTGACGTGATTTATGTTAATGGTAAAATTATATAATGTTAAAAACGAATTGAAATAAAAATTATTGATATTTTTAATATTTTTAAATGTTCAAAACATGAAATTAATTTGTTTAAATTGCCTAAAATGCTTAGCTGTAGTAGTTTGAGCTAAACACAAAAGATGTCAATTGTTGGAGCAGTTTAAAAACAAAAATAAATTGTATATACATACGTCCATATGTATACAATTTTGAAAACATTTTTAAGAAAATTTGAAACGCCAATTAAAAGTAATTATCTTAATCTTAACTACTATTATATTTATAAAGACGAAAGAAATATTTTGTTCCTTCGCACATAACTCATAAAATAATAAACTGATTTACGTAAAACAAATTTTATTATATTCTTTATGTCTATGAGACGGTTTAAGGATATTTTTTATTTCTTAATTTGTTAAAATCTTCAGAATATTATTGAGTAAGAGTTTGTCCCAAATATTCACTCATACACTGAAAACTGTTTGATATTTTAAAATAATATGAATTTTTTGGTAAACTCAACATTTTTACGAAAAATTTTAAGACCTACTACTTTCCTTAATTATACATACAAGCTGAGCAATAAATATATAAACTTTTGAAAGTTATCATTTTTTTAAATTATTTTTATCCAGGAATGCTGTTGAAGAGCAATCAACGTGTAGCTGCTTTTTTTTGTTATTTTTGTTTTGGTCTTTTCTTCCCCAAACTGAATTTATGCCTGCTGGCTGAGCACAATGGTGAAATGTAGGAACAGAAAGATAAACAAATAGTATACGTAGCGCCTCAATGTAAAGCTACCATGATTGTAGCAAGAAAGTTTGTGTGTAAATTAGGTGGTTTTCCGGAGTTTTACCAGAGGAACTAAAATGTACAGATGAGTTACCCCTTTTCAAAAAAGGATCGGTAGATGAGATGTCCAACTTGAGACCTATATCACTTCTTCCAACAGTTGGGCAAATTTTTGAAAAAGTTGTGAAAGAAAGTATAGTCAATTGTTTAAATTATAATAAGTTCTTTAGTCCAGTTCAATATGGTTTTCAAAAATGTAAATCTACCGAATCTATTGATTGGAATCCTACCTGGTCACAACTCAATGGGAACCCACTTAAACAGAATGGGCATCATCTCATCCGACCTCTGTAGAGGGTGTCAAGATGAAGAGGCGAAGGAGAGCTCATTTCACTTCCTTTGTAAATGCCCTAGCCTATCTAGAACAAGAAAAACAGCCCTCGAAGAATACTTTTTCGACGAACTAGGTGACATCTCGTCTGTGCCACTAAAGAACATCCTGAAATTCATTCAGAATGGTTCAGGGAGGCACCCATCACCTAATCTGCCACTTTCCTTTCCTTACCCTTCCCTTTTCCTTCCTTTTCGCAAATCCTGGGGAGCGCAATGGATCCGTTGAGATCCGAGTGAGGTGTTTCGGCTTGCCAAATAATCACCCCTTATTACCTAACATAACCTAACGGTTTTTGAAAACTTTTATGGAAGGTACCGTTATTTTTAAATTAGAAACATGTTTTTTTCAAGTATTCAAAAAAATAATAAAAAATGCTTTAAACCAAGTTTAAAAAAAAATTGACTTGCTCGTTTTTAAAATATTTGAGTTGTCAAACAAAAATTTTTTGAAATGTTTTTTTTTTCGTTCGTTTACAATTATGTTTAAACTTTTTTGAAGCTTCGCCATGTAAACAATTAAAAATATCAACTAGACCGTTTTCGAGAATATAAAAAACCAAACAAAAAAAATGATTCTGCTAAAGGTTCCAAAAATAAACATATTTTGAACAATAGCAAAAAGTAGTCTTTCTCTATTATAATAACGAAGAAAATCCTCGGCGCCGTTTTTGAGAAAAACAATATTTTCTTTTTTGGCTTAACAAAATTGGTATGGCAGGTATCGTTATTTGATATTTGATATTTAATAATTAAAAAAACTTATAACTTATAAAAAAAGACTTATAAATAGTACAGGATATAATACATTTGTTATTGAATAATGCAAGAATATAAACTATAAATATATTTAATACAATTATATTCGGTATTAAAAATAAATCCAAAAAAATCTGTTGGCATATTACTCAAAGAACAGTTGGTACTAAGTTTAAAGAAAATTCATTCAGTCGTTCAGGCTGTAGGTGCACGAACAGACAGACAGAATTGCAATTAATGCACATGTTAAAATTAAGTGTAAAAGGTACCCCAGTTTTCCCTATATTACAATAATAATCTCCTTAACAATATTTAAAACAATAAAGCTTTCTGAACTTGTTTAAACCCGATTCGACAACTTTTCATAGAAACAGATCTTAAAAAAAAGTAAACATTAAACAAATAAATAAATTGATTTTCATTTGATAATCTGTTTGGCAAGTAATGTACAAGTTCGTTAAGGTTAAACATCAAGAGGGTAAGTCAGAATAAAAACACGTATTGACAAAAGAATATGTATCTTGAATTTAAAAATGTAAATAATTTTATAAGCCATAAATTCTAAATGTCATTTCTATTTTGGTAGATTATATGAAAACAAAAAATAAATTACAAACCAATAAAAACTTTATATTAAAACAAAACCAAAAATCCAGACTAATAGAACAAGATGTATGTACATATAACAAAAAAAAAAAAAAAAAACAAATGAATTGAAAAACTACTTTTCCTATGACATTAATCATAAAATTCAAACACACATAACCCTAAATAAAAATCACCTCATTTCGAGAAAGAACATTTAAAATGATATAAATCTACAAAAGTTATACACATGTACCCTCTTACTTCACTAAATTCTACCACTTTGAACTTTAAATTCTAGAGCATGAAAACAAAAATTAATAGTACAAGTTTTAAATAAATATTTCCCCAGTATACATATAACTCGGCTAACTTTTTCAAGGATTTTTTTTCCTGATGTGTAATTTTAAAAGAATCTTTTTTTAAAAACTGAGGGATGCAAGTTTCGTTTTTAAAGTATTTTTTTTTTCTGTTTATTTTAATTTCTTTGTAGTACACACAAAAGAAATAAAATTGGATTTCATAAAGTACATGAACTTACATGAGGCACATGGATGTTGCCTGCTACATTAAGGTTACAACTATATCCGAGGCGCCATGTTCGTGAAGCGCCTACCGGCTATCACGATTTCTGAAAATAAAAGAAAATATAAATTATTTCATTTATTAATAATGCATGTGTTAAAAAAAATTATTTATATAACAAAAGAAAGTATGGTCGCAGTGAACACACAAAGTATTTCTATATTGAAAATTGCCAACTATCGATAGCCTTGGAAAATAAACAAGCCAATTCAAATAAAACCTTACAACGTGGGGTAAAATTGTTAAAGAAAGTGATAAATGTAAATAAATATTGTTAAATTGTATATAAATGTTAGCTAAGGTAAGCCTTTTATTCCACGACTCTCCACTATAATCCACTGACAGAATCTCATCGGAATCGTTAGAGCTGTTTTTGGGTACAATTTTCTTATTATATTTTACTAATAATGAAATTTTTTACAATAAAGCTGCCAGTGCGAACCTAGTCTACCTCCTGGAGAACATACAAATCAGAGGGCTGAATACAAAAGAAACTATTCTGTAAAAAACTGTTCAGGTGGGAAGAAACAGTAGCTTTAGAATCTGTATCGTAGCTAGAAAACAGTTTAACCTTTTTCTTCTATCCAAATACAGTATCTTAGACCAAACGGGAGAGATGGGCTGCCACCGCTCATTATAGCATCATGTTATATGCCGGGAGACGGGCTGGAAGGGCCACCCGCTGACCTAACAAGCCAAAGCCAGTAAGTACTACATGCTACGGAAACAGAACACGACATAGTGCCAGGATGCGATGCAAATGCGCATTATTCCCAGTGGGGTAGCACTGACATCAATAATAGAGGTGAGTCTGTATTTGTATTTATTATTAAGAACAATTTATTAATAGCAAATACGGGTAGAGAACCAACTTTTGTTACAAAAATTTGAAGGTGCTTGATATTCCTTAAAAAACAACTCAGACACAATACCAATAGAACAATGGAGGGTGTCAAAAGAGCTATCTTTCTCTGACCATAAAATCATTGAATTTCTGATACCAAACACCATACCCTCCAAGAAACCATTTAGAAACCTTCGTAATACGAACTGGGACATTTTCAATAGGGAATTAGAAACTAGGAATAATTCCTTAGAAAATAATTCACTAAATGAAAAAGAATCCTTAGATATTAGCCACCACAGAATTCACAGAAATTCTAAACAATGCTTTTGAAAAAGTATGTCTCCTTAAACAGGTAAGGGAAGGCAATAAGAAACCACTTTGCTGGACACACGAAATTGGCAGCATCAGAAAAGAAACAAGAAGACTTTTCAATACAGTCAGACGAACTAGAAATGAATTAGACTGGGAATCATACAAAAACAGTCAAAGAAAATTCAAAGCTGAAACACAACGGGCGAGACACAGCGCGTGGCAAACCTTATGCACCCAAATTGAAGGGACAAACGAATCAGCGAGACTAAGAAAAATTCTGGCAAAAGAACCAGTTCCCCTAGGCCCCTAGGGTCTCTTAAAGGCCCTTATGATCAATGCACTGAATCATGTGGAGAATCACTGGAACTCCTTATCAAAACTCATTTTCTCGGTTGTAACTTTGATGTTAATAACATAGAAGATGCAGTACAAATGGAGCACACAGTGCCACCAGATATTATAACAGAATATTAAATAAACTGGGCGATACACTCGTTTTCACCATACAAATCTCCGGGAACAGAAGGCATCTTCCCCTTGATGTTACAGAAGAACACTAAACATGTCCCCAAATATCTCAAGAGCTTCTTTATAAGAAGCCTTAAGTGGGGATAAATTCCCCTGACATGGCGTGAAGTAAAAGTAGCCTTCATACCGAAAGCTGGAAAACCAAGCCACACGGAAGCTAAAGACTACAGACGGTTGCCAGGTTGGTCATTTGTGACCAAATTTGGTCATTTTTTTACACTTGGTTACTTGGTCATTTTGTTCTCCGTCTGTTTTTTTTTTTTTTTTTGAAGAAGAAGAAATATTAAACAAATCGACTTTTAATTTTCATGTTCTCAAAATGAAGCGCATTTTTTTCATGGCCTAATGAAATGGATGCATGTGTTAAATTGAACGCACTGCACTTCATTTATTGACAGATGGAAAGTTTGAAATATTTTTGTGTCTATTTAGCTTGTTGGTTTTGTTAGTTCTTGTTTTAAACTAAACATACAAAATGGATAGGTTATTAATAAGATATATTTATACATTTTTCTTGTAAAATTAAATCAACATTACTAAAGGTTTGTTATTGTCGTTACTTTACAGCTCAGCTGCTGCTGAAAGAAAGTTTTATGATTAAGTTTAATTAAAACTAAGTTAAGAAACAAACTTAACTTTGACACCATAAATAATATTATGTTGTCTAAAGAGATTCACGATAAAAAACGTGGATAAGTAGATATTATGTGTGTACATTTTAGTAGATTTAATTTAACTATACGCAATTTCGTTTTGATTGATTAAAAAAAATATTGTGAATTTAATATAAAATGCTTTGAAAAAATGTGATTTAGTGAACAAACCTTACCCTTAAACATTGCCCTTAAAGTAATTTTGTGAATTATGTTGTACCTTTTTGTATATTTATTTTTTGTTAATTTTTAATTAATTATTTATGATAACCAATGAAAAAATATAGCTAACTTTAATTTTCTGGGTGCTATGAAGTTTTAAGATTTTAATCATTTTGGTCACTTTTTACTCGTTTTGGTCCTTTTTATTTTCAATTTTGGTCACAAATTTTATTTCCAAGTGGCAACCGTGCCCATTAGTCTAATACGTTTGTTTTAAAAACCTTCGATTGAATAATAGATATACACAACACATTCGAAGTATTCTAAAACCGAATGTGTTGTCACCCGCACAACATGCAACACGAAAGGAAAAAGTGTTGAAACAGGACTCTACAACTTAGTAGGCATACTTACTTTACTTTACTTTTGATGGCGCTGACAGCCCAGGATGGGCTTCGGCCTCAACTATTGATGTCGTCATTCACTTGATTGCGCCACCTGTTACGGGTTCTTCCTCTGCTGCGTACCCCATCGGGTTTGGATTCGAAGACTCATCGGGCAGGTGCGTTGCTGCCCATACGCTCCACGTGCCCCAGCCATCTCAGCCACTGTATTTTCAGCTTTTTGACCAGGTCAACGTCGCTGTATAGCCCGTATAGCTCGTCGTTGAATCTTCTCCTCCATACTCCTTCGATACACACCGGACCCTAGCAGATTTTTATCCGAATCTTTATTAGGGTCTTGTATAGAGTCTCCTTGGTTCTCTGAGAGAGGGCCTTACTACTTAAATGCCTTCCTAGACCGAAGAAACAGCGATTGGCAAGAGTAATTCTTCGCTTGATCTCTGCACTGATGTCATTCTGCGATGTAATAGTGGAGCCCAGGTAGACAAAGTCCTTGACAACTTCAAAGTTATATCTGCCCATCGTGATATATTGCCCGAGTCGACGATGTTGATATTCCTCTCTCGATGACAGCATATACTGCGTCTTGTCCTCATTAACCGCCAATCCCATTCTAGCTGCCTCCGATTCAATGCTCGCAAATGCCCCTGCCACAGCTCGCTTCGTTCTGCCGACAATGTCTATGCCATCCGCATATGCAAGCAATTGAACGGACTTTTGATAGATTGTACCGCTGGTGTTGACATGTGCGTTGCGTACAATGGCTTCAAGAACGATGTTGAATAGGTTGCATGATAACGCGTCACCTTGCCTCAATCCTTTCTCAACATCAAAGGAATCGGTGGTGTTCTTACCAATTTTGACGGAGCAGCGAGATTTCTCCATCGTCATCCTGCACAGGCGGACGAGTTTGGCAGGGATGCCAAGACTCGACCTGGCTCTGTATAATTCGTCCCTTTTCACGCTATCATACGCGACTTTAAAATCCATCAAAAGGTGGTGTGTATCGATCTGGAAATCCCGGGATTTTTCTAAAATCTGTCGGAGTGTGAACATTTGATCGACGGTTGACTTGTCTGGCCAAAAACCGCACTGATAGGGGCCGATCAGATCGTTGACAAAAGGTTTTAAGCGGTCAAATAGGATGGCCGACAAGATTTTATAAGCGACGTTTAGGAGACTAATTCCTATGTAGTTGGTACATTTCCGAACATCTCCCTTTTTATGGATGGGGCACACTATACCGAGGTTCCATTCATCGGGCATACTTTCCTCCGACCAAATTTTGCAGATGAGCTGGTGTATGCTCCTAGCTTATTCATCTCCCGCTGATTTAAATAGTTCGGCTTGTAAGCCATCCGCACCAGCAGCCTTGTACAACTTAAGTTTGGATATCGCCAGCCGCACTTCGGTTAGGTCTGGTGGACGGAACTCTTGGCCAATATCGTCCAAGTTAAATGGAGCGTTCTGCCTATTAGCGGCATCTTGGCTGTCTTCGCCATTAAGCAGTCTAGAGAAGTGTTCTTTCCAGATCCTCAGCACTGACTGTGTGTCTACTACCATATTCCCACTCTCATCTCGGCAGGCTTCCGTTCTAGCCTCTCGTGCTCTCTCTTTTTCCTCCTGAGAAGTCGGCGATCCTCTTTTCGTTTCAGCCCGTAAAGCTCCCGGGCCACAATCTCTGCAGCTCTTGTTCGAGTCTGCAGCATTGCCTGGTAGGCCTCGTCCTTAGCTGCATGCGCTAGCCGGCACTCTTCATCGAACCATGGGTTTTGTTGAATTCGCCTAGTGAAACCCAGCACATCAGAGGCGGCACTTCTGATGACTTGTTGACAGTGTTCCCACTGATCCTCTGCACTTGATGCTGGTGGCGGACCTCCTGAGAGATTAAGAGTTACGTGGTCTGCAAATGTTCTGGCGGTCTCTTGCGATTTAAGCTTCTCGACATCGAATCTTTTCACAGCATCTGCTCTGCGTTGTCGCGTCATGGATATCCGCATACGTAGTCTAGCTACCACCAGGTAGTGATCCGAGTCAATGTTGGCCCCTCGAAACGTTCGGACGTCCAAGATACTGGAAGCATGTCTCGCGTCTATCGCAACGTGGTCGATTTGGTTGACGGTTAGTTGATCACGCGACCGCCAAGTCCCCTTGTGTATATTGAGGTGTGGGAAGTAGGTGCTTGAGATGATGACATTTCGCCCCGCCGCAAAGTCTGCCAGCCTGTGTCCGTTGCCGGAAGTTTCGTCGTGTAGGCTGTGTCTTCTGACTATCGAACCAAAGATGCCCTCCTTTCCGAATCTTGCGTTGAAGTCACCAAGAATGATCTTCACGTCGTACTTCGGGCACATCTCATACGTTGTCTCCAGGAGATCGTAGAATGCTTCTTTGGTTGAATCCTCTCTCCTTTCATGGGGGGCGCGAACACAAATCAGCGAAATGTTCTTAAATTTGCCTTTGATGCGGATTGTGACCAGGCGCTCGCTTTCACTTCGGAAGCCCAAGACTTCTTGCCTAAGTCTTCCCCTTATCACAAAACCACAACCAAAGAGCCGCTGACCCTGTTCCTTCAAGCACCCGCCATAGTAGATGTCACACGTTTTCAGTCTCCGTATGCCCTCTCCATCCCATCGCAATTCCTGGATGGCTGTTACGTCAGCCTTAAGTCTGTCCAGGTTCTCCACTAATTGTTCGACTGCACGTGTTCTGTATAAGGACAGGACGTTCTACTTGCAGATCCGAAATTCATTGTCCTTGTTTCGTTTGCTGTGGTCGTCAACTTTAAAATCATCCATATCCGAGGCTTGTTGTTGTTTCGGAACAACATTTTTTTACGTGGTAGGGAAGTTACCTCGACGCACAACCCCCGACCCGGAGGACCAGACCCTTCGTATAATTTCAAGGGTAGGGAGCCGGATAAACCGCTCCTTATAGGCCTGAACTACAAATAAGTCGTAGTAGCCCATATAAGGTGTTCACTAAGTAGTTCAACCTAACTGGAACTGTAGACGCCACCGTTGATTCCATCTAGAGAATTCCTCCGCAGCCGCCTCGATGAAAGGAGAAGTGCCTTAGTGGGAACACTCCTCACCCCCTCTCTCGTTGGCTGTCCCCAACAGCTTTCCACGGGGATTTAAATCCCGTCTCCAGCTGAGGTACTAGACACCCGATGTTCACCACTAGGAGGTGAGAGTACGAGTTGGTAGACAGAGGTGGGTTTTGAGAAAAACCTGTGGACGCTTGTGTCCTCTTGAATGCACATAACTTCCCTTTTGAAAATCACTTAGTAGGCATAGTAGAAACAAAACTCAAGAACAAAGAGTACACTCTAGCTGCTTTTCTGGACATTGAAGGAGCTTTCAACAATGTACTAAATGATGCGGTAAAAAGAGCACTTGTATAGCTTGAAGTAGATAATTCCCTCATAAACTGGATTATCGGTATGTTAAAATACAGACGGATTAACTCAGAACTAGGGGATGCATGGATCAAAGTATCCACATCTAAAGGGGCTCCACAAGTTCTCTCACCATTTTTGTGGATAATGGTTATGAACGACATCCTGATCGAACTGGAACACAGCGGTGTCAAAGTAGTCACCTACGCAGACGACTTGGCGCTGCTAGCGACTGGTAAATTTATTTCCACAACCAGCGAACAGATTAACTACGATCTTTCGAAAGTTTGTAGCTGGACGAGGAAATAAGGACTCTCAGTCAACCCGCAAAAAACCGAACTGGTACTTTTTTACTAACAAAAGGAAAATACCAGATTTTGTCCTACCATCAATAGAAGGAACCCGACTTAGTCTTTCAGAACATGCCAAATATCTGGGCGTCATTCTTGACAAAAAGCTAAACTGGGGTTTTAACATTAAAGAAAGAGCCAAGAAGGCCGTGATCGCTTTTTACTCCTGCAACAGGATCTTTGGTAAGACCTGGGATCCAAACCTTAAGATCATAATGTGGATGTACACGGCCATTATAAGACCGATCCTTACATATGGTAGCCTGGTTTGGTGGAGCGCGATGGACAAAGAAACTAATTATAAAACGTTCAAAGAAAAAAGAAACTAATTATAAAAAGTTCAAAGACTAGCGTGTATAGTATAGGAATTACAGGGGCAATGAGATCCACACCAAGTGCGGGGATGGAAACGATACTCAACCTAAAAGCCCCTAGATCTACTTGTACAAGAAACTGCAGCCTACAGTGCTCTAAGCCAGATCAATAGCTGGAAAAGGAACTCTGTAGGTCATGCACAAATTATCAACAAATTTACAGAGGGATATGTATGCACAGACTACACAACACCCCGTACAGATTTTGAAAAACCGTTTTCTGTCTTCATCCCCACAAGAGAGGAAAGGGATGCTGGTTTACAACAACCAGATAGACCGGTGGTAGAAATATACACCGACGGATCGAAGATGGATACGGGTATAGGTGCGGGATTCTTTTCGAGTCCCTCAATTTCCCGATTACAGCAGCGTCTTCCAAGCGGAGGTTCTGGCAGTGATGAAGGGTACCGAACAATTATTAATGATGGCGATACCACGGGCTGATATCACTTTTTACATTGACAGTCCGGCAGCAATCAAGGCCATCTCTGCCACAGAAATCAAATCCAAACTGGTTTCATGCTGTCGTAAAGAGCTCAAAGTTCTTGCCACAAAGCAGAACATCAGGCTTTGTTGGGTCCCTGGACACTATTAGTCGGGGAGACGGCCATAGGACGACCTACCCTCATCTCTTTACCAGATTAGAGGTATACAGTTTTTTAAATAGTGTCAAAACAAACAGTTTGCGCATGTGTTGCCTAAGAATTAGTGGGCCCTTCATAGGGTTGCTGATTGCGCTTATGTGGTAAGCCATAAGGATATTCAATAAATATACTATGATAGGAAATTTAATTTAAAAATTTCCAAACACGGGATTCTTTGAAACTTTAAATTTAAGTAGGGTAAATTAGGGTGAACGTATTAAAAGGTCGACATTTTATTTTCTAAACGGTACGTCATAGCGAAATGATTTTTTTGCCATCGATAGTTGTTGTTGAATATATTAAAGTTATATACAACAAAAAAAATTGTTAAAAACTTACAACTCGAGATATGAACGTTTGAAAGTCAAAAATGGCGCAATAGATGTTTGAGAAAAAATTCACTATAAATCAGTGCGACGTTCTATTGAAGTACATGGTATGCTGTTATGAAGCTGATTAATAAAAAGAAAATAGGTATCTGCCAAATTTTCAATTAAAACTTTGGTTTTGGCAAAGTGAATTTTTAAATCTTTTTTTTTTAATTTATAGGTTGTTATATTTTTATTTTTGTACCCTTTGGTACTTTCATTGAAATAACCATCAAAATGCAGATAATTCTCCTGTACAAGCATGATAGTACCAGGATTTTTACAAAAACTTGGTTAAAACTCAGGGTTGCCGCACTTCAATATTTCTCTTTGCGTCAGAGAAATCAGTTACCTACTACTCTGTGTCATATAGATGATTATAATATATGTAGGTATATCAGATGCATGTACTGTACTATTTTATCAGAGTGTGCTTTACTTCTTGCATATTTCGGATCCTCTATGCTACAAACGTTTGATAAAGTACCTCAATAAATTCTAATCAAACTGTGTTTAAGTAATGCATCTGAAATTCACGTTATATTTGACCGCTTTTTAAAACCTTCTGTAAAAATATTCCATACAGCATAACAGGGCCTTTTTAATCTAGACCTACTTATACCTTGGAAAGCTTAAAAAACTATCTAAAATAGAAGTAGCTAATTTTATTTTTTAAATTTCTTCATCTTCATTATTGTTTTAAGGAGGCTTCGGAGAGGTTTTTGACAAAGCATTTAGATAATGATAATTTTGTTAAGATATTCCGAAAGAATCAAATGTATATAGGCATCTGTATGGCAGAGAGTAGCACATATCGCTCATTAAAAAGAACAACGTCATAACTCAAAAAACGTCAGACTTCAAAAATCGCAGTTTAAAGTTTGCATGGCTGTATTTCATATTCATCTTCATTTGTAACGGGTGATTTTTTTGAGGTTAGGATTTTCATGCATTAGTATTTGACAGATCACGCGGGATTTCAGACATGGTGTCAAAGAGAAAGATGCTCAGTATGCTTTGACATTTCATCATGAATAGACTTACTAACGAGCAACGCTTGCAAATCATTGAATTTTATTACCAAAATCAGTGTTCGGTTCGAAATGTGTTTCGCGCTTTACGTCCGATTTATGGTCTACATAATCGACCAAGTGAGCAAACAATTAATGCGATTGTGACCAAGTTTCGCACTCAGTTTACTTTATTGGACATTAAACCAACCACACGAATGCGTACAGTGCGTACAGAAGAGAATATTGCGTCTGTTTCTGAGAGTGTTGCTGAAGACCGTGAAATGTCGATTCGTCGCCGTTCGCAGCAATTGGGTTTGTGTTGTTCGACCACATGGAAGATTTTACGCAAAGATCTTGGTGTAAAACCGTATAAAATACAGCTCGTGCAAGAACTGAAGCCGAACGATCTGCCACAACGTCGAATTTTCAGTGAATGGGCCCTAGAAAAGTTGGCAGAAAATCCGCTTTTTTATCGACAAATTTTGTTCAGCGATGAGGCTCATTTCTGGTTGAATGGCTACGTAAATAAACAAAATTGCCGCATTTGGAGTGAAGAGCAACCAGAAGCCGTTCAAGAACTGCCCATGCATCCCGAAAAATGCACTGTTTGGTGTGGTTTGTACGCTGGTGGAATCATTGGACCGTATTTTTTCAAAGATGCTGTTGGACGCAACGTTACGGTGAATGGCGATCGCTATCGTTCAATGCTAACAAACTTTTTGTTGCCAAAAATGGAAGAACTGAACTTGGTTGACATGTGGTTTCAACAAGATGGCGCTACATGCCACACAGCTCGCGATTCTATGGCCATTTTGAGGGAAAACTTCGGAGAACAATTCATCTCAAGGAATGGACCGGTAAGTTGGCCACCAAGATCATGCGATTTGACGCCTTTAGACTATTTTTTGTGGGGCTACGTCAAGTCTAAAGTCTACACAAATAAGCCAGCAACTATTCCAGCTTTGGAAGACAACATTTCCGAAGAAATTCGGGCTATTCCGGCCGAAATGCTCGAAAAAGTTACCCAAAATTGGACTTTCCGAATGGACCACCTAAGACGCAGCTGCGGTCAACATTTAAATGAAATTATCTTCAAAAAGTAAATGTCATGAACCAATCTAACGTTTCAAATAAAGAATCGATGAGATTTTGCAAATTTTATGCGTTTTTTTTTTAAAAAAAGTTCTCAAGCTCTTTAAAAATCACCCTTTATCTATTTTTTTCTTTTTTCTTGGTAGAGCTATAAATTAAATTTTGTTTTAAATATTTATTGGGCTGTTTTCACTTCAAAGGTCCCTGCGTAAATGAAAAAAAATACAGTATTTCCACAAAAAAATAAATATTTAAAAGTGACAGTGTATATAATGACAAATGATGCTCTATAGCCTTCAATTTTTCAGTTCTAGAAATGAAATTTTGACAAAAAATTGTTTATAGAAAATGAGTTTGAACTGTACCATTAGGTCAAAATTGATGGTTTTTTAGTTATGACGTTGTTCTTTTTAATGAGCGATATCTGTTTTCTCTGATGCAAAGTGAAATATTAAAGTGCGGCAAATTATCTGCAGAATTATGACCTTTAAATCGTGGCAACCCTATAAAGGGCCCACTATTTTTTAGACAACCCATGAGCAAACTGTTTGTTTTGACACTATTTAAAAAACTGTATACCTCTCAGCTGGTAAAGAGATGAGGGTAGGTCGTCCTATGGCCGTCTCCCCGACTATGTGAAATTGAAGGGAATGAAAAAGCAGATGTTAGATAAGATAAGAAGTTAGTGGAACTTACCAATGACAGGTGGAACTCTCTTGTAACTTGTACCACTACAAAAAATCTGTGGCCCAGCTACAATAACAAAAAAAAAGACAAAATTATGAACCTGAAAAAGAGATCCCTGCATCTTCTGATAGGAATTATCACAGGATATAATATTTTAGAGTATCATAAAAACAAAATGGCACCTTATACTGTAGACCTATGCTGTGGCTGCGGAGATGAAGAAGTAGAGGAGGACACCCTTCACTACGTACACTGTGCGGCAACATTAGGAAAAATTGTTTGGGTAGCTACTTCTTCAACGATTTAGCAGAAATCTCGAAGTCAGCAGGTGATAACATCTTGAATTTAATTAACTTCATCAATGCCTTGAAATGTCTCGATGCTCCATAGGATTTCATAGGTTATTTATGTTAAAGAGATGGTCCAATCCATCTGGATCAAAATTGATCTAAGAGTGACGGAAACAAGATCTACCGGCAGCCCATCAACCTTACCTAACCTAACCTAAGGGCTTAACAAAAATTTAATGCTTCCTCTGAAAAAATCATTTTATCACTTCAGTTTCTGGTTAACAGATGATACTTATGGGTATAGAAAATTTCAACCATTTTCATTCGACTGACCTGTAGAGTGTTGAGCCTTACTTCCACAAGTACTACTGATGGTGAAACCAAACGCTTAAGAAATCTCCAAATCCATTCGCATTCAACCACCAAAGTTAAATAGTCCTGTGGTGCATAAACTAAATTAATTGCCATAAAAGCTGACCATCGTCATCGTTGCCGTTCTCGTCTGTGCATTTTTCGAACTCGATTCAGTTCGTTTATTTTAATTAAATAGACACACAAAAAACACCATTCAAGTCCATGCCTAGCCTTCAAATAACGGGCCATGAAAACCACGACAGCAGATTTATGCACCCGCCCTCTCCTTTTTTTAACCATGATCATGACGATTATAGCAATTGTGTAGGATATTAAAATATTGCATTTTCATATCTCTTCAAAACCTAACCCTTTGGTTCTCTTGTGGCGTTATCAAATAGGTATACAGTAAGTAAACAAAAAAACAAGGTACTAAGGTTACTGATAATGTGATAGCAGTGCAGTAAGCCACAAATGCAAACGGTGTCGTATTAATAGGTGTCCCAAGTCCCAACGCTCAGTCATTATTCGCTATAGTGTTGGGAATGTAAACGAGATATCCATATCCTTCACTTCTTTCAACTCAACTATTAAAAAGGGGCATGGGTATCTGCAGCAAGGAGGAGCAACTTTCATCAGCAATAGAGATAGATATTACGGTGTCGGTTATTTCCCAAACTCATTTTTTTAGATAGCACACCCCGTCAATCGAAAGTTTATGCCGAAAGAAAAAATTATTGACCAAACAAATTTTTTTCCGGGGTCATTAACCCGTGCCTCTAAGGTCATACTTTTCCCATACAAATTTTTATGGGAATTTTGCACTTTTCAAATTTTATTTTTTTTTCTCTGGAACTATAACAGTTATTCTAAATTTTGTTGGGAATTCTGATTTATTTATCGGCCCTTTAAAAAACTGCATTTAAGAAAGTATTAAAAAAATTTAAATTATAGTTTATTTCTATTTCTTAAGTTATTAAATTCTTTAATATTATATATTTTTTCTCTCTCGATCTTCAGCAGTTTTTCTTGTTTTTATTATTGATCATTAAGTAGTAAGTTTTTTTTAAAAAACGGCATTAAAAAAAATTGGGAAAACAAATTAGAAATATTTTATTTCAATTTTTCAAAATATTAAATACTTTTATTTTTTTAGGTATTTAATTTTTTTTTTTATTTATCAAATAAAGTTTTTTTTATTAATTTTTGAATGTGGTTTTTAAACAAGATATTGGTCAAAACAAATCATTTAAAAAAAAAACTTTTTTTGATAAGAAAAAAAAAATACTTGAAAAAATATTTAATATTTTAAAAAATCGAAATAAATTATTTCTAATTTGTTTTCATTATTTCTTTTAATGCAGTTTTTTAAAAAAAACTTATTATTTAATGATAATTAATAAAAAAAACAACAAAACCTCCTGAAGATCGAGAGAGAAGTAAGAGAAAAATATATAATATTAAAGTATTTATTAACTTAAAAAATAGAAATAAATTATAATTTAAATTTTTTTAATACATTTTTAAATGCTGTTTTTTAAAGGACCGATAAATCAACTAGAATAACTGTAATAGTTCCAGAGAAAAAAAAATTAAATGTGAAAAGTGAAAAATTCCCATATAAATTTGTATGGGAAAAGTATGACCTTAGAGGCACGAGTTAATGACCTCGGAAAAAAATTTGTTTGGTCAATAATTTTTTGTTTCGGCATACACTTTCGACTGACGGGGTGTGCTATCCAAAAAAATGAGTTTGGGAAATAACGGACACCCTAATAGATATGTAGGTTCTTCTATATAGAATCTGTAACACAGGCAACATCAGCTAAGCTACCTATTTCTCCTTCGGGGACAGAATTCATCTTTTAGTTTTTCAGTATTTGCATGTGTGTATGTTTTTATTTTATTTTTAATTAGGTCAACAAGTATCCACTTGAATGAATATAAGGATATTATTTTTGTATGCCTATTAAAGCGCTCTCGGTAATGGGGAAAAAGTGTTGTTTTTGCAACGGTACTTGAAGTCTGGTTTCAGAATATGGTTATGAAAATGATAACATATACATATCGTATACATACTCGCACATATGTATAAGAACTATCAAATTTAATTGTCTGTAGTAAATGTTCTTTTTGCAGCTCTCACACTAAAGAAATTTCATGAAATGAGATATGATGAAATATCAATTGGTAACTAAAACTAAACAAATTGCACATATGTACATAGGTACCTACTATACCTTCATCAAAACCATTATATATTCTTTAATTTCCTTTAGAAGCCAAGTTTATTTAATAAACAGTTTTTTGAAAAACTAAGTATATACATATATAACTTTAAATTCTGATAAGAAATTAAAGTAAGAATCAAACTGTTTTATTTTCCAAATTTTATATAATTCAGTACATTTTTTTTTCATCATACTCTTAGAGCTAATTAACTCTAATAAATGGATTTGTTCACATTTATGTCAAGAAGCAGTTTTTAAGTGGAGGAAACCAACATTGTTGAGTTAACTCGGGTGTAACTTTGAGCCCACACTGACAAGTATATTTACCTAACTATACGTATTTCCTTTTTGAGAAGATTGAAAAAAAAACAAAACTTTAATTCAAAAAATGGATGGTGTACCATATTTATTTTGAAGAAATGTGTGTCTTATTTGTCTTATTTGTCGAAATAATTATCTACCGACCAATTGTTAAATTATCTGTAAAACCTTAATTGTTTGATTCAATTGTTTGTAACGTTCTATTCATTCACGTTGATGTTGCATTATTTGTGATAATCAGCATGGTCATTATTTGTCAAGAAAAAGTCAACCGTTACTGACTTGTTCGTCTTCACATCCTTTTGTTTAGATGCTTTTGAAGATCGTGAACAAGTTGATTGTGTAGTATTAATTGATCTCAGCAAGGCTTTTGACAAATTATGTCGCCAGACGACTGATAATGAAATTAAGTAACCGAGGATGTAAAACAATTTCTTATTATGGATTTCTTCATATTGATCAATTTAATGCTAAATTCAGGTTTTCAACAGGGTAGCCATTTGAGTCTTATATTATTTATTTTATTTAAAAACTGACGACATTAAGCTTTTTAAAAGAATAAAATATTCTACAGACTGCTTACTTTTACAAAAAGATCTGATAAGATGTGATTCCCTAAGAATGGTGCAACATCAATCGTCCTATTTTGAATGTTGACAATTGTAATACCGTGAGCTTTACACACGCAAAAAAAAAACAAAATCGGGAAGCCTTTAGAGGAGGAGCAATTTTAAAAACAAACAAATTTAATGCAACTAGTAGTTTTCGTGATTTTATGATTGCTAAAAAAATTGAAGCAGTAAACTCATCTCGGTTTCAGTGTTTGATGAAAAATTAATAGAAGCACTTATCCACTAAGGGATTTAAGCCAATTTCTTAATTGATTCCACATTTTTAAAAACAAAGATCATTTTACATTTTTTTTTATTTTTTAAAGTTTGAGTTTGAAAATATTTTTTTTGAAAACTATTATGTAACAGAAATAAGCTCATTTAAAAACTTAATAAAAGAACAAACTTCTGGATTCTAAAAAATTTAACATTCTTTAATATCATCAATGTTTCCGTTCTTTTTAAATAATTTTTTTAAACGATTTATTTTCATTTTTACGTATTTTTTAAAGAACTAGTGAAGGACCATTAAGTATAAACTAAGAGTTGAATGCAGTGGTTTCGGAAAAATTCTGGAAATGATCTACCCCAATACACATGGACATGGACTGGTGTTAAAGAAGTTTCTTTTACCCCTCAAAAATGTCAATTTTTTTGTTTCAACCTTCTGGGGTAACGTTATTAATAGGAAAGTCTTAAATCATGTTTGAATGTGGCTTAGGCTGGTCTATTGATATTCTGAAGAAAAAAAAATCTAAAATTGACACACTCTTATTTTGTTACATTCATGGTTGTACCCGAAAAAATAAAAATTGATACAGAGGTCACCCCACCCTCTCATTCTGTTACACGCTTATAATGTGTGTTATGATAAAACGGTGCTTATCGAGTCAAAAGTATTTTCGAAAAAAGAATGGGTATTTAGGTCTACCTATTGCCCACGAATCAGATACAATATCGTTGGTAAGCTTTGCCCTAGAACCTAATTTGTTTGTATGGACACAAAGCTGTCCATAAAAAGGGAGATGTTCTGAAATGTCCCAACTACAGAGGAATTAGTCTCCTAAACGTCGCTTATAAAATCTTGTCGGCAATCCTATTTGACCGCTTAAAACCTTTTGTCAACGATCTGATCGGCCCCTATCTGTGTGGTTTTAGGCCAGGTAAGTCAACCGTCGATCAAATGTTCACACTCCGACAGATTTTAGAAAAATCCCGGGATTTCCAGATCGATACACACCACCTTTTTATTGATTTTAAAGTCGCGAATGGTAGCGTGAAAAGGGACGAATTAAACAGAGCCATATCGAGTCTCGGCATCCCTGCTAAACTCGTCCGCCTGTACAGGATGACGATGGAGAAATCTCGCTGCTCCGTCAAAATTGGTAAGAACACCACCGATTCCTTTGATGTTGAGAAAGGATTGAGGCAAGGCGACGCGTTATCATGCAACCTATTCAACATCGTTCTTGAAGCCATTGTACGCAACGCACATGTCAACACCAGTGGTACAATCTATCAAAAGTCCGTTCAATTGCTTGCGTATGCGGATGACATAGACATTGTCGGCAGAATGAAGCGAGCTGTGGCAAGGGCATTTGCGAGCATTGAATCGGAGGCGGCTTAAATGGGATTGGCGGTTAATGAGGACAAGACGAAGTATATGCTGTCATCGAGAGAGGAATCTCAACATCGTCGACTCGGGCAAAATATCACGATGGGCAGATATAACTTCGAAGTTGTCAAGGAGTTTGTCTACCTGGGCTCCACTATAACATCGCAGAATGACATCAGTGCAGAGATCAAGCGAAGGATTACTCTTGCCAACCGCTGTTTCTTCGGTCTAAGAAGGCATTTAAGTAGTAAGGCCCTCTCTCAGAGAACCAAGGAGACATTATACAAGACCCTAATCATCCCGGTCCTGCTTTATGGGTCAGAAGCATGGACACTGAAAGATTCGGATAAAAATCTGCTAGGGTGCTTTGAGAGAAAGATTCTTCGTGTGATTTTCGGTCCGGTGTGTATCGAAGGAGTATGGAGGAGAAGATTCAACGACGAGCTATACGGGCTATACAGCAACGTTGACCTGGTCAAAAAGCTGAAAATACAGCGGCTGAGATGGCTGGGCACGTGGAGCGTATGGACAGCAACGCACCTGCCCGACGAGTCTTCGAATCCAACCCCGATGGGGTACGCAGCAGAGGAAGAACCCGTAACAGGTGGCGCAAACAAGTGGATGACGACATCAAAGCACTCGGTGTGCGCAACTGGAAGCGGTTAGCTAGGGACAGAGCTGGCTGGAGGGGCTTGTCAGTTGAGGCCGAAGCCCATCCGGGGCTGTCAGCGCCATCAAAAGTAAAGTAGGTAAGGACACAAAGCTGTAAACCATGGGGTTTAGGCAGTATATGGCAACAAAGCCTGCAATTAGAGCAAAAATTAATTGCAATAGTGTTCGATTTAAGTGACAGTATTGGTCACTTTCGATAAACGGAATAGACCCCAAAATAAAGGACATTTTATACCAATGGCCAATAATCGCGAAAAACATCGTGGTTGGCGAATTATTCGCTTAAAATTATGAACATTCTATTTTTTTATTCGATTAAGCGAATTATATGGTTGGGAATAATTGTGCGTCTAGTGCCCACAAATGAGATATACAGCGTTGGAAAGCTTAGTTCAAGAGCATGATTTTTGAATATGGACGGAGAACTGTAAGCCATTGGATTCTTCCTTTTAACAGTATAAAATTCTACTTTGTTATAAGTGGCATATTTTTTTTCTACTGTAATTTTTTTTTTCTTTTCGTAGTTTATTTCAACCATCTTAAAGTAGTGTCTTAAATAAAACAAATTGTTCAACGATCATGCACTCTATATTGCTAACTACTTTTCAAAGATGATTTTAGTTTTAAGTTGCAACGAAATCTCGTAGAATCATACGATAGTTTGTACTTATTTGTAGATACAAATCCATAGCCCCCATTGCACTAGCTTTCGCTCGTTGTTATTCGCTGTGAATTTGTTATTTTAGTAACTTTTTACCTCATAAAATCTTATGAGACATTTATGATGTATATGTTCTTATTCTTATATAAAAATGGATGTTTGTATGTTTGTATGTATGTTATAAACTCCAAAACTGCCCAACCAATTGAACCCAAATTTTCCAGCCTGAAGGTTGAATATTTGTTCGCAACAAGGAGTAGCAGTTTAAGTTGCAATTGCAGTTGCAATTTACAAAAATTCATAATGTTAATTTATACTAATAATGGTAACTTATGTATATAGGCTTTACACCAAATGGGCGGAAGTTGAAATTGCAGTTGCAGTTACAGATGCAGTTTAAGACGGAAGACATTAAATTGACTTCAAGACAAATGTACTTTAATGTGTTTTTCAGACAGCGCAGCGTACCAACAATGTTAGCAAGATGCAGATGTCAACAAGTAATTGCATGAAGAGTTGCAGTTAAAAAAAATACACAGAACATCTAAACTACTGCATAGAATGATTTGAAAATTTGTACAATAATTAATTTTGACCTCGCGAGTAACCCTGGATTTAATAAAAGTCGATGAAAGTAGCAATTTACAATAATTCATAACATAAGAGTAGGTAAATGATAGTTACAAAAGTGGACAAAAATTCGTATTGAACATGCCTATCCACAAATAAAGTTACACATTTGCATTTGAAAAAAAGGATTGTGGTCTATTAATTTTTTTTTTTTTTTGTTTTTTTTTTTTTTTAAATTAAAGCAAGGTTAGCAGGGTGTACATTGCACGTGGCTATCAACAATTGCAGTTGCAGTATTAGTTAAAACTGCAAATAATGTAAATGAAAATATGTTTATATCCCCCTTGCAAAAATCGTTGGATTTAAAAGAAGTGGTGATAGGGAGGAAAACCCGTCAGCAAAAGGAATCAATGTCTAACAGGGTAATAGAAACGACCAAACAACGGGAAGATCGTTTAACATTAATTCGTGTACGTAATGCAGAAATTAGAGAAGTGAAACGCTCGACCAAAACAAATTGGACAAGTTAGCCTGGAACAACTACAGCGCAAGGCAAATACTTCGAAACCGGCCGAAACGCTTAGCCAACATGATTCAAGCCTTGATCTGCACAAGAATAGTTTATGGAAGGGAAAGAATCACTTCTTATTTGGAAGCATTTAACTTCGAAAAAGAAAAAGATAACAGGAGTCATCAAGGTGTTGCTATTGGTCCAATGCACAACGTTTTGCTGAATTGTCCTGCGTGGTGGTTTGAAAAAGAGCCACCCGGAATGTGTTGTTCGAATAGAAAAGGCGAAATTGCTACTACTGGAGCCGCCATCAAAACAACTTCGTATGTATGCTTCTGGCACATATTCAGACTCAAATAATTTTCTACAAAACATTCGCAAGTACAACACATGCTTCCAAATGACTTCGTATGGAGCAACAAAATTGACAGCCACAATCCAGGTTTCATGCCACCATTTAAATGCAAAGACAAGTCTACCATAACATCGGTTCACTGCTTCCTCTAACCGATGCAGACGCCCACTTTTTGCATTTTAAGTGAAGGTGATACAAAGTTTTCCGGGCACTACTAGCAAAATTATAAAATGTAAAACAATTCGTCGATGTTTTTTTCGAATTGCAAAGTGTTAATCTAATTTTCTGGTCGCATTTATTCAACGGCAAGAGCGCGACACATTTGGGGCACGACATAATTGAATTTGATCTGAGATTTCAAAGGACACTTATGACTCATGGGGTCGCGCTGGATCTGAACGAGAACGCGAGAAGGAGCGAGAGAAACGTGAACGTGTTTATGAAATGAAGCAGGTTGAACGAGAAAAGGAGGGAAACAAAGTGTATCATCCTCCCGCTAAGGCTTTTCCTCCTCAGTTGGATAAAGAGCCACCAAATCGCAAGCAATCACAAAGTCAGCACTATGCCTCCAGCTCTACAACAACCAATAACACCACAACTGCTACTTTTAAAACACACATGGTTCAGAAATTGGAGAAAGAACGGAAACGCAAGACATCTAGTTCGACTTTAGTACCCCAGGTCACCCGCAGAGATGATGAAACTGACTATGCTGAGGAATGGCCAGTGCCCCCAATTCTTGCCCCTGTGCCAGCCCCACCATCACTCAAATTACCTGCCACTGCGTGCCTCACATATAATCGCGTCACCTTGACATTACAACTGTCATTGGCAGAAGTGCGGAAAAAATATAGCTCCGCTTAAATTTTAAAATTAAAAAGTTATTTCTTTGTTTTTTTTAATTTTATTTATTGAAATCTTTCTCTTTCCTAATTGATTATACAAAGTTTCATAAAACATAAATTAACTAAAGAGTCCAAAGTTTAAATTGACAATCTTAAAATAACTAAAAACCACACAGTCAGTGAACGGGATTCTTTATGAACAAGCGTAAAGCATCTGTAATTTCTCCAGAACCAAACCACTGGCACAAAAAATACTCGAGCTCACAAAAAACAACGATGGAAGTTGGTAAATTAACTGTCCTTTAGTTGCAAAATATGTTCGAAAAGATCTTATCCGAAAAATTAAAAGATCTTGCAACGAAAACGGATGTTTGTTCACTTTCCAATGAAATTGCATCTCTGAAGACATCAAATATGCACCTCAACGCAAAATTAGTCAAAATGAATGACAGATGTGAACTATTGGAGTCTCAATTGGAACTATTGTCGCGCAAATCTAACGAGAATACCATTGTCGTGCACCTCCCTTTAGACGAGAAGACAGATACAGTCAACGCAGCAAAACAGACTTGCAAAAGCCTGCTCAATTTAAAAGGTGATGATGATATTCTTGGCAAAAGCACACGAGAAATCCTTAACACAAAGACGAAAAGAGGGACGGTTTGGAACTAGATTCAACCAAATCTGTTCACCAAATTATTACCGCTTCACAAAAACTTAAAGGAACAGGGACTAGCGTACACCGCTATACTATATTCCTATACCGGAAAAAAAGACAATCTTTGTTCGAGACAAAAATAAACTTCTAGCACTAAATCCAGCGGTAAAAGGAGATAAATTACAAATCGGTGACAAATCATTTGTTTACAAATTTGAACGAGGATTGACTTTTAAATCAACAAGTGAAATGACGTTTATAAATCAACAATTCGGAATGGGAGCACTTGAGTATTTTGACAGCGGCGTGGGAGAAAATCAGACTAGACCTTTACTGGCTACAGCGCCACCACCACCATTATCTATTAACCTGCAATAGGAAGAAGTCAGCGCCCTCTGCCAAAAAATGAGTACAAGTACTAATTTCACTAAATTAAATATTTTTAGCTACAATATAGCCGGTATTAGGAATAAACTAATGTTAGTTGAATTTTTCAAATTAATTCAAATTTATGATATTATTATTTTGATTGAAACCTTTTTAGAAGAACATCAACAAAACGAAATTAAAAAATATTTTAAAGATTTTAATATCAACTATATTCCTGCAGTAAGAAACAATATTCATGGTAGAGCTAGTGGAGGTATTATCTTAGGTATTAAAAAAAGTAAAATCAGTAATTTTGTTAAATTTAGACAAATTAATAGTAAAATAGTTATTCAAATAGATGGTAATGGTAATCGCAAAAGTCACTTTAATGTACCTCTTTACTTAAATTGTAATAACTGGTTGAATGATTTTAATGAACTTAGTGATTTTTTTAAATGTTTTTAACTCGACGAATGTAATGTTAATTGGAGACATGAATGCTAGAATTGGGCTTTTTCAAAATTCTTACGTGGAGCAGTTGAATACTCAATCAAATCTGTTATCAAGAAGAAACTCTAGAGATGAAACTTTGAATAGGAATGGTAGAATCTTAACAGAACTTCTCGAAAGTTTTGGCTACTGTGTGTTGAATGGTTCATCAAAAGCAGATGTAGATGGTGAATTTACTTTTTTAGGTGGGCAGGGAAGTTCAGTTATTGACATTTGTGCAGTTTCTGGGGAATGGATCCAGGTAATAGATGATTTTGAAGTTATTGCAGCAACTTTTTCGACCCATTTTCCAATTCTCGCTAGTGCCAGTTTTAATCAAGAGGCATCTATACCTCAGTTAAACAATTTGTCTAGAATCAGATGGTTACCTCATAAGGCCGAATTATATCAAGTTAGGTTAAACTGTAATATTGTGTCACTTCCTCCCACTAGTTCTGCCCCTATTGAGAACGTTCTTGAACAAATCCTCCGCTCCTCAAAATCGTAGCAACAGTCAGTTGGTAACTCACTGTAGATGGTTCGATTATGAGTGCAAGAGACTCCGTGATAAGGTATTTGCTTTTCTTAACTTGTTCAGAAAATCAAACTCCGAATATTTTAAATCCGCATATTTACAAGCTAACAAATTATACATACAGGTTTGTCAGAATAAACAGTTAAACTACACACGAAACTTAGCTAGGAACTTAGAAAAATGCAGGGACTCTAAAACATTCTGGTGTACGTAAGGAAACTACGCGGTTACAATCGCCAATCTGTACATTCATTACAAGCCGATATTTAAGCCTCTTACTTTCAATCTTTGTTGACAGCGAGCGGTGAACTGTTATCGTATCACTACGACTAGCCCAATCAAACAGTCGATGAGCTTGATTTGCCAATAGTTTTGGATGAACTAGAAATTGCTCTCTCTAAAATAAAAAACAATAAAGCCCCAGGAAATGATGGTATCCCGGTTGAGTTTTTCAAAAATTCTACACTACAATTTAAATCCTATCTTTTATCATTTTACAATTATTTGTTTGAAAACTCTTTCGTTCCTCAAAGCTTTAACAAAGCCGTTATTATTTCGATTTTTAAAAAAGGAAATGCAAGCTTGCCCGAAAATTATAGGGGTATATCAATACTTAATTCAATTAGGAAGGTGTTTGCTACAATTTTATATATGAGGCTTTTGAAACTGGATTGAATCAAACCAACGATTAAGTATATTTCAAGTCGGTTTTCGCGCTGGATTCTCGTCTGCTGACCACATCATTGCACTGTCAACTTACTTACTTAGATCCTTGACCCCTCTAAGGGGCACAGGGCGTCAACTACCGCTACACGCCATCTCGTTCGGTTTCTGGAAATGTATTTTAGCTCTCCCCAACTTTTACCGAGCTTTTGTGATTCCTTGTCGACTGTTCTGCGCCAAGATTCTCTCTGGCCTCCAGGTCTTCTGCCATCTTGGATGAGTGGATCCCACTCCATTGCATGTCTTGCAATAGAGTCTGCACCACGACGTAGGGTGTGACCAATCCACTGCCACTTTCTTTTCCTAATAACGATGTCAATAGGACTTTGGCCCGTTCTCCGAAGGAGTTCTTGGTTGGAGATGGTGTTCGGCCAAAAAATCCTAAGGATGTTTCTGAGACATCTATTTTCGAAAGTTTGTAGCTTCCCTGTGACAGAGGCGGTCACTTTCTATGTACTACACCCATATAGTAGTACTGACTCTACGTTCGACCGGAACAGTCGCAGCTTGGTCTTCGTACTGTAGACGTTGCTCCTCCAAACTTTAGACAGCATGCCGAAAGCAGCTTTTGCTTTGCCGATTCGGCAGTTAACATCTTCATCCGTACCACCGCCGTCTTTTGAGACAACACTACCGAGGTAGGAAGTTGTCCACCGCTTCAACCTGCTGTCCCGCAACGACAACTTGAGAAGAAGATTCAGAAATGTTGAGGATTTTTGTTTTCCCGGTGTTGATCCTCAAACCGACTTTGTTTGCCTCGCATTCCAGATTAGTCACCATATGATGAAGATCCATAATGTTGTGCGAGAGCAAACAAATATCGTCAGCGTAATCAAGATGTTGCAGGAACGAAAACAACGTCCATCGAATTCCACGCGCTTGCTTGGCTAGAGCTGCATGAAGGACATCCCCTATAACCACCAGGAAAAGTAGTGGAGATAGCAAACATCCTTGACAAACTCCGCTATGGATATCGAAGTCCTCTGATACCTTTCCGTTGTGTAAGACTTGACACGATGCACCCTCGAAGGTAGCCTTTATAATGGCGATTATCTTCTCGGGTACTCCTCTCCTACGTAAAGCTGACCAAATGAAATCTCGATTCAAACTATCGAAAGCCTTTTCGAAGTCGATGAAGAGCAAATGAAGAGGGGAACGGAACTCCACGCATTGTTCTATTATGATCCTCAAGGTGTTGATGTGATCAATGCAGGATGAACCTGCATGAAATCCCATTTGCTCTTTGTCGAGAATAGAATCGAGATGTTCTTTGATTCGTTCCAAGATTATTTTCGCCATTATCTTTGTCACCGCGGGGAGGACACAGATCCCTCTCCAGTTTCCGCAATCCGTAAGATTTCCCTTTTTTGATAGTTTGACGATCATCCCTTTTTTCCATTCAATGGGGAAACTTTCGTTCTCCCATGCCTGTGCTATTAAGGGGTGTAGCAACTTCGCTGATGTTTGTGGATCTGCTTGGTAGAGCTCAGCGGGAATGCCGTCCAAACCTACCGCTTTGTTGTTCTTGAGGGATTTGATTGCTGATGTTATCTCGGCTAAACTGGGAGGGCAGGTGCGAAAACGGGAACTAGTTTCTACGAATAGCTCATTTGGGTTAGGGGCTGGAACACCTCCGCTATCGCCTATGTGGTTGAGCACGCTTGCAAAATGTTCCTTCCATCTCCTGAGCTGATCCTCATCCGTAACTAGCAGGGTGCCGTCTACATCCTTGACGAGGTGTTGTTTTCGGGAGTTGTTGTTTCCAACCAATTCCTTGGTTATCTTGTAGATGGTACCACTGTCGCACCTTGATGCTGATTCCTCTGCCTGTTCTGCGAGGACATTTACGCGCCTCCTTTTGTCACGTCTGACATTACGCTGCACTTCTTTCGTTTTCCTACGGTACTGAGACGCGATGTTAAATCTCTCACCTACTTGGGCAGCCGCAAGTTGGGATCTAATCGCGTTCCTTTCTTCAATCTTACTCCATGTATCTGCAGAAAGCCATGTGCTTTGGCTTCTCTGCCTTATACCCACAGACTCAGTTGCGGTAGTTGCAAAGGCCTTTTTCACATTGCTCCAGTGTTGGTCTGCATTTTCTGGCGTGGCAATGCTGATGACTTCTGCTTCTGCGGCGAGGTGGTCCTTATATCTTTGGCGCACTGTAGGATCCCGTTATCTGTCGGTGTTGTACCTGGGTGTACGCAGGAAGTTTTGCCGATTTCCATGTACTGAAGCAATTCGAAGACGAACGTAGGCAAGCATAAGATGGTGATCGCGAGCTAACCCTACATCAGCACCGCCTCTGTTTCGGACGTCGAGAAGACAATTTTTAAAGCGCTTGCTAATAGCAAAGTGATCGATTAAGATCGCTGTACATTGACTATCTGTATTGTCCTGACCAACCTTAGCATTAAGATCTCCCATTACGATAGTGATGTCTCCATTCGGCGAGCTTCCGAAAACCGCGCTAAGTTGGCTGTAAAATTCGTCCTTCTCGGCGTCCGACGCTTCCTCAGTTGGGGCATAGCACTGGATGATGGTGATTTTTCTTAATTTACTCTGGAACCTGGCTGTCAATATCCTGTCGCAGATGGGTTTCCGGGTAATAAGACTTTGCCGCGCCTTTGGAGTCAACATTAAACCTACGCCGGAACATCGGGAGCTTCCAAATGGTTTTCCGGAGTAAATAAAGAAAGTGCTTTTCGAAGGTGAATCCACCTGCCCTGCGCTCAACCATCTCACTTCACTCAGACCCAAGATATCTAGGTTGTACCGTAGGAATTCTTTCTCAAGTTGGAGGAATCTGACGTTGTTAGGGCCTTCTTCGCAGTTATCGAGAAGAGTTTTAACATTCCAGAATCCAATCTTTGTCCTTGTTCGATAGCCAAAAGTCGTCATCGTTTGATCATTCCTTATTCGAGGCTGTAGTTGCCGATTCGAAGCGGTTGATTTCTTTACATGTGGTAGGTTGCCAACCCGTCACACGACCCCCAGACCCGGAGGGCCGGATCCTTGTGTAGCCTTAGGACAGCAGGCCGGATAATCCGATACCAGTAGCCCACTACGGGGATATGAGTGCTGCCTTTGACCCTTGAAGGGTTCATCCACCACCATCTCTTTTTCAGCACCCTGGCTAGTACTGAAATTCCTTACCGACCTCAGCTCTAAATATTTCAGAGTAGCTCACGTAAGGTCTCTGTCGTCCATACTGTTGGTGACACCGTTGATTCTGATGAATTTATCCACCGCACACCTTCTTTCTGATGGGCTCGTCTAAGTCTTCAGCCGACTTATACAGCCAGTCATTTCCGACAGAGTATTTATAGTGTTGCTATTTTTGTCTCTTGTTCAACACTTGCGCTTATTTGTTTGGCAAGTCAAGTCCGGATGGACGAGACCAGTACCCGATGGTTACCACTTGGAGGTTGCACTGTCAAGCCTTGCCACCAAATACACCCAAAGGAAAAAAAAGTTGTATGCATGTTTTGTGGATTTCAAAGCAGCCTTTGTCAACCGAAAAGCTTTAATATACAAATTGGCTTCTTTTTGTATATCCAGGAAATTCCTGTTAATTTATGAAACATTTTTGTGTGGAACTAATGCGTCAGTTTGGGATGGCTCAGAAACATCAAATTGGTTTGAAACAATAGCAGGTGTTCCTCAAGGATGTATCCTGAGTCCAATGTTCTTTGCTCTCTTTATTGACGATATTTGTGACAGCTTACCTGGGGGCGTCAGTATTTCGGACATTCTTGTCAAAGTACTACTGCGGATGACCTTGTCATGTTAGCAGATAACCCTTCCTCTCTCCAACTCCTAATTAACAAACTCCAACAGTACTGCAACACCTTGGACCTGAAGATTAACATTCTGAAAACAAAAATTATGGTGTTCGAAACTCGAAAATGTAAGAGGCTAAGAGAAGAAAGTTGGTTTATGGATGGCGAACGCATAGAGGTGGTGCAAGAATTAAAGTATCTGGGAGTGTTGATGTCTGCAAATGTAAGCTTTCAGAAGCATGTGCAGGAAAAGAGTAAAGAAGCCAAAATTGTATGAGCGTTATGTAGCCTAATTTCGTTTCGGGTGTTTGAAGCTACCATTGATTCTTGCATGTGTTATGGTGTCCAAGCTTTTGGGTGCACGTATTTCGAAGAATTCGAATTGATTCAAAGGTTTTTCTTCAAACGTTTATTTCGGTTATCAAATTCTACTCCAACATACGCCATCCACGTTGAGTCAGCTATTGCCCCGGTATACATAAAAAACTTAAAAGCCAATGCCGATTTCTTGATCAAAACTATGAAAAAACCCGGATTTAGTCTCCACAAGTCTCTTATGGCCAACCTTTTGCGTACCCAATCGTCACCGTTCAAAGAATGGAATGCGCTTGCAGCGTCTCACGGTCTCCGTTTGGATCTGACAGATTCTAATCTAGATAGGTGGCATGAACTATTTGCGAATGTTATTTCGATGGTGGACGAACAAATCTACCTTCAACATTTAAATCGTGCATCGACTTCAACATCAAGGATTATATATAGAGATTTAAATCATCGCCTACACTCTGCTAATTACTTTAAGTCTGAACTCCCTGTATAAGCTATTAGTACTATTTTTAGAGCAAGCGTAGAAATCCTTAGTTTAAATTATGTCCCCCATCGTACAGACCCACCAATCTTGTGTAACTTATGGTATGAACGTGATGATGTTTACCATTTCATAGCCGTGTGCCCGATTTTGCAGGAGATTCGCAGACTTTACTTCCAGCAAAGTTTCCTCTCTAGACAAAGTCTTATACAAATTTTGAACGGATCCGTGGGGTGGACAAATGTCTACAGGTTTTGTGAACATGCCCTTAACTATCGAAACGAATTTTGAAAATACTGTATTATGTTTATATTAATTCTTTTTCAACCATTTAATCTATGTTAAAAATAAACTTGTTTTCTTTTTATATTTTAAATTTAAAAAAAAATAAATAAATAATAACTATGCGCTGCATTATATTACTAAATTTATATCTTTCAAATTAAAAAAAAAAACTATATATGTCATATACTTATTAAATATCTTTATCTGGCAGACGGCAAGATGCCATGTCCATATATTCTTTGTAAACTATCTTTTCAACCTTTGTTTTGATAATAAAGAAAATTAATAATAATAATAATATAATAATAATAATCGCGTCACCTGGAAGCTACGTGTTCGTAAGGAGGTATTCCATCCAAACGAGCCAATTGGTCCACCAGTCACTTTAGACCTTCTATTTGCACAAATTGTGGGAGACGTATTTGGCATAACGCCATGTCCCCGTGTGACGCCTCAGGAAAAGTCTGCTGCAATGAATATACTCAATGGTCATGGTGTTTCGGTTGAAAATGCACGCAGTCAAAATGTTCGTGCAATTGTCAAACGACACTTAGTTGACATGGCACGCAGTTGGCCGCTTTACTGCGCAAGTTTGTTTTCTGTCCAGGATGCTCCTCAATTTCCTGACGTTTCGATTATGGGAATTTGGCATAATTGCATCTATTTGGCGAGACGTGATGCAGATTATCTGATTGTGGTACAATCGTTACCATTTAACGATTTGCAAGGCGCTGTTACTCTACCACGTCCAGCTGCGTTACAGTTGAACATGCGCAACGGTGGACATTTGACACTTCACGCTGTCCGTGCGTCTGCAATTCAAGCTATGATACAGATATGTACTAATATGCCTGTCTTGTCTGCGTAAATTCTTGATTTTATGATTATATAATTTTTGTATATTATTAAATAATATAGGTATGCATACGATCATACATTTTTGTTTCATGCTATGGCTAAATAGTGTTCGACGGTTAAAATGTAATTTCATAGCATAGTATACACTTATGTTACCTTGTAAAAAAAACCGAGCAAGCGAACCCAAAACATCCTGAGTTTATGAAAATGTGTAGATATTTTGGATCATAGGCCAGATTTTGCCAAATCGAATCCCAAATTCAAGCTGGATTTACGGCTCATGCACCGAATTAAAGTGACATTTTTTTTTAGTGGTTTAAGTAAGAATTAGTCAGTTCATACTTCACAGCACAGCTCTATTTACTTTTTTAAACTAAATCTTAAAAATCTAAAATTTAAATCAGTCAAATTTTGAAAATGGAGAATGTGCATTTTGATCTACTTATTGCCCATGAATGAATGATATATATATCGTTGGAAAGATACATCATTTTTTATATGACACATAGCTGTAAACCATGGGACTTATGCAGTATATGGCAACAAAGACGGCAGTGAGAGCAAAAATTAATTACAATAGTGTTCCATTGGAATGACAGTATTGGGAACTTTCGAAATCGATAGTTAATGCGGGAGAATCAGAAAATTATCATAATTTTTTGTATTTTTTAACTGTGTAAAAATACACAAAAACGATATTTTTCGAACAAAATATGTAGTTTTTATTTTTGTAATGTTTAATTTTTCTCAAAAACCCAGAAAACATAAACATTGGGTTTGTAGCATTCATTCAAAACCAGAGAAATAAACTTATTTAGAAATAATTTAAAAACAAAATAAAATGTAACATTTCTGACTTAAAAAAAATCTTTTACATAATTTTGTTAGTATTGGCGTTGGTTCTATTCTTCCACCAGCCCTAAAACTCTTTAGAAGGTGAGTTTAATAAAAACAAAAAAATATAAAATAAAAACATTAAAAACCAGAGGCATCACTTACAATGTCAATCTATAGTGTTTTTTTTTAAAGCCAGACATCTTCTTTCGGAAAGGAGGGCATCTTTGGTTCGATAGTCGGAGGACACAGCCTACACGACGAAACTTCCGGCAACGGACACAGGCTGGCAGACTTTGCGGCGGGGCGAAATGTCATCATCTCAAGCACCTACTTCCCACACCTCAATATACACAAGGGGACTTGGCGGTCGCGTGATCAAGTAACCGTCAACCAAATCGACCACGTTGCGATAGACGCGAGACATGCTTCCAGTATCTTGGACGTCCGAACGTTCCGAGGGGCCAACATTGACTCGGATCACTACCTGGTGGTAGCTAGACTACGTATGCGGATATCCATGACGCGACAACGCAGAGCAGATGCTGTGAAAAGATTCGATGTCGAGAAGCTTAAATCGCAAGAGACTGCCAGAACTTTTGCAGACCACGTAACTCTTAATCTCTCAGGAGGTCCGCTATCAGCATCAAGTGCAGAGGACCAGTGGGAACACTGTCAACAAGCCATTAGAAGTGCCGCCTCTGATGTGCTGGGTTTCACTAGGCGAATACAACGAAACCCCTGGTTCGATGAGGAGTGCCGGCTAGCGCATGCAGCTAAGGACGAGGCCTACCAGGCAATGCTGCAGACTCGAACAAGAGCTGCTGAGAGAGTGGCCCGGGAGCTCTACGGGCTGAAACGAAAAGAGGAACGCCGACTTCTCAGGAGGAAAAAGAGAGAGCACGAGAAGCGGGCGGTAGAGTCTATTGAGGGTTGTAGCGGTAGGGGAGATGTTCGAAAATTTTATCAGAGGGTGAAGCGATCCACCCAAGGATTCAAGGCTAGAACGGAAGCCTGCCGAGATGAGAGTGGGAATATGGTAGTAGACACACAGTCAGTGCTGAGGATCTGGAAAGAACACTTCTCTAGACTGCTTAATGGCGAAGACAGCCAAGATGCCGCTAATAGGCAGAACGCTCCATTCAACTTGGACGATGATGGCCAAGAGTTCCGTCCACCCGACCTAACCGAAGTTCGGCTGGCGATATCCAAACTTAAGTCGTACAAGGCTGCAGGTGCGGATGGCTTACAAGCCGAACTATTTAAATCAGCGGGAGATGAATTGGCTAGGAGCATACACCAGCTCATCTGCAAAATTTGGTCGCAGGAAAGTATGCCCGATGAATAGAACCTCGGTATAGTGTGCCCCATCCATAAAAAGGGAGATGTTCTGAAATGTACCAACTACAGAGGAATTAGTCTCCTAAACGTCGCTTATAAAATCTTGTCGGCCATCCTGTGTGACCGCTTAAAACCTTTTGTCAGCGATCTGATCGGCCCTTATCAGTGCAGTTTTAGGCCAGGCAAGTCAACCGTCGATCAAATGTTCACACTCCGACAGATTTTAGAAAAATCCCGGGAATTCCAGATCGATACACACCACCTTTTTATCGATTTTAAAGTCGCGTATGATAGCGTGAAAAGGGACGAATTATACAGAGCCATGTCGAGTCTCGGCATCCCTGCCAAACTCGTCCGCTTGTGCAGGATGACGATGGAGAAATCTCGCTGCTCCGTCAAAATTGGTAAGAACACCACCGATTCCTTTGATGTTGAGAAAGGATTGAGGCAAGGCGACGCGTTATCATGCAACCTATTCAACATCGTTCTTGAAGCCATTGTACGCAACGCACATGTCAACACCAGCGGTACAATCTATCAAAAGTCCGTTCAATTGCTTGCATATGCGGATGACATAGACATTGTCGGCAGAACGAAGCGAGCTGTGGCAGGGGCATTTGCGAGCATTGAATCGGAGGCGGCTAGAATGGGATTGGCGGTTAATGAGGACAAGACGAAGTATATGCTGTCATCGAGAGAGGAATCTCAACATCGTCGACTCGGGCAAAATATCACGATGGACAGATATAACTTCGAAGTTGTCAAGGACTTTGTCTACCTGGGCTCCACTATTACATCGCAGAATGACATCAGTGCAGAGATCAAGCGAAGAATTACTCTTGCCAACCGCTGTTTCTTCGGTCTAAGAAGGCATTTAAGTAGTAAGGCCCTCTCTCAGAGAACCAAGGAGACTTCATACAAAACCCTAATCATCCCGGTCCTGCTTTATGGGTCAGAAGCATGGACACTGAAAGATTCGTATAAAAATCTGCTAGGGTGCTTTGAGAGGAAGATTCTTCGTGTGATTTTCGGTCCGGTGTGTATCGAAGGAGTATGGAGGAGAAGATTCAACGACGAGCTATACGGGCTATACAGCGACGTTGACCTGGTCAAAAAGCTGAAAATACAGCGGCTTAGATGGCTGGGGCACGTGGAGCGTATGGACAGCAACGCACCTGCCCGACGAGTCTTCGAATCCAACCCCGATGGGGTACGCAGCAGAGGAAGAACCCGTAACAGGTGGCGCAATCAAGTGAATGACGACATCAAAGCACTCGGTGTGCGCAACTGGAAGCGGCTAGCTAGGGACAGAGCTGGCTGGAGGGGCTTGTTAGTTGAGGCCGAAGCCCATCCTGGGCTGTGAGCGCCATCAAAAGTAAAAGTAAAGTAAGTAAGTAGACATATTCTTTATATCGAGTTATTTTTGAAAAATTTATTTTTAAACCCATAATTTCGACAATAACAATTCAAATAAATGTATAATGTTTTTTTTTTAAACTTTACGCTATACAGTACTAATTTAGTTTTTAATAGTCAATGCTCTTATCAATTTTTAATTGAATCATAATTCCGGCGGGGTGGGGTGGTAATAGATCCCATCCCTCCTTTGGATCAACCAATTATTTCACGTGATATCCCCCTTAAAAGCGAGAGCAGGCTCTTGATTTTAAAAAGCTAGAAAAAAAGTACCTATGCGACTTTTTCGGGCCATTTTGTAATTTCCTTTACTATTCTCTTATTTATCAAAAAGCGAATGGTCCTTCTCATTTTTCAAGCTTAAGTTTATGGATATTGTTTCGGGAAACTTTAAAGAAAAATAGATTATAAATTAAATTTTCCAAAATCAAGAAAAAAAATTTAATTTTTGCGAACCCTTCAATAGTTCAATACCCATCAATAAATTTAAATAAGAAGACAAATTCGCATTTAAATTAAGCACTGCCTCTGACATTATCGCTTCCATCTAATTCTTTAAATGCGGATACTAAAAAAAAATAAAAACAATCCGATTAGCTATGTATTTTATCTTTGGCAATGATGTTATTGATAAAACAATGTACGCATGTGTAAAAAACAATCATAAGGAAACAAGTTAATTCACATTCGTAAATACTCTGGAACCATTATAATATGTAGATACATACAAACGTAGGCGGATATTGCATAACGGTTTATTTGATTAAAACGAGTTAAATTAAACCCCGACTTAATGAAGAATTAAGAAGTGCACCAAAGGAATTCACTTATAGATGTTCAGGAGCAATCAATGATTAAATGAGCAAAAGCTCTACAAATAACCCTCAGAACATTTGGCTTGTTATTTTGTATTTGTTTTTATTTAGTAGACTGTCATCATTACTGAAATTGTGTGAACTTGATTAAATTGATATTTTAGGTATATTTATTTAGGCCATTAATATTTTATCACGAAATTAATAAGATTTCCAGATCAAATATTCACACATTATATATAGACAAAAAGGAGACTTGAAAAATAATCGAAGCTGTCCCCATTTTTATACTTTCGATATATGTAGGTACTTATTTATAGGGCTTATTTATAAGTTTTGGATTAGAAAAAAAATTTGAACTCGAGATAATAATTTTCCCTCAAATTACGATGATGGAGGACACGAAAAAAATGGGTCCCGAAATTCTGTCTGTCAGTGTGTCTGCCTGTACCTCGATCTGCAACCTGTGCCACTGAAGCGCTTTTCTTCCTTGGACTTTAGGTTGATTGGGGACTCCCTAGATGGGAAATTGAAGTTTTTTTGTAGGACAAGAAATAACGGTACATGCCTTACAACCAATATACAAAAATGCATTTATTTCAAAAACGGCTCTAACGATTCTCACAAAAAAAGTTACGAGTTACTATAAATGATATTGTCAACAGTTTGGTAACAAAATATTTTCCCAATAACTGTTATTAAGGGTACCTGTCACTTGTGTTTGTTTGAAAATTAAATCACAAAATATTTTTTTTAATTTTTAATTTTTTTGTAAGTGCACAGTGATCGACAAAAATCACCCATAGTTTGTAAATACGTGTCTGGAGTATATTTTGCACATCTCCGCACCTATGGCTTTCCAACCATATAAAATTTATCGAAATCGGTTGGATACATATTAAGCAAATGGTACCAAAAAATGGCAAATATGTTATTAAAAAATGGACACGACTGGATCGCACAAAACTTGCTCTCATAGCTAACAACTTTAACGTAGCTTGAAATAGACAATTTATATATTTATTGGTTCCATAACGTTATGATTTAATTATTTGATATTTGAATTAATTATTTTAATAGCTGAAACAGATAGAGCTCAAAAAAAAGTATGCAATCGTATTTGTTTAATAAATATGAATTTACGAAAAACATCGACCAACATTTGTGTCTTAGTAGGGTATAACAGACTGACTGAAGAGCCCACTGTTATACCTTGGGCGAAACACAATAATTTCTGGAGTTGAGGTCATTTGAACTTTTTATTTGAATTATATTCATTCACTCCACTTAAAACTAAATTATTTTTAATATTTTAATATTTAAATTTCTTTTTTTTTCTTTATTAAAAAAACCTGACCACGGGTAATTATTTTCTGGGTGCACGAATTGAAACAAATTCCCTTAGAATAATAAAACGCACAGTATCTTCTTGTTGTGATTTTTATAAGAGTCGGTAAACATCGACCAACATTTGTGTCTTAGTAGGGTATAACAGACTGACTGAAGAGCCCACTGTTATACCTTGGGCGAAACACAATAATTTCTGGAGTTGAGGTCATTTGAACTTTTTATTTGAGTTTGTTAACAAATCTCGAAAAAAAAATTTCCCGTGGAAAACTGTTTTCCTTGAAAATATTTCTGCTCTCGGGAATATCTCTGCAATAAATTCGATGAAATGACCGCCCAATTCCCCAGAAAAACTTATTCCCGATATCAATTAATTTCCAACATCATTCATGTTCTCAATTTTCAAAGGATAGAAATATTGTGCAAGTGGTAATTATTATTAATATGAAAGCTTAACTACATATTCAGGTACTTTTAAATATCTATCCTAATTGAAATCTATGCTAAGGACATCTATTTGTAAGAAAATATTTGAAAAAATTGTGTGGTTTGCTGTCTCAGCCCCAACTATCAACTGTCTGACTTTTCACCACTACTGTCAACTGTCAAGTGCGATTTTTTCGGTTTCCACTAAACTAAGAGTGCTGGCCGTGATATAAGGTAAAATCCTAAATCGATTGGCGCTCTCAGATCTTGACATTTCGACACCTGCCAAATTGAAAAGTGAAATTTTGGTTTCTGTTGGTGCTTAAGTGCTTTGACATTTCGACACCCGACCTGCAACGCACAGAAGAGAGGAGCTTTAATAAGGCAGCTTCTGCTGTTATTTAGCACTGCTGTTACCATTTTGTTATTATTTTGAATGATTCGCTCTGCGGAGCGAATGTTTCTTACTGATTTGGGAAATTGTGAAAGTATTCGCCGTGATGATTTCAACATAACTAAATTTCCACCGGCGCGGCCGTGTAAATCCAATGTGATTGGTTATGGTTTGACTTTCAACCACAATCCAATCAACAAACAGCGCATTTTTGATTACTGGAAAATTAGATAATGTTGTTCAATAGCCTTTCACTTATTATATTTTCCAACAACATTCACTTACACATTCAACAATAACCAGGCAAAAAAATCATAACACTTGAAACGTCAACTCTTATGGCTAAGCTTTGCGCAACGCTCATGTCTTGTTAAAAAAGTTTTTTTTTTTTGGCATATCGCTACATGGACATACATTTTTAAATAATCCTTCCATCGTTCATGCCCTGTGGAGGCGGCCCGATAGGCAATCGTGATAATCCAACAAAGTATATACTAATTCGCCTTTAAATATGTAGTAAATCTCATGGCTAAGCTTTGCGCAACGCTCATGTCTTGTTAAAAAAGTTGTATTTTTTGGCATATCGCTACATGGACATACATTTTTAAATAGTCCTTCCATCGTTCATTCCCTGTGGAGGCGGCCCGATAGGCAATCGTGTTAATACAACAAAGTATATACTAATTCGCCTTTAAATATGTAGTAAATATTTTTTTCAAGTCGCATAAATCTGAGAAAATCTATATTAACAACCTTTTAAATCCAACATAAACAGCCGTATTTATTAGATTTCACAAATACTCGGTTAAACCTAGGAATAGTTAAACCGAGTCGAAGCACTTACACCGGGTTTACGCCATGTCCAACTAACCCTTATTTAAAAAAAAATTTTCTTAGCCGTTTTAGTTACGCCTGCCTTATGTCAAATATTTTATCCAAAAGTCACCAATCTAAAACTCTGGTTATCATAAACGTAACAAACCTCAGCTGATTTCCATTGTTGTTGGTTTATTTTGGTATAGAAATTATTTGTTAATTTCTAATAATAAAATACCTCTACCTGAGCATCGAACTTGTCGAGTTGTAGAGGCTGAGTAGGGTCAATGAGTCTCGAGTGTAGTGCTCTAGATGAGTCCCGAAACCAAAGGGCGCTTTCCTTTCCCCTACCTCTCCCTTCTTTTTATTTCCCAACCCTTCCGCTTCTTTCCATCCTTCCTCACCCAACTAACCAAATTCCTTATTCCTTGGGCCGGATCAAGGTGTTATACGTACCGTGCCGATGATCAGCCTGGCTGGGGGCCCAGTTTAAAATACTAGCTCAGTCGTTAACGGAGTATTCGGATACCTGGCGACCTCCGGATTAACTAGCCTTATCTGCATATACGGATCTCTGTGCAGATGGACCACCCTTTCTCCGATACTCGTGGGAATCAAATGAATTCATTTTCTGATGTTGTTGGTGGTAAGCCCGGTTCTTCTTTAAGATCGGCCAGTAGTGTGACTGAAAAGTCGTCTGCCGTTCCTCCTGTCCTTCCTGTCAGTGACGTGACCATGTCAACTCATGGTCAAGCCGCTGACAGTAAGAACAGTGAGAGTAGGATAGAAATATCTAAATTCAGTGGTGGAGGGATCGTGAAGCATGGACCGTCTACCACTACAGAGAGTAAACCTCTCTCAACTTCGAAGCCAAATTTCAGCGGGGGTGGGATCGTGAAGCATGGCCCCGCACCCGCTAAGAGGAGAAACCCTCCCCAAACGTCGAAGTCAGTGTTCGGTAGTGGTAGGATTGTGAAGCATGGCCCTTCCACCACTAATGAGAGTAAACCTCTCAAAAAGGATCCCAGTGGGGGCAGGCAAAAACCTTCACCTTCTGGGACGTTTTATAGGGATAAGCGGAATGCTGAGAGGATTCTGAAGATCTTTGGCAATGAATCCAAGGGCGGTGGAAACTCTCAGCACGAAGCTAAGGTTAAGTGGGCAAGAAGTTTTATGGCTAAGCATAACTCAGAGGCCAGCTGCGACTCCACGTCAAAGCGACAAAGGTCTGTGGAGGGTGTAACTCCTGAACCAAAACGTAGTAAAGTGCTCAACATCAGCACTCCACCTAAACCCCTTAATCCCCATAGTGGAGGAAAATCCTTCAGCGATGTGCTCCAAGGTAAAATAGTGGTTGCGGTCATCGATAGGAGCGATATGGATGGCACGATTTGACCTGGTCGTTGGCAGGAGGTCAAGCTGAAGCTCTCGGCTAGCTTCTTGAGTTTAATGAGGGAAAATCCAGGACCACCTCCTATCACTAGCGATGGCATCAAGGCCATGTCAAGCTTATCATTTGTGTGGATCAGAGATCGTGCGATCTTTATAAGCTGGCTATTAGCAAGTTAGGCGAAGTCTGGCCCGGTGCGAAGCTTGAGGTTGTTGCTAAGGAGGATATCCCTTGCAGACCAAGAGCGCATACTTGGATCCCGGCTGAACCCTCTTGTATGGATGAAATACTCCAGATGATCTAGCTCTCTAATCCATCCCTTCCTACTCACAACTGGAAAGTCGCGAAACTAGAGGAGCAAAGGAGTCTTTATAGAGGTGCAATTATTGTGGTCAATAAGGAATCCCTTGCTCCTCGGGCGCAGACCAAAGGTGTGATTAGGTATGGGTTTGAGACTATTATCCTTAAGGTATATAAAAAAGATGAAGCTGACGCTGCTAGCGCACCTCCACACCCCCACGATGACAAAGTTGTGGTCCCGGATCCCGGGGCATTGATAACCTTTCCATCTTTGGAAGTCGATGATTCCGGGACTTCTTCGACTGCTCCTGAATCGTCTCCCCACGTCGACGGTCCATCTGAAATGGATACCGGAGACTACCTCAATATGATTCTTCTGGATGAGGATGAGCTCGTAAACTAGTCTTCTGATCCGGAACAATCAGACACTACGGTGGTGGAGGCTGATCTGCCTGATTGTAGCCAAAATGCTGCAGTTAGTTCAAATTAACCTCCAACACTCCATCAAGGCTTCGGCCTCCCTTCTTCTTCGTCTGTCCAGCAACGGGAAAGATATCGTCCTGATCCAAGACCCCTGGATTGTCAAATCCATTGTTCGGGGACTCAGGGCTCCTGGGTACCACGTACTGTATATGACAGACAAAGGTGAACCTAGATCTTGCATATTAGTAAAACGTGGCATTAATGTATTTTTACTATCTAATTACAGCGATCGTGATATTACAGCTGCAAGGCTGGAAACAGCTAAAGGTACTTTTTGGCTGGCGTCGGCATATCTCGGCCATGACCACCTTGGCCCGCCCCCAGGCACTACACTGGAGAAACTAATCGCTGATGCTGAAAGGCAGAAAATCAGCATCATTATTGGGAGTGACGTAAACGCTCACCATACAGTATGGGGGAGTACCGATATCAACGATAGAGGTGAGTCCCTTTTCGATTTTATTCTAAGTACTAACCTTATTGTAAGTAACGTTGGCAATGAACCTACATTCGTTACCAGAAACCGACAGGAAAGTATCTAAAGATGACTCTTTCTCAGATCATAGATACGTTCAGTTCAGTTTGAATGTTGAAACTCCATGCCAACTAGTTTTTCGAAATTTTCCATAAACCGATTGGTCCAAATATAAAGAAACACTAAAACGATTAGTTAAACCTGAACTATTAAATGTTCCATCCAACATTAACGATCTCGACAACAAAGTCAAAGATCTAACCTCCGCCCTTAACAAATCACTGTCTCTTACCTGCCCCCGTATCCATATTAGGGGTAAAAGGAAGCCACACTGGTGGAACCACGGGCTAGATCCGCTCAGAAAAAACTGCAGAAAACATTTTAATCGAGCTAAATTTACAAGAGAATTGTCTGATTGGGACTCATATAAACGATCTTCTTGGAGAAATTTCTGTGGGAATATAGAAGAAACCTCCGAAGCTTCGAGACTGAGAAAAATCCTCTCAACAAATCCAGTGATGCCTAGCTGTCTGAAATTTGCAGATGGCTCCTGGACAAACTCATGCGAAGAATCACTTAACCTGCTACTAGATACTCACTTTCCAGGTAGCTCTCAAGTAGAAAATACCACAATCCTGCATAGGATTAACGGTAATATAACATTTCCACAAGGTTTGATAACAAGGGAAAAATTACAATGGGCACTCCACAGCTTCTAACCATATAAGTCTTCAGGACCAGACGGCATCATACCAGCTGAACTTCAAAAGAATGCAGATGTTATCCTGCCGATTCTGGAAGTCATATTCAATGGTTGCCTTAATCTGGTCCATATTCCACTTTTATGGAGGGAAGTGAAAGTTGTGTTCATACCCAAAGCTGGTAAATGCTCACACGTAAACCCAAAAGATCTCAGACCTATAAGCCTATCATCATTAATTCTAAAAACTTTTTAACGAATGATTGATATCCACCTAAGATCAAGCATAGATACGAGACTCTTATCTAATGCTCAACATGCTTATTGTAAAGGGAAGTCGGTGGAAACAGCTCTCCACACGTTAGTACGTACCATCGAATATTCCCTCCATTACAAAGAATACACATTGGTTGCTTTCTTAGATATAGAAGGTGCTTTTAACAATGTTTACACATCTGCAATAACATCTGCGCTATCACATCTGAATGTAAACGATTCGCTTGGTGAACTGATTAATCAAATGCTAACTAGCAGGATTATCAACTCAAAACTAGGCGGATTTTCTGCAAGAAGAGCGGTTAGTAGAGGCACACCGCAAGGGGGTGTCTTATCCCCTCTCCTTTGGAACTTTGTAGTAAACGAAGTGCTAACTTCCCTGGAAGCGGAAAGTTACAGAGTGATTGTCTATGCGGACGATATAGCTATTGCCTTATCAGGTAAGCATCCTTTTGCCTTGAAGGAACTCTTGCAGAATGCTTTAAACAAGCTTATAAACTGGGCAGAGCGATGCGGTTTGGGCGTCAACCCTCACAAAACCGAACTTGTCCTCTTTACTAGGAAATATAAAATTCCTATTATAGATCCTCCCACAATTAAAGGTATTCCATTAAAATTCTCTGACGAAGCAAAATATTTGGGTCTTATTTTAGATAAAAAGTTAAGCTGGAAACCTTATATACAAGAAAGAGTCAATAAGGCCACTGTAGCCCTTTTCTCCTGCAAAAAAGCCATTGGGAATAAATGGGGTATACAACCCCGCATTACTCACTGGCTATACATATCGGTAATTAGACCAATTCTCACCTATGGGGTGGCAGTATGGTGGACTGCTTTGAATAAAGCGATTAACCGCGATAAACTCAGTAAAGTCCAAAGATCAGCTTCTATGTGCATAAGTGGAGCTCTCTCCTCTCTCCTCTATTTAACACCCCTAGATATATTCAGTAAACAAACAGCAGCATGTACGGCAATCTATCTTAAAGCCTCCTCACAGTGAATCAATAATGATGTTGGCTACTCATCTATTCTGAACTCATACGGTTCACTTCCAGGTATCATTGACTACACCATCCCACAATTCCGCTTCGACAAGAACTTTCAGGTTGTCATACCTTCCCGATCCACATGGGAGGATGTGACATTCTTGAAAGACGAATCGATTCACTTTTATACGGACGGTTCAAAAACCGATGATGGGGTTGGTGGAGGCGTGTACTCAGACAGACTAAATCTTAGTCTCTCATTTCGTCTTCCTGACCATTGTAGCGTGTTCCAGGCGGAACTTTTGGCGATAAAGGAAGTTTTATCGTGGCTTAAAGAAGACGTGGTATCGACGTCGGATATCCGTATCTTCTCAGATAGCCAAGCTGCTTTGAAATCTCTGGACTTTGTCTCTACAAATTCTAAAACGGCCAAAAACTGTCGCTCATCTCTTACAGAGATGGCCCAACAGTTCAATATTCACCTTTGTTGGGTGCCAGGCCATAGGGACGTTCTGGGAAATTGCAAAGCTGACGAACTCGCCAAAAGTGGAACAACACTACCTATTCTACCAGACAAGGTAGATATCGGTATACCTATCGCTACTTGCAAACTTATGCTGAAGCAAGATGCTATAAGGAGAACAAGCCTTAGGTGGAATAACATCACCACTTGCCTGGCAACTTAAAAGATCTGGCCAGTGTTGGACACGAGGCGCTCTAAGTGTTTGTTGTCTTTAAGCAGATTGCAGATCAGCTCCATAATTGGTGTCATTACTGGACACTGCCTCATAGGCAATCACGCCACGCGGCTTGGAGTATTCGCAAATGATTTTTGCAGAAGCTGTATGGATGAAGAGGAAGAAGAATCTATTCCTCATCTTCTCTGTACAAGTTCCGCCCTATCTCAAAGACGTAAACTCCATCTTGGGGATTTCTTCTTCGATGATCCAACAGATCTAGCAAGCTCGGACATTAACAGTCTCATGCGCTTTGTAAAAAGCTCCAATTGGTTTTAGCGAGTGCGGAGAAAATCTTAGATTCATGAGGTATCACAACGGACCAATTGATGGTCTAAGTGTGTCGGCTTCTTTGCTGGCAGCCACTATAACCTAACCTAACCTAACCTAATAATAAAATAAAAAGAAAAGAACACTTTCTGAAAAACTGGGATAATTCTCAAAAGATATGTATAATAACAACAGATAAAAATATATATTTTGGTTTATGTTCATAGATTTTTTCCCCGCAACTAATCCATCCCTCAGTGTCATGGGATCTAAATGAGTTTTGTACTGCTTAAATGATTTATTAATGTAAAATAAATATCCATTTTATCGTAGTTACAAAAAGAAACAAAATTGTTTGGACTCCTCTTTAGATACTAAAACGGCCTTACTCCGGCTTTAAACCTCCTAGGAACCAGTTTTAGCTTATCTATTCCTGGTATATTTTTTTTTTTAAATAACCTTTCCAGTTTTAGAGGCATTGTAAGGTCGGAGTAACTTTACGCCGCCGCTAAACCCAGTTAACAAATAAGGCTGAAAGTGTTTCTTCTTTAAATATTAGTTAATTTTGTGTACGTCGCATAATCCTAAATAATCGTATTTTAAATTTGATAAAATTCACTTTTGTTTAAACAGTAGTAAGTTTTTGTATATCGTGTCAATCCAGAATAATATTCTTTAAAATTTTAAAATATATTTTAGAGAACTGTGTAAATACAACAAGTTTCGCCTTAAAATATTTGTTAGTTTATGTACATACATATGTCATAAATCCAGAATAATCGTGTTCTAAATTTGAGAACGATAAATGGATAACCGTGTAAATTCAACAAAATAATTTATGTGCGTGTAAATCTAGAAGTGCTGTTATCCAATCGTGTAAATCCAGCATAAATTATGAAAGTATTCGCCGCCGCCGGCCACCGTGTTAATTTCAACGTGACAAAATTTCTGCAAACCGTGTAAATCCAACATTATGACTTAAGTACTTAAATGCAACATAAACGTGTTTAAAATGGAAGAAAATACTATGGTCAACCGTGTAAATCCACCTTAAATTGAGATAGTTTGCGCCACATTTATTTCAATGCGACGCGACGTATGTTTCACAAACCTTGTTGCCCGAAAAACAAATCTGAAAGTTTCTACCACGTTTATTTCAATGCGTGATGGTGACTATGAATTTATAACGGTGGTGGACTATGAATTTATAACGGTGTTGAATCGTTACTATACATACCTACACGGCGGCATGAAGACGCGATTACTGATTTTTCCAGTACTGAATAAAAAAGTCATCGGAAACTGGAAGGAACATATCGACTACACCTCTCAATCCCAACCAATCACAGCAAAAATCGTCAATGCCAAATACCAACAAAAAAGTCGTTCAATATAAATCCGGACTAAATACTGGTACAGAACTGAATGCACCCATTGGCGTCGTTCAGCTAAAGAAAAAAATACGTCAAAAACGTAAAAATAAACAATTTTTGACAGAGGAAAGCAACACTTTTTATTATTGTTAAAGATATCTAAACAAATTTAAAATTATTTTTTTCGAAATCTACCTATCGAATAGCTGGGGAGTAGACTTTGTTGCTGCAATAAAAAAAAGTAAGTATTTTGATTGTTTTTTTGTTAGTTCAGACACCTGTACGTCCAAACTGACAAGAAAACAAAAATAGAATTTTATATATTAGTTAAGATTAAGATTACATAATAATTTATATTTAAACTTTAATAAACAATTAATTTTGTACGGCATCATTATATTGAACTAATAAAATATTACGTACAAATTTTAAGCTACGAGAGCAGGTCCGTCAAGCTGTGTTGTCCACAATGGAAATTACAAACTCGTATGCAGAATTTTGATGCTTTTTGGGGCTAATTCAGTACCGCAGTCTAAGCCGAGTTCTAAAATTCCTTCCCGCTTAAACCTGTGGACCACCTATGTTGACGTCAAGCTGTGTCGTTTATAACTAAATTTCAAAAATCAAATGTTGCAGAAGTCCTATTTTGGGCCTAATTTAGTACCACATTCTTAAATTAAGTATTCCACGATTTGACCTTGAAATTCGGTACCGAATGTCCAAAAAATTGAAGAGTAGCTACACAGAGAAAAAAACAACGTAAAATCAAAGCAAAACACCTTGATTCTAATATTTTTCGGAACGATTTGGCGCTAACGCCAAAAATTCTTAAATCAAAGTGGATCGACTTTATTTCAAACTGATTCCATACTTAAAAACGAACTAGATTTTACTACGTTTGTATGTTGATTCAAAGTGGAATCATAGTTAAATCAAATTCATCCATCTTTTAAAACAACATTTATCTACTTCGAATCAACGTAGTTTAAACTTCGCTTGGTTAGGTATTGATTCAAAATGGCTACCCACGCCACGCTTCTTTGTTTAAATTTATGTAAAAGACAAAGACAAATGTATGTTCATGGTGGACGCATTTCATTTTTGTGGTGTATCATTTATTTGTGACGACTTTTATTACTATCAGTATTTCATAGTAATAAATATAGGAAAAGAAATCAATTATTGTTTTTCGATTATATGGAAGTGAATTTTGAGTGCGCGTTTAATTTGTTCACAAATGTAAGGGATCTACTTCGAAAAACAACAACGCGGTCTCAAAATTCTTTATATTAAGCTTACAAATTCAAACAAACTGAGGTTTACTTGACTATGTAACATTTTGAAACTAAATTGAAGGCACTTTAAATGCCATAAAAGTGGATCGCAATGTAAAATATGGATTTAAATGTAAAAATGAATACGTTTCACTTTGAAACAATGTTGAGCGCACTTTTAATGTGGATCTCAATGTAAAAATGATAACGTTTCACTTTATAACAACGTTGAACGGAATTTAAATGTACAAAAGTTGATTTCAATGTATAAATAAACACGTTTCACTTTGAAACTAGGTTGAATCTCTTAAAATTACGTCGCATATTCAAATTAACATTTTTTCAACGTTAAAATGAAAATGATCAACTTCATTTAAAATATTTTAGATCAAATACGGTCGTATTTAATTTTAGATCGCATTTTTTCCTTCAGTGTATATCTGACGATAGAAAAAATTAAAAAAATCTTTTTAGAAGTAGAATTAGATAATTTAGAAAAAATTAAAAAAATCTTGTTAGAAGTAGAATTAGGTAATTTAAAAACACATCAAGTTTTGTATGTTTACTCCCACACCGTATTAGTTTTAACAGGGCGAAAACCCTGACGTGACGTCACTCTTCAAAATTTTCTTTCGTTTTTGTGATGTGCTATAGTTACTGACAAAAACTAAAATTTACTAATAACTTTTGAAATAGCATAACAATTAAAAATTAATTCAAATTAAATAGTACGTATACGCCCCAGTGAACCATTAGTATTAATTTATTTGTTTACAGTTGAATGGACTTAGAAATCAAATCAGTATGGAGTACAGCTCTTTATACCAGAATACCCGGGTAACTACATGGGTACGGTAACTGGGGAACACGGAAAGCCTAGGGCGGCCCACGATTTCCCTTTTCTTTTGTATCTTTTAAGGCTCGCACTGTGTTTAATTTTAGGGTATCAAAAAGCTCTCGAAATTAAGTTCTTTGGACCATAAAACACTACGTGATTTTTTTTTTTCAGATTTTAAAATAAAGTTAGAGGGTGCGAGTATTAGTTTTATGCAAAAAAAAAAGCATTTGTTGGAGTTTTTAATTTGTATAAAATACAAACATTTGTTTTTTTTTTAATGTTTTTGATGTCAAAACCATCATTAGGAAAAAAATGTATTCTCATTTGTCAAAATAAAAATTGTATGGTAAACATTTGACAACACAAACCCCAAATGCGCCCTCATTATTAGGGTTTGAAATAATTTGTGCTTATTCCGCATCTAGTTTAGTTAAACAGAAAACGGTCACATATTTTAATAATAAAATAATGATTTTTTTTTTCGAATTAAAGCTAATTTTCTTCCTTAATGTTTGCACCCATTTGATTTGGTATTCTGCCATTCAAAAAGTCATTTTTTTGAATGTTTTTTGTTTAGGCATCGTTTGCGTCAAATCTGGTATTTCTGAATTTTTCTGAGTTGTTCAGGATATTTTTGTAGTAAATAGTTTTCGACCTCGAACGACTACCGCTTCATGGTCAGAAATCAGAAAAACAGCGATTTTTTCGCGCTTTTTTCAGTTATTGGTGATTTTAGTCCTAAATAACTGCTTTTAAATAAAAGAATTTGTTCTACGATTTTAAAGTAATTTAATTTACATCAACTTGAGACCAAAACCAACTCTGTAGACCCAACAGTTTCCTAAATACAACAATTCAAAATTTAGCGATAACAAAATTAATATAACAAGTAGTGTTATAAAGCAGTATAATGGCAGAGAAAGATTGGTTGACATAAATGCATAAAAGTACTGGAGCGTGTAGGTTGGGCCAAAAGAATAGAACAGTCATACCAGAAGGGGGGTCTATATACCCCAGTTAAGATGGAAGGGCAATTTTCTAAAAAAAAAATGACAAAAAGTGATAACAACACTATTGAAAAACAATGGTTACACCTTCAATATTCTCCTATACCTTATCTGAAACTTTCTTTTTAAATAAAGTTATTTCAATCGATAGTTTTTGAAAAATTAATTTCTAAACTCAAAACTTTGAAAAAGAATATTGTACTATTTACTTAGTACAAATAAGGTCCTTGAGGCAAATTTCTTTTTCAAAGTTTTGAGTTTGGAATGTAAATTTTCAAAATCTATCGATTAAAGTAACTTTATTTAAAAAATACATTTAAAAATGGGTCTCTGGGCTTAAGATAAGCTATAGGAGAATATTGTGGGCTTTAATTTTGTTTTTCAAAAGTGTTGTTTCTACATTAAGTAATTTTTTTTAGATAATTTCCCCTCCCATCTTAATGGGGGTATATAGACCCCCCTTTCGGTATGATTGTCGAATTAGTTTGGCTCAACCTACACGCTCCAGTGCTTTGCTGCATTTATCTCAACTATTCTTTTTTTTCCATTATACTGTTTGATAATACTACTTGTTATTTTTTTGTATCGCTAAATTTTGAAATTCTGTTTTTTGGAAACCATTCGGTCTACGGGAATGGTTTGGAGCAAAGTAGGTTACTTTGAAATCGGAGAAAAATGTTTTCATTTAAAATTACTATTTTAGGACTAAAATCACCTATAACTGAAAAAAGCGCGACAAAATCGCTTTTTTTTTTTTTTATTTTTGACCATGAAGCGGTCGCAGCTCTTAGGTTATTTACTAGGCCAATATCCTGAGCAACTGAGCAAAAAATCAGTAATACCAGATTTGATGTATACGTGAATGTATATTTGTAAAATGCATATATGTATATATGAATGTATACATGTAAATTTCAAAAGTTTGTTGTTACAGATTCTATTTTTTAATAAGAAGAAGACAAACGAAAGCAATAGAAAATATTGTTGTTATTTTTCGATTTAGTCAACTATATTGAATAAAATTCAATTGAAATTATTTTATGCGACCTTTAGTCTAAATGAGTTTCGAGATAACAACAGCCGGCTCTCATCAATTAAATCTGTTGTGAACTTTCGAAGTTGCAAAGTTTTTAGTCGTTGGATGCGGAAATAAAAAATGAGCCTGGGGTCGACCCACACTAGTAATTTCCCATTGGTGCACTTGAAAACCATATACTTTACATATGTATCTACATATTTACCCTAAGTGGTGGGTGGTAGAGTATATAAGTTATATAGGTAATTATATATTTTATGGTGTAATAACTTTGGATTTTTGCATAATCAGGGGCCTCATCACGTAAAACAAAAACGATCGATTGATATCGTTTTGGAGATGGCTGTCTTTATTTAACTCTACTGAAGTAATAGAGATAGCAATATTGAAAACGATATCGTCCTATCGTTTTTGTTTTACGTGATGAGGACTCAGTATATAGGTAGGTAGGTTTTGCATTATCAGTATATAGGTAGGTATAGCTAAGATATAGAGATTACAGGACCAAATGTGACATTACCTATATTTTGTACTTTAGCTATTTATAATAGTAAAATTTTTATATTTTTTTTTGTAAATAGCTTACAAAATTCTAATAATCTTACTTATAAAACTTTTTTACCAACTTTACTCGGTATGGAGGTATTAACTTTGTAAGCCAATTATTTCTAAACAGACTATTGGCGAAACAAATAACAAAAATCAGGGGAGTGTACTTGGTAACATGGTTTCAAAGAATATAAAAAGGCAAATCAATTGTCATATGCAAAATTTCGAAGCGATTTTGTTGGTAAGAATTTTTCGAATTAAAACATTTTTGAAAAGTTTTTTCTTGCAATATTTTGATTTTTAGCTTTTTAAAGGGTGGTTTTAAAAATCTCAAAATTACACAACATTTAGGTATAGTTATACATTTTTGGTAAGAATTTGAAATCGATATCATTGTCTTTATTTTCAAAATATTTGAGTTAAAAAACACTTGTTGAGAATTTTATTTTTCCAGTTCTTTTGCTCTAAAAAAAACTGTTTATTGTTTTTTTTTTAAATTACTGGTTGTTGACTACGTCATTATATGTAAAATAAAAATAGATTGGGTTCGGAATCATTTTTTGTTCTTAAAATATTTGAGACGAAAATTATTTTTCAACTGTTTTTCTTAGTTTAAAAAAAAAGTTTGTGTTGAATTTCTTTTTAATATTTACCCATTTGGTATTGTGTAAAATAAAATTAGTCTGAAGTGAATATCTTATTCCGTTCTCGAGATATTCCATATAAATGACATTTTAAAGCTCCTTTTTAAATCGCTGTAGTAAAGAAACGGTTTATTGATTTTGTTGGAAATCCTTTACACCACGTTATGACAATATTATCTGTAAAATAAAATGTTTGTCGATATCTTAATGCGTTCTCAAGATTTGGTGGACAAAAAAAGTACCCCGAACGTACGTACATACACAACACACATACATACATCTTGCTTAAAACGACGGATTCTGTTTCTAGAGACCTCAAAACGCGAAGATATGTCAAAATATTCAATTCGACAAATCGCACCAATTACAATTACTTCCAATGGGAAGTTAATATTCAAATACAAATTCTGAAAAGTATAGAATATGTAAGAAAAAACAAGTTATTTAAATTCAGGACGAATCCCGAATGTATACTTGATTCGTTTCCAGTCGGGATTTTGTGATTCGAGATTTTGGCATTTGCGATTAGAGATTATGTCCCAATTCACCAAAACTATAGTGGGGACAAGTTTCAAAAACTACATTTAAAATATAGTAAGTTAACTCAAGAAGCAGTTTTTGAGTGGAGGATAAATGCATTAAGACTAAGCGCGCTCGATAAAATATTGTAAGCAACTCTAGAGTTAATTCAGAATGACCACATCGAATTTCCTGACTTAACAAGGGTTTTTTAAGTAAGGCAGCTCTTAAATAATTTTGAGAAATAATTTTGAGAGAGACAAAACGGAGCCCTGGGGCACACCAGCATTTATTTTGTGGATTTAAGAGTCGAAACCGTCCAATAAAACTTGTATTGAGCGGTCCGAAAGGTAATTTCTAATACATCGAAGAAGAGATTCATCGATACCAAATGCACGCATTTTCGATAAGAGGGCTTAATGCCAAACTATATCAAATGCTTTTGATATATCAAGAGCAATAATCTTACTTTCTCCAAAACGATGTAAGGATTTGTGCCGATGTTTAGTGAGATGAAACATCAGATCACCAGTGGACCTATTGCTGCGAAAACCGTACGGCCGGTCATTAAGAAGCTTTCGTTCTTCGAGATATTTATTGAGCTGGAAATTAATCAGCGTTTCAATGACCTTGGAAAGAAAGGACGTAAGTGCAATTGGTCGATAATAATAATAATAAATCCCACGCCTCTTTCCCCCCCAGATACCGCACGAGCTGGGGTCCATTTTCACCGAGCATGACGGCAATAACGATTGCAAGTCATATCGGTACTTAAATTGAATTATGATGTACAAATTTCAATGAACGATGCGAGCACAAATCGAAGTAAAAAAAAAGACCGGGCTACTTAATGCAAGCAGTAAAAAATATGAAAGATTTAAAATCAAACAAAACAAAATTCATGAGATAAAAAATAGGATGAAACAAAGGCAGCTATGACTACCTTAAAGTCAAGTCAAATAAGACAAAAAATTTAGAAAATAAGAAAAAACAAATTAAAAAAAAAAAAACTTATAAAAGTTTTAAAAATGAGGAAAAAAAGAATTGTAAGCATGCTAAGGCATTTGTTAAAATTGTGATTGAAAATTATAATTGAGATTGTAAAGTTTCAGTTTCTCTATAGATTGATTAAAAATAATTAGTTGCATGAATAAACATACATACATAATATTATCTAGAGTTGTTATATGATGAACTATATAAAAGGTTTATCATATAACAACTCTAGATAATATTATGATAGTTGGAAGGTAAAAAAGATACGCCCTTTTTAGGGACAGGCTGGACAAATGCTGTTTTCCATCCACTCGGAAAGAGAACAGTAGAGTAGGACAGATGGAAAAGCTTACGCAGTGGTTTTGCCAGCGTTGAATAACACCTCTTCAGAACAATGAGATGGATACTATTGGGTCCAGCGGATTTGTGAATGCCGAGATCTTTTAGAACTCTAGCAACTGCACGAGTGCGAAAGAAGATTTTTCATTTATGCTCAAGTACAGGAGGAGTCATAACACTTTTTGAAAGCGTCGAATTAACAACAAACTGTGCTGCGAGCAAATTGGCTTTATCTTGCGAGCTGAAAAAGGGCCTATCATTGAAGACGAGCGTTGGAACTGTGGACGAGGTGGTATTTCGTATATTTACATTTACTTTTCAATGACGAATTTGACACAAAATATTTTTACTTTTTTTTGTAGATTTTAATATTTTCTAGAAAACACGTTATGACCCTTTTATACGTATAAGAAACAACTTCCAAGATATTGTGATTTCAAAAATGGTCATCTTCGAATGTACAGGAGTTTGTAATAAAACTTATATAAAAGTATATTTTCGAAGTTTGACCATTTTTTAAAAAAATCCTACTTAATGATAACGACATCTCTTATTCTTCTATAACAGAATAAATTAGTAATGAGTTCAGCGACATCGAGGAACAAAAGATTAACTAATATTATCCAATACCTAAACCACTCTATCATTATCCAATGCCTAAACCACTCGCATCGTTATCCAATACCCAAACCATGGAACTGCTATAATTTGTAATTGGTCGAAAGCTTTTGAGCAACTTGTGGATACTTGTGTAGGAGAAGTTCATTCCAGCACATTCCCGAACTCCTTGAAGATTCTAGTAGCTTTTTCTCGGATATAAATACACCGCCACCAGTCCGAACACATCAGTTTGATTTTGGAAGTGAACGAATAAACGTCGGTGTAAAATAGTGAATTAAGAGTTGTGCTTGTTTATAATAAAAGTATTATATATATTAAGTATATTATTGAAATAAAGGTGTTTTATTTTTGAAAAGTAATTGTTGTTCAGTTTGAATAAAAGAAATAAGTTTTATTTGTGAACCCTTTGCAAAATATTACATTGGTGTCAGTAAAGTGGAATAAAACTTATGTTATCTGTGCATTCAGATAATTAATGGTCAAAATTTATAAAGTATGTGAATAAGTAAACAAATAAGAAAGGTGCTTGTGAAAAGTGACACACAAAAATATAAGAATAAAAATAGAAACAAAATGGGTAATATTGTGAATGCATTGAATTGTGTTGATATTAAGGCAGAACTGAACACACGAGGTCTTCCTACTGCTGGAACGAAAAATTACCTCATTATTCGTCTGCAAGAAGATTGAAGGCAACACGGAGAAAATCCAAACACGTTTCTATTTGAAATTGAAATTCCGGAAGAGCAAGTAAGTACAACCTTAGACATGACCAAAATGATGGCTCAGCTGCTCGCCCAGTTTGAAGACCAACGAAAGAAACAAAATAATCTTCTAGAAGAAACACGAATTGAGCAGAAAAATGAACAAAGGAATCTGCTTCTACAATTTGAAGAACAACGTAGTGAACAAAAGAATCTACTCGATAAACAAGAAAAGAATCTTCTCGAACGATTTGAAGAACAGAAACACATCCTCGAAGATAAATTAGATGCCTTCGAGAACAAGTTTGATGCCCTTGACGAACGTGTTGAAAAACAATTTTCGTCAGTGGAAGCAAAATTCGAGAAGGTCAAAGATAAAATTGAGAACATTACCAAGGAACTAGGTAAAGTTCGAAAAATAAAGGTTCGAGAAAGTTCTGGTGACTGTCGAAAGAAAAGGAAAATGCATCCACCAACCTTTGATGGACAAATTTCTTGGTCAATCTACAAGAAGCAGTTTGAGGCAGCCGCAACAACGAATGGCTTGGATGACGAAGATAAGTTTATTGCCCTGACGCTTGCCCTTAGAGGTTCTGCTGCTGAACTTTTGCAAACCATACCAGCAGACAAGAACGGCAACTTCAGTGCGCTTGTTCAGGCCATTGACAAACGCTTTGGTGATGGCCATATTGCAAGAAGTCTTTCGCGTCCAACTCAATACTAGAGTTCAGAAAAGAGGAGAAAGGCTGCAACAACTCCAAGCAGACATTGAACGGTTGGCGCATCTAGCATACCCGACTGCAGGAGATGAAATTATCAACCAGCTAGCAACGAAGGCTTTTGTCCGTGCAGTTTCCGATATCAATCTCCAGCGAGCAATTCAAACTGCTGGAAAACGCACGCTTTCTGAAGCATTAGCGTTCGCTCTGACTATGGAAGCATCATAACAGGCTTCCTTAGGAGTTCATCGGATAAGAGAACTTGAAGTTGAGGAATGTTCTTGTCAGAGAGCTGAATTTCAAAGAAGGCAGAGAGAAGGACCTGCTAATTGCTGGAATTGCAACAAAACGGGACATTGCCAGCGACAGTGCAGATAACCAACAAGAAGAGTCACCTGTCACCATTGTGGAAGCAGAAATAATAACCGCGAACAGGTAAGCAATAACATCAATGCTTCTGCTCGCCCTTTTTCCCAGCCGGGAAACGAGTAAGAACCAACTTCGAGGGGCAGAAGCTGGTTTCTGGTAACGATGGCCCCAGAACCACCTTCCAAGTCTCGCAGACTAAACGAAACAATAAAAGTCTGACAGTGGACGCAAAATTGAATGGCAAGAAACACGTGGCTACAATTGACACCGGTGCCACAGCCCCCATTGTACGAAGAGACTTGGTCAAGATGACATGGCTACATAACACCAATAGCTACCGTCTGAAAACTGCGACAGGTGAGACAGCAAGAGTGTATGGAGAAAGTCGTCTCAAAATCCGTTTGGTAGAACTAGAGTTTTCGCATTTATTTTTGGTAGCAGAAATATGTGACGAGTGCATAATTGGAATCGACTTTATGAAAGAGCACGGATCGATTCTGGATATCGGTAAGCAAGTACTGAAGTACCAAAATGAAGAGATTCCTATGGTTTATGGCAACAAAAACTCATCAAATCTGACAACTGTCATCAAAGAAGTGTTTCTTTGGACAAAACAAGAGGGCGATTTAGGTAGGCATCGATACCTCATGGTGGAACCAGAGGCTGAGCAATCTTCCCAAAACATCATCTTAGGGAAGACTCTTGTGGAACCAAAGAACAACATGGTACCCGTACGGATACTGAACACCAAACCGTACGAAGTCAAGCTCAGGAAAGGAAAAATAGTAGGAAAATGCGAACACGTGTCCGCAATAACCAAGATCACAGAAAAGAACACAGACAAATCTATGGACCCCGAAAAATTCAGCTCCATGAAAACCAAAATTCTGAAGCCATCCAATCTAAGTCAACATCAGCTTAGTGTTGCTGGAAGCCTTCTTCATGAGTACGCTGATATATTTTCTTCACCGAGTGGGCAGTATGGTCGAACACAATTGGTACAGCATCGTATCGACACAGGAGACGCAAGACCGATTCGACAACCATGAAGACGTTTCCCATTAGCCAAACAAGCCGAAGTTGAAGACATGATATCGACAATGAAGAAGGATGTGCTAATCGAAAATTCCAAAAGCCCTTGGGCATCACCAGTAGTTCTTGTCAAAAAGAAGGATGGAAGTACCCGATTTTGTGTGAACTACCATAGGCTGAACGGTGTGACAAAGAAAGACAGCTACCCTTTGCCCAGAATCAGCGATACTTTGGATGCAATGGAAGGAGCTCAATGGTTCTCGACGCTGGATTTAAAGAGTGGCTACTGGCAGGTAAAAATTCATCCAGAAGATCGTGAGAAGCCAGCTTTCTCCACCGGAAATGGTCTGTGGCAGTTTAAAGTTATGCCATTCGGACTGTGCAACACTCCAGCAACATTTGAGCGTCTGATGGAGTGTGGCCTTACTTGGAAATCATGCCTTGTATATTTGGACGATGTCATCGTTTATGGAAAAACTTTTGATGAGCACTATAAGAACCTTAAGGCAGTATTCCAGAGGCTTCGAGTAGCACACTTAAAATAAAATCCAGAGATATGTGCGCTTTTCAAGACCAAAGTTAAATACCTGGGACATATCATCTCATCCCAAGGAGTAAAGACTGATCCTAAAAAAGTTGACACTGTGAAGAATTGGCCAACACCACAGGGTAAACACCAACTCCGTAGCTTTCTTGGTCTAGCCACATATTATCGGCGCTCTGTGAAGGACTTTGCTGGAATCGCTAAGAGCTTGCATCAACTTACTGAAAAAGGGAAGCCGTTCAAATGGTCAGGTGAGTGCGAGAAAAGTTTTCAGGAACTCAAGCTACGTTTGTGTAATGCTCCTGTGCTGACCTATCCGACTCCTGGAAAACCTTTTATCATCGACGCCGATGCCAGTAACGTTAGAATTGGAGCTGTACTGTCGCAAATCCATGACGACGGAGAAGAAAAAGTCGTCACCTACTACAGTAAGGTACTCTCGAGGCCAGAGCGCAATTATTGCGTGACCAGAACTTCTAGCTTTGATTTTGGCAACAAAGCACTTCCATAAGTACATATATGGACAGAAATTCCTCCTTCGAACAGATCATGATGCGCTTAATTGGCTTCTGAACTTCAAGGTCAAGTAGCTAGGTGAATTGAGAGACTTCAGACATACGACTACCAAATTCAACATCGGAAAGGAAAGCTGCACTCAAACGCAGATGCATTGTCTCGGCGACCGTCTAAACAGAACTGTAAGCATTTCACGCGTCAAGAAGAAAAGGAAACCGTTGCCATCCAGCGAATAAGAGCCGTTCCTATTTACGGTTGGAGCAATGAAGAACTGAGGACTGCCCAACAAGAAGATACAGATATAGAGCCCATTCTTGCATGGAAGGAAAAAATAAAAAATAAAAAAAAAAAACAGAATGGGGTGACATCTGCGATAGAAGTCCAGCTCTCAAAGCATATTGGGCACAGTGGGACTCACTTCATGTGCAAGAAGGAGTACTAAGGCGTAAATGGGAGTCTGCAGATGGCAAATCTTATGTGATGCAGTTAATCGTGCCTAGGTCAAAGGTTAATGACGTTCTTCGAGAGATGCATGATGGAGCATCTGGAGGTCATTTGGGAGTCAACAAAACGCTGGAAAAGATACGACAACGGTTCTACTGGCTACATGCAAGAGAGGATGTCGAAAAGTGGTGCCGAAAATGTGATACTTGTGCTGCTACCAAGGGACCAGGTAGAAAGCTTCAAAGTAAAATGCAGCAGTACAATGTGGGCACACCTTTCGAGAGAATAGCAGTTGATGTAGCAGGTCCGTTTCCGGAGACCTACAGTGGAAACCGATGCATCCTTGTAGCCATGGATTACTTCAGCAAGTGGCCTGAGGCATTTGCCATCCCAAATCAAGAAGCCAAAACAGTGGTTAATTAGATTGTCTTCAATTGGGTGGACATGTTCCTTTGGAATTGCATTCTGACCAAGGAAGGAACTTCGAATCTAACATCTTCCGGGAGGTTTGCTCTCTCCTTGGCATCAAGAAGACGAGAACAACACCGCTTCATCCACAACCTGATGGAATGGTCGAACGATTCAACAGGACGCTTAAGGAACATCTGTCCAAGGTTGTAGGTGACTACCAACGAGACTGGGACCGCCATATTCCATTGTTTTTGATGGCCTATCGAAGTGTGGTTCATAATTCAACAGGACATACACCATCGGAGATCCTGTTCGGTACAACAATACGGCTGCCTAGTGAAGTAAAATTTGGATGCCGTACTATGGAACCGGAAAAGCCAGATGAATATGTGGATAACCTCAAAGAAAGACTCATTGACATTCATCAACGGATAAGGAAAACCATAAAAACAGGCAGTGATAGGAAGAACTATGGAACAACTATGGGATTCCAAGAAGGATACCTGGTGTGGTTTTACAATCCCCATCGACAAAAAGGACTGTCACCATTATATCAAAAAAAAACTGGGAAGGCCTATACACCGTTGTGAAGCAAATCAATGATGTGGTTTGCCGCATTCAGAGAGGGTTAAGAGGCAAGCTTAAGGTAGTTCACTGTGACCGTTTACATCGCTATAACGGTGGTGATGGTAGTAATGGATTTAATCGGGACGATCAATCCTAAGAGGGGGGCAATGTGGTGAATATGCCCATTTGTGCAAACAACGTCATCTCTTATTCTTCTATAACAGAATAAATTAGTAATGAGTTCATCGCCATCTAGGAACAAAAGATTAACTAATATTATCTAATACATAGACCACACTATCATTATCCAATACCTAAACCACTCGCATCGTTATCCAATACCCAAACCATGTAACTGCTATAATTTGTAATTGGTCGAAAGCTTTTGAGCTACTTGTGGAGACTTGTGGAGGAGAATTTCATTCCAGCACATTTCCGAACTCCTTGAAGATTCTAGCTAGCTAGCTTTTTCTCGGATATAAATACACCGCTACCAGTCCGAACACATCAGTTTGATTTTGGAAGTGAACGAATAAACGTCGGTGTAAAATAGTGAATTAAGAGTTGTGCTTGTTTATAATAAAAGTATTAGAAGTAATTGAAGTGAAATATAGGTGATTTATTTTTGTAAAGTAATTGTTGTTCAGTTTGAATAAAAGAAATAAGTTTTATTTGCGAACCCTTTGCAAAATATTACAATATAATAAAACTCTTCACTGAAAAACTGGGAATAAAATAATTTGTTTAACCCAATATTATACTAAAAATGGTTTAACTTCGTACTAAATTGACAAAAATGTTTGTGAATTTTAAATTTTATTAAATTTTCTTGTTTTCTAACGTTTTTAAAAAATTAAATGAGTTATTCTTTTGTTTGTTTTTATTTATAATCATACGTTGTTCATCCACTAAATTTACATGCTCGAAAAGATAAATAATTCAAAAGCAGGGTCCCTGTAACATTATGTGTTCATCTTTCCGAGAATCTACTGTACTATCAAAGCTAAACAAACAAAATGTTTCTCTATGTGTCCTTATACTTCGAGTGCTTGAATTTAACCACACTTAAATCTTATCATTAAAAACAGAAGAAAAAAAACTACTTTTGATTCATAGTAAAATAATACCAGATCGACATTAATTAAAAATATGATATAAAATGCATTTTTAAGTTCCAATTTGACAATAACAAAGCAAATATTTTTAATCATTCTTTTTTTTTTAATTTCAAGCCTTCTTTCATCAACGGCTGAGTAAACAAAAGGCACCCTTTTAGAATATGTTCAAAGTAAATTACATTTTCAATATTAAATTTAATATTGAAGCACAGCAGAACAATTCTTTTCTAGCTATACTATATAATATTTGCTTATTAAAATTAATTGCATACAAATAATCTTTCAAGGTAGCTCATATCTTCATATCTTCTTTAATTAATATATACGAACTAGGCATAATCATATTAATCTAGTGTCCTTCAACATCACTCCAATAAGAGAGAGGATATTAAATCAATAAAATATTAAAAATAGGCCAATAGAATTTCAAATGTGAAACCAAAGTCAATTTGTACTCGTCATTATACCCATCTAGCTGTGCATTCAAAGCTATACACAATTATCCAATGAGAACATGATTACACTTAAATGCACACATTTACATAGCTATATCTACAAAGAAGACAATTGCATCTGGAATCAGATGTGGGCATCTGTGAATGTGGGACAGATGCATTCAAACCTGTCGGCCCAAGATATCCTCTCATAAACTAATCAAAAATCTTTGCAACCAAAAAACACACACACACACATTCCTAAGGTCTACGTTGCGTAGTGCATGTGAATATTCAACCCGTGTTTGAAAAAAAAAATCAATTAACTTTGATATTGCAGGTGAAATTAAAGAAAAATCAATATCATTTTCTTCTATGACAAAGCCAAAATCATATGTAGGTATGTTCAAGTACAAGGAAGTAGCACACTTGAAAAAAAAATCTGTGAATATAATAAGGTGTGTGATGGTGTGTGAAAGGCGTACACTGCTACAAAAGCTCCTTATTTTGACTGCGGAAACGGTGCCCTACAATTAAAGCACGAAATCTGATTCAGCAAAATTCACTCGCATGAAAACAATTATTATATACATACATAGGTACATAGTTTATATACATACACAAAGAAGAACCAGTATTTAACCAAAACCAGAATAAAAATTGGAATGATAATATTTATTATACTATCCTTTTTGGGGTAATAAAAAAAGTAACCTCACAAACGAATGAATCAAAATGGGTTGCTTATTTAAACGTTGAAAAATGCCAGAGGACGAATTTTTTGTCGCTCGCTATTGTTCGACTCACAAAACAAAATACAAAATGAAAAGCTCAAAGTTGATGGTGTGTATCTCTTCTCTTTTCTCCCAGCTCTTTGAGGATGTCTGCTTATACAAAAATTAAAAAAACACCAAACAAACATAAAAAAGAATATGTCTTTTTTGTTTGCTAAAACTGTGCTAGCATGAGACATCCAATCCATATCTAACCGTATCTAAGCTCTTAAAATTTCTCGATGCAGTTTATAGAAAGGGTGGAGACCAACCTTTCTATAAAATTGTTCTCTTTACCAATGACCTGTCTTATAAAAGGAGGACATTTTTCGACTATAAAGAAAGTGGCAGGCAATAAATTAGTAAATGAGTCAGTTTCTGAGAAGTTGCGAAACTATGTTTGGTTTTGATTGTTGTAGCAGGGAATACCTCTGCAAAATAGGGTCTGCTGGCTTGACTGACACTCATGTGATATAACAGCTAAATGACGTCAGTATATATTTTGTGTGTCTGTCAGTTTTTTGTTTCTTGTTTTCGTTTGAAAAATAATAATCATTTAAGTTTGTATGTTTGGAGTAAGAGGAACTAATTTTGAGTAATAAATATGACAAACATAGTGCGACATGGTGTATGTACGGTGAATCATGTATTCAAAGTTTGTATGTTAAACCAACAAATAATAAGTCCTTGAATAAGAATTGATAGAAGTCATTAAAATTCAAAATTAATGATGACTATTTGGATCTAAGCAATTTTTTTTATAATAAGGTGATAGGAAGTTAGTTGGGGCACATTTGATCAGTAGGTTAATAGGTGTGAAGTATTTTATGTGATTAACTAACTAAGTGCAACAAGCATATGTTTGCATCATTGCTGTGATCAAAGTAGAAGGTACACTTAAGTTGGCATTGATTTTTGTTCAAGTACTTGGAACCCTTAGCTATGATAAAATATAGTTATGATATTTATATATTTTTTAAGCAACTTTGGAAGCGATTTTAAAAGTTCCGAAAATTGTTCACTTGGCATATAAATATGTAATTTCGTGAACATTTTCGAAACTTTTAAATTCACTACAAACGTTGCTTAAAAAAGACATAAATATTAGATGTATATTTTATGACGTGTACACAAATCAGTGCCAACTTAAGTGTCCTACTTTGACCACAGCAGTGATGCAAACATTGCTTGTTGCACTTAGTTAACATCATGTTTCTTGTCTAAAATATTTGACCGATTTGGATCGAATTTCGTGTTGTAATACTCTAGACTATTTGATTCCAAATTTTTAGCAGAATTGAAAAATTTTTGACCTATTTCTTGAGTGCTTTAAAATTGCGTACTTAGTTTTTCAGATTTTTTTTTAATTCATAGTTAGATAGCAACACAAATATAACATGCATGAAATTAAAACTGGGCTCTCATCACGTAACTCTGACGATATGGTTTTCGATATCGTTATCGATAGCTATGCTTCACGTAAGAATACAAAACGTCTATCGTTCAAACGATATCGAATTAACGATTTGAGTTTTGCTTCATGTAATTAAAAAAAACTGTCATTTGCTATCGTCTCGACGATATCGACTGCTCGATACCTATTTAGCAATCGTCTTGGTGTGTTTTGTTAGTTTATGATGTAATTTCTTATATTTTACGAGCCGACACCAAATTTCGGGATTGCATGTAATATCAAAATATAATTATAAGGGTTTAAAGGTGCATGTGTCATGATATTGAAAGCAATTCTACCTAGACCGCTTTGTCCATTCTCATTCACTGTCGACTCTTAAAGTATGACTACAAATATAAATACATAAATACATACATTGTACATATGTATGTACATACATATTTACATTTGTGTGTATTGTTCAACGCCAAATTTTAACTATCTAATAACTGACACCCCCTCCACGACAATATTGAAAAAAACTGCAATTATACTCCTAGCGCCTTATAACATTACAAATTAATTTCCACTAAAACAAAAGCCCAAAAGCAAACAAAACGAATTTTCTAACGATGACAGTACAATATTTCTGATGTTTTATATTTCAAAATTGTTTTTCAGAGACTCTCAAACTATCAAAAACGAGAATTATAGACTATACTAGAGTAGAAGTGTAACTTGAAGCAAACTATTGTCGATATAGTTTCTAGCTATCGTCTGGACGATAGTCGTCAGAAAAGTTACGCTATGAGAGCTCTGATGTGGTCTTGTAGAATATTTTATAACAAACAAGTTTATAGTGGACGGTTTTTGCCTAAGTTGCATATTTGCAATGTTATAAAGGAAAATCTCGGAAATAATGGGGTGATTTTAGCACAGGTTTTTGGAAGTTGCAAACATAGCCACAGACTACTCTAACATGCCCCAACAATATATCAAAAATGCAGAACTACATCGCTCTTTGCGAATTTATTGTCGAATTTGACTAGGCTATAAGTTTTGCCTTCCAAAATCAGTCTTTTAATGAGTCCACGCTGTTCAGGAGAGCAGTGATTGGCTTTATCCATCCATTGCTGTATAATATATAATATGAAATTTTCATTGAAATCTTTGAAAATCTTATGAATAAACAAAAACTAACCTTTTTCAAAATGTTTGATTCTAGAGTAAAGATGGAAAAATATTATTTATGTACTTTAACTTATGCACTACTATTATTTTGACTGGACAAATTCGGGGCTTTGATAAATAACGGTTGTTTATTTGTCATATTTATATAACAACAAAAAATGTTTGCATACATGGTCGTTTAGAAATTGTTATTTCTTCAAAGTGTATTCGTTTTTGGCTATTAAGGCAAGTTAAAAAAGGACAAGCTCAACAATTTTTGTATTTTTACTCCTATTATTTTGGCTGCAACTGTATGTATCTATGCAAAAGGAAAAAAAGCTATAAATAACGTTGGCAAAGTAAAAATTATTAAACAATTCTTGAATATTACAGAAACGTGAGATCTAATGATCTGAACTAGCTAAAACAGTGACATCGTTAACGAGAATACATAAAACAAGTTAAAAGTAGATCTAATAAACAAATTTATTTATTTTTCGATTTTTATAAAAATAAATATGCACTAACTTGCTCTCGTACTTAAAAGCTAGAATGCAGCTAGACATTAAGGGTGCATATATAGTAATGGTTTGTTTACATAGAGTAGGAGGTATTATTTTGATATTCAAAGAAAATGGCATTTTTTGAGACAGATGATCGCATATTTATTTCAATGTTAAGAGAAAAGTATGCCATTAATAATGGAAAACAATATGAGCCAAATGGCCCCAACGGCTTAGCTTACACAACAATAGCTATTCAAAATAACACCTCTTATTGGAAAACCCTTTATTTTTTTCCAAAAAATCCATATTCATATTCATATCATCTTATTGGAAAACCCTATATTTTTATATCGTTAACGAACAAATAATAAAAACAATAATAAAATAAATAATTTTTCTTTGATTTTATTTTTTTCGTAAACAAAAATAGTCGTTTAAATTTTGAATTGCAATCTGACTAATTTAGAAATACCGAATCGAAAAAGGATGATAAAATCAACCAAGCCAATGACGAGATATGAGGGAATATACCTACGTAAATAAGTATACATAATGCAAACTTTTCAAGAAAAACCCATAATTTTATTTCCATTGTTCGAATTTTTTGGTAAAAACGAGGTATGCAATATTATTACATGTACAAAGTTTAATCAAAATCGTTGGAGCTGTTTTCGAGAAAACTTGACAGAACCGAAATAGTTTGGTACAAACAAACACGTTATGATATAGTGTAGAAAATGTTTGGTGTGCTCAGGAAAACGAGGTATCAGAGATTTTGCTCCGTCACAAGCTGAACAGGTGAATCTTTGTATATTTTTTTTTTCTCAGTATTTTGAAAATCAAACTGAAATTCTTTGTTGAGGAGTCCTGTTCAGGTAACTGAGATTGCTGAGTCCCTCTGAGATCTCTTTTTTCTGATGTTGTTTTTGATGATAATTAAATAAATTTTGTAAAGAAGATCTCCTTTCTCTCCGAAATTTTAGTTTACCTAAGTGACAAGTGGCGAGAATTCTAGAGGTTTACATTTTCTGAAATATAGAAATAAGGAATAAACAGCAGTCTTCAACTTTAGTACCTATGCACAGAAATGAAATAAATAATTTATGTATGCACATTAATGTTAATAAAATATATTTTCATATAAATCTGCATTACAAATTTTTTTGTCATAGTGTAGATACATATGATGTATGTACAATGTACATACATTATGAAGATGCACATATTACAAACTTAATACCTCAGCCAGTGGAAAAATTGTAAAACAAATAAATTACCATAAATATAGCTAGGAGATGACAGAATCATCTAGAAGGGATCTTTGCAGCATGCAATGTACACTTAGTAAATGCTGGTACACGCTTTCTTGTTTCATTGTGTGCATTTGCATGCAAAATGGGCAATGAACCTTGAATAAAATCCACTACAAATGTGAAATGTTTCATATAACGTCAAATCGCAAAATTAACCTGACTTCCCTGCCATATACAGTGGATGGTGTATGGATTTCTTGTAAGATGTATCACTAAATCCAAAAAAGGCGTTGAATAGAAATATGTATGTAAATCCACAATAGAACACAGTCTTAGCATTTGATATCTTTATGTCAAACATCAATAGTAATAAGTGCAGTAATAAGGGGCAATTTGGTGGTCATCGAAGCCTTTATTATTCCTTCTTCGTGAAAAATTATAGTCCAGTCAAATCGTCACCTGGACCCTGGAGTGCCAGTTTCAGGAAAAAAAAATATAGAAGTTTTTTTTCTCACTCGTCTTTTAGGTTTTAGGGGTCGCTGAATCCGAATTCCAACTTTGCTACTTTCTAGGATATGGCTTCAAAAACTATAAATGTTCGACCATTTTCAGTTTTTTGCCAAAAAGTCAACAAAATATACCTAGGCTTCAGCTTAAACAACATTAAATTCTCTACAAGTTTGTCACCTTCAGCGTGTCACAGGCGAGAAAATGCACCGGCTAGAGCTTGATGAAATTATATGTGTTACTACAGGAAGCCGCATTGATTATGGCATATAGAATGGAAATAAGACGTTCCAGGGTTTTTATTGTAAAAATCATTCAATGGCTCACTGAAGATAAGAAAACCAATGAGCGTTTTTAAACGAAATGGTGCAATTTAAGGAGTAACTGCAACCCTTTTGGTTTTCTGCATATAATTTGAAAACCAAGCTTAATTTCGAGAAAATTCCGAAACCTTTCTGTAGAGAATAAAATAAACTATACAATTGGCCTATGAAAACAAATTTTAAATACATTTTTAATGTGTAAAAATAAAAAAAAAAATCAATTTTTTCGTTTTTAACTTATTTTTGAGGTGTTTTGCGATTTGCGTTGGGAAGCCATATCAGTAGGAAGTAGCAAAATTCGGAATCAGAGACCCCTAAAACATAAAAGGCGAGTGAGAAAAAACTTCTATATTTTTATCCTGACCAAAACCATTTGACTGGACTATAAGTCGGTCTAGCGTTATTGTAAATGATTTCACTACAGTTATCGATCAACAAACGACTGCGAGAATCAGTTTCATGAAAATGCATGAAAATATCAATACAATATACTCAACAACATAAAACAGAAAGAGAAAACAACAAAAATAAACGGCTAACTGCCATTCCAAATTCAAAATGAAATGAGATGTCAAATGAAATTATCAAATTTGATAATGAAAATTGCCAAATTTCGAAATTACCTCATTTCGGCTCTAGTGAAAACGTAGCATTAGGGTGTTTCAACAAGATCGCCCGATTTAAATTTGCCGCCAGTTTTGTTAAACGAGTTGTACGGTGATTTTGTTTGACAGTTGTTACGTACAGACCACGCGATTTAAGAACATGGAGAAGTTTTTGAACCAACGACGTTTAATGATTGTAAAAACACATTGGGCCCTACTAATTAATAATCAAATTTAGTAAAGACTTAAATATTTAAGGAAAATAGACCATAATGGTATAGACTATACAAAATGAACAATACATGTTATGTTTCATATTTTAGAGTCAATACCATGTAATATTCATTATTTAGGGTCCACCTAAATATTTAAGTCATACCATGGTTGGTGTATTATTAAGAGCCCATACAATTATGGTCCATTTTATTTAAATATTTAAGTCGTTTCTAAATTTGATTATTGGTGGGCCAATTGTAAAAATGGTGAAAGTTAAGCGAAAACAGTTCGCCAATTACGTAAAGTTTTCGCAATAATGCGCCAAATGAATCGACAGTGAGTCGTTTAATTTCAAAATTTTAGACCAAATTTACGCTGATGGATCAGAAGCTCATTGCTCGTCGTCGTCCCTCTCGGTCATAAAATATAGCCACAGTAAGGGAATCTGTTGCCGAGAATCCAGGAACTTCCATTCGGCATCGTGGTCAACAATTAAACATTTCCAGAAGCACTATGCAACGAATTTTTTTAAAAGATCTGCATTTACTCGCGTACAAGGTTCAATTGGTGTCTTGCACCATCAAGCCAAGGGACCATGCGCAGCGCCGTGAATTTGCTGATTGGGTGCCGGAACATTATCAAATTAATGCGGATTTTTCAAAGAAAGTCATTTTTTCAGATGAGGCACATTTTCAACTCGGCGGATACGTAGATAAGCAAAACTGTTGGATTTGGGGTGCTGAAAATCCTGATGTGATACTCAAACAACCAATGCATCCGTGAGTAACTTTTTGTTGTGTATTTTGGCCTGGCGGAGTAATTGGGACGTATTTCTTTGACGTAATTGGCGAACTGTTTCCGCAAAACTTTCATATTTCCTGTAATGTGTTCTTACAATAATTGAACGTTGTTGTTTTAAATACTTCTCTATATTCTTAAATCACGGGCCTGTACGTTACAAATGTCAAAAAAAAATCACCGTATAATTCGTGTTAACATAATGGCGGCAAATTTATATGTGGCGCTCTTGTTGGGACACCCTATATTATTGTGGCCGTTAATTTTTGACTACATTTGAAGAAATTTGAAATTATCAACTAAGAAATAAAAAGATTAGATAAGTTGTAAAATGCACATGGGTATTAAAGTGTTTTAAACCAATGAATATTTCTCAAATTCTTTTCTGAATTTTCAGTACAATAAAAAAATTCACTACAGAAAAAGGCTTGATTAATAATTAATAAAGAAATATTTTTACTAAGTCACACCTTTGTTTTAATAAAATGATAAGGAAAATAAAATGCACGACTGGATTGACGAAATTCCTCGTGTGGTCCAATTATAACGTTATTACACATTGTAGATGCAGGCTAACAAATAATGATTTATGATTAATTAACAGAAAGCTGTGATTAAAGTCAAAAGTAGGTATTACAAAAACAGTTTGGATTTTTTTTTTTGTTCAAATAAATATAAATTTCTTAAATATTTAACTGGAATATTATTAAAACAAGCTAAAAAGTAATTGTTTGTAAAATGATAACAAGATCAGTCGAGCCATTAACGAGATATACAGAAATTTAATAGTACAGTAAAAGCTCCTATTGCGCACAGCTCCCTTAAGGGGAGAGATCCCTTAAACGGGCAAATTCTCGCGCCCGTGGATCTAGGATTGAATTTCCGTACATTTTATGTTCATTTATGCCGACACTCCTTTGATTGGACGTGGACAAGAACATCAGTGATTTGTTAAATTTAATTCTCTTAGGACTAGTTTGTCTTTAATTGGAACTGTGAAATCGTCGACGGTGTTTATTGATCAATTTTTTTTTTTTTTCTTTAATTCCAAAGTATGGGTTGCTAATCATGGATATGGCTAATCATACTATTTTTGTTGATTAGTGTAGGTTAATTAGAGCCTGTGAAAGGATTATACGAAATTTCACCCACTTTGAACTAACTACAAAACCTAATGTCATTTGTTTTTTGAATCCCTCTTTTTCAGCAATACTTTTTAATATCTGGTTTTTGTCAAGTCTTTCAAAGTTCATATACAAAAATTAAATTGACAGAACTTAAGAATAAAATGCAAAGAAAATTACAGAAATTCAGAGTAAAGGAATACAACACTCTTTTAAACAGACAAAAGTGTTGTCATCGTTGCTGTCCGCCTAAGTTAAGGCTGGTCCACATCTGTGTCGTGTGTTGTGTTGTAGAGTCATGTGTCGCTATCGCTACAATGTATTTCATATGCGCAGAACCATATTTGTCTCGTGTGTTGTGTTGCAGTGTGTCGCATAAAATATATGGAATGACAGCGACACATGACTTCACAACATAACACCGATGTGGATCAGGATTTAGTTTTCGCTGGTTTTAAATTAATGCAGATACCTATAACACTTGCAAACTTTAATCAAATCGTTAAGGGCATTTTCACGAAAATCTGAATACATTTTTAGTATGATATATGGTACAAAAATGTCTTAAAAATGCTTTGTACCAAATTTCAAGAAATTACCTCCGCAGCGCAAGGTTTTCGTCTCAGGCGGTGACTATGGTTCACCCTGTAAACAAATCTTTAACACTCAAAGCCACTTGAACTTTACGAGTAACTACATACATAGGTAGGATCCCATGTGCCTTTCTATCATCAAAATTGTCAAGTTTTTTTGTTTTTAAGAATTTATTAGTTCTGAGTTATAGTTTTCCAGATACCAGATACAAACTCCAAGAATTCTCGTAGCCGAAATATGGTGTATCTGTAATAATTAATAATTTTGTCTTTTTCCCTGTTCCCCGCTAACTGCTGAACCAAAACAATTTAAAAAAAATATATTGTTTCTAGTCTACTCAACTTTTTCACACTTCAAAAATTCTATACCGAATACAATCCATTATTATTCATTTTACAGCCTTGAACCATAGGGGAATGGCATGCGATTCAGTTGTGCACTTAATTTGATTCGAACTGAAAATTGTTAGTTCAATTAAATAAGAAGTAAGTAATTTAAGATTTTTTTTTAATTCACCTTAACATCTGTGTAATGTTCAAGATTTTAAAAATAAGATCACAGTAAAATATAGTAATACGCAATAAGTTTATTATGGTTAACTTTTTAAAAATAACTTACACTTTCCGAAAACAAGTACAAAAAAAACTGGGTTAAGACAAACGATTTAATTTAACTAACCAACAAGAAAAAGAACAAAAAGCTGTCAAGAAGTCCTAACTAACTACTGTCTACTGACGAAATTAAAGAACTTAACTTACAAAAATTGATTCCAATGTTCTTTTCTGAGAGCAGCAATCAAATATTATTTAACCCAACCGATTCACTGCACAATCACACACCAATACAAACGGCAATTTAAAATATTTTTCTGTGTGCATGAACAAAATATCCTCTATACACTAGCAAGCACTGTACAATCGCATAAAATGTCAACAGAAATAAGCTTTGAATGTATATTGTTATTGTTCTCTTTTATTATTTTTTTTTATGATGACGAAGAAGAGGAAAAGAATAAAGAGAGAGTAAAATTTGCTTTACTCACTGGAATGAAGAAAAAAGGAAATAGAATATAGAAGAAGAAGAAGAAGAAGAAGAAGAAGAAGAAGAAGAAGAAGGAAAACATAGAATTCATCCTCAAAAGAGAAATAGGATGAAGGATTTTACTTTTCCAGTTTCCAGTTGTATAAGAGAAAAAAGTTATTTTTTTGATAACTTCATTGGAATTTTAGATCTGAGTCATCTGAATTCTGAATTTGTTTTTTTATTTTCTTCAATTCTCTGGAGAGAGGAATGGGAAAATGGGAAAATGGAAAAATAGTATTTCCTCACTTTGTGTTTTGAGTGGCCCACAAAGTAACTAAGGGAATTTCAAGTGTTATGAGGATAGCGCAATCTAAAAAAAGCAAATATATAGTTACCTAGGTATAGAACTTGAAGACCTAATACAATGGGTTTATTAGTAAAGCTGTTTTTCTATCTCTTAGAAAAGGAATTTTCAAACGTAGGTTCTTGAGGTTAGTATTTGTTTTTACTTTAAAGTGTAATTATTGTCAAAACAAAGATCGAATTTTAAAATTATATACCTAGATTGAATTTAAACTTGATAATTTAATATCTTATATTTTTATTTTATTCAGAAGAATTCAATAATAGTCGATTATTCAATTTGGGTGAAAAATGTTTTCGAGACCAACAAGGCATAGATACACTTTATGAATTAGCTCTTAAATGTGTTAAAAATGTATTTTTTGTAAATAACATTTTCTTTTAATGCATGTTTTTAAACTTTTTTTCGTCAAATGGGCTCCACGCCTGGCTCAAGTACAACGCAATTTTGAAGTAAAATGTTCGACCACTTTATCGGTATTAGTCGTTTTCTTTTTTAGCTCAGAGCGAGGAGCAGAGCTCGACCGATAGAAATTAGCTCTGCCCAGAGCTCTCCAATATAATTTTGAAACTCATATTGCATTGAACAGTCAAACGATGTGCTTTCAACTCACCAAAATTAACTTTAAATTTTCATCTGAGAGCTGGCCCATCAAAAACTCGAAAAATTCAAAAATCTGAAGTGAAGTTTGATGTATTGAACATGTTGAACTGTTTTGAGAAAAAAAGAGAGTGAAGTTGACTGCGCTTAGCTTTTTGCTCCAGTCGATCGGTCTTTTTTTTCGAGCTAATGGAGCGTGTCCGAGCTAGCTCTTATTGAAAAAAGAAACAAGTTGAGCACTCTGAGCTAAAAAAGAAACACAGTTTTTTTTTTGATAGCTATGTTATGCTAAGATAAAATAGAAAAACGCCTAATAACAAGGCGAATTACGTCTTCCAACACAGCACAGCCAACATCTGAGTGAAATAGAAAGCACAAACTATATGTCGGTTGTCAAATTTACTGTTACGAGAAAAAGGGCTTCCAATTTTAAAACAAAACCTTAATGAAGTGACATTTTAAAAAGCTTTTACGAACAACAATCCAAACATTTTGTAAGAAAAAAAAATAAATACATACAAAAATAAAAATATTTAATATTTTGAAAAATTGAAATAAATTATTTATAATTTGTTTTCATTACCTTTTTTAATGCAATTAAAAAAAAAAAACTTATTATTTTATGATAATCATTAAAAAGAACGACAAAAACTGCTGAAGATCCAGAGAGACAAATAAGAGAAAAATATAAAAAATTAATGTATTTATTAAATTAAGAAATCGAAATAAATTATAAAGTTTTTTAAAGGACCGATAAATTAATCAGAATTCCCAAACAAAATTCAGAATAACTGTTATAGTTCCATAGAAACAAAATAAAATGTGAAAAGTGCAAAATTCCCATACAAATTTGTATGGGAAAAGTATGACCTTAGAGACACGGTTTAATGACCTCGGAATTTTTTTTTTGTCAATAATTTTTTCATTCGGCATTAACTTTCGTTTTACTAGGTGTGCTATCCAAAAAAATGAGTTTGGGAAATAACGGACACCCTAATGTACATACATACCTACGGCGCAGGGACATAAGCCCCAGGGCATAACGCCCAATTTTAATTTCCGCTTAGGGTATGGTCAGTCGCCAGGCAGGCGCCTATGTTGTCAGTTGGTCTGCTTTCAAAGTGTTTGTTTAAAACATTGAATTGGGTAGAAGCATTTATGAATCAATCAAAAGGAATTAGCTCCCGCGGGGGTTATTTCCTTTTTAAATTGGAACTAACACCCGCGGGGGTGTTAGTTCTCTAACTCTAAGTTTCTAATTTACTAATGTTTTAAAATTTCACCAACCAAATAAATACTCAATGGTCAAAAGTATAACAATCGAAAAACAGAAATGTAAAATTTGAAAGTTCGCGGGATTTTTCAAATTTCACATTTCTATTTTTCTATTGTTATACTTTTGACAGGCGCGAACGCAGGAAAAAATTTGGGGGGGGGGGTTTAAACTGAAAACTCAAAAATTAATTAATTAAAAAAAAATTAAGAGTTAAATTGTATGGCGAGGATGTTAAATTCATACATTTCGGGGAGGGGGGGGGGGGGTGTTTGAATAAATGGAAATAACACCTGCGTGATAATTCCTTTTTAAAGTGGTAATAAGTGGTAATAAGTGTTACTGCCGTTTGGAATCGGCACTTAGACCCACGGGTGTTATTCTGAATGGTCAAAAGTATAACAATAGTAAATAAGAAATGTAAAATTTTAAAATTCGCGAAACCATTGAGTATTTATTTTTGAACTCGCTTGAATTTTGTTATAGTTTTGACCATTGAGTATTTATTTTTAAATTCGCGCGAATTTTAAAATAAATACTCAATGGTCAAAAGTATAACTATTTCTATTGTTATACTTTTGACCATTGAGTATTTATTTGGTTTGTGAAATTTTAAAACTCGCGCGAGTTTTTAAATTTCACCAACCAAATAAATACTCAATGATTAAAAGTATAACATTCGAAAATTAAAAATGCAAAATTTGAAAATTGAGTTTGTTCATTTTGTTGTTGATGTTTGTTGTTCAATGGGTTTTATTTGCATTTAAAATTGGAATTAAAGCCCTTCAGAAAAAGTTATAAACCCCCACGGGTGTTAATTCCAATTTAGAAAGGAAATAACCCTTGCGGGAGTTAATTCCTTTTGATTGATTCATAAATGCTTCTACCCAAATCACTGTTTAAATCAAACACTTTGAAAGCAGACCAACTGACAACATAGGCGCCTGCCTGGCGACTGATCATACCCTAAGCGGAGCGACGGAGTCGCGTGAGCCGGACAGAAGACCCAAAAAGGAGTTAAACTCCTTGAACCCGCGAAGCGGGCCACCCAAAGTACTGTTTAGTACACAAACTTTGAAAGCAGACCGACTGTTAACATAGGACTTATTACAACACCCACGGCGGTTTGTTCCTTTTTTTTTGGAACTAACACCCGCGGGGGATAGTTCCGTGGTCTTAAATGCACTGCATCCTAAATAATGAGAAAGGAACAGTTAATTCTTTTTTCACTTATGTATGTCTAAGGTACAGCTTAAGTTTCTTTTAAATGGTTTTCCAGGAACTTCCCTCCTGTATATAGAGGTGTTCAATTGCATCTTCTTTTCTTTTTATTTACTTTTTACTTGTCGAGGGTTTTTGACAATTATAGGTATTAAACATGGTTAAATATATAATTTAGGACAGTTTATTCCAAATTAATTTTCGAAAGCCAGACATTCATTGACAATCCTTTTGTTTGCTTGTTTTGTTGTCTCTAGGAGATTGCTCAGCTTCATTTGAAAAATTTTTCGATGGTACTGATTTTTTCTTATATATATACTGGCCAACTAAAAAAAAAGATCGATTTTTCTGTTCAATGGAAATTAAAAATTATAACAACTCCAAGAAAACACATCCATAGAGACTCAATTCAACTAAAAATCGTACCAATATCTGAATTAAAACAAACAATATCCAATTCGAGACTCGAATAAACACCAAAAATATATCCACGGTAAGATGCTACTTTCACCTTTATCGTCTGTAGAGCTACTAGCGATGTTGTAAAAAAAAACTTTCTTTTAACTAAAATCTTGACCACTAAATAAATTCTAAGCGATTTTTCCAAAGCTATCAGTTGATTAACACTGCTGCAAGTATTTATTTCTAACTTGTCGACTTTCAACTAGTCCGAAACCGTGGGTTGAAATTTATCAACTATTCAACATGTTTGTTCTACTTTTTCTTAACTCTTATTGTTTCCAGTTACAGAAACGGTGGAATTGTGAAATTTCCAACTTCTTGAAAGAAGCTAAGACAATTGTGATAGTTCTCCTAGACTTGTTGGTCCGTGTTACACAACTTTAAAGAAGTAGTTGAATTTTACTTGTTTAACAAGCACTTTAGGTATTGTGTTATAGGCCCCATGTGTCAATAAAACTAAGGGCGAGTTTGTTTACAGCTTATTATCTTTCATCAATTATTATTGCAACTTGCAAATATGATTATTGATGAAATTTTTTTTTTAAATCCAAAACCTGGGTTTTTAATCATGGAAATCGCTAATAAGCCAATTTTGGTTTCTTAATTAGAACCTGCGAAAGTCACATACCAGATTTAATCCACTGTGAACTTAACAAACTGGCCCTTAGTTATTTTCGGGAAAATTGTTGAAAAATATATGGAGATAAGTTAAATTGATTTCATTTAAACGGGTTTGACTGTACCTAAGATCAAATTAAATTTTTATTTAAACAATAAATTACAATCTAAAGTAAATCGGACTCGGATTACCTACTAATCAAATGATTTGATTCATTAATAATGTGGTTATTTACACGGGGCTACGTAGAAGAGAGATTGCAATAAATAGTATATTTTCCTTCCTGTTCTATGATAAACGCGATGAAAAGTATTTTCAGTGTTAAATATTCATTTGTCGATTCTGGCTCAGTGTAAACGTGAAAACCTCTGTCAAAAATGTATCATACGAAAAGAATTATCATCGGTACATTTTTGCTGATAAACCCTCGTAGTAATATGAAGATAATTTAAAAGGTAAAAAATGAGGACAAAATTTAAGAAATAATATATTTTGGATAAAATGATATGACAAAATGAAAAAGTTGTATGAAAACTGTCATTTAATTTAATCAGTACTGAATTAGACCCCTCGAAACTAAATTGAATTATTGCAGTCGACTGCCAAGTCATCTAAAAACTTCTGAGAACGATTAAATGGGAATCATGTGCGTAACAGGAAATTAATCAGAGTTGGCTGGTTACAGGGCCGGACCAACCGTATGTGCAAGATGTGCAAATGCACAGGGCGCAAAATTCTGGGGGCGCATTACCAGGAGCAAGAAAATGTAATCTGATTTTGCGCAAACAAATATGTACTGACATTTGCATTTTAACCACAAACATTCTTCAAATAATCCCAAAATAACATCCATCACAACCGTGCTAAGTTATTTCTTGCACACTAACTAACATCACTTTCATTGTTGCATTCAAGGAAAATTTAACTCAAGTTATCGTAGAATTAAAAATTTCTATAGACCCATGCAAATTTAATCCTACCTACCTAATTTCCAAATATTACACCCTGTTCGTACAAAAGAAAAAAATCTCAACACATAAAAGTTCCATGCCACCTCATATGTGCAAGATTTATTTCATGCACACTGAGTCCCAAAATTAACATAGAGAATATGACAGCGAAAAATACTTATTCATACTGAATCATGTGGGCTAGAACGTGCAGGTTTTGTATTATGCACCGTACCTCTTCTTTATGTGACTTCTCATCTACGAAAAAAAAAAAAATGTCTCCCAAAAAGAGAACAGGTAGGTTGCTGTGCTACCTACTACTACAATAGTTTTTTTTTTTACACATTGAGTATCGATACTAACATGGGAAAATATTATTGGCCAGGTCATGACCTATACGAATTTGGTAACTTGTTCATACCGAATCATAACGGTTTTCCAGTAACGGCTATTTTTCGAAATAAAAAAAAAAAAATTTACTTTGAACCAGTTTTTTGCTCAACCTGTCCATAATTGACTTTTGTTTTTTTTACAACTTTTACACTAAAACGTTGGCTAATAGTTTGACTTATTTTACTGAATAAATAAATGTTCATTTACATCACCATTTGCCTACAAACTATAAGATAAACTTGAAGTTTGACCAAACTTAATTTTTGACCTCTATCTTCTGAAGAGCTCCATGAATAAAATTCATATGACATAATAAAGGTTTTATCTTCCAAAAATATCCCGTAGTAGTCTGTAGTTTTTAAAAAGGTATAAAACTTGCTAAAGCAGTGCTCAGATAGAAAGTTTGAATCCAATAAATCAGGTTCAAAATCAAACAAAAATAAAACATTTTTGTTCAAGTCTTTCGATAAAATTAAAAAAATCTCTTCAATGTGAACGAAAGGAATTTATATTCGTAGCTTCTATCCACAAACTGTAAGTGATCTGTAGCTGGATTTACTGAGAATGGCTTGAAGATATTCGCGAGATGTTTAGCGAATAGGTCAGCATTCTCTTCCGGGTTTCTGAACATTTTCCGTCTTGTGGTTTTATTGGTGGGTTTAGTGTTTGTGGTCTTTTTAGATGCTTGGATGCTTTCCATAAGGAGTATTCGGTAGAAGCATCTGTCATCAGACTTTTCAGGAATCTACTTAGTACAAATAAATAAACGAGCAACAGCTCGTCAAGAAGCATTTTTTAAGTAAAAACCTTAAAGGGGAAAGTCCAGTATTTTTGAAAATGTCTCGAAAAGCATCAGGTATTTTAAGAACTGTCTTTGGAAAAACGGTAGCTATTAAAATTCCGCACAAAACAGATCAACCACTTTTCTCGCCGGAGCAAGAATGTTTCACAATCCATTAGTCTAACAAAAAAATTATAGTTATCTATTCTTTGTAGAATATTATAAGCTACAATTTTTCCAAAGATATTTCTTAAAAAAAAACTGATACTTTTCGAGATATCTTTAAAAATACTGGACTTTGTAAATTTGTAGTTTTATTACATTTGATACATACAATTATATATGAATGTAAGCATATAATAAAAAAACGCATTGAAAGTCTACCTTCTGGGTAATGTAGAAAAGGCTTATGCATGTGTATCAGTGTATGTGTGAAAATATAAAAAAGAGGCGCTTTCTACAAATCTTGCACAGGGCGCAAGTTTGGCTGAGGCCGGCCCTGGCTGGTTAGGGCGAGAGTTATATGGACCAAAATTTAAACAGCCCGATTTTGTTGGATTAACTAACGTGAAGTTCGTTAATCCAAGGAAATCGGGGTGTATTTAGCATGTGATTTCACAACCTAAGAGAGTTCAAATCTTGGATTTGAGGACGAACCACTGTTATAAGGCAGGCCCATAGCTAATTAAATTTGTTTTGGTGACTTTGCCAAATATTTAAACATTTTTTTTTTTAGATTTTTTTTTTTACTTTATGTACATAAATATTTTCAATAATTTTCTTATTTATAAAAAAAAAACAATCACTACTTCGTTTGACCTATTACTCACCGTTAAACCGCTGATGTTCGTTCGTTTTCACGGGGAACAATACCGTAGGAAATGAATGATTCCGTTTTAGTTGTTAATATAGACGATGAAGATATATGCTGAGTTGTTTGTTTACTATTCTCAACTATTGTTAGTTAAGTTGATTTTGTTGCTTTATTTGAATTTAATTTGTTAATCTATTCATATACAAGTTATAGCTAATTATACAGTTGCGAATATTTTTTAACCGATATTATTTTATTTATTTGTTTGTTTTATTTATTAAACGAATATCCATTAGAGTAGTGGCGATGAAAGATGACTTTATTAAGAACGTGCAAAATATTCTTAATTATATATAAACTTTTTTTTATTTTATTTTTTTGTTTTCATTAAGTTTTAAGCTTTTTTATATTAACTTTATTTTTATACTTATATGTAGTAACTTGACGGATTATTTACACTTTCTTTTTTGTTGTTGTTGTTGCGTTAACGAGATGTTTATGTCTTGAAAATCTAAGCACTATTTTGTCATGTATAATATATTTGTTAAACTTTCTTTTATTTTGAATATACAATAAGAAAACCCAAAATAATTATTTTTCATCAATGACTTTTCTGACCATCGACAAAAAAAATAATTTTATAATAGGAAGAAGAAGGACAGAAAGGACGATGGAATGAAGGAACTGATTAAAAATGAAAAATCAAAATTTAAGAGAAATATATTTATAAGAGTGATTTTCTTTGTATTATTTTATATAAAGAAAACAATCACTCTTTAAACTTAGACAAAAAGTCGTCGTATAGGATTGGAAGTCACATTTGGTATCAACTATAATATAAAAAAGGGGAAATGGCAATGACGACAACGACGAAGATGTGATGGTGAAGAATTGTGATTTGTTCTAAAGAAAAATTTTCACAAAAACAATTTTTGTCCTGGAGGAAAATAAATTATAATTTTGTTTTTGAAGTTAACCGAAATTAATTTTGTGTGTTCCAATTTTAAATGTACTAAACGAGTAAAACATTTGGAAGCAATATCAATTCACACTACTAATCCAATGTATTTTTGTTTCTCTGTCACACTTTTCCAAGGGGTATTTACTCAAAAAAAGTTATGTACGTTCGCTCAATGTTACAAGATTTTTCAATTGAAATGAAAAAAGCAAATTATTTCAACAAGGAATTCACAAGTTTTCACTATTAAATTCTTATTGTGTATAAGATAAATAAATAAATAAAATTAAAGTTATTAAAAAAAACACTTTTTTTAATTTAGGAAGATATTTAATTTTTAATTTACAAATAATTAATCATTTGAATACAAATTATGATTTTTTTTAATATGTATTTATATTACAAGAAAGAAAAATGTTTAAAAAAATATATAAATTTAATAAGAAAACTGACAAAAATTGTTCTGACTTTACGAGCAAGTCAGACACAAGCGAAAAGGCAAATAATCCATACATTACGTGCACTCATACAAACACATATACACATACACACACACTAATAAGCAGCAAGGAGGAGAATTTTTTCCTCGATTTTTAGTGGCAACGTATAATTTACATAACGCGATTTTTTCCAGTTGTACTAACGATTGAAATTTCATATATTTTTATAAATCAATTAAAAAGAATAATTCCTTTTCCATTTTGGTTAAAGAACAATTTTTCCTCATTAAAAAACACATTGGTTTTTTTTTTATTCACAATAATGATTCCTTTTTTTTGAAAATTTACACAGGCAAGAAAAAAACAACGATTGTTTTTTTTTATTAAGTTAAGCAAAACTTTAAATTTTTTTTCAACAAATTCATATAGGTATTTGATTCAAGAACTTAAAAGAAAAAAACTTAAAATCAATTACACAATAAGTTTCTGTTTCGGGCCAGAAAATTCGTTCGTTGGTTGGTTTTTCTCTTCACATTACGTTTTTTACTTTTTTTTCATCATATCGCTATTGCGGAGGACATGAATGTGTGTACATTTTATCCTTATACATACATAACAGAAGAAGAAAAATCGAATGTTGGAATAGAAAACTTTCAGAAATTTTCACTACTAATATGTTGGCAATTCTTTGTTGAAATTTGTTCGATATAAACACCGTTATAACACTTTTTATTGAAAATTAAAAGATTTTTGAAGGATTTTGATTGGACAAGTTTTTTTGTCAAATTATATTAGGTATATCCTGTGTGGCAGGAGGAAGTAAAAACAATATTTCTATATGTGGGAAAGAGAGAGAAAATCAAAGGAACACCAGTATGTGAAGCTATATGGGAGACACTATACCCGCAATCCGTTCTTCTCCGTGGTTCGCTTAAACTGCAGTCCGCATAATTTGTTCAGCAATGCCAGAGTCACCAAGTTGGAAAATTCTCAAAAAAAATGAACGTTCAACGAAAATTTTCCATTTCCAGGAAAATCTATCGTTAGAAGTTCTCTTTGTTGCTCTTGTTTTAGGGCGACGTAGATGGGTGGCTACTGGCGATACAAGGAATTACCCTTACTTCCGAGGACACAGTTTGGAGCAAAAGTGCATGAGGGTGTGTTAGCGAGCGCTCTGTATAAAGTTTTCTATAATCTCACTCTCTCTTTTAAAGCAAAACGTCATTCTCTTTTTTATTGAGGAATTGGTATCCTTCCAGTGAAAATGACTTTTCCTTTGATACTTTTTACTGGACGGAAACATTATAGGAAAGGGAGTGGGAGAGTATGGTAGGTAACCCTTCATTCATCCTCTGGTGGTCTGTTTGTGTTCCTTTTGTTGTAGCTTATTTTTTTTTAGTAACGTGAGGTCATACTGACATTATATATGTACAAATGCGTATACGCAATTGTTTTTTTTACCGTTTTTCTACTTTGAAATTATTCCTGTCACCATATAAGTATGTCTCAATTAGGGATCTACACATAATTGACAAGAACTCATTTGTTGTATTCTCAACAAACAAGAATAATCCAAAAAGATTCAATAAGCTTTAAGGCGCATAAATTAAAATTTTGGAGTAAGAAATAAAAAAGGACAAGGAGAAAGAACGATAACGATTGTGCTAGTGCCACGCTGACTGACTTAAAAAAGCAGGGATTGACGACATAGTTGCTATGACTACGGCCAACCAACACTATACACAGTAGGTACACTCATGAGCCTCGAGTTAGCCATTAAATGAATAACTCGGCTGATGAAAAGTGGTAACAGAAATTTTATAAGTATAGAGCATTATAAATACACTATTGATAGCCAAGCTGGCGCCAATATCAAAAACTTTACGTTTTTGAAAGAGCAAAGTTGATGGCAATTTTACTATTTTTTTTCTTAAGCTTTTATGTATTTTTGTTCCTGTAAATTGAATGTCAAATCGTATTAAGTTTTCCGCAAACCATCATGCATTTTTTTTTGTGTGTTAATGTATGTGTTATTGATGGAGTCAAATTATTTTAGAAATGTATCTGGGTATCTCGGGTCTTCGTTTTTTTTTTATCGTAGGTAATTATAATTGAATGACAATATGTTAATAGGATAACATACAGTTTCATTGCAAAGGTGCATTTATTTAATTAGCTTAAGAAAAATATAATTTGTATTTTGTGTGTAATTGATAATGATAGTGACTGAGTTAAATGAGAATGTTTGTTTGTAGAAAATTAATTGAATATTTATTTCTTATTTCTTTTTTTTAAATGAACAAACGTGAGTTACTTGAGGTTAATTTTTTTTAATTCTAAGAAACTATTTTTGTCAAAGAATTTATTTTATCTTAGCAGATGATGGAATGATTACAATCGACTTTTTATTTTTAATCTATACCTATACATTCGTAATTTTCAATAGTACAAAACAACAACAATACCAACCAAGTTAACGGTAAGTCTGAATATTAGCAGGGTTTATTTCAGGTTCAGCTATATTTTCTTTGTGTGTCAGTATCAGTGGCACAAACGCAAACAGGCGGATTTTCCCAAAAACATGGCCAAAGCTATACAAAATAAATTTCCAATTTGTTGTATTTTTTGTATGCCAAGTTGTTAACATATAACATGAGCATATAATCTGACTAATCCCGCTATTTATTTTTCAACTATTTATTCAGATGATGCGACTTAATTGTAATCTTTAGTTAAGCACGTGCAGTACCAGGTCTGGTTGGTGATAAGAGGTTTGTGTGTATAAATTTTTTTTTTAATTTTCTGTGAGAATTTATTAACAAAAATATTATGGATTCTGTTGCTAGTGGGAAGTTTAATAGTTATGATACAAAACTTTGAAATTATTTTATGTTTTATGTACATTTGTAAAGTGTCCAAAAAAAGCCCTTTAGGGACTAAAAAAAAATTGCAATTTTTTGTTTTATGAAGAAAAAGTCCTGTTATAAAAACTAGTTTTAAATTTACCTTAATACCCCCTTAATAAGAAGTAACCATAAAATATTGCGATATGTTTTGATGTTGGAAGTTATCGTAGAGCAAATCTTTTAAAAACACTGAAAATAAGAGTTTTTTCTCAATAAATATTTTCTTTTTTTTTTTGCTAAAGGATCACACCCAAGTTTTATTTTATGTCAAGAAATAAGCTAACTGAGTTCATTGAGGAACTGTTCATCACAAGATTCTAAAAGAAAAAATTAATTTTCTATCAGAAAAAGTTAAAAACTTGACTCGTATTGAGACCTCAGAGGAAACTAAGAAAATTTTAACAAAGTTTTCATCTGAATATAAAATTCGATGGTTAGCCTCCTCAAGAAATTACGAACCTTTTATAAATAAAAATAAAACCTGGTTGGAGCTTGAAATCCCATTTTCTAGCCGAGGCCATGGATTTGTTGGACGGCCACAATCTGACTTGTCGAGCTAAGTGAAAGATCTGAAGTTTTGCGTTCTGAGTTTGAACCTGAAAAGAGTTATGCTATGCTGCTCAAATGAAACTTCGGCATCAAGGAAAACTAGATTCTTCAATTGTGATGAAAAACATTGTCCTGTCGACTCCGACACGCGCAGAAAAGTTTCAAAAGGCTTATGAAAAGCTGGATAGCGAAATTATTCCATATACCGCAGATGAAGCTTTGTCACTACTTGTTGAGGCCAAATTAACAAAGTTTCAGTATAATGTAATAAGGGATGAAGTCAGGAAACACAACACCAATATATATCCTAGCTATCAATCTGTTACGGAAGCGAAAAAAAGTGTTATCCTGGAAATTTGAACATAACCGAGTCAGTTGCAGAATCCCCATTGCAAAATTTACTTGATCACACTACTCAAAGTTTGTTTAAAACTGTTAAAGAAGTTGTTGATAGTATACATTGTAATGAAATGCGTAACCTTAACCTTATATCAAAATGTGGTTGCGATGGAAGCTCGGAAATGAGCGAATATAAGCAACGTTTTTCAAACCCAAACATTTTAGATGATAATACTTTTTGAACCTCTTTTGTACCAATTCATTTAACATCAGGGGACCCAAGCTCAAACAATTAATTAATTTTGTGGCAAACTCTTGACAGGTTTTCAATATTACCGATGTTTTTGGTTATAGGAACATGATTTTTTAAGCTTTCTGTAAGATGTTAAAAAATCAGTTTCCATCAAGTTTTCAAAAAAAAAAAAATGTTGATAAATATACAATTTATACTTTTTAGAAATGTCTTCATATAGAAATGAAAAATATCAACTGAATCGCATTCGAGAATAACGTCTAAGAAAAATTAAAAAGATGTGAGCATTAGACTGATTAAAAAATTAAAAAAAGTCTCCGATTTCCAATTCGACTAGCTTATTACTTAGAGTTGAGCAAAATAATAAACCTGTTAAAAATTCAGATTTTTAAATTAATTTTTAGAGGTCGCTCATCGCTATTTTCTGTTTTCGATTTGACATTTTTGTACTTGAAAATTTATAACTCTATAATTCTCCCTTCCACACGATTTGTTTCTTTTCTCGAATAGACCTACATGCTCAAGCTTTTTGACACACCTTAGATGAATCACTCTGTATAATAGCTGGAATTCTCAATAGGGAATAAAAAAAACTTTGAAATTAACCATTATTTCGGCTTTGACCTTTAATAACTTTGGAAGGAGCACAATTATTAGATAAAAAGTGAAGACCTTTTTTGTAGAGCGTTCAATTTTCTAAGAAAAAAAGTTATGCTACTCATTTAAATACTTGCTATTATAAAGTTATAAATTTCCAAGTACAAAAATGTGTTTTGTCCCGTACAAATTAATTTAAAAATCTGAATTTTTAACATGCTTATTATTTTGCTCAACTCTTAGTAATAAGCTAGTGGCATTGGAAATCGGAGTTTGTTTTTTATTTTTGAATCAGTCTAGTGAGCCAAAAATAAATAGGTAACAAGTTTAAAGAAACTCTATCAAGCGTTTAGACTGCGGTCCCTAGTACAGTCAGAATTGCGAGATCAAGTTTTGATCGATATGATCGAATTGCCTAAGAATCAGGTTACCATCAGGTTACCAACTTCGGATGTGCTGTTAAGTATAAAGATTCTTTTTTTAGTCGCCCAACAGGAATGTGGAATGATTTACCTGGCACTATTTTTGTCCCCCCGCCCCCATTTTGATATTCAGAACTTCAAAACCAATGTACATCGGTGTTCATAATAAGGGTAGTAAAAACTGCTTTAGTGCTCGCTCTATATAAAAAAAATCATAAACTATAAGTTTGTTTGGTATGCAACCCAGATTTTTATAAATTTTGACGATGTTAAAGGTGGCAATGGTCGAACATTTTGAATCGTTTATTTTTAAAAAGAACACAGAAAACAAAAAACTCTAGTTAAATTTTTATAGATATTTCACTAGATTATTTTTAATAAACATAATTGTCCTATGAAATACACATCATAACAAAATTATCATTGACAAAATTATTAATTTTTTTTTGTAGTGGATTATAATTAAAAAAAAATTCATTACCAATGCTTGGTAAAATTACAATTCCTTAGATGTATGTCTACGTTATAACTTTTCACTAAAATTAAAATTTCTAAAAAATCAATCATTATTTTTGAAGGAATAATTGGACATGAGTGAAACCGTAAACAACTCAATATGGTCAAAAAGTTAATGCATAATAAAATAACATCATAACAAACATTCTATAATTCCCGCTTTTTGAAGATTATAAAGGTTGGTAAAAATTAGGGTTTGTATTCTATGACAAATTTATTGCAGTATTCTATTTTAACCACTTTACCTAAAATACTTTATTTCGCACCATTTAAAAGTAACTATGTAAAACAATAAATGTAAACGAAAATAAACAATGCAAAGCAAAACATTTTTTTTAATTGGAGTATAAGCCGTGTTTATTAATTGCAAGAAACTGGAAAATGACTTTTAAAAATGGCAGTGTGTTTTCCTGTCGACACGCGCACACCAGAATGGTTGCGAGATGTTAGTCACTAGGCCCTGGTTCTGCACGATCCGTCGCGCCACCCAATTTATTTATGGTTATTTCCAGACAAGAACAAAATCGTATAGGGAGGTCTAAGTCCTCCGCTTAGAGAGTCAATTTTCTGAAAAAAATACTTAAAATAAAAAAAATTATTATTAAAAAACAACGGCAACACCTTCAATATTGTGCTATATCTTTATTCAAACCGGATTGCATTCTTTTAATTTATTTTTAAATCATGTTCAAGTCAAAACTCAAAATTTTGATGCAATTCCTTTAAAAACTGTATGGTACATAGGTACCAACAATATTAAATGCTGTTATTTTTTTATAAATAAAATTTGCTGCGCAATTTTTTCAAATTCATGTGAAAAAAGCACTCATACGCCATAGATCAAGAACAAAAATCAATAGATTTTAATTTTAATTTTTTTTTTTTTAAAGATCCTTTGTAGGCAAAAGTTTGTTTTTGGGAGAAGAGAGGTTAAAGAAAAAGAAATTTAAATATTAAAATAATAAAATATTAAAATTACTTTGGTTTTTAGTGGAGTGAATGAATATAATTCAAATAAAAAGTACAAGTGACCTGAACTCCATAAATTATTGTGTTGCGCCCAAGGTATAACAGTGGGCTCTTCAGTCAGTCTGTTTTACCCTACTTAGACACAAACTTTGGTCGAGGTCATTTGTACTTTTTATTTGAAGAATAAATGTTATTCTAGCAATTGTCTATTTTGAAAATTGTATTTCTATTTTATTGCTTGAATATTAATTTTTAGGAAAAACACTGGCAACCAAAATAATTTAAGCTAGGTTTTTGACGTAAACCTTCTTATAATTCAAGACAGGAAAAAGAAGATTAGAACATTTAGGAACCATTGACATTTGTATTCAAACAAACTTAACCGGTTTGTAACATAACCTTATTTTCAACGACAATATCTTAAAAACCTGACTTGATGTAGCAATTTTGAGATCGAATTTATGTTAAGCACATCACAAACAATTCTCGTCATCATAACCTCAAAAATATCTTCTGGGATATTAGCACCTCATATTCGAAAAAAATGGGATGGGATACCAAAAAGGTCATAATGTAAGTGGTCAGAAAAGACCAACTAGTTTCAGAAATGAACTACCCATGGGAAATTTTTAATCAATAGATAAATTATTCAAGATTTTTGGGATATTCGCCGAAAAAAAAAAACAAATACAATAATATTGTCATAAAGGTCAATATGTTTCAATAATTGGTTTTGTTTAATGAATTTTTAGGGTTTTCTTTTGGTTTTCTGGTAGTTGCTATTTGAAATTGGTTGCTCTAAATCAACTTTATGGTAGTCGTTATTAATCACTCCGCCCTTTCTTCGAACAGTTCAACGCAAAGTAGGTACTTCTACGAATGTCAGCTTTCAATCACAGTGTAGGTTCGAAAATTTGATTTCCTGCCTATTTTAAGGTCTGTTCCTTTACTTTGAGTTTCTGTGATTTTAAGTCCGAAGTCCTGTCAAGTTCATATACAAAAAATGGAATTGACAGAACTTGGGACCAAAATGCACAGAAATTCAGAGTAAAGGAACAGACATTTAATTTCGAATGATTTATTACTGTTCATATTTAATTATTCATTGATCGTGATCTTTTTTAAAACAATATTTTAATTCTAAGTGGGCTTTAGGTCTTTTTAAAAAAAAAATCAACATAGGCCACTTAGAATTTAAATACTATTCATATACATATGTAAGGATTATCTTAGTACAGAAAACATGTTCAACTTTTATCTGATCTCAAAATTATAAACGGATATAACCTATTACTCGCACAGAATAAGCGCACTTGGTTGTGTTCCCTCGACGACTTCACATGCAATTTTAATTGAAAGTCAAACAGAAACCTACATTTTTGAGCGCTGTATTTATGATTTTTCAACAATTTTTTTTCAATTGCTCAACTGCGACAAAAAAAAAGCAAATCAAACAAAAAAATCAGCATCAGCTTTGAAACACCAAAAGTGTGGAATTTATAGAAAATGTTCAAATTTTAATTACAAAAATATGCTTTTGGCATCACTTTTAGTTATAAAGTTTAATGATTGCTGTGTGAATAAATTTATATTCAAACGCTTTTTCGAAAATTTATTATTTTTAATTCATATTTGGCGCGTTTTATTGGAAAGTATTTCAGATTGCGTGGTAAAATTACCCTCGGTAAGAACAATAAAATTCAGAAAATGTCGATAAAATAGTCAACCAATTAACAGGCTACGTCTAAGAAAACACTATTTAAATCAAAACGAATATTTTCTGTTTAATTTTGTTCAATAATGATTTGTTGGTAGTTCTGATTTTTTCTTAAAACAGTCCCTGCATAGTTTCACACATAGTTTCTTATGAATTATTAAATATTGCTAGTCTGTTAGTACCCCATTTGTGAAATTTAAAAAAAAATAAACTGCACGAGTGACGACAGTATCACACAAACTTGCTCTCGTAGTTAATAACTTTAACGTGAAACTGACAATGTCTTTTTACCAATATTTTGGCCATACTCTTAATAGTAGGTTACTCTTATATTTTTTTGTAAAAATCGTTAGAGCTGTTTTTGAAATAAATACATTTCTTATATTTATTGTGTGGCTGGTACCGATAGTTCTTGAGCTACAAAAAATCAGTTTCCACTCTATGGAATCCCCTAAAAACCTTATGTTTGAAGAAAATCGTTTGGGTGATTTAGGCTGCAGGTCGAGGTCCATACAGACAGACAAAATTGCGGGACTAGCAATCTCTTACCACAACTATAGTCTGTAAATATAACCTTGAAAAAACGGAGTATAAAGAAAACCTGACTTGGTAGAAAAATTCTAAAAACGGATTCGGATTAAGCTCACTGAAAAACACTTCTGGGATGTATATTCTGGTACTTGATTAAAAAAACGTCAAATTTTCGCCTGAGTTTAAACTATTTTTTTTAATTTATTCACTCTAACTTAATCAGAAGTAATTTTAATACTTAAACTTTTCTTAAAATTAAATTTCATCACTTTCTAAAAAAATAAAAAATGTTCGCATATGATTTTTTTAAAGTTAGTGTTACCTTTCCGAAGCTCGTTTTTTGTCACCAGGACCTGTCCAATATCGATGTTTATGTTTATAGTGTTATCTAAAATAGATGCATCAATACATCTATTTTTGGTCGCCTTATTTTATTCTCCTCTTTCCATGTCAAAAATGGCATTTGATTTCAGAAACAAATACATACTGTCCTTATAAATAGATTCACTAGCCCTAGTAACGTATATTTCAATATTTTAGTTTTATATAAAATCAATAATAATATCATAAGAAAAAGGAAAAAAAATGTGCTAGTGTTTCATTTTTTAATTATTTTCCGTCATTGCGCTCCGAAAAAAAGCTCAACATATGAAACCACAACTACACGGCGACAATGCCGATGACATCATACTTGAGAAAGCATGTAATTATACCAAGTTACCAAGTGTATACCCTAAAACAACAACAAAAATAACCACCACCAAGAGGAATATAAAATTTACTTTGTCATAGAAAACCTAAAGAACCTATCCAGTTAAATTGACAAAAAAAAAAACTTCATCCATCCTTCCAATGACCATGTCTCCACACAACTGCAAACCTTGCCTTGCGGTTTTAGCTTTCAGTACTGGTATTGGGTCTGGAATCCGTTTGGCAATTATGGAGCAGAAGGAAAAAAGACTGAAATTTCAACTCTTACTTTTCGCATAACCAAAAACCATCAAAAGCAAGAGAAAATTGCATTTGAATGTTGAATCCTGCGCTCCTGGGCCAAAAATAATGTTGCATGGACGGATGGATCTAATATTTTTATTTGAGTGCACCAAAAGAGTGAACATCGCAAAAAGGAAGGAGAAACACCGCCATAAACGGAAGAGCACTGCCAATTTTACGGAAGGAACTTTCAAACACACAGTTTTAAAAACAACAACACGACGAACATTCACTAATGCTCTCACAGCTATGTCCCTCTTACAATTTTCCTTGAGCTAATAAATGTGACCCCATTCCTATTGTTGTGAAAAAGGACTATCGAAAGTCATGCTTCACACTACAGTCGTGGTCGCTGTTTTAGTGTGTCTTCTTTGTTATGATATTATTATGCCAATGTGTTTGTATGTGTGTGTGCGTGTGTGAAGTAATTCAAGAAAAAAGACCTACATATACATTCATACCTACACAGTAAGCTTTCGAAACGATTTTGGTCTTTCTGTGAAAATCAGACAATAGGTTTGTTTTCTGAGCATTATTGCCACAGTGCAACTTTAATAATTTTAAATAAATGTAGTTCTTTTTCTTAATATCAATGCGCTTTATTCAATAAACCAAGAACAAAGCGCTTGAAATTTTGAACATTTTGTGTTTCAGGAAACTCAGTTCCTTCGTGTTATATGGGACTTATTTTTGTTGATCGTTTATCTACCGTGTCCAGTTCCAACGCAGTAAGGACACGTTGACAGAGTTCTCATTCAAAAATTTCGGATTAATTCAGGTTTTTTAACCACTGACATCGTTCCATTGATATGTAAGCAACAAACTATAATCGCCCAAAATTAGCAACAAAAAATTCACCTCTATGATATTAGTCGGGTGAAGTCAGATTGGAATAAATATGACCATATGTCAGAGATATGGACGTTTAAAAGTCAAGAAATGATAAAAAGATGTCTGAGAAAAAAATCACCATAAATTAAGATAATATTTTCTGCAAAAAAATTTAATATATTTTTGAAATCAGACAAAAAACTAAATGACCCGTATTTGAGACATTTATGGCCGATTTTATGAAAGACGTTTAAATATTTAAAAGGTGATTTAGCCTTAAAATGAGGATTTTTGGTTTCACCAACAGCTTTTAAGTATAACAGGCTTTTAAACACCCTTATAAACTAATATCCCATTTTCGTCTCAATAAAATTTAAAAACGTCGTAAAAGTTATCACATCCCGTGCACATGCACATATACATACATATTTTGACATACCTTTTGTTTTTTGTTTTGCTTTTCTTTTCCTGCATGCAGAAATTATTTGTGTGACGACCTTAAGAAGTAAAACAAATTTTAAATTGTTTTAAATAGTTTATATTTCAGTGAATGATAAAAAAGTTAAGATAATTGTGTGTGTTTTTTGAAGCAACAAAAATCCGATCAACAAATAGTTAATTCGCGACAAAAACACGTCCCCTAGTGAAATATTCATTCAATATCCTCGCCGATGTGCCTGCTTGGATTTTGGGCTGTACTTTTTTACTTAAATACGCGCTCAATTGTTCTTGTTTTTGTATACAATTATTATACGAAATATATTTATTTTTAAACAAACAATTTAATACACTTTAATATTTGTTGTGGGCGTAATAATTCTTTTACTTTTTTGGCAACAAAATTGCTGTCAAATAGCACACACACAATTTTTTTCATTTCATGACATTTTGTATTTATGAAAAATGTTGTTTCACTTTTTCTCATATACTTCATATGTAAGAGAAGGAGAACCTATATTTTGTATGCAGGGATGTGAGCAAACTCAATTTTAACTAAAATATCCCGAAAATTTCCCTTTTCTACATTGATGAAACTGAAAAAATTTATTAGTCTGTTATAATTTAAAAGGAGTTTAGATAAAAGCGATTTTAGTAAATGTTTATGAAATTGGGCATTAAGTTTACATTTTAATTAAGCTTATTTTAAAACGACGACAAGCAATTATAAAAACTTTCTAAGCTTTTAAAAAAAAAAGAAGAAAACGGACTTAAGAAAACAAGGAGATTCTTTGATTCGTTATTTGGAAATCATTATCTTTTAGAATAATGTTCAAAAGGGTAGTTATGTGCATTCAAGAGGACACAAGCGTCCACAGGTTTTTCTCAAAACCCACCTCTGTCTACCAACTCCTACTCTCACCTCCACGTGGTGAACATCGGGTGTCTAGTACCTCAGCTGGAGACGGGGTTTAAATCCCCGTGGAAAGCTGTTGGGGACAGCCAACGAGAGAGGGGGGAGGAGTGTTCCCACTAAGGCACTTCTCCTTTCATCGAGGCGGCAGCGGACGAATTCTCTAGATGGAATCAACGGTGGCGTCTACAGTTCCAGTTAGGTTGAACTACTTAGTGAACACCTTATATGGGCTACTACGACATATTTGTAGCTCAGGCCTATAAGGAGCGGTTTATCCGGCTCCCTACCCTTGGAGTTATACGAAGGGTCTGGTCCTCCGGGTCGGGGGTTGTGCGTCGGGGTAACTTCCCTACCACGTAAAAAAATGTTGTTCCGAAACAACAACAAGCCTCGGATATGGATGATTTTAAAGTTGACGACCCCAGCAAACGAAACAAGGACAATGAATTTCGGATCTGCACGTGGAACGTCCTGTCCTTATACAGAACACGTGCAGCCGAATAATTAGTGGAGAACCTGGACAGGCTAAAGGCTGACGTAACAGCCATCCAGGAAGTGCGATGGGATGGAGAGGGCGTACGGAGACTGAAAACGTGTGACATCTACTACGGCGGGTGCTTGAAGGAACAGGGTCAGCGGCTCTTTGGTTGTGGTTTTGTGATAAGGGGAAGACTTAGGCAAGAAGTCTTGGGCTTCCGAAGTGTAAGCGAGCGCCTGGTCACAATCCGCATCAAAGGCAAATTTAAGAACATTTCGCTGATTTGTGTTCACGCCCCCCATGAAAGGAGAGAAGACTCAACCAAAGAAGCATTCTACGATCTCTTGGAGACAACGTATGATATGTGCCCGAAGTACGACGTGAAGATCATTCTTGGTGACTTCAACGCAAGATTCGGAAAGGAGGGCATCTTTGGTTCGATAGTTGGAGGACACAGCCTACACGACGAAACTTCCGGCAACGGACACAGTCTGGCAGACTTTGCGGCGGGGCGAAATGTCATCATCTCAAGCACCTACTTCCCACACCTCAATATATACAAGGGGACTTGGCGGTCGCGTGATCAAGTAACCGTCAACCAAATCGACCACGTTGCGATAGACGCGAGACATGCTTCCAGTATCTTGGACGTCCGAACGTTCCGAGGGGCCAACATTGACTCGGATCACTACCTGGTGGTAGCTAGACTACGTATGCGGATATCCATGACGCGACAACGCAGAGCAGATGCTGTGAAAAGATTCGATGTCGAGAAGCTTAAATCGCAAGAGACTGCCAGAACTTTTGCAGACCACGTAACTCTTAATCTCTCAGGAGGTCCGCCACCAGCATCAAGTGCAGAGGACCAGTGGGAACACTGTCAACAAGCCATCAGAAGTGCCGCCTCTGATGTGCTGGGTTTCACTAGGCGAATACAACGAAACCCCTGGTTCGATGAAGAGTGCCGGCTAGCGCATGCAGCTAAGGACGAGGCCTACCAGGCAATGCTGCAGACTCGAACAAGAGCTGCTGAGAGAGTGGGCCGGGAGCTCTACGGGCTGAAACGAAAAGAGGAACGCCGACTTCTCAGGAGGAAAAAGAGAGAGCACGAGAAGCGGGCGGTAGAGTCTATTGAGGGTTGTAGCGGTAGGGGAGATGTTCGAAAATTTTATCAGAGGGTGAAGCGATCCACCCAAGGATTCAAGGCTAGAACGGAAGCCTGCCGAGATGAGAGTGGGAATATGGTAGTAGACACACAGTCAGTGCTGAGGATCTGGAAAGAACACTTCTCTAGACTGCTTAATGGCGAAGACAGCCAAGATGCCGCTAATAGGCAGAACGCTCCATTCAACATGGACGATGATGGCCAAGAGTTCCGTCCACTCGACCTAACCGAAGTGCGGCTGGCGATATCCAAACTTAAGTCGTACAAGGCTGCTGGTGCGGATGGCTTACAAGCCGAACTATTTAAATCAGCGGGAGATGAATTGGCTAGGAGCATAGTCGGAGGAAAGTATGCCCGATGAATGGAACCTCGGTATAGTGTGCCCCATCCATAAAAAGGGAGATGTTCTGAAATGTACCAACTACAGAGGAATTAGTCTCCTAAACGTCGCTTATAAAATCTTGTCGGCCATCCTGTGTGACCGCTTAAAACCTTTTGTCAACGATCTGATCGGCCCTTATCAGTGCGCTTTTAGGCCAGGCAAGTCAACCGTCGATCAAATGTTCACACTCCGACAGATTTTAGAAAAATCCCGGGAATTCCAGATCGATACACACCACCTTTTTATCGATTTTAAAGTCGCGTATGATAGCGTGAAAAGGGACGAATTATACAGAGCCATGTCGAGTCTCGGCATCCCTGCCAAACTCGTCCGCTTGTGCAGGATGACGATGGAGAAATCTCGCTGCTCCGTCAAAATTGGTAAGAACACCACCGATTCCTTTGATGTTGAGAAAGGATTGAGGCAAGGCGACGCGTTATCATGCAACATATTCAACATCGTTCTTGAAGCCATTGTACGCAACGCACATGTCAACACCAGCGGTACAATCTATCAAAAGTCCGTTCAATTGCTTGCGTATGCGGATGACATAGACATTGTCGGCAGAACGAAGCGAGCTGTGGCAGGGGCATTTGCGAGCATTGAATCGGAGGCGGCTAGAATGGGATTGGCGGTTAATGAGGACAAGACGAAGTATATGCTGTCATCGAGAGAGGAATCTCAACATCGTCGACTCGGGCAAAATATCACGATGGACAGATATAACTTCGAAGTTGTCAAGGACTTTGTCTACCTGGGCTCCACTATTACATCGCAGAATGACATCAGTGCAGAGATCAAGCGAAGAATTACTCTTGCCAACCGCTGTTTCTTCGGTCTAAGAAGGCATTTAAGTAGTAAGGCCCTCTCTCAGAGAACCAAGGAGACTTCATACAAAACCCTAATCATCCCGGTCCTGCTTTATGGGTCAGAAGCATGGACACTGAAAGATTCGGATAAAATCTGCTAGTGTGCTTTCAGAGGAAGATTCTTCGTGTGATTTTCGGTCCGGTGTGTATCGAAGGAGTATGGAGGAGAAGATTCAACGACGAGCTATACGGGCTATACAGCGACGTTGACCTGGTCAAAAAGCTGAAAATACAGCGGCTGAGATGGCTGGGGCACGTGGAGCGTATGGACAGCAACGCACCTGCCCGACGAGTCTTCGAATCCAACCCCGATGGGGTACGCAGCAGAGGAAGAACCCGTAACAGGTGGCGCAATCAAGTGAATGACGACATCAAAGCACTCGGTGTGCGCAACTGGAAGCGGCTAGCTAGGGACAGAGCTGGCTGGAGGGGCTTGTTAGTTGAGGCCGAAGCCCATCCAGGGCTGTGAGCGCCATCAAAAGTAAGTAAGTATCTTTTAGAATTAGAATTTAGCTTTCAAAAATTCAGCTTGGAAAAAGCTCGTGAAATGTTTTTTTGATTTTTTGTACAGCTTTTCAAGCTGAATTTTTAAATTTTGTTTGTTAAATAAAAAATAACGAATGTTTTTTAAGTGTTTTTGAATGTTGTTATTGATCGATAAAATTGATCGAATGTAATTGATAAAATAGAACGATCTTTTATCTATAAAAAAGAACGAATTAAACGATTTGAACGAACGTGTGTTTTACGTTTATAATGCCGTCAATGACGGAGGGCTTGTATTCTATAAAGAAGAAAAATGTCGCTATATGGACACGGACCACTTCAGAAATATCGGTACAATCAAGAATTTCATGGCGTATTTCGTGTATTCGTTTGGACACCCAGGCGGAGATCTTCCTATTTATGTCATAAATCCCATTCCCACATATCCGTTTGATCTCCATCAAAAAATGGATCGTTCGTGCTGGCATTTTTCACTGTAACACACACAAATAGACCAAATTGTTGTACTTGCTGATGAAAAACGGTATACCGATAATGTATTCGTTCTTTTAGTATTTTGCCAACCGTTTACAAAAAACATATACATTAGACTGGACCTTAGGCACCTAAAAAAAAAAAATAAACACTCTGCTCCACCCGTCAATAGTTTCTAAATATTAAAAAAAAAAATCCCATAATTTTTTCAGATATTTTCCCCTCCCCCTTAGTCACCCTGTTTTCAATTAAGTATTGATATATATCAAAATTCATTCAGCCTTAATACGATTAAAAATTTCAAATTATTATTTTTTTTACTGTTACTGGATAGTTTAAACTCCTAAAAATTAACATGAAAAATAATTATATGTGAGGAAATTTATTTAAACAGACATTTAATTTAAAAAGTGAATTGCTATTTTTTTTCTATGAATTTGGAGAAACATTTTAAATAGCAATTCACTATTTAAAATAAATGTCTGTTAAAATAAAATTCCTCACATATAATTATATTCCATGTTATTTTTAAAAAGTTTAAACTATCCAGTGACAGTAAAAAAATAATAATTTGAAATTTTTAATCGCATTAAGGCTGAATGTATTTTGATATATATCAATCTTTAATTGAAAACAGGGTGACTAAGGGGGAGGGGAAAAAACCTTCAGAGTGACAGTCCACATACTCGTATATAAAATATTTAATTTTGTTAAGGTGTTTGATAATTCATATTTAACCATTCATTTTAAATTATACAAATGCTACATAATTAATACTAATTTTAAAAATCGAAATAAATTATTAGTTAAGTTTTCAACATACAGTTTTGAATGTGTTTTTTAAAAGAATTGTTATTCAATAATTCAACACAAATAATGAAAATAAATGCTGCAGTTCGTGAGAAAAACAAATTAAATTAAAAAAAGGATACAAAATCGAAAAAAAAGTTGGGGTAGTTGGCATTGTTTGGGACAAACATTAAACGTTAAAAAAGGTAAAAAATGGTAAAAAAAGTAAAAATAAATTTGAAGAATCGAAATAAATTTAAGAAAATAAATGTAATTATTTAAATAAACTATATAGGATTTAAATATTATTTTAAAAAAATTCACGAAAAAGAAATAACTATTAAACTTAATATCATTAAACAAAAATCGTATAAGACCGTGTAGTTCAAGAGACTCAAAAATCAACATAAATTTTGTTTTCAATATACATTTTTCTTCCGTAACTTTTCATTGTATAATAAAACAAAACATTTGTAGAATAGATGTAGGTACTGTTATATTTTACTAAGGGTTCGCAAATAAAACTTATTCCCTTTATTCAAACTGAAACTGCAATTAATTCACAAAATAAAACGCTTTTTATTTCAAATACTTTTTCTTCTAATACTTTTATTATAACAAAGCACAAGTATGCAACTCTTTATTCACACTGACATTTATTCATTCACTTCCAAAATCAAACTGCTCTTTCGGACTGGTGCGCCTGTATTTAAACCCGAAATAAAGGTTCTAGAATTTTCTAGGGTCTACTAGAAGGTGCTTTCCAAAAAGGTTTCGTCAATATTCCAGTACGAACGAGGCTGGACACCACCCGTGATGGATTTAATAATTTATTTCACTCAAAGATGGCGCGGAAAGTTGTACTAATGTGTGGTTGTTTACATAACTGGGCATATTCACCACATTGCCCCCCTCTTAGGATTGATCGTCCCGATTTAATCCCTTATTCCCACCGTTATAACGATGTAAACGGTCGCAGTGTACTACTTTAAGCTTACCCCTTACTCCCCTCTGAATGCGGTAAACCACATCATTGATTCGCTTCACAACGGTATATGGGCCTTCCCAGTTTTGTTGTAGTTTTGGTGACAGTCCCTTTTGTCGGTGAGGAATGTAAAACCACACCAGGTCTCCTTCTTGGAATACCATCATTGTTGCACGGGCGTCGTATTTTGATCCTATCACTAGCGGTTTTTATGTTTTTCCTTGTCCGTTGATGAATGTCAATGGATCTTTCTTTGAGGTTATCCACATATTCATCTGACCTTTCCGGTTCCATGGTATGGCATCCAAATTTGACCCCACTGGGCAGCCGTATTGTTGTGCCAAACAGGATCTCCGATGGTGTACGTCCTGTTGAACTATGAACCGCACTGCGATAGGCCATCAAGAACAATGGAATATGGAGGTCCCAGTCTTGTTGGTAGTCACCTACAACCTTGGACAGATGTTCGTTTAGAGTCCTGTTGAATCGTTCTACCATCCCATCAGATTGTGGATGAAGCGGTGTTGTCCTCGTCTTCTTGATGCCAAGGAAAGAGCAAACCTCCTGAAAGATGTTGGATTCGAAGTTCCTTCCTTGGTCAGAATGCAGTTCCAAAGGTACGCCGAACCTGCTCACCCAATTGAAGATAATCTGATCAACAACTGTTTTAGTTTCTTGATTTGGGATGGCAAATGCCTCAGGCTACTTGCTGTAGTAATCCATGACTACAAGGATGTATCGGTTTCCGCTGTTGGTAGCCGGAAATGGACCTGCGACATCTACTGCTATTCTTTCGAAAGGTGTGCCCACATTGTACTGTTGCATTTTACTTTGAAGCTTTCTACCTGGTCCCTTGGTAGCAGCATAAGTATCACATTTTCGGCACCACTTTTCGACATCATCTCTTGCATGTAGCCAGTAGTCGTATCGTTGTCGTATCTTCTCCAGCGTTTTATTGACTCCCAAATGACCTCCAGATGCTCCATCATGCATCTCTCGAAGAACGTCATTAACCTTTGACCTAGGCACTATCAACTGCATCAGATAAGACTTGCCATCTGCAGATTCCCATTTGCGCCTTAGTACTCCTTCTTGCACATGAAGTGAGTCCCACTGTGCCCAATATGCTTTGAGAGCTGGACTTCTATCGCAGATGTCACCCCATTCTGGTTTTTCTCCGTGTTCCTTCCATGCCAGAATGGGTTCTATATCCGAGTCTTCTTGTTGGGCAGTCCTCAGTTCTTCATTACTCCAACCGTAAATGGGATCGGCTCTTATTCGTTGTTTGACAACCGCTTCCTTTTCTTCTTGACGCGTGCAATGCTTACAGTCCTGTTTACACGGTCGTCGAGACAATGCATCTGCGTTTGAGTGCAGCTTTCCTCTTCGATGTTGAATTTCGTAGTCGTATGTCTGCAGTTTCTCGATCCATCTTGCTACTTGACCTTCTGGATTTTTGAAGTTCAGAAGCCAATTAAGCGCACCATGATCTGTTCGAAGGAGGAACTTCTGTCCATAGATGTACTTATGAAAGTGCTTTGTTGCCAAAATCAAAGCTAGAAGTTCCCTTCTGGTGACGCAATAATTGCGCTCTGGCCTCGAGAGCACCTTACTGTAGTAGGCGACGACTTTTTCTTCTCCTTCTTGCGACAGCACAGCTCCAATTCCGACGTTACTCGATGATGAAAGGTTTTCCAGGAGTCGGATAGGTCAACACAGGAGCATTACACAAACGTAGCTTAAGTTCCTGAAAACTTTTCTCGCACTCACCTGACTATTTGAACGGCTTCCCCTTTTCAGTAAGTTGATGCAAGCTCTTAGCGATTCCAGCAAAGTCCTTCACAAAGCGCCGATAATATGTGGCTAGACCAAGAAAGCTACGGAGCTGATGTTTATCATGTGATGTTGGCCAATTCTTCACAGTGTCAACTTTCTCAGGATCAGTCTTTACTCCTTGGGATGAGAAGATATGTCCCAGGTATTTAACTTCGGTCTTGAAAAGCGCACATTTATCTGGATTTAATTTTAAGTGTGCTTCTCGAAGCCTCTGAAATACAGCCTTAAGGTTTTCACAATGCTCGTCAAAAGTTTTTCCATAAACGATGACATCGTCCAAGTATACAAGGCATGATTTCCAAGTAAGGCCTTGAAGAACACACTCCATCAGACGCTCAAATGTTGCCAGAGCGTTGCACAGTCCAAATGGCATCACTCTAAACTGCCACAGACCATTTCCGGTTGAGAAAGCTGTCTTCTCTCGATCTTCTGGATGGATTTCTACCTGTCAGTAGCCACTCTTCAAGTCTAACGTCGAGAACCATTGAGCTCCTTCCATTGCATCCAATGTATCGCTGATTCTGGGCAGAGGGTAGCTGTCTTTCTTTGTCACATCGTTCAGCCTACGGTAGTCCCCACAAAATTGGGTGCTTCCATCTTTCTTTTTGACAAGAACAACTGGTGACGCCCAAGGGCTTTTGGAATTTTCGATTAGACCATCTTTCTTCATTGTCGATATCATTTCTTCAACTTCGGCTTGTTTGGCTAATGGGAGACGTCTTGCTGGTTGTCGTATCGGTCTCGCATCACTTGTGTCAATTCGATGCTGTACCAGTTGTGTTCGACCATACTTTCCACTCGGTGAAGAAAATATATCAGTGTATTCATGAAGAAGGCTTCAGGCAACACTAAGCTGATGTTGACTTAAATTGGATGGCTTGAGAATTTTGGCTTTCATGGAGCTGAATTTTTCGGGGTCCATTGGTTCTTCTGCGTTTATTTCTGTGATTTTAGTTATTGCGGTCACAGATTCGCATTTTCCAATTACTTCTCCTTTCTTGAGCTTGACCTCGTAGGGTTTGATGTTCAGAATCCGTACGGGTACCCTGTTGTTCTTTGGTTCCACAAGAGTCTTCCCTAAGATGATGTTTTGGGAAGATTGCTCAGACTCTGGTACCACCATGAGTTATCGATGGCTACCTAGATTGCCCTCTATTTTCGTCCAAACAAACACTTCTGAAGAGGCAGGCAAGCATATGTCTTCTTTGATGACAGTTCTTAGAGTTGATGAGTTTTCGTTGTCATAAACCATAGGAATCTCTACATTTTGGTACTTCAACACTTGCTTACCGATATCCAGAATCACTCCGTGCTCTTTCATGAAGTCGATTCCAATTATGCACTCATCACATATATCTGCTACCAAAAATAGATGCGAAAACTCTAATTCTGCCAAACGGATTTTAAGACGAACTTCTCCATATACTCTTGCTGCCCCACCTGTCGCAGTTTTAAGACGGTAGCTATTGGTGTTATGAAGCCAAGTCATCTTGACCAAGTCTCTCCGCACAATGGAGGCTGTGGCACCGGTGTCAATTGTAGCCATGTGTTTCTTGCCATTTAATGTTGCGCCCACTGTCAGACTCTTATTGTTTCGTTTAGTCTGCGAGACTTGGATTGTGGTTCTGGGCCCATCGATACCAGGGTGAGCAGGAGCGATGATGTTATTGCTTACCTGTCGCGGGTATAATTCCTGTTTCCACAATGTTGACAGGCGACTCTTCTTGGTGGCAATCTGCACTGGCGCTGAAGATGTCCGGTTCTGTTGCAATTCCAGCATCAATAGGTCCTTCTCGCTGTCTTCTATGGAATTCAGCTTTCTGGCAAGAACATTCCTCAACTTCAAGTTCTCTTACCCGATGAACTCCAAAGGAAGCCTGTTCTGATGCTTCCATAGTCAGAGCGAACGCTAATGCTTCAGAAAGCGTGCGTTTTCCAGAAGTTCGAATTGCTCGCTGCAGGTTGATGTCGGAAACTGCACGGACAAAAGCCTCCGTTGCTAGCTGGTTGGTAATTTCATCTCCTGCAGTCGGGTATGCTAGGTGTGCCAACCGTTCGATGTCTGCTTGGAGTTGTTGCAGACTTTTACCTCTTTTCTGGACTCTGGTATTGAGCTGGACGCGGAAAACTTCTTGCATATGGCTATCGCCGAAGCGTTTGTCAATAGCCTGAACAAGAGCTTTGAAGTTGCCGTTCTGGTCTGCTGGTATGGTTTGCAAAAGTTCAGCAGCAGAACCTCTAAGGGCAAGCGTCAGGGCAATAATCTTGTCTTCGTCATCCCAGCCGTTTGTTGCTGCATCTGCCTCAAACTGCTTCTTGTAGATCGACCAAGAAGTTTATCCATCAAAAGTTGGTGGATGCATTTCTTTTCTCTTTGGAAAATCGGCATTACCTTCTCGAACCTTCATTTTTCTAACTTTTTCTAACTCATCGTTAATGCTCTGAATTTTATCTTCGACCTTCTCGAATTTTGCTTCCACTGACGAAAATTGTTTTTCAACACGATCGTCAAGGGCAACAAACTTGTTTTCAAAGGCATCTAGCTTACCTTCGAGGACGTGTTTCTGTTCTTCAAATCGTTCGAGAAGATTTTTTTCTGTTTTTTCCAGTAAATTCTTTTGCTCGTTGCGTTGTTCTTCAAATTTCTCAAGAAGATTCTTTTGTTGGTCTTCAAACTGGGCGAGTAGCTGAGCCATCATATTGGTCATGTCTAAGGTTGCTCTTCTTGCATCTCAATCTCAAATAGAAACGTGTCTGGATTTTCATCGTGTTGCCTTATATCTTCCTGCAGACGAATAATGATGTCATTTTTCGTTCCAGCAGTAGGAAGACCTCGTCTGTTTAGTTCTGCTTTAAGTTCAACACAATTCAATGCATTCACAATTTTACCCATTTTTTTTTCTATTTTGTTCTTATGTTTTTGTGTGTCTTTTTTTCACAAACACCTTTCTTATTTGTTCACTAATCTACACACTTTATCAATTTTTCACCATCAATTATCTGAATTCACAGATTAAATAAGTTTTATTCCACTTTTTCTGACACCAATGTAATATTTTACTAAGGGTTCGCAAATAAAACTCATTTCCTTTATTCAAACTGAAACTGCAATTAATTCACAAAATAAAACGCTTTTTATTTCAAATACTTTTTCTTTTAATACTTTTATTATAACCAAGCACAAGTATGCAACTCTTTATTCACACTGACATTTATTTTATGATTTTGTTTTTTAAAATGTCTTACACGCCACGGGAATATGCTTCAATGCATTACATTTATGGAGAATGTGGAGGAAACGCCAGAGCAGTAGCCAGAACATATGCTGAGATGTACCCAAATGCTTCCCATCCAGACCATCGCCTTTTCATACGGGTTCACTTGGCTTATTTGGAGGGCAGAACACCAGGGAGATAAGTCTAGGACAAGGAAGAAGTCAACGCCATCATGATGAGGCAGTTTTGCGTGCTGTCGAGAATGACCCTTCTACATCTGTTAGAGCCATAAAAAGGCCAACGAGGTCTCAAAAACAACCATCCAAAGAGTGCTGAAAAGGAACAACCTTCATTCCTTTCATTTGCAACGCGTTCAAACTCTACTCCCAAGGGACTATACACAAAGAGTTGAATTTTGTCGGACAATGCTCCGAAAAAACCAAGAGGATCCGGATTTTTTCGATTAGATATTGTGGACCGACGAATCATCTTGCAAAAAAAGATGGATTTTTCAATTTGCAAAACATCCATATTTGGCATTTGGAAAATCATTGAACTGCCGGATACACCCCATTGATTTCACTAAATAGTGAAATTAATTTAGATTTTCTGCAAAATAGACTATCTTTTTTTTTTTTTTTGGAGGACGTGCCACGTGCAATTCAGTAAATCTGGTATCAACACGACGACGGCGACGGTTGCCCAGCTCATTACAGTATTAATGTGAGACGGTTTTAGACAATTCTTACCATGAACGATGGATTGGGCGTGGTGGACCAATTTTATGGCCACCTCCGTCACCAGACCTTAATCTGTTGGACTTTTTTTTTAACATACGTGAACTCCAGCAACGTATTCAGGTATTCAGGCTGCAGAAAAAACCAACTCACATGAAATTTAAAAAGACAGTTTTTTAAACGCTGTCGAGCTTGCATACGTTCAGGAAGAGCACATTTTGAACAATTTTTATACATGATCTGGGTTAAAGAAATTAAAAAAAAGCAAACAAAAACATAAAAAAAATCCAAGAAAACCAAAAACAAAAAATTCAAAAAAAAAATCATAAAATAAACAATAAAAAAAAGTTTTAATTTATCTTAAAACTACGAATGAGTTTATATTCAATTAATACCACAACTGATTGAGTTTAAATGGTTGTTACTTTTGATTTAGAGTCTGCGTTGGTAAGATTTATACCTTTTAAGAAAGTCCAAAGGCAAGGCAAGGTAAGAACCAGTACTGAGATTTTTTTTCGGGATGCTCTTTCAAAGATTGAAAAAAAAAATAATTTTGATCAAACAATGACTTTATCTAGTAAGTTTATAAAAATGGTGTATACAATCAAAATTATTTGAATGCACAAAAAAAAGTCTTACTATTGGTCAATGTTTAAGTGGTCCAAAGTAGGAGTTCGGGCAAATTTCAAAAAGCTGCCGTTACTCGAAAACCGTTATGGTTCGGGATAAACAAGTTACCAAATTCTGAAAGGTCATGACCTGGCCTTTCACCATATCCAGTTTGGACCATCCTTTACGGGACAACAGCAAAATCCACAAATGCATGCTACTTGTCAGGTTTTTAAAGAATTTAGTTACAGTGAATGCTCCTAGGTCGACAGCGATGTTGACAAAACTTTTCTCCGTTAAAGTCGTCTGTTCAAGAACATTTTTGTATCAACTAAGCTTTCGATTTAGGGGGTGTCCAATTCAAAAAAATGAGTTTGGGAAATACTGTACACTCTGTTGTACATCATATACATGTAAGACTTAAGGAATTCTATTTGCAACTTGAATTACACTGTATAAGTTAGAAAGAATAGAAGGTTAAGAAATAATTTTTGTTGGCACATACTTTTTTAAAATACTTTGTTAATAGTGCAGTTTTTAAAAATTAAATGTTAAATACTGAAAACCATTCCAAGTTGAATTTTTAAAAGCTGAGTTCTGAGGACGTTTGTCTTTCTTTTTCTTCTAACTAGTGCCGTGCAATTCAGGCATATAGTTACAATTATAAAAACAAAAATACTCTGCTTTTCAAAACAATTTTATATCGCAATAATATTTTTGAAAATTTAGCTCCAAAAATAATTAAGAAAAATCGCTCTATTTTATTAACAGAGTTTTTGAAATAGAATTTTAAATTGAATTTTTGAAAACTGCATTTAAAAAAAAGAAAAATTGTTTTATAGAATTCGGTTCTTTAAAATGTTGTATGCACATCTCTACAAAAAGTCTAATCAAAGCAAACAGGAAAAGGGCCTTTATTTTTACCTGAAAAAGAGCTAGTTATTTAATAAATACGTACACGAATTTGCCTAAAATTCAAGATGACTACCAACGCAAATTGATCCCGAAAACAATAATTTTGCATCTTAATGATTTGCAATTCAAAAAAATCCTCTTTACGTTTAGCATTTTCAGCCTTTTTATTTGTGTATTCCGAGAGGATTAGTGTGATTAGCGCTCTTAGAAAAAATGTTACTTAAAATATACTGTGTAGTGTTTTTTATTTGAATTTTTTATCATCGTCCTTTTATTTTCAAAATTTGTCAAATTCTTCGGTGGTAACCCTCGATCTATTTGGCCCGTATATTTAAACGATTATATTTTATTGCTGTGCGGCGATGGTGAAAAGCTCTCCTCTCTATCAAAGGTTTAGATCATAGCGTGAACTTATGAACCTTGCGTGTGAGCTATGTTTGCTTGTGCAGTGTAAAGCTTTATGTCATTTACGCTCTTTGTGTTGTTTTTTTTCTTGGTAGTCCAAGTCTTGCAGTTATTATAGCTGTTTTCTTATACATTTGCACTTCTTTTTAAGTATTAAATTCATTTCTCTTTTATACTAAAAACATATAGTTTGTTTCTGGTCATAATAGTTTATGTCCTAGATAGCTCATATTCTGCAATTCAATAAGTGCGATTAATCCCATTCAGAATAAAATGTTATCCCAGCACAAACGAACAGGATAATATGCCAACAATAAAGTCATTGACACAATTGTATGTCAAATTCAATTTTCTTTATTAAATAAAACAACACACAAAAAAGGAAATAAAAACTTTAAACAAAATAGAAATACAATAAAGTTTCCTATGAAATAAAGTGGTTGCAATTTTGTTGTTAGTGCTGGCTAAGAGGCCTAGTCGCCGTAACTTTTTTTTTTAATGCGACTGAGAATGATTGAAGAGGGGAGGAAAAGCTAGTTTGTTGTTGTAAATGCATATTTAACGGAAGCAGAGGGGATTCTTCCGCAACAAATAATGGCGGCTGTTTTTGTGGATTCTTAAAGAGGCCTGATGCTGATATACGAATACGTACATCTCAATATGTATGTCCCGATCTACATTGCCCGATTTTTCCAGAAATCGTGTGAAATGTACACACAGAACGATTTTTTCCATGAGATTTTTTCTTTGTCTTCTTCATTTTTTTATTTCTGTGCTCTTCATTTTGCATTGATATTCACTCACACCATCAACCCAATGGCACACTGACACCGAACACACACAAAAAACTGGAAAGAGGGCGAAAGAGAACATAAACAGACTGGAAAAATCGTCTGAGTTTTGTGGTACAAACGATTTGATCCCTACCCCTCACTTTTCACTCCCTTCACCACGAACTAAAGATCGGCACTGGAAAAATCGTTCAATGTAGACCGGGACTATGTTTGTACATTGTATTGTATGTATGTACAATAAGTATATGTATGCTTATGGAGATCATATCAAATGTGTGCTTCGTACATATATTCATGTACGTTGGAATATTTTCTGAATAAATGGCAGCTTGGAAAGGTTATATTTAAACAAAATTGTCCTTGATTTAATGTGTATAGAATTGTTTAATTGTTTTCATGTTTTCCCGCATAATAAATTCATATGAATTCTTATGACTTATGTCAAGGAGTAGAACTTTTTTTTTTAAACTGGTGCAAGCGATTTCGGTAAAGTTTCAAATCCTTTTTCTTAGAACTGATAATCAATTTTATGAATAATTAAAACTAAATCTAGATTCTTAAAGCAAGGAGTAGATCCTGGAAAACCCAACTACCTACCTAGACTAGTTTTAATAAATTTAAGCTTGAATGCATGTTTAAAACTTCGACTCTAAATGATTTACGAATTACCTTTAAAACAAATACCTACTTATAACACCTCTGTTCTGAATTTTCAAACTCTCGGTGCGCTAATACCTTTTGCTTTTAATATTTCCGATATAAGTGTGCTTTGATTTTCCAGTGGATTGAAAATTCACACTTCAAATTTTTTAGGACCAAAAATAACGGTGCATACATTTTTTTTAGCCGTTAATAAAATCTTGTTTAATCAAAAACAGCTACACAGACTTATTTTTTTAAATCAATTAATTGCTTAAATATAAATAGACCGAGAGCCCACAGCTATTTATGTATGTGTGTGAGCGATATCAAAAATTCCTCCTGCCAAAATGATTTATAGCTCCGAATTTTGGCCTAAAGGAGTGAAAATTCGCCCGTTTAAGTATAGACCAAAAAACGAAGAACCACCCCAAGAGAAAATGCCAAAAAAACGACAGTCGTCCTCTGGCAACACCGGAATAGTTTCACCTGTTGCTACGATAAATCATTTTGTTGCTTATAAAGGGTTTTTCAACAGGGACGCTACAAAAGTAAAGCAACAGGGACAGCAAACGACGCCATATTTCTTGCCGCTCTTTTGACATTTCTCTTCAGTATTTTCATTTCATGATAGAAAGATATACGAGCCAACAACGAGTCGAAATTATTAAAATTTACTACCGAAATTCGGAGTCAGTGGCCTCAACGTTAAGAGTGCTACGTCCAATTTAAGGTCGTCATAATCGTCCTAGCAGATCAACAATTGAGCGTCTAGTGGAAAAATTTGAATCCACAGGCACAGTACAAAAGGTTCTCGTGCCTCTTATTTTAAGATAGGTACAGGTACATACTATTCATATGCTTATATGAACGTCTTGCATTTCGGCGTTGGGCATTTGTACGTAAAATATTTTAAAGCCCAAGTGTACAAACTTTAAAATTGTATTAAACTAAAGAGCTGAGCGCCCTAGATATAAATATGGGGTTCAAGACCTTTTCAAATGTCTGCAAGACGCACTCAAAGCTTTTAGTGCGTCTTATGCAGCCATTTGGCTCTACGGAAAATATTTTGGACCCCATATCCACTCAGCTCGTTTATTAATTATGATTTTAAAGTTCCTACACTGCATTTTCAAAAAGCTTCTATTCGATACAAAAAGGGAAAATGGTAATTAATGGTGAACCGGGTAATATGGATGGACCCTACACACCATCATGTAACATTATGTCAATATTACTTGAAACAATCAATAAAAACTTACAGGTAACATTGATGGTGTGTGATGAAAAAATCAAAAACAACAAAAGGCATCGTCTTCTACTAAATTGGACCTTTCTTACTCTGATGCATTAACACAACAACAAACGCAGAGTGATGCAAATTTGGAATCAAAAGATGATGGCAGCTTAAATTCTATGGGGCATATTCATAGTCGCAGATAGACCCAGGTTTAACTAAACTACAGTTTAAGACAATTTTGGCTCAATGAATACAGACCAATTTTATATTTTTATAAGATAGTTAACTTAGTAAAGTGCACAAATAGCTTCAAATATTTTGAAATGATAAACTTAACAAAATAGAATCAAAGTCCGAAAATTCAACCAAAGCTATGTTTAACTTAGACCCAGGTCTAAAATGACTATGAATATATGAATGTTATTAATAAAATGCGATGGTTTCATCTAGTTTTAAAGTTAAAACAACAACGAAAGACATAACCTCTTACATTTCTTCGAAGACCAAATTTGTAGATTCACATTTTCCATGTTATAAGCTGATTAAAAAAGACCCAGTCGAAGAAGAAGTTAAGCTTAAATTATGTTAATTTTAAAATTGGAATTCCAGTGGAATATGCCAAAATGATTTATAGCTCCGAATTTTGGCCTAAAGGAGTGAAAATTCGACCTATTTACTATCAAAATTCTGGAGGTCTTCGGACAGAAACCACTGAGTTCTGTAATGCAGTGGCGGACATTTCGAATGCAGTAATTGCTCTGACTGAAACTTGGTTGTGTGATAGATTTTAGATTAGATTAGATTGATTTTTTTATTTTATTTTACGATAGTTTTTACAATTATTATAAACAATCAGTAAAGCATGGCTTTGCCGTCTGCCTGATTGACAAAAATGTTCAATATTTTTAAATTTATTTAAACTAATTAAGATTCAGTTATTAGCTAAAAGTATTCTTCTAGAATTCTTTTTCGACAATTCAGCGCGATTTTGCGGAATTTTAACATCTTCGATACATCTATTTCGTTCAGCAGATCCAAAGTTTCGTTTTTAGTTAAAAAGTCAGTACCCAGTATGTGTCTTCTAGTTTCCCTTAAAACAGGACACCTCCCAACAAAATGAAAAACATTCTCACGTTCTGCCAGATTACGCATCTCACAAATAAAAAAAAATAAATCAGGTGGCACAACGGCTCATGAAGAACCAGGGTCTAGTGACTAACAACTCGCAACCATTCCTGTGTGCGCCTATCGACAGGAATGGAAGGGACCTACAGCTTTTTATGCCGAATCCGAACGGCTAGACAAGAAGCACTTATTCGTGACAAGTGATACTCTTGGATGATTTGTCAATTCCTCGCAAGAGGCAGTAGCCCTGAAAAAAAACTTTTTAGTTTTTAGGTGGACGAGGCTGGGAAGCGAACCCAGACCTCCAGCGTGACAGTTGAACGCACTTACCATTACGCTACGGGCTACTACACACATCTCACAAAATAACGGTAAATCTTCACGATGGGGGACAAAGTATAAGTTCAACAGTTCTCCTCTTAGACGAAACATGTTTAATATTTCTTCGATAGTACAATCATCCCGAAAGTAGTTTCTCTCATTGAGATCATGATTCAGCCTACTATAAACCAACCGATGCAGTGAGTTTGATGCTTCATCTCTGTACCTATGTCTAAAATTTTCATCCAAACTGGTACTATTAAGTCTACTTGAAGTTTTAGCGTCTTCATGAATAGTGGTGATAAACTTGTTTCCAGCATTAACATATAGTTTGGCGTGCTTGTAGGAAGGTGAAATGTTCTTTTTATAAAAAAATCTCAGTAGTTTTTCAACAGTCTCATATTTCCTTGCTCCCCACACTTGCGGCGCGTAAAACATAACTGATTGAAATACTGATTCAAACACTTTATACTTGCTGCTGTGGGCGATGTATTTGTTGTTGAAACACTCTTTCCATGCTACATTAATAGCGGTTTTTGCCTTCACCAGTTTCTCCGTGAGATGCAATTCCATTTTAAGATTCTGAGTAAAATAAACTCCTAGGTATTTATATTCCTTAACCACTTCTATTCTTTCGTTGTTGTAGTACCATTGTTCATTTGTCGCAGATCGTCCTCCTCCTCTTCTGAAGACCATTATTTTCAAGTTCACGACTAGATTCCATCTCAAGCTGTATTCCGAAAACCTATTAATCATAAGCTGGAGCGATTCCGGCGAGTATGCCAGCATAACGATGTCATCCGCAAAAAGCAAGGCTTTAATCATAGTATCCGCGTATCTTACACCTCCTGGCAATGCCTCTATGATATCATCAATGAAAAGTGCGAATAAGCTTGGACTAAGTGCACACCCCTGTCTTACACCTGACCGTTCCAGACGGCTGATCTGGTCTCTATGTACAAATTCTGGAGAACTCGTCCGAACTTTAATGACATTCCGGCTCCAAATAATATATACATCAAAGCATTTCGGTCCACCGTATCAAATTCCGCTTTTAAATCTACAAAAAAAGCGTATAGTTTTTTTTATTGTAGGAATGAATCAGCAATAATCTTAAGAACGAAGATGTGGTCTATGGTTGAATAACCCGTTCTGAAGCCAGCTGAAAACTACCTTGTTTTCCTACAAACGTGAATTCACAAAGCTTGTCACTATCGCTCGTTCCATTTTGGATTCAAAGCCCGAAAGAGTTGCACAGTTTCAGTAACTTTGTACCTCTTGTATTCCGAGTAATATCCTTTGTATATCTATGGAACCCAACTCGTTCATTTTCTACACCTCCTTCACTGCCTACTCTCGCATTTAGATCGCCAACTAGTAGCAGATTTGCTATGTTATTTTCGCTTGTTAAAAACTCGTTGATTTTTCCAAAATCCGTTTCTCATTGGTTGCAATTTATATAAGTCGGAAATATGCTACACTTTTTTCCACAAATGTTTATATCCACACACGTTAGCTCACCATAAAGCTTAAATTCGATGTTTATATTCATAGCTTTTTTAAATCCGAATATACAGCCTCCGCTCGCTCTTCCTTTAACATGTTTTCTTACTGCTGGTATTATTCTTAGTTCATAGTTGCTAAATTGATTTTCGTACTTAACAAAGCTACTATTATTTAAAAATGTTCCATACAAAAATATAATATCGATTTGACTTATGAATTTAAAAAAATCTGTAAAAATGCTTTTGTTACTAAGTCCTGATACATTATAAGACACAATTTTCAATATTTTAACTTGTTTCTCATAATTATTTAAAGTATTAATTGTATTATCTATTTTATTACTATTTGTTCGGCAGACGGCATTACAACTAAAAATTATAATGTGGCATAACAGATGTCGCGTGTGAACAGCTGCTTTCCGTATTTTTGTTCGTACCTGGAACGCACCCTTCTGAAACGTCATTTACCAACTGGTCTAATAATGACATTCCACACATGCTGTCACATTTCAGGTTGTTTTCGCTGTCATAATAAAATGTTTGTCATCTAATTTGTGTTTTCAGGTGTGGATTTTTCGCGAAAATATACTTTTTAAGTGTGATAATACGTCTTCGGCGGGCTCTAGCAGATGCGGGTAGATCTCGGTGTACAAAGATTCTTGTATTTTTAAGTTTGATCGATGAAGTTAATATTCGTCCCACGTCTTCCCTTCGTCTCATTCTAACAATGTCATTCGCCATCCTGCTTTTGTTCGAACGCAACACCCTGCAATAACGTTGTCATCATTAGTTTGCAGCAAATCCAAGCAACACTTTTCTGCCTTGACTGCCGCATCATCAGCACCGTTCACCGGGATGTGGACCACAACATTTTTTTCATTGGCCTTTGTCTCCAAAAATTCTACTTGGCACTCCAATGAGTTGCATCGGGAATCAAATTGCTTCACCTGAGCCTGAAATGCCTGATTGCTTTCATGTAAGCTGTGGATTTATGACTGCATTAAATCAAAGTCGGATTTAGTTGGAATGTCTTTCATCCAGTATTTTTGACATTATTTCCTGGATCATAATCCTCAAAGCCGGTTATGTGATAGTATACTCAGTACTGAACTCTTTGACGCCAGCTATGTCGTCTATAGAAAAGATCGCTGTTCAATTACGACGGGTTTATCAAGGGGAGGTGGTGTTCTGCTGGCGATTAAATCTCCATTCAGGAGTAGTTGGGTAAATCTTGATGATTCTTTAGGTTTGATTGAACAAATTTGTGTTTGCGTCGATTATATTGGTTCTGGATTCACTGTTAAAATATATTATATCTTGTCATATATACCTCCTAATTCCGAAATAAGTATTTATTTAGTACATATTTCTAATATAAAAATTATTGCTTATAATTTAGATTTAAATTCTTTTATATTAGTGTTGACTTTAATTTAAGTAACGTTAAATGGATTTACTCTAATGATGATAAATGTTTAATTCCCTGTAATGCGTTAAGAGATTTTAAAATAGAAATGATTGATTATATGCTCACTATGAGTTTTGTTCAGTTTAATGGAATCCATAATAGTATTGGTCGTATTTTAGACTTAGTATATACTTATGAAGACTTAATTTTAACTGTAACTGAAGCCAGTTTTGTATTGTCAAATAATAGTATTCATCATAAAGGGTTGCTCATCTCTTTTGATATTTCTTTTTTCAATTGTTATTCTAAAGATTCTAACCAATATGATTATACTTATGATTTTTTGAAAGCAGATTATTGCTATATTAATAATTATTTATCTTCGTTTGATTGGGAATTAAGTTTATCGGGATCATCTGATTTGAATGATATGTTTGCTTTGTTTATGCATATAATAGAAGACGTTTTCTCTAAGTGTGTTCCTCTCAAAAGAGTCCTTAACTCAAATAAGCCTGAATGGTTTAATAAAAAATTGGCTAACTTAAAAGGTGAAATGAAACGCATGTATAAAAAAGTTTAAATGATTCATCCCATCATGTAACGTTTTGTCGACTGAGAAAAGAATATGAATTTTTAAAAAGATTTCTTTATCGCCAGCATATTTTATCTGTTGAATCCAAAATTAAGAGGACTTCTAAGGCTTTTTGGACCTTTCTGAATACAAAAAGGAAATTTATCGGTATTCCTCTTTATACGAAATACGATGATGTTCTGAGCAGCGATTTAAAGAATATTTGCGAACTTCTTTCAATCTAACTACGTTGCTGAACCAAAATCTGTTTTTGAATCAATTCGTGACGTCTCGTCTGTAAATCTGGGAAATCTTTATATCTCTAAAAATGATATTTTATCTGAACTATCATCTCTTGATGGCTCTCACACTCTTCCACCTGACAACATTCCAGCCATTTTTGTTAAAAATTGTAGATATAATTTAGTAATCCCATTTCATATAATCTTTAATCTTTCGCTGTCTACAGGTGTATTTTTGGATTGCTGGAAGTAGGTACTCATTTGTTACTCCAATTCATAAGTCTGGTTCTAAGCAAAAACTCTACTCTGTCACTCGGTCTCTTAAATCCGAAGATCAACATGGGTTTGTAAGTGGTAGGTCTACGGTAACAAATTTGGCAATTTTTACCAACTTTTGTCTTTACAGTATGGAACGACACTTTCAAGTGGATGCTATCTTCACAGATTTCGCTAAAGCTTTTGATCGTGTTCAGTTTCATCTTTTAGATTGTAAATTATTGGGCTTGGTTTTTCACGGTACTTTACTGATTTGGGTAATGAGTTACTTAAAAAACCGTAAGCAATATGTCAAATTAGGTTCGCATTTTTCGAAAACTATTTTCTCTTTTCTTTTCTATTTTATTTCCACAAGGAAGCCATTTAGGTCCTCTTTTGTTTCTTTTATTTATTAATGATTTGCAAGATTTTATTTTAAATTCAAGTGGGTTACTTTTTGCGGATGATTTTAAGATTTTTAGACAAATTAAAACTGTGTCGGATTGTACACAACTTCAACTTGATATTGACGGACTAATAAATTAATGTGATATCAATTGCTTGCATTTAAATATTCGCAAATGTTCGGTGATGTCATTAAGGTTTTTAGCGATCCTTACACTTTAAAGTGTATGTCCGTCTCTTTAGTTCGGTCGAATCTTGAATATTGCTGTACAATATGGTCACCCTACTACAACAAAGGATCATTACGGCTTGAACGTAGTCAGAAAAGATTCACAAAATTTGCTTTGGGTAGAACTTACTTGCATTCAGATATGCCTAGCTATAACATAAGATGCCAATTAATTCAATTAAAGCCACTCCAAAACAGACGAGATTATTATTTCGCAATGTTTGCTAGGGACATTCTTTGTAACCACATTGATAGCCCTAAGTTGCTGTCTTTATTTAATATCTATGCTCCTGCGCGTTTCCTACGTCCTAGAGAAAGCGACTTCTTTTATATCCCCAGACACAATACTAATTACGGTTTGAATAATCCTATATGCAATGCTGCTTCCTGTTTCAATCAATTTGAAGATTTATTAGATTTCAATTTAAGTCAAAATGAATGTAAGGCTCTACTTGTAAACAATATTTAATAAATTAATTAGATTTAAGTTTTGTTTGTAAGATATTCTATGAAAGTCAAATGTACTTATTAGAGTTAAATAAATAAATAAATAAAAAAAATGGCTGCAATTTTTAATTTGTAATATTTACTAATATATGCATACAAACCATCAATTTTAACTGTGTCAAGACTCGTTAAAGTATTATTGACAATGTCACATAATGGTGCGTAGGGCCCTTATGGCTTCAAATATATGCTGAACCCAACAAAACACTTTTATAGGCCAATTTTGTTTAGTTGTGCCCGCACTAGAGATTTTGGCTGCTATGCCCTTAAAATGTTTAAATACAGTGCGAGCGTTAGGGAATTAAATGGATATACCGGTGCACATTGGTTTTGAACCTCTGAATATTAAAATGGCAAGGATAGAGCCGGGTAAAGCATTCCACATTCGGAAAGTGTGGCTAGAATCTCAATACTCGACAGTACGTCCGAAGTTCAGCTCGAGGGTAAAATGATATGCATTCCAAGAAGTACGAGTATTACGGTTGAATTGTATTAGGGGAGGAATGCAACTGGCTATTTCACTAGAACAATGTTTATATAAGTAACGTTAAGATAATGTTAGACATGAAACATTTCGGCGGTGTTCGTGGGATGCAAATGTTTCTGTTATATTTCTGTCACCTATCATTTTCAAAGCTCATTTTTCTGAATCCTATCTAATGCCGGTTTTCATTGGACGTCCGGAAGCGTCCAGAAGTTCCGGAAGTCTTATGAAACCATTCCATTGCAACAAAAAATACGCTTCTGACGATTCTGAGAAAAGAAATTCGATTCTTGATTTCAAATCAGAATCCATTCAAGAAGCACTAATATATTCAAACTCAAACGTCACAACAAACTGCAATGTACTTGATGTTTTTTTTTTTTAACTTTCCATTTTTATTTAATTTGCATCCAAAATCAAAGTTTTTGTTAAATTTTAATAAACAAATTAAGAAAAAATCAAACAAAAAATATTATTTGGAAGTTATGAGTCGATACACTCGTGTTTTACCTACATTTCACTTTTTGTGTGGTAGCAAATAATTTTTATTTCACGATTCACCTATACAGACACCAAATTCCAGAATTGAGTAGAAACATCTTGGACTGTTCCATTGGATTTCAGAATGAGTGAAAACTTGAGTGAAACCAATGGAACACGGCATAAGAAACTAAATTGGGACATTGCGGAACCTGCCGAAATATGAGAATTGTACTCACGTTTCGGACGCTCAGAAGGGAGACAAATTTCTTGCATCGCCGTGGAACTATGTCAAATTAGTTTGAACTCTTAATTTTTTTTTTAGCATTTGAAAATTATTTTGCAAAACCATTTCACTAAAAAACCTTTATGTAAAAATAAAATAAAAGAAGGGATTTAAACACAGTACCTTGGGATTTAAATACATAATAGAAGTTTCTTACGAGACACTTTAGATAATGTTATGGCGGCATAGGCGCCCTCACTTGCCCCCCTGGTTCTGGCCGAACAATCATACTAGTTCTATTTTTATTATTAACTAGGAATTTTTTACAAAAACGACTGTTTAAATTTACTTTTTTTGTCAGTCCATCCCTTCCCCCCCCCCCCCCTGACTCTGAGCCAAGCCGTGTATAGCCGTTTTCATTTTACTCTTTGTTTTGTGATTATTTTCTTGGCACCTTTGTTTCCGGGTCCATGGTTTGCTTTGGGATTTTATCGTTGTCAGGGGTGAAATCAATTGTGTTGATGGTCGATTTGAAGATAGCTGTCGTTATCACATCTATAGGCAAAGATAGGGAGAGCAATCATCAAAACGACAATCAACACATATGATAATCAACTATCACCTTAGCCGATTCCACCCTAGATTTTTAGAACAACCAACAAACATGCCATCTTGGATTCAATAATAGAAATTCGATACAAAATCAAAAAGTAAACCCAGAAATAAGTAGGTATATTTAATTTTGGTTTCGAAATTTAAATTCCTAAAATTACTTCGGAAAAAGTTCTACTGAGTGCGACCTTACCGTACTTACTTACTTACTTAAAGAGTTTATTGCCTCAAATAGAAAAAGATAACCAAAATCACCCAAAATCTCAACTGCAAAAAACTAAGCAGGATTACCCTCTTCTACCAAAATGTAAGAGGGCTTCGCAGTAAAACCGCTGATATCTACATAAACTCCCAAGCATTGTCACATGACATCTTTGTTTTAACAGAAAATTGGCTTAATTCAAGTTTTTTAGACACGGAACTCTTTAGTCAAGAGTTTTTAGTTTATAGAAATGATCGTCATGTTGAAAAACTAAAAGAAGTTGGAGGCGGTGTTTTGATTGCAGTTCGCGATAAAGTAATGTCTTCGTCTGTTTCATTCCCTTTCAATCTTTCTATTGAATGAGTCTGTATTAAGGTAACTATACAGTCAAAATTTGTTTATATTTTAAATGTCTACGTACCTCCAAAAAGTTCACACGCAGTTTACGTTGAACTTTCTAGGGCCTTAGATTTTGTCGTTGACTTCTTTAACTTCTTCCCAAACTGAGCTGCAGTTTCTTGATAGGATTATCTCAACTGACTTACAGCAAGTAAGATGTATTAAAAATTACAAAAATCGAATTCTCGATTTAGTTTTTAAATCAGACGCTGTTAGTACTATAATCTAGTCCCGGATTTACTAATATAGATAGCTATCATCCTCCTTTGGATATTATTTTTGACTTGAGCAGTCACGTTACTGAAAACAGTAACACTTATGATTGTTCATATACTTTTGACTTTAGGAAAGCAAATTTTCAATTGCTTTCAGATGAATTAACTAGATCTGGTATTGCTAGCATATCAGTGTCTAATAATATTGACGAAGCAGTTAACAGTTTCTATACCATCCTTAATAACTGCATGAATAATACTATCCCTATAAAAATGTCGAAAATTTCGAACGCCTGCTTTTCACGGTATACGAAAGAGCTGAAATTACTCAGAAACAAAAGAAACAAAGCATGGAAGTTATATTTAAAGACCCTTTCGTCTTTCGACCACAACTCTTACATTGCATTGTTTGAAGAATTTAAATCCCTTTCGAAGACTCTCTATCCAGATCATATTAACGAAATGGGTAGATCTTTAAGGGATGATCCTAAGAAATTTTGGAAATTTGTTAATTCAAAGAAAAATTCTGACCCGGCAAATTTCACATACGAAAACTGTTCTTTGCAAAAACCCATTGATAGTTGCAACGCTTTTGCGAAAAATTTTAGAAATTTACATATCTATGCCCAAACAAGTTTCATTAATATACCGGTGCAACAAAGTTCTATTTTAGAGCTTCTCTCATCGTTAAATGATGATTACTCATCTGGGCTAGATGGAATTCCTCCAATACTACTGAAAAAATGTAAAAATATACTAGTTGATCCCATTAAATTTTTGTTTGAGTTTTCTATTAAATCAGGAAAATTTCCTTGTTTTTGGAAAAAAGCATTTCTTACTTCAGTTTTTAAAAAGGGTGACAAAACTGATATCAAGAATTATAGACCTATATCGAAACTTTCATGCATTCCAAAGCTCTTTGAGCAAGTTGTATGTGAAAGTTTAGCATTTTATACTAAGAAAATAATATGTGAACAACAGCATGGCTTTGTGAGAAGGAAATCAGTGGTAACAAATCTCCTTACTTTCTTGCACAAATGTTCTAATGCATTGGAAAATGGAAGTGAGGCAGATTGCATATACACTGATTTTTCAAAAGCATTCGATCAACTAAGTCACAACATTATTATATTTAAACTCCAAGCTTTTGGTTTTCCGAATATTGTTATAGAATGGATAAGGTCATACCTTGAAAATAGATCTTACCAGGTGAAATTTCGAAACTGTCTTTTAGATTCATTCAATGCTCACTCGGGTGTACCTCAAGGAAGTCATCTTGGCCCACTTCTATTCATTTTGGCTATAAATGATGTTAAATCATCTATACACTATAGTGATATTCTTATATATGCTAATGAAGATTTTCAAAATATTGACAATTTTAATGTTTGGTGTGACAAAAACAGTCTTTCTCTTAGCCCAGTTAAGTGTCAAACTATTACTTTTTCTAAAAAACGAGTACCAAGTGCTTTTGATTATTCCATTTCACAGCACTCACTATTTCGTGTTCTCAGCTTCAAAGACCTTGGTGTTCACTTTAGTTCTAATCTTGAATTCACAGAGCATATTAATTTTATTGTAAAAAAGCAAGTTCCATGCTTGGTTTTATAAAACGGTGGGCTAAGGAATTTAACGACCCGTATGTCACCCTCTCCTTATACAATTGCTATGTACGACCTCATCTTAAGTATGCCTCACAAGTTTGGTCTCCTTTTTACGTTATTCATAAACACCGTATGGAAGCAATACAGCATAAGTTCATTAGATTTGCTTTAAAAGGGTTACCATGGACTGATCCATATAATCTGCCACCATATGAACATAGGATCCAGCTCCTGCAGGTCCAAACTTTATATCAGGGCGGGTTAATAATGATTTAATATTTATTCATCAACTTATTACTGGTCAAATTGATGCACCTGATTTGCTAGCCTGTATAGACTTGAACTACCGCGGGGGTTCTCACCACCTGCGAGAATTTGAACTTTTTCACGCAGATTTTCATAGAACAAACTATGACATGCATGAACTTTTTAACCGAATGAGTAAACTCTATAATTTAAATGTTTCCTCAATTGATTTTAACATGTGTAAAATAGGACTTTAAAAGTTATTTCGAACCAGTGTTCCACTGTCGTGATCGGTTTAATTTTTTGTTTTATTCTTAATATTGCATTTTGTTTTAAACTTAACATAACGTAAACTAAACATAGTTCTGTTTATTTGATTTCATAATCCCTATTTTTTAAACAGTTTTATTTTTGTATCAATTTAAAATTTTTCAACTGCTTGCATTAAGCAGACCTTATATCTTTTAACTTCCGTTGATACCAACTCGTTTCGCTGTAAGACAAATTGCTGTGTTATGTTATTAACATAACTAAGTAACGAATTTTTTGTTTGTATTATTATCTAACATCAAATAATTAATATAAGTGCCGATATGACTTGCAATCGTTATTGCTGTCGTACTCCGTGAAAATGGACCCCAGCGCGTGCGGTATCTGCGGGGGGGGGGGGGAAGAGGCGTGGGCTTTAAAAAAAAAAAAAAAAAATGAATGTGAAATGAATGAATGTGACAACAACTCTGGACTTCAAAATAAAAATGCATACCCAGTATTCCTCTTTTTTGTGAAACTAGGTGGACGGCAAAATACAAAAGCATTCGAGTTCTGAGAGAGCATATCGTTGTTGTTATTGAGGCACTGCAAAAGCTTTCAAAAGAGGGTAGAATAACAAAGCAACGTGCCCTCCAACTTTATTACTCTTGCACAAATTCGACTTTTTAGTTTGTTTGTTTGTGATGTCACATTCAGTGTTCCCAGATTGGTGGTTTTTCCAACCAAAATGGTTGGAAATCAACACTATGGTGGGAAGAATAGTGGGAAAGTGGTGAGATTTATGGTACGAAATTATCACAAAATTTCAAAAAAAATCCGTTGCAGTTTTCTGATTTCAACAACAATCTACCACATTTACATCCCTACAAACAAAAACCACCAGATTTTTGTTTGTCTCTATCTCTTTGGCCTAACTCTAAGGCTACCCGTTCTTGCCCTCGCACCTCGCCAATTAGTGATAATGATAGTTGAAATTTATAACGTGAGTAGGGTGCCTTTTGTGCTGTTAGTGGCTAGCGGTACTTTATGTTTGTATGTTTGCATTTATTCTTCTGGTTTAATCTTTTGCTTCGTTTTTGTTGCGCGAGTTACATACCTCAGACGACACATGCCTCAACCCAGGTCATCGGCACCAACGGCACCAACAACCATCATCAGCAGTTTCCCACAATTAATTTATAAAAGCATTTCATAAGATCTTATTTCATTTTATTTCATATTTGCAATTCTATTTCACATTTTCCTTAAACGTATTTCTGTTTGTAAAATAGCCGATTCATCATTTGATTGATATAAAAATTGTAATGCATAGCATAAGAGTTTGAGTTTGATAATAAACACAGCACTGAGCTGTTCATAAAACAAAGGTTGATTTTTTTTATTAAGCGCTACACTTCCTACCTTAACTGGCGCAGTCGAACGGAACGAGTTAAGATTATATCGACGGTTAATCGGAAAATCCAACTCGTAAAAGAACTCTAATATAATACAAGTGTATACGGAAGAAAAATTCGAAGGTTCATCGGAAAAATATACCATAGCTAAAAAAAAAAAAAAAAAATATAGTCAATCTTTCAACAGTTCAGTGCAAGTGATAAAAACACTGTCGAAGGCAAATCGAAATAAGTGTGACGTGATAACTTTTTTGAGAGCAAATTCGAAGGCAAATCGAAATAAGTGTAACGGGATAACTTTTTTGAGAGCAAATCGAGATAATAAACACTAATATACGAGGAAAATTTTTTTTTTCTCCGAGAGTGAATCTAAAACGTCAACGAGATAAAAGATAATATTTTTTTTTTTTCGGGAGCAAACCGAATATTGTGAAAATAATATCAGTGCGATACATAGACACTCATCGAGACATCTAAAAGTGCAAACAAAAACCTGGAGGAGCAGCTCAACAGTATGAACAATAAGAAATTTTATATCACGTAAGTCGAAACAACGAATTTCATCCCATGCTCCCATTTAAAATCCCAAAAATTAAAAATAATCCTTATCCACCTCAAAGGAAAAAGTTAGTCAACTCCAATAATTTAAGCATAGGAATAAATAAAGAATTTAACTTTGAAAATATAAATTTAAATATTGAAAAATCTGAAAGAGATAATTTAACTAAAAACATTAGCAAGCATTTAGATAGTGATAGTGAAACTTATTTAGAAAGTAGAATTAATCTAAACATAAAGAGAACTATAATGTTGAATGGTCAACAAGAAGACCCAGCAGCAGCAGCAGCCGCTGCAGCAGCAGCAGCCGTCGCTGCATCAGCAGCAATAGAACTCATGAACTCACTTAGAGTTCCAGAGATAGTCAAGGACATTCCAACCTTCGATGGAAATCCAAGACTTCTCTTCGATTTTATTAAAAACGTTGAAGAGATATTATCTCTTCTCGAGGGTATCGATGGCACAAATTTGTGCAGGGTCATACTCCGAGCCATAAGGAATAAAATCGTTGGCCCAGCCAACGAAGTCCTCAACGTGTACGGGACAACGTTATCTTGGGTCTCTATTAAAACGAACCTCATAAATCACTATTCGGACAAACGGAACGAAACGTCGCTCATACGCGACCTTCACAATTTAAAACAAAATAGCAAAACCTTAGAAAATTTTTTCAGCGAAGTTATGGAAATACAAGCATCCATGAATAATCATATACAGATACATGAAAAAGAACTCAACGTGATAATTGCAAAAAATAAACTATACCAAGAAATGTGTTTAAATACCTTCCTTGCAGGACTTAGAGAACCTCTTGGTTCCACAGTGAGGGCAATGAAACCTTCAACCCTATCAGAAGCCTTTGCTTATTGCACAAAGGAACAGAACATTTCATATATGAAACACGAACCATTATATTTCCAACAACAAAAGAAATTTGTGCCCCCCGTTTACCAATTCAATCCACAACCTCAAGTCTTTCTCAGAAAACCACAGACACCAAACCACACCGTTAACTTCAACTCACGTTATAGACCAGGGCAACAAATGTATAATTCTCTTAACCCTTTTAACCCACAAACAAGACAAAATCAACATCACTTAAATCCTATACCAGGACAAGGTAACCACCATTTTAACAGACCTTTTAAAACGAACCCCGGCTCTGGCCAATTCTCACATAGACAACATATAGCTCCACAAGAACCTATGGAGGCAAGTACCACGTACTCCAAACTCCAATCCCCAACACAACACAGTTTAGGTCTACAAAACACCAGAACACCCAGCAACTTTTTCAAACAAGCAGGTCCTTCTAGAGAACTGCATAACATCGACATAGAACACCCAGGTACTTCAATACATCCTGAATATGGGAACCCGTACGAGCCCTTTGACAACCTGGACCTGGAGATCGAAAACCCATACCAAAATCTGGACAGGTATTATAACGAACAGTTTCAACAAGACCTCGAGACGTTCCAAGAAATTAACCACCCAGAAGATACCGAAAATTTTCACGAACCAGCCTCTGGGAACCAATCGGATATATAAACATCAATAAACATGGAAATATTTTACCATATGTAAATATTTCTTCACCTTTTGGAAGACCACTCAGATTCCTAATAGATACCGGTGCGTCTTCATCTTTCATTAATCCTGAGTTTGCAGACCCTCAACTTCAAATCCCCATCAATAATACAGTTATAAAAACAATTTTTAAAGAACACACAATAAATAGAGCGATAACATTTAACTCTTTTTCAGAATTCCAAACACATGGTACATTTAGATTCTTAATATTCAAATTCCATGGATACTTCGATGGCCTTATCGGTTTAGACATTTTGACACAAATTAAAGCAAAAATAGACTTGGAAAAACGAAAATTGATAACAGAAAATTCCAGTATTTCTCTACTCTTTAAACCAAATTCTACATCATCGCAATACATTATTCCCCCATACTCAAAAATGATATGTCGCCTCCCAGTAAGCATACGAAATGGTGATATTTTCATAAGACCAACAGAAATCAAACCAGGCGTTTCCATTTCAGAGGGAATATATGTCGCTAAAGATTGGTATAGCATCCTTGAAGTAATTAATACTTCAAACCAAGAACAGACTATTTTTCTGGAGCGACCCATGAAAGTCTGTCCATATTCAAATACTGAATTTTGCGAGATTAATATAACAGAAACATACTCACAATCGCATGACAGGAAAATACCCGATACTGAAATAGTAAATTCATTAAAACTTAACCACCTGAACTCTGAAGAAAAGAGATCCATAATCAAATTGTGCAAACAATTTGAAGATATTTTTTTTCAAAAAACCCAACCTCTTACTTTCACTACCGCTGTCAAACATAAAATACCAACTAACGACGATGTCCCTATATATACCAGGTCATACAGATACCCATTTGTACATAAAATGGAAGTTCAAAAACAGATACAAGAACTACTCAGACAAGGAATAATTCGTCCAAGCCATTCGCCGTGGAGTTCCCCGGTATGGGTGGTTCCGAAAGGAAAAGATATACCCACGAAAAAGTGGCGCCTTGTCATTGATTTTCGTCGTCTAAATGAAAAGACAATTAGCGACAAATATCCACTCCCGAACATAACGGAGATCCTGGATAAATTAGGGAAATGCATGTATTTCTCCACTCTAGATTTAGCGAGTGGGTTTCACCAAATAGAGATGGACCCAAAAGATATACCTAAAACGGCATTTACAGTCGAAGGAGGTCACTTCGAGTTCGTACGAATGCCGTTCGGACTTAAAAATGCTCCATCCACTTTTCAACGAGTGATGGACCATGTACTAAGTGGTCTCGTGGGAAAAGTCTGTTTGGTATATTTAGATGACATAGTCATCTTTTCAACCTCTCTACAAGAACATCTTGAAAACTTGAAGAAAGTTTTTTTAAGATTACAAGAATTCAATTTTAAAGTGCAGCTAGAAAAAACTGAATTCCTTCACAAAGAAACAGCATTTCTTGGACATATAATTTCCAGGGACGGAGTAAAACCCAATCCCGACAAGATCAAAGCTGTAAAAAATTTCCCTATCCCAAAGACGCAAAAAGAAATAAAATCGTTTCTAGGCCTCCTTGGATACTACCGCAAGTTCATTAAGGACTTTGCAAGGCTAACAAAACCACTTACAGAGTGCTTGAAGAAAGGAAAATCAATAACACTCGACAAAAAGTACGTCACAGCTTTCGAGATGTGTAAAGATCTCTTGATTAACGACCCAATTCTTCAATACCCCGATTTCTCTCGACCGTTCGTACTAACTACGGATGCAAGTAACTACGCAATAGGTGCAGTCCTATCTCAAGGCACCATAGGTAGCGACAAACCAATCTGCTATGCTAGTAGAACCCTAACTGATTCGGAATGTGGTTACTCTACCATTGAAAAAGAGCTTTTAGCGATTGTTTGGGCAACGAAATATTTCCGCCCCTACCTGTTTGGTCACAAATTCAAAATCGTGACCGATCACAGACCATTGCAATGGATGATGAATCTTAAAGATCCGAATTCAAAACTAGTTAGATGGCGACTCAAGTTAGAAGAGTTCGACTATGAAATCGTTTACAAAAAAGGAACGTTAAACCTGAATGCTGATGCACTCAGCAGAATAAAAACCGAAAGTCAAAATGAGAAAATTGAATTAAATATAAACGAGGTTAACCACACAAATCCCAGTTCTAGTGGATCTACAATCCACTCTGCTCTTGAAAATATGAACGATCACATATATATATCTGAACGTCCCTTAAATGAATTTAGCATACAGCTCGTACTTAAGAAAACTGAAAGAGACAAACCAGTACAATTACAAATGCCATTTAAAAACAAACAAAGACGAACTTTAGAAAAACAATGTTTTTCAGAGAATGATATTATTACCATTTTCAAAAATTATGTTCCTCCAAATAAATATTGCGCTATTTATACCGATGACGATACATTCAAGACCATCCAAAGTGTCTACTCAAATTACTTTTCAAATAACAAAGCCTTCAAAGTAATTCGTTGCACAGAAATATTAAAAGATATACTTGAGAACGATGATCAAGATAAACTGATAAACGATTACCATTTAAAAAACAACCACAGAGGCATAAACGAGACACTTCTTCACCTTAAGCGTGAATTCTTTTTCCCATTTATGAAAAACAAAATCACTACAGTTATAAATAACTGCGAACTGTGCCAGAAACTCAAATACGACAGGAAACCCCAAAAAATTGAATTTCGAATCCCAGAAAATCCTGAAAAACCTTTAGATATCGTACATATCGACATCTATAGTATTAATAATCAAAAAATCCTCACGATTATAGACAAATTCTCTAAATTCGCAGCAGCGTACACAGTTCCAGTTAGAAATAGCCTAACAATAATAAAATCCCTTCTGCATTTTATGAGCCTCCACGGCATTCCAACCAAAATTATATCAGACCAAGGCGCAGAATTTACTTCTTCTATGTTCAAAGACTTCGTTAAACAATACAATATAAACCAACACATAACATCGCTTCAACAATCAAGTAGCAATTCTCCCGTTGAAAGACTCCACTCCACACTAACTGAAACATACAGAATCATTTTTACAAAACATAACGACCGAGATCATGACGACATACTCAATGAAACTATGATAACCTATAATAACTCTATACACTCTGCTACGAAATTAACACCTTACGAACTTTTTTACGGTAGAACCTACAAATTTAAGAATATTAGCTATAGCAACGTGCATGACTATCTCAATAGACTAAATGAGTTTCAGGCAGAATTATTCCCATCCATTAAAAACAAAACAGGAAACCAGATACAAAAAAATTTAAGCAAATTAAATCAGAACAGGGAAAAACCATGTAGTATAAAGACAGGATCATTTATTTATAGAAAAGAAAATAGAAGAAATAAATTAACACCAAGATTCAGTAAACATAAAGTTAAAATTAATAGGGATATAACAGTCCTTACTACTAACAATCAAAAACTTCATAAATCAAAAATAAAAAGAAGACGTAAATTTCAGGTTCACAACTCTCACCCTTCTAATAACAATGACCACAGAACAGACGATCGAAGTACACGATCTGACGAATAATCATGGCCTCCTAACATTGAAACTGGGAACGGGCAGGATGATTAAGGCATACAAAAGCCTGATTCACATCATAAGATTAGAAAAATACCAAGAAAATGTAAACGCTATAGGCAACTCTTTGGCAATTTTCAATAAAATAGACGGTTTTAATGACTCCCTTAAAATCATTAAAATAAAATATGAACAGCTGCAAGACAAACTCCAAACGCTAACACCTAATTTCAGACAAAAAAGAGGACTTATCAACGGTTTAGGAACAGTTGTAAAGAGCATAACAGGAAATTTGGATGCTGACGATGCTCTGGATATAAATAAAAAAATAGAAATGCTATCAGAAAGACAAAATGACATCGAGACACAGGAAGACGACCAGGTTAGACTTAACAAACAAATGATAGCAAGATTCGACAATATAACAAACCACATAAACACGCAGCAGAAGATTATTGAAAAATATTTAATTAATACTGAAAAGACATTAGGAAACAGAATCAGATCAGAGGAAAACTCAATCAGATATATTCAATATTTAAACCAAATAAACTTCAATATAGAACTTTTAAACAACCATTTGACCAATATCGCGGAATCTATTATTCTTGCCAAATTAAATATCATCTCAAAACACATTTTAAACTCTGATGAATTAACATTCATTTACAGTTCCTTAAAAAATCAGTCTGTAGAAATTAATTCAAACGAAAACATATACGAATTATTGGAGCTTCAGGCTTACTATAACCATTCAGATATAATATTTAATATACAAATTCCTTCCTTAAAAAATGAATCATTTTCCTTTTTCCATTTATTACCCATCCCACTCAAAAGTAAATTACTTCACATTAAACCCTTTTGTATCCTTAACCAAAACGAAATTCAATGTTTTGACAAGAAATGTGAACAAATAGAAAAAACATTCTACTGCAAAGAAGAAACGAGCCAAAACTCTTACATGGAAACAAGCTGCATCGCCAATTTAATGAACAACAAACCGGCACAATGTAAAACTTCAGATGTAACCCAAGAACAACAAATATACCAGCCAGAACCTAACTACATTCTGTTCATAAACAGTCCAGAGACAGAAATAACATCAACTTGTGGCCCCCAGGTTCAAAATCTGAAGGGTACATTTATCATTCACTTCTCAAACTGCAGCGTCAACGTCAACCAAGTGACATACGAAAGCACGAGCAGAGTTTATTATGAAGACGTCCACATTTATCCCACTTCGATCAACAAAATTAACATATCTTCGATCCAAACAATCAACCTCCAATCGCTACAAAACTTCCACTTTGAAAACAAAGAGGCAATACGTTATCTGGAAAGACGCACCAACAAACATATAATCCTTAACTACACCATCATCTCGACAATATCAACGCTAATCGGACTTGTCATCATAATATACCTCACACACCTACATAGAAGGGCCAACCAACCCCAACAACAACACTCAATACTCGATAACAATAGTCAACATACCCCAGCAATAAACCTAATGATAGCTCCGGCTAAAGACGCATACAGCCTCTTCGACCGTAGCTCTCTCCAGGGCGGGAGGAGTTACATACCTCAGACGACACATGCCTCAACCCAGGTCATCGGCACCAACGGCACCAACAACCATCATCAGCAGTTTCCCACAATTAATTTATAAAAGCATTTCATAAGATCTTATTTCATTTTATTTCATATTTGCAATTCTATTTCACATTTTCCTTAAACGTATTTCTGTTTGTAAAATAGCCGATTCATCATTTGATTGATATAAAAATTGTAATGCATAGCATAAGAGTTTGAGTTTGATAATAAACACAGCACTGAGCTGTTCATAAAACAAAGGTTGATTTTTTTTATTAAGCGCTACACTTCCTACCTTAACTCGCGCAACTCAATTTGTTATTATGTCTATCCTTTTCCATCATATTTCAACATTTTTATGAATATGTAGCTTAAAAGCCCTTTTATTTTATTTTATTTTATTTTATTTTTTGTATCTTGTTTGTATTAATAAATAAACAGATCAGTCATCTTCAAAAAAAATATTTTTAAGTGTTTGTTTTCTTTATTACCCTTGTTCTTGAAGCCTAGTACGCTGCTGATGCGAAACGAAATTTTTCTTTGGTCTCCAACACGACAGCGAAATGCTTACAGAAACCACAGCGAAAAATTCACCAATTACAAACAAAAAAAAAAACCAACACAAAGCGAAAACAATCACAGAAGGTCATGCTGTACAAAAGAAAAACAAATAAAAACACGAATGACCCTCAAATGTCAATTTTCCGCGCACAATTAATGGTCTGGTCAATTAAAAAAAAGTGTGTTGACTTCTCCAAATAATTAGCTACAATTATCGATTTCGATCATTGAACAGCGTACTGCAAAACGAAGAGCAGAACGAAATTTTTCGTTGTGTCATTTTTGTAGGTATGGGATTTTTCGTTTCGCATAAGCTAAAGACTTATTTATTTAAGTTGAAAAAAAGAGAAGTAAGTATTCGTTCCCTTTTCTTACTTAACATTATATAATTTTTATTTAATAATTTATGTAATAGTTGATAGAAAATTTATAGTTGTTTTTTTTTTCCCCAGTACAAATTTAGTGGGATGTTTTTTTAATTTAGTGGTTTTTTTTAAATTTCATCTGGCATCACTGGTCACAATACTCATCGATGCTAGAACCTGTTGCCAGTGGCGAGGCGTCATATTGTTCATTTCGTTCATGAACGCCTAACTTTCTACGCCTAACTTTATAAATTTCCCCTCCATACTAAACACCCACAAAATTCAATTCAATTTTTCAATTTTGTTTTATTGAACATTAATATATACAATTTGGCTTATAACTAATAATAATAAGATACAATGATTATATTTACATTTGTTGGCACATAGGGGGCCTAACCAAATACAATGACTTAATTTTAAGGAATTATATATACATAAATTACATGTCAAAATTAAAATTAAAAGTCAGTTGACTTTTTTCGTCCTCAGGGTGTTCATTCCCGGTTGTCAGTGGTGATTTTGGTGGGGGTTGTTAATAAGGTTGATGTTCAGCCACGGTGGTAGACTGACCCAGTGTCAGCGTAAAACGGAATTGCCTCCTCGTTGTCCATGAGTATGTTGTCGTCCAGGGTATGCATTACACTGAGGTACCTTGGCTCAGGATGTCGTTGCTCGGTGGCCATCCTTCTCATTAGCTGATTCGGGTGATTGATGATGTTCCGTACTAGCTTCTTTATTGAAAGCACTAGGTAATTGTCCAGCGGGAATACATTTGCTTTTGTGTATAGATAGTCGTTCCTGTAGTGTTTACGACGCTGCTTGTCGAAATACAATCCGGTGCAGATCCTGAGTATCTTCCTTTCGAATACTTGAAGTTCCTTCATGGCTGTCTTTGAAATGGTGAACCAGACTGGGAAGGAATAGCTGAAAACTGGTCGCAGGAGTTGCTTGTATATAAGTATCTTCGTCTGTTGGCTAAGTCCTGTTCTCCTTTTCATCAACGGGTGTAGACAGTGGAAGGCCTAGTTGGCATTTTTGAGGACATTTCTTGAGTGCGGGTTAAACCTTAGCAACTCATTGAAGTGGATTCCCAGGTACTTCACGTTCCGCTTGGCTGCTATGGTGGAACCATCTGGGAGTTTTAGAACCAGGTTTCAGGTTGGCTGCGGTCCGACTACCTCTACCAATTGAAGGTCTCCTAAAGCAGACGAGTTCTGATTTGGAAGTGTTGATCCGGATACCCCATTTCTTGTAGAATTGGAAGAGTCTTTGGATGTGGGCCTCTACTTTTCAAACTGCGACTAGTGGTGACATTGGTGTGGCGTAGGTGAGCGAGTCATCCGTGTACAGAAGGTTCTCCCATCCAGTTGGTACGGGCTGGTCGGATGTCATCAAGCTATAGAGGAAGGGGCCTAGTTTTGAGCCTTGGGTGACTACGGCTCTGATGTTCTTCATGTCCGATTTACAATTGTCCAGTTGAACGAAAAATTTTCTGAAAGAAAGAAAAAAAAAAAACAATTTTTATTAGTGGTATAGGTAGATATAGTAGATTAAGTTTGTGGATTAGGGTGTCTATCCAAACGCTATCGAATGCTTTCTTCACATCCAGAAAGCATCCGATGGTAACACGATGACTGTTGAGAGCGGTGGTTATGTCATGTTGGAGCTTTAGCAGCGGATGCACTGCTGAGTGCTTTTCCCGAAAGCCGAACTGCATGTCAGGGATGATTGAATTTTCCCAGCTGAATCTTTTTAGTTTACGCAGGATTACTTCTTCCAGTATTTTGCTTATATTTTTGAGGAGCGATATTGGCCTGTAGTTGGACACTTGGTTGGAAGCACCTTTCTTCGGAATTGCAACGATCTTCGCTGTTATCCACTTTTGGGGGATGTAACAGTTGTTGACGCAATTATTCAGGATGATTGTGAGGAAGATCATTACTGCTTGTGGAAGCCTCTTCAGGATATAGTTAGATACTCCATCTGGTCCAGCTGATTTTGTTGGCTTGGAATAGCTGATGATCTCTGCTACTTCCTCAAGACTGCACAGATGTGGGCTATCGACTGGGTTATTTGCTGGATTGGCGTTGTTGAAGTTGACTTCATCCGGATTTCGCTGCAGGGTCCGCTGAATGGATGACTCGACTTCTTGTAAAAATGTCGGGTCAGCAGGTGGATTGGGTATGAAGTTTCCTTCGAAGTAGTTGGCGAACGCTTCTACTTTGTCCTGGGTTGAGGTTGCTTCGATGTTGTTGCAGATGATGGTTTCCGGGATTTGTAGATGTTTTCCAATGATTCTGTTGATGTTTTTGAAGGCGTCAGGTCCTGGTTAATCGCTTGTAATCTCTTCTGGTATTGATTATTGTTGTGGTGCTGAATGGAGTTCCGGAACATGATGTTGATTTGTTGCAGCTCATTCCAAACAATTCGGTAGTTGCTGTTGGTTGTGTTTAGCTCGCTTTGGTGAATCTTTTGGAGTCGTTTCCTTAGTCGCTGCCTGTGTGCATACAGGTTCTGGACGTACTCGGGAAGGTGCTGGTACTTATCCTTGGATGTCTTAGGCCGTTTTTGCTTGTCCAGTGCTTCCGATACAACATGTTCCAGGTTGTCTATTGCTGCGTCGATTTCGCTATCCATCAAATTCCTGTTTGGAGGAGGAAGTGTTAGGTTGTCATCAATGTCTCTATGAAGTTTTTCAATGTCCAGCCGCCTGTAGTTGATGAAGTTCGCTGGTGCTTCTGTTGCTAGGAGTAGTGGTTGGTTGAGGTTGATCGATAATTGAACAGCTTCACGGTCCGAGTCACTATTTACTGTTGTGCACATATAGTTCTGCAATTCCGGTAAAATATTCACCAGGTTTGAAGAAGCCAGGAAGAAGTGATGTTGACGGAGCATCATCTTTGTCCTGCATTGTCGGTGACTCCTCTAGTTGAGGTCGCTTAGTAGCGTTGACCTTTTCCTCGGCATTTCTCTTTTCTTTTTTTCTGTGCCTTTTTTGGCCTGAGCTGATGGTTTGTTCTGGCGGTGAATCACTGACGTCCTCCTCTTCTTCAGTACTCTCGTCCGTCGATTCCTCTACACTGCTGCTGCAGGAATCCTCATCGCTATTCATGGCTTCTGTTTCCATGTGATTATCGTTGTCGTTTGTCTTAGGTGGTGAGACAATTTTTTGGAACGTCTCGTTGAGCCTTGGTCCATACTCCGGTCCAAGGTTGCTGAGGTTGCTGACTATCGTGAGGAGCAGCGCCTCAAGAGACGCAAATGCTGCCTCCGGATTAAATGGTTCGCCCATTTCCGGTCTCGCAGTCGGATTGTTTTTATTTTTTACTTGATTAATTTGCACAACACTTATTTTTAAAAAAACTTTTGTTCCGCGAAAAAAATCAGGTTGTAAAATTTAAGCGCAGGTAGCCCGCAGGTATACCTGTTTTTGCACTTGTGTATAAATTTTAAATTTTAGGGGTGGATTTAAATATTCCGCTCTGTCTATGTACTGTCACTGGTGGTTGAACACTGACTGTCGATTGACCGAATACCTATATATGATTACAATAAAGAAAGAAAAAACCTAAACATTAGAAGTTGTATTGTTTTTGTTTTTATTTTAGTGGACTGTATTGAATGAAATTCAATAAAAAGTATTTAAGCCACGATAGTCCAATGCGTTTCGGTCCTGATAACAATTACAGTTGACCTCATCAGTTAGATCTGTAATTATTACCTTTCTAAGACGCAACATTTTAGTCGATGGCGTTTATAAAATTTACAGCATAAGAACACTCCAAATTATATTTTTCTAGGGGAACAGGGTTACATCCAGACACCTAGATATAGATATAGATATAGATAAAGATATAGATATAGATATAGATATAGATATAGATATAGATATAGATATAGATATAGATATAGATATAGATATAGATATAGATATAGATATAGATATAGATATAGATATAGATATAGATATAGATATAGATATAGATATAGATATAGATATAGATATAGATATAGATATAGATATAGATATAGATATAGATATAGATATAGATATAGATATAGATATAGATATAGATATAGATATAGATATAGATATAGATATAGATATAGATATAGATATAGATATAGATATAGATATAGATATAGATATAGATATAGATATAGATATAGATATAGATATAGATATAGATATAGATATAGATATAGATATAGATATAGATATAGATATAGATATAGATATAGATATAGATATAGATATAGATATAGATATAGATATAGATATAGATATAGATATAGATATAGATATAGATATAGATATAGATATAGATATAGATATAGATATAGATATAGATATAGATATAGATATAGATATAGATATAGATATAGATATAGATATAGATATAGATATAGATATAGATATAGATATAGATATAGATATAGATATAGATATAGATATAGATATAGATATAGATATAGATATAGATATAGATATAGATATAGATATAGATATAGATATAGATATAGATATAGATATAGATATAGATATAGATATAGATATAGATATAGATATAGATATAGATATAGATATAGATATAGATATAGATATAGATATAGATATAGATATAGATATAGATATAGATATAGATATAGATATAGATATAGATATAGATATAGATATAGATATAGATATAGATATAGATATAGATATAGATATAGATATAGATATAGATATAGATATAGATATAGATATAGATATAGATATAGATATAGATATAGATATAGATATAGATATAGATATAGATATAGATATAGATATAGATATAGATATAGATATAGATATAGATATAGATATAGATATAGATATAGATATAGATATAGATATAGATATAGATATAGATATAGATATAGATATAGATATAGATATAGATATAGATATAGATATAGATATAGATATAGATATAGATATAGATATAGATATAGATATAGATATAGATATAGATATAGATATAGATATAGATATAGATATAGATATAGATATAGATATAGATATAGATATAGATATAGATATAGATATAGATATAGATATAGATATAGATATAGATATAGATATAGATATAGATATAGATATAGATATAGATATAGATATAGATATAGATATAGATATAGATATAGATATAGATATAGATATAGATATAGATATAGATATAGATATAGATATAGATATAGATATAGATATAGATATAGATATAGATATAGATATAGATATAGATATAGATATAGATATAGATATAGATATAGATATAGATATAGATATAGATATAGATATAGATATAGTTATAGATATAGATATAGATATAGATATAGATATAGATATAGATATAGATATAGATATAGATATAGATATAGATATAGATATAGATATAGATATAGATATAGATATAGATATAGATATAGATATAGATATAGATATAGATATAGATATTGATATTGATATAGATATAGATATAGATATAGATATAGATATAGATATAGATATAGATATAGATATAGATATAGATATAGATATAGATGTAGATGTAGATATAGATATAGATATAGATATAGATATAGATATAGATATAGATATAGATATAGATGTAGATGTAGATGTAGATATAGATATAGATATAGATATAGATATAGATATAGATATAGATATAGATATAGATATAGATATAGATATAGATATAGATATAGATATAGATATAGATATAGATATAGATATAGATATAGATATAGATATAGATATAGATATAGATATAGATATAGATATAGATATAGATATAGATATAGATATAGATATAGATATAGATATAGATATAGATATAGATATAGATATAGATATAGATATAGATATAGATATAGATATAGATATAGATATAGATATAGATATAGATATAGATATAGATATAGATATAGATATAGATATAGATATAGATATAGATATAGATATAGATATAGATATAGATATAGATATAGATATAGATATAGATATAGATATAGATATAGATATAGATATAGATATAGATATAGATATAGATATAGATATAGATATAGATATAGATATAGATATAGATATAGATATAGATATAGATATAGATATAGATATAGATATAGATATAGATATAGATATAGATATAGATATAGATATAGATATAGATATAGATATAGATATAGATATAGATATAGATATAGATATAGATATAGATATAGATATAGATATAGATATAGATATAGATATAGATATAGATATAGATATAGATATAGATATAGATATAGATATAGATATAGATATAGATATAGATATAGATATAGATATAGATATAGATATAGATATAGATATAGATATAGATATAGATATAGATATAGATATAGATATAGATATAGATATAGATATAGATATAGATATAGATATAGATATAGATATAGATATAGATATAGATATAGATATAGATATAGATATAGATATAGATATAGATATAGATATAGATATAGATATAGATGTAGATGTAGATGTAGATGTAGATATAGATATAGATATAGATATAGATATAGATATAGATATAGATATAGATATAGATATAGATATAGATATAGATATAGATATAGATATAGATGTAGATGTAGATGTAGATATAGATATAGATATAGATATAGATATAGATATAGATATAGATATAGATATAGATATAGATATAGATATAGATATAGATATAGATATAGATATAGATATAGATATAGATATAGATATAGATATAGATATAGATATAGATATAGATATAGATATAGATATAGATATAGATATAGATATAGATATAGATATAGATATAGATATAGATATAGATATAGATATAGATATAGATATAGATATAGATATAGATATAGATATAGATATAGATATAGATATAGATATAGATATAGATATAGATATAGATATAGATATAGATATAGATATAGATATAGATATAGATATAGATATAGATATAGATATAGATATAGATATAGATATAGATATAGATATAGATATAGATATAGATATAGATATAGATATAGATATAGATATATATATAGATATAGATATAGATATAGATATAGATATAGATATAGATATAGATATAGATATAGATATAGATATAGATATAGATATAGATATAGATATAGATATAGATATAGATATAGATATAGATATAGATATAGATATAGATATAGATATAGATATAGATATAGATATAGATATAGATATAGATATAGATATAGATATAGATATAGATATAGATATAGATATAGATATAGATATAGATATAGATATAGATATAGATATAGATATAGATATAGATATTATGCCCGTGTTCTGGCGAAGGTAATAAAGAAAGAAAAAACCTAAACAATAGAAGTATATTGTTTTTGTTTTTATTTTAGTGGACTGTATTGAATGAAATTCAATAAAAAGTATTTAAGCGACCTTAAGTCCAATGCGTTTCGGTCCTGATAACAATTACAATGGACCTCATCAGCGAGAGCTGTAATTGTTACCTTTCTAAGACACAACATTTTAGTCGATGGTTACCGACGTTTATAAAATTTACAGCATAAACACACTGCAAATTATATTTTTCTAGGGGAACATGGTTACATTCAGACATCTAGATATAGATATTATGCCCGTTGTCTGGCGAAGGTAATAAAGAAAGAAAAAACTTAAACAATAGAAGTTATATTGTTTTTGTTTTTATTTTAGTGGACTGTATTGAATGAAATCCAATAAAAAGTATTTAAGCGACCTTTAGTCCAATGCGTTTCGGTCCTGATAACAATTACAGTGGACCTCATCAGTTAGAGCTGTAATTGTTACCTTTCTAAGACGCAACATTTTAGTCGATGGCTACCGACGTTTATAAAATTTACAGCATAAACACACTGCAAATTAAATTTTTCTAGGGGAACATGGTTACATTCAGACACCTAGATACAGATATTATGCCCGTTGTCTGGCGAAGGTAATAAAGAAAGAAAAAACCTAAACAATAGAAGTTATATTGTTTTTGTTTTTATTTTAGTTCATGAACGCCTAACTTTCTACGCCTAACTTTATAAATTTCCTCTCCATACTAAACACCCACAAAATTATTTTAGCTACTTGTCTTAATCTGTTTTAATTTCACACTCTGTAGTCTGTTTCCGAGAGTTTACAACTCGTGCAACCTCTTCCATGCACTCAATTTAAATGAAAACAAAAACAGACACTGCTAGCAACACCAACATCTTGATGACCTTTCACATCAACTCGTTTACCTGATTTATGAACGAAATGTATCCATTGGAAGTATACACACAGAAAAAAAAATGTTCACACTTTTGTAGCACTCATTTCGTTCACATGATGAAATGTATCCACAGAAAGTATACAATACACGCAACACGCATACGGCAGAAACCTCGCATCATGTTCGTAGGAACAACCGATGGGAATAGTATAGGCACAATCTGAATGCAACGTACAGGATAGTTGTTGGATGTTGATTTTGTATTTACTACGTGCTGGCATTGTATATATACTCTTATAGTAATATCATGGCTCAAATTTTGTAGTACTAATAGTACTCACGAAATGTGCCGAAATTGGCGTTAAAATCGCTTAAATGCACAATAGAGACCTGGGGATAACGCTGCAAGGAAAAATAAAAACAATTAGTAAGAGGGAGAGGAGAACATTGATTAAATTCGTACAACTATAATGGTAGTAAGGGAGTCAGATGTTTTTGTCAGTCAACAACGAAAATAAGGGGAACAAAATGAGAATATATGTTTTCCTATGGGCTTATTCTTCGGTTATGTTCTTACAGTTTTTTTCAATGAGTTTTTGTTGCTTTCTTTTGATGGCTTTGGGTATATGGTTTTTTGCACGATTTTGCAAGGTTACTATTGGTACCATATGTATCATGTAGGTAGGTATGTATTTACATTTTTATAAATTAGTAGGTAGATATACTAGGTAGGTATTTAAAGAAATTAATTTGTTTTGCAAAAAAAGTATGAAAATAGGTAGGTATGGTAGGTACACATGTACCTAAATATTTTGAATTGAGGTATGTAGGTAGGTAAATTAAAACTTGATATACCTAAGTAGGTAGGTAGGTAAGGTTATTTTAATGTATGTACCTACATAGGTATTATCAATTAAAATAGGTAAGGTCGTAAGGTAGGTAGGTATGTATTAAAAAAATAAACAAAATTATTTTCAATTGAAGGTAAGTAGGTACCTACGTAAATAGGTACCTATGCATAGGAAGGTACCAAGAAACATTTTGAAACTCAATTCAACAAACTCAATTTTTTTCAATAAAAAGCTTTTTTTTGGGTAAAAAAAATATTTTTGAAAAATGAGTCTGGGGTCGACCCACACTAGCAACTTCCCATTGGTGCACTTGAAAACCATATACATACATACATATTTACCTAAGTGGTGGGTGGTAGAGTATACCTTTATTACATAATCAGAAAGAAATCATATGCAAAATTTCAATTCTGATGATAAAAAATTTTTCGAATTAAAACATTTTGATTTTTAGCTTTTTAGAGGGTCTACGCACCGCTACAACCTGCGTAGCCAATCTAATGCATAACATTTCATCAGCAGTTTCCCGGTGACCACGCTCAATGTAATTTGATGCGAAACGTTCGGGGTGAGTACAAAATCGCACTCTTATTTTAAATAACGCGGCTAATCCGAAAATTAATTAATTATGTCTATAAACAACCGTGAAAACCTTAAAAATTATATTTTAGAGGGTGGTTTTAAAAATCTCAAAATTACACAACACTTAGATGGTATAGATGTAGTTGTCCGTAGCGTAATGGTTAGTGCGTTCGACTGTCACGCTGGAGGTCTGGGATCGCTTCCCAGCCTCGTCCACCTAAAAACTAAAAGTTGTTGCGAGTTGTTAGTCACTAGGCCTGATTCTTCATGAGCCGTTGTGCCACCGATTTATTTATTTATTTAGATGGTATAGGTATACATTTTTGGTAAGAATTTGAAATCGATATAATGTTTTTTTTTCAACATATTTGAGTTAAGAATCATTTGTTAAGTATTTTAAATAGTTCAACAAATCGCACCAATTACAATAACTTCCACTGGGAAGGTAAAAATATCAATTGACAATATTATAGGCACCCATTATATACAAACATGTATAGCAATTACTTATAAATAACAATTACTTTTCCCAATGACGCTACAGCTTAATTTATAAGTATTAAAATTATATACTAAAATTTATAATTTTATAATAATAATAATTTTATGTAGGAGTGCACTAAAAAAGGATTTTTTTTTAATTCTTAAATTTAACAACAAGATCAACAAAACAAAAAAACTCATATACGTTTTGCCGACGGCAAAACCATACCCCAACTACCGACAGCAAAACGAGTTATAAATGTTTTAATGATGAAAATTTAAAAAATAGTCAATTCGAAAAGTGCTGAGTAGTTGCATGGGTGTAAATTTTTTATTTTTACATATTTTTATAGAAGATGAATAAAGCAATTATCCGTGTTTAAGGAATTTTCGATAGCATTTTTATTTCGTGTCGAAAATGATTTTTAAAAAACATACATTTTTGCTGGCCAATTTTTGCAAAGTTTCTGATTTTTATATTTTTAATTAATATTTAATATTTTTATTTCTATCATTTGACAGATTTATCTAAGGGTAAACATTATTATTATATCTTTTTAATAAAAAGTCGCAGAGATTTTAGATCTTAAAAGTTAGCTCTAAAATGTGGCTAAAATTGTGTTTACAAATTTTTGAGGAGGGATGAAAAATTTCATACTAAAAGGGTGTGTAAATGACCCGTCAACAGAGGCGGCGCTAGACCAAAATGAGGCGTGTGCGATGTTAAATTTGCAGGGCCCCTGGGAAAATGATTTTAGGCCGCAACATTATAAAAAAAGTAAACTACACACCTGTCATCAAATCTTCCGCAGTATTATAATTAAGGTTCAAAATCGTTACAACAAACTTAAGACAATATTTTATTTCAAAATTTGTAAGCATTCTCTAATTTGTATGTATGTATACTAAGCTAACTAGAGCTTTTTAGATAGCGTCCAAAAAAACAGTTTGCGCATGGGTTGCCTGTAAAAAAGTGGGCCCGTGATGGGGTTGCCACGATTTAATTATCTGATTGAGCTTATGTCGTAAGCCATAAAGAAATAAAAAAAATGTAATATGAAAGAAAATTTAATTTAAAAATTTCCAAATAGGAGATTTTTTGAAATTTTAAATTTAATTAGGGTATATTAGGGTATTAAAAGGTCGAGAACTTCTAAAGGGTAAGTCATAATGAAATGATTTTTTTTTGCATCGATAGATTTTATAAAATACATAAATGTTATACATAACAAAAAAAAAATTGTCAAAAATTTAGAACTCGAAATATGAACGTTTGAAAGTCAAAAATAGCAAATCAGTGTGACGTTCTATTGAAGTACAAAGTATGTTTTTATAAATCTGATTAAAAAGAAGTTGATAGGTGTCTGCCAAATTTTTAATTAAAGCTTTGGTTTTGGCAAAGAGAATTTTCTAAAAATATTTTTTTTAAATTTATATGTTGTTTTATTTTTATTTTTGTTCTCTTTAGTATTTCATTGAAATTAACATCAAAATGCAGATAATTCTCCTATATGAGCATGATAGTACTAGGATTTCTACAAACTCTTGGTTAAAGCTCAGGGTTGTCGCAATTCAAAAGATGTATAGGCCAGTCAAATTCGACAATAAAATCGCATAGCCCGATGTGGTTCTGCATTTTTGATATGTTGTTGGGGCTGTTATAGTACGTAGCTAACTGCAGCTTTGAAAAATTGTGCGCGCTGCAGGAAAAATGCAACAGTGAACAAATCGTTAAGAACGACCAATTTGTTCTGATATTTTTCTTTATAGCTTTCGAAGTATACAATTTATAATAAAGCCATCCGCTAAAAATTTGTTTCTATAAGATCACATTTGTTTTAAATTCATGCATGTTACATTTGTGTTGCTATATAACCATAAATTAAAATTGGTAATTTTAAAGCACTCAAAAGCACTCCAATTCTGCTGAATCAAAAATGGTCTAGAGAATTACAACATGAAGTTCTAAATTCGATCCAAATTGTTCTAATAGTTTTGGCAAGAAACAGTTATAATGTTCACTATTTAGTCAAAATAATGCTATTCTACCTGCTTAAGCGCATTAGTCTTTAAAATTGTATGGTAGTAGGTATATTAATATATTTTATTTTGAGAAAATGACCTTTCTCTAGACATCTAAATTTTGAATTTCAGATAAGCACTTTTCGATTTATAACCAATTTTATGCAGACAATTTTAAATTTTTTTCTGGATTTTAAATGTAAAAAATATTTAGAATGTAAAATTTTAATATTTTTAAAAATATGTTGTGAAGCTTTGTGAGCAATGTACAGTTATGTTTTATATATCAAACTTTTTGTTAGATTTTCAAAATTTATAATTTTTAAATTTGAAAATATTTGATGGGCATGGTGAAAATATAAAAATAAAATTCGTTGAAAAAACATGATCCATTTTGCATTTTGTTGGTAAGAAAATTCAATAAAACTAATTTTAACGTGTCTTTTGTTGAAATAATCAGTAAACATTTATTGGAATTATTTTAGAAGAGGATTAGAGTAATAATTGTGTTGATTTTGTTTTTCAAAATTTATCAATTTTTTACTAACTTTTACATTTAAAGTACCAAGTATCGAGTTGATTTTTCACTAAATCACATTTTTAGTATGAGTTTTTTTAAGATTTTGCAAAAATTTTAACACAGAATTTTAGATTATCAATTTCTACCTTAAATTCATGTATCATTTTTTATGAACTAATAAGTATTTCTCAATTTTGAAGCCTCTAAATTTGTCTGTATGATGATTTTTTGTGAATTTCTTTACTAAATTGGTCGGCGTTTTTTTCCCGTTAGATTTACATATATAAAATAACCCACATATTTGTAGAAAAGTAATACACGTATAATTGTGTTTCATTAGTTTTTTGAAATTCAAAAAAAAAAATCATCAAGTTTTGAGTTTAATATATTTAATATAAATTTGACGGGTCAAGTACACACCCTTTTAGTATGAACATTTTCAACCCCCTCCAATAATTTGTAATAATTTTCTTTCATATTACATTTTTTTATTTCTTTATGGCTTACGACATAAGCTCAATCAGATAATTAAATCGTGGCAACCCCATCACGGGCCCACTTTTTTACAGGCAACCCATGCGCAAACTGTTTTTTTGGACGCTATCTAAAAAGCTCTAGTTAGCTTAGTATACATACATACAAATTAGAGAATGCTTACAAATTTTGAAATAAAATATTGTCTTAAGTTTGTTGTAACGATTTTGAACCTTAATTATAATACTGCGGAAGATTTGATGACAGGTGTGTAATTTACTTTTTTTATAATGTTGCGGCCTAAAATCATTTTCCCAGGGGCCCTGCAAATTTAACATCGCACACGCCTCATTTTGGTCTAGCGCCGCCTCTGTTGACGGGTCATTTACACACCCTTTTAGTATGAAATTTTTCATCCCTCCTCAAAAATTTGTAAACACAATTTTAGCCACATTTTAGAGCTAACTTTTAAGATCTAAAATCTCTGCGACTTTTTATTAAAAAGATATAATAATAATGTTTACCCTTAGATAAATCTGTCAAATGATAGAAATAAAAATATTAAATATTAATTAAAAATATAAAAATCAGAAACTTTGCAAAAATTGGCCAGCAAAAATGTATGTTTTTTAAAAATCATTTTCGACACGAAATAAAAATGCTATCGAAAATTCCTTAAACACGGATAATTGCTTTATTCATCTTCTATAAAAATATGTAAAAATAAAAAATTTACACCCATGCAACTACTCAGCACTTTTCGAATTGACTATTTTTTAAATTTTCATCATTAAAACATTTATAACTCGTTTTGCTGTCGGTAGTTGGGGTATGGTTTTGCCGTCGGCAAAACGTATATGAGTTTTTTTGTTTTGTTGATCTTGTTGTTAAATTTAAGAATTAAAAAAAAATCCTTTTTTAGTGCACTCCTACATAAAATTATTATTATTATAAAATTATAAATTTTAGTATATAATTTTAATACTTATAAATTAAGCTGTAGCGTCATTGGGAAAAGTAATTGTTATTTATAAGTAATTGCTATACATGTTTGTATATAATGGGTGCCTATAATATTGTCAATTGATATTTTTACCTTCCCAGTGGAAGTTATTGTAATTGGTGCGATTTGTTGAACTATTTAAAATACTTAACAAATGATTCTTAACTCAAATATGTTGAAAAAAAAACATTATATCGATTTCAAATTCTTACCAAAAATGTATACCTATACCATCTAAATAAATAAATAAATCGGTGGCACAACGGCTCATGAAGAATCAGGCCTAGTGACTAACAACTCGCAACAACTTTTAGTTTTTAGGTGGACGAGGCTGGGAAGCGATCCCAGACCTCCAGCGTGACAGTCGAACGCACTAACCATTACGCTACGGACAACTACATCTATACCATCTAAGTGTTGTGTAATTTTGAGATTTTTAAAACCACCCTCTAAAATATAATTTTTAAGGTTTTCACGGTTGTTTATAGACATAATTAATTAATTTTCGGATTAGCCGCGTTATTTAAAATAAGAGTGCGATTTTGTACTCACCCCGAACGTTTCGCATCAAATTACATTGAGCGTGGTCACCGGGAAACTGCTGATGAAATGTTATGCATTAGATTGGCTACGCAGGTTGTAGCGGTGCGTAGACCCTCTAAAAAGCTAAAAATCAAAATGTTTTAATTCGAAAAATTTTTTATCATCAGAATTGAAATTTTGCATATGATTTCTTTCTGATTATGTAATATAGGTATACTCTACCACCCACCACTTAGGTAAATATGTATGTATGTATATGGTTTTCAAGTGCACCAATGGGAAGTTGCTAGTGTGGGTCGACCCCAGACTCATTTTTCAAAAATATTTTTTTTACCCAAAAAAAAGCTTTTTATTGAAAAAAATTGAGTTTGTTGAATTGAGTTTCAAAATGTTTCTTGGTACCTTCCTATGCATAGGTACCTATTTACGTAGGTACCTACTTACCTTCAATTGAAAATAATTTTGTTTATTTTTTTAATACATACCTACCTACCTTACGACCTTACCTATTTTAATTGATAATACCTATGTAGGTACATACATTAAAATAACCTTACCTACCTACCTAATTAGGTATATCAAGTTTTAATTTACCTACCTACATACCTCAATTCAAAATATTTAGGTACATGTGTACCTACCATACCTACCTATTTTCATACTTTTTTTGCAAAACAAATTAATTTTTTTAAATACCTACCTAGTATATCTACCTACTAATTTATAAAAATGTAAATACATACCTACCTACATGATACATATGGTACCAATAGTAACCTTGCAAAATCGTGCAAAAAACCATATACCCAAAGCCATCAAAAGAAAGCAACAAAAACTCATTGAAAAAAACTGTAAGAACATAACCGAAGAATAAGCCCATAGGAAAACATATATTCTCATTTTTTCCCCTTATTTTCGTTGTTGACTGACAAAAACATCTGACTCCCTTACTACCATTATAGTTGTACGAATTTAATCAATGTTCTCCTCTCCCTCTTACTAATTGTTTTTATTTTTCCTTGCAGCGTTATCCCCAGGTCTCTATTGTGCATTTAAGCGATTTTAACGCCAATTTCGGCACATTTCGTGAGTACTATTAGTACTACAAAATTTGAGCCATGATATTACTATAAGAGTATATATACAATGGTACTATAAGAGTATATATACAATGGTGCTGGATGAATATGAACGAAATGTGAACTTCGTTTGAAATTTTTGCAATGAATTGAGTTTATTTTTGAGTGGACGTAAGTAAAGATTTTTGTTTAAACTGTTAATTAAATCTTGGAGGTGTTTTCAGTTTACTAAGCTTTTTATTTTATAATTTACCTACGTGTAAAATTTAATAAACAAAATGGCATCAAATAGTGAACAAGGTGTTAATAAAAACTTTTGTGACTGCGTTATTGAAAAACATATAAGCAAGTCAGTAGACAAATATGAAATTATAGCAACTGAAAGACCCATTCTGTCAGACTTGACAACAAAACTTTGCAATAAAAAAAGAAGTGTTACTAAAGAAACTACTTATTCGTAATTTTCACCCAGAAAAAATGGGTATATTCATATTACTGTTTGCAAAACCATAAATTAATTGTTCTGCTGACCCTGCTTATTATTTAGACAGGAAAAAGATACAAATATTTGGAATTTCTGATTTGAATAATTTAAGTGACAGTTACTCTAAATATTTAAAATCCCATATTAATTGACTTTATGCGCTCAAAACATTTGCAAAAGTGCGAGTAGGTGGATCTGCCTTTGGACAAAGTAAATCAAATAAGTGTCAACAAAAAAACTTTTGCGACATAAACAGTTGGAAAATTTTTGTCATGAAAATCTATTAAAATCATTTTTAAAGAAATCATGAAGATTTAGAATTAGAATTTATGTAAGTAGGTGAAACCAACATAACAGTAAAGTGTTAACTTACAGAAAATAAAAACAAATGAAGTTTGAACGACTGCATTTTATAATCACGCGTCGCCCTGCCTGTTGCTAATATTTTACAGGGCGTTGACCAAAATCTGTCAACAGTAAATCATCAGGTCAATGTTTTGAATAAATTATTAAAATCGAGAGGATGCTGTCAATTGCTTTAAATCTCTATCCCAAAGTTGTTTTAGATAAGCTATTTATTTTCCGTACATTGATTACCTGATAACGTCACTTACAGAACGCTTTTCAGAAGAAAATGAATCTGCATTTTCGCTATTTCAGCTATCACCAAAAAAATATGCAAATTATGGATTCTCCAGAATTCGATATAATTATACAGAAAATAATGGAGAAAAATGGCTGCTTTCTAAATAATTTCCTGGCGGAGTCCAAGATGGAGTACAGTTTTAACAAAATGCAGACGAATTTAAATGATTGTTCAAACATTTCTGATTGATTGAACAGTGTAGAGGAGTTTTATCCACCGATTTTTTTCAGCTCATTGTATAGGGCTCTCAATTCCAGCAACTACTTGCACCGCTGAACGATCGTTCAGCACCTTACCCAAAGTAAAAACTTGGCTTAGATTCACAATGACCGACAAACGACTTGATTCGTTGTGCATGATGTACATTCATCGAAATATTGTCAAAGAACAAACAAACTTGTACAACGAAATAATTGACCGATTTGGAAAAGAGCCCAGGCGGTTGCAGTTGCTATTCACTAAGTAACAAATGTTGAAGAAAAATCATATATTTGGTTCATTTAATAATTATTTAACGTCAACACGAATAAAATATCACATTTTCTAGTCCTAAAATAAAATCACTTACAACTGACTACGCTTACACAAAATAAATAAACTTTTAATAAAAAAAAAAATCGAATTCAAAAATTGCATATTCATTTTTTTATCTGCCACCCAGACGTCACATAGGGACGGAAAAAAACTAATTCAGTATGGAGCCCCCCTATGCCTATGCGACGTCTGTTTATGTTATGTCATAACCATAAGCATAACTAATAAAGTAATTAGTTCAATTTTTAACGAGTGTGGAAGATGAATGATTTTTTTTCAATAGTTGCAATACATTCGGATTTGCCTTTCATTCGGATTTTGTATTTTCTCGAGCCAACCTACATCTTGTTTCACCATATTCGAATTACCCTATGTAGGTACAGAGGATTGACTATTGAAAGAACTGACCATAACCCCCAGATTCACAGTGGACGTTTAAACTCCACTTTTATAGTTTAAACTCCAGATCACCAGTATAAACGAACTCAGTTCAATGTTAAAACGAAGCTGTGAAATTGGGGGTAAATGTTTTACATATTCATATGTAATAAAAACCAAGAATCAAAAGAGTCCATACAAATATCTACGTTGAAAGGGTTTTATTTTTTGGAAGGGAGGAGAAAGTAAACAAATATTTCAAAGGTTATGAAAACCAAGAATAATGAGTCTATTAAAATGTATATTCCAAAGTTCTCTTTTAGAATGGGAATACAAATGTGGACAATATTTAAATTGTTTGTAATCGATGCATATGTACATGAATTTTATGACATGATTTTTTACATGTTTTTAAAATATAGTTTTTAACGTTGAATGAATCTATTTAAAGAAAAACCAACGCGATAGAAACCAGTGAGGCTTTTAAGGGCTACATAAAATTTGGCCCCAATGAAATATGACATCAAACATAAAATGAAAAGTGGCCCCAAAATGTACAGTTTTACCTGCTTAATTGCACTGACCATGGTTTAATTAATGAAACCCCACTTTTTTATCGACCTGTTCAGTTAAGCGAAACCCGTATAATTGCACGAGTCACGAGTCAATTAAAAGATAAAACATTCCTCACTGTACAAATTTCAGTGATAATTTTGGTGCTTCCATGTAACTATAATTTGTTCTAAGATTTTTTTCATAATGATTTTTTGTTTGCTTTTGGTCATTCAATTATCCGGAAAATGTTCATGTTTTTTTAATTTTTCAGCTGTTTTTTTTTCCTTAAGATGAATTAAGCAAATAATTCAATTAACCATTAGAAAAGCTAATGGTTAATTGTACTCGGTATTACCGTGTGATTATTATTAAAATAATTATATAATTCACAATTTGTTGAAATCTTTCGTACTTAATTTTGTTTGTGTTATTCTAACTATTGTAGTATAAGCTGTAGAATGATTTCAATAAACTATAAATTATATAATTCTTTAAATAATAATTACACAAGTACCCGGGTACCCGTTGGCTGTCGGGTACCCGGTAATGGTTCGGGTACCCGGGTAGCCGAAATATCCAACTACCCAGCTACCCGGGTACCCGGGTAATACCCGGAATTTCCGGGTACCTGGGTAGAAGACCGGTTACCCGGGTACAAGAGCTCTAATACTTCATATAAGGGAAATTTTCAAACGCAGTTTTGTGGGTCAATTAAGCGGGATGTTCAATTAAGCGAAGTGCAATTACGCGGGGACTACGTATATGGGAAACACTATTAAATGAAGACCTTGAAGTATTAAATATATGGCTTAAGGTTAATAAACTAAAACTCAATGTTTCAAAAACTAAATGTATTGTTTTAAATGATAATGTTAATGTTAAAGTAACAATTGATCAAGAAATAGGTAGAAGAACAAGTATTAGAAATTAAGTACTTAGGTGTCATTATTGATGATTATTTCAAAGAAAATTTCAAAAAAAGGAGGTTTCTTGCAAAGTATTAGAAATAAAGTAGGCACTATTGCCGCTATAAATATTTACAATGTTATTATAAAACCTCATTTTGAATTTTGCTCTACAATTTTATACTTAATCAATGAAAGTTCAATGAATAATCTTCAAAAACTGCAAAATAAAGCAATGCGTGCAATACTTCGATGTAGTAAACACATTTCTATAGTACTTATGTTAAATACTTAATGTGGATGAATGTAAAACAGCGTCTTTAATTCAATGTTTTATTTTTTGTATTCAAAATTAAAAATAATTTATTACCTTAATACTTGTCAAAACATATTAGTTAGGGGCCAGTTATAGCTATCATTGAAAATCATCATTGAAAATATTAATTGTCAATTTTGAGAGATTTTGAAGAAAAAACAAATCATTATTTTGATGCCAAAGTAAAGCTAATTGACTTAATAATTATTTTTAGGTAAGGGCCAGTTATAGCTATCATTGAAAACCATCATTGAAAAAGTTAACTGTTGATTTTGAGACCTTTCGAAAGTTTAATCATTGAATATTTTAATGCAGAAATATAGCTTACGACTTTTAAATTATTTCACCTTCAAAAAAAAATCATTCTGACCCATATCTTCCCCATAACGTAACTTTTAATTTTTTCAATAATCATTGGTAAAGTAGTTCATCATTGAAAAATTAAAAGTCATTTTATGAGAAAAGTTGTGCCAAATTGAATTTTGTTTTACCTAGAAATAAATATTAAGTCGATTAGCTTTACTTTGGCATCAAAATAATCATATATTTATAATAATTTAAAAGTCGTAAGCTATATCTGCATTAAAATATTCAATAATTAAACTTTCGATTTTTTTTTGATTTTGAGACCCTTGGAAAGTTTAATCATTAAATATTTTAATGCAGAAATATAGCTTACGACTTCAAAAATATTTCTCCTCCAAAAAAAATTCATTTTGATCCATATCTTCCCCATAACATAACTTTTAATTTTTTCAATGATCATTGGTAAGGTAGTTCATCATTGAAAAATTAAAAGTCATTTTATGAGAAAAGTTGTGCCAAATTGAATTTTGTTTTACCTAGAAATAAATATTAAGTCGATTAGCTTTACTTTGGCATCAAAATAATTATATATTTTTTCTTTAAAATCTCTCAAAATTGACAATTAATATTTTCAATGATGGTTTTCAATGATAGCTATAACTGGCACCTAAGGGGCCAGTTATAGCTATCATTGAAATTCATCATTGAAGAAGTTAGCTGTTGATATTGAGACCCTTCGAAAGTTTAATCATTGAATATTTTAATGCAGAAATATAGCTTACGACTTCAAAATTATTTCTCTTTCAAAAAAAAAATCATTTTGACGCATATCTTCCCCAGAACATAACTTTTAATTTTTTCAATGATCATGGGTTAAGGGGCTAGTTATAGCTATCATTGAAAACCATAATTGAAAATATTAATTGTCAATTTTGAGAGATTTTGAAGACAAAACAAATGATCATTTTGATGCAAAAGTAAAGCTAATTGACTGAATATTTATTTCTAGGTAAGGGGCCAGTTATAGCTATAATTGAAAACCATCATTGAAAAAGTTGGCTGTTGATTTTGAGACCCTTCGAAAGTTTAATCAATGCAGAAATATAGCTTACGACTTCAAAATTATTTCTCCTCCAAAAAAAATTCATTTTGACCCATATCTTCCCCATAACGTAACTTTTAATTTTAATTGACTGAATATTTATTTCTAGGTAAGGGGCCAGTTATAGCTATAATTGAAAACCATCATTGAAAAAGTTGGCTGTTGATTTTGAGACCCTTCGAAAGTTTAATCAATGCAGAAATATAGCTTACGACTTCAAAATTATTTCTCCTTCAAAAAAAATTCATTTTGACCCATATCTTCCCCATAACGAACCTTTTAATTTTTCAACGATGAACTACCTTACCAATGATCATTGAAAAAATTAAAAGCTACGTTATGGGGAAGATATGGGTCAAAATGATTTTTTTTTGGAGGAGAAATAATTTTGAAGTCGTAGTCTATATTTCTGCATTAATATATTTAATGATTAAATCTTCCAAGGGTCTCAAAATACACAGCTAACTTTTTCAATGATGGTTTTCAATGATAGCTATAACTGGCCCCTAAGGGACCAGTTATAGCTATCATTGAAAACCATCATTGAAAAAGTTAACTGTTGATTTTGAAACATTTCGAAAGTTTAATCATTTAATATTTTAATGCAGAAATATAGCTTACGACCTCAAATATATTTCTCCTTCAAAAAAAATTCATTTTGACCCATATCTTCCCCATAACATAACTTTTAATTTTTCAATGATGAACTACCTTACCAATGATCATTGAAAAAATTTTGAAGCTTACGACTTCAAAATTATTTCTCTTCAAAAAAAAATTAATTTTGACCCATATCTTCCCCAGAACTTAACTTTTAATTTTTTCAATGATCATGGGTAAGGTAGTTCATCGTTGAAAAATTAAAAGTAATTCTATGAAAAAAGTTGTGCAAAATTGAATTTTGTTTAAGGCCCCAGTTATAGCTATCATTGAAAACCATCATTGAAAATATTAATTGTCAATTTTGAGATATTTTGAAGAAAAAATGAATGAAATGAAGAATAGCCAACACCACTGAAATTAAGAAACGAAACCATACATGTAGTAGGTATGCGTTCTTTTTTTTTATTGAGTTCATTTACGTTATTAAACCACGTCGACATCCAAACAAAAATTGAGTTGTTTCCTGAGTGAGTTCGGTTTAATTTTTTCATTGCATCAAAGCCACGGAAGGTTTATGATTCGTTACATGGTTACATGCCAATATTTTTCAAAATAGGTATGTTATGTACATTACATACAATAATTATATGGATGCTGCTCTCTCTCTTTACCTACCGGACATCGGAAAATTTCTCCAAAATGTAACTAATCATTTTAGGCCTGATGTACGCAGCTCTAGCTTAGAAATCAAATATTTGTGTCTTACTGCACAACACTATCTGTCAAAAATTTGCCAGCCCTTATTTCAATTCCATTCTTAATGTCGGTACTAGTCACAACGGAATTGGAACGAAGGATTCCCTTCGACTCATAAAATCCGTGATTACTGTTGCTATCCAATAGATACGTTTTTTGAAGGATTATTTTGGACCACAAGACACATATCTAATATACATGTATCTTGATTTTGGACAACTTGATTTTAGTTTCTAGGTTCGTTTCCTTGCCTCAGAAGACAAAATTATAATAATCAATTTGGCAGCAACAACATTTTAATGAAGGTTGCTTTTCGTGTGCAAACATTTTAATGGTTAAAATCATATTAAATATATTAAAATAAAATATATGTACCTATATTAAATTATTTTTAAATATTTTTATCGTCAAAAACCAACCTAAAATGATTATTTTTAGACTTATCCATACATATGCAGGCGCGAACGCAGGAAAAAATTTCGGGGGGGGGGGCGGGGGTTGAAAAATTTAAGATGTATTGTTTCAACTCCGATTAAAATGAAAACAACTACATATTTTAAAAATTACAAAAGTTATTCTGAAAAAAAAACATTTCTCTGAAGTAAAACATTACTTGCCAGCCTGAGACAGCACAAGATTTTTTAGTTTTTTTTTTTTTCAATCGACAAAAAAAAACTTAATTTCATAATCATTTGCATAAAAATCTAAATCAGTTTATTTTTTAGAAAGTCTAAAATAAAAAAAAAATAAAAAAACCCACTGTTATCGGTGGTACTTTTGAGATCCAACGTTGAAAAAAGCTTACTTCCTTTTTGTCGACAATGATGAGAAAAAAAAGTGTACCTATATAAGTATTATACAGTTCCTTGGAAAAAAATATAAATATCATAATCATAACTATATTTTATCATAGCTAAGGGTTCTAAGTACGTGAACACAAATCAGTGCCAACTTAAGTGTCCTACTTTGAACACAGCATTGCTTAACATCATGTTTCTTGCAAAACTATTTGACCGATTTCAATCGAGTCTTCGAATTACGTCTTGTTATACTCTAGAATATTTGATTCCAAATTTTTAGTAGAATTGTAAAATGTTTGACCTATTTCTTGGGTGCTTCAAAATTACTTAGTTTTTTAGATTTTTTTTTATTTCATGGTTAGATAGCAACACATGCATGAATTTAAAACTGATGTGGTCTTATAGAAAATTTTACAACAAACAAGTTTATAGTGAACGGTTTTTTCCTAAGTTGCATATTTCCAAAATAATAAAGGAAAAGGTCGGCAAAAATGGCGTTTTTTTCACTGTTGCATTTTTTTGTAGCGAGCACAGGTTTTTCGAAGTTGCAAACTTGGCTATGGACTACTCTAACATGCCCCAACAACATATCAAAAATGCATAACTACTTTGCGAATTAAGCACTTTTTTTGTAATTATTGACTGGGCTAATAGCTATACTTTCTTAATCATTGTTCGTAGTAACAATGAAAAATAGAGAATTTTATGATCTACAAACTGTACCCGAACTTCTTTTCGATAGCATTTGCCATTAAAAAGTTATTTCCTAAAAACTGATTTTTTCGACACTTGACCATACCTTACAAGTTATTCTCCTGTCGGATCGACGGGGACTTTTTGTCATTGCTGCGTTATAGTCACTGGAAGGCCCCCACCAAGCTTAAGCCTTATCGGAATTTTGTTAAGGTTTTGAGATTTGTATGTCTATTTTATCTCGTGGAAAAAAACTGGAAACTCAAAAGTTAAGAGTGAAATTCTTATTCGAGGAAGTTAATTTGATACATTTCGGGGTGTTTGAATGACACTTAAACCAAAACGATACCATTATAAGGTCCGTCAACCTGGAACCGCCACAACTACCAATATAACTGATACAAAGTCCTTTTTATGTAATGACTTTTTTTAAAGTAGGTTCAACAGGTAAAATATTCCGAAAACCTTTCGAAAACATTGATACACTTATTACTGAGCTTTTTTATTGTCTTTCAAACCAAGAATCAAAAGAGTCCATTCAAATAATTTGTTGTGATAATGAGACGTTATGTGTTTACTTCCTTACGGAGCACAATATGAGGTCGTAATTACAAAAAACGAAGTTTAGCTTTTTATAGAATAATCTTATCGATTTGGTTTTAATTCAAGGTTGAAAAATACTCAAATGTCATTATGCTAAACTTACCAAAATAAATATTTCGAAGTGATAAGCTCCCACCTATCCATAATGTGGTGATTTTCAGGGACTTTAAATATGTTATGATATGTTCTGTGGCTACATAGAATAAAAAGGAAGACTCACATGGACAATCATGCTCGACAACTTGGCTTCAAACACCATTTTGTGTCTATAATTGTTTTCAAAATATTTTGAAACGTGCTTCCGTTTCCATCAAGACATGTACCAGTACCTAGCTAGTCAAACTTGCCGCCCAACGTTATCATATGGTTCTCATTTTCGTTTACATTTGCGCTAAGTCAAATTGAAAAAATGAAACTTGCGTTTTGAGAATTTGGACCAAAGCACAGACCTTAAAAATTCAATAATCTGCACGTCAGATTTAGTCTGCAAACGTACTACATAGTTTATAATCTGTCTGATGGTTAAAATAATAGCTTCAGCATTATCTTCTATAGGTACCTATACTTGCTCTCGCTTCAGATTCTCAAACCTTATCTACCTAACTTGTTGGCTATCTGTTGAGACCATTGCCAATCACGTTTTATCCTGTAGGTATCAATGTTTTAAAGTTTTGTTTATAATGTAGACCAAGATTTTGAATTTCCTTTCGGCATTTTATTCGAATTATTTTTCCTAAGTGGACCCATTTTATATCTATTATATTTTTTCATATCAGATAAACAAAATTTTCATTTCTCCTTCCAACTCTCAAACAATTTTTTTTTTAAATTTAAATGACATCGATGGCGGGGCTTACTTTGAAATTGAATTCTGCATTGCATACTTTTAGGGAATACTGTTATTTTCCAATTACCAAACCAAATTCTATTTTATATGTGTCTAATAATTATGGTTTTTTTTTTTTTTATTTCGAGTATACAGAAGGAGGAGACTTTTTTATGTTTGGCACTAAATTTAGAGGTCAAACCATGGAGTACTTAACTTGGAAATCCGTCAAATCACCAGCCCAAAAATCGAACTAAATTCCCTCATCATCAGTTTTTTGAAATTTCGTGTTTAAAAGTGTGGTGGTTCTAGCTTGACGTCAAGCTGGAACCACCACAAGTAGGAGGGGTTATTAAAGTAGAACTAAAAACCAAACCAGTGGGAGTTGAAAGGCCAAATTTGTAATTTTTCCAATTTAACTCATTGTGCATCTAATCCGTATTTTTTTTTTTTTTTAATGGACGAGTGTAGAAAGTCTCCACAATTTTGTGTGTTTGGACCTACATTTCAAGGTCAAACCATGGAATATTTAATTGGGAGTTCCGCCAAATCAGGAGCCCAAAAATTAAACTAAAATATGGCATCATTAGTTTTTTTGAAATGTTGTGTTTTCGAGTGTGGTGGTTCTAGCTTGACGTCAAGCTGGGTCCACCACAGATTTAAGGGGTAAGGGTAGGAGTATTAAATTTGGAATTCCGCCAAATCACCAGCCCAAAAATCGAACTAAATTCTCTCATCATTAGTTTTTTGAAATTTTGTGTTTGAAGGTGTGGTGGTTCTAGATTGACGTCAAGCTGGGTCCACCACAAGTTTGAGGGGCAAGGTATTTTAGTTCTCCATCGGGATTGGGGTACTTAATTAGCCCAAAAATCAAACTAAATTATGGCATCATTAGATTTTGGAATTTCGGTTGTGGCGGTTCCAGCTTGACGGACCTCCTGGTTAGGCTAATTTAATATTTTTTAAATGCTTATTATTACACTTTTCATACAACCAAGTTTCTAAAAATTACGCGTAAAATTTAATGCTTCAAAAACAATACTCTATCCAACCTTTCTCTTTGTTCTGTTATGTAATCAATAATGTTTCAAGACCTTAAATTTAAATATATATGTTTATATCTTAATCTTAATAATAATTATCAATGTGAAAGTTTGTCTGTCTGTCTGTTTGTTCCACTTTATCTAAGAAAATACTGAAATGATTGGAATGAAAAGAGTTTGGATGTAGGGAATGAACATAGGCTAACTATTTATTTTCAAAAATTTTTAAAAGTGCAACAAAAAACAGTTAAAATGCAAAAAATATGGTTTCGGTGAAAATGGTGAAGTTATACGCAATTGTTTCGACTTTAATGGAGATCCTTTATATAGAATATAGAAACGAAAAATTATTTTATTTTTATAGTGAAGTGATTAAGGCACCAAAAACTAAATATCCTAGGAACTCAAATAAATTAAAGTAAACCTTGTTGAATAGTGTCTAATGCAATACTATATACTAATAGGGATAATGCAAGTCATGAAGAGAATGAAAATTATTTAGAAAGATAAATATGTAGATATCGGTTTGCCACAGCGTGAAAGAGAATGCAAACAACTACTATCTGGGATGTAGTAATTGCATTCAAGAGGCCTTGCCCATCGTAACCTTAACCAGAAAATTTCTTCCTGGACGAACATGAAATTTTTTCAAGTATTTTCAAAAATGTGGAAAACAAACATAAAGATCAATTATGGACGAATTGAGCACCTTTCCCTTTAAACAAACTATAAAATACAAAGTTCAAGCTGTTACAAATTTTATGATATCGAAACCTAGTTTGAATGTACTAAATTCTGAACTTCCATTAACCTATGCTTTAAGCGATTTCAGTTTGAACCAATACTTGTAAATTTCTAGTCTAAAAACAGATCACTGAGTTGCTAATTAACTTTTCCAGATTCTTCACCTAATTGTGTTTTTGTACTAACATTCTATTTTCAACTTCAGATCACTACTACTAAAATTCTATTTTCAACTTCAGATCACCAAGGTCCCGCATTGCCAACTATAGTTAACGAAGAATTCTTAACCTTCATCCGACCATTCTGGGTCTCTATTACGAAAAGTACACTTAATTGTCTGACATATACATGTTCTTCGATTTCTTAAATGTTCCAGTGTTTGGCCAATACTGATCGTGTACTTTATAACGCTGATCTGTATTACAATGAAACGACAAATTGAAAAAAAAAACAAAAATTAAAATCGAGTTTTTATTCATTTCGTTGGCCTTAATTTTATAAACATTAATATTAATTACTAAAAATATGGACAAAAGTATCTTTTGTTTTTGATGTTATTGTTTTTGTTATTTTATTAGATTTTATTAGTGCCTAAATGTTAATTTATATAGGGTCGTTGTAGTGTCTTGTGTAAATAAATGAAATCAAACTCTAGACCTATGTATATATAATTGTATTATTATTTTTTCTTATTGGCTTACGTTAATTGTAAATTTTACTATTAAATGTTTAATATAGAGAATATAATATAATTATTTATTGTTATATGTTGGATTTTTTCCTCTGATTAATTTTAAACAAATACAAAGAAACTATTAAGTTTCCAAAAATGGAGAACGAAGGTGGTGAAATTAGAATATTAGAAAAAAGACCATTTGTGAAAAATTTTTATAGAATTTGCCCATTTTGTCGATGAATAACAAGAAATTTAATTTTCGAAAACGAAGCAACGTATGTACGTTCTTTTTGTTTGGGCTCTTTTGTTGGTCGAAATATACATCAGACTGCATAAAATGCGTTGTTTCTGATTTGTTGCTAAGTTGCTTATGATGTTGGCCTAATGAATAACAAATCTTACAAGCTCGAGTGTCAAGCACAAGCATGACAAAAATTCAAACTCGCTTTTTTTAGTTATTGGCTTTTCAACACTGAAGGGATAACTCTCGGTTAAAACTTCGCTCTACAACTTCAAGGTAACTTAATTTGCTTTATGTTCAGCCCCAAATCGTCTTTGTAGACTCAATCACACTTATCGGAACACACACTACTCTCCAATCATAAACTATTTTCGAAACAACTGCTCGAGTTTGATAGAAAATCAACTTAATTAATAGAGTGGAATTTTCAATAGAAACTTGCGGGTACCATTGGCTGTTAGAAATTGCAATACATATGTATATATGTCTCGGACTTTGGTATTTTGACTATTTTTAAAATAAACATTGTGGAAAGTTGCCGAATGTTGCACCTCTGGTGCTAGTCAAACTGTATCATGCACATTCGGCAGATAATTGGCCGTGTGGTGTTTGTAATAACGCTGTCTGGTGAGTTTCCTCTTTCCCAAATTGCCAAGAATTTTTCCAATTGGAAAGAAAATTACCAATATAAACCCAAACAAAATAGACTATCTCAGTGACATGGGTTGTGCACTAAACAGTTAATCTTCTTGAATATACACTCGCGAGCAAAAAAACGGCATCACTCAAGTTTGCCTTCTAAAAACTACAATCGCGATGGATACAAAATCTATAATAAATTGTTAATAGGCTTGTTTTAAAGCATGAACTTAAAACTTTAAATTAAGGGTAAAATCATAAAAATCCGTCGGTTAGATTTCGCACTTTCCGCCATAATAACAAAAATAACAAATTATACTTGTTAAATTTGGCAAGATTTTGAAACTTTGATACGCAATAAATGTGCCCATAGTTGGTCTTTAATGTTGATTGTGCTGTTAAAAGTAAATTTCAACATATTTCGACTTATTAGGCCTCCTAATCTTAGAAAATAATGGAAACCACGCCTGCAGAAGTTAGTCAAGTTGTCACACTACTGCAACAAGGTATAAACCAATGTACTGTGTCCCGTTAGCTCGGTCTAAGACAATCTTGCATATCAAAGATCTACGGAAGGTTTGGACAAACTCGTAGGTTAGTGTAAAGGCCAGGATCTGTGTGTCACCTGATATTATGACTGACTTATCGTGTTGGCGTTTCTCCGAAATCGTGCTCTGACTAGCGTTGACGTCCAACAATAGCAGAGACGGGTACGATAAGGACTCGTAAGTTAATGGACAGTTAGGAGACGACTTAAGGAAGCAGACCTTACCCCAAAATGTCCCGCCACGGGACCAAAATTAACTGCAACTCATCGACAAGTTCGAGTACGATTTTCACTATGCACTACAATTTGAAAGTTGAGCAAATTGTAGTGCATAGTGAAAATCGTACTCGAACTTGTCGATGAGTTGCAGTTAATTTTGGTCCCGTGGCGGGACATTTTGGGGTAAGGTCTGCTTCCTTAAGTCGTCTCCTAACTGTCCATTAACTTACGAGTCTTCATCGTACCCGTCTCTGCTATTGTTGGACGTCAACGCTAGTGAAAGCACGATTTCAAAGAAACGTTATCACGATGAATCAGTCATAACATCTGACGCAACACAGATCCCGGCCTTTACACTAACCTTCAAGTTTGTCTAAACCTTCCATAGATCTTTGATACGCAAAATTAGCTTAGACCGAGCTGACGGGACACTGTACAATTGGTTTACTCCTTCTTGCAGAAGTGTGACAACCTAACCAACTTCTACAGGCGTGGCTTCCATTATTTTTTAAGATTAGGAAGCCTAATAAGTCAAGATATGTTAAAATTTACTTTTAACAGCACAATCAACACCGAAGACCAACTATGGGCGCATTTATTGCGTATCAATGTTTCAAAGTCTTGGCAAATTTAACAAGTATAATTTGTTAATTTTGTGTTATTATGGCGGATGGCGCGAAAACTAACTAATGGATTTTGATGATTTGACCCTTAAATTAAAGTTTTATGTTCAAGTTTTAAAACGAGCATATTAACAATTAATTATAGATATTGTATCCATCGCGATTATAGTTTTTAGAAGGCAAACTTGAGTGATTCCATTTTTTGCTCGCGATAAACAATATCCAATGATCTCTATTATACATAAATTTTTTAAAATAATTTTATACTTTACTTTAAACAAATCAAAACACAAAAATCTTTCACGCACTTTGTTTACTGTTACACAATATACAAAAAAAATTAGGTCAAATTACTTTTTTCTTGTTCTTGAATAGACGTCAAATTAGGTACCAAGTACCCTTAGAAGATGGGATTTTTTTTTGGAATAGCAACCAGGTGACACGTGCCAATAAATCAATTCGTGCATAGCGAAAAAAAAATAAGCAATCGACACAAGTTACAAACATAACTGATTAAACCAAACAAAAAAGAAACAGAATAAGTAGATATTTCTGGTAAACAAAAAAAAAAAAAAAATCATAAGATCAGAACTAAAAAGTAAGACAATAGTAACCTAACCAAAAAAGGGTTCTAATTATACAATGTGCCTGCTGTATAAAACGACAAATGGCAAAACTCTCAGCTGTAACAAACAAATGTGAACAAATCAGAGTGCAAATCCCCAAAAAATACAAAACAAAAAACAAGCTAATTCCCACGACAGTCGGCCCAATAAGAATACGTAGGGCGGCCATGGCGAAAAAAATGAAAATTGACGAGGACAACACAAAATGGACGAGGGTTAACAAAGGTTCATCACCAACGAAGCATGTAGCAGCGCCAATAATTCCACCAGACGTCAACAGATTCTCAATCCTAAGAGAAATAAAACTGACTTCAAGAAAAACATCAGACTCATGTAATCCAGAAGCGAAATGGGCAGCAGAAAGCAACAGCGGCAGCAGTAATACAAGCAGAAACCACACCTCCAACACCACCACTTCCACCACCAACAACAACACCACAAGCAGCAGCAACACCAACACCAGAGATAGCAGCAATGAAAACGTTACCACCAACGAGTCCAAGTCCAATAAGACTCAAGGAAAGTCCGGTAAGTTTGGCCCACCTATGACTCTCTTAAACGCCAATATAAAAGAAATTATCAGTCAGTTGAAGGGAAAAGAGGGGTTCGGTTTTAAAATTAGGATTTTTGGAAATGAAAACAAATTATATTTGGACAATCCGGTGGCCCATGAAGAATTCATGAAGGCCCTCAAGGAAAGCGAGGAAGTGGAAGGCTTCTCCTATACTTTGAATCAAAAACAAACAGTAAATCTAATTTTAAGGGGCCTCACGTTGGATTTTCTCCCGGAGGAAATCCAACAAGAAATTGAGCAAAAAATTAAAGATGCAGTGGACAGTGTTTCCCACTTTGAAACTCTCCGTTCAAAAACACTCCCGCTATTCCTTGTTAAGCTTAAGCCAAGCGTTTTACCTGTAGAAATTTTGAAAATTAAAAGTCTGTTTAACACCCAAATAAATAAATAAATCGGGTGGCACAACGGCTCATGAAGAACCAGGGCCTAGTGACTAACAACTCGCAACCATTCCTGTGTGCGCCTTTCGACAGGAATGGAAGGGACAATTTTATGCCGAATCCGAACGGCTAGACGAGAAGCACTTATTCGTGACAAGTGATACTCTTGGAGAATTTGTCAATTCCTAGCAAGAGGCAGTAGCCCTGAAAAAAAACTTTTTAATTTGTATGTGGACGAGGCTGGGAAGCGGTCCCAGACCTCCAGCGTGACAGTCGAACACCCAAATAAGCTGGGAAAAACCAAAGGGTAACCAGGGCGTACTTCAGTGCAGGAGGTATCAAGACTTTGGACACCTAGCTAAAAACTGTGGCAAAAGCTACCATTGTGTAAAGTGCCTAAACAAGCACGATCCAGGGAAGTGTACGACAACAAAGGACGACACCTCCAAGGCCAAGTGCGTTAACTGTTGGGGGGATCACCCTGCTAATTACAAAGGCTGTACAATTTTTAAAAATCACAGTCAAGCAAAGTATCAAGCGTTACAAAAAACAATTGAAAAAAAAAAGCAAGTTGTTAGTAACTTCCACAGGACCTCCCCAGCAGGAAGCCTGGTTACCCCTAGGGTTAGCTATGCTAGCCACTTCCAAGAAAAACACCCATTCCCAACCTTCCAAACAGGTGTCTACACACCCAATCAAAACAAGAACAACCTGAGTCAATTCTTTGAAATGTCAAAGGAGTTATTCGAGATGGAGGTGACCCAGCTGCTGAGCAAAATTAAGGACTTTATAAAAAAAGTCAATACAATGAATAGTATACAAGAGAACAGGGCGGCTTACCTGAACCTCATCGAGAAAGTCTTATTAAGCTCTAAATAATGCAACTAAAAATTCTAACATATAACATTTCGTCCTTAGTGGAAACTAGCAGGAGGATAGAACTTGCAAAAATCCTCACTGCAAACAACAGCCAGGTCGCCTTCATCCAGGAGACCCATCTTTCATACCGACACAAAGTTTTTATTGATACCTATAACGTAGTAAGGAACGATCTAAATCAAGGGGTCGCAATTTTGATCAGAAACAATATTAGATATAAGATAGTTCAGCACCAGTTAACCCTACCGTTTACTTTTATATCAATAGACTTAAAATTTAACGACACGAATAAAAAAATCCTGTTGGGTTCGCTTTATGTTCCCTCCAATTACCCACCAGAATTGTTTAAGGTGGAGTAATCCAAAATTAACTCTCTATCAGAATCATTTGACTCAACAATTGTAGGTAGTGATCTAAATGCCAGACATACGTCTTGGAGAGACAGTGTCATAAACCAAAACGGAAGAACGCTAACGAACTGGGTTCAATCGACTACCCCCCTGCTGCTAAATAATCCACCACCTGACCCAACTTTCCCACGCAGCGGTGGATATTTGGATCACTACCTTATTTCACCTCAAATAATAAATAATTTTAACCCAAATTTTCAAACACGAACCCTACCCTCCTTCTCTGACCACTGCCCATTCGAACTGAAGATAAGACTAACAGACACCGTGCTCCCACTCTTGGATCCAACCCACACAAGAGCATTTAAAGATACTAACTAAGCCAACTTTAAAACAGTTGTAAGCCATCTCCATACATCTGCCTTTCCAACGTCGAAATAGATAGACATATAAAACAATTTTGTGAAGCCATAACAGTACTGCCAATGATCATTCCAAAGAAGTTGAAATTCAGTTCAAGATATATAAAAACCTCCCAGAGGATATTGAAGCGCTTTTTAAAAAAAGCACATATGGCAAAAACAACTTAAAAAAATTTACCACAGGAACTTCAACAGAACCAGCCACGCATATAAAGAACTCTCGAACAAAATTTCACTTCTAAGGAAAATAATTCAAGACAGAGTAAGGCTGTGGCTAAACAAACAGGAACTAAGTTGTCCAACATCAAACCACGGCTAAAATCTTTTAAAGAAATCTTTAAACTAGCAGGTAAAGCAACAAAATTCAGCTGCGAAAAAATTGAGGTTAACGGAGACACCATAACAAAGGAAGAGCACAAAGTCAGAGTCCTATCAGAATACCTAAAAGAAGTTTATAAAAAAGTTACCCCAACCTTTTACCCTAGGCTGAACAGCCAAGTATTAGAAACCATTCAACCTATCAGAGATACTAAGCCAGAGAACATCTTCATTTTCAATAGTTCGAATTCCTCTCTGAATCCCTTAGGAAACCAAATTTTTACATCCGCAAACGAGGTCTCAGTAATCATAAGACTTATGAATGCCAAAAAATCCTCAGGCCCAGATAAAATCTCCAACTTCCTGATCAAAAAAATTTTCTCACTGCCCCTCCGACAGCGGAGTTCCCCAAGGATCGATCCTTGGCCCACTCCTATACGACACTTACCTCTATGATTTCCCACATACACACTTTACCAATAATGAAACCACATCAGAAGCAATACTATTTGCTGACGATACGCTAGTATATGCAAAATCAGATTATCCAATAATAGCTACGCGGAAACTGAAAGCCCACCTAGAAGTCATTAATGACTACTATAAAAAATGGGGGATTTCCATTAACAAAAACAAGTCGGAGGCCATTTGTATCAGGAACGCCAGCGGTAAGGGTAGAGAGGGTGCTGTCAGAGAGAGTAGGGAATTATCCCTGACAATAGATAACACGAGAATTCAATTTCAAAACAACGTTAAATATCTCGGTATCCACTTTAACAATAATCTTTTCAAATTTAACAACCATACCCGAGCAAGCAAAAAGAAAGCTATAAAAAATACCAACATGCTAACTCCATTCATGAAACATGACATGCTTAGTAAAAAAACAAAACTCTTGTTCTATAAAACCTTAAAAAGACCAATCTTAATGTATGCCTTCCCAATATGGTTTTCAATTTCACCAACAATAGTTAAAGAATTGGAGAAGTTCGAAAGGAAAATCTTGCGCCACTGCATCAACCAAAACTTCAAATCAAACAACAAAAGATACTCGAACCAACACATATACAATGAAGCTATGTCCATAATCTAATGTTTAAAACGATGGACAAATGCCGTTTTTCAGAAAACGAGTTAATTCAAAACCTGATAAGGCTCCAAAATGACATTAATTGGTCAGCTACAACGTATCCTTCCCCAATAGGGGTGGTTCTTGAGGGCCCCCATGAAGACTTATTATGATGAACTCAACCCCTCTTAACCTCTTAAAACTTTAAATTAAACAAACAAACAGAAAAAAAAAACAACAAATAAATACATATATATAGAAATTCCATATACGAGAGATATCGGTGGGCAAAACTTCACCCTATTATACATATTAACTATGTTAATTATATCATATAAATTTATTATATCCATATATTGTACTCTAGAGATAACAATGGCGGCTATTAGTAATGATTATAAAGAAAAATAATACTCAAGATATCTAAAGATTTAACAAACTCAATATAATAAAACGCTCAAATATGTATAAACTCAATGTATAATGTATAATTTAAAAAAGAAACAAATACAAATATAAAAGTAAAAATTCGAATATCGTTTGATTAAATATTTTAAAACACTAAAATCAAATAAGCAAAACAAACAGTCAAATACAAAATATAAGAAGAAGACGTAATTAATGCAACTTCAAATATAAACCATCTCAAAAATACAACAGTCATGATTTTGTAACTTAACTTAAATAAACTGAAATTATAAAATCAAAACAAAAAAAATGAATAAATATATATTTAAAAAGACAAAACATCAAAAGAAAACAAATTCTTATTACTACTATGCTGTCGCATAGGAAACAAAAAGAAAATTCATGTAGGCTCACGCAAACAAAAAACAAAAATTAAACAAATATATAAAAAAAAATATATATAATGGGTGATTTTTTAAGAGTTTTAGAACTTTAAAAAAAAAAAAAAACACAACAAATTCGAAAAAATTAATGAAATATTTATTTGAATCGATAGATAGATAGAACCTTGCAATTTAATGTTTAAAGATAATTTCATGCAAATGTTGACCGCGGCTGCGTCTCAGGTAGCCCATCCGCTGAGTCCAATTTTGGCATATTCTTTCACACATATCGGCCGGTATCTCACGAATGAATGCATGGATGTTGGCTTCCAGTGCGTCAATCGAAGCGGGCTTGTCCCTATAGACATTAGCCTTGACATACCCCCACAAAAAATAGTCTAATGGTGTCAAATCGCACGATCTAGGCGGCCAATTGACCGGCCCGAAACGTGAAATTAACTGTTCACCAAACTTGCCTCGCAATTGCGCCATTGTTTCGCGTGCTGTGTGGCATGTGGCACCGTCTTGTTGAAACCACATATCATGCAAGTCAAGAACTTCCATTTCGGGCAAAAAAAAGTTTGTTATCATCGCTCGGTAGCGTTCACCATTGACAGTAACGCTGCGATTCGCATCATCTTTGAAGAAATATGGCCCAATAATGCCGCCGGCCCATAAACCGCACCAAACAGTGGCTTTTTCGGGATGCATTTGTAGCTGTTGCAATGCTTCTGGCTGATCTTCACTCCAAATGCGGCAATTTTGCTTATTTACGTACCCATTCAACCAAAAATGAGCCTCATCGCTGAACACAATTTTTCGATAAAAAAGCGGATCCTCGGCCAGCTTTCCAAGAGCCCATTCACCAAAAATTCGGCGTTGTGGTAGGTCGGCTGGCTTTAGTTCTTGCACCAGCTGTATCTTAAAAGGCTTTACGCCCAAATCCTTCCGCAAAATTTTCCACGTAGTGCTGTAACAAAGGCCTAACTGCTGGGAACGGCGCCGAATCGACATTTCGCGGTCTTCTGTCACACTAGCTGATACGGCCGCAATATTTTCTTCACTACGCACAGTACGTAAACGTGTTAGTGGTTTAATGTCCAACAAAGTAAATTTGGTGCGAAATTTGGTCACAATCTTCCGAATAGACTGCTCAGAAGGTCGAGTATGCCGACCATAAAATGGAAGCAGCGCGCGATGAACATTTCGAACCGAACACGAATTTTGATAGTAAAATTCAATAATTTACAAGCGTTGTTCATTTGTAAGACGATCCATGGTTAAATTGCAAACCAAACTGAAGCTGTTTGACAGTGACACAAGGTACTAAACACACGTCAGCTGTCAAAACCAGTGTTGCCAAAACAAACCAGCTAAAAAATCACCCGTTATATATATGCTAATGTATAAATGTATATAAAATAATCATACTAGGTTTACATCAACCAATTCTGGTTAAATTAGTTTAGTGATAGTGCATATAATCTAATTAAATTAGCTTTAAGACTTCATAAACACCTGCGATAAAAAGAAGCCATGAGGCAAAACAAAATCTTTAACAGAACGAGCAGGCCATACATTACAGCCGCCATTATAAGTATTATTAAAATACAATACAATACAATACAATACAACACCCTTACAAGAAGAAATAGAGGAACTGTCCTTGTTGGAAAAAAGTGAAGCAGTTTTTAAAATGGTGTGAGGTCTCACCACTGATCTCTATAATACACTGGATAGTGGATTCATATAAAAATCTTGAAGCAAATTGAAGGCAAATTATAACAGTGCAAGGATACAACTGTTGACAGTTGTCAATTTTTTTTTTAGTTTATAACAGTTTAAATTGTATTAAAATGGTGGTTTTTGTTTACATTTTTTTATTAGCTGATGTTTTTCGCGAGTGAGGTAGTAAGTTATTTATAATAGATCATAAAAAAATGATTTTAATTGATTTTTTCATAGTACGGAGTAAATTATTTCGAGATCAGCAACAAAAAAGGAACTGACTTGTGGTTGGGTGTGGATGCTCTTGGTTTGAGCATCTATGAACAGGAAGACAAGCTAACTCCAAAAATTGGATTCCCATGGTCTGAGATCAGGAATATTTCATTTTCAGAAAAGCGCTTCATCATTAAACCGATTGACAAAAAAGCGCCCGACTTTGTGTTCTTTGCCCCACGCGTCAGGATCAATAAGAGAATTTTGGCCCTATGCATGGGTAACCATGAATTGTATATGCGTCGTCGCAAACCAGACACAATTGATGCCCAACAAATGAAAGCATAAGCCAGGGAGGAGAAGAATGCCAAGCAACAGGAACGAGAAAAGCTGCAACTGGCACTGGCAGCCCGCGAACGCGCCGAAAAGAAACAACAGGAATACGAAGACCGTCTCAAGCAGATGCAAGAGGAAATGGAACGTTCACAAAAGGACCTCGTCACAAGAGATGATTCGTCGTCTTGAAGAGCAATTAAAACAATTGCAAGCGGCAAAGGACGAGCTCGAACTCCACCAAATGGAGCTACAATCAATGTTGCAACGTCTCGAAGAGGCTAAACACATGGAACAAACCGAGAAAATCAAACTCGAAGAAGAAATCCAAGCCAAACAGGCTGAGATACTTTTAATTTAATTAACAATTTTAATTTTATAACATTTTATAAGACGCGTACTACGGAAAACGAGCGCTCGGTATATATTTTATCTGTTACATACGCATAAACAATTCTTAAACTGAATTTCTTCAACATGTATTTAAGTTTGAGAGAAATATTACAATTTTTAATGAACACTTATTAAAATTAATGGAAAACAATAGCAAATTAAACAATTTTATTTATGTTTTGGTTTCGTTTGCGTTTGTACCACAAACAAACCAAACCAGTGATGTCAAACAAACAGCTGATATCAATGCACGACTTTTTGTGATGATAAAAAACTATCTCTTTCTTTCCTTCGGTAAAAAAAGAGACAAAAGTGTGCAAGGATACAATTGTCAGATTGAATTTGAATCCACTATCCAGTGTATTATAGAGATCAGTGGGTCTCACAAACACAAATGCATTACAGCAGGGACGGAGTGATTTTTGAAGGCAACTCACTAGGGCGCCATCAGAATAGTCATTTTTGTTATTTTCCGAAGTTGTTTTAGTGGAATGTTCTAAAAAAAAAAAGAAAGAGTACGTGCGTGAAGTAATTTGTCAATCGTTGTTATAATTTGTTACTGAACAGACAAATTAACATTGAAACATGACTAACAAGTTGGCGACAGAACAAATAGATATTTTATTACTAACTTAAAACGTAAAAAATCGCTTTAATAACAAAAAATAATTTTCTCCTAAGAAGAGCGCTTAACAGATAGTTGCGCCTTTCAACCTCCAATATAATCTCATGCGCCCCTGTTAACAAGAAATTCAGTTTAACATTTCTGGTTCTTAAATTCTAACAAAAAAATTATGTGCACATTTTCAACTAAATTATAATATTCTTGACTTAATTTAAAGTGTAACCCATTCAAAATATATTGTTTAATAGTTCATCAATCTAAAGACAAAAACTTTACAGCACTTTTTTTGAGAAAAATATAATAAAATTCACCTGTGAAAGGAAAAGCTTTTATCCCCTTCTGATCTGGCTGTCATCTACAAAGCCTTTATTCGTCCAAAACTTGAGTATAACTCTCACATTTGGGCAGGTGCTCCAATAACCTACTTGAGTTTATTGGATAGAATTGAAAAGAGAGCTCTTAAAATGATAGGTGAAAGAACTATAACGGAAACATTCTCATCTCTTGAGCACCGTCGAAATGTTTCATGTCTTTCGTTATTTTACCGTTATTTCCATAAACAATGCTCTAGTGAAATAGCCAGTTGCATTCCTCCCCTTAAACAATTCAACCGTAATACTCGCGCTTCTAGGAATGCCCATCAGTTTACCCTTGAGCCCAATTTCGGACGTACTGTTAAGTACAGAGATTCTTTCTTTAGTCGCACTACTCGAATGTGGAATGCTCTACCCAGCTCAATTTTCCCCTCCCATTGTGATCTACAGACGTTCAAAACCAATGTGCATCGGTATCTCCTTTTAAATCCCCTCCAATCTACCTAATCGCTCGTGCTGTGTATATCATCTTAAGGGTAGTCACAACCCCTTTTGCACGCGCTTAATATAAAAAAAAAAAAAAACAAAAAAAAAAAGCTTTTATCCACACCCCTGAACAATGCACTTCATGTTTTTTTTGAATTTATAAGAAGATCACCATAATGTCTAATTAATGCACTTTAAATTATTTGTTTTTTCAGAGTAATTGTTATATTAATTTGGGTTTTAACTTGTACCAATTTTTTTTTTCTTTGTTTTTTCTAATCACACGCTAACGATTTGACACTTCTGGTTCTTAAAAATTGCTTCACTCACGTACACTGTATATGTGACAAATACCTCTTCCTCTATTTCTTCTTTTAAGCAAGTACCCTTGTGTCATCTTCAAATGGCGTCAAAAAACTGTTATACGTATAGGGAATCCACTATCCAGTGTATTATAGGGATAAGTGATCTTGACATATTAGTATTTGTATAGGATATCGGACAGATTGGTTGTTTTTGACATTTCACATGTGGATACAAACGTTTACGAAAATTGTGTGTCATTAGCTGTTTTATTTATTTATTTATGTATTTATTTCATTAATTTAGGTATTTTAGAAGGAAATTGACGTTTGTTGATAAAAGGAGACGAGAAAGGTTTTGAGTCATTGCGTAATGGTGGATTTACATGTATCTCCGTCTGACGTCTGCAAAAAAAGAGGATGCACAATTAAAATTTACACTTGTTGGATAGAGAGGGAACACCAAAATGCAGAAGAATTTCGTACAAGCAGATTATAGGAAGTGGTATAATGCAGATATGAAGACGAACATGTTCATCTTCTTGATGGTTCTCTTTCACACACTCGGGTTTCTGTCATGCATCTGTCCCGCTCCACTTTTCTTCATATTTGCAGACGAAGATACATGTTAATCCAGCATAAGTTCTATCTAGGCAAAACCTAAAATAAATTAAAAGTAAAAATGTCAATTTCAGAGCTGGTGTTTTTCAGAAAGTGTAATCGGTTCTATGGACGTCAACTCGTTACATCGGTTTATTAATCTCGACAACGGCAGGAATATGATATATCCGGGAAAAGATACCGAAAATGAATTTAGAGGTGTGGTGTTTTCACCTATTTGGGTGTGGTGAGTTTTAGTATGGAAAAGCAACTGGGTTGGACGAAACCTTTCACCATAATCAATGTGTGAGCGGATGATTATAGTTTTTTTGTACCGCCATCTGTCCAAGAGTAGTAGAAACCTTATGTCGATTTCTTTTCAACTATTGGAGATCAAATCTTTTTTTTTGTTGTAAGGAACTCGCAAACAAAATAATTTTTTTTCTGTGATTGTATGTGTGTGCAATTTGACAGGCCCGAACGCACAATTCTTAAATTTTTTTTTGAAAATGGAAAATTGTAATTCTATCTACATATAGTAAATTTAATTTAATTTATTTTATTTTATTTACTGAAGAACGTGAACTTTATACTTTTACACCACGGAAATAATTTAATTGAACAAATTGACTGAAAAGCCAAACGTAAACAAAAGCCAGAGAAATGTCAAATCTTCCTAGTGTGTGTGCAAGTCGGTGTAAATCTTTCTAAAATTAAAGATTTGATTTGTTTAGAAAATTTGATCTTTTCTTCTAAACAAATCAAATTTCCCCTTCACGATTTGATTTTTTTGTTGAAAGGAAATCCACATTAAATAACTTTTGGAAAATGGCGGAGAGCTTCAATTTTTAAAGTTGTTAAACCGTATGACCTTATATGTGTGAGAGGGGAAATTTAATAGAAAAAAGTACCGAATTTGGTTGGAGTAAATTGAAACGTCATATGGAATGAACATATTCAAAGTTTATTGAACACGAGCTGACGTGATTTGAGTTCGGGCTACACTTAATTTTTTTTATGAAATAGTTATTAATTTTCTTTAAATTATTACAAAATGTAAGCAAAAAGTGTAGTGGTGACTATACATATTTGGAATATAATTTTTTTGCGTAAATTAAAATTAATTTATAATTCTCATCGTCTATTGTAAAATTGTAGAATTACGAAGTGCAAATCCGAAAATTGATAATCATCGGTAGAAACTTGAGATACGACATTTTTTATAAGCAAATAAAACGAGTGTGTGAGGTGAGTTTAGAAAATTTTAATGAGGAAATAAGTGCTATTGGCAATTTATACAGATTATCTTTTATCACCACATTTTGGAAACTCTGGCGGTTCCAGCTGGCCAGCGGAGCGCTGGACCGCCACACAAATTTATTTCGTATATTGTTGTTGGCTATAAATACATTATATCTGGTGCTATTGTTGAAAGATCCTTGCTGAGAACCCATCGGCCGCCATTTAGCCATAATTTGTGTGACGTGTTGTTGGTGTATAAATCCCGTATTTCGTGGTTGGTGTATTTTAATCCTCACAAGGAGACGACTTAAGGTTATGTGCGGTAATACCGACCAACACTCGGGGATAGCGGATTTCATTTCGAGAACGCCCTCTCCAGTAGGGTATCAGGTGAATCTGAAGAAAACTCAAAACGTTAAGCTATCTATTTATAAATTTAAAAAAAAGTAAAGTTCCCACTGAAACTATTTAAACTTACCCTTATTATCGTTAAGAAGAAAAAGTAAATTAGTTCAATTAAAAGATTTCTCACGTCCAACTGATTCCTTTCAATCGGTGATCCTGGTGCTGTTTTGTTCCAGATTTATGTATATTTAGTTTTATTTCGTTAAGATTACGAGACGTGAAGTTTTTTTCATCAAACATATTATCCTTTTTGCTATATTATAATATACTTTCTTTTTCTTATTATTTTTTTTATATTTATTTTGTTATTTACCATAGTTTTTTTTGTATTAACTATTGCTATTATCATCTTATATTATATATATTTTCTAAATTTTGATATTTTTTTGGTGATTATTAAATTCCCTTTGTAAGTGAAGGTGATTGTTTTTTTCATGGCCTATCATATGTTTTACTTTAGTTTCGTCGATTCTTTCCGTTTGTGATAATAATCACCTCCATAGAGCTCTAAGAAGTTAGGGAATTGTTTCATAATCTAGGTCCTTTCCAGATTTTGATGATAGTCTTTTCGAGAAAAAAATCTGTCTCACGTTGTTATTGCTTAATTTATCTTTCATGTTCCTTTTTTTTGTTAGCTGTAAAATAAGAAAAGAAAATACGATTTTCTACATTAATGTTCATTTACACAATTTTAAATTCTAGCTGATTACAATAATCTTATGTTACTATCTTATGCAAAATTCAATAAAACTTCATTGATCGTCTCCTTAGTATGAAATTACGTCTTTTCTTGATTTGTTAAGAGAAGCGAAGCTACTACGGTGAAGATGGTATGACCGGAAAGTAGTCATCACCGTTAAGGGGGAATCCTAAATAAGGTCACTGGATTCCTAAGTTGGGTGGGTTTGACAACACTGCGATGACACCAGCAGTGTCAGGAAGTGGTGATCGTCTGTCCGTGGTCTTATTCTGGTGTGATTATTCTAGGCCTGATTTATGTTTATTTGTTTGCAGGTGAGGTTAAGCTTCGGGGCAAGATCCTCCCATTCCGGCGAGCTAATGTCGAGCTTCACAAGCAGGCCGCGTTCCCCGGAACTTACCACTCTTACCATTCTCTGATCTCTTCCTTTTTCAATTTCCTAACCTTTCCTTGTTTTTCCTACCCTACAACATCACCAACCATCCAATGATTCCTCTTGCCTCGCAACATGTTTTAATCAAAAAAACTTATTTGAAAATAATTTTTATATGCAAAATTACTTGTAATTTTTAAGAGCATCGGCATAAAAAAAAAATATTTTGATCGGTGTATCTAAATAATGAGAAAATGTGTGGAAAGAAACAAAACTCTCCGGCAATTTTGTTTCTTTGTGTGAAAGCTACATAAGACAATTAAAGGAAAACGTCAAACAAATTTCCAGCAACTGGTTTCCCTGTGTGAAACGGGACTTAATTACCAAAAAGTAGCCTCTCTCCTTTTAAAAATAAAATCCATTCGCTTTTTTCCTTTTTTGGCTCTAAAAACAGATCTGAGTGGAGACTGAGCGATCAGAGCGGAGCTCTGAGCAGATTATGATCAGAGCCCTCAGACTTATTTATGAAACACACTTGAGCACTGAACTGTCATTTCCATATACATTTTTGTTTACCTGAAGTAGACGGGCGGCTGTCCCGGGAATCCATTTTTAATTTTGTGTATTTCTTTCGTCTGTCAAATCACTAACAAAAATAAGTGAAGTTGGCTTCGCTCAGCTTTTCGCTCAATTTGCTCGGGCATTTAATTCTGAGCTAATCGATCAAGATCTGAGCAAGCTCAGATGGAAAAAAGAAACACACTTTTTTTGCGCTGATATGTCTGAGCTAAAAACAAAAACCATAGAATTTTTGTTTGACGGTTCCGTGATCTGCTGTGAGTTAAAAAAGAGTAAAATAATAAAAAAGAGTAAAATAATTAACGACTAAACTTTAGTTACGAGTTAATTTGTGTGTTTACCAATAACCAAATTAAACACGTCTTTAACTAATCAGTGCTCTATTATATTATCTACTACATTTGTTGCCAAACAGACAGCTTCTGTGAATGGAAATGACCGCGTTCAAGAATCGATGCGATTGCCTATCTAAGATAGCTTCCTATCCATATAGGTTTCTGGTCAACCAAAGCCGGATAGGTTAATTGAAAGTGTTTTTAGCAAAATACCACTCGATGACTTCAAACAAATTTCGGCTTTGCATTTTGTAGTCGGCTTGTTAAACAATTTCGCTTGGGATACAAACGTGTACCTACCAACATTTTTCGGATAGCATGGATAGCTATCCAACAGTAAAAGCTGTTTTGTAATCAGCAGTTTTTTTTACATGGGATTACAACAACAAAAACTTATCTGGATAGCTCTACAATAGGTTTTTGATCGCGGCCAATGACATCTTAATTATCATAAAAAAAGCCATCAAACAAATTTTAGACTGCGTGCGATTTTTAGTGTTAGTTTTTAGCCATTCACTTTGAAATTGAAATTTACAAATAAAATCAAATAAGGAGGAATAAATGTATTTGTTTATTTTGATTACCTTATTAAATTTATAGCCTTGCAATAAAATTCACGAACAAGCAATCTAATTCAATTGTAAGCGACAAACATAGACGATAAGGGTAATTATTTGTGTCCTTTGCTTTTCAGAATGACAGCACAAACGTGGCGTTTACACCTAATCATGAGTTCAAACATGCGTTTCTTTACTCTAAAATTTAAAGTGACGTTTAGCGTTAAGCTGACCATTAAATTAGTTATTGGTATTGAAAATCTAAACACCCTTAACACCGAAACTCACGAGCAAAGAAAACAAAACACCCGTACACTTTAAAGTCTAAAACTGAACTGATTTATTCCAATAAACTATATCTACATTACAATTATTTCTTATACCTAGATTTCATATATGTATATACATTTTCTTTACTTATCTTATCTCTAGTTTGTTATCTCTTGCTCATAAAACATAATGCTCGCAGGTGTGTGTCATAAACACAATCTGCGAGATCATTTACTGTTTCTATAAAAAGGGATCGCCGCGAGACAGCGTCGCCGTCCACTTTGATCTTAGATATTTACAATATGTTTCTACAGTCATAAAAGTACCTATACTATACTCGTATACATACATAAATACAAATATACAAATATAGATAACTAAACATACTCCCGCCATTGACATCATTGCAAATGTGTCAATTCAAATGTTGAAAGGGTTATGCTGCCCTGTAGAAACATCAGTTGTTGGAGTTGGCAGAGTAGTTGATGTTGATAATTACTTCTTACTGGTGATTTCAAACAGTGTCTTGAGGTGATGCGATCGGATGCTGGTTTCAATGGACAACCTTCGAATTTCTGGAAGTGACAATATCTTGGAATGTTGACTCGGTAGTGGGAACGAGTAGTGGGGACGAGATCTTGTCTTAGTTCTCTTCATCTCCAGCATTCACATTTAGGTTTAGCAAGATTTACTTGGCCGATTGAAGACGATATGGTTACATGATTCAAGTAGAATTAACATACCTCCTGGATATGTACGTTCCTTGCCTTTGTGGAATCCCTTCTTAGTTGTAATCCCCATTTTATATTCACTAACATCGGTGAAGTGCAGCCAAGGGAATACTCAGCCATTTGGCATTGAAGAAGCAGAACTATGAGGCCAAGCAGGACATCTTGGTTGGTCAATTTAAAGTTTGAACTCAACTAATTGAATACTTTCATTGGAGCCGTTTCCTTTGCTGTAATCATCATTAGTATCATAAGGTATTATAATTTATATCATTTCCGTTACCATTTTCATCATCGATGGAGAATGTTGAACAATGTCGTAAAATCTATGAAGACACCTTCAGCGACCACTCAGCTTCATTACCTGCCAACTCTTTAGTCCTTGTAGACAACTCCAGATCGGTCAAGCAATACTCGAACATAGAATTATTTATACATACATAATAATTTATAATAGAAGCAAAAGCGGTAAAATGAACATCCAATAAAAATATGATTTCGATATGTTAATACATTTTTTGTTTTAAGAAAAGTGTTTTTCAAAATTTCAAAATTTTGAAACATTAATTAGAATTAGAATTTTCTCTATATAATCTTTTTATTATTTAATCATAAAACAATTTTATTTAATGAATTTAAATTACAGTTAAATTTTTTAATAAGATTTGTATAACATATTATATGTTTATTATTTATTTCCTAGAAAATATTTTGTTTTTTAATTGTCGATAATCGTTACCATATAGAATACACATTTTCAATATATATATTTATATTTTATATACATAATATATCATAGTATTTAAATATTAAACTATTAGGAAAAGCACAAACAATGTAAATCGCGTTTGTCGAAATCCCATTGCTTGTCCTTACGTCTAGTATACGACAAAGGCCAATTATGCAAAAGATTGCCTTTGATTCCTTTCCGAGGACACAGAAAATTGTATTAAAAAACAAAATGATCAACATGGTGTTATTTTCCCGTATAAATTATTAATATTTGAAAATTTATTTAATATTGTAACTTCTTTGTTACTGTCAATATGCAAACTACTGACTTTGTTTGAAAGGTTTGCCCCCAACGTGACTGAGCAAATCTCAAGCCGACCCAGAAGCAATTCAAAATCTGAAAAGAAAATTATTTGATTAAAATATATTTTCAATTTTATTTGATTGTACCTATCAACCATTTTTGTTAGTTGCTTGCATAAGCTCGCCCTAAAACTTGAAGATACTTTGCGACTTGAAAATGGCTTTAAATTATTTGGATCACTCAGGATTCCATGAGATTGTTGTAAATTAGAACATCTATTATTGTAACAAGGCAGCATTTTCTTCGTCACTGAGGATTCTATTAAGATCTTTTTTATTGATTGGTGGATTAACTACCATCGTTTGACCACTAAGGATCACATCCAGTTTTTCTTTAGAAGAAAAAACTTTCTTGCGAATTAGAGGATCATCCACTGTTCGAACACTAAGGATCACATCCAGTTTAGAAGAACATAATTCTTTGCATATTGGTTGATCGTCTACCACCGTTGGATCACTAAGGATCACATCCAGTTCTTTCTTAGACGTACAAACTTCCTTGAAAATTAGAGGATCATCTAGCACGGTTTGACCACTAAGGATCACATCCAGTTTTTCTTTAGAAGAACATAATTCTTTATATATTGATGGATCATTTACCACCATTGAATCATTTAGGATCACAACATTTTTATTGTTTTCAATAAATGAACTTTTGTTTAATTTCACCTTAAACGGTTTTCTCTGTGCGTGCTCTCCTGGAACATCGAGGAGGGTAGCAAGTGGAGTTTCAAATGAAAAATTTTTCCACCACCTTTCTTTTGACTCACTATTGTCACTCTTGCACAAGTCGTTGCCATTAAATAATGACCCTTGCTCAAGATCATCATTAAGATCCCGAACATTTGGGACTTAACAATTGGAGTATAGCAAAAGCCAGTTGCGAAAGAGAACGTCAGTGAAAGTTTTTCATCTGAAGAGGGATATAACAAATTCATATATTCACTTTCCAGTAAATAATATGATTTGATGAGTTCATCCTCATTGCATCTTTGCAAATACTCATCACAAATTTTCTGAACAAAAGCCTTAGTCTTTCTAAGGGAAAGTTTTGTTTCGACTCCAATTTGGAAGTCCTCTAAGCAATCTTTGCCTTATTTCGGGTTGAATCAAATTTACTACCCATACAAATCTTACCATACTGTTGGTCCTTGGACAGGTCTTCCATATTAAAATTTTTAACCGAAAGAACGACCGAATAAATTTGAAACGGTAAATTTAATTTAGAATTTTAATTTCGCGTTCAATAGAAACACTAGGGGTCACCATGAGAATCTAAACACCCTTAACACCGAAACTCACGAGCAAAGAAAACAAAACACCCGTACACTTTAAAGTCTAAAACTGAACTGATTTATTCCAATAAACTATATCTACATTACAATTATTTCTTATACCTAGATTTCATATATGTATAAACATTTTCTTTACTTATCTTATCTCTAGTTTGTTATTATACTAAACTAACATTAACAAGGTTTCAAGGTGGATAACGACGATGCGACGCATCTCTTGCTCATAAAACATAATGCTCGCAGATGTGTGTCATAAACACAATCTGCGAGATCATTTACTGTTTCTATGAAAAGGGATCGCCGCGTGACAGCGTCGCCGTCCACTTTGATCTTAGATATTTACAATATGTTTCTACAGTCATAAAAGTACTTATGAGTAATACTCGTATACATACATAAATACAAATATACAAATATAGATAACTAAAAAGGTATGGTTCGTTATTTATAGTTAACTTAAATATTTAACTGATCTCTAAATTTGATTATTGGTAAGGCCTGTTTTACATTTCGTTAGGAACGATCAATGTTAAAAATATTGTTGGTACGTCAATCGAAAGGGGTTGAAAGAAAAAAATCGAAACACATTTAGAATGAAATTAATCAAAGAAATTTTTTTATTGCATCAAATTTTATTAGAAAAACTATTATGATCTCTTAAATGCATATCTAAAACATTTAAATTAATTTCTTCTAATATTTTCATATCAATAATAAAAAGAATTTATTTATTTTGTTCAAACATTCTATTTGGAAATTTAAAGCCTTATTGAATGTGCGAAATTTTCGCACGGGTCTTCTGGTATTATAATAATTTATATATACATTAATCATAATCATTTTGTAATTTATAAATAGCTAATTTAAGCTTAGTAAAATATTTCAATACAATTCAAAAAAAAAAAACAATAACAAAGTTAAATGTTTGTAAATTGGGGGCATTTTTCATGGTTTTGAAGCCTTTTCATTTTTAATTTTGAGGTAAACAAAAATTAAAAAATGCCCGCGCGATTTTTGTGTACTATTACTTTAATCAGATTTACCAAATTTTAAAATGATAGTTCCTAGGGAGTTGGCGCCCCAAATTTGGGGTCATTTTACATTTTTTGTTTGGGGCCAAATTTCACGTAGCCGCTTTTAGAGTAAATTTAACTTTAGCTGTCAGAAAAACCCCAAACAAAAACAACTCCCACCCATGATCCCATCATATATGTATGTTTTTTGTGAGTATTTTTGTAATATTTTATCAGGTAGGTACCTCCTTACAATTCTAGAATAATATTCTTCTTCGATAAACTATACACTTACTTTATTCTGATCATCTTTTTAAAACCAGATATAACGGTGCGTCTGTTCAAGGTCTGAAGGGCTGAGCCCCGACATTCTGCATAGAAACAAACAACTTTCAAAGAATCTTCATAAAATTCCTTCATTAACTATTCACTTTGAACAAAATTACGAAAAAGCAACTACAAAATGTTAAACTTAATAATTAATTGTATTGGAAAAGTTCTTATTTTCTATTTTAATTTTAAACATTTTTTGTCAACCCAATTTTTGTATCCAACACTCGGCTTTGTGGACTCGTCCAAGGATATAATAGGCCCTATCATCGTATCCGTTCCGAAATATACGATCGGAGAAAAGTTACGATGGTAAAGTTTAATTTTGTCATGTTATTTCTTTTACAATTGAAATATGTTGATGTTTACCAGCGCATTTTTGATTTATGTCAACTTCATAAAACAAATATGGCTATCTCTTTCGGTTGCCCAAATGATTTTTTGTTTGTTTTACTGAATCAAAATGTACGCAACGATTTGCTGTCGGACAAAATCGGAGAAATCGGAAAGGCACAAAACAAAATGATCGTCTTACATCGCAAGTATCCGCAACGCATTAATCGGATTTTGCCATTTCGACACACATTAGATTTTTAAGCGATGAAATGAATGATTTATCAATCAAACCAGTGGCAAAGTTTGTTCAAATCCGAGAGAATTTTGTTATGATCGGATCGGATACGATGATAGACCCTAATAACTCGTCGTCAGCACACGTTCGAAGCCTGTTTCACAAGGAAACGAGATAAAAGGGCGGAGCCTGTTTCACAATGCGACGAGGAAACAAAAACGCAGCGTGAGCATGACGAGATACGAGATATACCGTTGTGGCTCAAAGGTCACAATTTTTTGTGAGTCTGTTTTAGTATGAAGGCTCTCCCAAAGACCCCTTTCACACAAGGAAACTGAGTTTCCGGCAACTGGGAGTTTGTTGGCGAGAAGGGCGTAAGAGGAAGAAAAAAAATCTCCCCTCCACCCTTATCTCCGACAAACTAGCTAGTTTCTAGCAACTCAGTTTCCTTGTGTGAAACCCGTCAAACCAATGCGAAACATTCGGTGACGCGAAGAAACATTCGTCAGCCAAAATTAATTTACGTGGTGATAAATGAGAGTGCCTACACCATAGAGTAAATACTACCTAGAGAACCGACTTAAGGGGTCATTGCTCTTTCACCCTACAAGCTGAATTGAGAGGATTATGCCCGTTTCGCTGAGCATGTGTGCAATTGCCGTGCATTTTAAATAGGAAAACGAGCTTTGTATGTATGCGAGTTGTCCGTTGCTCAATCGTGGTTTAAGTGTTCTGGTTTGGATCTTTTTCAGGGCTGAATAAGTAATATGGACATTTTTTTAAATATTGTAAAAAAAAAATTAAAACGTGGTAGAAATGAAGAAACAAAATTATTTTAAATAAGACTTATTGGGGCGTATTCATAATCATTTTAGACCTGGATCTAAGTTAAACATAGCTTTGGTTGAATTTTCGGACGTTGATTCTATTTTTTTAAGTTTATAATTTCAAAATATTTGAAGCTATTTGTGTAGTTTACTAAGTTAATTATCATATAAAAATATAAAACCAACAATTTGTAATTCAAATTGGTCTGTATTCATTGAGCCAAAATTGTCTTAAACTGTAGTTTAGTTAAACCTGGGTCTATCTGCGACTATGAATATGCCCCATTATATATCTACAGGTTGACAAACTGAATAAAAAAAAATTATTTAAAAAAATGGTGACAAAAATACCATAACTTACTCCTACGAATGTTGAAGTATTTTTAAAACCAATTTCGAATAAAATTGGATGTATTTTTCTAGGAAATTTTATGGACCAAAATTCATGTTCAGTATTTTTCATAATCAAGTATTAAAATACCCTATCTCTATTGCTATTAGTAAGCTTACTACGGCAACCATGTAAGAGCTTTAAAACAGTACGAACTTATTGGCATCACTGATCTCTATAATACACTGGATAGTGGATTCATATAAAAATCTTGAAGCAAATTGAAGGGAAATTATAACAGTGCAAGAATACAACTGTTGACAGTTGTCAATTTTTTTTTTTAGTTTATAACAGTTTAAATTGTATTAAAATGGTGGTTTTTGTTTACATTTTTTTATTAGCTGGGGCCTATTTCTCCGCTACTACATCAGCTACAATGTAGTAGTATAACAGTTGTATTACATCATTTCTGTTTCAAACATACATTGGTTTTTCAGGTGTAGTACATCAATGTAGCATTGGAGAATCGACTGGAAATATTGGAAAAATGTATGATTCTGTTTCACAGCTTTTGACACTACATTGTTGTAGTACATCTTACTGTAATTTTTTGTTACATTTTCACAATAAAAATATTTGCTGTGATTGCTGTAACAGAATAAAATTGCTACATTAAAAAGAAAATATACGAATGTAAGTATTTTTTTTTTTGTATTTAAACATCAGAAATTCAAAAAATGTATGATTTATCTTTTGATTTTTTGTAAAAATGAAAATTGATTCGTTGTAAATACACTTTCGGCCTTCTTTCAATTCTTATGTTGAATTCAAAATCTTCGTCGAAAATATTTATATCGAAATCCATTTTTATTTTATTTATTTGTGTCTCTTCAAAGTTCAAATATCCCACTTCTAAAAAAAAAAACAATTTAAATGGCCTTGTTCACGTTGCACTGAGATATGTTATCTCGAAAAATTCAACGTAAAATGTAATTTGAAGTCAGTTGTTGTCGACATTTCTCTTCAGACGTTCTAAATATATATTTTGCCTTCTTTGAACTCTAAAGGCAAGTCCGCACTCAACTTTAGCGGAACTACACTTCACGACGCGGCAAATTATTATTATTTGTATAAAATTGTATGAACTATTTTGCACAAAACGGCAACTGAACTTCATACAATTTCATACGAATCCGTCTGAAGTGTAGTTCCGCTTTAATGCAGTTCCGTCGAGTGCGGTCTAACCTTTATATTGAATTCGAAATCATCATCAAAAATATTAAAAATCTCAAAATCCATTATTTTTTATTATTAATTTGCTTTCGTTATTTTGACGTTCATGGATTTTGGGGTTATTTTGTGATAAAAAAAAGTTTTTTAATCACTTCATTCTCAAATATACTCGTAATCATTTTTATTCAAATCGTTTTTTGCTAACTTATGGTGGATTTACATTTTGTTTGCGTCTGCATAATGCACTAAAGTAGAGCAGGACAGATGCATACAAAAAATCCGAGTGAGTGAAAGAGAACCATTAAGAAGATGAACATGTTCGTCTTCATTTCTGCATTATGGAACTTTCCTATAATGCAGGAACGATGTTCTTCTGCATTTTGATCTTTTCTCTCTATCTAACAATTATACATTTTGTATTTGGCATCCATTTTTTTTGCAGAAACCAAATGCAGATACATGTAAATCCACCATTACAGACGAGAGACGAAACAACCGAAAAAACGAATGGTGTAGTCGGGGTCTAGGTCTACATCATCCAGCTACATCATACAACTCTTCCAGTCGTAGTTATGAAACAGAAAAATGTAGTTGATGTAGTTGTAGAACGTTGCTGTCAGATGTAGTTGATGTAGCTGCTGTAGTAGCGGAGAAATAGGCCCCTGATGCTTTTCGCGAGTGAGTAAGTAAGTTATTTATAATAGATCATAAAAAAAAAGATTTTAATTGATTTTTTCATAGTACGGAGTAAATTGTTTCGAGATCCGCAACAAAAAAGGAACTGACTTGTGGTTGGGTGTGGATGCTCTTGGTTTGAGCATCTACGAACAGGAAGACAAGCTAACTCCAAAAATTGGATTCCCATGGTCTGAGATCAGGAATATTTCATTTTCAGAAAAGCGCTTCATCATTAAACCGATTGACAAAAAAGCGCCCGACTTTGTGTTCTTTGCCCCACGCGTCAGGATCAATAAGAGAATTTTGGCCCTATGCATGGGTAACCATGAATTGTATATGCGTCGTCGCAAACCAGACACAATTGATGCCCAACAAATGAAAGCATAAGCCAGGGAGGAGAAGAATGCCAAGCAACAGGAACGAGAAAAGCTGCAACTGGCACTGGCAGCCCGCGAACGCGCCGAAAAGAAACAACAGGAATACGAAGACCGTCTCAAGCAGATGCAAGAGGAAATGGAACGTTCACAAAAGGACCTCGTCACAAGAGATGATTCGTCGTCTTGAAGAGCAATTAAAACAATTGCAAGCGGCAAAGGACGAGCTCGAACTCCACCAAATGGAGCTACAATCAATGTTGCAACGTCTCGAAGAGGCTAAACACATGGAACAAACCGAGAAAATCAAACTCGAAGAAGAAATCCAAGCCAAACAGGCTGAGATACTTTTAATTTAATTAACAATTTTAATTTTATAACATTTTATAAGACGCGTACTACGGAAAACGAGCGCTCGGTATATATTTTATCTGTTACATACGCATAAACAATTCTTAAACTGAATTTCTTCAACATGTATTTAAGTTTGAGAGAAATATTACAATTTTTAATGAACACTTATTAAAATTAATGGAAAACAATAGCAAATTAAACAATTTTATTTATGTTTTGGTTTCGTTTGCGTTTGTACTACAAACAAACCAAACCAGTGATGTCAAACAAACAGCTGATATCAATGCACGACTTTTTGTGATGATAAAAAACTATCTCTTTCTTTCCTTCGGTAAAAAAAGAGACAAAAGTGTGCAAGGATACAATTGTCAGATTGAATTTGAATCCACTATCCAGTGTATTATAGAGATCAGTGGGTCTCACAAACACAAATGCATTACAGCAGGGACGGAGTGATTTTTGAAGGCAACTCACTAGGGCGCCATCAGAATAGTCATTTTTGTTATTTTCCGAAGTTGTTTTAGTGGAATGTTCTAAAAAAAAAAGAAAGAGTACGTGCGTGAAGTAATTTGTCAATCGTTGTTATAATTTGTTACTGAACAGACAAATTAACATTGAAACATGACTAACAAGTTGGCGACAGAACAAATAGATATTTTATTACTAACTTAAAACGTAAAAAATCGCTTTAATAACAAAAAATAATTTTCTCCTAAGAAGAGCGCTTAACAGATAGTTGCGCCTTTCAACCTCCAATATAATCTCATGCGCCCCTGTTAACAAGAAATTCAGTTTAACATTTCTGGTTCTTAAATTCTAACAAAAAAATTATGTGCACATTTTCAACTAAATTATAATATTCTTGACTTAATTTAAAGTGTAACCCATTCAAAATATATTGTTTAATAGTTCATCAATCTAAAGACAAAAACTTTACAGCACTTTTTTTGAGAAAAATATAATAAAATTCACCTGTGAAAGGAAAAGCTTTTATCCCCTTCTGATCTGGCTGTCATCTACAAAGCCTTTATTCGTCCAAAACTTGAGTATAACTCTCACATTTGGGCAGGTGCTCCAATAACCTACTTCAGTTTATTGGATAGAATTGAAAAGAGAGCTCTTAAAATGATAGGTGAAAGAACTATAACGGAAACATTCTCATCTCTTGAGCACCGTCGAAATGTTTCATGTCTTTCGTTATTTTACCGTTATTTCCATAAACAATGCTCTAGTGAAATAGCCAGTTGCATTCCTCCCCTTAAACAATTCAACCGTAATACTCGCGCTTCTAGGAATGCCCATCAGTTTACCCTTGAGCCCAATTTCGGACGTACTGTTAAGTACAGAGATTCTTTCTTGAGTCGCACTACTCGAATGTGGAATGCTCTACCCAGCTCAATTTTCCCCTCCCATTGTGATCTACAGACGTTCAAAACCAATGTGCATCGGTATCTCCTTTTAAATCCCCTCCAATCTACCTAATCGCTCGTGCTGTGTATATCATCTTAAGGGTAGTCACAACCCCTTTTGCACGCGCTTAATATAAAAAAAAAAAAAAACAAAAAAAAAAGCTTTTATCCACACCCCTGAACAATGCACTTCATGTTTTTTTTGAATTTATAAGAAGATCACCATAATGTCTAATTAATGCACTTTAAATTATTTGTTTTTTCAGAGTAATTGTTATATTAATTTGGGTTTTAACTTGTACCAATTTTTTTTTTCTTTGTTTTTTCTAATCACACGCTAACGATTTGACACTTCTGGTTCTTAAAAATTGCTTCACTCACGTACACTGTATATGTGACAAATACCTCTTCCTCTATTTCTTCTTTTAAGCAAGTACCCTTGTGTCATCTTCAAATGGCGTCAAAAAACTGTTATACGTATAGGGAATCCACTATCCAGTGTATTATAGGGATAAGTGATCTTGACATATTAGTATTTGTATAGGATATCGGACAGATTGGTTGTTTTTGACATTTCACATGTGGATACAAACGTTTACGAAAATTGTGTGTCATTAGCTGTTTTATTTATTTATTTATGTATTTATTTCATTAATTTAGGTATTTTAGAAGGAAATTGACGTTTGTTGATAAAAGGAGACGAGAAAGGTTTTGAGTCATTGCGTAATGGTGGATTTACATGTATCTCCGTCTGACGTCTGCAAAAAAAGAGGATGCACAATTAAAATTTACACTTGTTGGATAGAGAGGGAACACCAAAATGCAGAAGAATTTCGTACAAGCAGATTATAGGAAGTGGTATAATGCAGATATGAAGACGAACATGTTCATCTTCTTGATGGTTCTCTTTCACACACTCGGGTTTCTGTCATGCATCTGTCCCGCTCCACTTTTCTTCATATTTGCAGACGAAGATACATGTTAATCCAGCATAAGTTCTATCTAGGCAAAACCTAAAATAAATTATAAGTAAAAATGTCAATTTCAGAGCTGGTGTTTTTCAGAAAGTGTAATCGGTTCTATGGACGTCAACTCGTTACATCGGTTTATTAATCTCGACAACGGCAGGAATATGATATATCCGGGAAAAGATACCGAAAATGAATTTAGAGGTGTGGTGTTTTCACCTATTTGGGTGTGGTGAGTTTTAGTATGGAAAAGCAACTGGGTTGGACGAAACCTTTCACCATAATCAATGTGTGAGCGGATGATTATAGTTTTTTTGTACCGCCATCTGTCCAAGAGTAGTAGAAACCTTATGTCGATTTCTTTTCAACTATTGGAGATCAAATCTTTTTTTTTGTTGTAAGGAACTCGCAAACAAAATAATTTTTTTTCTGTGATTGTATGTGTGTGCAATTTGACAGGCCCGAACGCACAATTCTTAAATTTTTTTTTGAAAATGGAAAATTGTAATTCTATCTACATATAGTAAATTTAATTTAATTTATTTTATTTTATTTACTGAAGAACGTGAACTTTATACTTTTACACCACGGAAATAATTTAATTGAACAAATTGACTGAAAAGCCAAACGTAAACAAAAGCCAGAGAAATGTCAAATCTTCCTAGTGTGTGTGCAAGTCGGTGTAAATCTTTCTAAAATTAAAGATTTGATTTGTTTAGAAAATTTGATCTTTTCTTCTAAACAAATCAAATTTCCCCTTCACGATTTGATTTTTTTGTTGAAAGGAAATCCACATTAAATAACTTTTGGAAAATGGCGGAGAGCTTCAATTTTTAAAGTTGTTAAACCGTATGACCTTATATGTGTGAGAGGGGAAATTTAATAGAAAAAAGTACCGAATTTGGTTGGAGTAAATTGAAACGTCATATGGAATGAACATATTCAAAGTTTATTGAACACGAGCTGACGTGATTTGAGTTCGGGCTACACTTAATTTTTTTTATGAAATAGTTATTAATTTTCTTTAAATTATTACAAAATGTAAGCAAAAAGTGTAGTGGTGACTATACATATTTGGAATATAATTTTTTGCGTAAATTAAAATTAATTTATAATTCTCATCGTCTATTGTAAAATTGTAGAATTACGAAGTGCAAATCCGAAAATTGATAATCATCGGTAGAAACTTGAGATACGACATTTTTTATAAGCAAATAAAACGAGTGTGTGAGGTGAGTTTAGAAAATTTTAATGAGGAAATAAGTGCTATTGGCAATTTATACAGATTATCTTTTATCACCACATTTTGGAAACTCTGGCGGTTCCAGCTGGCCAGCGGAGCGCTGGACCGCCACACAAATTTATTTCGTATATTGTTGTTGGCTATAAATACATTATATCTGGTGCTATTGTTGAAAGATCCTTGCTGAGAACCCATCGGCCGCCATTTAGCCATAATTTGTGTGACGTGTTGTTGGTGTATAAATCCCGTATTTCGTGGTTGGTGTATTTTAATCCTCACAAGGAGACGACTTAAAGTTATGTGCGGTAATACCGATCAACACTGGGGGATAGCGGATTTCATTTCGAGAACGCCCTCTTCAGTAGGGTATCAGGTGAATCTGAAGAAAACTCAAAACGTTAAGCTATCTATTTATAAATTTAAAAAAAAGTAAAGTTCCCACTGAAACTATTTAAACTTACCCTTATTATCGTTAAGAAGAAAAAGTAAATTAGTTCAATTAAAAGATTTCTCACGTCCAACTGATTCCTTTCAATCGGTGATCCTGGTGCTGTTTTGTTCCAGATTTATGTATATTTAGTTTTATTTCGTTAAGATTACGAGACGTGAAGTTTTTTTCATCAAACATATTATCCTTTTTGCTATATTATAATATACTTTCTTTTTCTTATTATTTTTTTTATATTTATTTTGTTATTTAACATAGTTTTTCTTGTATTAACTATTGCTATTATCATCTTATATTATATATATTTTCTAAATTTTGATATTTTTTTGGTGATTATTAAATTCCCTTTGTAAGTGAAGGTGATTGTTTTTTTCATGGCCTATCATATGTTTTACTTTAGTTTCGTCGATTCTTTCCGTTTGTGATAATAACCACCTCCATAGAGCTCTAAGAAGTTAGGGAATTGTTTCATAATCTAGGTCCTTTCCAGATTTTGATGATAGTCTTTTCGAGAAAAAAATCTGTCTCACGTTGTTATTGCTTAATTTATCTTTCATGTTCCTTTTTTTTGTTAGCTGTAAAATAAGAAAAGAAAATACGATTTTCTACATTAATGTTCATTTACACAATTTTAAATTCTAGCTGATTACAATAATCTTATGTTACTATCTTATGCAAAATTCAATAAAACTTCATTGATCGTCTCCTTAGTATGAAATTACGTCTTTTCTTGATTTGTTAAGAGAAGCGAAGCTACTACGGTGAAGATGGTATGACCGGAAAGTAGTCATCACCATTAAGGGGGAATCCTAAATAAGGTCACTGGATTCCTAAGTTGGGTGGGTTTGACAACACTGCGATGACACCAGCAGTGTCAGGAAGTGGTGATCGTCTGTCCGTGGTCTTATTCTGGTGTGATTATTCTAGGCCTGATTTATGTTTATTTGTTTGCAGGTGAGGTTAAGCTTTGGGGCAAGATCCTCCCATTCCGGCGAGCTAATGTCGAGCTTCACAAGCAGGCCGCGTTCCCCGGAACTTACCACTCTTACCATTCTCTGATCTCTTCCTTTTTCAATTTCCTAACCTTTCCTTGTTTTTCCTACCCTACAACATCACCAACCATCCAATGATTCCTCTTGCCTCGCAACATGTTTTAATCAAAAAAACTTATTTGAAAATAATTTTTATATGCAAAATTACTTGTAATTTTTAAGAGCATCGGCATAAAAAAAAAATATTTTGATCGGTGTATCTAAATAATGAGAAAATGTGTGGAAAGAAACAAAACTCTCCGGCAATTTTGTTTCTTTGTGTGAAAGCTACATAAGACAATTAAAGGAAAACGTCAAACAAATTTCCAGCAACTGGTTTCCCTGTGTGAAACGGGACTAAATTACCAAAAAGTAGCCTCTCTCCTTTTAAAAATAAAATCCATTCGCTTTTTTCCTTTTTTGGCTCCAAAAACAGATCTGAGTGGAGGCTGAGCGATCAGAACGGAGCTCTGAGCAGATTATGATCAGAGCCCTCAGACTTATTTATGAAACACACTTGAGCACTGAACTGTCATTTCCATATACATTTTTGTTTACCTGAAGTAGACGGGCGGCTGTCCCGGGAATCCATTTTTAATTTTGTGTATTTCTTTCGTCTGGCAAATCACTAACAAAAATAAGTGAAGTTGGCTTCGCTCAGCTTTTCGCTCAATTTGCTCGGGCATTTAATTCTGAGCTAATCGATCAAGATCTGAGCAAGCTCAGATGGAAAAAAGAAACACACTTTTTGTGCGCTGATATGTCTGAGCTAAAAACAAAAACCATAGAATTTTTGTTTGACGGTTCCGTGATCTGCTGTGAGTTAAAAAAGAGTAAAATAATTAACGACTAAACTTTAGTTACAAGTTAATTTGTGTGTTTACCAATAACCAAATTAAACACGTCTTTAACTAATCAGTGCTCTATTATATTATCTACTACATTTGTTGCCAAACAGACAGCTTCTGTGAATGGAAATGACCGCGTTCAAGAATCGATGCGATTGCCTATCTAAGATAGCTTCCTATCCATATAGGTTTCTGGTCAACCAAAGCCGGATAGGTTAATTGAAAGTGTTTTTAGCAAAATACCACTCGATGACTTCAAACAAATTTCGGCTTTGCATTTTGTAGTCGGCTTGTTAAACAATTTCGCTTGGGATACAAACGTGTACCTACCAACATTTTTCGGATAGCATGGATAGCTATCCAACAGTAAAAGCTGTTTTGTAATCAGCAGTTTTTTTTACATGGGATTACAACAACAAAAACTTATCTGGATAGCTCTACAATAGGTTTTTGATCGCGGCCAATGACATCTTAATTATCATAAAAAAAGCCATCAAACAAATTTTAGACTGCGTGCGATTTTTAGTGTTAGTTTTGAAATTGAAATTTACAAATAAAAACAAATAAGGAGGAATAAATCTATTTGTTTATTGTGATTACCTTATTAAATTTATAGCCTTGCAATAAAATTCACGAACAAGCAATCTAATTCAATTGTAAGCGACAAACATAGACGATAAGGGTAATTATTTGTGTCCTTTGCTTTTCAGAATGACAGCACAAACGTGGCGTTTACACCTAATCATGAGTTCAAACATGCGTTTCTTTACTCTAAAATTTAAAGTGACGTTTAGCGTTAAGCTGACCATTAAATTAGTTATTGGTATTGAAAATCTAAACACCCTTAACACCGAAACTCACGAGCAAAGAAAACAAAACACCCGTACACTTTAAAGTCTAAAACTGAACTGATTTATTCCAATAAACTATATCTACATTACAATTATTTCTTATACCTAGATTTCATATATGTATATACATTTTCTTTACTTATCTTATCTCTAGTTTGTTATTATCATAAACTAACATTAACAAGGTTTCAAGGTGGATAACGACGATGCGACGCATCTCTTGCTCATAAAACATAATGCTCGCAGATGTGTGTCATAAACACAATCTGCGAGATCATTTACTGTTTCTATGAAAAGGGATCGCCGCGTGACAGCGTCGCCGTCCACTTTGATCTTAGATATTTACAATATGTTTCTACAGTCATAAAAGTACTTATGAGTAATACTCGTATACATACATACATACAAATATACAAATATAGATAACTAAAAAGGTATGGTTCGTTATTTATAGTTAACTTAAATATTTAACTGATCTCTAAATTTGATTATTGGTAAGGCCTGTTTTACATTTCGTTAGGAACGATCAATGTTAAAAATATTGTTGGTACGTCAATCGAAAGGGGTTGAAAGAAAAAAATCGAAACACATTTAGAATGAAATTAATCAAAGAAATTTTTTTATTGCATCAAATTTTATTAGAAAAACTATTATGATCTCTTAAATGCATATCTAAAACATTTAAATTAATTTCTTCTAATATTTTCATATCAATAATAAAAAGAATTTATTTATTTTGTTCAAACATTCTATTTGGAAATTTAAAGCCTTATTGAATGTGCGAAATTTTCGCACGGGTCTTCTGGTATTATAATAATTTATATATACATTAATCATAATCATTTTGTAATTTATAAATAGCTAATTTAAGCTTAGTAAAATATTTCAATACAATTCAAAAAAAAAAAACAATAACAAAGTTAAATGTTTGTAAATTGGGGGCATTTTTCATGGTTTTGAAGCCTTTTCATTTTTAATTTTGAGGTAAACAAAAATTAAAAAATGCCCGCGCGATTTTTGTGTACTATTACTTTAATCAGATTTACCAAATTTTAAAATGATAGTTCCTAGGGAGTTGGCGCCCCAAATTTGGGGTCATTTTACATTTTTTGTTTGGGGCCAAATTTCACGTAGCCGCTTTTAGAGTAAATTTAACTTTAGCTGTCAGAAAAACCCCAAACAAAAACAACTCCCACCCATGATCCCATCATATATGTATGTTTTTTGTGAGTATTTTTGTAATATTTTATCAGGTAGGTACCTCCTTACAATTCTAGAATAATATTCTTCTTCGATAAACTATACACTTACTTTATTCTGATCATCTTTTTAAAACCAGATATAACGGTGCGTCTGTTCAAGGTCTGAAGGGCTGAGCCCCGACATTCTGCATAGAAACAAACAACTTTCAAAGAATCTTCATAAAATTCCTTCATTAACTATTCACTTTGAACAAAATTACGAAAAAGCAACTACAAAATGTTAAACTTAATAATTAATTGTATTGGAAAAGTTCTTATTTTCTATTTTAATTTTAAACATTTTTTGTCAACCCAATTTTTGTATCCAACACTCGGCTTTGTGGACTCGTCCAAGGATATAATAGGCCCTATCATCGTATCCGTTCCGAAATATACGATCGGAGAAAAGTTACGATGGTAAAGTTTAATTTTGTCATGTTATTTCTTTTACAATTGAAATATGTTGATGTTTACCAGCGCATTTTTGATTTATGTCAACTTCATAAAACAAATATGGCTATCTCTTTCGGTTGCCCAAATGATTTTTTGTTTGTTTTACTGAATCAAAATGTACGCAACGATTTGCTGTCGGACAAAATCGGAGAAATCGGAAAGGCACAAAACAAAATGATCGTCTTACATCGCAAGTATCCGCAACGCATTAATCGGATTTTGCCATTTCGACACACATTAGATTTTTAAGCGATGAAATGAATGATTTATCAATCAAACCAGTGGCAAAGTTTGTTCAAATCCGAGAGAATTTTGTTATGATCGGATCGGATACGATGATAGACCCTAATAACTCGTCGTCAGCACACGTTCGAAGCCTGTTTCACAAGGAAACGAGATAAAAGGGCGGAGCCTGTTTCACAATGCGACGAGGAAACAAAAACGCAGCGTGAGCATGACGAGATACGAGATATACCGTTGTGGCTCAAAGGTCACAATTTTTTGTGAGTCTGTTTTAGTATGAAGGCTCTCCCAAAGACCCCTTTCACACAAGGAAACTGAGTTTCCGGCAACTGGGAGTTTGTTGGCGAGAAGGGCGTAAGAGGAAGAAAAAAAATCTCCCCTCCACCCTTATCTCCGACAAACTAGCTAGTTTCTAGCAACTCAGTTTCCTTGTGTGAAACCCGTCAAACCAATGCGAAACATTCGGTGACGCGAAGAAACATTCGTCAGCCAAAATTAATTTACGTGGTGATAAATGAGAGTGCCTACACCATAGAGTAAATACTACCTAGAGAACCGACTTAAGGGGTCATTGCTCTTTCACCCTACAAGCTGAATTGAGAGGATTATGCCCGTTTCGCTGAGCATGTGTGCAATTGCCGTGCATTTTAAATAGGAAAACGAGCTTTGTATGTATGCGAGTTGTCCGTTGCTCAATCGTGGTTTAAGTGTTCTGGTTTGGATCTTTTTCAGGGCTGAATAAGTAATATGGACTTTTTTTAAATATTGTAAAAAAAAAATTAAAACGTGGTAGAAATGAAGAAACAAAATTATTTTAAATAAGACTTATTGGGGCGTATTCATAATCATTTTAGACCTGGATCTAAGTTAAACATAGCTTTGGTTGAATTTTCGGACGTTGATTCTATTTTTTTAAGTTTATAATTTCAAAATATTTGAAGCTATTTGTGTAGTTTACTAAGTTAATTATCATATAAAAATATAAAACCAACAATTTGTAATTCAAATCGGTCTGTATTCATTGAGCCAAAATTGTCTTAAACTGTAGTTTAGTTAAACCTGGGTCTATCTGCGACTATGAATATGCCCCATTATATATCTACAGGTTGACAAACTGAATAAAAAAAAATTATTTAAAAAAATGGTGACAAAAATACCATAACTTACTCCTACGAATGTTGAAGTATTTTTAAAACCAATTTCGAATAAAATTGGATGTATTTTTCTAGGAAATTTTATGGACCAAAATTCATGTTCAGTATTTTTCATAATCAAGTATTAAAATACCCTATCTCTATTGCTATTAGTAAGCTTACTACGGCAACCATGTAAGAGCTTTAAAACAGTACGAACTTATTGGCATCACTGATCTCTATAATACACTGGATAGTGGATTCATATAAAAATCTTGAAGCAAATTGAAGGGAAATTATAACAGTGCAAGAATACAACTGTTGACAGTTGTCAATTTTTTTTTTTAGTTTATAACAGTTTAAATTGTATTAAAATGGTGGTTTTTGTTTACATTTTTTTATTAGCTGGGGCCTATTTCTCCGCTACTACATCAGCTACAATGTAGTAGTATAACAGTTGTATTACATCATTTCTGTTTCAAACATACATTGGTTTTTCAGGTGTAGTACATCAATGTAGCATTGGAGAATCGACTGGAAATATTGGAAAAATGTATGATTCTGTTTCACAGCTTTTGACACTACATTGTTGTAGTACATCTTACTGTAATTTTTTGTTACATTTTCACAATAAAAATATTTGCTGTGATTGCTGTAACAGAATAAAATTGCTACATTAAAAAGAAAATATACGAATGTAAGTATTTTTTTTTTTTGTATTTAATCATCAGAAATTCAAAAAATGTATGATTTATCTTTTGATTTTTTGTAAAAATGAAAATTGATTCGTTGTAAATACACTTTCGGTCTTCTTTCAATTCTTATGTTGAATTCAAAATCTTCGTCGAAAATATTTATATCGAAATCCATTTTTATTTTATTTATTTGTGTCTCTTCAAAGTTCAAATATCCCACTTCTAAAAAAAAAAACAATTTAAATGGCCTTGTTCACGTTGCACTGAGATATGTTATCTCGAAAAATTCAACGTAAAATGTAATTTGAAGTCAGTTGTTGTCGACATTTCTCTTCAGACGTTCTAAATATATATTTTGCCTTCTTTGAACTCTAAAGGCAAGTCCGCACTCAACTTTAGCGGAACTACACTTCACGACGCGGCAAATTATTATTATTTGTATAAAATTGTATGAACTATTTTGCACAAAACGGCAACTGAACTTCATACAATTTCATACGAATCCGTCTGAAGTGTAGTTCCGCTTTAATGCAGTTCCGTCGAGTGCGGTCTAACCTTTATATTGAATTCGAAATCATCATCAAAAATATTAAAAATCTCAAAATCCATTATTTTTTATTATTAATTTGCTTTCGTTATTTTGACGTTCATGGATTTTGGGGTTATTTTGTGATAAAAAAAAGTTTTTTAATCACTTCATTCTCAAATATACTCGTAATCATTTTTATTCAAATCGTTTTTTGCTAACTTATGGTGGATTTACATTTTGTTTGCGTCTGCATAATGCACTAAAGTAGAGCAGGACAGATGCATACAAAAAATCCGAGTGAGTGAAAGAGAACCATTAAGAAGATGAACATGTTCGTCTTCATTTCTGCATTATGGAACTTTCCTATAATGCAGGAACGATGTTCTTCTGCATTTTGATCTTTTCTCTCTATCTAACAATTATACATTTTGTATTTGGCATCCATTTTTTTTGCAGAAACCAAATGCAGATACATGTAAATCCACCATTACAGACGAGAGACGAAACAACCGAAAAAACGAATGGTGTAGTCGGGGTCTAGGTCTACATCATCCAGCTACATCATACAACTCTTCCAGTCGTAGTTATGAAACAGAAAAATGTAGTTGATGTAGTTGTAGAACGTTGCTGTCAGATGTAGTTGATGTAGCTGCTGTAGTAGCGGAGAAATAGGCCCCTGATGTTTTTCGCGAGTGAGTAAGTAAGTTATTTATAATAGATCATAAAAAAAAAGATTTTAATTGATTTTTTCATAGTACGGAGTAAATTGTTTCGAGATCCGCAACAAAAAAGGAACTGACTTGTGGTTGGGTGTGGATGCTCTTGGTTTGAGCATCTATGAACAGGAAGACAAGCTAACTCCAAAAATTGGATTCCCATGGTCTGAGATCAGGAATATTTCATTTTCAGAAAAGCGCTTCATCATTAAACCGATTGACAAAAAAGCGCCCGACTTTGTGTTCTTTGCCCCACGCGTCAGGATCAATAAGAGAATTTTGGCCCTATGCATGGGTAACCATGAATTGTATATGCGTCGTCGCAAACCAGACACAATTGATGCCCAACAAATGAAAGCATAAGCCAGGGAGGAGAAGAATGCCAAGCAACAGGAACGAGAAAAGCTGCAACTGGCACTGGCAGCCCGCGAACGCGCCGAAAAGAAACAACAGGAATACGAAGACCGTCTCAAGCAGATGCAAGAGGAAATGGAACGTTCACAAAAGGACCTCGTCACAAGAGATGATTCGTCGTCTTGAAGAGCAATTAAAACAATTGCAAGCGGCAAAGGACGAGCTCGAACTCCACCAAATGGAGCTACAATCAATGTTGCAACGTCTCGAAGAGGCTAAACACATGGAACAAACCGAGAAAATCAAACTCGAAGAAGAAATCCAAGCCAAACAGGCTGAGATACTTTTAATTTAATTAACAATTTTAATTTTATAACATTTTATAAGACGCGTACTACGGAAAACGAGCGCTCGGTATATATTTTATCTGTTACATACGCATAAACAATTCTTAAACTGAATTTCTTCAACATGTATTTAAGTTTGAGAGAAATATTACAATTTTTAATGAACACTTATTAAAATTAATGGAAAACAATAGCAAATTAAACAATTTTATTTATGTTTTGGTTTCGTTTGCGTTTGTACTACAAACAAACCAAACCAGTGATGTCAAACAAACAGCTGATATCAATGCACGACTTTTTGTGATGATAAAAAACTATCTCTTTCTTTCCTTCGGTAAAAAAAGAGACAAAAGTGTGCAAGGATACAATTGTCAGATTGAATTTGAATCCACTATCCAGTGTACTATTGGCACATGGAGTCACGGCACCTAGCAGCCAGCTCGTGAAACTAACAAATGAGATAGATTTCCTTTCCATTTGACGTTCAATGCATTTCCCATAAGAGAAAAACAAAAACAGCTCGTAGAAACATTATTTTAACAAATTAATTTTATATGAACGGTTGTTTGTTTTATAATTGCAAAAGAATAACTAAACATGCTAGTTTGCAAATCAAACGTAAAATATATCGAAACTTATTACTAATTTGCTTTATTTAGCAGATGAAATATGTAAACAAACGTGCTTTTTTGTTGTTGTTTTCCCAAATGGATGCAAGGCGCCAGTCAGAACGATACCATGTGCGTAGTCAGATAGAAGTTTAGGGGGCTAGAGTTTCTTATGGATTTAAATAAAACATTAATTTGTGATATAAATCTTCATTTTATTTTTTTTTAGGTACGCGCAGGTTAATATAAAGTTAATATAAATTATAGGGGCATCATTTGATTTCCCTGTGTTCGTTTGTTTTATCCTACCACGTAAGTTTCTTTCTAAGAATAATGTAATTTCTGGCAAAAAAAATTTTATCCTCCATTTAAAAAAAAGGTTAGCACTCTTTTAAAGTAAACTCTTCTTAAAAATAGAAATAAATTAAGGGTGATCGAGCTTGACCTTCATTCATACCTTGCCTCTTTTGTAAACTAAAAAACAAATGTGTAAATAGCCAATTGAAAAATATTTTTTTAACAATTGCTTTACAAGAAGATTTTTATTCAAATACCTTTATTTTACGAACAAACATATTTTTTTAATAATCGTGACTACGCCTCTGCCTTTCTCTTTTTCTAATCGAGTACTTTTGTTGTTGTTTCTGGTTGTAAAGGTGGTTTGTTTACATTTTTCATTTACAAAGCAAAGCGTTTTAGCTATCTATTTTAATATATTTTCGGGTTAATTTATAAGCTTACACATTTTTTGATTCTATTTCAATCATAATATGGATACCCGTTGATATAAAATAATTTGGTAAAACTAATTTTCATCTGGCGCTTTTTTCGTTTTCTCTAATGGGAAATACATTGGACGTCAAATCGAAAATAATTCTATCGCCTTTTGAAGCTTAAGCGCTTGAGATGCAGGTGTCGTGGAAAGCAACTTACCAGGTGTCAATAGAGATCAGTGGGTCTCACAAACACAAATGCATTACAGCAGGGACGGAGTGATTTTTGAAGGCAACTCACTAGGGCGCCATCAGAATAGTCATTTTTGTTATTTTCCGAAGTTGTTTTAGTGGAATGTTCTAAAAAAAAAAGAAAGAGTACGTGCGTGAAGTAATTTGTCAATCGTTGTTATAATTTGTTACTGAACAGACAAATTAACATTGAAACATGACTAACAAGTTGGCGACAGAACAAATAGATATTTTATTACTAAGTTAGTAAACGTAAAAAATCGCTTTAATAACAAAAAATAATTTTCTCCTAAGAAGAGCGCTTAACAGATAGTTGCGCCTTTCAACCTCCAATATAATCTCATGCGCCCCTGTTAACAAGAAATTCAGTTTAACATTTCTGGTTCTTAAATTCTAACAAAAAAATTATGTGCACATTTTCAACTAAATTATAATATTCTTGACTTAATTTAAAGTGTAACCCATTCAAAATATATTGTTTAATAGTTCATCAATCTAAAGACAAAAACTTTACAGCACTTTTTTTGAGAAAAATATAATAAAATTCACCTGTGAAAGGAAAAGCTTTTATCCCCTTCTGATCTGGCTGTCATCTACAAAGCCTTTATTCGTCCAAAACTTGAGTATAACTCTCACATTTGGGCAGGTGCTCCAATAACCTACTTGAGTTTATTGGATAGAATTGAAAAGAGAGCTCTTAAAATGATAGGTGAAAGAACTATAACGGAAACATTCTCATCTCTTGAGCACCGTCGAAATGTTTCATGTCTTTCGTTATTTTACCGTTATTTCCATAAACAATGCTCTAGTGAAATAGCCAGTTGCATTCCTCCCCTTAAACAATTCAACCGTAATACTCGCGCTTCTAGGAATGCCCATCAGTTTACCCTTGAGCCCAATTTCGGACGTACTGTTAAGTACAGAGATTCTTTCTTTAGTCGCACTACTCGAATGTGGAATGCTCTACCCAGCTCAATTTTCCCCTCCCATTGTGATCTACAGACGTTCAAAACCAATGTGCATCGGTATCTCCTTTTAAATCCCCTCCAATCTACCTAATCGCTCGTGCTGTGTATATCATCTTAAGGGTAGTCACAACCTCTTTTGCACGCGCTTAATATAAAAAAAAAAAAAAAAACAAAAAAAAAAAGCTTTTATCCACACCCCTGAACAATGCACTTCATGTTTTTTTTTGAATTTATAAGAAGATCACCATAATGTCTAATTAATGCACTTTAAATTATTTGTTTTTTCAGAGTAATTGTTATATTAATTTGGGTTTTAACTTGTACCAATTTTTTTTTTCTTTGTTTTTTCTAATCACACGCTAACGATTTGACACTTCTGGTTCTTAAAAATTGCTTCACTCACGTACACTGTATATGTGACAAATACCTCTTCCTCTATTTCTTCTTTTAAGCAAGTACCCTTGTGTCATCTTCAAATGGCGTCAAAAAACTGTTATACGTATAGGGAATCCACTATCCAGTGTATTATAGGGATAAGTGATCTTGACATATTAGTATTTGTATAGGATATCGGACAGATTGGTTGTTTTTGACATTTCACATGTGGATACAAACGTTTACGAAAATTGTGTGTCATTAGCTGTTTTATTTATTTATTTATGTATTTATTTCATTAATTTAGGTATTTTAGAAGGAAATTGACGTTTGTTGATAAAAGGAGACGAGAAAGGTTTTGAGTCATTGCGTAATGGTGGATTTACATGTATCTCCGTCTGACGTCTGCAAAAAAAGAGGATGCACAATTAAAATTTACACTTGTTGGATAGAGAGGGAACACCAAAATGCAGAAGAATTTCGTACAAGCAGATTATAGGAAGTGGTATAATGCAGATATGAAGACGAACATGTTCATCTTCTTGATGGTTCTCTTTCACACACTCGGGTTTCTGTCATGCATCTGTCCCGCTCCACTTTTCTTCATATTTGCAGACGAAGATACATGTTAATCCAGCATAAGTTCTATCTAGGCAAAACCTAAAATAAATTATAAGTAAAAATGTCAATTTCAGAGCTGGTGTTTTTCAGAAAGTGTAATCGGTTCTATGGACGTCAACTCGTTACATCGGTTTATTAATCTCGACAACGGCAGGAATATGATATATCCGGGAAAAGATACCGAAAATGAATTTAGAGGTGTGGTGTTTTCACCTATTTGGGTGTGGTGAGTTTTAGTATGGAAAAGCAACTGGGTTGGACGAAACCTTTCACCATAATCAATGTGTGAGCGGATGATTATAGTTTTTTTGTACCGCCATCTGTCCAAGAGTAGTAGAAACCTTATGTCGATTTCTTTTCAACTATTGGAGATCAAATCTTTTTTTTTGTTGTAAGGAACTCGCAAACAAAATAATTTTTTTTCTGTGATTGTATGTGTGTGCAATTTGACAGGCCCGAACGCACAATTCTTAAATTTTTTTTTGAAAATGGAAAATTGCAATTCTATCTACATATAGTAAATTTAATTTAATTTATTTTATTTTATTTACTGAAGAACGTGAACTTTATACTTTTACACCACGGAAATAATTTAATTGAACAAATTGACTGAAAAGCCAAACGTAAACAAAAGCCAGAGAAATGTCAAATCTTCCTAGTGTGTGTGCAAGTCGGTGTAAATCTTTCTAAAATTAAAGATTTGATTTGTTTAGAAAATTTGATCTTTTCTTCTAAACAAATCAAATTTCCCCTTCACGATTTGATTTTTTTGTTGAAAGGAAATCCACATTAAATAACTTTTGGAAAATGGCGGAGAGCTTCAATTTTTAAAGTTGTTAAACCGTATGACCTTATATGTGTGAGAGGGGAAATTTAATAGAAAAAAGTACCGAATTTGGTTGGAGTAAATTGAAACGTCATATGGAATGAACATATTCAAAGTTTATTGAACACGAGCTGACGTGATTTGAGTTCGGGCTACACTTAATTTTTTTTATGAAATAGTTATTAATTTTCTTTAAATTATTACAAAATGTAAGCAAAAAGTGTAGTGGTGACTATACATATTTGGAATATAATTTTTTGCGTAAATTAAAATTAATTTATAATTCTCATCGTCTATTGTAAAATTGTAGAATTACGAAGTGCAAATCCGAAAATTGATAATCATCGGTAGAAACTTGAGATACGACATTTTTTATAAGCAAATAAAACGAGTGTGTGAGGTGAGTTTAGAAAATTTTAATGAGGAAATAAGTGCTATTGGCAATTTATACAGATTATCTTTTATCACCACATTTTGGAAACTCTGGCGGTTCCAGCTGGCCAGCGGAGCGCTGGACCGCCACACAAATTTATTTCGTATATTGTTGTTGGCTATAAATACATTATATCTGGTGCTATTGTTGAAAGATCCTTGCTGAGAACCCATCGGCCGCCATTTAGCCATAATTTGTGTGACGTGTTGTTGGTGTATAAATCCCGTATTTCGTGGTTGGTGTATTTTAATCCTCACAAGGAGACGACTTAAGGTTATGTGCGGTAATACCGATCAACACTGGGGGATAGCGGATTTCATTTCGAGAACGCCCTCTTCAGTAGGGTATCAGGTGAATCTGAAGAAAACTCAAAACGTTAAGCTATCTATTTATAAATTTAAAAAAAAGTAAAGTTCCCACTGAAACTATTTAAACTTACCCTTATTATCGTTAAGAAGAAAAAGTAAATTAGTTCAATTAAAAGATTTCTCACGTCCAACTGATTCCTTTCAATCGGTGATCCTGGTGCTGTTTTGTTCCAGATTTATGTATATTTAGTTTTATTTCGTTAAGATTACGAGACGTGAAGTTTTTTTCATCAAACATATTATCCTTTTTGCTATATTATAATATACTTTCTTTTTCTTATTATTTTTTTTATATTTATTTTGTTATTTAACATAGTTTTTCTTGTATTAACTATTGCTATTATCATCTTATATTATATATATTTTCTAAATTTTGATATTTTTTTGGTGATTATTAAATTCCCTTTGTAAGTGAAGGTGATTGTTTTTTTCATGGCCTATCATATGTTTTACTTTAGTTTCGTCGATTCTTTCCGTTTGTGATAATAACCACCTCCATAGAGCTCTAAGAAGTTAGGGAATTGTTTCATAATCTAGGTCCTTTCCAGATTTTGATGATAGTCTTTTCGAGAAAAAAATCTGTCTCACGTTGTTATTGCTTAATTTATCTTTCATGTTCCTTTTTTTTGTTAGCTGTAAAATAAGAAAAGAAAATACGATTTTCTACATTAATGTTCATTTACACAATTTTAAATTCTAGCTGATTACAATAATCTTATGTTACTATCTTATGCAAAATTCAATAAAACTTCATTGATCGTCTCCTTAGTATGAAATTACGTCTTTTCTTGATTTGTTAAGAGAAGCGAAGCTACTACGGTGAAGATGGTATGACCGGAAAGTAGTCATCACCATTAAGGGGGAATCCTAAATAAGGTCACTGGATTCCTAAGTTGGGTGGGTTTGACAACACTGCGATGACACCAGCAGTGTCAGGAAGTGGTGATCGTCTGTCCGTGGTCTTATTCTGGTGTGATTATTCTAGGCCTGATTTATGTTTATTTGTTTGCAGGTGAGGTTAAGCTTTGGGGCAAGATCCTCCCATTCCGGCGAGCTAATGTCGAGCTTCACAAGCAGGCCGCGTTCCCCGGAACTTACCACTCTTACCATTCTCTGATCTCTTCCTTTTTCAATTTCCTAACCTTTCCTTGTTTTTCCTACCCTACAACATCACCAACCATCCAATGATTCCTCTTGCCTCGCAACATCAAAAAAACTTATTTGAAAATAATTTTTATATGCAAAATTACTTGTAATTTTTAAGAGCATCGGCATAAAAAAAAAATATTTTGATCGGTGTATCTAAATAATGAGAAAATGTGTGGAAAGAAACAAAACTCTCCGGCAATTTTGTTTCTTTGTGTGAAAGCTACATAAGACAATTAAAGGAAAACGTCAAACAAATTTACAGCAACTGGTTTCCCTGTGTGAAACGGGACTAAATTACCAAAAAGTAGCCTCTCTCCTTTTAAAAATAAAATCCATTCGCTTTTTTCCTTTTTTGGCTCCAAAAACAGATCTGAGTGGAGGCTGAGCGATCAGAACGGAGCTCTGAGCAGATTATGATCAGAGCCCTCAGACTTATTTATGAAACACACTTGAGCACTGAACTGTCATTTCCATATACATTTTTGTTTACCTGAAGTAGACGGGCGGCTGTCCCGGGAATCCATTTTTAATTTTGTGTATTTCTTTCGTCTGGCAAATCACTAACAAAAATAAGTGAAGTTGGCTTCGCTCAGCTTTTCGCTCAATTTGCTCGGGCATTTAATTCTGAGCTAATCGATCAAGATCTGAGCAAGCTCAGATGGAAAAAAGAAACACACTTTTTGTGCGCTGATATGTCTGAGCTAAAAACAAAAACCATAGAATTTTTGTTTGACGGTTCCGTGATCTGCTGTGAGTTAAAAAAGAGTAAAATAATTAACGACTAAACTTTAGTTACAAGTTAATTTGTGTGTTTACCAATAACCAAATTAAACACGTCTTTAACTAATCAGTGCTCTATTATATTATCTACTACATTTGTTGCCAAACAGACAGCTTCTGTGAATGGAAATGACCGCGTTCAAGAATCGATGCGATTGCCTATCTAAGATAGCTTCCTATCCATATAGGTTTCTGGTCAACCAAAGCCGGATAGGTTAATTGAAAGTGTTTTTAGCAAAATACCACTCGATGACTTCAAACAAATTTCGGCTTTGCATTTTGTAGTCGGCTTGTTAAACAATTTCGCTTGGGATACAAACGTGTACCTACCAACATTTTTCGGATAGCATGGATAGCTATCCAACAGTAAAAGCTGTTTTGTAATCAGCAGTTTTTTTTACATGGGATTACAACAACAAAAACTTATCTGGATAGCTCTACAATAGGTTTTTGATCGCGGCCAATGACATCTTAATTATCATAAAAAAAGCCATCAAACAAATTTTAGACTGCGTGCGATTTTTAGTGTTAGTTTTGAAATTGAAATTTACAAATAAAAACAAATAAGGAGGAATAAATCTATTTGTTTATTGTGATTACCTTATTAAATTTATAGCCTTGCAATAAAATTCACGAACAAGCAATCTAATTCAATTGTAAGCGACAAACATAGACGATAAGGGTAATTATTTGTGTCCTTTGCTTTTCAGAATGACAGCACAAACGTGGCGTTTACACCTAATCATGAGTTCAAACATGCGTTTCTTTACTCTAAAATTTAAAGTGACGTTTAGCGTTAAGCTGACCATTAAATTAGTTATTGGTATTGAAAATCTAAACACCCTTAACACCGAAACTCACGAGCAAAGAAAACAAAACACCCGTACACTTTAAAGTCTAAAACTGAACTGATTTATTCCAATAAACTATATCTACATTACAATTATTTCTTATACCTAGATTTCATATATGTATATACATTTTCTTTACTTATCTTATCTCTAGTTTGTTATTATCATAAACTAACATTAACAAGGTTTCAAGGTGGATAACGACGATGCGACGCATCTCTTGCTCATAAAACATAATGCTCGCAGATGTGTGTCATAAACACAATCTGCGAGATCATTTACTGTTTCTATGAAAAGGGATCGCCGCGTCGCCGTCCACTTTGATCTTAGATATTTACAATATGTTTCTACAGTCATAAAAGTACTTATGAGTAATACTCGTATACATACATACATACAAATATACAAATATAGATAACTAAAAAGGTATGGTTCGTTATTTATAGTTAACTTAAATATTTAACTGATCTCTAAATTTGATTATTGGTAAGGCCTGTTTTACATTTCGTTAGGAACGATCAATGTTAAAAATATTGTTGGTACGTCAATCGAAAGGGGTTGAAAGAAAAAAATCGAAACACATTTAGAATGAAATTAATCAAAGAAATTTTTTTATTGCATCAAATTTTATTAGAAAAACTATTATGATCTCTTAAATGCATATCTAAAACATTTAAATTAATTTCTTCTAATATTTTCATATCAATAATAAAAAGAATTTATTTATTTTGTTCAAACATTCTATTTGGAAATTTAAAGCCTTATTGAATGTGCGAAATTTTCGCACGGGTCTTCTGGTATTATAATAATTTATATATACATTAATCATAATCATTTTGTAATTTATAAATAGCTAATTTAAGCTTAGTAAAATATTTCAATACAATTCAAAAAAAAAAAACAATAACAAAGTTAAATGTTTGTAAATTGGGGGCATTTTTCATGGTTTTGAAGCCTTTTCATTTTTAATTTTGAGGTAAACAAAAATTAAAAAATGCCCGCGCGATTTTTGTGTACTATTACTTTAATCAGATTTACCAAATTTTAAAATGATAGTTCCTAGGGAGTTGGCGCCCCAAATTTGGGGTCATTTTACATTTTTTGTTTGGGGCCAAATTTCACGTAGCCGCTTTTAGAGTAAATTTAACTTTAGCTGTCAGAAAAACCCCAAACAAAAACAACTCCCACCCATGATCCCATCATATATGTATGTTTTTTGTGAGTATTTTTGTAATATTTTATCAGGTAGGTACCTCCTTACAATTCTAGAATAATATTCTTCTTCGATAAACTATACACTTACTTTATTCTGATCATCTTTTTAAAACCAGATATAACGGTGCGTCTGTTCAAGGTCTGAAGGGCTGAGCCCCGACATTCTGCATAGAAACAAACAACTTTCAAAGAATCTTCATAAAATTCCTTCATTAACTATTCACTTTGAACAAAATTACGAAAAAGCAACTACAAAATGTTAAACTTAATAATTAATTGTATTGGAAAAGTTCTTATTTTCTATTTTAATTTTAAACATTTTTTGTCAACCCAATTTTTGTATCCAACACTCGGCTTTGTGGACTCGTCCAAGGATATAATAGGCCCTATCATCGTATCCGTTCCGAAATATACGATCGGAGAAAAGTTACGATGGTAAAGTTTAATTTTGTCATGTTATTTCTTTTACAATTGAAATATGTTGATGTTTACCAGCGCATTTTTGATTTATGTCAACTTCATAAAACAAATATGGCTATCTCTTTCGGTTGCCCAAATGATTTTTTGTTTGTTTTACTGAATCAAAATGTACGCAACGATTTGCTGTCGGACAAAATCGGAGAAATCGGAAAGGCACAAAACAAAATGATCGTCTTACATCGCAAGTATCCGCAACGCATTAATCGGATTTTGCCATTTCGACACACATTAGATTTTTAAGCGATGAAATGAATGATTTATCAATCAAACCAGTGGCAAAGTTTGTTCAAATCCGAGAGAATTTTGTTATGATCGGATCGGATACGATGATAGACCCTAATAACTCGTCGTCAGCACACGTTCGAAGCCTGTTTCACAAGGAAACGAGATAAAAGGGCGGAGCCTGTTTCACAATGCGACGAGGAAACAAAAACGCAGCGTGAGCATGACGAGATACGAGATATACCGTTGTGGCTCAAAGGTCACAATTTTTTGTGAGTCTGTTTTAGTATGAAGGCTCTCCCAAAGACCCCTTTCACACAAGGAAACTGAGTTTCCGGCAACTGGGAGTTTGTTGGCGAGAAGGGCGTAAGAGGAAGAAAAAAAATCTCCCCTCCACCCTTATCTCCGACAAACTAGCTAGTTTCTAGCAACTCAGTTTCCTTGTGTGAAACCCGTCAAACCAATGCGAAACATTCGGTGACGCGAAGAAACATTCGTCAGCCAAAATTAATTTACGTGGTGATAAATGAGAGTGCCTACACCATAGAGTAAATACTACCTAGAGAACCGACTTAAGGGGTCATTGCTCTTTCACCCTACAAGCTGAATTGAGAGGATTATGCCCGTTTCGCTGAGCATGTGTGCAATTGCCGTGCATTTTAAATAGGAAAACGAGCTTTGTATGTATGCGAGTTGTCCGTTGCTCAATCGTGGTTTAAGTGTTCTGGTTTGGATCTTTTTCAGGGCTGAATAAGTAATATGGACTTTTTTTAAATATTGTAAAAAAAAAATTAAAACGTGGTAGAAATGAAGAAACAAAATTATTTTAAATAAGACTTATTGGGGCGTATTCATAATCATTTTAGACCTGGATCTAAGTTAAACATAGCTTTGGTTGAATTTTCGGACGTTGATTCTATTTTTTTAAGTTTATAATTTCAAAATATTTGAAGCTATTTGTGTAGTTTACTAAGTTAATTATCATATAAAAATATAAAACCAACAATTTGTAATTCAAATCGGTCTGTATTCATTGAGCCAAAATTGTCTTAAACTGTAGTTTAGTTAAACCTGGGTCTATCTGCGACTATGAATATGCCCCATTATATATCTACAGGTTGACAAACTGAATAAAAAAAAATTATTTAAAAAAATGGTGACAAAAATACCATAACTTACTCCTACGAATGTTGAAGTATTTTTAAAACCAATTTCGAATAAAATTGGATGTATTTTTCTAGGAAATTTTATGGACCAAAATTCATGTTCAGTATTTTTCATAATCAAGTATTAAAATACCCTATCTCTATTGCTATTAGTAAGCTTACTACGGCAACCATGTAAGAGCTTTAAAACAGTACGAACTTATTGGCATCACTGATCTCTATAATACACTGGATAGTGGATTCATATAAAAATCTTGAAGCAAATTGAAGGGAAATTATAACAGTGCAAGAATACAACTGTTGACAGTTGTCAATTTTTTTTTTTAGTTTATAACAGTTTAAATTGTATTAAAATGGTGGTTTTTGTTTACATTTTTTTATTAGCTGGGGCCTATTTCTCCGCTACTACATCAGCTACAATGTAGTAGTATAACAGTTGTATTACATCATTTCTGTTTCAAACATACATTGGTTTTTCAGGTGTAGTACATCAATGTAGCATTGGAGAATCGACTGGAAATATTGGAAAAATGTATGATTCTGTTTCACAGCTTTTGACACTACATTGTTGTAGTACATCTTACTGTAATTTTTTGTTACATTTTCACAATAAAAATATTTGCTGTGATTGCTGTAACAGAATAAAATTGCTACATTAAAAAGAAAATATACGAATGTAAGTATTTTTTTTTTTTGTATTTAAACATCAGAAATTCAAAAAATGTATGATTTATCTTTTGATTTTTTGTAAAAATGAAAATTGATTCGTTGTAAATACACTTTCGGTCTTCTTTCAATTCTTATGTTGAATTCAAAATCTTCGTCGAAAATATTTATATCGAAATCCATTTTTATTTTATTTATTTGTGTCTCTTCAAAGTTCAAATATCCCACTTCTAAAAAAAAAAACAATTTAAATGGCCTTGTTCACGTTGCACTGAGATATGTTATCTCGAAAAATTCAACGTAAAATGTAATTTGAAGTCAGTTGTTGTCGACATTTCTCTTCAGACGTTCTAAATATATATTTTGCCTTCTTTGAACTCTAAAGGCAAGTCCGCACTCAACTTTAGCGGAACTACACTTCACGACGCGGCAAATTATTATTATTTGTATAAAATTGTATGAACTATTTTGCACAAAACGGCAACTGAACTTCATACAATTTCATACGAATCCGTCTGAAGTGTAGTTCCGCTTTAATGCAGTTCCGTCGAGTGCGGTCTAACCTTTATATTGAATTCGAAATCATCATCAAAAATATTAAAAATCTCAAAATCCATTATTTTTTATTATTAATTTGCTTTCGTTATTTTGACGTTCATGGATTTTGGGGTTATTTTGTGATAAAAAAAAGTTTTTTAATCACTTCATTCTCAAATATACTCGTAATCATTTTTATTCAAATCGTTTTTTGCTAACTTATGGTGGATTTACATTTTGTTTGCGTCTGCATAATGCACTAAAGTAGAGCAGGACAGATGCATACAAAAAATCCGAGTGAGTGAAAGAGAACCATTAAGAAGATGAACATGTTCGTCTTCATTTCTGCATTATGGAACTTTCCTATAATGCAGGAACGATGTTCTTCTGCATTTTGATCTTTTCTCTCTATCTAACAATTATACATTTTGTATTTGGCATCCATTTTTTTTGCAGAAACCAAATGCAGATACATGTAAATCCACCATTACAGACGAGAGACGAAACAACCGAAAAAACGAATGGTGTAGTCGGGGTCTAGGTCTACATCATCCAGCTACATCATACAACTCTTCCAGTCGTAGTTATGAAACAGAAAAATGTAGTTGATGTAGTTGTAGAACGTTGCTGTCAGATGTAGTTGATGTAGCTGCTGTAGTAGCGGAGAAATAGGCCCCTGATGTTTTTCGCGAGTGAGTAAGTAAGTTATTTATAATAGATCATAAAAAAAAAGATTTTAATTGATTTTTTCATAGTACGGAGTAAATTGTTTCGAGATCCGCAACAAAAAAGGAACTGACTTGTGGTTGGGTGTGGATGCTCTTGGTTTGAGCATCTATGAACAGGAAGACAAGCTAACTCCAAAAATTGGATTCCCATGGTCTGAGATCAGGAATATTTCATTTTCAGAAAAGCGCTTCATCATTAAACCGATTGACAAAAAAGCGCCCGACTTTGTGTTCTTTGCCCCACGCGTCAGGATCAATAAGAGAATTTTGGCCCTATGCATGGGTAACCATGAATTGTATATGCGTCGTCGCAAACCAGACACAATTGATGCCCAACAAATGAAAGCATAAGCCAGGGAGGAGAAGAATGCCAAGCAACAGGAACGAGAAAAGCTGCAACTGGCACTGGCAGCCCGCGAACGCGCCGAAAAGAAACAACAGGAATACGAAGACCGTCTCAAGCAGATGCAAGAGGAAATGGAACGTTCACAAAAGGACCTCGTCACAAGAGATGATTCGTCGTCTTGAAGAGCAATTAAAACAATTGCAAGCGGCAAAGGACGAGCTCGAACTCCACCAAATGGAGCTACAATCAATGTTGCAACGTCTCGAAGAGGCTAAACACATGGAACAAACCGAGAAAATCAAACTCGAAGAAGAAATCCAAGCCAAACAGGCTGAGATACTTTTAATTTAATTAACAATTTTAATTTTATAACATTTTATAAGACGCGTACTACGGAAAACGAGCGCTCGGTATATATTTTATCTGTTACATACGCATAAACAATTCTTAAACTGAATTTCTTCAACATGTATTTAAGTTTGAGAGAAATATTACAATTTTTAATGAACACTTATTAAAATTAATGGAAAACAATAGCAAATTAAACAATTTTATTTATGTTTTGGTTTCGTTTGCGTTTGTACTACAAACAAACCAAACCAGTGATGTCAAACAAACAGCTGATATCAATGCACGACTTTTTGTGATGATAAAAAACTATCTCTTTCTTTCCTTCGGTAAAAAAAGAGACAAAAGTGTGCAAGGATACAATTGTCAGATTGAATTTGAATCCACTATCCAGTGTACTATTGGCACATGGAGTCACGGCACCTAGCAGCCAGCTCGTGAAACTAACAAATGAGATAGATTTCCTTTCCATTTGACGTTCAATGCATTTCCCATAAGAGAAAAACAAAAACAGCTCGTAGAAACATTATTTTAACAAATTAATTTTATATGAACGGTTGTTTGTTTTATAATTGCAAAAGAATAACTAAACATGCTAGTTTGCAAATCAAACGTAAAATATATCGAAACTTATTACTAATTTGCTTTATTTAGCAGATGAAATATGTAAACAAACGTGCTTTTTTGTTGTTGTTTTCCCAAATGGATGCAAGGCGCCAGTCAGAACGATACCATGTGCGTAGTCAGATAGAAGTTTAGGGGGCTAGAGTTTCTTATGGATTTAAATAAAACATTAATTTGTGATATAAATCTTCATTTTATTTTTTTTTAGGTACGCGCAGGTTAATATAAAGTTAATATAAATTATAGGGGCATCATTTGATTTCCCTGTGTTCGTTTGTTTTATCCTACCACGTAAGTTTCTTTCTAAGAATAATGTAATTTCTGGCAAAAAAAATTTTATCCTCCATTTAAAAAAAAGGTTAGCACTCTTTTAAAGTAAACTCTTCTTAAAAATAGAAATAAATTAAGGGTGATCGAGCTTGACCTTCATTCATACCTTGCCTCTTTTGTAAACTAAAAAACAAATGTGTAAATAGCCAATTGAAAAATATTTTTTTAACAATTGCTTTACAAGAAGATTTTTATTCAAATACCTTTATTTTACGAACAAACATATTTTTTTAATAATCGTGACTACGCCTCTGCCTTTCTCTTTTTCTAATCGAGTACTTTTGTTGTTGTTTCTGGTTGTAAAGGTGGTTTGTTTACATTTTTCATTTACAAAGCAAAGCGTTTTAGCTATCTATTTTAATATATTTTCGGGTTAATTTATAAGCTTACACATTTTTTGATTCTATTTCAATCATAATATGGATACCCGTTGATATAAAATAATTTGGTAAAACTAATTTTCATCTGGCGCTTTTTTCGTTTTCTCTAATGGGAAATACATTGGACGTCAAATCGAAAATAATTCTATCGCCTTTTGAAGCTTAAGCGCTTGAGATGCAGGTGTCGTGGAAAGCAACTTACCAGGTGTCAATAGAGATCAGTGGGTCTCACAAACACAAATGCATTACAGCAGGGACGGAGTGATTTTTGAAGGCAACTCACTAGGGCGCCATCAGAATAGTCATTTTTGTTATTTTCCGAAGTTGTTTTAGTGGAATGTTCTAAAAAAAAAAAGAAAGAGTACGTGCGTGAAGTAATTTGTCAATCGTTGTTATAATTTGTTACTGAACAGACAAATTAACATTGAAACATGACTAACAAGTTGGCGACAGAACAAATAGATATTTTATTACTAACTTAAAACGTAAAAAATCGCTTTAATAACAAAAAATAATTTTCTCCTAAGAAGAGCGCTTAACAGATAGTTGCGCCTTTCAACCTCCAATATAATCTCATGCGCCCCTGTTAACAAGAAATTCAGTTTAACATTTCTGGTTCTTAAATTCTAACAAAAAAATTATGTGCACATTTTCAACTAAATTATAATATTCTTGACTTAATTTAAAGTGTAACCCATTCAAAATATATTGTTTAATAGTTCATCAATCTAAAGACAAAAACTTTACAGCACTTTTTTTGAGAAAAATATAATAAAATTCACCTGTGAAAGGAAAAGCTTTTATCCCCTTCTGATCTGGCTGTCATCTACAAAGCCTTTATTCGTCCAAAACTTGAGTATAACTCTCACATTTGGGCAGGTGCTCCAATAACCTACTTGAGTTTATTGGATAGAATTGAAAAGAGAGCTCTTAAAATGATAGGTGAAAGAACTATAACGGAAACATTCTCATCTCTTGAGCACCGTCGAAATGTTTCATGTCTTTCGTTATTTTACCGTTATTTCCATAAACAATGCTCTAGTGAAATAGCCAGTTGCATTCCTCCCCTTAAACAATTCAACCGTAATACTCGCGCTTCTAGGAATGCCCATCAGTTTACCCTTGAGCCCAATTTCGGACGTACTGTTAAGTACAGAGATTCTTTCTTTAGTCGCACTACTCGAATGTGGAATGCTCTACCCAGCTCAATTTTCCCCTCCCATTGTGATCTACAGACGTTCAAAACCAATGTGCATCGGTATCTCCTTTTAAATCCCCTCCAATCTACCTAATCGCTCGTGCTGTGTATATCATCTTAAGGGTAGTCACAACCTCTTTTGCACGCGCTTAATATAAAAAAAAAAAAAAAACAAAAAAAAAAAGCTTTTATCCACACCCCTGAACAATGCACTTCATGTTTTTTTTTGAATTTATAAGAAGATCACCATAATGTCTAATTAATGCACTTTAAATTATTTGTTTTTTCAGAGTAATTGTTATATTAATTTGGGTTTTAACTTGTACCAATTTTTTTTTTCTTTGTTTTTTCTAATCACACGCTAACGATTTGACACTTCTGGTTCTTAAAAATTGCTTCACTCACGTACACTGTATATGTGACAAATACCTCTTCCTCTATTTCTTCTTTTAAGCAAGTACCCTTGTGTCATCTTCAAATGGCGTCAAAAAACTGTTATACGTATAGGGAATCCACTATCCAGTGTATTATAGGGATAAGTGATCTTGACATATTAGTATTTGTATAGGATATCGGACAGATTGGTTGTTTTTGACATTTCACATGTGGATACAAACGTTTACGAAAATTGTGTGTCATTAGCTGTTTTATTTATTTATTTATGTATTTATTTCATTAATTTAGGTATTTTAGAAGGAAATTGACGTTTGTTGATAAAAGGAGACGAGAAAGGTTTTGAGTCATTGCGTAATGGTGGATTTACATGTATCTCCGTCTGACGTCTGCAAAAAAAGAGGATGCACAATTAAAATTTACACTTGTTGGATAGAGAGGGAACACCAAAATGCAGAAGAATTTCGTACAAGCAGATTATAGGAAGTGGTATAATGCAGATATGAAGACGAACATGTTCATCTTCTTGATGGTTCTCTTTCACACACTCGGGTTTCTGTCATGCATCTGTCCCGCTCCACTTTTCTTCATATTTGCAGACGAAGATACATGTTAATCCAGCATAAGTTCTATCTAGGCAAAACCTAAAATAAATTATAAGTAAAAATGTCAATTTCAGAGCTGGTGTTTTTCAGAAAGTGTAATCGGTTCTATGGACGTCAACTCGTTACATCGGTTTATTAATCTCGACAACGGCAGGAATATGATATATCCGGGAAAAGATACCGAAAATGAATTTAGAGGTGTGGTGTTTTCACCTATTTGGGTGTGGTGAGTTTTAGTATGGAAAAGCAACTGGGTTGGACGAAACCTTTCACCATAATCAATGTGTGAGCGGATGATTATAGTTTTTTTGTACCGCCATCTGTCCAAGAGTAGTAGAAACCTTATGTCGATTTCTTTTCAACTATTGGAGATCAAATCTTTTTTTTTGTTGTAAGGAACTCGCAAACAAAATAATTTTTTTTCTGTGATTGTATGTGTGTGCAATTTGACAGGCCCGAACGCACAATTCTTAAATTTTTTTTTGAAAATGGAAAATTGTAATTCTATCTACATATAGTAAATTTAATTTAATTTATTTTATTTTATTTACTGAAGAACGTGAACTTTATACTTTTACACCACGGAAATAATTTAATTGAACAAATTGACTGAAAAGCCAAACGTAAACAAAAGCCAGAGAAATGTCAAATCTTCCTAGTGTGTGTGCAAGTCGGTGTAAATCTTTCTAAAATTAAAGATTTGATTTGTTTAGAAAATTTGATCTTTTCTTCTAAACAAATCAAATTTCCCCTTCACGATTTGATTTTTTTGTTGAAAGGAAATCCACATTAAATAACTTTTGGAAAATGGCGGAGAGCTTCAATTTTTAAAGTTGTTAAACCGTATGACCTTATATGTGTGAGAGGGGAAATTTAATAGAAAAAAGTACCGAATTTGGTTGGAGTAAATTGAAACGTCATATGGAATGAACATATTCAAAGTTTATTGAACACGAGCTGACGTGATTTGAGTTCGGGCTACACTTAATTTTTTTTATGAAATAGTTATTAATTTTCTTTAAATTATTACAAAATGTAAGCAAAAAGTGTAGTGGTGACTATACATATTTGGAATATAATTTTTTGCGTAAATTAAAATTAATTTATAATTCTCATCGTCTATTGTAAAATTGTAGAATTACGAAGTGCAAATCCGAAAATTGATAATCATCGGTAGAAACTTGAGATACGACATTTTTTATAAGCAAATAAAACGAGTGTGTGAGGTGAGTTTAGAAAATTTTAATGAGGAAATAAGTGCTATTGGCAATTTATACAGATTATCTTTTATCACCACATTTGGAAACTCTGGCGGTTCCAGCTGGCCAGCGGAGCGCTGGACCGCCACACAAATTTATTTCGTATATTGTTGTTGGCTATAAATACATTATATCTGGTGCTATTGTTGAAAGATCCTTGCTGAGAACCCATCGGCCGCCATTTAGCCAATAATTTGTGTGACGTGTTGTTGGTGTATAAATCCCGTATTTCGTGGTTGGTGTATTTTAATCCTCACAAGGAGACGCCTTAAGGTTATGTGCGGTAATACCGATCAACACTGGGGGATAGCGGATTTCATTTCGAGAACGCCCTCTTCAGTAGGGTATCAGGTGAATCTGAAGAAAACTCAAAACGTTAAGCTATCTATTTATAAATTTAAAAAAAAGTAAAGTTCCCACTGAAACTATTTAAACTTACCCTTATTATCGTTAAGAAGAAAAAGTAAATTAGTTCAATTAAAAGATTTCTCACGTCCAACTGATTCCTTTCAATCGGTGATCCTGGTGCTGTTTTGTTGAAGATTTATGTATATTTAGTTTTATTTCGTTAAGATTACGAGACGTGAAGTTTTTTTCATCAAACATATTATCCTTTTTGCTATATTATAATATACTTTCTTTTTCTTATTATTTTTTTTATATTTATTTTGTTATTTAACATAGTTTTTCTTGTATTAACTATTGCTATTATCATCTTATATTATATATATTTTCTAAATTTTGATATTTTTTTGGTGATTATTAAATTCCCTTTGTAAGTGAAGGTGATTGTTTTTTTCATGGCCTATCATATGTTTTACTTTAGTTTCGTCGATTCTTTCCGTTTGTGATAATAACCACCTCCATAGAGCTCTAAGAAGTTAGGGAATTGTTTCATAATCTAGGTCCTTTCCAGATTTTGATGATAGTCTTTTCGAGAAAAAAATCTGTCTCACGTTGTTATTGCTTAATTTATCTTTCATGTTCCTTTTTTTTGTTAGCTGTAAAATAAGAAAAGAAAATACGATTTTCTACATTAATGTTCATTTACACAATTTTAAATTCTAGCTGATTACAATAATCTTATGTTACTATCTTATGCAAAATTCAATAAAACTTCATTGATCGTCTCCTTAGTATGAAATTACGTCTTTTCTTGATTTGTTAAGAGAAGCGAAGCTACTACGGTGAAGATGGTATGACCGGAAAGTAGTCATCACCATTAAGGGGGAATCCTAAATAAGGTCACTGGATTCCTAAGTTGGGTGGGTTTGACAACACTGCGATGACACCAGCAGTGTCAGGAAGTGGTGATCGTCTGTCCGTGGTCTTATTCTGGTGTGATTATTCTAGGCCTGATTTATGTTTATTTGTTTGCAGGTGAGGTTAAGCTTTGGGGCAAGATCCTCCCATTCCGGCGAGCTAATGTCGAGCTTCACAAGCAGGCCGCGTTCCCCGGAACTTACCACTCTTACCATTCTCTGATCTCTTCCTTTTTCAATTTCCTAACCTTTCCTTGTTTTTCCTACCCTACAACATCACCAACCATCCAATGATTCCTCTTGCCTCGCAACATGTTTTAATCAAAAAAACTTATTTGAAAATAATTTTTATATGCAAAATTACTTGTAATTTTTAAGAGCATCGGCATAAAAAAAAAATATTTTGATCGGTGTATCTAAATAATGAGAAAATGTGTGGAAAGAAACAAAACTCTCCGGCAATTTTGTTTCTTTGTGTGAAAGCTACATAAGACAATTAAAGGAAAACGTCAAACAAATTTCCAGCAACTGGTTTCCCTGTGTGAAACGGGACTAAATTACCAAAAAGTAGCCTCTCTCCTTTTAAAAATAAAATCCATTCGCTTTTTTCCTTTTTTGGCTCCAAAAACAGATCTGAGTGGAGGCTGAGCGATCAGAACGGAGCTCTGAGTAGATTATGATCAGAGCCCTCAGACTTATTTATGAAACACACTTGAGCACTGAACTGTCATTTCCATATACATTTTTGTTTACCTGAAGTAGACGGGCGGCTGTCCCGGGAATCCATTTTTAATTTTGTGTATTTCTTTCGTCTGGCAAATCACTAACAAAAATAAGTGAAGTTGGCTTCGCTCAGCTTTTCGCTCAATTTGCTCGGGCATTTAATTCTGAGCTAATCGATCAAGATCTGAGCAAGCTCAGATGGAAAAAAGAAACACACTTTTTGTGCGCTGATATGTCTGAGCTAAAAACAAAAACCATAGAATTTTTGTTTGACGGTTCCGTGATCTGCTGTGAGTTAAAAAAGAGTAAAATAATTAACGACTAAACTTTAGTTACAAGTTAATTTGTGTGTTTACCAATAACCAAATTAAACACGTCTTTAACTAATCAGTGCTCTATTATATTATCTACTACATTTGTTGCCAAACAGACAGCTTCTGTGAATGGAAATGACCGCGTTCAAGAATCGATGCGATTGCCTATCTAAGATAGCTTCCTATCCATATAGGTTTCTGGTCAACCAAAGCCGGATAGGTTAATTGAAAGTGTTTTTAGCAAAATACCACTCGATGACTTCAAACAAATTTCGACTTTGCATTTTGTAGTCGGCTTGTTAAACAATTTCGCTTGGGATACAAACGTGTACCTACCAACATTTTTCGGATAGCATGGATAGCTATCCAACAGTAAAAGCTGTTTTGTAATCAGCAGTTTTTTTTACATGGGATTACAACAACAAAAACTTATCTGGATAGCTCTACAATAGGTTTTTGATCGCGGCCAATGACATCTTAATTATCATAAAAAAAGCCATCAAACAAATTTTAGACTGCGTGCGATTTTTAGTGTTAGTTTTGAAATTGAAATTTACAAATAAAAACAAATAAGGAGGAATAAATCTATTTGTTTATTTTGATTACCTTATTAAATTTATAGCCTTGCAATAAAATTGACGAACAAGCAATCTAATTCAATTGTAAGCGACAAACATAGACGATAAGGGTAATTATTTGTGTCCTTTGCTTTTCAGAATGACAGCACAAACGTGGCGTTTACACCTAATCATGAGTTCAAACATGCGTTTCTTTACTCTAAAATTTAAAGTGACGTTTAGCGTTAAGCTGACCATTAAATTAGTTATTGGTATTGAAAATCTAAACACCCTTAACACCGAAACTCACGAGCAAAGAAAACAAAACACCCGTACACTTTAAAGTCTAAAACTGAACTGATTTATTCCAATAAACTATATCTACATTACAATTATTTCTTATACCTAGATTTCATATATGTATATACATTTTCTTTACTTATCTTATCTCTAGTTTGTTATTATCATAAACTAACATTAACAAGGTTTCAAGGTGGATAACGACGATGCGACGCATCTCTTGCTCATAAAACATAATGCTCGCAGATGTGTGTCATAAACACAATCTGCGAGATCATTTACTGTTTCTATGAAAAGGGATCGCCGCGTGACAGCGTCGCCGTCCACTTTGATCTTAGATATTTACAATATGTTTCTACAGTCATAAAAGTACTTATGAGTAATACTCGTATACATACATAAATACAAATATACAAATATAGATAACTAAAAAGGTATGGTTCGTTATTTATAGTTAACTTAAATATTTAACTGATCTCTAAATTTGATTATTGGTAAGGCCTGTTTTACATTTCGTTAGGAACGATCAATGTTAAAAATATTGTTGGTACGTCAATCGAAAGGGGTTGAAAGAAAAAAATCGAAACACATTTAGAATGAAATTAATCAAAGAAATTTTTTTATTGCATCAAATTTTATTAGAAAAACTATTATGATCTCTTAAATGCATATCTAAAACATTTAAATTAATTTCTTCTAATATTTTCATATCAATAATAAAAAGAATTTATTTATTTTGTTCAAACATTCTATTTGGAAATTTAAAGCCTTATTGAATGTGCGAAATTTTCGCACGGGTCTTCTGGTATTATAATAATTTATATATACATTAATCATAATCATTTTGTAATTTATAAATAGCTAATTTAAGCTTAGTAAAATATTTCAATACAATTCAAAAAAAAAAACAATAACAAAGTTAAATGTTTGTAAATTGGGGGCATTTTTCATGGTTTTGAAGCCTTTTCATTTTTAATTTTGAGGTAAACAAAAATTAAAAAATGCCCGCGCGATTTTTGTGTACTATTACTTTAATCAGATTTACCAAATTTTAAAATGATAGTTCCTAGGGAGTTGGCGCCCCAAATTTGGGGTCATTTTACATTTTTTGTTTGGGGCCAAATTTCACGTAGCCGCTTTTAGAGTAAATTTAACTTTAGCTGTCAGAAAAACCCCAAACAAAAACAACTCCCACCCATGATCCCATCATATATGTATGTTTTTTGTGAGTATTTTTGTAATATTTTATCAGGTAGGTACCTCCTTACAATTCTAGAATAATATTCTTCTTCGATAAACTATACACTTACTTTATTCTGATCATCTTTTTAAAACCAGATATAACGGTGCGTCTGTTCAAGGTCTGAAGGGCTGAGCCCCGACATTCTGCATAGAAACAAACAACTTTCAAAGAATCTTCATAAAATTCCTTCATTAACTATTCACTTTGAACAAAATTACGAAAAAGCAACTACAAAATGTTAAACTTAATAATTAATTGTATTGGAAAAGTTCTTATTTTCTATTTTAATTTTAAACATTTTTTGTCAACCCAATTTTTGTATCCAACACTCGGCTTTGTGGACCAAGGATATAATAGGCCCTATCATCGTATCCGTTCCGAAATATACGATCGGAGAAAAGTTACGATGGTAAAGTTTAATTTTGTCATGTTATTTCTTTTACAATTGAAATATGTTGATGTTTACCAGCGCATTTTTGATTTATGTCAACTTCATAAAACAAATATGGCTATCTCTTTCGGTTGCCCAAATGATTTTTTGTTTGTTTTACTGAATCAAAATGTACGCAACGATTTGCTGTCGGACAAAATCGGAGAAATCGGAAAGGCACAAAACAAAATGATCGTCTTACATCGCAAGTATCCGCAACGCATTAATCGGATTTTGCCATTTCGACACACATTAGATTTTTAAGCGATGAAATGAATGATTTATCAATCAAACCAGTGGCAAAGTTTGTTCAAATCCGAGAGAATTTTGTTATGATCGGATCGGATACGATGATAGACCCTAATAACTCGTCGTCGGCACACGTTCGAAGCGTGTTTCACAAGGAAACGAGATAAAAGCGCGGAGCCTGTTTCACAATGCATGACGAGATACGAGATATGCCGTTGTGGCTCAAAGGTCACAATTTTTTGTGAGTTTGTTTTAGTATGAAGGCTCTCCCAAAGACCCCTTTCACACAAGGAAACTGAGTTTCCGGCAACTGGGAGTTTGTTGGCGAGAAGGGCGTAAGAGGAAGAAAAAAAATCTCCCCTCCACCCTTATCTCCGACAAACTAGCTAGTTTCTAGCAACTCAGTTTCCTTGTGTGAAACCCGTCAAACCAATGCGAAACATTCGGTGACGCGAAGAAACATTCGTCAGCCAAAATTAATTTACGTGGTGATAAATGAGAGTGCCTACACCATAGAGTAAATACTACCTAGAGAACCGACTTAAGGGGTCATTGCTCTTTCACCCTACAAGCTGAATTGAGAGGATTATGCCCGTTTCGCTGAGCATGTGTGCAATTGCCGTGCATTTTAAATAGGAAAACGAGCTTTGTATGTATGCGAGTTGTCCGTTGCTCAATCGTGGTTTAAGTGTTCTGGTTTGGATCTTTTTCAGGGCTGAATAAGTAATATGGACATTTTTTTAAATATTGTAAAAAAAAATTAAAACGTGGTAGAAATGAAGAAACAAAATTATTTTAAATAAGACTTATTGGGGCGTATTCATAATCATTTTAGACCTGGGTCTAAGTTAAACATAGCTTTGGTTGAATTTTCGGACGTTGATTCTATTTTTTTAAGTTTATAATTTCAAAATATTTGAAGCTATTTGTGTAGTTTACTAAGTTAATTATCATATAAAAATATAAAACCAACAATTTGTAATTCAAATCGGTCTGTATTCATTGAGCCAAAATTGTCTTAAACTGTAGTTTAGTTAAACCTGGGTCTATCTGCGACTATGAATATGCCCCATTATATATCTACAGGTTGACAAACTGAATAAAAAAAAATAATTAAAAAAAATGGTGACAAAAATACCATAACTTACTCCTACGAATGTTGAAGTATTTTTAAAACCAATTTCGAATAAAATTGGATGTATTTTTCTAGGAAATTTTATGGACCAAAGTTCATGTTCAGTATTTTTCATAATCAAGTATTAAAATACCCTATCTCTATTGCTATTAGTAAGCTTACTACGGCAACCATGTAAGAGCTTTAAAACAGTACGAACTTATTGGCATCACTGATCTCTATAATACACTGGATAGTGGATTCATATACAAATCTTGAAGCAAATTGAAGGAAAATTATAACAGTGCAAGAATACAACTGTTGACAGTTGTCAATTTTTTTTTTTAGTTTATAACAGTTTAAATTGTATTAAAATGGTGGTTTTTGTTTACATTTTTTTATTAGCTGGGGCCTATTTCTCCGCTACTACATCAGCTACAATGTAGTAGTATAACAGTTGTATTACATCATTTCTGTTTCAAACATACATTGGTTTTTCAGGTGTAGTACATCAATGTAGCATTGGAGAATCGACTGGAAATATTGGAAAAATGTATGATTCTGTTTCACAGCTTTTGATACTACATTGTTGTAGTACATCTTACTGTAATTTTTTGTTACATTTTCACAATAAAAATATTTGCTGTGATTGCTGTAACAGAATAAAATTGCTACATTAAAAAGAAAATATACGAATGTAAGTATTTTTTTTTTTTTGTATTTAAACATCAGAAATTCAAAAAATGTATGATTTATCTTTTGATTTTTTGTAAAAATGAAAATTGATTCGTTGTAAATACACTTTCGGCCTTCTTTCAATTCTTATGTTGAATTCAAAATCTTCGTCGAAAATATTTATATCGAAATCCATTTTTATTTTATTTATTTGTGTCTCTTCAAAGTTCAAATATCCCACTTCTAAAAAAAAAACAATTTAAATGGCCTTGTTCACGTTGCACTGAGATATGTTATCTCGAAAAATTCAACGTAAAATGTAATTTGAAGTCAGTTGTTGTCGACATTTCTCTTCAGACGTTCTAAATATATATTTTGCCTTCTTTGAACTCTAAAGGCAAGACCGCACTCAACTTTAGCGGAACTACACTTCACGACGCGGCAAATTATTATTATTTGTATAAAATTGTATGAACTATTTTGCACAAAACGGCAACTGAACTTCATACAATTTCATACGAATCCGTCTGAAGTGTAGTTCCGCTTTAATGCAGTTCCGTCGAGTGCGGTCTAACCTTTATATTGAATTCGAAATCATCATCAAAAATATTAAAAATCTCAAAATCCATTATTTTTTATTATTAATTTTCTTTCGTTATTTTGACGTTCATGGATTTTGGGGTTATTTTGTGATAAAAAAAAGTTTTTTAATCACTTCATTCTCAAATATACTCGTAATCATTTTTATTCAAATCGTTTTTTGCTAACTTATGGTGGATTTACATTTTGTTTGCGTCTGCATAATGCACTAAAGTAGAGCAGGACAGATGCATACAAAAAATCCGAGTGAGTGAAAGAGAACCATTAAGAAGATGAACATGTTCGTCTTCATTTCTGCATTATGGAACTTTCCTATAATGCAGGAACGATGTTCTTCTGCATTTTGATCTTTTCTCTCTATCTAACAATTATACATTTTGTATTTGGCATCCATTTTTTTTGCAGAAACCAAATGCAGATACATGTAAATCCACCATTACAGACGAGAGACGAAACAACCGAAAAAACGAATGGTGTAGTCGGGGTCTAGGTCTACATCATCCAGCTACATCATACAACTCTTCCAGTTGTAGTTATGAAACAGAAAAATGTAGTTGATGTAGTTGTAGAACGTTGCTGTCAGATGTAGTTGATGTAGCTGCTGTAGTAGCGGAGAAATAGGCCCCTGATGTTTTTCGCGAGTGAGTAAGTAAGTTATTTATAATAGATCATAAAAAAAAAGATTTTAATTGATTTTTTCATAGTACGGAGTAAATTGTTTCGAGATCCGCAACAAAAAAGGAACTGACTTGTGGTTGGGTGTGGATGCTCTTGGTTTGAGCATCTACGAACAGGAAGACAAGCTAACTCCAAAAATTGGATTCCCATGGTCTGAGATCAGGAATATTTCATTCTCAGAAAAGCGCTTCATCATTAAACCGATTGACAAAAAAGCGCCCGACTTTGTGTTCTTTGCCCCACGCGTCAGGATCAATAAGAGAATTTTGGCCCTATGCATGGGTAACCATGAATTGTATATGCGTCGTCGCAAACCAGACACAATTGATGCCCAACAAATGAAAGCACAAGCCAGGGAGGAGAAGAATGCCAAGCAACAGGAACGAGAAAAGCTGCAATTGGCTCTGGCAGCCCGTGAACGCGCCGAAAAGAAACAACAGGAATACGAAGACCGTCTCAAGCAGATGCAAGAGGAAATGGAACGTTCACAAAAGGCCCTTATGGAGGCACAAGAGATGATTCGTCGTCTTGAAGAGCAATTAAAACAATTGCAAGCGGCAAAGGACGAGCTCGAACTCCACCAAATGGAGCTACAATCAATGTTGCAACGTCTCGAAGAGGCTAAACACATGGAACAAACCGAGAAAATCAAACTCGAAGAAGAAATCCAAGCCAAACAGGCTGAGATACTTTTAATTTAATTAACAATTTTAATTTTATAACATTTTATAAGACGCGTACTACGGAAAACGAGCGCTCGGTATATATTTTATCTGTTACATACGCATAAACAATTCTTAAACTGAATTTCTTCAACATGTATTTAAGTTTGAGAGAAATATTACAATTTTTAATGAACACTTATTAAAATTAATGGAAAACAATAGCAAATTAAACAATTTTATTTATGTTTTGGTTTCGTTTGCGTTTGTACTACAAACAAACCAAACCAGTGATGTCAAACAAACAGCTGATATCAATGCACGATTTTTTGTGATGATAAAAAACTATCTCTTTCTTTCCTTCGGTAAAAAAAGAGAAAAAAGGGTGCAAGGATACAATTGTCAGATTCAATTTGCTTCAAAAAAAACTGTTATGCGTATAGGGAATCCACTGTCCAGTGTATTATAGAGATCAGTGATTGGCATCTATTACAGTCAGTGTGAGAGGCAAGCGTACTATTTTCCCTGTACTGACTATTTTTGCTGGACAGAGTATAGCCTTTCACAACTATACATCTATGACTGCTTTCACACAAGAAAACTGAGTTGCTGAAAACTGGGAGTTTGTTGGCGAGAAGGGCAAGAAGCAAGGGGAATGAAAAAAAAAGATAGGGGGCATATTCATAGTCATTTTAGACCTGGGTCTAAGTTAAACATAGCTTTGGTTGAATTTTCGGACGTTGATTCTATTTTTTTAAGGTTATCATTTCAAAATATTTGTAACTATTTGTGTAGTTTAGCAAGTTAATTATCTTATAAAAATATAAAACCAACAATTTGTAATTAAAATTGGTCTGTATTCATTGAGCCAAAATTGTCTGAAACTGTAGTTTAGTTAAACCTGGGTCTATCTGCGACTATGAATATGCCCCAGGGGCTCGGGAAAAAACTCTGTTATATACCTCCTCTACATGAGAATACATGAAGCAGCTGTAACTTTCTAGCACGCGAAATGTAGTGAATTTCCACTCCATTAAGGTACTGACAAAGGTACTTCAAATGTATATCAGCGAATCACTACTGGAAGTACTTCTAATGTTTATTCGCCAGTAGTTTCCGAAACCATAGCGAAAGCACTGAAACTTGTCCTTTGAAAGTACTTCTTATGCGTACTACTACAATTACTGAGTTCTCGAATCTAGAAGTACGGATATTAGTGGTGAAACTTGTACATAAAAGAAGTAGTTTGTTTCTTCTGAAACTGAGCCTTTTGAAATTATATATGAAATAAATTTATATGATAAATTGAATTTTACGAATAGTTATCATTAACTAGTTTTAATGAAAACTATTTGTTAATTTCAATTGTTCATATGAATTTGTATCATATTATGCAATTTAAAAAAGGATTTACAGTACAGCCCTATTCTAGCGGTGTGAGGCTCTAGGTCACAATTTTTTGTGAGTTTGTTTTCTTATAAGGCGGTCACAATTTCAATTTCTATGAAAGCCTTCATAAGAAACCTCACAAGAACAACGTGAGTTGTGATCTGCCAAGAAGCAGATCATAATTTCTGTGTTTTTATGAGGCGAGTTCACCACGAGTTATGAGGTTATTATGACTTTGTGAGGCATCAGTAAGGTTGCCAGAATAAGGCGGATAGTTTCATTTAGGACAAATTCACCAGTTTATTGCGAGTTTTATCAAAACAAATAAAAAAACTGTTCAGACATTAGAGCCGTTCTAGTAATCGAACAATTTTCTGTATAACAATCTCAAAATATACGACGATCTTCGAAAATGGTTTCCTTTGCCCTGATGAATCTGAAATGCAGTAATAACAATAAAGTATAAAACACTATTAAAAACATTTGTATTTTTTATATTTAATTACAATAATTAAATATAATTTCTTTCCATTTATAACTCGCGCTCGCCGATAAAATAACAGAGGCCTCATCACGTAATACAAAAACGATAGAACGATTCCATCTTGGAGATAGCTGTCCTTATTTGTTTCTACAGAAGTGGTAGAGATAGCAATATTGAAAACGATATCGTCCTATCGTTTTTGTTTTATGTGATGAGGTCCCTGCTTTTGTTTGTCATGTTGTGCACATACGAAATGAGACAAAAATTTGTGCATCGTACACATCGCACTATTTCTTACCTTTTACGATAATAGAGTTTTATTTTTTTTTAGGAGAAACAAAAGTACTTTTTTTGAGGGGAGAGTTTTTGGTAAATAAAGAAACACATGCATATATAGAATGCGTTTTGTTTGTGGTTGTGTTTCAGGGCTAACTACTGAATTTTGGTTTACAGGGAAAATTCACTTACACATTCAAGAAAAACTAGAAAAAAAAGTCCCGGTCTACATTGAACGATTTTTCCAGTGCCGATCTTTTGTTCGTTGGTGAAGGGAGTGAAAAGTGAGGGGTAGGGATCAAATCGTTTGTACCACAAAACTCAGACGATTTTTCCAGTCTGTTTATGTTCTCTTTCGCCCTCTTTCCAGTTTTTTGTGTGTGTTCGGTGTCAGTGTGCCATTGGGTTGATGGTGTGAGTGAATATCAATGCAAAATGAAGAGCACAGAAATAATAAATGAAGAAGACAAGAAAAAAATCTCATGGAAAAAATCGTTCTGTGTGTACATTTCACACGATTTCTGGAAAAATCTTCGTGGAAATATCGGGAAATGTAGATCGGGACAAACTCACGTGCACATGAAACGTCATCTCATAACCAAGCTTTGAACAGGCTTCAATGTCTTGTTTAAAACGTTATTTTTTTCGGCATGTTGCTACATGGATTTTTTGGACCCTTTGGGATTTTTTTTTAGACATGTCATAGTCCGCCCATTGTTCATGGCCTGTGGAGGCAGCTCGTCACAAAATCCATATGCACTTGCACTACCCTTTAAAATCTCATATCCATTCCAACTTTGCTGAATGCATCCAAAATGACTACATTCCATGAAATTCTCGTTATTCGGCTGTTCGCTGTTGTATATATGAACGCAAACATGGCGTCTTAACAAAAATCCTACAGAATCAAGGAGGACGGTCTGTAATCATGTAAATCATTTTTGTATAGTTTAGCTCTCTTTTAAGTGCTTTTCATTCAATTAGTAATAGTTTCTAAGAAATATAACAATTATTTCAATTATAAGTGCTTCAAAAAGTGAATATATGTTGCTCTTTCATGGCTAACTAATGGAATAAAACTACCCCGTTTTGATTTAAGTGTGCAACAAAAAGCTTTCGATCTGACAGACTACAGAGTTGCAAAAAAATGTTTTCCTCTTGCTGCAGTCAGCATATATAAAATTAAAAGAAGAAAAAAGAGTACAAGTACAAGAAGTTTGCTTCTAAAGCAAAACTGTATTATGCAATTACAAGGAACAAGTTAGATAACACGACATGAACAACATGATTTACAACATCCGTCAGCCTCCAGTTTATGCCTCCCAACAACAGCCACTGGGAAACGGCGGCGGTGGTGGCGGCACAGACCAAACCACTACAAGCATAATGAAGCAAAACAATGGGCATTTGCTGGCAGAGAAGGTTATTATTGGCCTTGACCATGTACCGCCCGCATTTAATCTGCTGGCGCAGCTGAGGGGATTGGATGGTGCCAATTTGCAATACATACGCAAAGAAACTGGGGTTAATATCACTCTGCGTGGAATCGGTTCATTGTTTATCGACCCGACCACTGGAAACGAGTCTCAAGAGCCACTTCATTTCTTTATCGAACATCAAAGTTTGGAGAACCTCAATTCGGCCAAACAACTCGCAAAAAACCTAATCGAAACCTTGCAACAAGAGTTCCTACAGTTTCAGCAGCAGCAACAATCGCCAGCTTTACCTCAGATCAACATACCGCCTCCCTCGCTGATAAATGTGCCACCGCCTTCGATTATTCAATCCAATATAACTCCGCGAGCTGCTCCGGCTGCTGCTACTGCAGCACCGGCCAACATAATTCATCAGCAATTTGTCACACAGGGCGGAATTCCGATCCATATGCAACAGGGAAACATGGTCATTCAGCAACCACAGCAGCAGCCTGGAAGTGGACATAACTTGAGTATGCCTCCACCGATGAAACAGATTGTCCAGTTTCATCAACCTCCCCCACATATCCAGGCGGCAGGTGCCCCATTACAACCCGCGCCTACGACATCGTCTCCGATTATTCTCAACCATCAACCTCAGACTTCGATCCAGTATCAATATATTCAGCAACCTGCAAGAGATGCACAGGGAAACCAATTGACGCTGCAGCAGGTTTGTAAATAAAAAGTTCTTGGACTAAATCTCTATTATCATAGTACAGGCGACCTAGGCAAAGAATTACAAACATTTTTAGCAGCCTGGACTTTGCATTTTATTGTTTCTCAAAAATCTAAGGCATACAATACCAACAATTTTGCCTTTTTCCCCCAGTGCCCTTCCATCCCATTTTGTTCCTCTATTTTTGTATTTGATAAAAAAAAAACCAAGTCTCCGAAAGAACCCCCGCTATGGTTGTCTTAAAAACTATCTTTAGCTCTCTTATTCCGATCGCCAAAATTAAGGTGTGTAGGTTGGGTCGAGACAAGGAAAGTCAGGGAACACAATTTGGTTATTATTAATTTTATTATGTCAGCATCATTTTTGGCTTACCTCACTAGGATGTTAGCAGCCTTAATCTTTTCAATGAGTCGACTTTTGTTGTTTGTATTAGCGAGAAATTGTTGTTGGGAAGTTGACGCCGTCATTGATGTATCAAACAAAATATTTGCTGATAAAGGAGCTGAAGCACACCAACACCTTGATAACTTTACATGTTTTCCAAAATGTTTTTGTGTAATAAGTGTAGCTATCAAAAATTGCGTTAAATGATTTCACTTAATTCCATATTACACGATGCAGTAAATACCCTCCATCCATGATGTATGTTACCTTTTTATAATCGATATCTTCTTCAACTGGCTCTAATAATTCATAAGGGGCAGATTTTTTCGCATTCCAACCACGTCATAAAGGGACAACGGATAAGGAGCCAGCTCGTACGTAAAAAATGTCTGTAGTTGGTCTTCAGAAAACTTTTCTAATTGGTTAAAAATATTTCAGACCCAAAAATTAAAATTAAATAAATTCGCGTGCAATACTTACGATTCTTTGATTAGCAGTAAGTTTTTAACGGTAAGTGCTACTAGACCGAGAGCTGACAGCAAATTTTTGATTTGGAGGTATTTGAGTGTCGGGCGACACTCAAATCGTCTGGGGCCCCGAAATTCTTAATCAGTGCGTAATTCTCTTCAATTTACATATATTTTTAAGTGGTTATATACTCCAAACCAAAATCTGGTTTTTTGCCTCTTTTGAGGGGCGTCTGTCTGGGTCGGCGACACTAAATCGTCTGGGACCCCGAAATTCTTGATGAGAGCGTAGTTCTCTTTCGTTTACATATATATTTAAGTGGTTATATACTCTAAACCAAAATCTGAAAAATCGCGGTTTTCAACCTCCCGCCTCCAGCCCCGGCGACAAAATAATCCTGCCAGACGGTTGAATTTGAAATCGTGGCCCTAGTACCTCAACATACATGTTCGCAAATTTTGGTTATACCTCCAAACCAAAAATTTGCTGTCAGCTCTTAGACTATACGGACAAGATAACAATAACCATATCTGTGGAAAATTACCTCAGCTACAAGCTTATGCAACAATTTTTTTTTCTAAACCAAACCGTTTTTGAGTTACTTTTAAAAAAACACACCTTCATGGCCGATTTTTGTACCAACAATTAAAATTAATTAATTTTACGACCCGAGTAGTTCTTTGAACTGCTATAACTTTTTAACGGTAAAGGCTATAGACAAAATGTATGTATGCATTTTTGTGGGAAATCGCCTCAGCTACAAGTTTGTAGTATACATTTTTTTGCTAAACCAAACCGTTTTCAAACCGTTTAATTATTCGAAAACCCGATTGTTGACCTACTATCAAATTTGTATCTTTCATATAACTCATAAATTGTTTTTCTACCTTTTTATAAAAAGGAAGCATATTAACTGGTCTGTATCCTTCACTTCAAATTGTATATTTTGAATTTTTTGGATAGGTATTACCAAAATTTCCTTTTACTTACTTGGAAAACAACCAATTAATATAGATTTATTGAAAATTGATTTTAATATAGGTCCAAGGATTTCAAAACCGTGTAAAATTATTTGCGCACTCATAAATTTGTAGTCTTTCTTTTTCTCCATAGACTTTAAACTTTAATAATTTCTCTGTTGTTAATAGTTTTAAAGGTAAACAGTTTTGGTGTTATTAATTTTATCAGAATATTTCGTTTTTGAGATGTCCGTGATAATATCTTAATTAATTAATTAATTTTAAACTCGAAATTTTGAAAAAAAAAAATTCAACTACCTATTTTTTTTGAAAATTATATGTTAAGTACTGTTTTTGTTTTCAAAATTCGTTGTTCAGATCAATTTATAGTCAAACACTTAAACCCGGATCTAGGAAGTTACAGCTTTTTGGTGCTGGTGCCTGTGTACTCAAAGTATAAAACTAGTTTTTTTTTTTTTTTTTATATTTTCCATAATTTTTGCGAATATGCTAATGCGTCTATCTTTTTTTTGAATAAGGTTATCTTTAGCTGATCAAAGTTCCTTGTTGTATACGTTTCTTGGTGAAATATATTCTTCCAAACTTTGGTTTCCAAACGTGGTCTGTCTGGGTCGGGCGACACTAAATCGTCTGGGACCCCGAAATTCTTGATGAGAGCGTAGTTCTCTTTCGTTTACATATATATTTAAGTGGTTATATACTCTAAACCAAAATCTGAAAAATCACGGTTTTCAACCTCCCGCCTCCAGCCCCGGCGACAAAATAATCCTGCCAGACGGTTGAATTTGAAATCTTGGCCCTAGTACCTCAACATACATGTTCGCAAATTTTGGTTCTACCTCCAAACCAAAAATTTGCTGTCAGCTCTTAGATTATACGGACAAGATAACAATAACCATATCTGTGGAAAATTACCTCAGCTACAAGTTTATGCAACAATTTTTTCTTCTAAACCAAACCGTTTTTGAGTTACTTTTAAAAAAACACACCTTCATGGCACGATTTTTGTACCAACAATTAAAATTAATTAATTTTACGACCCGAGTAATTCTTTGAACTGCTCTAACTTTTTAACGGTAAAGGCCATAGACAAAATGTATGTATGCATTTTTGTGGGAAATCGCCTCAGCAAGTTTGTAGTATACATTTTTTTCTAAACCAAACCGTTTTCAAACCGTTTAATTATTCGAAAACCCGATCGTAAATTGTTTTTCTACAAGTTTTTCCAAGACTTTTTTATAAAAAGGAAGCATATTAACTGGTCTGTATCCTTCACTTCAAATTGTATATTTTGAATTTTTTGGATAGGTTTTACCAAAATTTCCTTTCACTTGCTTGGAAAACAACCAATTAATATAGGTTTATTGAAAATTGATTTTAATATAGGTCCAAGGATTTCAAAACCGTGTAAAATTATTTGCGCACTCATAAATTTGTAGTCTTTCTTTTTCTCCATAGACCTTAAACTTCAATAATTTCTCTGTTGTTAATAGTTTTAATGGTAAATAGTGTTGGTGTTATTAATTTTATCAGAATATGTTGTTTTTGAGATGTCCGTGATAATATCTTAATTAATTAATTAATTTTCAAACTCGAAATTTTGAAAAAAAAAAAAAATTCAACTACCTATTTTTTTTCAAAATTATATGTTAAGTACTGTTTTTGTTTGTAAAATTCATTGTTCAGATCAATTTATAGTCAAACACTTAAACCCGGATATAGGACGTTACAGCTTTTTGGTGCACCTTATACCGATCACCCTGTGTACTCAAAGTATAAAACTAGTTTTTTTTTGTTATATTTTCCTTAATTTTTGCGAATATGCTGATGTGTCTATCTTTTTTTGAATAAAGTTGTCTTTAGCTGATCGAAGTTCCTTGTTATATACGTTTCTTGGTGAAATATATTCTTCCAAACTTTGGTTTCCAAACGTGAATTCGTTATATTATATCTATATATTAATACGCGGTGACTAAATTTTGTAGTACAATTTAAGCACACTTAAACAAATCGAATCATATTAAAACCTATTTCAATCGAAATGTAATTTCGAGTACATGTGCCGAATATAAGTTTTAACTTTAAACATTGCGTTTAACGCAAGTAAAACGCAATTTTAATTTGGGTACAAATCACCTATGCTTGTAATGCAATGCAGTAATGTAATGCAGTCACAATTGAAGCGCTTAGAAGATGAAGGACGTAAGCGACATTTTTAAACATTTGAGTTATAATCATTTAAAGTTTATTACCTATAACTTTTTTTTATGAAAATAATAAAAATACTGTATGGATAATTTAAAGTCAATAAAACTCAGGTGAATTTAATTTTAGGAATCTTTTTTATTTAACGCAAATAGTTGTTGAGATATTTACAGTTTTGTGCATTTAACACCTTTATATAGGAACTTTTTTGTATATAATTTAATTTTGTTTTTATAAAGGTGTTAAGTGACTTTTTGATATGTTGTAATTAACTTATTTTTTGTTAGTTTTTTCTCTTTTACTTCTCCAGGATCTGCTGAAATTGCATTTAAATAAAACGATTGATGAATTTAGCCATCATTTTAAGCCACCTGCGTCGGAATATTCAAATTTGAAGTAGTGTGTGTTGGCTCGTGCCTCTTGCCTGCACTGATTTTTGTGATGTTCACCTATAATGTCTTATCTAAAAGTGCCCCCTTAACACCTTTATACACGAAATGATGATTTTTTATATATAATTTATAGGGTTATACCTTCAAAATAGAAAGTTTGTTTTCGCCTCTATGGGCCTTGGAGGGCGTCTGTCTGGGTCGGGCGACACTCAAATCGTCTGGGACCCCGAAATTCTTAATCAGTGCGTAATTCTCTTTAATTTACATATATTTTTAAGTGGTTATATACTCCAAACCAAAATCTGTTTTTTCGCCCCTTTTGGGGAGCGTCTGTCTTGGTCGGGCGACACTCAAATCGTCTGGGACCCCAAAATCCTTAATCAGTGCATAATTCTCTTCAATTTACATATATTTTTAAGTGGTTATATACTCCAAACCAAAATCTGGTTCTTGCCTCTTTTTGGGGGCGTCTGTCTGGGTCGGGCGACACTAAATCGTCTGGGACCCCGAAATTCTTGATGAGAGCGTAGTTCTCTTTCGTTTACATATATATTTAAGTGGTTATAAACTCCAAACCAAAATCTGAAAAATCACGGTTTTCAACCTCCAGCCCCGGCGACAAAATAATCCTGCCATACGGTTGAATTTGAAATCGTGGCCCTAGTACCTCAACATACATGTTCGCAAATTTTGGTTATACCTCCAAACCAAAAATTTGCTGTCAGCTCTTAGACTATACGGACAAGATAACAATAACCATATCTGTGGAAAATTACCTCAGCTACAAGTTTATGCAACAATTTTTTTTTCTAAACCAAACCGTTTTTGAGTTACTTTTAAAAAAACACACCTTCATGGCACGATTTTTGTACCAACAATTAAAATTAATTAATTTTACGACCCGAGTAATTCTTTGAACTGCTATAACTTTTTAACGGTAAAGGCTATAGACAAAATGTATGTATGCATTTTTGTGGGAAATCGCCTCAGCTACAAGTTTGTAGTATACATTTTTTTCTAAACCAAACCGTTTTCAAACCATTTAATTATTCGAAAACCCGATTGTTGACCTATTATCAAATTTGTATCTTTCATATAACTCATAAATTGTTTTTCTACCTTTTTATAAAAAGGAAGCATATTAACTGGTCTGTATCCTTCACTTCAAATTGTATATTTTGAATTTTTTGGATAGGTATTACCAAAATTTCCTTTTACTTACTTGGAAAACAACCAATTAATATAGATTTATTGAACATTGATTTTAATATAGGTCCAAGGATTTCAAAACCGTGTAAAATTATTTGCGCACTCATAAATTTGTAGTCTTTAAACTTCAATAATTTCTCTGTTGTTAATAGTTTTAAAGGTAAACAGTTTTGGTGTTATTAATTTTATCAGAATATTTTGTTTTTGAGATGTCCGTGATAATATCTTAATTAATTAATTAATTTTAAACTCGAAATTTTGAAAAAAAAAAAAAAAAAATTCAACTACCTATTTTTTTTCAAAATTATTGTTAAGTACTGTTTTTGTTTTCAAAATTCGTTGTTCAGATCAATTTATAGTCAAACACTTAAGCCCGGATCAAGGAAGTTACAGCTTTTTGGTGCTGGTGCCTGTGTACTCAAAGTATAAAACTAGTTTTTTTTTTTTTTATATTTTCCATAATTTTTGCGAATATGCTAATGCGTCTATCTTTTTTTTGAATAAGGTTATCTTTAGCTGATCGAAGTTCCTTGTTATATACGTTTCTTGGTGAAATATATTCTTCCAAACTTTGGTTTCCAAACGTGAATTGGTTATATTATATCTATATATTAATACGCGGTGACTAAATTTTGTAGTACAATTTACTTACTTACTTTTGATGTCGCTCACAGCCCAGGATGGGCTTCGGCCTCAACTAACAAGCCCCTCCAGCCAGCTCTGTCCCTAGCTAGCCGCTTCCAGTTGCGCACACCGAGTGCTTTGATGTCGTCATTCACTTGATTGCGCCACCTCTTACGGGTTCTTCCTCTGCTGCGTACCCCATCGGGGTTGGATTCGAAGACTCGTCGGGCAGGTGCGTTGGTGTCCATACGCTCCACGTGCCCCAGCCATCTAAGCCGCTGTATTTTCAGCTTTTTGACCAGGTCAACGTCGCTGTATAGCCCGTATAGCTCGTCGTTGAATCTTCTCCTCCATACTCCTTCGATACACACCGGACCGAAAATCACACGAAGAATCTTCCTCTCAAAGCACCCTAGCAGATTTTTATCCGAATCTTTCAGTGTCCATGCTTCTGACCCATAAAGCAGGACCGGGATGATTAGGGTTTTGTATAAAGTCTCCTTGGTTCTCTGAGAGAGGGCCTTACTACTTAAATGCCTTCTTAGACCGAAGAAACAGCGGTTGGCAAGAGTAATTCTTCGCTTGATCTCTGCACTGATGTCATTCTGCGATGTAATAGTGGAGCCCAGGTAGACAAAGTCCTTGACAACTTCGAAGTTATATCTGTCCATCGTGATATTTTGCCCGAGTCGACGATGTTGAGATTCCTCTCTCGATGACAGCATATACTTCGTCTTGTCCTCATTAACCGCCAATCCCATTCTAGCCGCCTCCGATTCAATGCTCGCAAATGCCCCTGCCACAGCTCGCTTCGTTCTGCCGACAATGTCTATGTCATCCGCATATGCAAGCAATTGAACGGACTTTTGATAGATTGTACCGCTGGTGTTGACATGTGCGTTGCGTACAATGGCTTCAAGAACGATGTTGAATAGGTTGCATGATAACGCGTCGCCTTGCCTCAATCCTTTCTCAACATCAAAGGAATCGGTGGTGTTCTTACCAATTTTGACGGAGCATCGAGATTTCTCCATCGTCATCCTGCACAAGCGGACGAGTTTGGCAGGGATGCCGAGACTCGACATGGCTCTGTATAATTCGTCCCTTTTCACGCTATCATACGCGACTTTAAAATCGATAAAAAGGTGGTGTGTATCGATCTGGAATTCCCGGGATTTTTCTAAAATCTGTCGGAGTGTGAACATTTGATCGACGGTTGACTTGCCTGGCCTAAAACCGCACTGATAAGGGCCGATCAGATCGTTGACAAAAGGTTTTAAGCGGTCACACAGGATGGCCGACAAGATTTTATAAGCGACGTTTAGGAGACTAATTCCTCTGTAGTTGGTACATTTCAGAACATCTCCCTTTTTATGGATGGGGCACACTATACCGAGGTTCCATTCATCGGGCATACTTTCCTCCGACCAAATTTTGCAGATGAGCTGGTGTATGCTCCTAGCCAATTCATCTCCCGCTGATTTAAATAGTTCGGCTTGTAAGCCATCCGCACCTGCAGCCTTGTACGACTTAAGTTTGGATATCGCCAGCCGAACTTCGGTTAGGTCGGGTGGACGGAACTCTTGGCCATCATCGTCCAAGTTGAATGGAGCGTTCTGCCTATTAGCGGCATCTTGGCTGTCTTCGCCATTAAGCAGTCTAGAGAAGTGGTCTTTCCAGATCCTCAGCACTGACTGTGTGTCTACTACCATATTCCCACTCTCATCTCGGCAGGCTTCCGTTCTAGCCTTGAATCCTTGGGTGGATCGCTTCACCCTCTGATAAAATTTTCGAACATCTCCCCTACCGCTACAACCCTCAATAGACTCTACCGCCCGCTTCTCGTGCTCTCTCTTTTTCCTCCTGAGAAGTCGGCGTTCCTCTTTTCGTTTCAGCCCGTAGAGCTCCCGGGCCACTCTCTCAGCAGCTCTTGTTCGAGTCTGCAGCATTGCCTGGTAGGCCTCGTCCTTAGCTGCATGCGCTAGCCGGCACTCATCGAACCAGGGGTTTCGCTGTATTCGCCTAGTGAAACCCAGCACATCAGAGGCGGCACTTCTAATGGCTTGTTGACAGTGTTCCCACTGGTCCTCTGCACTTGATGCTGGTAGCGGACCTCCTGAGAGATTAAGAGTTACGTGGTCTGCAAAAGTTCTGGCAGTCTCTTGCGATTTAAGCTTCTCGACATCGAATCTTTTCACAGCATCTGCTCTGCGTTGTCGCGTCATGGATATCCGCATACGTAGTCTAGCTACCACCAGGTAGTGATCCGAGTCAATGTTGGCCCCTCGGAACGTTCGGACGTCCAAGATACTGGAAGCATGTCTCGCGTCTATCGCAACGTGGTCGATTTGGTTGACGGTTACTTGATCACGCGACCGCCAAGTCCCCTTGTGTATATTGAGGTGTGGGAAGTAGGTGCTTGAGATGATGACATTTCGCCCCGCCGCAAAGTCTGCCAGCCTGTGTCCGTTGCCGGAAGTTTCGTCGTGTAGGCTGTGTCCTCCGACTATCGAACCAAAGATGCCCTCCTTTCCGAATCTTGCGTTGAAGTCACCAAGAATGATCTTCACGTCGTACTTCGGGCACATATCATACGTTGTCTCCAAGAGATCGTAGAATGCTTCTTTGGTTGAGTCTTCTCTCCTTTCATGGGGGGCGTGAACACAAATCAGCGAAATGTTCTTAAATTTGCCTTTGATGCGGATTGTGACCAGGCGCTCGCTTACACTTCGGAAGCCCAAGACTTCTTGCCTAAGTCTTCCCCTTATCACAAAACCACAACCCAAGAGCCGCTGACCCGGTTCCTTCAAGCACCCGCCGTAGTAGATGTCACACGTTTTCAGTCTCCGTACGCCCTCTCCATCCCATCGCACTTCCTGGATGGCTGTTACGTCAGCCTTTAGCCTGTCCAGGTTCTCCACTAATTGTTCGGCTGCACGTGTTCTGTATAAGGACAGGACGTTCCACGTGCAGATCCGAAATTCATTGTCCTTGTTTCGTTTGCTGGGGTCGTCAACTTTAAAATCATCCATATCCGAGGCTTGTTGTTGTTTCGGAACAACTTTTTTTTACGTGGTAGGGAAGTTACCCCGACGCACAACCCCCGACCCGGAGGACCAGACCCTTCGTATAACTCCAAGGGTAGGGAGCCGGATAAACCGCTCCTTATAGGCCTGAGCTACAAATATGTCGTAGTAGCCCATATAAGGTGTTCACTAAGTAGTTCAACCTAACTGGAACTATAGACGCCACCGTTGATTCCATCTAGAGAATTCGTCCGCTGCCGCCTCGATGAAAGGAGAAGTGCCTTAGTGGGAACACTCCTCCCCCCCCTCTCTCGTTGGCTGTCCCCAACAGCTTTCCACGGGGATTTAAACCCCGTCTCCAGCTGAGGTACTAGACACCCGATGTTCACCACGTGGAGGTGAGAGTAGGAGTTGGTAGACAGAGGTGGATTTTGAGAAAAACCTGTGGACGCTTGTGTCCTCTTGAATGCACATAACTACCCTTTTGAACACAAGTACAATTTAAGCACACTTAAACAAATCGAATCATATTAGAACCTATTTCAATCGAAATGTAATTTCGAGTACATGTGCCGAATATAAGTTTTAACTTTAAACATTGCGTTTAACGCAAGTAAAACGCAATTTTAATTTGGGTACAAATCACCTATGCTTGTAATGCAATGCAGTAATGTAATGCAGTCACAATTGAAGCGCTTAGAAGATGAAGGACGTAAGCGACATTTAGCCATCATTTTAAGCCACCTGCGTCGGAATATTCAAATTTGAAGTAGTGTGTGTTGGCTGGTGCCTCTTGTCTGCACATGTACTGATTTTTGTGGTGTTCACCTATAATGTCTTATCTTAAAGTGCCCACTTAACACCTTTATACACGAAATGATGATTTTTGATATATAATTTATATGGTTATACCTTCAAAATAGAAAGTTTGTTTTCGCCCCTATTGGCCTTGGAGGGCGTCTGTCTGGGTCGGGGGACACTCAAATCGTCTGGGACCCCGAAACTCTTCATCAGTGCGTAATTCTCTTTAATTTACATATATTTTTCGGTGGTTATATACTCCAAACCAAAATCTGGTTTTTTGCATCTTTTGGGGGGCGTCTGTCTGGGTCGGGCGACACTCAAATCGTCTGGGACCCCAAAATTCTTAATCAGTGCGTAAGTCTCTTTAATTTCTATATATTTTTAAATGGTTATATACTCCAAACCAAAATCTGTTTTTTCGCCCCTTTTTGGGGGCGTCTGTCTGGGTCGGGCGACACTCAAATCGTCTGGGACCCCGAAATTCTTAATCAGTCCGTAATTCTCTTCAATTTGCATATATTTTTAAGTGGTTATATACTCCAAACCAAAATCTGGTTTTTTGACTCTTTTGGGGGGCGTCTGTCTGGGTCGGGCGACACTAAATCGCCTGGGACCCCGAAATTCTTGATGAGAGCGTAGTTCTCTTTCGTTTACATATATATTTAAGTGGTTATATACTCTAAACCAAAATCTGAAAAATCGCGGTTTTCAACCTCCCGCCTCCAGCCCCGGCGACAAAATAATCCTGCCAGACGGTTGAATTTGAAATCGTGGCCCTAGTACCTCAACATACATGTTCGCAAATTTTGGTTATACCTCCAAACCAAAAATTTGCTGTCAGCTCTTAGACTATACGGACAAGATAACAATAACCATATCTGTGGAAAATTACCTCAGCTACAAGTTTATGCAACAATTTTTTTTTCTAAACCAAACCGTTTTTGAGTTACTTTTAAAAAAACACACCTTCATGGCACGATTTTTGTACCAACAATTAAAATTAATTAATTTTACGACCCGAGTAATTCTTTGAACTGCTATAACTTTTTAACGGTAAAGGCTATAGACAAAATGTATGTATGCATTTTTGTGGGAAATCGCCTCAGCTACAAGTTTGTAGTATACATTTTTTTCTAAACCAAACCGTTTTCAAACCATTTAATTATTCGAAAACCCGATTGTTGACCTATTATCAAATTTGTATCTTTCATATAACTCATAAATTGTTTTTCTACCTTTTTATAAAAAGGAAGCATATTAACTGGTCTGTATCCTTCACTTCAAATTGTATATTTTGAATTTTTTGGATAGGTATTACCAAAATTTCCTTTTACTTACTTGGAAAACAACCAATTAATATAGATTTATTGAACATTGATTTTAATATAGGTCCAAGGATTTCAAAACCGTGTAAAATTATTTGCGCACTCATAAATTTGTAGTCTTTAAACTTCAATAATTTCTCTGTTGTTAATAGTTTTAAAGGTAAACAGTTTTGGTGTTATTAATTTTATCAGAATATTTTGTTTTTGAGATGTCCGTGATAATATCTTAATTAATTAATTAATTTTAAACTCGAAATTTTGAAAAAAAAAAATTCAACTACCTATTTTTTTTCAAAATTATTGTTAAGTACTGTTTTTGTTTTCAAAATTCGTTGTTCAGATCAATTTATAGTCAAACACTTAAACCCGGATCAAGGAAGTTACAGCTTTTTGGTGCTGGTGCCTGTGTACTCAAAGTATAAAACTAGTTTTTTTTTTTTATATTTTCCATAATTTTTGCGAATATGCTAATGCGTCTATCTTTTTTTTGAATAAGGTTATCTTTAGCTGATCGAAGTTCCTTGTTATATACGTTTCTTGGTGAAATATATTCTTCCAAACTTTGGTTTCCAAACGTGAATTGGTTATATTATATCTATATATTAATACGCGGTGACTAAATTTTGTAGTACAATTTAAGCACACTTAAACAAATCGAATCATATTAAAACCTATTTCAATCGAAATGTAATTTCGAGTACATGTGCCGAATATAAGTTTTAACTTTAAACATCGCGTTTAACGCAAGTAAAACGCAATTTTAATTTGGGTACAAATCACCTATGCTTGTAATGCAATGCAGTAATGTAATGCAGTCACAATTGAAGCGCTTAGAAGATGAAGGACGTAAGCGACATTTAGCCATCATTTTAAGCCACCTGCGTCGGAATATTCAAATTTGAAGTAGTGTGTGTTGGCTGGTGCCTCTTGTCTGCACATGTACTGATTTTTGTGGTGTTCACCTATAATGTCTTATTTTAAAGTGCCCACTTAACACCTTTATACACGAAATGATGATTTTTGATATATAATTTATATGGTTATACCTTCAAAATAGAAAGTTTGTTTTCGCCCCTATTGGCTTTGGAGGGCGTCTGTCTGGGTCGGGGGACACTCAAATCGTCTGGGACCCCGAAACTCTTCATCAGTGCGTAATTCTCTTTAATTTACATATATTTTTCGGTGGTTATATACTCCAAACCAAAATCTGGTTTTTTGCATCTTTTGGGGGGCGTCTGTCTGGGTCGGGCGACACTCAAATCGTCTGGGACCCCAAAATTCTTAATCAGTGCGTAAGTCTCTTTAATTTCTATATATTTTTAAATGGTTATATACTCCAAACCAAAATCTGTTTTTTCGCCCCTTTTTGGGGGCGTCTGTCTGGGTCGGGCGACACTCAAATCGTCTGGGACCCCGAAATTCTTAATCAGTGCGTAATTCTATTCAATTTACATATATTTTTAAGTGGTTATATACTCCAAACCAAAATCTGGTTTCTTGACTCTTTTGGGGGGCGTCTGTCTGGGTCGGGCGACACTAAATCGCCTGGGACCCCGAAATTCTTGATGAGAGCGTAGTTCTCTTTCGTTTACATATATATTTAAGTGGTTATATACTCTAAACCAAAATCTGAAAAATCGCGGTTTTCAACCTCCCGCCTCCAGCCCCGGCGACAAAATAATCCTGCCAGACGGTTGAATTTGAAATCGTGGCCCTAGTACCTCAACATACATGTTCGCAAATTTTGGTTCTACCTCCAAACCAAAAATTTGCTCTCAGCTCTTAGACTATACGGACAAGATAACAATAACCATATCTGTGGAAAATTACCTCAGCTACAAGTTTATGCAACAATTTTTTTTTCTAAACCAAACCGTTTTTGAGTTACTTTTAAAAAAACACACCTTCATGGCACGATTTGTGTACCAACAATTAAAATTAATTAATTTTACGACCCGAGTAGTTCTTTGAACTGCTATAACTTTTTAACGGTAAAGGCTATAGACAAAATGTATGTATGCATTTTTGTGGGAAATCGCCTCAGCTACAAGTTTGTAGTATACATTTTTTTGCTAAACCAAACCGTTTTCAAACCGTTTAATTATTCGAAAACCCGATTGTTGACCTATTATCAAATTTGTATCTTTCATATAACTCATAAATTGTTTTTCTACCTTTTTATAAAAAGGAAGCATATTAACTGGTCTGTATCCTTCACTTCAAATTGTATATTTTGAATTTTTTGGATAGGTATTACCAAAATTGCCTTTCACGTGCTTGGAAAACAACCAAATTGAAAAACAACTAGTTTTTTTTTATATTTTCCATAATTTTTGCGAATATGCTGATGTGTCTATCTTTTTTTGAATAAAGTTATCTTTAGCTGATCGGAGTTCCTTGTTATATACGTTTCTTGGTGAAATATATTTTTCCAAACTTTGGTTTCCAAACGTGAATTGGTTATATTATATCTATATATTAATACGCGGTGACTAAATTTTGTAGTACAATTTAAGCACACTTAAACAAATCGAATCATATTAAAACCTATATCAATCGAAAGGTAATTTCGAGTACATGTGCCGAATATAAGTTTTAACTTTAAACATTGCGTTTAACGCAAGTAAAACGCAATTTTAATTTGTGTACAAATCACCTATGCTTGTAATGCAATGTAGTAATGTAATGCAGTCACAATTGAAGCGCTTAGAAGATGAAGGACGTAAGCGACATTTTTAAACATTTGAGTTATAATCATTTAAAGTTTATTACCTATAACTTTTTTTTATGAAAATAATAAAAATACTGTATGGATAATTTAAAGTCAATAAAACTCAGGTGAATTTAATTTTAGGAATCTTTTTTATTTAACGCAAATAGTTGTTGAGATATTTACAGTTTTGTGCATTTAACACCTTTATCTAGGAACTTTTTTGTATATAATTTAATTTTGTTTTTATAAAGGTGTTAAGTGACTTTTTGATATGTTGTAATTAACTTATTTTTTTTCTCTTTTACTTCTCCAGGATCTGCTGAAATTGCATTTAAATAAATCGATTGATGAATTTAGCCATCATTTTAAGCCACCTGCGTCGCAATATTCAAATTTGAAGTAGTGTTGGCTGGTGCCTCTTGCCTGCACATGTACTGATTTTTGTGGTGTTCACCTATAATGTCTTATCTTAAAGTGCCCACTTAACACCTTTATACACGAAATGATGATTTTTGATATATAATTTATATGGTTATACCTTCAAAATAGAAAGTTTGTTTTCGCCCCTATTGGCCTTGGAGGGCGTCTGTCTGGGTCGGGGGACACTCAAATCGTCTGGGACCCCGAAACTCTTCATCAGTGCGTAATTCTCTCTAATTTACATATATTTTTCGGTGGTTATATACTCCAAACCAAAATCTGGTTTTTTCCATCTTTTGGGGGGCGTCTGTCTGGGTCGGGCGACACTCAAATCGCCTGGGACCCCAAAATTCTTAATCAGTGCGTAAGTCTCTTTAATTTCTATATATTTTTAAATGGTTATATACTCCAAACCAAAATCTGTTTTTTCGCCCCTTTTTGGGGGCGTCTGTCTGGGTCGGGCGACACTCAAATCGTCTGGGACCCCGAAATTCTTAATCAGTGCGTAATTCTCTTCAATTTACATATATTTTTAAGTGGTTATATACTCCAAACCAAAATCTGGTTTTTTGACTCTTTTGGGGGGCGTCTGTCTGGGTCGGGCGACACTAAATCGCCTGGGACCCCGAAATTCTTGATGAGAGCGTAGTTCTCTTTCGTTTACATATATATTTAAGTGGTTATATACTCTAAACCAAAATCTGAAAAATCGCGGTTTTCAACCTCCCGCCTCCAGCCCCGGCGACAAAATAATCCTGCCAGACGGTTGAATTTGAAATCGTGGCCCTAGTACCTCAACATACATGTTCGCAAATTTTGGTTCTACCTCCAAACCAAAAATTTGCTGTCAGCTCTTAGACTATACGGACAAGATAACAATAACCATATCTGTGGAAAATTACCTCAGCTACAAGTTTATGCAACAATTTTTTTTTCTAAACCAAACCGTTTTTGAGTTACTTTTAAAAAAACACACCTTCATGGCACGATTTGTGTACCAACAATTAAAATTAATTAATTTTACGACCCGAGTAGTTCTTTGAACTGCTATAACTTTTTAACGGTAAAGGCTATAGACAAAATGTATGTATGCATTTTTGTGGGAAATCGCCTCAGCTACAAGTTTGTAGTATACATTTTTTTGCTAAACCAAACCGTTTTCAAACCGTTTAATTATTCGAAAACCCGATTGTTGACCTATTATCAAATTTGTATCTTTCATATAACTCATAAATTGTTTTTCTACCTTTTTATAAAAAGGAAGCATATTAACTGGTCTGTATCCTTCACTTCAAATTGTATATTTTGAATTTTTTGGATAGGTATTACCAAAATTGCCTTTCACGTGCTTGGAAAACAACCAAATTGAATAACAACTAGTTTTTTTTTATATTTTCCATAATTTTTGCGAATATGCTGATGTGTCTATCTTTTTTTGAATAAAGTTATCTTTAGCTGATCGGAGTTCCTTGTTATATACGTTTCTTGGTGAAATATATTCTTCCAAACTTTGGTTTCCAAACGTGAATTGGTTATATTATATCTATATATTAATACGCGGTGACTAAATTTTGTAGTACAATTTAAGCACACTTAAACAAATCGAATCATATTAAAACCTATATCAATCGAAAGGTAATTTCGAGTACATGTGCCGAATATAAGTTTTAACTTTAAACATTGCGTTTAACGCAAGTAAAACGCAATTTTAATTTGTGTACAAATCACCTATGCTTGTAATGCAATGTAGTAATGTAATGCAGTCACAATTGAAGCGCTTAGAAGATGAAGGACGTAAGCGACATTTTTAAACATTTGAGTTATAATCATTTAAAGTTTATTACCTATAACTTTTTTTTATGAAAATAATAAAAATACTGTATGGATAATTTAAAGTCAATAAAACTCAGGTGAATTTAATTTTAGGAATCTTTTTTATTTAACGCAAATAGTTGTTGAGATATTTACAGTTTTGTGCATTTTACACCTTTATCTAGGAACTTTTTTGTATATAATTTAATTTTGTTTTTATAAAGGTGTTAAGTGACTTTTTGATATGTTGTAATTAACTTATTTTTTTTCTCTTTTACTTCTCCAGGATCTGCTGAAATTGCATTTAAATAAATCGATTGATGAATTTAGCCATCATTTTAAGCCACCTGCGTCGCAATATTCAAATTTGAAGTAGTGTTGGCTGGTGCCTCTTGCCTGCACATGTACTGATTTTTGTGGTGTTCACCTATAATGTCTTATCTTAAAGTGCCCACTTAACACCTTTATACACGAAATGATGATTTTTGATATATAATTTATATGGTTATACCTTCAAAATAGAAAGTTTGTTTTCGCCCCTATGGGCCTTGGAGGGCGTCTGTCTGGGTCGGGCGACACTCAAATCGCCTGGGACCCCGAAATTCTTAATCAGTGCGTAATTCTCTTTAATTTACATATATTTTTCGGTGGTTATATACTCCAAACCAAAATCTGTTTTTTTGCATCTTTTGGAGGGCGTCTGTCTGGGTCGGGCGACAATCAAATCGTCTGGGACCCCTAAATTCTTAATCAGTGCGTAAGTCTCTTTAATTTCTATATATTTTTAAGTGGTTATATACTCCAAACCAAAATCTGTTTTTTCGCCCCTTTTGGGGGCCGTCTGTCTGGGTCGGGCGACACTATAATCGTCTGGGACCCCGAAATTCTTAATCAGTGCGTAATTCTCTTCAATTTACATATATTTTTAAGTGGTTATATGCTCCAAACCAAAATCTGGTTTTTTGCCTCTTTTTGGGGGCGACTGTTTGGGTCGGGCGACACTAAATCGTCTAGGACCCCGGAATTGTTTATGAGAACGTAGTTCTCTTTCGTTAACATATATATTTAAGTGGTTATATACTCTAAACCAAAATCTAAAAAATAGCGGTTTTCAACCTCCCGCCTCCAGCCCCGGGGACAAAATAATCCTGCCAGACGGTTAAATTTGAAATCGTGGCCCTAGTACCTCAACATACATGTTCGCAAATTTTGGTTATACCTCCAAACAAAAAATTACTGTCAGCTCTTAGACTATACGGACAAGATAACCATACCCATATCTGTGGAAAATTACCTCAGCTACAAGTTTATGCAACAATTTTTTTTTCTAAACCAAACCGTTTTTGAGTTACTTTTAAAAAAACACACCTTCATGGCACGATTTTTGTACCAACAATTAAAATTAATTAATTTTACGACCCGAGTAATTCTTTGAACTGCTATAACTTTTTAACGGTAAAGGCTATAGACAAAATGTATGTATGCATTTTTGTGGGAAATCGCCTCAGCTACAAGTTTGTAGTATACATTTTTTTCTAAACCAAACCGTTTTCAAACCATTTAATTATTCGAAAACCCGATTGTTGACCTATTATCAAATTTGTATCTTTCATATAACTCATAAATTGTTTTTCTACCTTTTTATAAAAAGGAAGCATATTAACTGGTCTGTATCCTTCACTTCAAATTGTATATTTTGAATTTTTTGGATAGGTATTACCAAAATTGCCTTTCACTTGCTTGGAAAACAACCAAATTGAAAAACAACTAGTTTTTTTTTATATTTTCCATAATTTTTGCGAATATGCTGATGTGTCTATCTTTTTTTGAATAAAGTTATCTTTAGCTGATCGGAGTTCCTTGTTATATACGTTTCTTGGTGAAATATATTCTTCCAAACTTTGGTTTCCAAACGTGAATTGGTTATATTATATCTATATATTAATACGCGGTGACTAAATTTTGTAGTACAATTTAAGCACACTTAAACAAATCGAATCATATTAAAACCTATATCAATCGAAAGGTAATTTCGAGTACATGTGCCGAATATAAGTTTTAACTTTAAACATTGCGTTTAACGCAAGTAAAACGCAATTTTAATTTGTGTACAAATCACCTATGCTTGTAATGCAATGTAGTAATGTAATGCAGTCACAATTGAAGCGCTTAGAAGATGAAGGACGTAAGCGACATTTTTAAACATTTGAGCTAAAATCATTTAAAGTTTATTACCTATAACTTTTTTTATGAAAATAATAAAAATACTGTATGGATAATTTAAAGTCAATAAAACTCAGGTGAATTTAATTTTAGGAATCTTTTTTATTTAACTCAAATAGTTGTTGAGATATTTACAGTTTTGTGCATTTAACACCTTTATCTAGGAACTTTTTTGTATATACCTTTATACACGAAATGAAAAGTTAAGATAGAATTATTTTTGTATGAAGGACTTAATATAAAGGATTTAAGCGCATTTAACACATTCATCCACAAAGTTCATTATTAAAGTGATTGCATATAACACCTTCATCTTTGGCTAAATCTAGAGGCGATAGAAGAGTACAGACGAGTCAGAAATTGGAAAAATGGTAGATTGCCATATTTTTCTGCCAGTATACTGTCATTAGAAATTTTATTCTTTGGCAGTATAATGGCAGAAATACTGACAATTTTCAAATAGTGTAAATGGAGCATTAAGGATAACCCACCTTCGCCTACTTTTTCCAAAAACTGAGAAATAAAAATGAGTGATGAAGTAACCTTGCAATAAAACACACAAAAATTGTTCTAACATATAATGCCGTAGTTAACAACTGGTATTTTTTTTTTTAAATTCAATAAACAGTTTTTTTTTTTTTAAAGCAAAAAAACTGTACAAAAACTATTTAAAATTCTTAACAAATGTTTATTAACTCAAATAGTTTGAAAAAAATTATATCGATTTCAAATTCTTACCAAAAATGAAAGCATATTCCATCTAAATGTTGTGTAGTTTTGAGATATTTAAAACCACCCTTTAACAAGCTAAAAATGTTGCAAGGAAAAACTTTAAAATTGTTTTAATTCGAAAAATTCTTACACTCAAAATCGCTTCAAAATCGAAATTTTGCATATGACACTTAATTTTCCTTTTTATATTTTTTTGAAACCATGTTTTTTTTTTTTAAATACACTCCCCTGAATTTTGGTATTTTTTTAGCCAATAGTCTGTTTTGAAATATGTAATTGGCTTAAATAATTAATACCTCTATACCGAGAAGATTTAGGAAAAAAAGTTTTATAAGTAAGATTCTTAGAATTTTGTAAGCTATTTACAAAAAAAATATAAAAAATTTACTATAGCTTAAGTACAAAATATAGGTAATGTCACAATTTGCCCTGTATCTCTATATCTATACCTACCTAGGTATATACTGATTATCCAAAAACCCAAAGTTATTACACTATAAAATATATAATTATATAATATATACTCTATCACCCACCACTTAGGTAAATATGTACAGATGTATATTGTATATGGTTTTCAAGTGCACCAATGGGAAGTTACTAGTGTGGATCGACCCCGGACTCATTTTTTTTTGTATCCAGAAGATAATCGACCAAATAAGCCCACTATCATAAAATAAGTAACATAAAGAATTGGTCAGCTAAAAATTAGTTTATTAAATTTTATTTTCCTAATTTTCTATTAAACCACTGAAATTTCCAAGTATTAACGTTTTTCTCAACAATCATATCTTTCACAATGTTATCCAATTCATCACACAAAAATCCGCCAATACATCCACACTACTGTTGACAACATCCACACCAATAAGATCGCTCGCACTTGTCAGGCAAGTTGCTTTCAAGTTGTATACTAGCTACGTCCAGCTTTTAAAATTACAGCCTTTCTAGGGTTCCAAACATGTATTTTAATTAAAATTGCTTAAAATATGGCAAATCGTACTTCAATGACGAAAATCAAAATAAAAGCACAAAGTCGCAATTTCACATGGGTTGGCCTTCATCTGAATCATAAATTTCGTTTTTTTTTTTTAATTTAAAAATTTTTTTAATAATAAAAATAATTAAAAATTGGGATTTAATCTCAACAATTGCGATTTGTTTAAGGTTTTTCAAACATCATCTTCGTAGAAATTCTTTAATTTAATTTAACATTTCAATGTCTTGCTAAAACGGTAACAGAATATTTGTTTGCAATGCAACCCGATAGACCCAAAATCTTCTTGTTTGTTCTGTTTAAATTTCTTAGACCCTCCTCCTTTTAAAAGTTGTTACAAAAATTTTTTTAAGTTTAGAAATTTCACGAAAAGCTATTTAGATCGCCTTATATCCAAGTCTGAACGAGTCCACTTGTATTTCAACTTGCTTCTCAAATACAGATTGAATAATTGTAAAGCTATGTGGGCAAATATTTAGTTAGTGCAAAATAATCTATTGATCAAATTGTAAAGCTGAATGAAAACTCAAAACAAATTTGTAGAAGTTACCTTCTATTACTACTGCTACTGCTGCTAGATTGTTGAAAATTGTTTACTTTAACCTCAAAAAATAAAATGTGGGAAAGAATTGTGGGAAGTTTTAGAAACATTCGTTAAATTCTTCATGTATTAACACATGTCAAATCGTGTGGGATAGAATGTCGGATTGTGTAGGCTGGGCTGTCATATTTTGTTTCCACACTATTCTACATTTACATACATTTCCCACTTTTTTGACATGTACTAATACATTCGCTAGTGTGTTCACTTTGTCACACAAAGTTTTCCAAATATTGAAGAAAAACTACAAAAGGGGACATTTACCCCCTCCCCTACTTAAAGCTTGCGGCCCCGGGCTTGGGACTTTGAGTATGTTGTACCTAACGATCAGCTCTACCAGTAAAACAGTACCTTGGGTGGCTTGCTTCGAAGGTTCATATATAAATGATTCATTCTTTCCCTTACACATACTACCCAGTATAGTAATTAATAATAATACAAATTATACAAAAAATAAAACATCAAAACAATTATCGTTGCAACTTTCAATTTTCTCAAAAACTGGGAGACATAGAACCATTTCGCTTTCAGTTTTCAATTAGGAATTATTAGGAGTAGTGAATAATAAAAGCCAATTTAGCATTTTATTTGCCAATAAAAAAAAATCAAAAACTAAGTTGTTTTGTAAGTGTTGCCGTTGATTTTGAATATTATTTAAAAAAAAATGCCCCTCCTTCTAAAAGGGGGGGAGAAAGAACGGCAAATAAAATTAGTATTGTGTTCCTTTAAAAAAAACGTTATCAGTTTTTGGCGCCGTATGAAAACAACTCTTGCTAATTAAATTTTGACTAATTTAGTAAACATCACCTTTTTTTTAAAGTTTCGGATATATAGCAAAAAAAAAATAAATTTGAAATCCACCCTCAGCCTCATGACATGATGAAATAACAGTGAATGAATGTGTATTTACCTTCTTTCTTTTTTCCAAGTACATTGGTCAGAAAACATTCAATATCTAAGACAATAACAGTTTTTTTCAGATTTGTTGACTTTTCTACCCCACGCACTTCCCTTATTATTAACCCTAGCAAAAATATGAGCATAACTTTTTTTATAGACAATTTATTTGTCTCTAATTTTGTAGTATAGACTTTTCCGCTAATATGCTAGGTTGTGAAAATATTAACGAAAATCTAAAAAGGGGTACCTTTAACCCCCCCTCCTCAGCTTAGCTCGCGGCCGTGGGCTTAGGACTTTGGGTATGTTATACCTGGGGGTATCCTCTACCATATAAAAAAATAATCTCGAGAGCACTAGTTTTTGCAAGCGAAATTCCTTCGTTGACTGTACTATATTGTTTTTTAAGTAATTTCAAAACGAATGGTATCGTGATCACTTATTTTCAATTTAGGGCCGGAATGTGGTTCTTTTCATAAAAATACTGATACCTCTTTTTCTCTCGGCTGACACTTAAACATGATTTAATGGGTCCGATTCTTTACTTTGTGCACATAAGATCACAAACTGTCAAATTTGGAGAGCAACGTTGAAATATTCTCAAAAATATCAAAACTGTGCAAAAGTACGGGAACGCAAATTCAACAAAATTCCGTATTACCTAATGGGCAGGCAAGTATGGCACCATGTTTGGCTTTCATTCTTTTACTCTCAAAATGACAATATGCTGTGCTGTGATTTTCTGCCCGAAGAAATTTCTCGGACAGAATATCACAGGTAGGGATAATTATTTACTCTATCGTGAACTTTGTCATTTGTCAAAAACTGCCAAATTTTTGAGTACGGCTTTGGACTGAAAACCACACAATGCACAAGAAAATCACAGACATTTAAAGTTATTTTTGTATATGGTAGAGGTAACCCCCAGGTCCGCGAGCTAAACTGATGAGGGGGGGTGGGTTAAAGGTATCCTTTTTTAGATTTTCGTGACTATTGGCACAACCTAGCATGTTAGCGGAAAAGTCTATGCTACTTTATTAGATACAATTAAATTGTCTATAAAAAGATATATTCACATTTTTTCTAAGGTCAATAATAACGGAGATGAATGGTAAATACACATTCATTCACTATTATTTCATCATACCGTGAGGCTAGGAAAGGAGTTATAATTTGCCTTTTTTAGCAACAGTTGTTTTCATATGGCGCCAAAAAATGGTAACGTTTTTTTAAAGGAATACAATACAAAATTTGTTTGCCATAGAGGGGGTTCTTTTGCTCCCCCTTAGAGAGGAGGGGCATTTTTTAAAAATAATATTAAAAAAAATAAGTCTGGGGTCGACCCACACTAGTAACTTCCCTTAACTGCACTTGATACATATGTACAAATTTACCTAAGTGGTGGGTCGTAGAGTGTATATTATATAATTATATATTTTATAGTGTTAAAACTTTGGGTTTTTGGATAATCAGTATATAGGTAGGTAAAGATATAGAGATACTTAAGCTATTTATAATAGTAACATTTTTATATTTTTTTTTTTTGTAAATAGCTTACATAATTCTAAGAATCTTACTTTTTTTCCTAAATCTTCTCTGTATGGAGGTATTAATTATTTAAGCCAATTATTTCAAAACAGACTATTGGCTAAAAAATACCAAAAATAAAAAAAAAAAAAAAAAACGAAACATGGTTTCAAAGAATATTAAAAGGAAAATTAAATGTCATATGCAAAATTTTGATTTTGAAGCGATTTTGAGGATAAGAATTTTTCGAATTAAAACATTTTTGAAAAGTTTTTTCTTGCATCATTTTGAGTTTTAGCTTTTTAAAGGGTGGTTTTAATAATCTCAAAATTACACAACATTTAGATGGTAAAGGTATATATTTTTGGTAGAAATTTGAAATCGATATCATTGTTTTTTTTTTTTACAAAATATTTGAGTTGAAAAACATTTGTTAAGAATGTTTAATAGTTTTTTTTTCGCTATAAAAAAAACTGTTTATTGATTTTTTTTTACTATCAGTTATTAACTACGTCATTTTATTAAAAAAAAAATAGACTGGGTTCCGAATCATTTTTTGTTATTAAAATATTTGAGACGAAAATTATTTTTTTACTGTTTTTCTTAGTTTAAAAAAAGTGTCTGTTGATTTTTTTTTTAATATTTACCAATTTGGTAGTGTGAAATTATGTGTAAAATAAAATTAGTCTGAAGTGAATATCTTATTTCGTTCTCGAGATATTCCAGATAAATGACATTTTACAGATCCTTTTTAAATTGCTGTAGTAAAATAACGGTTTATTGAATTAGTTAGAAAACCTTTTCAGCACGTTATGACAATATTATCTGTAAAATAAAATTTATCAGAGGTCGTCATCTTTATTCGTTCTCGAGATATGGTGGACGAAAAAAGTACCCCGAACGTACGTACATACACACATACAGACATCTTCCTAAAAACGACGAATTCTGATTCTAGAGACCTCAAAACGTGAAGATTTGTCAAAATTTTCAATTCAACAAATCGCACCAATTACAATTACTTCCAATGGGGAGTTAAAAAATGGCAACACTTACAACAAAAAAAATTAACTTTTTTTTAAAGCCAAAACTCTGTTCTTTTATTTTATTTTCAAATCAAGATATCGATGTCCATTGTTTTTTTTTTAATACTTTCAAACTCAGAATTAAAAAAAAAATTGAAAATTTAGTTTTCCATATATTGAAGAAAAACTACAAAAGGGGACATTAACCCCCTCTCCTGTCTAAAGCTTGCGGCCCTGGGCTGGGGACTTTGAGTATATTGTACCTATAAGGGTCAGCTCTACCACTCACACAGCACCTTGGGTGGCTTGCTTCGCAGGTTCAAAGAATTAATTCATTCTTTAACCTCAAGCTTAAAAATACACTAATATCACATACTACACACTGTAATAATAATAAAATATATAAAAAACATCAAACAAAATTGCCGCCACAACAATTATTGTTCTCAAAAACTAGGAAACATGGCCCCATTTAGTTTTCAATTAGGAGTTATTAGGGGTAGTGAATAATAATAGCCAATTCAGTATCTAATTTATTATAACTCCTTTCTTAGCCTCACGATATGATGAAATTATAGTGAATGAATGTGTATTTACCCATTTTGTTTTTTCCAGGTAAATTGGTCAGACACCATTCAATATCTAAGACAATAACAGGTTTTTTTTTCAGATTTGTTGACTTTTCTACCCCCCGCAACTCCTATATTATTGACCCTAGAAAAAATGTGAATATATCTTTTTATAGACAATTTAATTGTCTCTAATTAAGTAGTGAATTAATGATTTACGGTCCGGTGTGTATCGAAGGAGGAGAAGATTCAACGATGAGCTATACGGGCTATACAGCGATGTTGACCTGGTCAAAAAGCTGAAAATACAGCAATACAGAAAATACAGTACCCCGATGTGGTACGCAGCAGGGAAAGAACCCGTAACAGGTGGCGCAAACAAGTGGATGACGACATCAAAGCACTCGGTGTGCGCAACTGGAAGAGGCTAGCTAGGGACAGAGCTGGCTGGAGGGGCTTGTTAGTTGAGGCCGAAGCCCATCCTGGGCTGTGAGCGCCATCTAAAGTAAGGGGCCAGTTATAGCGATCAGGAAAACGCATCAGGAAAAGTTGAAACAGTATGAAATTGAATATAATTTTCCTGATGGTCGTTTATAGTCAACAGGAAAAAAATATGTCAGTTTGCCGGCCAAGTTTTCCTGATTGAAATGCACACGAAAAACTTTTTCGTCCGCAATTCTGTCAGTGGAATCAGTAAAATTGTAATTCAAATCATTGGAATGTTTGTTCCATTTTGTGAGAAATAACGATCAGCTGGCACGAAAAATGAATTCGCATCAGGAAAATAAATAAATACATTTTTAAGAAAAAATAATTGTTTAATTGAAAATTTTATTTGATCAAAAAATTCTATGAGTTATTTGTCATCGATTAGTGATTTGTGTTTCAAATCGAATGCAAATAGTGCAAAAAATCCATTTGAAAGTTTTTCCTGATTCGTTTTCCTGATCGCTATAACCGGCCCCTAAGTAAGTAAAGTAAGTACTAATTAAGTACTATAGACTTTTCCGCTAACATGCTAGGTTGTGCCAATATTCATGAAAATCTAAAGAGGGGTACCTTCAACCCCCACTCCTCAGTTTAGCTCGCGGCCCTGGGCTGGACTTTACAAATTAAGTAAGGGACGTTCTCGGAGAACTCGGCCAAGAAGATTGCAATGGTTGTATCATAGATAAAAGGGTGGGACGGCCAACCAATGACATTAACATCTGTCAATGTTTTTGCTGGCTTGATGAACCTCTATGTGGTGAAGGTCGATCTTGTTGGAAGGATAATTTTTCTTTTCTTTTTAGTAATTTAAGTTAGATTTTGATTAGGTTTAGGTTAGGAGCTTATAATAAAATTATTCATTATAACCGGATAGGATATCAACATTTAGTAAGGGCTTAGGTTATAATTAAGTTTTAGTATTGAAATTTTCTTTACAGAAAAGATCCGACTCAAACCCCATCCTTTCTCTCATACAGTATTAGTATTTATTTAATGCGTTAAAGCCTAACGTTAAAGTTTACAATGTTTTCTTAGATATGTACATTTATATTGTATTATACTACTATTGAAAAAGTTAATTTTAAATTTAATACTTTTAAAATTGTCATTTACTGAAAAGATCATAAAGAAATATTTATTAAACAGTGAAATTAATTGATTTAAGGGACTATTCAAACCATAGTTTGTTATACTGAATATTGGACATAAAGGTATTTGTCTTCTTATGCAATTCTGGCTAAAATTAAAATTTAATCGACCCAAAGCTGATGGTGATATAATCGAACCATTAATTAATTTAATAATAAAACACAGCTGGTAGTATTCTCTGTGATTCGAGGGGAGTGGAAGATTCAATAACCTAAGTCTTTGGACATAGGGGGGTAGTGACACTCTGGGGGACCAAGGGAGAAAGCGAAGACAAAAACGCATAAATCTTCTCGGAATACCTTCCATTCTATTAATGTGAACAACACATCCCTATTCAAGGACAGCCCTAACAAACGATATAAACAGAAGTTTAAAGACGTATGGATCGTGGAAATCACGTGAGAATAGTTTAATGAATCCCAGGGTTCTATTAGCCTTTTTTAAGATGAAATCATAGTGGTCAATCAACACAAGTTTTGGGTCGACTTGTGTCAAACATCTAGTCATACGTTATTATTATCTTTTTGCGTGTAAAACTCATTGTTTTACATTTGTCTATATTTAAAAACAAGCGATTACTATTGCACCATTCCCTGAAATTATGAAGATCTTCTTGCAGCTGTAGACAGTCATTAATAGAGGATATTTTTTTGAAAATTTTTATGTCGTCGGTATAAATTAGAACAGAGGAATTTTTAATGGACGAGCTAACATCATTTATATATAAAGTGAATAACAAAGGACCTAAATGGCTTCCTTGTGGAACACCAGAATTTACATAAAATTGTTCGGAACGCTCATTACTAAATTTAACAGCATAACTTCTATTAGCTAAGTAAGAAGCGATCCACATTAAAAAACGTTAACGGCATAGGTCACTAGATTTGCGTTCTTTTTTAATAATTATAATAATTTATAATAATATTCCTGAGCCTGTTTATCTATCCTTCCTTTCCTTTCCTATCCTTTTACATGGCATTGTTTGCTGAGTGAGAGATATATGGAAAGGGGCATGAACCACCCCCATCCTTCGAGCTAGGCCGAGCGAAAAGCAAGCATGCCTCAGCCCCTCTTCCAGCACTGAAGTTATACCCCTGTGGTACTCAGGTCGCAACATATACCTGGGGGTAACCCCTACCATATACAAAAACTAATCCAGAGGGCCCTCTTTTTTGCATTTATTTTAAAATTTTGAGTCTTCGTTGACTGGGCTATAATAGCTTTCGCTCTTGAAATGTTATAATTTTTAATGTGAATATTTCTTTTCTAAAATATTCCAGTGCATCGAATATGATAAATCAAAGTTTTCGCATTCGCAACATTTATCGTTTTGCCGCCATCTTGGATTTTACTTTTTGCTAAATATCTCGGTTCATATTAGCCCTACAAAAAAATTGTTAGACATAAAATGCGAAGAAATAAATTTCCTATTTTATGTGTTAAACATTTTTTCGTTATTGACAATATTTAAAAAGTTACAGGCCAACAAAAAAAAAAAAACAAAATTTAGTATTTTCCTAAACTTTTTTCTAAATTTTTGTTAAACTTTCTACTTAAATATTCGAACAGTTTTGTTGTTCCACTTTTGTCTGTATTTCAATAAATAAAAATGTTATGAATATTTTCCTATTAAAAAAAATGTTTTATACCAGAACTCATTTCACTGAGATCTTGTCTGAATATCATGATTTGGGCTCGCTATTAGTTAGATTTTCAGAATTTAGAACAAGTAAGTTCTTTTGTTCTTGAAGTTTCAAATCGCTTCTCCTGAAAAATTTGGTAAATGGGACTTAGTCTAGTTCAGCATTCGAGCGACAGAAGTATTTAATTTTGTTGATCATTATCAGTTTTAGTTTTTTTTTAGTTTTATTGACTTATAAAAATAATAATTAGTGTACAAACATATTTTGCTTATTTTAACAAAGAAGTCTATTGGTTTGGCCGAAAGCCGTCTACCAGACTGACATAATTAACATTGTTATTTTAATTTTGATTATATTAAGTAACATACATACATACATATTTATCTTTTTTTTTTTTAAATGTTCGTTTACAATGCAATTTCGATATTTTAATGTTTTTCTAGTGAAATTAAAAAGTACTTCCCAGCCACGTGATCCATTTAAAATTTTTAGCACTTCCTCTAATTCCAATGACTGCACTCCAAAATACTGCACTCGAAATTCATTTAAAACGGGACAGACTGCCATAAAATGGAACACATCTTCTCTTTCATAACGGTTGCATAAAGTACATATAATAGGTAAATCTGGACGGTGTGGTATGAAATTGAGGTTTAATAGTTCACCCCTCAATCGAAAGATTGTACTTATTAATTCCGTAGAATGGTTAGCTAAAAAGTAAGTTCTTTCATTTAAGTAGTGGTCCAATTTGCTATAGTACAACCTGTACTGCGAATTCTGCGCTTCTTCCATGAATTTATGGTTTCGGTTTCCTGTTTTCTTTAGCAATTCGTCAAGTTTTGGTTTTAGCGATTCCACTTGCTCTTCAACTGTAAATAGCAGGTTTACTCCACATTCGGATGCCAGTTTCTTCCACTCTTGGACACATCCTCCTTCAATCGACAGTAAGTGCATAAGTACTATTTTTGGCGTTCTCTGCTCATGCATTGCTAATACACGTATTATATAGTTGAAGTGAATCTTAAGAGTATCCAAAAACATAGGCGAAATACCAGTCTCCAAATGTATCATATAGTTTGGGGAACTAGTGGGTATTCTAAAAAAATCTCTTAATAAAATAACGTAGAAACTTCTCCACTGTTTCGAACGGTCGGTAACCCCATGCTTGTGCTCCATACAGAAGAATGGTTGTAGCAGTTGCACGAAATATCGCTTGCTTTGCTGTATGTGAAATACTCTTCTTGTTTATGCAGCTGCCCCAAACAGAACATATAGCTCGCTTCGCATCTGCTAGTTTGCCTTGAAGATGTTTTTTCATATTGGAATTCGATGAAATCAACACTCCCAGATATTTATACTCCTTTACGATTTCTATTTCCTGTCCGTTAAACGTCCACTTCTCCAGCCGTGAATATCTTCCTCCTCCCCTTCTTAAGATCATCATTTTAGATTTAACCAGGTTGACAGATAGATTCCAACTCTTACAATATCTTCCTAATCTGTTGATCATAAGCTGCATGCCTTCAACTGTCTCTGCGAGGAAAACAATGTCATCTGCAAACAATAACCCTGGGATTTTCGTCTGATGGAGCTCAATTCCACCTTTAACAGCATCTGTGATATCATTTATGTATAAGATAAAAAGAAGTGTGCTAAGAACGCACCCTTGCTTTACTCCTACTGTTGTTTCGAAATCTTCGGAAAGACGTTTTCCGTCCCAGATACGAGCAGTATTGTTATGGTACAAAGCTTTCAATACATTTATCATTTTTGACGATATCCCTAGCATATATAATTTATAGAAGAGTGCTTCTCGTGGTATGGAGTTGAAGGCTGCTTGAAAGTCGACAAAGAAAGCATAAAGTTTTGTATTCCTATTTTTGTATATCTCTGCTAAGCTGAACAACGAAAATATTTGGTCAACAGTTGAATAGCCTCTCCTGAAGCCAGCTTGGAACTCATGCAAAATATGATTCTTTTCCACCCAATGAGTAAGCCTTTCATAAAGAACGGATGAGAATAGTTTGGCGGCTGTGTTCAGGAACGATATACCTCTATAATTATCTGGATTTTCGAAGTCTCCTTTTTTGTGAAGCGGATATATAATTGTTTTCAGGAAGGTATCAGGTACTTCAGCTTTCTCAAAGATTCTGTTGAATGTTATTACGAGTAGGTTTTTGAACTCCGGTGTGCAGTTTTTGAAAAATTCAAACGAGATTCCGTCTTCACCTGGTGCTTTATTATTTTTGGATTTGTAAATAACCTCTTCTATCTCAAGCAGTGTTATTGGCGAGTCCAACTGTACATCCAATGTAAGAGGCGCTGCGTATAGAATGGCTAGTGAGAATTGTTCTGCGTTAAGCAGCTGCGTGAAGTGAGTTTTGAGCTGTTCTGCAGGAAGACCAACTGCAATAGAATTTATTTTTCCTACAACCACTTTAACTGCTTTCCAAAACTCTGCTGGCGATCTGGCTTCGTTAATAAAATCTATGTTTTTTAGGTCATATGCTTTTTTCATTGCCGAGCATAGGTTTTTAAAATTTTTATTTGCTGCTGCATAGTTTGCTTGTATAAATCTGTTATTCATTTTCCGAAACAGTCGTAAAAATGCAAAGGAAATATCTCTTGCTTTTCTGCATTCATCATCAAACCACTTTTGCTTAATTTGTTTGCTTCTGGAAGTTAGATTGTTGAATTTTGGGGCTGCGGTTTTTATCATTTCAGTTAGTTTTTTCGAATTTGATATTTTCTATACACCCATTCGAAGCACTTAAAAGCTCAATTTCTTTGTTTAAATTTCGTTGAAAAATGGCACGATGACTATCCCTCCATATTAATTTTGGAATTAGTTCTAGTTGTGTAATAGCAGCTTCTTCTACAGAGCCAGAAAACTTAAACAGTACTTCTAAGGGCATATGATCAGAAAAGGGTTTAATCGCTACTCGAAAATCACTAAAATGCGTTAGCCAGTTTCCAGATAAAAAGCAATAATCGATAACTGAACTCGCTGAACCTCTTATAAACGTATATTCACCAAGCGAGTCACCACCACAGCTTCCATTCAGAACCTTACAGTCAAAAGCGTCTGATAGCTCTAAAATCTTATCACCTTTAACATCACTTGATTCATCTTTCGATTTGCGATTATAGTGCAACATTGGTGTTACCATTCCTAAGGCAAAGCTATTTTGAGACAGGCCTATCCTTCCGTTGAAATCGCCAACAAGCATTAAATCTGATGATGCCAAATTATTTAACGAATCCCGTAGTTTGTTGTAATCAGGCTGCCAGTGACTACAATTTAGGTAAGCTGGTGTTATGTGATGAGTTATGTCATTAATTTTAAGCTCCAGAATGCACGTGCCTTCGATTGTAATAAATTTAACCTGGACTCCACCTAGTTCCTTACGATATCCATAAAGCTCTCCACCACTTCCTCTTCCAAACAAGGAACTTTTCACCGCCGGTATATATTCTAATTTATAGTTTGTAAACATATTTTTAAATCTAATAACTTCGTTGCCTAAAATGTGTGTTTCAAACAAAACAAAAACATCGAATTCATTTATATAATTGAAAAAATCTACATATAGAAATTTGTTTTTAAGCCCTGCAACATTATAACTTAAAATTCTTAATGTTGAAAGCTTGGGAGTTGTCTGATAGACGGGAGCATGTCAATGATTTGTAGCCCCGTCTTAACTTGACGACGATGCTTGAACATCCGCATCCAGTACAGCGGTTGTTTCCCTTGTGTTTATACCTTGCTGTTTTTGACACAACGAACTGACATATCTTCTCTTTGACGTTTGATTGTTATCAGTTTTTGTTATGTCTTGAATACAATAGGGTTTTTTAGAAAAAAAGCAATATATCTCTGTCTCATAGCTTCTAAAAGTCAAATAAAAATTTTGGGTTAATGACGTTTGAGTGCTTGGCGTTAATTGGATTAGTGGCGCGTTCTTTTTTGTAACTATGGTCAAAAACAAAAGTGGCAATGTCAAAATTAAAAAAGTTACTTTTTTTTAAGAACGATCAAAGTTAATAAAATGGGAAGGGGTTGAAAAAAAATCGAAAAAATAAGAAATAATAAACAAAAGACAAAATTTTGATTGCGTTAAATTTATTGATAAATAATTCACTACCAAAAATGCATGGTTCCTACAAATTAAATAACTATCAACTTCATTTTCGCATGAAATTGAAAAGCAATACAAAGCATTTCTAATTTGTTTTAGCTTTTTTTGTTAATTTTTTATTAGCCACACATTTCTTTATTAAAAAATTGACCCAAGCGGATGAATAAAATTTCGATGAAAGTGAACTATTCAGAAAACAATTCCAAATATCGAATTCAATAATAAAACAATTAAATTTATAATTTATTATTATAAAATTGGAAACAATTCCAAATCGGAAGACGAAAAGCAAACACAATCTAACCCCAAAATGAAAACTCAAAGTAACTTTTTCTTATTAAAAGAACGATGAAGGTGAACTAGTTAGAAAAAAAAAGAACGCACAAATGTCATTAACCCAAAATTTTGGCTGTGAGTTTTGAGTTTGACAATTCGGTAAAAATCCCCATTAAGTAAACGTGGCGGGATTTCACCAAAAAGTAGATTCAAACAACTTAAACCATCTTCCATGCCACATTTCAGCCCTTCCGACAAGTCCCAAGTAAACATCTTGCCTGATACCAACAGTTTATCATCCCTCAAATTGATTTTCATCATTGGGTTCAACTCACGAAGCACCTTCATGACAGCCACCAACTTGCTCCTTTTTTGACGTACATTTGGAGGTAGATCCTTATGGATGCTTATATTTGTTCCTTTGAGATTTTTTGTGTTTCGGAGGACATTGAAAGCTGTGTTGCGGGACCTAGTTCTGATAGCTATAATAGCATTTCGGGCATCTTATCTGTTCACCCTGTAAGCAGATTCAATGGCATCCTCGGTTCCATGAGTGCCTAATAAGCCAACACAGATAGACCTTGCCTTCGCGACCGGATCGGTGTTAGCTTCTGATGGAATATGAACAATTAAATTTTCTTCAGTGCTTTTTTGTAACAGTTTGTCTATTTGTGCCTCAAGAAATCTATTTCGGTGTTCCAAACTATTTACTTTTGCAGAGACTTCTTCGTGTTTGGATTTTAATTCACTCAGTTCTGAGTATATCAAGTGGAAATCAGTTTTAGTGACTAGTTCGTTACAAAGCTTCTTATTGTTTGCTTCCAAAATTTCTTTCATTTGCTCAACGGTGATACTAGTTGAAGACATAGTTAAAGTTTTATTTTCTGTTGTAGGACCTTTGTTTATCGGGGAATTATCGGATGAAGTATTGTCCCTCAGTCTTTTGTTCATAAGTGAGGTTATTTATATGCCGATTTTAATTTTTTTCTTTTTATGGGTCTTATGAATTAGGACTTACTCAAACTTCAGTGATTTGACAAAAAATATCACTTAAAGACTTGTTTAAACATTAAAATATTTTAACTTTTAAATTCTTTTACACTTAAAAAAAGAAATAAATACAGAGCTAATCAAAGACAAACCACTTTGACAGATTTCAAAATGTCAGTCCAATCATTATCATTACCATAGTTATTAATATTGTTATTAATTGTAGTAGCCCGTAGCGTAATGGTTAGTGCGTTCGACTGTCACGCTTCCCAGCGTCGTCCACCTTAAAACTAAAAAGTTTTTTTTCAGGGCCTACTGCCTCTTGCGAGAAATTGACAAATCCTCCAAGAGTATCACTTGTCACGAATAAGTGCCAAGCCAAGAAGTTGCCATCTTTGGATAGGTCATTTCTTTATTTTTTTTTATTTTTCAAATAAATCGATTTATCTAGATTTCTGTTACACATTCTTAAAATTTCAAATATTTCTTAAGTCAACCTTTTGAACGCTGTTCAGAAAGCTGTTTTTTTTTAAATTGTTCCCAGTTAATCAGCCCTATCGAGGTATCCGTTCGGAGAAATTATTTTTCCGATCTATTCGAAATCGGAGAATTTTCTACAGAGGTATCCGTTCCGATTGACAGATCGGACAAACTTCCGATAAAATGTATGGACTATCAACGCATAGCGATGAAGTGCGTTCAGTTCAGAATTTTTGACAGTTGTGTTAAATTTCTTCCGAAATTCTTCGACAGAACATAGTTGCGGAATATTTTAAGAAAAGTAAACAAACAAATATAAATAAATATAATTTTGTTTCGTTAGTGCAATAATCAACGAAGAAGACTCAGTAAGAGAGGTTGGTGGAAATAATTAATAGATAATAAAGCAACACTATCCATTTTTGTGGACGAATTTATAAATTTTTAAACATCACAAAGATTTTAACTTATTGAACTAATCCGGACGTATGTGTCAAATGAAGGCGATTGTATGCTTTATCTTTTTTTCCGAAGTGGATACCTCGAACGAAATCTATGTTCCGGTCAAAACGGACTATCGTTTCGGAACCTTTTCCCAACGGATACCTCGATAGAGCTGAATATTTAAAAAAATCTATTTATATCGATACTCCTTAGAGTGGAAAAAGTGCTGAAATAAAAAAATCCTTTTACAATTTGTAATATTTCTTGTCTTAGGTCAAAGTTTCTTAAGCCAGCGTTAAATAAGATAGAAAAAATCAAAGATGTTTTTTAATTTCTTGTACGTGCGAATAGGTACTAATGATGATTATTTAAAAAAAAAATAATTTTTGGTCACAAAACATTAACAAAAATGAAACAACTTTCTCATAAAAGTTAGTAAAATGCGCCTTATGATCATTTCAGAAAACTGGTTTGTGTTTTTTGTAAGTGATTTTCATAAGTGTAACCGTTTTTTTTTTAATATTTTTCTTTTTTTAAGTAATTTTATTTTACAAAATTGCTTAAACGGGCAACGACCCATCCTACACACTCCAGTCACACCTTATGCGAATCACCCTATACATAAATATTTTTTTTAATCAATTTAAGTGATTATACCCCTGATCCCTGACACAAGACTCAGCCAAAGACTGATTAAAAACCTGCACACCATTATTTTGCTTGTCTTATGTGAGAAATTAAAGTTTTTTTTATTTTGTTTAAGCCAGTTGATATGTCTGTTTCGCACCCAGCGTCAAACACTTTCAGGCTGCCAGATTTATTCATTGCTACTGATCAAAAAAGGCGCTGGCCCCAATCGTTATTAGAATAAATATCCTTTTAAATTTTGAAAAATCATCTTAAATTATAGAAAAGCAAAAGTTAGATAGATAGATACATTTTTTTGTGGAACGAAATATAGGACGGCTGAATTTTGTAAATCTGAAAGAGGGGTATTAGAAAAGATTAAGTCCTGTCGGGCCCCATTTTCGTGATCGTTTTTGTTTGTGTGTGATGGGCCTCAGAAAAATATATATTTTTATTTTTTTCATTTATTTATTTAATAATTACACTCTGTAAGATACAATATCTTATAAACTAGAGCAAATTTCAGTAACTTAATACTATTTTTACAAAAATAAGTGCTTTGTATTTAAAAAGTGGAAATATGTATGCATTAAAAAAATTAACAAACAATATGTACAGTGGTGTCAAAAACATTCCCGATTTTTTTGGTCAACTGCATTGAGTGTTGGTTTGTGAGATAAAAATGAACAAATCAAATATTTGTAATTTTTCGCCATTTTTATTAAACAATTGTATGATTTTAAACAAAAAACATGGTAAATTATCCATTAAAATAAAAAATAATGGTCAAAAATTAAAGTTGATTCAGAATTTTAATGTGACAAACTAACCGGATTTTATCTTGTACAATTAATTATTATTTTGTATTTAATATTTTGTCTAGTAACCCCTATTTTTTATCACAGCTCGACATCGACGAGGCATTGACTGAATTAAATTTTCGAAAATGGAAGCAGGAATATTCTCCCATTCATTTTTCAAGGCTGCAAAAAGAAAAGTTGTTGACATGTGCTTTTTTTCCCAACCCGCCTTTTTAAAATGAACCACAAGTTTTCAATTGGGTTTAGATCGGGTGATTGAGACGGCCATTCTAAAACACGAATATTTTAAATCGCAAAGCACTCTATTAGCAGCTTTGAAGAATGTTTGTGGTCATTATCCTGCTGAAAAACCCAACGAAAAGGCATTTCTTCCTCTGCATATGGAAGCATTACTGACTCCAAAATGTCCTTATATTGAAAACGGTCCATAATTCCTGTGATTTGGCGTATTGGACCGCAGCCTGCGCCTGAAAAACAGCTTGGGGCATCACCGAGGCTCCACCGTGCTTAACTGTAGGGAGTACTTTTGCAGGCTTTAATCGCGTACCTTTTGAGCGCCTTACTGTCCTTGCACCATCGGAGTAAAACAAGTTGAATTTGCTTTCATCACTGAAAAGCACGCTCCTCCATTTGCTTAAAGACCAGTTAAGATGATTTTTTGCAAATTCAACCCTGAGTTAAATATTTTGATTAGGAATTTAAAGTCTTTTCCAAACACCTTTCATGGCTTACCTTTTTCTACGATGTTTAGCAGTAAGAAGAGGTTTCTCCGCTAGTCGAAATGCAAAAAGACCGAAATCTCTTAAACGCTTCTTTACCGTACTTGGCCCTATAGGTAGATTTAGTTCATCACAAATTATATTAAGTTGCAAAAGGGTCTTTAAGCACAAAATTCTTTATGCGCCTATCAGTTTGAACAGTTGTTTTGCGAGGGCGTCCACCAAAATGATCTGCTTCTACTGATTTCCCGCTTCTAAATTTTGTAATGATGGCACAAACCGTTGACGTTAGAATTTGCAATATTACAGATATTAAATTTTGTTTTGTACCGGCTTGGAACTTTTCTATTACCTCATTTTCTGCACTATATAATTTCAACTAACACAGCTCTCAACTTGTAAAGTCTGTTTAATCTACGGCGTGAGTCAAAAGACTCGAAAAAACCGCTACTTTAACATCAAGACTCGCAATCTCCCTGCAATCCGGTTAGTTTTGCACAGGCATGTTATTGAATAACTTTATAAAATATTTTTTTTTATTGTTCTTGTCATCGTAGCATTATATTTTTAAGGTTATTATTAAATTGTCTCATACCCTTTACAAATTATGGAAAACCTATGGAAAGTTATTAGTTTTCTACTTGATATTAAGAAAAACATTATACTGAGGAAAAATCCGGAATGTTTTTGGCAGCACTGTATGTATGAAATATCAAGAAAAGAGAAAAAAAATTAAAATTTATGAACATTCAAAATTAACTGAAAATTTAGTTAAGCAATTCATAATCACCACAATCACCATCAACATCATCATCAATAACATCATAAAATAATTACAAGGAGCTAGGAGAAGAATTCTCTTAGCATTCTTCCAAACAAGGTTGGGCTGCTTATAATTCTAACAGAGCGAGGGAGGGAGTTCCATAGACGAATAGAATGCACATAAAACTGCCGTTGAGATACCAAGAATCTGCAGCGTACTGGAATAAGGTCGCACGATCTTTTAGAACGCGTAAAATTAATTTTATTATATAAGTATTCAGGCTGATGAGATTGTAATATATTGTGAAGCATGGTTTAAGTTCGTAATTTAAATAGATTATCGAATGAAATACCAAAGATAGACTTGCAAAAACTGGAGATGTGGTCCAATCTTCTAAGACCATAAACATATCGCGTAACACTGTTGAATACAACGTTAAATATTCGTTTGTGCTCAAAGTCACAATTACTAAACACCTCACAACATATACAGTTTTGCTATCGAATATTAAGTACAACAAAAATTGGTTGCGCTTTATCAGCTGAGATCACTGAGATATAAACTAAGCAATTGATAATAAAATTGTAAATCACTTTAATTTACAAATTTTAAACTTTTTTGTTGTTGATTTCCATAGACATTTTAGAGCAATTTTTTTGTTTGGGCCATTTTTCCTGCAAGGGTTTGGTCCGATAAATTTTGTTTGGCTATTTCAAGATAGTTATGGTGCATTTTTTTGACTATCTACAATAATAATTAACACAAATTTTAATAAAAATAATAAATTTAATTTTGGTTAATGTGTTAAAAAAAAAGAGTAACAATGTCACAGTTATGTTACTTTGGTTACTTTTCATTTAGGAACTATAAAGGCTCTCCCAAACCAATGCGAAACGTTCGTTGCGGCGAATAAACATTCGTCAGTCAAAATTATTTCATATGTTTCTCCGCCGCGTTGGTGTGGGTACTCTCATATATCACTATGTAAATAAATTTTGACATGCGAATGTTTCTTCGCCGCAACGAATGATTCGCATTGGTTTGGGAGAGCCTTAAAAGTTAGAAATATGGTTGATCTATCAAAAAAAAAGCTGTTGAAAAAAATAAAATAAAAATTAAATATGAACAACTTCAAAAATACTCGTACCTACATTTTGCAACTAAATTTCTAATAGCTTATTTTTGTACCAATCGAATAACTGAACAAAATGCTTGGAAGTTTTGTTCATTATTACGGGCACACATTTCTTTATAAAAAAATTGGCCAAATCGAAAGAATAAAAGCGATATAACAGACTTAAACCTTGCTTATTTTCTTGCATTTCAAACAAAAATTAAATGGTGGTCACTTATGTAACTGCCAGTTGCGAGCATACATACAAATTGTCTTTGTATACAAATGTAGCTCGGTAGAATACTTCCTTTCTCTTGACTTACATAAATACAAATTTCAAATTAAATTATTTTTTTGAGAGAAACCTGAACTAAAAGAACATAAACCCCCAGTGAATATGTTAATAATAAAAATATTTAAATTTCTTCTTAAATTTTATAAGGTTTACCACCAACAGCCGCAACAGATACAAGGCATCCAGATGCAGACCCTCCCACCTCCCAACCAACTGCAGCAACAACAGCAGTATATTACTGTACAGGGAAACACTACCTATATGGTTCCTCCTCCAACGATAATCCAACAAGCACAAGGGCAACCCACTCAGTTGTCGATAATTCAACATCCTCCGCCGCTACATATGCAGCTTCCACCTGGCTCGATCACTGTCCAAGCTCCCATCGCAGAAGCAATGCAACAACAACTTGAACAAAATCAACTTAGGGCGGAGCAAGCATCTGCCACAGAAAATGAGGAATACTCTATCGAGAAGCAAGAGGAAATTGAACAATCAACTCCAGCTGAAGAGGAGAGTGGTGTAGCACCTGTCGGTGAAGGCGAAGTGTCTCTTGGTCGGGCACTCACAACATCTGTTCCACCACCTCAACAGCAATTGATGCGCCAGCCACCGCCTCCACCAATGACACATGTACCTCCACCAACAATTACTATGTCAGTGCCTCCGCCGATGAATGGTGTCCAGCAGCATATAGTTGGAAACACTCTCTACACTACAACAACAACAAATCCAGGTGGAAGTATTCAGCAGTTCCAGCAGCAAGTTATACCCTTGCAACCACAGCATCAACAGACGCAGCAGTACATTCATACTGCACCGAATGGACAAAATTATGTAATGAACACTGCAACAGCTCAGTGGCAAGCACGAGCACCGCAGCCAACTCAATTTCTAACACAACAAATCTCAGCTGGTGATATACACACACTACCACCACCAGCAGTCTCAATGAGCGGCATTCCTGTGTCAGGAGCATCTGTACAACAGACAGCCCCAATGGCCGTTACTTTTTCGCAGCCAGTCATGCAGCAACAACTTCAACTACAGTTTCAGCCCCAAATGATGCACCAAGTACAAATGCAAGCGCAACCAGGAGCCCAGCAGTTTAATATTATTCAAACGCAGCCCCCACCTCCACAAGCCTTGATCCAACAGCACCATCAGCAACAACAACAGCAAATGGGACTAATAAGTATGAATCAAAATGGTTTAGCCTACACACAAACAACATCAAGTGCTCCACCGGCCTTTTTACAACAACAGCTACAGCAGCATCATCAACAGCAACAACAGCAGCAACATCAGCAACAGCAACAACAGCTACAACAACAGCACCAACAACATCAACAACAACTACAACTACAACAGCTGCAACAACTCCAGCAACAGCAACAACAAAGAACTCTACCACCACCACCTCCACCGGTATAAAGCTAAATAATTTGTTCTCATGGTTATTCTTACTACATATTTCAATTTATATTCTTTCAGTATGGGGAACAAATGATGGTTAGAAGTGGACAAAAAAGGAAATCAACTAGTGATCCTACGGAAGCCCCTTCACCAATGCAACCTAGATTGGGAGTGGGGTAAGTGTTGTTTTATTGCCGTTAATTTTATTTTGAAATGAAAATATTGAATTTGCTGATTTTTATTCCTTGGTTATGGGCAATGTTTTATTATTATACCGATTTAAATAGATGTTAGAATACCAACACTGGCGAATGTGTGCAAAAAATGTATCATTTAACAACTTGTAAATATATTTGTATCAATAGGTATGTAAAGAAAAAAAATCTAGGAATTGGGGAGCTCTGAAATCCTCTTATGTATTTTTATTATTAATTTGAAATAGAGTTTAAGTTGTATGACAATTTTTTTTTAAATATATAAATAAAATAAGCTACAAAAGAACGTTATACTTGTATTAACCAGTGAAAAAAGTTAGACGTTAGAAAAGAATCGAATATCTATAAAAATATTAAAACAGATTTGGTTTTAGTCTTTGGTTATGACATGTAATGTAGTTTTCTTTTTTTTTTATTTTATTTAAACTTAAAATATTATAATATTAACGCTGTCGATTCAATTATATTTTTATATTCATTGCATCAGTAATCGGAATGTCTAAAGAAGTTTGGTTTTAGCTTTAATATAGTGATGATTATTTCTTTGTAGGATGGTTTCGACACTCACCAATCTTAACTATTATATAATTTTCAATAAAATGGTGGACAAAAAATCCACAAGAACCAAAAAAAATTTACAATTGGGTTTATTATAATATGAGTTTACTTACCTTACTTTTGATGGCGCTCACTTCGGCCTCAACTAACAAGCCCCTTCAGCCAGCTCTGTCCCTAGCTAGCCGCTTCCAGTTGCGCACACCGAGTGCTTTGATGTCGTCATTCACTTGATTGCGCCACCTGTTACGGGTTCTTCCTCTGCTGCGTACCCCATCGGGTTTGGATTCGAAGACTCATCGGGCAGGTGCGTTGCTGTCCATACGCTCCACGTGCCCCAGCCATCTCAGCCGCTGTATTTTCAGCTTTTTGACCAGGTCAACGTCGCTGTATAGCCCGTATAGCTCGTCGTTGAATCTTCTCCTCCATACTCCTTCGATACACACCGGACCGAAAATCACACGAAGCACACTCAAAGCACCCTAGCAGATTTTTATCCGAATCTTTCAGTGTCCATGCTTCTGACCCATAAAGCAGGACCGGGATGATTAGGGTCTTGTATAAAGTCTCCTTGGTTCTCTGAGAGAGGGCCTTACTACTTAAATGCCTTCTTAGACCGAAGAAACAGCGGTTGGCAAGAGTAATTCTTCGCTTGATCTCTGCACTGATGTCATTCTGCGATGTAATAGTGGAGCCCAGGTAGACAAAGTCCTTGACAACTTCGAAGTTATATCTGTCCATCGTGATATTTTGCCCGAGTCGACGATGTTGAGATTCCTCTCTCGATGACAGCATATACTTCGTCTTGTCCTCATTAACGGCCAATCCCATTTAAGCCGCCTCCGATTCAATGCTCGCAAATGCCCTTGCCACAGCTCGCTTCGTTCTGCCGACAATGCCTATGTCATCCGCATACGCAAGCAATTGAACGGACTTTTGATAGATTGTACCGCTGGTGTTGACATGTGCGTTGCGTACAATGGCTTCAAGAACGATGTTGAATAGGTTGCATGATAACGCGTCGCCTTGCCTCAATCCTTTGTCAACATCAAAGGAATCGGTGGTGTTCTTACCAATTTTGACGGAGCTGCGAGATTTCTCCATCGTCATCCTGCACAGGCGGACGAGTTTGGCAGGGATGCCGAAACTCGACATGGCTCTGTATAATTCGTCCCTATTCACGCTATCATACGCGACTTTAAAATCGATAAAAAGGTGGTGTGTATCGATCTGGAATTCCCGGGATTTTTCTAAAATCTGTCGGAGTGTGAACATTTGGTCGACGGTTGACTTGTCAGGCCTAAAACCACACTGATAGGGGCCGATCAGATCGTTGACAAAAGGTTTTAAGCGGTCACACTAATTCCTCTGTAGTTGGTACATTTCAGAACATCTCCCTTTTTTATGGATGGGGCACACTATACCGAGGTTCCATTCATCGGGCATACTTTCCTCCGACCAAATTTTGCAGATGAGCTGGTGTATGCTCCTAGCCAATTCATCTCCCGCTGATTTAAATAGTTCGGCTTGTAAGCCATCCGCACCAGCAGCCTTGTACGACTTAAGTTTGGATATCGCCAACCGCACTTCGGTTAGGTCGGGTGGACGGAACTCTTGGCTATCATCGTCCAAGTTAAATGGAGCGTTCTGCCTATTAGCGGCATCTTGGCTGTCTTCGCCATTAAGCAGTCTAGAGAAGTGTTCTTTCCAGATTCTCAGCACTGACTGTGTGTCTACTACCATATTCCCACTCTCATCTCTCATATGAGTTTGGGGTTAACAAAAAATCAACTCGCCTTTGTAGAAAGAATGAGCACCTTATAATACTATTCTTGTTTTTCTTATTCATTTATTTTTTTATTTGTTTGTGCTTGAAATGTGAATAAAACTTCGAGAGTAAGGCTCGTTTCACACACATTCGGTTCGGTCTCTATTCGGTTTGTATTCGGCTGTGCCTGATATAATGTGTGCAACGATAAAACGGCAAAAATAAAAACCTAATAGAAACCGTATAGCACCGAACGATCCCTCGACACGAATAGGTTTCATACGGTTTCAAAACGGCACGTATTCGGGTCTACAAAGTACACAAAGTAAACGTAGCGTTCACACATATTCGGTTCGTTTTCGGTTTTCCTGAATTGATTTTTTTTTTTTTTGATACATTCTATTTAATTTTAATTATTAGTGAGTACAAACCGAATATGAACCGTCTGTGTGTGAAGAGGTCTTGACGGAAACCGAAATCGAACTGAATACAGACCGAACCGAATGTGTGTGAAACGAGCCTAAGAAATCGCGGCTGCTGAGAAAGAAGGCATTAACAACCAACCGATAGCTTTAGTCAATTATAATCAAAAGAACACTGTGTACAGATAAGGCTTTCAGAAACTGCACATACGTTTTATTTAAACACTGGGTATTAAAATTGAAAATAACTAAATCCATAATGTATGTATTGTACAAGGTTATTAAACTTGAATTGACAAAACTCAGGTTTCATCGTTTTTATGATTTTCGGTTTTTAATGCATGATTAGTTAAACAAATTAAAAAAAATAATTGGTTTAATTATAGGACCCATTTTAGCTGCGTTTCGGGTTTGATAAATTTAAAAACTGGTCACTTGCGAAACAACTTAATTCAAAATGAGTTGAAAAAACAGATATATGTATAAGACCAGTCGCGAGTGTGCAACAACTTCAAACATTAGGCGTGTACCACAAACTGAGCGCTCATTGAGCGCTCAATCTTAGATTAACGGAGGCAGAATCATTTGGTGGGACAACATTTTCCGCTCTTTTTAAAAAAATAACATGTGTTATTATTCTCATACAAGTTTGGAAATAAGATTTTAACTTTTCTTTAAATATTTATTTGTTAAAGCAAAAAACTTATTGAAATTAATGAAAATGATAATAGCTTATTCGATTAGTTTGAGTTTTCATCAACATTCCGTCTTTATTTTGTATTTATTTACCACTTTCTTATTTGCACACCCTCAAAAAATTATAACTTTGTTGTCAAACAAACAGCTGTTTCAACTGAGAAAAAAAATTGCTCAGTGAATCCAAGAATTTTTTGGATTCAGAAATCTCCGCAAAAAATCTCAGTGCTCAGTTGAGATTTTTTGTCTCACTTAAAAAATCCTTGAGCGCTCGGAGCGCTCAGTTGATGGTACACGCCTATTAAATTCCAGCATAATTGAATTAGTTTACATTAAAAAAAAAAATGCCGTGTACTGTTATCTTGGCGAATCATATATATTATTTCAGTAGTACGTGACTGTTTTTAAGCCAACATACTGAACCGATTTAAAAAATCAATCCATAATTTTGCTTTGAAAAGTTGCTGAACCAGAAGGCACTGGTAAAATTTCTTCATTATGGCAAGAAGTTTCAAAGAGAGCGGACGCATATGCTTATTCCTGCGTGGAGATTTTAGGCAGTTTCTTCCTGTTTTAAGGCACGACAATAGAACAACAATTATTGAAGCAAATATAAAACAATTTCCCTAAGGACAAAAATTGTAAAAACGAAATATGAGGACAAACGACGATTCCATTTTTAGTAACTGGCTTTTAAAGTTGGGGAACGGTGAGTTGGAGTACTAAAATGATTTGTCTCCAGATGCAATTGAAGTTCCAAAACATTGCTATGTCCCCATTTGCATAGATCTTATGATATACATATACATGTCATAAATGAAGGTAACGTTTTGCAGTTACTTGATCGATCAATTTTATGCCCCAAAAAGAAGATTGCGAAAAAATGAATGATCATGTTGTAGACAAAATTATTGCAGATGAAGCAAACATTTAGTACAGCTATGAATCGATTCAATTTGATGATAGATCCGATGAAGTATTCTGTTGAGTTCCTAAATAGTGTTTGTGATTCTGGGCTTCCATCTCACAAATTAATGTAAACACGACTGTAATGCTAATAAGGAATCTAAACGCAAATGAAGGCGTGATCAATGGTGTTGGGGATGATAATAACTCAATTAAGTATGTTCATCATAACAGAGAAGCTTAATCATACTGGAAGAACTGTTTTAATTCCGAGAATATCATCAACACCATGGGATACATCTATGTCATTCATTCAACATGACGAGAAAACAGTTTCCCATTAAAATTGCATATGTTATGCCCATAAATAAAGTGCAAGGTCAAACCTTAGAAAGAGCTGGGTTGCATTTGCCGGATACTGTATTTTCTTATGGTCAACTTTATGTGGCTTTCTCAAGAGTAAAATGTTTCTGAAATATTTTCATAACTATAAAAAAGATTGCTTCAACTTTATGTGACTTTCCAATGTTATTTTTAAAGAAGTTCTATAACTTCACTCATCATTCTTTCATACACACATTCACATTCTTCATATACATACATACATGTATACAATAAAATTTTAGAAAATACAAAAATTAAGGATTGTTTATTGTAATATAGTTGTTATTCATTTCATTCGTCATTTTCATTCACAAAATAAAAACATAGAAAAGTCATCCAAACTAATGAAATATTGTTTCTTGCAATTTAATTTATGAAAAATATGACTGAATAAATTATATATATAAAATAATAAATAAAAACTTTTAGTTAATCTCTTATTATTATTTTTATACTAAGTTGTAGTTCATTCAACATCAAGTGCGATCTTGCCTTTATTTACATCTACCTTTCAGATATTTGAACAGATCTAATTTCTCATAAATGTGGACAGGCACATAAGGTTCTTCCAACACGATTGGAAAGTGGAAGTGTTTGGCGGACAACGGCCAATGGCCGCGATCACAAACTTATGTAGAGCTATCCGGATAGTAATTTGTTCATGAGTAATGTTCCTTATTGATTACAAGAATTTAGTCTTAATTACAAAAACAAAATTTTACACGAGAAAGAAAAAAAATAATTTTTTATTTTTATATTTAAAACTTTATGGTATGCATTTCGGCGGTGGTTAACGTGCCATTATCAGCTTTACGCTGATAAGCGAGATAATTGGTTCAAGTCGGCTTTGGATAGCGAATGTTCATGTTTGAGTGTATTTACTCTACGCTGAACCATTTTGTAATATTTTATATTAATTTGTATAAAAGAAAATTAATATTAAAGATTACAAACATGGTTCACTGTCACACTCCAACATGAATTATCCGGATAGGTTTGTGTTGTTTAAATCCCGTGTAAAAAACAGCTGATGACTAAACAGCTTTTGCTGTTGGATAGCTATCCAAGCTATCCGAAAAATTTTGGTATACATTTATATCCCAAGCGAAATGTCAAAAACAACCAATCCGTTCAAAAACCTATATGGATACTAATCTATCTTATGGCGTTTTTCATTGGTTTCACTCAAGGTTCCATTCATTCTGAAATCCAATAGAACGCTTCATGTTGCTTCTGCTCAATTCTTAGTTTTGGTATATGTATAAGTGAATCACCAAATAAAAATTATTTGCTGCCACACAAAACGTAAAATATAAAACACGACTGTATCAACTACAAACTTTCAAATAATATTTTTTGATTAATTTTGTCTTGATTTTTAAATTAATCTTTATCAAATCCTTAAATGTTGGATGCCAAATAAATTAAATTGGAAAGTTGAAAAAAAAACATGAAGTGCATTGCAGTTTGTTGTGACGTTTGAGATTGAATATTAGTGCTTCTCGAGTGGATTCTGATCCACTGATCCAGAATCGAATTTCTCTTCCCAGAATCGTCAGAAGCATATTTTGTGTGCCAATGGAATGGTTTCAGAAGACTTCCGGACGCTTCTGGACGCTTCCAGAATGCTATCGCATGGGTTCTTGATCGCGAAAAACTTTTTGTGCGAGAGGTCTCGCACGGGTAGGCTAGTAATAATAAAATTCGGGAACCTTGCTTTCTTGTATAAGTTTCTCAAGTATTAGAAAATCAAACGTTTTTTGAGTGCATAAAATAATATTCACGATTTACTAGCAAAAATATCCGTTTTGAGATTTATAAATGCAAAAGTGTTATATGGATTAAGTATGATACTAAAAGGTATTTTGTGCTTTTAACGTAAGTTAAATGTTAGAAAGTATGGTGAATAAAATGGAAACAAAAGCAGAGAAAATAAAAATGAATAGATTAGCAAGCGCAACCAAATTTTTGTTTGCCTATGTATTTTAACAGTCTGAGATTTAATTTTTCTGAACTAGACAATATTTCCTAGTTCAGAGACTAATCCAGACTGTCCCATTAACAATTATTGTCCAAACTGAAACTGGTGAAAGGCCAGTTTCAGTTCATATTTGAATAAAAATGTTTTATTTTTGTTTGATTTTGAACCTGTTTGATTGGGTTTAAACGGTTATACATTTTTAACTAAGCATAGCTTTGGCAAGTTTTACATTTTATTAAAAACTACAGAAAAATAGAAAAGTTTTGGAAGATAAAACCTAAATTGAGCCACGAATTTTCTTCAGGGGGTTATTCAGAAGATTGAGGTCAAAAATATTCAAGATTATCTATTGATTTGTAGGCAAATGGTGATTCCAATAAAAAATATTTTATTCCGTAAAATCAAACTAGTCAAACTATTAACCAATGAACTAGGGAAAGAATTGTATAAAACTAAAATTAATTATGGACAGGGTGAGCAAAAAACTGGTTCAGAGTAAAGTTTTTTTTTCAAATTACCAAATTTTGATAGGTGATTACCTGGCCTTTAACTAGTTTCAGTTTGGACCATTGTTAATAAGACACCATGTATATATCTGTTGTGTTTGGTATAAACATGATAACTCCATACAAAAATTCCCTTTTGACGCCCAATTTACATCGAGCTAGAGCCCAAGCAAGTTGACCGATTTGCTTCAAATTTGGTACAAATATGCATTGAATTGGAAACATGATTCCCGTACTTTCCAACATTTAAATACAAATTTAAATGCCTTTACCTTGAAAATACGTTTATGGAGTTATCATGTTTATATTTACATTACAAAATATTTTCCTTGTGGGTTATATGCTATGATTAAAAAAAAACGGCTACGCGTCAATGATTTATTATTTTTTTATATTCTTATCATTTTCTAGAAGAACTGTACTGGTAGATAGGTAGTACAATTGAACACTATTTGTTGCATTCTTTTTAAAATTAAATACAAAAATCGAACAGCGTACTGTAGAACGAAGAGCAAAACGAAATTTTTGTTTGATTTTGTCTTGTCATTTTTCGCAATCAGTAAAAAAAATGTTGAAAGAGGTGAAAACTGAAATTTGGCAATCAGTAAAGTAATGTAAGTAATAAAATGTCAATCATTTTTTCAAAATGCTTCAGTAATCTTTTTACTGATGAGTGGAACAAGGCGATTTGTATTGGTAAATATATACGCAGCGCAACAAAATTTTACACTGGAAACAACAACTAATGAAAAGTGCGGATACTAAATAATGTGTTATTATTTTGTTTTGTGAAAAATATTAGACATTTTTTAAAAACCACAAAACAAAAAAAAATTACTTTGGTTTTAAGTGGATTGAATGAATATAATTCAAATAAAAAGTACAAGTGACCTCAACTCCACAACACAATAATTTCTGGAGTTGAGGTCACTTGTACTTTTTATCAAAATAATAACACATTATGTAGTATCCGCACTTTTCCTTTGTTGTTGTTAGTAAATGTTTTTTTTTGAATTCTGAAATATTATATCATGTCCTTAAAGTTACTATATGGGTTAACAATAGTTGTTGAAGCTGCTCATATACTCCTGTTTAATTTCAGGCAGGAAAAAATGTATACAAATGCTGGTTCAAATAAGTGTAGCCGTTAACGAGAAATATGAAAAGAAAAACATTGGTTCTATTATCGAATCTATTATTTTTTTTTCATCAAAATATTAAATATTAGTAATTCTTAAGTTTTTTTTTTATCAAAATTGTTAGAGCCGTTTATGAGATAAATTCCCTAACAAACTTGTATCGTTATTTTTAGAGCTACAAAAAAAAAATCAATTTTCCCCTCCAGGGAATCACCAAAGTTTGAAGAAAATCGCTTCAGTGGTTAGGCTGCAGGTCGAGGTACAGACAGACGAACTTGCGGGACCCACTTTTTTCGTGATCTTTATCATGGTAATGTTAGGGAAAAATATATATGGCGATTACAGAATCCGCAAAACTCGATCCGCGGTGCAGTGCTTTTTATCTTATCTACTCATTTATCGTGACTGCACTGTGAATCGACGCGGTTGAAGTTTTCTGTAATCGACATGATTATCACGAGTTCAATTTTTTTTTCGAATCTAAAACTTGTAAAATTTATAATCAAAACAATCGAATTTTACAGAACAGAAATTAACAATTTAAAAAGTGTTTGTTGTTTTTCTGTTCATAATAGGTCATGAAAAACTTGAAAATTGGTCACGAAAAAGTCAGACAAATTCATTTTAAAATTTAGTTGCACCTATGTAATACCTTTGATTTTTTGTTGCCTTCAAATGACTTTAAACTTTGTCATACATTGTTGTTACTTATTAAACCATTAGATAATCTTTTGCTGGAAAAAAAAGTAAACAAAAAACACTTTATTCTTATATATAAATTTTTGTTTAGATCGACCGGTCGTGTTTTTTTGTAAAGCCTTGTTAAGTAAAACCTACATCCCTTATTTGACTTTTGTTTGCAATAATTTGTATTTTTTATAACCGTTTTCATAATGCACTATTAATATAAGCCATAAAATAACGCATTTTTTAAATTAAAATCCTTTTTAATAACCTGTCAAATTAAAAGCAAGTTTTTCTCTCATTAAGAGAATTGAAAAACAGTAATAGTATAGTAATAGTATTACAAGCTAATACGATTTGATTAAGTATGAATTTTTTTTTATTTCGCGATTGCTAAATAACTTTCACATACAATATGTATTTTATAAACTAGTTATAAGAAAGTTTTAACAAAACAAAAGGTTTTGACACTTCCTCACAATGGACAGAACCTATGAAGAAACACATTAGGTGGAATCAACTAGACTAACAAATTATAGCTAGGCGTACAACAAATCGAAGGCTGGGTGGTTTAAGTGTTTATGTTTAAGTCAGTGAATAGTGTTGATTTTATATTGGGAGAATATTTTAATTTTGTAAATACATAAATGTACTAAACTTAACACTTTTTTCTTCGGAATATTTTGCAAATCTTATAACTCTATTGATCTTTGTTTCAACTTTCGTAACATTATGTAGTTAAATATAAAAAGAACAATCGTTATTTTATATTGACATTTTGTTTTATTGCAATTTTTTGAACCCATTTAAAAATTCTCTAATAGTCAAGCTAATCCTCAAAGGATTTTACTCTTTAAAACTAATATAATATGAAACAAAAAAACCTATTTATATAAAAACAAACATATCTACAATATTTAATTTTCTTAGACTACTTTTAATTATATTTTATACACATTTTCAAAATATAATAACATAAATGAATTATAAACAGAACACATCGGGATCTAGCGGATTATACTCAGGCACCACCTCCACCACCGCCGCCACCGCCAACAACATCTAGCTCAAATTTAAATTCAACCGGTGGTGTTGGCATCGGTCAAGGTTTGTACTTTTCAAACAGAAACACACTGTTTTCTTCCTCTTTTTTTTGTTTAAAGTAGATTTTCGACAAAAAGGGAAACGAGTAAATTGATTTAAATGATACATTTTCAGTTATCTAGCGGTGCTGTCATATTTAATGGACGTCTGAAGCCATCACCCACTGCATACAAATTTGTGGTCGATAGTAGTGTATTTAAGATAATTTTTTTTTTTTTGTTATCTCCTGGATTTACTTGTTTCTCTTTTAAATTTGGAAAACGTTAAAGGACAAAAACATTTTTTCTAGAGTGTGCGTGTTGATTAAAAACTAAGGCAATCGAATGAACAAATGGAATTATTTCAAAATTTGTATTTATCATTGACTTGTAGACTAGATTGCTTTTAAGAACTTATTTATATAATTATTTTCTTTTTTATTTAAAACGCAAACAAAAAATTACCTGTAGCTTTACCTTATTTTCTGTACACGCCTGATTTAGTGTTTAACTATTTGTTTAAATTCTTCTTTAATGGGTCCAGAAAATTCCACGAATATCTATGGCGTTTTATTAAGGATTTTCTCACGCAAATGCTTCAATACTGCAAAATGTTTTTTATATCGAAATATTGATCTAGTGAAATAGCCAGCTTTAGTTCGCCGTAATTTTATCATGAAGCTACATTTTTGGCTTTAATGGGAATTAACTCGTTTTCAAAAAAATCTGACCTTTTTATAGCGTGAACAGAAATATAAGTTTTTTTTTTCTTTTTAATTTGATTCCTTTATTTTTTTTTGTTTATTTTGCTAACATGATAAAATTTATTTTGTTTTTGTTTTAAATGAAAATATTTAAAAATATTTGGACTTCTATATACAAAAAACGCAAACAATCAATAGCATGCGTAAATTGTCATTCGATTACTATTATTACTATCGTAATCTTTTTAGATTTAATAATAAAAAAAAATCAAATTCCAGGTTTTCATTTGTCAGCCTAGCAACGGAACAACAACTTTCAACGGTGGCATTTTGTATTTTCTTGATAATTTTAAATTAAAAGAACAAATACTTTTAGATTTGCAATTAAACTAGAATAGACGCTTAAGAACGTTTATGTATTTTGTTCTTATGAAATAACAAATTTCGTAACTTTCCCTTTTTTTATATAGATAACGGTCCTGAGCCATCAACGACTACAACAACCGTGTCAGAACCTAATCAGTCTACAGCACCAATACACACGACTCAAAGTCAGAAGCCTGTAGGGCACCATCCTGCTTATATAGGTATGATGCGCTACAACTCAGACGTGCGCAGAATGGACGGTGGGGGGCCACAGCCACCTCGTCCTCAATACTCATCCGGTCCACATCCACCAAGAGGACGAATGATGTTTAATAATAACTATAACAACATGAGACCCTCAGCTCAACATGAATCCAACTATCGTATGGGGTTCGGCCCGCCACCTTATCGAGGTGATGGTCCCGGGCAGGGCATGAACTATGGTCCTCGCAGGATGCAGCGGTAGTGATGAACTGAATTAAAATCAATTATTATCTTAAGAATCAAGCATATTTATTTACATTTTATTATTTTATTTTTTTCAAATACGCAAACCAAATAAGCTGAAATAGGCACATATTTTAATTTCGTTTTTGTTTATTTAAACATGTATGTACATATATGTAGATCTGATATATTTACATATATATATTTAGAGTTGAGTAATTGTTTTTGAATTGAATAAATTAAAAGAACAACCAGTACCCGCTGAAGTAAACTGACTAAGTAGTGCTGTGACATGATTAAAAGTAACACACATTAATTTAACATTTATCAATTATTGATTAAAAAAATAGAATTTGATGTGTATTTAACGTGGCTTTTAAAGTCCAAAAAAAGATCAAGTAGATTTTATCAATTTTAATTATAAACAAATAATACATATTATATATACATACATATATATTAAGAATATCTTTAGTATTTTAGAGCAATCATAAAGCTGATAGTATAGAAACTTTGTTTTTTAAATAAAATAAAATTGAATTAAAAAAAATACAGATGAACTGAAATTAAACATGATTTTTTTGGTTGAAATAGCACATTACATAATATGTATACAATAGAATATTTTCTGTATAAAAGCTGTAGGCCCTAACGAAAAAGTCGAAAATAAAATGATTTTGTTGGTGAATATTTAAAAGCCTGTTTTTTGTAATTTATACCATACAGTAGTGCAGTAGTGCCTACCTTTCGGAAAAAACTGTCTTTCCTTAAAAGTTTGGTAACATGTTCATTGTAGGTAGCGTATTTTTGAAAAATAAAAAAAAAAAAATGGACACTGGATCGCACAAACTTGCTCTCGTAGCTAACAATGTACGTAGCTTATAATTGACAATTTGCATATAGTGGTTCTTTTACATTATAATAATCAGTAAAAAAAGCTTTAAAAAACAATTTAAAATATAAATTATTACTATAAATTAATATAATTTTTGTTAATAGTTAAAACAGATAGAGCTTAAAAAAAAGAATGCTAACTGTTTTTTTATTAATAAGAATTTATGAAAAAAATTTCAAAAATCGAAAAAAAAAATTTGGTATCCCAACTTTTAGTACTTAATAAAATACAAATTTTCACAAAATAAAAAAAAAAACACTAACCCTTTCTCAAAATATTGGATATTCAAAAAAAAAAAAAATTTCAATGTTTTTTTTTTAAATCCAAAAATATTTTTTTTTGAAAAATCGTATATGCAAAATTGTTAAAATTTGTAAAGGACCTCTTAAATAAAAAATTTGGTTGAAATAGGTGTAGCCGTTAACGAGAAATTTGAAAACCAAAAAATCGGTTCTATGACAGATACCGTTAATAACCGTTATAATTTTTTTTTTCTACCAAAATATTAATTGTTGTAATTAAAGTAGCTCGTAATTTTTTTTTCAAAATCGTTAGAGCCGTTTTTGAAATAAATCAATTTTTATATATTGGTTGGATGACAGGTATCATTATTTTTTGAGCTAAAAAAAAAATTCAATTTCCCCTCTAGGGAATCCCATAAGAACCTTAAGTCCAAAGTTTGAAGAAAATCGCTTCAGCCGTTTAGGCTGCAGGTCGAGGTACAGACAGACAGACGGACAGAGCACGAATCCTAAACTTGTCCTATACTACGTATATCGCAATTCAAAATGGACACGACTGGGTCGCTCTCGTAGCTAACAACTTGAACGTAGCTTAAAATTGACAACGTGCATATTTAGTGGTTCTATAACATTATTATATCATTAAAAAAAAATTTAAAACAATTTAAAATATTAATTATTACTATAAATTACTATAAATTTGTTTTTTTTTTTTAATAGCTTAAGCCCGTATGATACTACATTTTTTTCTTATTTTTAATTCATTAAATCATGACTTATTGTCAGCAAAGAGGAAAAGAGAAAATAGTATATTTTATGAAAATAACGACATTATGTTTTGACAATTACAATGTCCACAAAAGTAAATATACACCCAAAACTAGTATTCTCATGAGTCCAGTGTATACTTTTTTTGTAGTCACAGTGTACTTTGAAATAATTTTTAAATTTCAATTTCTGAAAAATCAAAAAAAAACTGCCAGAATCTGAAATATGTTCATTTTTAAAGTTTGAAGAAAATCGCTTCAGCCGTTTAGGCTGCAGGTCGAGGTACAGACAGACAGACGGACAGAGCACGAATCCTAAACTTGTCCTATACTACGTATATCGCAATTCAAAATGGACACGACTGGGTCGCTCTCGTAGCTAACAACTTGAACGTAGCTTAAAATTGACAACGTGCATATTTAGTGGTTCTATAACATTATTATATCATTAAAAAAAAATTTAAAACAATTTAAAATATTAATTATTACTATAAATTACTATAAATTTGTTTTTTTTTTTTAATAGCTTAAGCCCGTATGATACTACATTTTTTTCTTATTTTTAATTCATTAAATCATGACTTATTGTCAGCAAAGAGGAAAAGAGAAAATAGTATATTTTATGAAAATAACGACATTATGTTTTGACAATTACAATGTCCACAAAAGTAAATATACACCCAAAACTAGTATTCTCATGAGTCCAGTGTATACTTTTTTTGTAGTCACAGTGTACTTTGAAATAATTTTTAAATTTCAATTTCTGAAAAATCAAAAAAAAACTGCCAGAATCTGAAATATGTTCATTTTTAATACATTTTTCGTGACTCTTTTACGTTAATGTGGTTATTGTGTACGCGCTCACTCATATCGGTATTTTTAATAAATTGTTTGAACTACTCTAGTTTCATTTTTAATGCCTTAAAAATGAGAAAAAAAGGTAGTATCATACGGGCTTTAGATAGAGCTCAAAAAAAGTATGCCATCTAATTTGTTTGATAAATATGACTTTATGAAAAAAAAAACTTTCAAAAATCGTTAGAACGGTTTTTTTTTTAAATAATTTTTTTATATATAAAAATTCTTCGAAATTTAAGAAAGTTAAATTTGGTATGTCAGTTTAGTATTTATATTTAATAAAATACAATTTTTCACAAAATTAAAAAAAGTTTATAACTCGTTTTCAAGATATTGAATTTTCAAAAAAAAAATTCAATTTTTAAAAATCCAAAAATTATTTTTTTTTTTGAAAAATTGTATATGCAATGCGATGAAGCCGTTAACGAGAAATTTGAAAATCGGTTCTATGACAGGTACCGTTAAAACCCGTTATTTAAAAAATATTTTTCTACCAAGATATAAACTGCAGTAATTATTGTAGCTCGTAATTTTTTTTTCAAAACCGTTAAAGCCGTCTTTGAAATAAATCAATTTTTGTATATTGGTTGTATGGCAGATATCGTTATTTTTTGAGCTAAAAAAAATTCAATTTCCCCTTTAGTCCAAAGTTGGAACCAAATCGCTTCAGCGGTTTGGGCTGCAGGTCAAGGTACAGACGGACAGACAGACAGAATTGCGGGACCCACTTTTTTCGCGTTCTCTATCATCGTAATGTTAGGGAAAATTATTATCTTGCACAAATCCTAAATTTTGCTCTAGACTACGTATATCACAAGTAAAAACAGTCTAGTCAATTAGGCTGCCAAAAATTTTATTTCGTGTTAAGTAAATCGTATTTCAGGGTATGCATGACATAAAACTCCAGACATTTATAGAAAAACGTCATTCGTGGCAATACTTATTAAAATCTTAGGACGTTTTCCTACCGAACGGTAAATTCCCCCATTTCATACGGTTTGGAGGATTTTTGAAACTGGGATACAGCTATAGCAACGATTTTAATGATCTAGCATACGCAACAACCATTATAGCGTTAGAGCCCAGGGCCGCCAGACAAACGTTATTTTATCAAAGCTAACATTTTTTCTGTGAACATTTATACTATGCTAGCTGAGAACAATTGCAAACTGTAATATTTTACTAAGGGTTCGCAAATAAAACTTATTTCCTTTATTCAAACTGAAACTGCAATTAATTCACAAAATAAAACGCTTTTTATTTCAAATACTTTTTCTTCTAATACTTTTATTATAACCAAGTACAAGTATGCAACTCTTTATTCACACTGACATTCATTCATTCACTTTCAAAATCAAACTGCCGCTTTCGGACTGGTGCCCCTGTATTTATACCCGAAAATAAAGGGTTCTAGAATTTTCTAGGGTATGCTAGAAGGTGCTTTCCAAAAAGGTTTTGTCAATTATTCCAGTACGAACGAGGCTGGACACCAACCGTGATGGATTTAATTATTTATTTCACTCAAAGATGGCGCGAAAAGTTGTACTAATGTGTGGTTGTTTACATAACTACGCATATTCACCACATTGCCCCCCTCTTAGGATTGATCGTCCCGATTTTATCCATTATTCCCACCGTTATAACGATGTAAACGGTCGCAGTGTACTACTTTAAGCTTACCCCTTACTCCTCTCTGAATGCGGTAAACCACATCATTGATTCGCTTCACAACGGTATATGGGCCTTCCCAGTTTTGTTGTAGTTTTGGTGACAGTCCCTTTTGTCGGTTTTGTAAAACCGGATTGTAAAACCACACCAGGTCTCCTTCTTGGAATCCTATCGTTGTTGCACGGGCGTCGTACCGTGTTTTCATCCTATCACTAGCGGTTTTTATGTTTTTCCTTGTCCGTTGATGAATGTCACTGAGTCTTTCTTTGAGGTTATCCACATATTCATCTGACCTTTCCGGTTCCATGGTATGGCATCCAAATTTGACTTCACTGGAAAGCCGTATTGTTGTGCCAAACAGGATCTCCGATGGTGTATGTCCTGTTGAACTATGAACCGCACTTCGACAGGCCATCAAGAACAATGGAATATGGCGGTCCCAGTCTCGTTGGTAGTAACCTACAACCTTGGACAGATGTTCTTTAAGAGTCCTTTTGAATCGTTCTACCATCCCATCAGATTGTGGATGAAGCGGTGTTGTCCTCGTCTTCTTGATGCCAAGGAAAGAGCAAACCTCCTGAAAGATGTTAGATTCGAAGTTCCTTCCTTGGTCAGAATGCAGTTCCAAAGGTACGCCGAACCTGCTCACCCAATTGAAGATAATCTGATCAACAACTGTTTTAGTTTCTTGATTTGAGATGGCAAATGCCTCAGGCCACTTGCTGAAGTAATCCATGACTACAACGATGTATCGGTTTCCGCTGTTGGTCTCCGGAAACGGACCTGCGACATCTACTGCTCTTCTTTCGAAAGGTGTGTCCACATTGTACTGTTTCATTTTACTTTGAAGCTTTCTACCTGGTCCCTTGGTAGCAGCACAAGTATCACATTTTCGGCACCACTTTTCGACATCATCTCTTGCATGTAGCCAGTAGAACCGTTGTCGTATCTTCTCCAGCGTTTTATTGACTCCCAAATGACCTCCAGATGCTCCATCATGCATCTCTCGAAGAACGTCATTAACCTCTGACCTAGGCACTATCAACTGCATCAGATAAGACTTGCCATCTGCAGATTCCCATTTGCGCCTTAGTACTCCTTCTTGCACATGAAGTGAGTCCCACTGTGCCCAATATGCTTTGAGAGCTGGACTTCTATCGCAGATGTCACCCCATTCTGGTTTTTCTCCGCGTTCCTTCCTTGCAAGAATGGGTTCTATATCCGAGTCTTCTCTTCTTGGCAACCGCTTCCTTTTATTCCTGACGCGTGCAATGCTTACAGTCCTGTTTACACGGTCGTCGAGACAATGCATCTGCGTTTGAGTGCAGCTTTCCTCTTCGATGTTGAATTTCGTAGTCGTATGTCTGCAGTCTCTCGATCCATCTTGCTGCTTGACCTTCTGGATTTTTGAAGTTCAGAAGCCAATTAAGCGCACCATGATCTGTTCGAAGAAGGAACTTCTGTCCATAGATGTACTTATGGAAGTGCTTTGTTGCCAAAATCAAAGCTAGAAGTTCCCTTCTGGTGACGCAATAATTGCGCTCTGGCCTCGAGAGCACCTTACTGTAGTAGGCGACGACTTTTTCTTCTCCTTCATGGACTTGCGACAGTACAGCTCCAATTTCGACGTTACTGGCATCGGCATCGATGATGAAAGGTTTTCCAGGAGTCGGATAGGTCAGCACAGGAGCATTACACAAACGTAGCTTGAGTTCCTGAAATCTTTTCTCGCACTCACCTGACCATTTGAACGGCTTCCCCTTTTCAGTAAGTTGATGCAAGCTCTTAGCGATTCCAGCAAAGTCCTTCACAAAGCGCCGATAATATGTGGCTAGACAAAGAAAGCTACGGAGCCGATGATTATCCTGTGGTGTTGGCCAATTTTTCACAGTGTCAACTTTCTCAGGATCAGTCTTTACTCCTTGGGATGAGATGATTTGTCCCAGGTATTTAACTTCGGTCATGAAAAGCGCTCATTTATCTGGATTTAATTTTAAGTGTGCTTCTCGAAGCCTCTGAAATACAGCCTTAAGGTTTTTTCATAAACGATGACATCGTTCAAATATACAAGGCATGATTTCCAAGTAAGGCCTTGAAGAACACACTCCATCAGACGCTCAAACGTTGCCGGAGCGTTGCACAGTCCAAATGGACCATTTCCGGTTGAGGAAGCTGTCTTCTCTCGATCTTCTGGATGGATTTCTACCTGCCAGTAGCCACTCTTCAAATCTAACGTCGAAAACCATTGAGCTCCTTCCATTGCATCCAATGTATCGCTGATTCTGGGCAGAGGGTAGCTGTCTTTCTTTATCACATCGTTCAGCCTACGGTAGTCCACACAAAATCGGGTGCTTCCATCTTTCTTTTTGACAAGAACAACTGGTGACGCCCAAGGGCTTTTGGGATTTTCGATTAGACCATCTTTCTTCATTGTCGATATCATTTCTTCAACTTCGGCTTGTTTGGCTAATGGGAGACGTCTTGCTGGTTGTCGAATCGGTCTCGAATCACCTGTGTCGATTCGATGCTGTACCAGTTGTGTTCGACCATACTGCCCACTCGGTGAAGAAAATATATCAGCGTACTCATGAAGAAGGCTTCCAGCAACACTTACCTGATGTTGACTTAGATCGGATGTCTTGAGTATTTTGGCTTTCATGGAGCTGAATTTTCCGGGGTCCATTGGTTCTTCTGCGTTCATTTCTGTGATTTTAGTTATTGCGGTCACAGATTCGCATTTTCCAAATTACTTCTCCTTTCTTGAGCTTGACCTCGTACGGTTTGATGTTCAGAATCCGTACGGGTACCATGTTGTTCTTTGGTTCCCTAAGATGATGTTTTGGGAAGATTGCTCAGACTCTGGTTCCACCATGAGGTATCGATGGCTACCTAGATCGCCCTCTTTTTTCGTCCAAACAAACACTTCTGAAGAGGCAGGCAAGCATATGTCTTCTTTGATGACAGTTCTTAGAGTTGATGAGTTTTCGTTGCCATAAACCATAGGAATCTCTACATTTTGGTACTTCAACACTTGTTTACCGATATCCAGAATCACTCCGTGCTCTTTTATGAAGTCGATTCCAATTATGCACTCATCACATATGTCTGGTACCAAAAATAGATGCGAAAACTCTAATTCTGCCAAACGGATTTTAAGACGAACTTCTCCATATACTCTTGCTGCCTCACCTGTCGCAGTTTTAAGACGGTAGCTATTGGTGTTATGTAGCCACGTCATCTTGACCAAGTCTCTCCGCACAATGGAGGCTGTGGCACCGGTGTCAATTGTAGCCACGTGTTTCTTGCCATTTAATGTTGCGTCCACTCTCAGACTCTTATTGTTTCGTTTAGTCTGCGAGACTTGGATTGTGGTTCTGGGCCCATCGATACCAGGGCGAGCAGAGGCGATGATGTTATTGCTTACCTGTTTGCGGGTATTATTCCTGTTTCCACAATGTTGACAGGTGACTCTTCTTGGTGGCAATCTGCACTGGCGCTGAAGATGTCCGGTTTTGTTGCAATTCCATCATCGAGCAGGTCCTTCTCGCTGACTTCTATGGAATTCAGCTCTCTGGCCAGAACATTCCTTAACTTCAAGTTCTCTTACCCGATGAACTCCTAAGGAAGCCTGTTCTGATGCTTCCATAGTCAGAGCGAATGCTAATTCTTCAGAAAGCGTGCGTTTTCCAGCAGTTCGAATTGCTCGCTGTAGGTTGATGTCGGAAACTGCACGGACAAAAGCCTCCGTTGCTAGCTGGTTGGTAATTTCATCTCCTGCAGTCGGGTATGCAAGGTGTCCCAACCGTTCAATGTCTGCTTGGAGTTGTTGCAGACTTTCACCTCTTTTCTGGACCCTGGTATTGAGCTGGACGCGAAAGACTTCTTGCATATGGCTATCGCCGAAGCGTTTGTCAATGGCCTGAACAAGAACACTGAAGTTGCCGTTCTGGTCTGCTGGTATGGTTTGCAAAAGTTCAGCAGCAGAACGTCTAAGGGCAAGCGTCAGGGCAATAAACTTGTCTTCGTCATCCCAGCCGTTGGTTGCTGCAGCTGCCTCAAACTGCTTCTTGTAGATCGACCAAGAAGTTTGTCCATCAAAAGTTGGTGGATGCATTTCTTTTCTCTTTGGAAAATCGGCATTACCTTCTCGAACCTTAATTTTTCTAACTCATCGGTAATGCTCTGTATTTTATCTTCGCCCTTCTCGAATTTTGCTTCCACTGACGAAAATTGTTTTTCAACACGATCGTCAAGGGCAACAAACTTGTTCTCAAAGGCATCTAGTTTACCTTCGAGGAAGTGTTTCTGTTCTTCAAATCGTTCGAGAAGATTTTTTTCTGTTTTTTTCCAGTAAATTCTTTTGCTCGTTACGTTGTTCTTCAAATTTCCCAAGAAGATTCTTTTGCTCTTTTCGTTGGTCATCAAACTGGGCAAGCAGCTGAGTCATCATATTGGTCATGTCTATGGTTGTACTTACTTGCTCTTCCGACATTTCAATTTCAAATAGAAACGTGTCTGGATTTTCATCGTGTTGCTTTAAATCTTCCTGCAGACGAATAATGAGGTCATTTTTCGTTTCAGCAGTAGGAAGACCTCGTCTGTTAAGTTCTGCTTTAAGTTCAACACAATTCAATGCATTCACAATTTTACCCATTTTTTTTCTATTTTATTCTTATGTTTTTGTGTGTCTTTTTTTTCACAAACACCTTTCTTAATTGTTCACTAATCTACACACTTTATCAATTTTTCACCATCAATTATCTGAATTCACAGATTAAATAAGTTTTATTCCACTTTTTCTGACACCAATGTAGTATTTTACTTAGGGTTCGCAAATAAAACTTATTTCCTTTATTCAAAATGAAACAACAATTACTTCACAAAATAAAACGATTTCATTTCAAATCTTTTATTTCTACTACTTTTATTATAACCAAGCACAAATATGCAACTCTTTATTCACACTGACATTTATTCATTCACTTTCAAAATCAAACTGCCGCTTTCGGACTGGTGCCCCTGTATTTATACCCGAAAATAAAGGGTTCTAGAATTTTCTAGGGTATGCTAGAAGGTGCTTTCCAAAAAGGTTTTGTCAATTATTCCAGTACGAACGAGGCTGGACACCAACCGTGATGGATTTAATTATTTATTTCACTCAAAGATGGCGCGAAAAGTTGTACTAATGTGTGGTTGTTTACATAACTACGCATATTCACCACATTGCCCCCCTCTTAGGATTGATCGTCCCGATTTTATCCATTATTCCCACCGTTATAACGATGTAAACGGTCGCAGTGTACTACTTTAAGCTTACCCCTTACTCCTCTCTGAATGCGGTAAACCACATCATTGATTCGCTTCACAACGGTATATGGGCCTTCCCAGTTTTGTTGTAGTTTTGGTGACAGTCCCTTTTGTCGGTTTTGTAAAACCGGATTGTAAAACCACACCAGGTCTCCTTCTTGGAATCCCATCGTTGTTGCACGGGCGTCGTACCGTGTTTTCATCCTATCACTAGCGGTTTTTATGTTTTTCCTTGTCCGTTGATGAATGTCAATGAGTCTTTCTTTGAGGTTATCCACATATTCATCTGACCTTTCCGGTTCCATGGTATGGCATCCAAATTTGACTTCACTGGGCAGCCGTATTGTTGTGCCAAACAGGATCTCCGATGGTGTATGTCCTGTTGAACTATGAACCGCACTTCGATAGGCCATCAAGAACAATGGAATATGGCGGTCCCAGTCTCGTTGGTAGTCACCTACAAACTTGGACAGATGTTCTTTATGAGTCCTGTTGAATCGTTCTACCATCCCATCAAATTGTGGATGAAGCGGTGTTGTCCTCGTCTTCTTGATGCCAAGGAAAGAGAAAACCTCCTGAAAGATGTTAGATTCGAAGTTCCTTCCTTGGTCAGGATGCAGTTCCAAAGGTACGCCGAACCTGCTCACCCAATTGTAGATAATCTGATCAACAACTGTTTTAGTTTCTTGATTTGGGATGGCAAATGCCTCAGGCCACTTGCTGAAGTAATCCATGAGTACAAGGATGTATCGGTTTCCGCTGTTGGTCTCCGGAAACGGACCTGCGACATCTACTGCTATTCTTTCGAAAGGTGTGCCCACATTGTACTGTTGCATTTTACTTTGAAGCTTTCTAGCTGGTCCCTTGGTAGCAGCACAAGCATCACATTTTCGGCACCACTTTTCGACATCATCTCTTGCATGTAGCCAGTAGAACCGTTGTCGTATCTTCTACAGCGATCTATTGACTCCTAAATGCCCTCCTGATGCTCCATCATGCATCTCTCGAAGAAAGTCATTAACCTTTGACCTAGGCACTATCAACTGCATCAGATAAGACTTGCCATCTGCAGATTCCCATTTGCGCCTTAGTACTCCTTCTTGCACATGAAGTGAGTCCCACTGTGCCCAATATGCTTTGAGAGCTGGACTTCTATTGCAGATGTCACCCCAATCTGGTTTTTCTCCGTGTTCCTTCCATGCAAGAATGGGTTCTATATCCGAGTCTTTTTGTTGGGCAGTCCTCAGTTCTTCATTGCTCCAACCGTAAATGGGATCGGCTCTTATTCGTTGGATGGCAACCGCTTCCTTTTTTTTTTGACGCGTGCAATACTTACAGTCTTGTTTATACGGTCGTCGAGACAATGCATCTGCGTTTGAGTGTAGCTTTCCTCTTCGATGATGAATTTCGTAGTCGTATGTCTGCAATCTCTCGATCCATCTTGCTACTTGACCTTCTGGATTTTTGAAGTTCAGAAGCCAATTAAGCGCACCATGATCTGTTCGAAGGAGGAACTTCTGCCCATAGATGTACTTATGGAAGTGCTTAGTTGCCAAAACCAATGCTAGGAGTTCCCTTCTGGTCACGCAATAATTGCGCTCTGGCCTCGAGAGTACCTTGCTGTAGTAGGCGACGACTTTTTCTTCTCCGTCATGGACTTGCGACAATACAGCTCCAATTCCAACATTACTGGCATCGGCGTCGATGATGAAAGGTTTGCCTGGAGTCGGATAGGTCAGCACAGAAGCATTACACAAGCGTAGCTTGAGTACCTGAAAACTTTTCTCGCACTCACCTGACCATTTGAACGGCTTCCCCTTTTCAGTAAGCTGATTTAGCGATTCCAGCAAAGTCTTTTACAAAGCGCCGATAATATGTGGCTAGACCAAGAAAGCTACGGAGTTGGTGTTTATCCTGTGGTGTTGGCCAATTCTTCACAGTGTCAACTTTCTCAGGATCAGTCTTTACTCCTTGGGATGAGATGATATGTCCTAGGTATTTGACTTCGGTCTTGAAAAGCGCACATTTATCTGGATTTAATTTTAAGTGTGCTTCTCGAAGCCTCTGAAATACAGCCTTAAGGTTTTCACAATGTTCGTCAAAAGTTTTTCCATAAACGATGACATCGTCCAAATATACAAGGCATGATTTCGAAGTAAGGCCTTGGAGAACACACTCCATCAGACGCTCAAACGTTGCCGGAGCGTTACACAGTCCGAATGGCATCACTTTAAACTGCCACAGACCATTTCCAGTTGAGAAAGCTGTCTTCTCTCGATCTTCTGGATGGATTTCTACCTGCCAGTAGCCACTGTTCAAGTCTAACGTCGAGAACGATTGAGCCCCTTCCATTGCATCCAAAGTATCGCTGATTCGAAGCAGAGGGCAGCTGTCTTTCTTTGTTACATCGTTCAGCCTACGGTAGTCCACACAAAATCGGGTGCCCATCTTTCTTTTTGACAAGAACCACTGGTGACGCCCAAGGGCTTTTGGAATTTTCGATTAGCCCATCTTTCTTCATTGTCGATATCATTTCTTCAACTTCGGCTTGTTTGGCTAATGGGAGACGTCTTGCCGGTTGTCGAATCGGTCTCGCATCACCTGTGTCGATATGATGCTGTACCAGTTGTGTTCGACCATACTGCCCACTCGGTGAAGAAAATTTATCAGCGTACTCATGAAGAAGGCTTCCAGCAACACTAAGCTGCTGTTGACTTAGATTGGATGGCTTGAGAATTTTGGCTTTCATGGAGCTGAATTTTCCGGGGTCCATTGGTTCTACTGCGTTCATTTCTTTAGTTATTGCGGTCACAGATTCGCATTTTCCAATTACTTCTCCTTTCTTGAGCTTGACCTCGTACAGTTTGATGTTCAGAATCCGTACGGGTACCATGTTGTTCTTTGGTTCCACAAGAGTCTTCCCTAAGATGGTGTTTTGGGAAGATTGCTCAGACACTGGTTCCACCATGAGGTATCGATGGCTTCCTTGATCGCCCTCTATTTTCGTCCAAACAAACACTTCTGAAGAAACAGGCAAGCATATGTCTTCTTTGATGACAGTTCTTAGAGTTGATGAGTTTTCGTTGCCATAAACCATAGGAATCTCTATATTTTGGTACTTCAGCACTTGCTTACCGATATCCAGAATCACTCCGTGCTCTTTCATAAAGTCGATTGCAATTATGCACTTACACATATCACATATGTCTGCTACCAAAAATAGGTGCGAAAACTGTAGTTCTGCCAAACAGATCTTTAGACGAACTTCTCCATATACTCTTGCCTCCTCACCTGTCGCAGTTTTCAGACGGTAGCTTTTGGTGTTATGTAGCCACGTCATCTTGACCAAGTCTTTTCTTACAATGGAGGCTGTGGCACCGGTGTCAATTGTAGCCAACAGTTTCTTGCCATTTAATGTTGCATCCACTGTCAGACTTTTATTGTTTCGTTTAGTCTGTGAGACTTGGATGGTGGTTCTGGGGCCATCGATACGAGAAACCAGCTTCTGCCCCTCGAAGTTGGTTCTTACTCGTTTCCCGACTGGGCAACAGGGCGAGCAGAAGCGTTGATGTTATTGCTCGCCTGTTCGCGGGTATTATTCCTGTTCTGCAATGGCGCTGGAGATGTCCGGTTTTGTTGCAATTCCAGCATCGAGCAGGTCCTTCTCGCTGACTTCTATGGAATTCAGCTCTCTGGCAAGAACATTCCTCAACTTCAAGTTCTCTTACCCGATGAACTCCTAAGGAAGCCTGTTCTGATGCTTCCATAGTCAGAGCGAATGCTAATGCTTCAGAAAGCGTGCGTTTGCCAGCAGTTCGAATTGCTCGCTGTACGTTGATGTCGGAAACTGCACGGAAAAAAGCCTCCGTTGCTAGCTGGTTGGTAATTTCATCTCCTGCAGTCGGGTATGCTAGGTGTCCCAACCGTTCAATGTCTGCTTGGAGTTGTTGCAGACTTTCACCTCTTTTCTGGATTCTGGTATTGAGCTGGACGCGAAAGGCTTCTTGTATATGGCTATCGCCGAAGCGTTTGTCAATGGCCTCAACAAGAACACTGAACTTGCCGTTCTGGTCTGCTGGTATGGTTTGCAAAAGTTCAGCAGCAGAACCTCTAAGGGCTGCCTCAAACTGCTTCTTGTAGATCGACCAAGAAGTTTGTCCATCAAAAGTTGGTGGATGCATTTCTTTTCTCATTGGAAAACCGGCATTACCTTCTCTGACCTTCATTTTTCTAACTTTTTCTAACTCATCGGTAGTGCTCTCAATTTTATCTTCGACCTTCTCGAATTTTGCTTCCACTGACGAAAATTGTTTTTCAACACGATCGTCAAGGGCAACAAACTTGTTCTCAAAGGCCTTCGAGGACGTGTTTCTGTTCTTCAAATCGTTCGAGAAGATTTTTTTCTGTTTTTTCCAGTAAATTCTTTTGCTCGTTGCGTTGTTCTTCAAATTTCCCAAGAAGATTCTTTTGTTCATTTCGCTGTTCTTCTAATCGTACAAGCAGATTCTTTTGTTCATTCTTCTGCTCCTTTCGTTGGTCTTCAAACTGGGCGAGCAGCTGAGCCATCATATTGGTCATGTCTAAGGTTGTACTTACTTGCTCTTCTTGCATCTCAATCTCAAATAGAAACGTGTTTGGATTTTTATCGTGTTGCCTTAAATCTTCCTGCAGACGGATAATGAGGTCATTTTTCGTTCCAGCAGTAGGAAGACCTCGTCTGATTAGTTCTGCTTTAAGTTCAACACAATTCAATGCATTCACAATTTTACCCATTTTTTTTTTCTATTTTGTTCTTATATTTTTGTGTGTCACTTTTCACAACACCTTTCTTAATTGTTCACTAATCTACACACTTTATCAACATTTTTTTTACACCATCAATTATCTGAATTCACAGAATAAATAAGTTTTATTCCACTTTTTCTTGCACCAATGTTATATTTTACTAAGGGTTCGCAAATAAAACTTTTTTCCTTTATTCAATCTGAAACTGCAATTAATTCACAAAATAAAACGCTTTTTATTTCAAATACTTTTTCTTTTAATACTTTTATTATAACCAAGCACAAGTATGCAACTCTTTATTCACATTGACATTTATTCATTAACTTTCAAAATCAAACTGCCGCTTTCGGACTGGTGCCCCTGTATTTATACCCGAAAATAAAGGGTTCTAGGGTCTGCTAGAAGGTGCTTTCCAAAAAGGTTTCGTCAATTATTCCAGTACGAACGAGGCGGGACACCAACCGTGATGGATTTAATTATTTATTTCACTCAAAGATGGCGCGGAAAGTTGTACTAATGTGTGGTTGTTTACATAACTGGGCATATTCACCACAATATCATCGATGTTCAGAAAGCTAAGGCACCAATTACACATGATTTTTTGTATAAACGACTTGTTAGATGTTTATTTATGCTATATAATTTAATATCGATGTTCAAACATTAAATCATCGATGTTCAGAAAGGATAGTGTATTGATATTTTCATGCAAAAGCTTTTAAGAGCTTTTGAAACTGATTCCCGTTGGATGCATTCACCTAATTTCCAACCTAATTTCGTGCAAATGAGGTTGAAATTACCTCATTTTGAAATGTGATTTTGTATGGGAAATTAGGTAATTTCGGATGTCATTTGGAAATTTGCAACGAAATTACCTCATTTGGCCCAGTGAAAATGGCATATATTTTGGGGAAAGGAGGTTGAAATTACCTCATTTCGAAATGTGATTTTGTATGGGAAATGAGGTAATTTGGATCTCATTTGGAAATTTGCAACGAAATTACCTCATTTGGCCAATGAAAACGGCATTTAGCTTTCAATGCTTTCGAAGTATTAAAATCACCAAATAAACATGATTTTTTGTATAAACGACTTGTTGGATGTTCATTCATGCTAAATAATTTAATATCGATGTTCAAACATTAAAATCATCGATGTTCAGAAAGGATAGACACAGTTTACAAAAAAAAAATTGTTTACCTACGAATGCTTAGATGTTCATTGATGCATAATAACTTAAGATCGATGTTCAAGCATTAAAATCATCGATGTTCAGAAAGCTCAGGAACCGTTTACACATTGTTTTTTGTACTTAGGACTTGTTAGATGTTCATTCATGCTAAATAATTTAAGATCGATTTTCAAACATTAAAATCAGCGAAATAGAAGAAATCATGGCAAGTTGTTCGTTCGATTTTTGTATAGAAAATTTGGCCTGTATCTTAATATTTTGAACTCATCGTTGTTATGGAAGAAAATAACGTTCAAGAACATGGTTATAATTTTCGAAAACAATGAAGGTATTTTAAATTTATCATGTATTGCATTCTATGTTGAAAAAAAATGTATTAAAAAAAATCGGTGTTTCTGATTCGATAATTTTTGACATCGAGATTGGTTCTTCGATGTTAACATCGATGATTTTTCAATATCGCTCATACCTACCACTACATCTTTTAACGATTCACCAAACCAAAGATAAAACGTCAGAATTGAGCAGAAGCATTACAAACTGTTCCATTGGATTTTAGAATGAGTGGAACCTTAAGTGAAACCAATGGAAAACGGCATTAGTTTAGAATTCCGCCAGTTAAAGAGCACCTAATTAGCCCCTAACTATTGTATCATTAGGTATATTTGTATTATGTGCTGGAAGGTGTGGTGTACACAGCTTGACGTCAAGCTGGAAACCACAAGTTTGAGGGTGAAGGGATTTTAAGAAACTTCAATTACAATTCATTACGTACAAAAAAATGCATTTCTTTTTAATTACTGTATACAAATAAAATTTTATTTCAAGAACAACAAATTTATGTTCAGAATGAATAACATATAATAACATAAATTAAAAATTGAAAATATAAATTTATATAATTATGTATGTATACTTACATAAATAAAAAAATAGAACAAATTTTCTTTTTCAAAAATAACATTTTAAATAAAAATGTTTATATATAAAATATCTTTTCAAAAGATTTTTCAATGAATTTTTAAGAACAGAAAATAGTGTAAACATCAAAGGCGTGAGAAATCCAAATTAAAATTATTAATTTTGAATATGGCATTGATTTTAATTGAATAAAACAAAAAACAAATGTTATGCGTTTTCAACAAAAATACGATTTTTTTTTTACTTAACTAACCATGACCCTTTTTTCCCAAACAAAAGAACTCATCGTTGTACTAAATTTAACTCACGCGCATTTTCTGTCTAGAGAGATAAAAGAATAATAAGTGTAAAATATTCTTACAAGCTAGCAATAACAGTTTTTATACAAAAATATGAGTATATACTGCAGTGTATCGTTTTTGAGCTCAGGATTCAAGAAACTGCCGTTAATTTAGCTTCTCTCGTTGACTGATCTGTGCCATTGTAATGTACTGCCGTACAAGTCGTGATATTTCATGGGCTTGTTCGGTTTGTACTCTGATGACTCGTTGTTGCATTAAATTACCTACTTTCATGTCCAAGAAGAGTGCACCGTCTTCAGAACGTACCTAAGTAATAGACACATTTCAATTTAAATCTCGACACTGGCAAATATTAGAATTACAAACCTTTCTTGTTGATATAACTTCCATAAATGGCCAATGCTGAAGCGTTTCATGTGTATTAGGATCAAGGAAAAGTACACCTGATCTGTTGAGGGCCAAAATAAGGTCCCGCCACATTGGATTGCTGTCTTCTACATGTGGCCCCTCCTCGGCCCAAATACGTTTCACAGCAAAGAAACTACTACCGAACAAAGGCCAAGCAGATAATACATTCAAAAACTGCGCCTTTACTTGTCCAGGACTTAAGTTGGAGACTGCCGGCCAAGCAGACTGCACTAAACTAACCCACTGAGCTGGTCGAATTTCGCGTATGCCAAGTGCTGGCTTAGGTAAAAGAAATTTGATCTCTTTCATCGCAGGAACATGGTTCAAATCAGCAGCACGATGTAAAAGTGCTGCTATTCTGGCCATGTCACGTACGACCTCTGGTATTGGTCCACCGTTGCCAGGGAGTTCCAGCAAAAGTCCTTCTAAGTAATCAGGAGCAACTTGATTAAAGAGTACTTCGATATAGAGTGGAGTTGGTGAAGGGTCACGTTTCAATGAAAAATGCCACACGGATCGGCAAAAGATTAAGTAGAATGGTTGTCCTGACTTGAGCAATTCTGTGGTCACATCTAAGATATATTCATCAGCAGCCAGTGGCATTGTGAATGCGTCTCCTTGAACAATACAGTACAGGGAAAACTCTTGTTGTTCTGCCTCCGAATCAACTCCCAGCAGGGCACATAATTCTGATATAACATCTGCAACAACTGTCGAGCAGCGTGTGTTGACAACCCTTTCGGCTCCACCTGGAAGGCGGTAGATTTGCCGACGTGCGGATCGCCCAGCAGAAACTGCTGTGACTTCTTCCACGCTAGGGACGTTCTTGCGGCCACCACAACGAGCTGTTTTACGCAAATTCGTCAAACATACAGCCGCTGTTCCATGACACGACCGCCTACGATCTGAAGCTGCAGAAGTTAAGTGCTCCATCAAATATGGTCGTAGCGCATCTGAACAACCAAAGTACGCTGCTAATATACTAAGAAGCCGCCAAGCTCTCTGCGACGAATCCGGACAAGGTGACCTATTTGCAGTTGTCTGTTTCATCAATTGGCAGTAGACTTCATCACGTAGCGCTAAATACTTGTGGCAGTGCTTAAAAAGGGAAAATGCAAACGTTAAAAATAAGTTAAATGTTTTAACAATGGAAATTCCCACCATAAGAACCGTGTAAACACATTTGACCTCAGTGAGCTCAGGGTCAAGAGGCACATCTCCACAATATCGAAGAATGCAGTCGAAACACTCCAATGCAAGTGGAGCTAAATCTGTTGGTAGCCGCAGGAGTGGTGCCCTAATTGGAGTACCTTGCCATTTGACAAGTTCTGCATATGAGCGGTTAGAGGAAGCTCGACGATCCCCTCGCTCATTCGATCGATGATCAATCGTGTGGCTGTGTAATGAAATTTGTTCAACAAAATCAAAATTATCAGTTTAAACTAAACCTACTCATTTCTAAAGTGCTGCATGGCGAATTGTAAAAGCGAGTACTTTGTAACTGAAGGAGGTGTTTCCGGATGTGAGTCCTCTGTGATGTAATTCGCCTCCATACTAGGTTGTTGCTGCTGCTGTTGTTGGTGCATTTGGCTGGCGGATGTCTTTCGAGAATGTAAATAACTTTGCTGCTTAATAAAGTGGTGACGTTCAGCGTGTTCTGCATGGTTGTCCAAAACCAATTGGGCTTCATTTAACATTCCATTATTGGAAGTGTGGCCAGCACTACCGCCTTCTTCATTCAACTGTCCATGGTGATGCGTTTGAAGTTGTTGTTGATGTTGTTGCTGCTGCTGTTGATGTTGTTGTTGTTGTTTATAAGAATGATGGCTGATCGCTTGATTATCAACTACATCTTGTCTACTATTTCGATGATGAGTCTCGACTTCATCTCGACCCTGTGAAGATTCTCGGTGATTGGATTGACGTGACTCCAAACGTTCAATCGGGACATTAAGTGTTTGTGCGGCAGCTCTAGCTCCAGATGATATAGTCGACGACTTTGATTGAGCCTGCGAAGCAAAAAAAAAAATAAAATAAAATAAAAACGATTTTAATAAAAGTGTCACTGGCATAACAATCTTAATTGCGTATAGAAAATCGAAAGTGGTTCGGAGTTTAGGAGACATTAGATATTGTGTCAGTACATATTTTTGTTTCTTTAATAACTGAGCACTTAACTCTTAAGACGATGTGAAAGTTACCTAGCGCCAATAGACGATACCTGTTCTTTCATATGCCATTGACCATGCACCAGTACATACTACCTAAACTACTCATATAAGACTGAATGCATTTGTTGCTCAAAAAACGTCTAAACTGGTTCAGTTGTATGGATGATTTCTCATGCTACCATCGTTTTTTTTTTTTTTTTTTTTATAGCTTAAGCTTGAGGCGCACTTTTCCGGAACACCAGTGATTAGGTGCTATTAATCGTTCACAGATGAAGTGGAGCCAATAGCAATATTCAAATTGTTATTGCCAATCGAATGAAGTTTTTTTTAGGTGTAACATTTACACCCTTATTCATAAAGAAATAATTGGTATTTAAGCTCCCGTGTTTGGGAAAACTACACCATGGAATAAGAATGTTCCGGACTCAAATGGAGCAGTAAGTAATTGCCTTTAGTTTGAGCCCAGAAAATTCTTGTTCCATGGTGTAGTTTTCCTAAACAGAGGAGCTAAAATAACTTTATTTTCTTTATGAATACGGATGTTAGTTTTTAACTGAAGATACTTTAGATGCTGTCCACCTGCGACTGTAATGAGTTATAAAATGAAGAGTTTGTATTAAGGAATACAGTTTTTAGAATTTGTTAAAGATACGATCTATATGCAGCATAACGCATCAGAGTATACCTTATTAATAAAAATGCAGGGTGCTGAACATTTGATTAAAAAAAGCAATATTTTGGACGTCCGGAAGCATCCAGAAGCGTCCGGAAGTCTTATGAAACCATTCCATTGGCACAAAAAATACGCTTCTGACGATTCTGAGAAGAGAAATTCGATTCTGGATTTGAAATCAGAATCCACTCAAGAAGCACTAATACATTCAAACTCAAACGTCACAACAAACTGCAATGCACTTCATGTTTTTTTTAACTTTTAATTTTAATTTATTTCGCATCCAAAATCAAAGTATTTGATAAAGATTAATTAAAAAATCAAGAAAAAAATAATCAAAAAATATTATTTGAAAGTTTGGAGTTGATACAGTCGTGTTTTACATTTTACGTTTTGTGTGGCAGCAAATAATTTCTATTTGGTGATTCACCTATACAAAAAATTTGTCTATTTTTTTCATATTTTTTTTTTTTTTTTTCAAATAGTCCAACATATTTTCAGTCATGATTCTTATGGGAAGACATTTTTTATCTGCTATCGTAAGAGCCCCTAATACAAAGCTAAAGTTCGCAATCTTGATTTAAAGATTAAAATTGGTTTTCGTTTTTTTTTTTTGTTCTGAACAGGAAGAGATAGGGAAATATTTGTTTTGTATTCGATATATTTTTTTAAATAAAATGTGGCGCACGGCAGAAGGATGGATTTACTAAAATCAATAAAATTCAAAATGTTTGTAAATGACTAATCTTTTTTCTGACACAAATAATTGGGAAATTTTAGTTTAAGCAGTGTCAAATAAAATGTAGGTATCTCCTAAATAACGAACCTGATACTCCAAATGTTGTGTAGCCTTTTTCTAAAGTTTTCATGATTTTCAGTGTAAAATTCACCAGGCAACCCTGGAAGGTTGCAAAATTCTTCAAAATATGACAACCGGATTTTAATTTTGACACGATAATTTAGTTTTGCATGTTCACTCCGCTTCACTTGAATAGAAACAAACTTTTTTTTACTTTCAGAGCGTGTTGCGCTTTTGTAAATTTATAAATTCACCTTTAGGTTTTAGTTCCTAAAAGAGGGATCTATTACGAATAAAACTGCAGAGACAGAATAATTCAGGAAAAAATACAATTAAATTATTTTTTACCACTTTTCTAATTACTTCATTAAATACACTGTTTTTTTTTTTTTTGCGCCACTTGAATAGAAACAGTGTACAATTGCAAAAAAAAATAAGTTGAAGTGTGAAAATTGTTTGGTGGAACCTTAGAAATAAAGAAAACTATGGAAAAAATGTGTAAGGTAGGCAATGAAGAGCCACAACAGAAGCAGACCAAAGAAAGATAAATAGACTGGCTTCAAATTCAAGCGACTCTGCTGCTAAAATCAAGGCGAAGAGTGGTATTATAGTGAGTCTTTTCACTATTAGACGTGTTATTCGTGGGCCACAACATTTAAAGCGCCTTAAATTGAAGAAAAAAAACACCGTTAAATCCAATACGAAGACACAAGATAATAGATTTTTGCAGGAAGAATATGACGTGGAAGTAAGAGTGGGCAACGTGGTATTTTCTGACGAAAAAAATTCAATTAAGATGGGCCGGACGGATATAATTGCTACTTTCATGTTATGAGGAACGAACCCAGTTTTTTGGAGCGTCACCATAGCCGAGGTGTAATAGCGTCTGGACTTTCCCACATTGAAAATGACGACAAACTCCTAGAAGGAAATATTGCAAGAAGCTTTCCCTAAGTTTACCGATGTCTTTGGACCAACACCATGGACAATTCAACAAGACAACGCACCAATCCTTAAAGCAAGGATCATTAACAGTTGGATATCTGAGAAAAATGTTACCTTACTTCAAAGACCACCATGTTCTCCGGACCAAAATATTATTGAAAACGTATGGGGATGGATGGTTCGTAGAGTTTACGATTCTGACCGACAATATGCGGACTAAGAATCACTTACTGCTGCATTCAAAGAAGTATGAAGTACAATATCTTTAAATTATATCTAATAACTGCATGATTCAATTTCCAACAGGGTTTTTCAAGTTATTTCAAATGAAGTTGGTAGCGCACATGATTAAACTGTGATTATAAATAAAAAACTACGCTCTTTTACTGTATTTTTTTAATTTGTTTCGTTATTTTTAGAGAATGTTTCTATTTAAGTGGCGCAAAAAAAACAGTGTTTTAAATGAAGTTATTAGAAAAGTGGTAAAAAATAACCTAATGGTATTTTCCTGTATTATTCTGTTCCTGCAGTTTTATTCGCAATAGATCCCTCTTACAGGAACTTAAACCAAAAGGTGAATTCATTATTTTCCCAAAGCGCTACACACTCTTATAGTAAACAAAAAATTTGTTTCTATTCAAGTGGAGCGGAGTGTATGTAAATAGCTTACATCCATATTATTGACTTGTTTCAAAACTAGTTTTACGGTAAAACTAAGTCTATAGTAGTACAGGTAAAATAGTACACAAAATCGTTCGAAAAATAAAAAAGTTCGTCCCCTCATGAAATTTGGTGAAAACGTTACTTTTACCATAAGAATGTAGAATCAAAAGAGTCTATAAAAATATCTCGTGACAAAGGGTGTTTTTTTGAAGGGGATGTATGACAAGAAAAAATTTTATTTAGCACAATATTAACATGTGACACATGACTTAGATGTAGTTTTTAATGCTGAATCTAGGGACACCAAAACCAAAACAATACCACTCTCGTGAAAAAAGTAAGGGTCCTTTTTGTGTAAGGATCATTATATTTTCAACGCAACAGGAAAATGGTACAGAAATCCTTTTTAAAATAATGACTCATTGATGAAACTCAGTATGCGTGTTTAATTTGGCATACGAATCATGAATATAAAGGGTTCATGCAAATATCTACAGTTAAAAGGTGTTTTTTGAGGGGGAGAGGAAGATAGGGAATCGTTACCAAAAAACCTTCGATGCAAAATTTTACCTTGATGAAACTTGGTCAAAATCTTAAAAAGGACATTTTTATGAAGAATCAAAAGAGTATATACAAAAAAAATGCAGGGAAGGGTGTTCTTTTGAGCGACACAGAAAAGAGGCTACCGTTATCGAGCTGAAAAATTTGCTTTGGTAAAATAAATGCATATGACACATGATTTAAGGGTAATTTTCAATGGTGAATCCAACACCCTTTAAAAGTAGATATTTTTATAAACTTTTTTGATTCATGGTTCTTGTGAAAAATGCAACATTAACACTAAGTTCTATCAACAGGTCATTATTTTTGAAAGGATTTCGGTGAAATTTACCTGTTGTACTGAAAATATACTGATCCTCACATGTTAAAAGGACTCTAACTTTTTTAAGGGCAACTGTATCGTTTTGATTTTTGTTTTGTTGGATTCACCATTAAAAATTACCCTTAAATCATGTGTCATATGCATTTATTTTACCAAAGCAAATTTTTCAGCTCGATAACGGCCTCTTTTCTGTGTCGGTCAAAAAAGCACCCTTCCATGCATTTTATTTGTATAGACTCTTTTGATTCTTCATAAAAATGTCCTTTTTAAGATTTTAACCAAGTTTCATCAATGTAAGATTTTGCATCGAAGGTTTTTGGTAACGATTCCCTATCTTCCTCTCCCCCCTCAAAAAAACACCCTTTAACTGTAGATATTTGCATGAACCCTGCCAAATTAAACACGTATACTAAGTTTCATCAATGGATCATTATTTTAAATAGGATTTCTGTACCATTTTCCTGTTGCGTTGAAAATATTATGTTCCCTACACAAAAAGGACCATAACTTTTTTCACGAGAGTGGTATTGTTTTGGTTTTGGTGTAACTACCTTTAAGTCATGTGTCACATGTTAATATTGTGCTAAATTAAATTTTTCCTTTTCATACACCGCAACCTCCCCCCCTTTCCCCTTCAAAAAAACACCCTTTGTCACGAGATATTTTTATAGACTCTTTTGATTCTTCATTCTTATGGTAAAAGTAACGTTTTCACCAAATTTCATGAGGGGACGAATTATTTCATTTTATATGTCCTATTTTCCCTGTACTATAGGGGTCTTTAGTTTCAAGTTTTCAACAAATCGGTATTATTGAACAACAATTTGACATCTAAAACTCGAAATCTTAAAACTAGTTTTGCATAAAACTAGAAATTAATAAAACTGCAAATATCTAGTTTTAAGCACTTCAAAACTAGTTTTGACGCTTTTTCGTAATTTTCATCAGAAAATAAAATCAAGAAATCGATGACGGAAACTCATGAAATATGTAGGTATGTTACAAAAACACATTTAATGATATTGATGGCAAAATGCATTTTTTGGGAAGAAAAAGAAAAAACGCTGCAACATCATATTACCAAGGTATTAATTAGATTAAGAATTGTTCTTTGAGATTGTTTTGCCAGTTGAAAGGACTTTCATAGAAGTGCAACTTTAGGATGCATCACAAAAATTAAATTTTTTTCAAGGCTCAAATAATGCATTTAAATGTGTCTATGCAGAAACATATATACATACACATACCCCCGTACTTATAAAGAAAAAATAGTTATTTCAGCTCCCGTGTTTAAGAAAACTACAGAATGGAATACGAATTTTCCAGACTCAAACTACAAAGGCAATTGCATACTACTCCATTTGAGCCCGGAATATTCTTATTCTATGGTTTAGTTTTCCTTAACACGGGAGCTGAAAAAAATATTTTTTCTTGATAAATAAGGGGGATAATGTATATTAACCTATGTACATATATGTTCGTTCAACAAATTTTCCAATTGTCAATCCACTTACAAGACGCTGTAATGGCATATTTGCTACAAAGGAGCTTAGCATTAAATTATGAAATGATTTTTTAGGTTGTAGTACCAATTATTAGGGCTTTGGAAAAAGTGCATCACAAAAATGCACTTTTTCCAAGGGCCTTTTATAATTGGTATAACAACCTTAAAAATTTTCATAGTTTAATGTTAAGCTCTTTTGTAGAAAATTTGCCATTGCAGCGTTTTCCAAGTGGATTAACAGTTCCAAATGTCTCGGACGCCCGTAGATAAATGCATACATCCTAATTGATTACTTGAACTTTGGGAAAAAGAACATCTGTATAATGCATCCTAAAAATGTACTGTTCCTAAATCCATATAATTAATTAAGCATTCTAAGGAAATATTTCTTAATTGAATATTTAGCACTTTGGTGGCATAGGTATATGATGATGCCTCGTCTTGGGGAAGGACACTTGGAAAATGCAGATGTTTAACGCCAAAATGTACACTTGTAATGAATACATATTGAAATGTTAGGTATTTATCAATTTTGGAAATAGTGGATTCAGAACGATGCACAAATGCACCATATTGCACACCCAAAATGGCCTACAAGACACTGAAACCTAATAATAAAAATTGTCGATGCGGTTATTCCATGCATGTAAATTTTCACCAAACACGCTAGAAAGTGTACTCTGTCCTCGTGCAATATTCCTCTCTCCCATTTTTTTCAGCACAGCTACGCAGTCCATACAGGTGACATAACACATTCCCCTTACCAATAACTAACAACACAGCTTTTTCGTCAAACAAAAAGTTGGAAATAATATAGAAAATAATTATTTGACTTTTAAATATTAATTTTTGGCAAATAAAAACAAACTTCATTGACAAAGCTTGTTTTAGGATCAAAACTAGAAACTAGTTTTTACTCTCAAAATGAACAATACCGATTTTTTTTCGAAGCTAGTTTTGATACATTTTTCTAAAACTCGAAACAAAACTAGTTTTGACTAAAACTAGATACATTTTTCTAAAACTCGAAACAAAACTAGTTTTGACTAAAACTAGATTTGTTTCTAGTTTTAAAAAAATTGAATAATATGGCTGTTAGACTCTCAAAATGAGTTCAGAGGTTCAGATAATTTATCGAGAATCGTTTCTGAATACTTAAGTTAAATAAGCATGAAGGGGCAATAGTTGTTCAAAATGTAAAAATAGATAAAACTAAATACACAAGCAGCATGCGTTAATACACCCACTTTGTATGCCTTCAGAAATTCAGAAAAAAGGAAGCACAATCAATTCTTTGTTTCTTTCCACCTTATGAAACCAATAAATTCTTGATCATGATGCGCTGAAATAAAGTCAAAACACATTAATCATGCAATGAAACCCATACGTACATTGTGGTGTTCTAGGTGGGTAATGGCGCGGCGACGGACGCGACGGCGGCGGCGCAGTGGCATTTAAAAGTCTAGACAAACCAGTCTAGTACATTGTACATAGCAGCTTAAAAGTTGAAATTTCCGCATTTGGCGACCATTAAACTGGGTTAAGTATTTTGTAGGTATATGTTTTATATGTGTGCCCTGAATTCGCTTTAAGATATCTAAAGAAAAAATCTCAATAGAATATTTAAGACAAATATTATAAACTCACAAGATTCACAAAACGAATAAAATGTTAATCGGAAAAAACTTGTTTATCTATGTATGTTTAAAAGTATCAATTTATTTATCACTTTTCTGGCATAGTTTACCAATAACAATAATTATTTAACTTGTTTGAGGGATGATGATCCATCTGTTTGTGCAGTTTGAAGTGGTTGTTGGAATGTTGATATAGCATAGTGTAGATGTTATACAGTCAGTGCTCTCTAAATCTAGACACAGTATCACTCTGGCACTTCTACCCTTTTTTATGATTGCCTTCTGTCTTCATGCTGGGTGATCAGCAAAGGCACTGAAAATATTTAACATTAAAATAGTGCCTTGAATGTTGAAAATCAGAACCAATTGAGAATTTTTTGAGATTTGTATTCAGTTGACGCAGTTTAGGATTGTCTTTTTCGAACTCTGCAAGGTAAATTTATTAATTATTGGTCACTGTAGCGTTTCAACATAGACAGAAGTCGAGAGTTTTTGGGTTATTACCAAATACCACCAAAAGAGTAATTTTGGAAAATCATTTCTTTGCATTTTTACTTGCGATATATACCTACAATGGTTATCAAAATAAGAAGAGAGACGGTGAAGATGACGAGCATCTTCAAAAAAAAAAAGTTTTCGATTGACTTGCCTTCTTAGTTCAAGAATTAATCGCCCTCGTTCTTCTGATCAATGCTTTTGTCAGATTATTTAAAAATAAATCCACTTCGCACACTTAATGGTAGTTGCCCGCAGTTAAGGTCAAAGATTTTGCAGAATTAATAGAAATAACAGCTCAGTACTATTATTATTTTGTCCACTGTAAATCTGGGTTTCCTAAATAGAAATAACGGTAGTGCAAGTGCTCATGGAAATTGACTTTCGGCGTTGGAAATATTTTATAGTGAAAGTAATATAAATAGAAGGGATTATAAGTATCGGATTTTGTTCACTGTAAATCTGAGTTTCCTAAATGAAAATAAGGGGTTTAAGTTTCGAAATATAAATGTTCACACTTATTATTTTGGCGATCACTGTAGGTACTATTTATGAGAAGTTATGGGTTCAGAAAAAAAATTAGTCCGAGATTTTACTCAAATTTGCTAATAACATGATGGCGATATCAAACAAAGTGGGTCTCGCAATTCTGTCAGTCTGTTCTCGCAGCTATAATCTGAAGGGCTGGTATTTTCTTCAAATTTTCAAATTTGGATATACCCACATATTAACGGTAACTGCACTACAATTTTTTTAGACTCTAAGTAAAATAAAATTTTAATCAAAAATGGATCCAATGATTTTTATTTAAAAAAAAAAAAAACAATTAATTTAGTAGGTACTATAGGAATTTTTTTTTTTTTTTTTTTCAAAATTTGTTTTCTTCGAAAAATGGTTATTATTAGTACCTAGCAGAACTTTTTTTATGTTTTTGATTTTTTTTTTCAATTTTGTTTTACGCAGGAAGTTCTTTTTGGTAAGCTCCAAGTAGATAGCATTTATTTTTGTATTCAGTTTATAAAAGATTTAGAGCGCCTTGACTGTATTTTAATTGATTGCTATAGGTTAATACAAGATAATTAAACGCATATGCAGTACCTACAATATGACATAGTTGTGTATACACATATGTTTGTACATAGTTGTAACATTTTATTAGCAATCATTTAATAGACACCATAAAAAGTGGCGAACGGACACCATCATCAGTTGTTTGAACTATGCTTTCCTTCATTTTAATTGTTTTTTCTTAATTTTTTTTTAACGACTTGCTCAACATTTATGTTGACATTCAATTACGCAATGCAATTTGTTTAATGTCCGCACCAATTTCTCTTATTTTTTTGTTGAATAAAGGTGAACTTTCACACTAAATTGAAAATGTTATATGTATGTACGTACACGATATTCAAGATTTTTTCCATTCGCCACATCCAATTGTATGATTGAAAAATCATTTGTTTTAACTTTGATAGTGCAATTTGTAAAACATGAGTTCAAACCTTTTAAAAAAAAAACTAAATCATGTTGTAGTATACGAGTAATACCATAGCATTCATTTTTGTCTCCTCTTTTTTAACGTTTTCATATAAAATTGAAAAATTTTAAGATCAAAATTATAAAGAAAAAACTTGTGTGTCAACATTAACGTGGATATTCAGCAGCAAGTTTTAACCGATGGCGATGGAACATGACAAAAAATTGAACAAAACAAAAAAAAAAATAATCTACAACCTAAGAGAAAAACGAGTATCTGCATCTTTGCAACGATTCCAATCATCTTCAGGTGATCGTTCAAGTTTGCTACCATTTTCACTTATCTATAATACATATGTAAATTGATACCTACGATTTTCTAGGTTTCGATGTATGCGACGAAATAAATAAATAACTCATTATTTTTTTGCAATTAATATCAGGTATGTTAATTATGTATAGGTATTTGCCAAAGATCATTTTTGCGAAATTTGATTTTGATCTTGAAAAAATCGAAAAAATATCTAATTTAATGGAAATCAACAGAAATTGATTGAAGAAGAATATAATAAAAAAATATATAACTGTAATGGAAGTTAATATACATAGTTACTTTCCACTACTGTTATTGATTGTAAATGCTTTTGTTGTAAGACTTGTATCATAATTATATAGATAACTCGTAATGGAGCAATTATTTTGTTACTATAAATGGGTGCCTATTGAAGATTGAAATCAATTTTCATCAAGCTAAATTTAATTACCTACATATTATGTATGTGAGAATTAGTGAAATTAAATTAAAAACAAAATCAATATTCAATTAAATAATTGAAAATTTATTATATTGAAAGTAACAATTAAAGCATGAAGTGCAAGAACCGGATCTATGCACTTTTACTCAAATTTTCCCACCTTATCTTACCAAATATGTGTATAAGGGTAGGTCAAATTGAACGAAGTCGCTTTCAGTTTTATGATACTGTGGAAATTGGTTAGATTTGTTAAAAACAAATTCTGCAAGAAAATTGGCTCAAAGTCTTAACGTTGAGGTTCCCTCGGCAAAATTTAGTTTTTTTCTTTTTCATAATTGTATTAAAAAAATGTGTGAAAAACTTTGGTTTAAAGGGCTGTCCAATTTGATGGTTTGTAATTTTTCGATTTTCCCGATAATTTTGTTTCTTTTATCAATTGTTATCTATACAAAATTCCTAAGTATTATTCAAGAGGGTTTTCAAGCCGTTTCCTTTTTGTAAGTGTTTCTATAAAATCCTTAGTTAAAATGTTACTTTTTATAGGGCGATGCGCATAATATACTTATCAAAGTTCAGCACCAGTTATATTTATTTCGGGGTAATTACTCCTGATGAAAGGAGTTAAACTTTTATAATTAAGATAAAAATTTCAAATTTAGCACACGTAGTAATATACATAGGTACGTGTAACAAAATGAGAGGATCAGGGTGGAGTGACCTGCGTGTCAATTTTTGGTTTTCTAGGCCAGTCTTGATGCTTTGATCAAACTTGCTATGACGATGATAATGAAGACGAAGAAGAGTGGTTCTCCAGATTCGTTCTGTCAATTTTTTAATTGAAAACTCAATATTTCGAAAACTATTTGTTCAATTTCTTTGAAAGTTTATATAAAGAGGCAATTAATAGCGATCAGTAAAAACCATCAGTAAAAGTTGAAACAGGTGAAAATTTGTTTTTTTTTCACGCTCGGGCGCTTGTATAAGTTATGTCAGTAATTAAATATTGTTATATTCACCAAGCACAACCTTATATTTTTTTTTTAATGATGCAAAATGATTCACTAATTTTTTTTTTAACTAGGGGGCCAGTTATAGCGATCAGTTAAAACCATCAGTAAAAATTTTCTTTTGGAAAATTTCATGTGTTATAAAAAGATTTGAAACATAAAAAAGGTGCGCATCGATGGGAAATCAATTGAAATATTTTTTTTTTGGCAAATAGTAATCCCAAGGAAGAATAATTTTTGTAAAAAAAACATATATTTATTTTACTGAACAGCTGATTGCCAATTCACAAAAAATGGAACATTTCGTTTCAGTTTTCTTTGTTCCATTTTTTAACTGTTCCACACCATCAGTAAAAAAATTACTGAAGCGTTTTCCATCATTAAAAATAATAAAAGGTTGTGGGTCGAGGTTTGACATTTAATTACTGAAATAATTTTAATGATTGCTTTAACTGGTTGTACTTAAAAAATTCCAATTTTCACCTGTTTCAACTTTTACTGATGGTTTTTACTGATGGTTATAACTGACCCCTAATGAGTGGAACAGTACAAAAATGGATTACAGAAAACTGGAACGTATTATCCGATTTTTTGTGATGACAATCATCTGTTCAGTAAAACGAATTTCCATCAGCAAAATAAATACTATTTTTACAAAAAATTATTTCTTTCTGTGATTAATTTTTGCGAGAAAATAAAAATTTCAATTGATTTTTCATTGATTCGTATCATTTTTATGTTTCAAACTTTTTATAACACATAAAATTATCCAACCAAAAATGTTTACTGGTGGTTTTTCCTGATTGTTACAACTGGCCCCTAAGTGACTTTTCATATTTTCGACTTTCTCATTATTGGATGAACCGATTGAAATATTTTTTTTGTACTGGTTCTCCTTAAAAGTTGATATCAATAATATTGCATTTATCAAAACTTTAAAACAAAATGTGTTTTTGATTAATTTTTTTTTTAAATTGTTGATATGGAATGCTTTCCAGAAGCGCCAGCATACAAAGATTAATCAAAATCAGTTTAAGAATTTCAAAAAAATTATCCCACCCCTTTTTTTAAATTTAATATTTTGACAATAAATAATTAAAAAAAAAATCTTCATGCTCTTTATTTGATTTTCTATAAGAATCTCCTTAATGATAAACGCTTTATGTAACTTCTCAACACCACTCCGTCTCTTTTCGGTTCGTTGATCTTCGTTAAGCGTGTAATTCATGAACTTTATCCGCTGTTACGATCGACGAACTCATCACTCAGCTGCCAGCCAAGCCAAGTTATTTTCTTTAACTGTTCTTATTCTGTTTTATTTTTGTTGTAAAAACCATAAATTAAACATATCGCGGTGAAAATGCTTCAACCAAACCGATGCGATAGACGCTGTCAGCCACTGGTCATGGAAATTAAAGCAAGTCTAAATTCGCCTCTTTTGATTAAATTAAGTAACCAATTGCATGCAATTAAAACGGAATCGGTTTTGTTATTTTCTATAGTTAGCTTTTACTAATTGGTTTGCTTACTACAGAGTACCCATGATGGATGGATAGATTGGCGTATGTACTGCATTTAACTGACCTAATTAAAGGCTCTTCATCGATGGTATTTGCATCTAAATAAATGTGTAAGGTTGCAATTCTTTAAGATGAGTGTATAGAATTGTTTATAATGATCAATTCATGCAGGTAAGGTTTTTTTTTCGTAAAGCTATAACCAGTTACAATATAAAAATACAGTATTTTATAATAATTTTATTTTTCTGAGAGAAAAGTGTAAAGCAGTGGCGAAGCGTGCTGGAGATAAAACAGTTGATCAATAAATGCATGTGCAAAACATATTAATGACCTCAAAAATGCAACTTAATAATTTCTCGCTATCAAAAAATTCGTTTTAAAGTTTGTCTCCCGTGGAAGAGCCCTTTTTGCTATAGTCATTTCATATGAAACCTTCTAATCGAAAAAGGGTTTACCACGATATCTAGAAACCAATAATCCAGAAAGCAAAAATCCCGAAAGTAAAAATCTCAAAAAAAAAAAAATTAGAATTGAAAAAATCTCGAAAACAAAAATTTAGAAAGCATAATCTCGAACTGCAAAAATCTAGAAAAAATAAAATAAATAAAATTTGATTGCTCTGTAATCACAGGTACTTTGCTCTTAGTTTCCTTGAGCAAACTGTATACCAACACAGAAAAATATGCTTTTGATCTGACACAGTATACAGTTTGCTCTTAATTTGTATGAGCATTCTGTAGTCTATTGTAGAGCGCCGGAGCTCTGTACTGATAAACAGTTTGGCAATACGCGTCCTGGGATAGGAGGCTCAAGGTTTTAGATGGAAGGCCACATGCTGGACTTTATTAAAAAAACAACGGCAACACTTACAACAACAAAATTTACCTTTTTTGAAAGCCAGAACTCCGTTCTCTTATTTTATTTTCAAATCTAGTTTTTGATGTCCATAGCTTTTGTAAAAATTACTTTCAAACTCAAAATTACAAAAAAAAAAAAAACAAAATGAAAATTTCGTTTTTTGATTTTTTTATTCAAATTGTAATATAAAATGCAGAATTGGCTTTTATTGTTCACAACCCCTATTAATTCTTAATTGAAAACTAAAAACTAAATGGTTCTATGTCTCCTAGTTTTTGAGAAAATTGAAATTTACGACGACAGTTTTTTTGATTTTTTTTATAATTTTTATTATTATAATTCTTTGTAGTATGTGATAGTAGTGTTTCTTTGAACTTGAGGTTAATTAATGAATAATTTCTTTGAACCTGCGAAGCAAGCCACCCAAGGTAATGTGATAGTAGTAGAGGGGACCCTAAGGTATAACATAATCAAAGCCCAGGGCCGCAATCCTTAGACAGGAGAGAGGGGTAAAGGTCCCCTTTTGTAGTTTTTCTTCCATATTTCGGAAACTAAGCATAATAGAGGCAACTTCCAGCTAGAGTAATTTGCAGTTCTTTTCAAACAGTGGGTATAATCAAGTGACCTGATAACTTCACAGTGAAAGCATGCTGACGTGTCATAATGTCAACAAATTGTTTTTTTGTTGTGTTGTTTTGAATAAAAGTAAAATGATTGCATCAAAATAAAAGTTATTTGGTAGGAAAATTCTTACAAATTAATATAAATATAAAAACCTCAACGTATACCATACATGCATCCATACATATATTGGGCAAAGCAAAGACCTTAACTTATACATAGATACATATATTGGGCTGTCACACAACTTCAATTTGCTCATTTTATTGAACAACATCCCGGAAGAGAAAAGATGTTTGATTTGTCTCTCAATTGTTTTCGGATTCTTATTAATTGTATTTTTGCCAGTTTTCGTTTTCATTTTCACTATTTAAAATAAGAAAATTGCTTCGCCAGATAACAGAAAAAAAAGATGTCTTATTACAGTGGGAACTCAATCATCCAACTATAGTCACCTACAATCTTCAAAATTAATGGAAGACGATACCTATTTAGCTATTGTCCAAACACTATCGTTTAGTACAGTCAACGAAGGAATTTTGCTTGCAAAAAAGAGTGCTCTCTGGATTATTTTTTATATGGTAGGGGTTACCCCCAGGTATAACATACCCAAAGTCCCCAGGCTAGGGCCGCGAGCTAGTTTTTGAGAAAATTGAAAGTTCCGACGACAGTTTTTTTGATTTTTTGTTTTATAATTTTTGTTATTATAATTCTTTGTAGTATGTGATAGTAGTGTTTCTTTGAACTTGAGGTTAATAAATGAATAATTTCTTTGAACCTGCGAAGCCACCCAAGGTAATGTGATCGTGGTAGATGGGACCCTAAGGTATAACATAATCAAAGTCCCCAGCCCAGGGCCGCAATCCTTAGACAGGAGAGGGGGGTAAAGGTCCCCTTTTGTAGTTTTTCTTCCATATATGTGAATATATATTTGTATAGATAATTTAATTGTCTCTAATTAAGTAGTATAGACTTTTCCGCTAACATGCTAGGTTGTGGAAATATTCACGAAAATCTAAAAAGGGGTACCTGCAGCCCCCCCCTCCTGAGTTTAGCTCGCGGCCCTGGGCTGGGGACTTTGGGTATGTTATACCTGTGGGTAACCCTTACTATATACAAAAATAATCCAGAGAACACTCTTTTTTGCATTTATTTTATAATTTTGAGTCTTCGTTGACTGGGCTACGATTGGACGATATCGTTTTGACGATTATCGACTTACGTGCAGCAAATAAAGGAAACGCTATCGCTCAAACGTTTTCGTCTAATGATAAATCGAGTTACGGAATGACCCCCCTGTTAATAACAATAATGCAAAGTAAATTTTTTTTCCTTAAAAGAAGATTGCAGTAATAGGTGTCATTTTTGATAAAAATAAGATTTTCTTAACGGGTTTTCAACATTTTTTAGTAGTTTACGTTATTTTTCGAAACTAAATTTTTGAATGTATTCTAGGAAAAGTTTAAAAGTCACGTTACACCCAGTTTCAGAAAAAAGACCAATTCGTTTTTTAATTATGTATACATTTTGGTATAAAATAATATTTAAACTTTTAAGAAGCTTCTCTATAAAAAGAAAAAGCAAAAATTTACAGATTTCACTCATTGAGTAAGAATGGGAGCATTGAAAATGACTTGCATTTGCTAGATAAAACAAAAACATAACTAATTGTCTGCACTTAAACAAAATTCCACTAATTAAAATTAAGTTGAAGCAAGATATGATATATACAACTCCTTATTCAACATAAATACACAATAAAAATAAATAATTAAATTAATTAAATTCATGTTGACAACCTATCGTGATGCAATAAGGTACATTATAATTATTTAAATTTGGTAAGCTTTTCATTTGTGATAGCTATAAAAATAGTTGTATGGCTGATGGCTGAACCCAAGACTGTAACTTTAATCAAAAGTGCTCAACTTTGTGTCATTTCTTGCAATAACTAGAATTTTATATTATAGAGCTCTTCACTGTTTTCGTATCTTTTTATTTTGATAGTAATATATAAGCTTCATCCACAGCTACCTACACCATAAGGCTTACTCATTTCCCAATGCGCTTGTGAGCAAGAGTGTTTTTTTCTGATTTTACCATCATAGCAGCGTTACCCAGTCAGTGAGTCAGAATAGAGCGTTAATAATATATGCATATTTTGTATGTATAATTTATAATAAAAATATAAAACATAATTGAATAATTTCTCATCAAGTAACCAAAGATATTTATTTTTACAAGAAATTTAGTTTGAAAAAAGTTATTAATTTTTTTGTAAACAAGTTCATTTTTTTTGTACAAAAGTTATTTATTTTTTTTTTGTAGAAAAGCTATTTTTTTTTTATGTAAAAAGTTATTTTTTGTAAAAAAGTTAATTTTTTTTTGTAAAAACTTTAATTTTTTTCTGCAAAAAAGTTAATTTGTTTTTGTAAAAAAGAAAATTTTTTTTTGTAAAAAAGTTATTTTTTTTTGTAGACAAGTTACTTTTTTTGTGAAAAAGTTATTTTAAATTAATTATTATATACATTAAAAAAATAGGTTCCAAACTTTTGTTAATTCTACTGCGGTAAATTTCGCATGTATGCATGTATCCATTTATCCTCCGTTCCTTTTCTACCCCCCAACCTCAGTAAACACGCACTGTGACTGTACACAACACAACATAGGTACCAACCGAAAATTCGATACTCTGCTGCAGTTTTGCTCTGCAGTCGGCATCTTCAAATAAAAGACCTATAAACATATATCTCGTTTATTTTTCATTCTTTCATTCTCTTCTTTGGTAGCACAAGCAAATTGCACAAGGACAAAACATCAACCAACCTATAATTCGATACACACCGCTTACAACGATTTTGTTCATTTTAATTCTGTAGGTAGCTTCTGTGGTAACACCAACCAAATTTTTCGAAAAATGCCCCTTCTACGCTTAGGTTCATATTCATTTGTATGCATTAGTACTTTATTCATTTTGGTAACACCATCATTTGTGCAAAACGAGCCTATAAACATTTTCAATGTTAAAAAGTATGTACATATTACCCAAAAAACATAAGGTACCAAGTTTCAAGAAAATCCAGACAGACAGAGAGCCATACAGAATTGCGAGATCCACTATCTTCGTCTCTCTTATCATCGTAATAGAAATGATGGTCAAAATCATAAGTTAACTTGCTAGATTTAGTATACTTTTTTATTTAAAATAATATCGCAAATACAAATTATTGCAATGAGGGACCTCTACAACCTATTCTTTTCGTCCTGAGCAACCAACTCCCTGGCCCGCACTCTTAAGTACACATACTCTTAATCTTAATCTTAATCTTAATCTTAATCTTAATCTTAATCTTAATCTAAATCTTAATCTTAATCTTAATCTTAATCTTAATCTTAATCTTAATCTTAATCTTAATCTTAATCTTAATCTTAATCTTAATCTTAATCTTAATCTTAATCTTAATCTTAATCTTAATCTTAATCTTAATCTTAATCTTAATCTTAATCTTAATCTTAATCTTAATCTTAATCTTAATCTTAATCTTAATCTTAAACTTAATCTTAATCTTAATCTTAATCTTAATCTTAATCTTAATCTTAATCTTAATCTTAATCTTAATCTTAATCTTAATCTTAATCTTAATCTTAATCTTAATCTTAATCTTAATCTTAATCTTAATCCTAATCTTAATCTTAATCTTAATCTTAATCTTAATCTTAATCTTAATCTTAATCTTAATCTTAATCTTAATCTTAATCTTAATCTTAATCTTAATCTTAATCTTAATCTTAATCTTAATCTTAATCTTAATCTTAATCTTAATATTAATCTTAATCTTAATCTTAATCTTAATCTTAATCTTAATCTTAATCATAATCTTAATCTTAATCTTAATCTTAATCTTAATCTTAATCTTAATCTTAATCTTAATCTTAATCTTAATCTTAATCTTAACTATTAAACAGGGTGTCCCTTAATTCGTCAATAGTATTTTAGGGCATGATTCTTGGGTGTATTCTTAGAAAAAAATTGTTCTACAGTAAGGGCCTATCTCCAGTTTTGATATCATTTATCGGGGATTGAAGAAAAGTCTTATTTTGGTGTACCTTGACCTATGTTAACGGTAATTGCGCTGTTAGTATTTATGATAGAAACTTCGCTTAGGCTTTTTTTTAGAAGAAAATTTTGTGGTCTTTAAACTGTACCTAGACTACTTTTCGATATCATAGACGGCTTAGCAGTTATTCTCAAAGAAACAATAATTTCGTCAATTTTTTGTTTTCTTATAAGCTCTATTTTGTAAATTATAGGTCGTAGGAAAAAAAGTTTGTTAATTATGTGGTCTACAAAGTTTTCCTAGACTTTTTTGTGATAGCATTGACGGTTTAACACTAATGATCTACAAACTGTACTCGAAATTTCGATAGCATTTGCCATTAAAAAGTTATTTCAAGATAGGAATAAGATGAATCTAGTTGAACCAATGGAATGTCTCCCAATCTCCCGATTTGGCAATGAACTTTTGCGACTATATTTTTCATGCTAAAATGAAGATAATTGCATTTCAAAATATTCGTTGGGATTTTTTTGGGGCAGAAATAATGCAATTTTTCTGGTTTAACAGTGCACTTTTCAAACACGTGTTAGCCTCTACTCTTTCGCCTGCCATTTTGGATTTTGCTCTCTATATACATAAGAATAAAAATAAAAAAATCGGTATCCATGTACCTTATGATTTTTTTTACCAAAATTTGACAACTTTAACGACGTCTGCCGGCAACTTAGCCTCTCCCAAACCGTCTGAAATTTTGTTTCACGTTTATTGACGATGGACACAACACATTTGCGTTATCAGAATCCATGTACCTTATAATTTTTTTTTCACCAAAATTTGACAAATTTGACCCCATTAAGCCTCTGAATCGCGCTGGCAGACGTGCATATTTGTGCTCAGCTACACTAAATCATTCTCTCCAGTAAAAATCAATCGTGTACCGATGACTCACTTTATTTTGTAGCCAGCTCTTGACTATTAAGGGACACCCTGTATAAAGAAAGACGAAAGAATTATTTTGTTCCTTCGCGCATAACTCATAAAATAATTAACTGTTTTACGTGAAACAAATTTTATAATATTTTGTATGTCTATGAGACGGTTTAAGGATATTTTTTATCTCTTAATTTGTTTAAATTTTCAGAAGATTATTGTTTTTATTTTTTTGTCACCTTTTTTCTAAGAGTTTGTCCCAAACATTCACTCATACACTCAAAACGGTTTAATTTTTTTAAAATAATAAGAATTTTTTGATAAACTCAACATTCTTACAAAAATTTTAAGACCTATATCTTTTCTTAATAATATCTATCCAGGGATGCTATTCAAGAGCAATCAACGGGTAGCTGCTTTGTTTTTTTGTTTTGTTCTTTTCTTCCGCAAATTGAATCCATGCCTGTTGGCGAGCAGAATGGTGTATTTGTAGAAAGGTAAACAAATAGTATATCTAATCTTTGTAGCGCCACATTGTAAAGCTACCATTTTAGCAAGAAAGTGTGTCTGTGTGAATTAGGTAGGTATGTCGTATATTATGTAGGAAGAAAAGAGTCATTATGTGACCAAATTATTTGTGTATTGTGTATCTCTTATCATCGGCAATTGCCATGCATCGCTTTTATATACACTCCCTGTCACTTGTTTGAGGCCACTTTTTTCACAAAAGTTTTTTCTCGTTAAATACCTGTAGGAAATATCTTTCCAGGAAATGTTTGATACCTGTAAGTAGGTAAATATATTTTGCAATAAAAAAGGATAAATTTAAAGGGGAAACTTGGAAATTCCATAGGAATTTCACAAATTATAAGAATGGACTGCCAAAATGGGTATAATAAAAATGCGTCACTTCATTGAGGCCACTTGAAAAATCTTATAAAAAAAAAGAAAATGTTTACTTTTTTTTGTGTTTAAACAATAATGTATTATGTTTTTGTCAATTAATAAAATGAGTATTTTATTGAAAAAAGCTCTATTTTTGGGTTTGGAATTGAATCATACTGTTTTTTGGAACAATCCAGTGAAATCTGCCTCCAGGCATCACATTTAGCTTTGACCAAGACGTCATTATCTTCAAACTGTCTAGCAGTATCATAAACTTTTCGAGATAGCCAGGCTTAATCGTTTTCGATGATGTTTATTAACTCCGGTGAATAGGGTGGCCATGGTAAAAATTTAACGTTTTCCGACAGAATCCAGCTTCTAGCTACACTGAATACCTGGATAGGGGCGTTGTCTTGTTGGAATATCTCAGGTAGAGATTCAAAAATATTCTTTAGATTTGGAAATGCCCGTTCCAGCATGCATTTGTAACTATTTAGCTTCATTGTAGTCGTTATTAACTCCAGTTCAATTGTTCCATAATAGGTGATAGCTCCCCACACCATAACACCAGATATATGACTGTGATGTCTTGTCGAGATAATAAAAGTTGTAAATATTGGGTCCGTCAAGATTAAACTTTTTTTTATCTGAAAATCCAACCTTTTACCATGCGTTGCTCCAGGCAACATGCTCCCTGGCGGAATTCTGGCGGAAAAATGGCTATACTGCAAAAGAATTGTGTATACGGAAGCTTTAAAAAAAAAATACATAGGTATGTAGGTAGGCTGGTACGCAAATATAAACAAACTCCTCTATTATTATGTCCTTATATCATACAACATATTAGTTTTAAAGTTTGCGAAGCAACGCGAGCTAGTATAATATAATAATATAATTAAAGCTACACTTTTATTTAGGCCAATAGCCTAAAACCCACATTTTGCTCCCTTGGAAGCTTAAGATCAAATTCCACTTAATCCAAAAGTGCCGTTATTATTGAAACCAACATATATACATACTATGTATAACAAACAATTCTTTTTCTCATCGCTCTTAAACTGTGCGCTAGAAAAATATAACAATTAAATTGGCCTCACAGCTCTGTTCGACTGAACTCTATATTCAAGGATTATTATCGTTTATTCTACATAACTATATATAAGAAGAACACAAAACGTTAATTGATCTAACGGATTTTTTTTTTTCATTTCCATCTTTATTAACGTATATTACTCAATAGCAAGCAACTTCACCAAAGTGTTCATATAAATGTATATATCTATAATGGCCACATACCTCAATGTCTGGTTTTCTTTGTTTCGCATAACTTTAAGTGAAAGAGTATTGTATGTAGAATGTAGATTGATCTGTTTTGATCATACACTGTAGGTCAATTTGCACAATATTTACAAATATTTTACTATTATTTATATAGAATATAAATGGCTATGAGAGCAAACAAATAAAGACAATAGAAAATGACTTTAAATATTAGATCATTTGGTATGTTTATTTTTTGGCTCTGAGAAAAGCTCTGAGCAGAGGCTGAGCGATCAGAGCAAAGCTCTGAGCATATTATGATCAGAGCCCTCGGATCAAATTATGAAACACACTTAAGCACTGAACTGTCATTTCATTTTTTTTTACCAAAAAAAAAACAGTCATATCGTATATGCAAAACAATTTTTTACGAATAATAAATGTTTTTTTACCTGAAGTAGACGGGTGACAGTCCTGGGAATCAATTTTTATGTTTTTTTTTTGTCTGTCACATACACAATGCACATCTTTAAAAAAAATAAGAGAAGATGGCTTCGCTCAGCGTTTCGCTCGATTTGCTCGGTCATTTTATTCTGAGCTAATCGACCAAGCTCTGAGATAGCTCAGATGGAAAAAAGAAACACACTTTTTGTGCTCTGATATGTCTGAGCTAAAACCAAAAAACATAGAATTTTTGTTTGACGGTTCCGTGATCTGCTGTGAGTTAAAAAAGAAAAACGCCAATTGAATACAGAGGGAGGGAGTATATCAAACAATCGGTTTTTGTTGATTTTAAAAGTTAAATGTGAAAAATTGTTTTTTTTTTTTTTTTTTTTCAAAAGTCACAAAAGTGGTCCATTTACTTTTCAGAATCCGCACATTGAAGAGTAAATTATCAGAAAAGCAATTAATATAAGTAAATAAATTGAAACTATTGTTTAAGAATTGACAGAGTGTACAGTCACTACTGTATATCAAAACCATGGGTTTCTGATGAGCTCATTTTAAAGCCCAGTAGGATTTAACATGAGCATACGAAAATGACATGATACAATATTATTATGAACAAACAAGTTTGTTCGTACTGTAGTATGCTGATTGACGAGCCAAATTGAAGGTCCCACTTGCACAAACGTGAATGATTCTACAGGGTGGTTCACTTAAGGTGTGAATCGTATGAGAAGCGGTGATCTATTCCCTCCGTTTAGGCGGGCAAACTTGACTTTAAACAAATTATTAAAAATAACAGTTAAGCTTACAATTCCCTGTAAGTAAATTTCAACCAATTTTTTTTAATATTACTTAATAACGTTCCTACTAATTTGATTTCCAAAATTCAATGCTCTTATCAATTTTTAGTCAAACACTGAAAATCGGATGGTTATTAGGCGAGCTGAGACCGAATTCTACTTTCCTCCCTTTGAATTCGAATTCTACTTTCAAAATTCTTTTACAGTGGAACGTATTTGAAACTTTTTTTTGTTATTCGCAGAGTTTTGTAAAACTGAATTTTAGAATGTAGTACCTAGCTCCCGGTACAAAAGTTTTGAGAACAAAAAATACCTACCAGAGTTTTGAGCTGTTCAAAAGCAACGAGTGACTTTTCTAAGAATGCAGAACAATGTTGAAACATGGCATCGTCGACTTAAGTTCATCGTCAGTAGGAGTCATACAGGCCTATTAAAAATCATAAATGATCTCAGAAAGGAACTTATTACTGCCAAAGCTGAAGCCAATAAGGATCAACAATGAAGAAAGAATAAAAAAGAAAAAACAATTATTCAAACAAATACAAAGAACTTTAAAAATTAGAACACAATTTAGCCATATTGGGATTCCAAGTAATATAAATAGTTCTCTGTGGCTTTGCTTGGATTTTGTTTTTATTTTATTCATTAGAATATACATTTCTATTAGTTTTTATTTTTTGTTACATCGCTAATAAATGTTTCTTGAAAAAAATCTGAATTAGCAGAATTTATTTTTCTACATATTACCTATCTATCAGTATTTTTAAAAGAAGAAATTTGTAAAGCAGAACCGACAAAAAAAAAAATTTGTAACGATAGGAAGAATTTTGGAAAGCAGAATTTCAAAACCAGAGTTTCGACCCGTTCCCTTCTAAGACTTTTACTTTTCAAGATATTCAAAAATTAAAAAAACGCTCTATCTATTCTAAACACAAAAAATAAATAAGAATAAAGTAACTCCTTTTTTAAAAGAAAAATAAGAATAAAGTAGTAAGAAAAAACTTATAACAGTCGGATTAGGTGCTCGTTATGTCCTACAAAACGGCTTATAGCTCCTTTACCGGCTATATGTATTTTAGATTTCATTGTTGCTATTTTGGTGACGTCATATGTTACTCATTAGCTAACTCATTGTCATTAGTAAGCATTTCGTTCTTGTCGATTCTGGGTTTTCTGTTCAAACATTTTTAGCCATCTCCAATGGATGAGCTTTTTTTTTTTTGGAGGACCAATATTTTTGAGACCAGTATCATTTTCCCGGACATGCTTTAAAGGTTTTTATTTTCAGTATTCCAAGTAGGTACTACTAAAATTATATATTATGTAAATAAAATATACAATAGATACGTTAAATGAACCCAAGAAAAGTGATATACGGTTGTACCTACGTATAGGTATCAATTTCATTAATTAATATATTTTACGTTAAGTAGAATTAAACGTTTATTTCTGTCCTTATTTATCCCCAAAAATCAGGAATTTTAAATCTCGATACCTAGATCCATCCAAACTTTTCTGGTAACCCTAAGATAGCGGCAACCATTCAAGTGGTTAATAGTTAAAATATTATATTTAAGCCGAACCGTGGTAGCTGAGAAGAGTACAAAACAAATTCTTCGGAAAAAATGTTCTTCAAGGAAAAATTAAAGAAAAAACTTAAATGCACTGGACTATATTTTTTTAAAAAGAAAATTACGCCTCGCCTTCACGTTGTAAAATAGGGGGTCTATTCTGTTCCCTTCAGATTTTTTCTTCTCTTTCTTTCATCTTACGCGAATCAACGTCCTCGAATTGGAATCCCCTCTTAAAAATTTCTCTATTTTCCTAACGATCGCACTGTGTTTAATTTTACATTGTAAGGGTATCAAAAGCCCCTTGAGTGTGCGTTCATTTAAAAAAAAAGTTTTAATAACTTATAAACTTATTTATCTGTATAGTGGAATTGTAATGCCAAAAAATTAGCACTCATTTAATTTTGTTTGGCAAATTAGATATATTTAAAAATATCTTTACCTCAGATGTACTCATAGTTTCGAACCGTGCCAGTATCTCCTTCACCGAAATCTTCGCCTCAATAGGTTCCTCCAAAATAGTCTCCATTCTCCCAACAGAACCGCTACTTGTGATACTAGTTCTTCGATTTTTTGTCGACGATGCAACAGATGATGTCCCCGACGAAATACTCCCGCCCCCATTATTATTACATTTCGATTTTTCATTGTTTTCATCCATAAAGTTGATGTCATTATAATTATTATTATTACTATCAGGTCTTCCCGTTTTACTATTACTCGAACTAGAACTACTACTGCTAAAACTTTGGCTTTTATCATACTTAAAATTATTATTTTTACACAAACTATCATCCGTATCGTTTTCCAACATCACAACATCATCATTGTCTTGGTCTTCGTCTTCATCAATTGCACTCCATGCACTATCAAAATCGAAAGTGCCACCTTTGGTGCAGTTTTTTATCGAAAGATCATTAAGTTCATCAAGATCACTGCCCCTGCGTTTATGGGTACGATAATTTTGTGATTGATGTGTTGTTTGGCTGTGTTGCAGTTGCAGCTGATGCTGATGATTAAGATGGTGGTGTTGATGAACTTGAGCAGATGTTTTTCCCGTAATATGTGCTATTTCCGCATCCGAATCTGAATACATGGCATCATTGTCTTCAAAACTATCCGGATCTGTCATATTATTCAAACTATCCAACGATGCGGAACGTTGAATGAAATTTGTATTATTATTGTTGTTGTTGTTCTTGTTGTTGTTTTTATTACTTTCAGTTTGATTCTGTGGCTGTTGATTACTGCTGTCAACAATTGATGAATTCATATGTTTTTGCTTGCTGTTACTGTTATTTGTTTGGCAGTTTGTTGCATTGTTAAATTTATCATTATGAATTCGACTTATTAGCGATTCCATTTTGTGAACAATTCCCGATAGTTTGCGAGCCTCATTTGTGGTAGATTTTGTTTTAGATGATGATGATGAGGATGTTTTTGATGATTTCGTCGATTTTATCGACTTGATACTTTTAACACTCTCCGACATTTTTATTGTTTTTATTTTTTTTTTGTTCAACAAAAAGAAAAACTAGTTTATTTCGTAATATTGGTACATAACTCTGGTGTCTACTTTTTTTTTGTTAATATTTGAAATAGTGAAAGTTTTAATACAAAACAAATTTGCAAATCATTTGCACTTTAAATCGTTCGAAATTAGTTTAATAGAATCAATTTGATTTTACATAAATTAAAAAATAAATGAGAAAGGATTTGCTTGCCATCAAAATTTATTTGCTTGTATTTCATTATTTTGTCGTCATTTGCATTTCTTGTCACATTATTCACATTATATTTTCGTAATATTTTGGCATAACAAATATGTAGGATTGTAGGTACACTATTTAGCATTTTTTTGTTTGCGAAATCAAAAATATTTGCTTTTCATTATATACATAATCAGTATAAAGATAGTGCGGTGGTTATAGTTTAATACACAACATCATGCAGAACTACCTGTGATGTTTGCTCTAGTTTCCGGTTAATTTTAGTCTAGCTCTTTATTTCCATGCAGTGTTCATTTAGGTAAAAACACGAGAGACCACAGAGCGATTATGTTCACTCGACCGTGCTGATGTTCTCTATGTACATATACATGTACATATATTTTTGCTTTATTATTTTTATTTCTTCAATTACAAAAGTTGATTCATTTAAGTAATTTAAACTGTCAAATTTTAATGTTTTTTTTTTTTATCACAAAGTTTTCATTGTAGTCATTCAGAACAGAACAACTTGACTTCACTTTAAAATTATTATGAGTTCCTTTTTAACATTTTTTTTACATTACCACAATATTTAGTTTAAATAATTCAAAACGAATACATACATATATCACAAAAAATGCAATGTTTAAATTTTGTTGTCCACAAAAATAATTAGACTTTATCAAAAAGTTCAATCAATAATAAATTAGGTTCCTTTTCTGCCAAAACAATGGAGGAAGTATCCATAAATGAATAATAAGTTAAGATTCTAATAATCAATTCATATGCATTCATTCTTTTAAGAATTAAATAAATTTATATTCGCAAATATATTCACAACAACAGTAAAGCAACTAATTTGGCATGTTGTGTTTGTGTATCGATAAGATTGAATATCAAATTAATTAAAATTATCCACAAAAATATAATGCCCCCCTCGACAGGTATTATCTCAAATAATAATAAAAATACATTGTAACCGACGACGACGACGAACGATGGGGATTAACAACAAAAAAAAACCTACTGCAAAGCAGTTGCGCTACTTTAAAAACAAAAATTCACTACACAGCCGTGTTGCCCGTTCGACCCGTTCTTTTCAACTAAAGTCATGTTTGACCATTTGGGTAGTATAAGCCGTTCATTATTTGATGGTATTTCTTGTATTGCGGTACTTATACTATGGATAGCCATTTGGCGTTTCCATTTGAATTAACCAGTATCTTGAAGTTAGCCAGGTATGTTTTGGTATCTGCTGCAATGAATTTATAGAAATAGACAGGTGAGTGTTTTAGAGTGTGCACATTAGATGAACAACAACCAACAACAGCACAGGCACACTACTGCTGTGCTGTAGTGCTGAGGCTGGTTCGTCTTAGCTTAGCTTGAGAGTTCGGGGAGTAAGCCGTGCGTCAGTTCAGTACCACAGTTCATAGTAGCGACTAGCGAGATGGGCTTTAATGTATGTTGCACATAATATGTGCACGTATACCTACACTGGGAATTTTTGTTTTTAATAATAGAAAAGATATTTTTATTGAATTCGTGAGTTTTCAATAGCATGTTGCAGTTAGCTGTCTATATACCCAAAAGTTAATTTTTCAAATAATGTTTTTTGAGTGTTTGTTTATTACTCTTTGGTATCACTTTTGTTTATAGATACATATGTAATTAATTATTGACATTTTAAATCAGAATATATTGCAATCCATGGCTGCACTTGGTTGTGCGAGAACACTATACAACTAAAAAAAAGATTAAACAATCAAAGGAGCAATCCAGAAAATACCCGTTTTCAAAAAGAAATAGAATAGATATACCAAATACCACCATTCTGTATGACACAGCTTAAGGAAATTATTAGTACAATACTGCGAACTTTTTGTACTTTTGATTCAAAAACCTTTTCTCAGTCTAAAGTCCACAAACAAAAATAGCTTTAAGGTCCCTTAAATGTTAAAACCTTGTGTGTGTCAGATTATTTTCTAGTTCTATAAATATAAAACAAGAAACATGTGGGGGGGGAGATCAAAAAACGTTCTTTCTACAGTTTAAGAAAATCAACCGTTCCGATTATGATGTTGCTGAACATAGAGAGATAGGCTGAATTATGGGACCCACTATTTTGTCTTCCATATTATCGTAACATTGTAATGGCAGGTTTGTAAAAAATCTCGATTCTCTCTTTTTTATTCTTCACAAGTATCCTCCCTTTGTATATTTGGATCTATTTGTACGAAAAATCTATAGTTCTTGCATTGAGGTGGCGAATTGTTACATAATAAAAAAAATTAGAAAATAATAATTTCAGAATAAAAAAATGTTGCACATACGCCACAGTGACCCAAAATTTTGTATTTTATTTTTGTATAATTCATCACTACTAAATTTCTTGTTGATAGTAAACTACCGCATGTAATATTGTCAGGTTATGGCCTTTTCGATGTGGCCTTTCTGCACCACTCACATAACTCTGCTTATTGTAGTTTATTGGATAACAATACCTTTGGGTTGCTTGCTTCAGGTTTTGGCCTTTCAGTGATGGTCTTTGTAAACCTATTTGAATTCCACAAACAATTGCTTTGAAAATTGAAGCAAAATTCAATTTATTTTTAGTTTTTTAATATTTTTTGAAATATGCACATTGATCGGCATCAGTGAAATAAATATGACCCATAGCCATAATGTATAAGTGCGTGTCTCTGGCATATACTGCACACATCCGCAACTATGGCTTTCTTATCATATACAATTTATAGAATTCGGTTGAATACTTTTTGAGAAAATGTTACCACAAAATTTGTTTAAGGCTATTTATTTCTCCTAGAATAATTTTACTATTCATACTCTAAAGTGTTCACGTTTACGTTCTTTTATGAACCTTAAAATTGTACATTATTTGTATAGTTTCAGGTGGAAAGGTTGTTAGATTTGGTAATAAATCAAATGCAATTAAATGTTCGTGTGATTTTTTTTAGAAAAGTGTGAAACATGTTTAAAACCCTAGTCGGTTATTAAAAATTAAAGTTAACTGAGACAAATGATTTTATTTAAAAAAATCTCTCCAAATACAAAAAAATGCTTTTTGGACTTAAGCTAGCGATTTTCTTTAGCTTGGCGCCCTATTTATTGGGTCCATCTGGGTACTTTACAAAAAGAGGACATTTTCTCAAAAAGCTATAAAAAAGAGAACATTTAAGACAAAATAGAGAACAAAAAAGAGAACACAACAAAATAAAAAAATAAAAATAAAAGAATCAAGTGTCCTAATTTTCAAGAATCTTACACACGTTGGTAGATGTATGAATTGCTGATCAAAATACAACTAAAAAGTAAAATACAAAATAGGCCTTAGTAGGTAAGAAATGTGGTCTGCTCGTTTTGATATGGCGCTAGAGTTGCATTAATCATCAATAATACCGTCTTATTAGTTTTCTCTTGTACTTTTTCTTATACAACTCTATCATTTAAAAATTGTATAGAAGCTTTGACGTATTCCTATTTTATTATAAAATTTACCTAAAAACGAAATTTTACAGCCTTATTCTGTCAACCTCACTGATGACTCACAAGTCAGAATAACCTTATAACTCGTGGTGACTCGCCTTATAAAAACTTAAAAATTATGGTTTGCTCCTTGGCAGATCACAACTCCCGTTGTTCTCGTGAGGTTTCTTATGAGGGCGTCCACATAATACGAAATTGTTACCACCTTATAAGAAACCTCAATCACAAAAAATTGTGACCTGTGAGCCTCGCAACGGCCGAATAGGGCCATTAATGAAATACAAATTATTGCAATAAAACAAAAGCGAATTTCACTAGAAAAATAGAGAACAAAAATAGATCCCTAAAGTAAAAGATAGTGTAAAAAAGATCAGAGTGAAAACAGAGAACATGTTCTCTTTTAAAGAGATAAGTTATAAAATCTATTAGTTATAAAATCACTTTTAGTTACAGTGAGATATCGCAAAGAAGAAATTGAATCTCAAAATGATCTCTTCCCCGATTTAGTTCTGGCAACCCGGGCGGCCGGTCGCGGTCGTGCCCCCCTTCCCTAAGACCATTACTGTAACTAGGTATACTAAACAATTATGGGAAAATGGTTTTTAAGTCAACCGATTAATCAGTTGAATTTAAGTATTCTAAATACCAAATTTCAGTGAAATTTAAAAATTTTCAAAAACAACGATTCTCTTAAAATAATAGCAACAGATGACTATCAATTATTATAAGCACAAGAATTGTATGTTTGTGTTTATAAGAAATTCGCAATTAAAAACACAAATTCGAAAACCAAAAATGACAATTTTTGTCAACGGCTCAGAAAAAGAGAGGGATGGAGTGATCAATCGTTTTTATTTTTCAGAATGACTTTCAGGCTAAGTTAAACGCGACCGAGACACGTACTGAGACGGTTTTTCAAAGTTAACTTTTGGAGACCAAAATAAAAAATTCAAAGTAGTCTCGTCAAGTCATGAATTGTTTGTTCAATTTGGTTTTATCACGCTCTAGCATTGATTTTTGATTTTGATAAATCTTCTTAATATTATGGTACTTGTTTTTAACTAATTTCGCGATCGACTTCGATTCATGATTTGAATTTGAATGAGAAATACATATGATGCAAATATTATAACTTTAAAGTTTCATTATTTTTTTAACAGCATTTTGCTGAAAATTTCATTCAAGTCCATTTATTAAATCTTAACATTCTGCAAAAATCAGAAATTAGCAGCGAGAAGGAAGGAGGACAGTTGCATTTGCCCACCGCCATATCAACTGTTCCTTTATCTTGTTTTTTTTTTTGAAACGGTCCCTTTCCATTTGTTCTTATTGGCGAAGGAAAGGTTTAATTTACTTAATTTTTGTAGACGCATTGTTTTTACCTACATAATGGATATATGTATGTACATATTTCAATTTTCTCTAGATACCTAGGCTAGGTGTCACTCCCCCCCCCCCTCACTCAAACAAAGTTATAATTTTTTTATTTAATTCTGATTTAAACTCGGTCGCCCCGGTACCAAAACATTATTATTGTAGGTATGTATGTATGTACATAAATAAGAAAATTCTTCATTAGATGTGTCTTGTTATAATCAGGTAAATTTAACAAAGCTTTCGTTTTTCGAAATAAATAGAAAAAACAATGAATAACGCAACTCCAAAATAGAAAATTTCATGTGCTCTAGCGATGATTAGATTTTGTTTCAACTGCACTTACTGCACACACATATTTATCTATATTTTTCTCTTTTGTTTAATCAAATTCTGTGGATTGATGCAAGACGTGGTGAGGCCCATACATACATTCATATCTAACGAAATTATATAAATTCAAATGATTTTTTCTTCTAAAAGCACCGAATGAACAAAAATCAATGAAATATATTTATAAGTGAAAGTTAAACAATTATTATTACAAATTCAACATGACCATTGGATTTGCTTTGGCGATTGTTATTTAATTTAAATCTGTTGCAGTTGCTGTATATTTATTTTGTATCTTAATTGTTTATGCATCACTGTATCCATTGGTAATGAATGATGCACATTAGATGTTTTTATATACATATGCGCATTGAATCATTTCTTCGAAACAGAAAAGAAAATTTAGTAAGTATACTCTTTTTTTACATCGAACTTCTTTGAGTGTTTGAGTTAATTTAGTGATTAAATTTGAATACAAACATTAAATGAACGTATGTATTATAAAAGTTCTTACAGAAGTTCATTCAAGGAATATGTGTGCATTATAAGGTGTCAGTTATTTCCCAAACTGATTTTATCGAATTGAAAATCAAAAATATAGATGCAGAAAAGGTTTTGCATAAAAAAATTTAGGCGGTTTCATTAATTTGTGCCTTCAAAGCCTTATTCTACTTTAAACAAAATTAGTTAGTAATTTTATTTAATGGAATATTAATTGCATTAGTAGGAACAACATACTTTAGTACAAAATAAGACAAACAAATGAGCGAGTCACTATCGAAAAATACGAGAACAGCCCAAAAATAAGACAAGTTCCCTAAAAATTTATTGTAGGAACTGTCGTGTTTAAGATGAAGAACCAAAAATTCCGAACCAAGATACTTCAATACGAAGGACATCTTGTACGACAAAATCATCACGTACAACGAGCCAGCAGTATCGTGCTAAGCTGCCTAGGTGCCAATATGTATATACATTAGAGTGGCGCTTATTTTGGCAAAGTTGGAATTGCTTTAGGGTCCCCCTTAAAAGGTAGACAAATAAAAATCTATGCAAAATTTTGTTTAAAACGGTTGACGTTAAGACGTACCACCGAGCATTTGAAAGTTCCCATACAAAATACAGGGAGATTTTTAGCTTTTTACTAAAAAAAAATCAGCAGAAGTGCAAAAAATCATGAATATTAATAAAACTTACCATTTATCTTAAGTATTATATGGACTAAAAACAAAAAAATATTTCCAGAATCAAAATCAAAATTAGTAAATTTTTGTTTTTGTTGCTAAATTTGCTTTTTATCCTACCAATTTGGGAAATAAATGATCGTAACATCATTTATATATTTCATCATTAGCCGTGTTTTTTGAGAGAGCAACTCAGTAAAAGTTTTAAACTCTCTCTATAATAATTTGTTTTGTTATTGTTTTGCGTATAAACATATTGCTGAGTTGCTAGTCACTCTCTCAAAAACACGGCTATTATATTTAAGTAAAAACTTTATATAATTACGTCCTCGGCTTTCCAACCATATAAAATTTATCGAAATCGGTTGGATACTTTTTGAGCAAATGGTACCACAAAATTCGTTTAAGACTATTTATATATTATAGAATATGGTTCCATAAATATATGCTTACCTAAAACTAATCTAAATGTTTAGATGAAGTACCTTAAACAAAAAATTGGAATTTCTCCTGTAGGGAATAACAAGTTAACACATGGTGACCACACGGGTCAACAAGTGCAGACAAGTTCAGGATGAAAAATGACACCAACCCCGAAATAAGATCGGGATCATCGTAAACTGCATAATTTATGACCCAAGCCAACATCATCTGCAACAGATAATGAAACGGTTTATGACCGACGACGCCGCTGATAGCTACCGCTATCCGAACCTTCGAGGAGAGTACGACGATCACAACGAGTAGTCCGATTCCAACCCATACATCAATACTTGTAAAACAAGTAATAAGTTGCATTTTAAATAAAATATATTTTTTTATTAAAAATATTTGTTTGAAAAATTAATTTAACATACAAATTCTATAACTAAACCATTTAGTGGACAAACTAGCGACGAAGGACGTCGTGACGAAAAGCATTTTTGTTGACTTCTCAATTTATAGATTTGAATGAAATATTTTCTTTTATTCAAAACCAATATTTGGCGATTAGAGTAAATGTACATACGTATATAGCAAGTATAAAAATATCCATAGAGTATTACTATGTAGACCAATAGACTTCTCATCCTGGTCCGCAATTCCTACAAAGCATCTATTCCACACTTTTCCGGTTTTTCGTTAGTCATTGTATAGAATGCCCTGGTAAAGTAAAGTTTCTGGCAATCTATAGATTGACTACAGGAATTATATAGCCTCAGATCTAAGCTAAACCTCGGAAACACAAAAATAATTCTGTAAGTACTGTGAAACTGGCTCAAATATTAAAAATCAAAAATTTGGTGGCCAAAATCACCCTACGTTTTGGGTGACTTTGGCCGATTAAACGATTTGCTTATTATTTCATTGACTAGAATCTCGTGGTCAATGACACGCCTACTAGTTGATAACAGGGACATTTTTGATTTAACATTTCATTTTTTGTTTAAGTAATAATGAATTGTTTATTTAAGTTCTTATATCACATGGAACATTATGTGGAGGATCATACTTTCTATGCTCTTTCACAGCCTTTGCTTCGCTGTAAGCCTCGTTTGACTTTTTATGACCAATTTTCTTATAATTTGTATGAATTTGTTTCTCATAATTTGTCGTGGCATATGGCATTTTTGATATAAAAGCAAATATCTTTTTTTGTTTTTTTTTTTTTGTTTTAGATTTGGTTAGTTCCGTGGGCTTTAAGGCACTGCACCCACCCGACGAGGCCGGTTTCACGCAAGTTCACTCTATGTAATTACAACCCTGAACTTGTCAAGAAGGCTTCATTAGATGTGCTCATTTTGTCGAACGTATCATGGTCGTGATCTGTAAAGCAGGCTTTTCAGCGAATAATTTCAATTTTAAAAAGTGTTGTTTTTATTTTATTTGATTTCGTTAAAAGTTAGGGTTCCGAAATATGTCTGGGCCTTAATAAGCGTTCCACAGCTTAAAAACTTTGAGAACCGCTTTTTACACTGTCGGTAACATATACATACAAATATAGAAATGGGGAACAAATTTTAAGGCAGATAAAAACTCTATTTAATGAAATATGAAATCATATTATCCAAGAAAACACACTAGGAAAAAAGAGACTCACTTTTTCCTGTGTACCTAGAACTTTTATTGGAGTGAGGTGTCCAATATGTTTTTTTTTTTTCTATACATAAATCGGAATTGGTATGATTTCCAAATTTAAAATATTGCAAATTAAAAGCAGAATGGGCAAAAATATATGGAAGCTAGTGTCCACGAGACCTTTGAAAATGATTAGGTACTATGCAGTGAACCAACGTACGAATAAATAAGCACTTGACGAAAAATTATTCCCATTCATTAAATTCGCTAAATCGAATACAAAAAGTTGAATTTTCATACTATAAAAAAGTATAAAAATTCCTTTATTTTGGGGTCTATTCAGTTCATCGAAAGTTCCCAATACTGTCATTCCAATGGAACACTATTGTAATCAATTTGTGCTCAATCAATTTGTTTGGAAATTAATTTCTCAAAAACTGACGATTAATAACTTTATTTAAAAAGAAAATTCAAGAATGGGTTTCTGGGTTCAAGATAAGCTATAGGAGAATATTGTGGGTGTAACCATTGTTTTTCAATAGTTTCGTTTCTACCTTAAGTCATATTTTTAGATAATTGCCCCGCCCATATTAACAGGGGTATATCAACCCCCCTTCCGGTATGATTATCCTATTATTTGGGTTCAACCTACACGCTCCAGTGCATTGATGCATTTATGTCAACCATTCTTTATTTTCCATTATATTGTTTGATAACACTTCTTGTTATATTTTTTTTTCTAGCGCTTAATTTTGAAATGCTGTATTTTGGCAACCATTCGGTCTACAGAGATGGTTGTGGGCTTAAATTGGAGCAAAGTAGGTTACTTAGAAATCGTAGAACAATGTTTTTATTTAAAATGACTTCTTTAGGACTAAAATCGCCAATAACTGAAAAAAGCGCGACAAAATCGCATTTTTTTGATTTTTGACCATGAAGCGGTCGACGCTCGAGGTCGAAAACTTAGGTTATTTACTAGGCCAATGTTCTGAACAACTCAGCTAAAAAATCAGAAATACCAGATTTGACGCAAACGGTGCCATACATACTAACGACAAGGTTACTGGACTATTTAGTTTAAAAAAAGTAAATAGAGCTATGCTGTTAAGTATGAACTGACTAATTCTAACTTAAACCACTAAATAAAAATGTCACTTTAATTCGGTGCATGGGCCGTAATCCAGCTTGAATTTGGGATTCGATTTAGCAAAATCTGCCCTATGATCAAAAATATTTACACCTTTTCATAAACTCAGGATGTTTTAGGTTCGCTTGCTCGGTTTTTTACAAAGTAACATAAGTGTCTTCTATGCTATGAAATTACATTTTAACCCTCGAACACTAGTAAGCCATAGCATGGAACAAAAATGTATGATCGTATGCATACCTATATTATCTAATAATATATACAAAAATTATAATATCATAAAATCAAGAATTTACGCAGACAAGACTTTAAAAATTCCATTCAACTCACCTGTCTGAATTCCTGTGAAAAAGTCTGTATCATAGCTTGAATTGCAGACGCACGGACAGCGTGAAGTGTCAAATGTCCACCGTTGCGCATGTTCAACTGTAACGCAGCTGGACGTGGTAGAGTAACAGCGCCTTGCAAATCGTTTAATGGTAACGATTGTACCACAATCAGATAATCTGCATCACGTCTCGCCAAATAGACGCCATTATGCGATATTCCCATAATCGAAACGTCAGGAAATTGAGGAGCACCCTGGACAGCAAACAAACGTGCAAAGTAAAGCGGCCAACTGCGTGCCATGTCAACTAAGTGTCGTTTGACAATTGCACGAATATTTTGACTGCGAGCATTTTCAACCGAAACACCATGACCATTGAGCATATTCATAGCAGCAGACTTTTCCTGAGGCGTCACGCGGAGACATGGCGTTATGCCAAATACGTCTCCCACAATTTGTGCAAATAGAAGGTCTAAAGTGACTGGTGGACCAATTGGCTCGTTTGGATGGAATACCTCCTTACGAACACGTAGCTTCCAGGTGACGCGATTATATGTGAGGCATGCAGTGGCAGGCGACTTGAGCGATGGTGGGGCTGGGACAGGGGCTGGAATTGAGGGCACTGGCCATTCCTCGCCATAGTCGGTTTCATCATCTCTGCGGGTGCCCTGGGATACTAAAGTCGAACTAGATGTCTTGCGTTTCCGTTCTTTCTCCAATTTCTGAACCATGTGTGTTTTAAAAGTAGCAGTTGTGGTGTTATTGGTAGCTGTAGAGCTGGAGGCATAGTGCTGATTTTGTGATTGCTTGCGATTTGGTGGCTCTCTATCCAACTGAGGAAAAGCCTTAGACGGAGGATGATACACTTTGTTTCCCTCCTTTTCTCGTTCAACCTGCTTCATTTCATAAACACGTTCACGTTTCTCTCGCTCCTTCTCTCGTTCTCGTTCAGATCCAGTGGATGGAGGTCCTTCAACCTCAGCCCGATCCCAAACTGACTCTGAAAAATCATCTCGGTCTCGAGATCGAGATCTCGATCTAGACCTCTCCCGGTCATTGGGAATCTCTTTTTTGAAACTTGTCTCGTAAACCATGTCTAGCTTGGCTGCCTCAGCGCGACCCCATGAGTCATAAGTGTCCTTTGAAATCTCAGATCCATTCCAATTATGTCGTGCCCCAAATGTGTCGCGCTCTTGCCGCTGAATAAATGCCGGGATATCTTGTTGCATTTGGGATCTATATTCACGCTCATCCATGAGGTCTTCACGAACGGGTGGACTTTTTGGAACAGGTGGAGGAGCTGGCGGAGCCGTAGTTGGGGGACGTATTGGTGGTGGGGGAGCTGGTACAGATGGAGCTGGAGGTACAACTGCTGGCCAGTTTGATTGAGGAGGAGGCGAAAGTTTCCCTTCCATACGTTCTACTTGTGATCGCACTGAAGAAATATCAGTCGAAGCTCCCATCATTCCAAAATGGCCACTCAGCTGCTGTTGTAGCATAAGTTTTCTGGTGTCTTCTAATTTGGCTGGTGCTCGCTGCTCCGATTTTGTACTTATTGACGATCGAACTGAATGACCAGCAGTTACTTGCTCTAATCTCTGGCGCATTTCTGAACTCAATTTAAGCTTCCCAACACTTCCTGGTGGAGGACGATCAGCACCAATTTCAAAACTTTTTCGTGATACTTTTATTGAAGAACTTGTCTGGTTTGGATCGACTATTTCTTTCATATGCTTCCCACCAGAAGTTTCAATTTTTATGTGAGTTCTCATGAACTGTGATGTATGCATCATAGATGGAGGGGAAGGTGCTTTAGAGGAATCAACTTCAAACTCTTCCCACTCGATGGCAGAACCATTTAGAGACCCGTTTGAGCTGTGCAATTGCGATTGCGGAGTAGTTTTTCTTTGACTTTGTCGCATTTTAAAAACAAAGAAGTCCTCTTCGCAATCTGGTTGCGGGCCATCTTGTGGTGGTGGCCAACGCCACTTGCCTATACGAACTGTTTTTGCTCGTCCATATGGATCAAGGAAATGTCGCGTTTCTGAGGGATCTTTTGACTCTATCGGTGGTGGCATTGGCGGAGGAGGAGGAGGTGGTATCAGAGACCCTCCACTTTCTGAAGACGTTTTGCGGTTGTGATCTACATCGGTGAACTGAGAAATTCGATTCTTGAAGCTCTGTCTGCGAACTGAAGCTGGTGCATTAGTTTGCAAACTTATTTTGCTTGTTGAAGTATGAGTTGTAAGGGATGATTGCATAAGTGGTGGTGATGCAGGCGAAACTGGTGCTGTGTCCTGTTGACTGAGTAAAGTTTGAAGAGCTTGATTCTGGGCCAACAGCTGCTGTTGAATTTGCAAATTTTGAGCCATAGCGGATTGAAGGAATGCCCGTTGTACCTGATGCTGATACATTGAAGGATCTGCTTCCTGAGGTGCCCCCATCATTTGTATCAAGCCATCAGAGTTGACACCAGTCATGAGAGTTCCACCCACTGGGCGACCCATACTCGAGTTAGAGACGAAACCCGAAGTTGTAGCCGAAGGATGATGGGCTGTCCCTCCACCCTTAATAGTTTCGATCAATTCAGGTTTTCCTTGCAAATTATTTACCGCATCGCTTATGAAAATTGGCTTGAACAGACCCGAGATATATTCGTCAAGGTTAGCGTCTTTGGTGCCACTCTCACTTGACTTTTCTCCACCGCCTTTAATTTTGACTGATAGTAAATTGGCAATGGTTAAGCCACGTATTGAATCGTCAATCATTGGTGCTTCCATAAAGTCATTACCTCCACCGCGAATACTGGCGGCTAAGGAACGTGCATCGGAGAGTTCGTCGAGTGATCCATCCAACACAGGACTGAAAAGATCATCAAGGAACTGATCAACATCGGAAGCCTGTGATGGAACACGTACTCGTCGAACATGACTAGCCAATGATGGTGCTTCACTTGTATCTGACATCGCTGAGGACCTAGTAGCGTACTCAGATTTGTCCATGTATTTGCTGGAGTGAGATCCTGCATGTGACCTTCGGCCTGCATGCTGGGACTTTTGAAAGCGTGGACCTGTTTCCTTACCCATGGGAGCTAAACGTTCTGCTGAGTGATATCTGTCATTTAAACGACTCTCTGATAGGCCAAGATCTGTGAGGGGCTCTGGTTCTGGTGTGATTGCCATGTCAACATCGTCTCCGGCTAACAGATCATCCAATGATTTTGATCGTGATTTCTCTGTTTCAAAGTAGCGTTCGTTCAAAGCTGAACTTCTGGATAGAAGGTCGCGTGAATTCTTTCGAACAGCGTTGTATTCAATTTTTTTCTCTACGACTGGCTCTGGAATTGGAGCTTCCATTGGCTTTGATGAAGATTTAGCTTGTGGTGGTTCTGGTGGAGGCACTTGAGGGCGCTTTGGGCTACTCGGTTCAATTTCCGGCAGTAAAGTGCGTGAAAACTTTGAATCTGTCTTAAATAAGTCACTACGAGCAGCTGGAAAGGCAGGACATAGTTCTTTTTCTGCAACTAAATCCAGAACATAATCAAGACCACACGAATCTGTGAGCAATTTTCCATCATCAAGAACAACCGTCCATCCACGATTGGAGATGGCAAGTGTTGAAACTGCCAGCGAAGCTGCCTCTTCACATGTTGTCCAAGAGTCAATAGCCACTGTTTGAGTTACATCATCGGGTAGTGTCAAAGCGACAGCAATGTCTGATGTTCGAGAAATTGCCCGCCATTCAACCCAAGAAGGTGTAAAGCTGCGGGACGCATTTGATTGTGAAGAACCGGAATTCCGGAGGATTTTCTTCAACAAAAGCTCCTTCATCGAAGCGGGAGCATTGTCAGAAATAAATTTCATCAAATACTTGCTGAATGCGGGGCCTGGTTGGAAGCATGACAAACAATGTGCCATCAGCTGCCATATTCTCAGAGATTGACTTTCTTCAACTCGATAAACTTGATTGCAGATTTGTACAAGAATTTCATCCCGAAGTCCACGTGAAGAAAGTCCTTTGTGGACAATGTAATCGGATAGCACTTTTTCCTTGTTGCTGTCTAGTGAAGTGTCATTGGTCCAACGCAAAATCAACTTAAAAACAGCAAGAGCATCCTGAAAATCTTGATCTCGCGAAGCTGCTCTTGTCAAAAATGGCGCAGTGATGGGCTCACGTCTAGGAGAAAGTCTTAAGCCATTGCAATAGACAGAACTGAATTTTCCAAAAGAAAACTGATCCAAATCTTTGGGTAGTTCACCTGCCACAGGTGGCCCGGGAACAGTTCCAACCACTTTGACCAAATGACGGTCGCCGTGCAATGGTGTCCAGCCTTCTGTTTTTGAGAAAATAAATGCCAATTCGGCTGGAATATCCAAGTATGCAACTTGGCTACGTTCAATATTTTCCTTGGCGATTTTCTTCGCTTCACGTTCCTTTTGGGCTTTCTGTACTTCCAAACGACGCTTATGATCGGCTTTGAGTTTAACGAATCGTTTTCTTGCCATTTTCCCTCGCCAGCATGCTTGAGCTTTAACGGCTCCATGTTGAAGCTCCTTGAAATGCTTCCTCTCCTTGTAACCACGCCATTTGGATTGAACTTTAATAGCGGCTATCTTTTCTCGTGTGAGTCTTCGACGAACCAGCATTCCACGGACACTCTTTTGAATGACTACGGAAGCATTCTTTAAGCGATCCGAACGGCCACTTTCGAGCATTCGGTGCAAAGCCTCGCGTAAAAAGACTCTTGTAGCCCCCAATTGGAAATCAGGACCCTCGATTCCGGTGCGTGGAAGTGATTCCAAGACGGTCCTACAGAGTTCACGGTATGGCGTGCCTCTCGGCAACGGTACTTTCATCAGATGACGATAGCGTTCCACAAAATGTTGAAACCTTAATCGAACGGGATAGCCCCTTTGACGAATTTGGATAGTGTCAAGCATTCCCAAGTAGCGCAGCTGCTGAAGAACACATGGCATATCCATTTTCAGAGCGTGTTTTTCATTGTTTGGCTTGACGCAGCGAACAAACCAAGGATTGCAACGCCCCATTGATTGCAAAAGTTGTTGCAACGAGTCGGAAAATCGGGCCGCAACTGTTGGTGTTCGTGGTTTCATTGTAACGAAGCGTCCATTCGATCCCTTTGGCAGTGTTTTCCCCGAATCTCGCTGTGCTCGCAGTTGTTTAGTAAGATCCACAACAAGTTGAAGTTTACTGGAGGCAAGCAGTTCTAATACATCACCTCGCAGGGCATCTCGGTTTTTGTCTAGAAACCCATCGACGCAGTACCAGACTTGACCAGCATAGTGAGTTATGCCAAATTCTTGAGCTCCAATTCGTGGTCTGGAGTATAATTCGTTAAGTGCATGATTGTAGTGACATTTCTCCAAAAAGCTCATATCTGAAGCCCTTGGAAAGTTCGACTCATCATCTAAAAGATGGAAAACGCCTACTGGTTTCTTGGCCAACAAATGAATCACTGGCAAATTGTCATCCCAATTTAAAGGTGTCCATTCGAGCCGCTCTCGTGCATATTCAGCTTGTTCCAGCTTAAACACATGCTTGTTAAAATAAAGCTGAAGGTTCTCATTGGCATAATTGATGCACAGCTGCTCAAATGAGTTTTCTGCTAAATCTTCAAATCCAAATATGTCAAGTATCGAAATTCGATGTGCGTCATGGGTGCCACCCTTCTGCACAATTGAATTGATTCGAGATACCAGCCAGTTGAAGAGACCAGCGTATAATGCCTTAGCGAATGCATCTCTTGAATCTAAAGCCTGGTCGATGCCCAAGGGCGTGTGCAAACGTTCTGATCTCGCTTCAGTGGTGCGACTTGTTAGTGATCGATGGAGTCCCTCAGCAGAAATGTGCAGCAAATGGGCTGCCCATTTTATTTCAGCATCTGATCCAACTTCAACACCTTCCTGACCGTGTCTTAGCTGACGTCTATGGAAATAGACATTTCCAAGATGAAGCACCGAAGCCAAAACTCTTATGATTCCTTCTCGCTCCCCTTCAGACACGCCAAGGACTTGCATAGCACTTTGCAACGATCCCCAATCAACTCTTCCTGGGGCACAATCCGAACCACCTTGATTTAGGTAGAAATATTTGTCAGCTTCTAGCAAGCCGTACTTTGTTCTTTCTGCCTCCGAAAGACCACCCAACATTTCATAAAAGACATGATAATTTCGCTCGCCGGGTGCTTGTGTTACAATCCTTGATTTTTCCAGAAGATATTGTGTTATTTTAGCGCCAACAATGGCACCTGACTTAAAGTAAACTTCTAAATACTTTCCGAAACGGGAACTATTATCGTTTCTAGCAGTTCTTGCATTTCCAAATGCCTCTAACAATGGAGCTGCCTCCAGTATCTGCTCTGTGATGACTGCTGATGCCGATCCACCTCCTGGTACGACCGCTGCCAAATATTGCATCACCAATTTCGTAGATTCAGTCTTCCCCGAACCAGATTCCCCAGATATGACCACAACTTGCGGAGACGGTAAGGCAGCATGTGCTGCTGCACCAATTGCAAACAAATGTGGTGGCAATGTGCCAAGCGGTCTGCCAGCATATTGCTTTGCTACTTCCAAGCCATATGAGTCTGGAAACATTTTATAGGGATTCACTGCGATCAGAATACTGCCAGCAAATGTGTAAATAAGACCTTTGTCGTAACGCAGACGTAGATTCCATAAGAGTGATGCTTCATGTAAATCATCTAATTGAGTCATGTCATCTACTCCACTGCTGCCAAGATCTTGGCGGGGTCGTAGATTGCCCTCGCCCGGTTGAAGTGCAAATGTCTGTGGCTGAAAAGAAAAAAAAAATTGTCATTTAACAAATTGTCTTTTAATATCAATTAAGAAAAAAAATGTTTCCAATATAGGGGGTGGGTGTAAAATGGGATAATTCATAATTCTTAAAAGAATTTCTAAAACTAAATTTTATATTTCGAACATGCAGGATCGCTGGAAAACTCTTCATTTGTTCATTTATATACTGGGGATTCATTCTCTAAAATGGAATAAACGTTACGTATAATTCTAGATGAACAATGAACTGAACAGTGAACATGCAGGAAAAAGAAAAAGGTACACAAATCTTAATCGAGATTGTCAGCAACTTATAACGGGTGATTTTTTAGCTGGTTTGTTTTGGCAACACTGGTTTTGACAGCTGACGTGTGTTTAGTACCTTGTGTCACTGTCAAACAGCTTCAGTTTGGTTTGCAATTTAACCATGGATCGTCTTACAAATGAACAACGCTTGCAAATTATTGAATTTTACTATCAAAATTCGTGCTCGGTTCGAAATGTTCATCGCGCGCTGCTTCCATTTTATGGTCGGCATTCTCGACCTTCTGAGCAGTCTATTCGGAAGATTGTGACCAAATTTCGCACCAAATTTACTTTGTTGGACATTAAACCACCAACACGTTTACGTACTGTGCGTAGTGAAGAAAATATTGCGGCCGTATCAGCTAGTGTGACAGAAGACCGCGAAATGTCGATTCGGCGCCGTTCCCAGCAGTTAGGCCTTTGTTACAGCACTACGTAGAAAAATTTGCGGAAGGATTTGGGCGTAAAGCCTTTTAAGATACAGCTGGTGCAAGAACTAAAGCCAGCCGACCTACCACAACGCCGAATTTTTGGTGAATGGGCTCTTGGAAAGCTGGCCGAGGATCCGCTTTTTTATCGAAAAATTGTGTTCAGCGATGAGGCTCATTTTTGGTTGAATGGGTACGTAAATAAGCAAAATTGCCGCATTTGGAGTGAAGATCAGCCAGAAGCATTGCAACAGCTACCAATGCATCCCGAAAAAGCCACTGTTTGGTGCGGTTTATGGGCCGGTGGCATTATTGGGCCATATTTCTTCAAAGATGATGCGAATCGCAGCGTTACTGTCAATGGTGAACGCTACCGAGCGATGATAACAAACTTTTTTTTGCCCGAAATGGAAGTTCTTGACTTGCATGATATGTGGTTTCAACAAGACAGTGCCACATGCCACACAGCACGCGAAACAATGGCGCAATTGCGAGGCGAGTTTGGTGAACAGTTAATTTCACGTTTCGGGCCGGTCAATTGGCCGCCTAGATCGTGCGATTTGACACCATTAGACTATTTTTTGTGGGGGTATGTCAAGGCTAATGTCTATAGGGACAAGCCCGCTTCGATTGACGCACTGGAAGCCAACATCCATGCATTCATTCGTGAGATACCGGCCGATATGTGTGAAAGAGTATGCCAAAATTGGACTCAGCGGATGGGCTACCTGAGACGCAGCCGCGGTCAACATTTGCATGAAATTATCTTTAAACATTAAATTGCGAGGTTCAAACTATCGATTCAAATAAATATTTCATTAATTTTTTCGAATTTTGTGTGTTTTTTTTTTTTTTAAAGTTCTAAACCTCTTAAAAAATCACCCATTATATTACTGTTATAGGGCAAAAGTAGGTCTCGCAATAATGCCTGTCTATCTATTAGATTACAGCCTAAACGGATGGATCGATTTTCTTTAAACTTCTTAAGCCGTTCCCATGACACGTCTTTTTCATTTTTTCAACTCAGAAATAACGGTACCTGCTCATAGAACCATTTATTAATTTCGACTTTCTCGAAAACGTTTTAACTGACACACATTACATATTTATCAATTTGTTCGAGGGTGGATCAATAAGTCCCAGAAAATTTATACTCAATAAGTCCCAGAAAATTTATACTTTTTACCTCAATCTCTAATTCAACAATAAGGTTGTAATACAAAATATTTCCAATGAATTTCCGGAAATTTTTATTCAAATCTGTTTAGCGGTCAAAAAATGTTCAACAAAATGGAAAAATCCTAATTTGAGTGCAAGTTTTTTCACCGATTTGTGACTGTGGATTAAACATGGATTCATCACCACACAGCAGAGACCAAAGAACAGTCTAAACAGTGGACTTCTCCAGGTGTATCCGAGGCAAAGAAATTCAAAGTGGGTTTATCGGCAAACAAGGTGTTGGCGACAGTTTTTTGGGATGCGTGAGGGGTTATCCATATCGATTACCTTGAGAAAGGTAAGATGATTACCGGAGCTTATTATGCTGGCTTGTTAAAGCGCTTCGACGCTGACTTAAAGAAAAAAAGAACCCATTTGGCAAGGAAAAAAAAATTCCTTTTCATCATGACAACGCTCCTGCGCACAAGTCCGCAGTCGCAATGGCAAAAATTGCATTATCCAGCTTATTCTCTGAATTTGGCCGCCTGCAACTACTTCCTATTTTCAAATATGAAGAAATGGCTCGGTGGGAAAAAAATTGGTTAGAATGCTGAGGTTATTCAAGAAAGAAATGCATATTTTGAGGCTTTTGAAAACCAAAAATTAAAAAATGTTGCATCAAGTGTATCGAGCTAAAAAGAGATTATGTCGAAAAATAAAGAGTGTTTCTTCATTTCATTTTCAAGGACTTATTGACCAACCCTTCTAAAAACATTATTTTCCAATTTAATAGTCAGTCAAATATCAGATGGTACTTCTTCTTCAAAAAAAGCAAACATTTCGTAGAGAAGTGCAAAAAATCATTTCCTGTGATTTCTAACCTGACCTATAATGAGTAGAAAATCACAACTTTTGAACGCTTCAAAAAACTGCGTGTGCCTTAAATATGATTTGATTTGTTGTCTGTGTTAATTCAACATTCTGTAAAAAAAAAGTCACAACTTCATAACCGCAGTTTTAAGATATTGAACAATGATTGTTTATTCAGCTCTAAACCTTTTTAAAAAATATTTGTTTGGATTAAAAAAAAACAATAAAAATATTCTTTTGAACATTTATAAAGGGGTTCATAATTTTTTTTAATTTAGTTTCCATTTGCATAACCATTTTACCGTATGTATCCAACCATATTTAGAATGTTGTATAAGAAATTAAATGGTATCCTTTTGTTTTTTAAACTTTTATTGAAAAACACAACTTCATTCTATTTAACATTTGAATATAACCACATACATTATAGAGAATTCAATTTTTAACAAAATTATGTTATTTTGTTTGTGTGAAACTAACGGTTCTTAAGTAAAGGCGGAAAACTTCTAATGCCCTCTTTTCCAAGATGGTGGTCAAATGGAGGGTAAGGGGTAACCAATGAAAAACCACGTAATCAAGTGTTAACTACAAGACCGTAAACCGCCTTTACCTCAGAAGCTTTTCAAATTTATATATTGCCAAAGTTTTTTCTGGTTTTTTTCATTGCATCATTATTACTGCGTTAAGTTTATAAAGTTATCAACATCACCTTTGCTTTTATATTAATTAATTCCTATCTTTAGCATAAGAAATTTAGACAAATTCTTAAATTCAAAACTTAACACTGACGTCTGATCTCTTTATAAAATAAAATGTCTATGTATTTCCAAATTCAGCCAGATTAAGTAGTAAAGAGAGAATAATGATTATTTTGTTTACACACAAATTATATCGATGTTTATTGACGTAGGTTGGTTGAAATGAACATTTGTTAGACCACTCTAACTCAAAAACCAATTTTGGTTCTTAGATATATGTTTGTACATTTATTATTATTTTCATACCACACTATTCAACACCCCGCACCTTGTCCCACTTAATTCACGGATATTAAACATTTTTTAGAAAAGATAGATAATAAAAATGAAAACACAACAAAAACTAACATGTTTTGCGATACAATCACTACACAAGGTGGAAAGTCTCTTCACAACTTGTGGATAGATTTTCCTCATTTTGTCCCTGCTGATACGTTTGTTCTCGGTGGATTCGGTGGTCGATGATGTTGACATATCTTCAACGCTTGGCAGACGCTGACGCCTCAGTACATGCGGAGACAGGATTTGAATAGACGGCGATGATAATGGACTAGGACTCACTGAACCACATTTCTGCCACGGGTCCAAGTGGAAACGTACAATTCGCATGGACTTTACAAAATTGTACACATTTCCGGAAATATGCAAATACAAAAAATCAACGAGAACTTAAATTCATTACCAGGATGAAGCTACTCTGGAAAGAAACTGATAACCATTCGTATGCCAGTGCGGTGTGAATCTCTTCCAAGCGAAACCCATTATATGCAACATCAAAAGTAGAAGCTGTAGTAGTAGCTTTATCTGGAAAAACTCGTTCGTGTCTTAGATTTTCTATCGGCCACAAAGACGACCAGTCGACCGAACAACCAATGCAACATTGAAAACAATTTAAAAATAAAAAGAAAAAAACAACCATACGATTCCTTGATGCTCCACATTTGGAGTTGGAGTTGAATGCGCGCTTTCCGCGTCACCGTAGTGACAACTTTCCACTTAAAAAAGTACTATATACTATTAATGAAACTTTAAATTGCGAACGAATTTTCTTGGAACTTGTTGAACGTTTACTGAACAAAAAAACGAACCTGATTAAGATACATTATGTGTGATTTCGTTTCAACTGAAACCGTTGGCCTCTTAAAGCTCTTTAATAACATCAGGGCTGTTGTTTTTGATATTTTGTATTGGTTGGTTTTTAGACTATTTTTGTATTTACAATGAAGTAGTCCTTATAAAGATGGTTGAATTATTCCTGCTTTCGATTAGATTATAGCTTAAAGCTATAAGTACAGACAGAATTATGTCGAAAATAAAAAGAAAATAACTTTTTTACAACTGAAGGTCCAATTCTTTTTGTATTTAATTTTTCAATTTCATTAGAAGACATCCCTGGTTGAGGTTTCAATTTTAAAAATGTTACCTGAACTGGATATGTTATAGCAGCAAACATCAATTTAAATATGATTTAAAATCCAATCCAAGTAACAACAGTTGCAAAAAGTTGTAACCGATGCAGTATGTGAGGTAGGTATGTACATAGTTGAACGTCATGATGATGAATGATGCACCGAATTAATTTACATTTTAAAATTGTTATGGATAGTATATCATTTTATTAGCAGAAAATTGATAAGAAAAAAATTATTAATAAAAAAAACATTATTAAAATTGTTCTTAAATTTTAAATTTTTTTACGAACCTTCATTTAAAATGCTTTTAAGGTAGTCAAATTTTGTATGTATCAAATATGAATAAACACAAACAATTAACTGTGCGAAACCCCTTTTGCGCGCAGAAAAATGTTGTAAGCCAGGTTTAAACTGTTATTGCTTCTTATTTTTACTAAACGAGCGAAGGTAGAGCCAAGTTACAAAACGGGATACAAATGACTCGAAAACGGCTATAACGATTTTGATTAAACTTCGTGCCTGTTATGTTTAAATTGGTTGTATTAAAACAGCATTTCATGTTTCTACCAAAAAAAAATCACTGAACGGAAATGGAGCTTAGACGTTAGAGAATGTGTTTTTTTAAGCTCGCGTTTTTGAAAAAAAATTATTGAAGAAAAAATATTTTAAATTATTTTTTTTCACACTTATTTAACCTGAATTAGGTGCTGTTTAAGCTTTTTTGTTCGATGCTCTTTTTAGTTTTTGTTCGCATAAAAAAAAATAATAATTGTATGATAATTTTATCTTATAAAGATCTTCAGTATTTTGTTGTTAATTTTTTTTTATAATTTTCAAATTTCTCAAAAACTAGAATACGTAAAAGCAACAAGAATATCAAATAATAAAATTTAGGTCAGGACTTAAATATAATTTCGGGAAAATATAATTTTGGAAAGATCTTTTCCTTTTCATTCCAATACACCACTGGGCTAACTTGCTATACAGAAATTCAATGTCGAAAGTGTTAAGTTTCATACTCTAATGTTTCATAACATATTGCATAACAAATACAAATACAAAAACATTATACAGCCGTCTCACACCCATAGAAATAACCTGCACAGAGAATTGGATCGCACAAACTTGCTCCCATAGTTAACGACTTTAATGCAGCTAGAAATTTTCAATGTATGTTTTTGGTTCAATAATGTACTGATGTCGTCAAAAATAGAATGTTAAGTGGTTAATAAATTAAAATATAATTTATTATAATTTTTTTATTTAAATAACTAAAAATACCATTTAAAATAACTGGAGGGTTTGATAAATAGAAATTTATGAAAAAAAAAATCCAAAATTGTTATGCAGATTTTCTTAAAAATTATTTTTTTATATATAAAAATTATATTTAAATTAATAATTCTTGAGTAACTGCCTTAAGGAAAAATTTCGAACGTGTTATTTTGGTTTTTTCGTCATCTCCTACATATTAACCACTTCATTTGTTGTGTGTGTCAAAAAAGATAAAATAACATTACTTTGAACCATTGCTGTACACCTTTAACGTCTAACCAAATTATAACTTATCGTGAGTATTTTATATACAGAAATGCTCAAGTTATTTGCGTCCTAGCTCTCGATTGAATTTTAAAAAAATATTCAATTTCTCTTTATGAAAATATTGGTACTTCAAAAAAAAGCAAGTGAATGATAAAATATTTTCTTTTTAATCTTGTATGGCGAAATAAGGACTTTCATGTTTTTTTCTAACTAATTCAAGAATTCCAAAAGCAACTTGAGACATTCGGTAAGACAGACAACAAACCATTCTACGGTCGTAGGGTCTTATCGCGTCAGTATGGGTGATCTTTATATCAATGCAAATTTATTTTGACAAAGTTTAGTTGTCGCACCGAATGTTTGGCGTTGATTTGGAATTGTCTTTAGACTATTTTGCCTTTTAAACTCAAATATTTCAATTTAAGCTAAACGCTTATGAGGTAGTTTTTCTTCGCGTTAAGTCTCACATAAATTTGTATGTTGAATTCAAATAATTTCAGCAAATAAAAAAGCGGCACTGCACTGTTCAAATGCTTGTCAAGCATGTGAGAGTGTATTCGTAAATTCTTTTTGACGTTGTCTTTCTTACTTTAACTTTTGAGGGGAAGTGACGGCGGTTGTAGTCCGATCTCGAAAATTATCTTTGTTGTTTTATCGTAAAATATAGTTTTTGCGAATTTTATTGTTTTATTTCATTTTATTTAGTTTTTATAAAATAGAAAATATTATTATGCCATCATCAAGCAATCAATCTCGAATATAAATTGTCAATGCTGTCTATCTGATTAAAAAAAAAATTAAAAACATTTTGATTTTTCTTCAAGCATACACACAATGTATAGTTGTTTTTGTTTGTTGTTTTAATTCATTTTATTTAGTTTTTATAAAAAAAAAATATTATTATGCCATCATCAAGCAATCAATCTCGAATATAAATTGTCAATGCTGTCTATCTGATTGAAGAAAAATCAAAACACTTTGATTTTTCTTCAAGCATTGACAATTCTGTATACTTGTTTCATTTGACCTAATACACTCTTACATGCATGACAGTCATTTGAGCAATGTAGTATATGCCGCTTAACGGTGTTCATTTCTAAAAAACAAAACTAAACATACATACCACTTTTTCAAACATTTTAATTTTCGAACTAATTACATTTTGTATGCAAGTTATGTAATTCTTCAAATAACATCAACAGACTTTGATACAAACAAATCAATAAAAATACCAAACGAGCAATATTGTATTTTGATTAAAGAAGATATTACGAGTACTTCCTTACTGCTTATCGTTTATCAACTTTTCTCGCTGCTTTGAAATTCAAGAAATGCAGTAATAATTGACTACATATGTATATGTTGTGCTCTTGATCCGGTTTGTGAAAAAAACTGGACTGAAAGGGAATATGCACGACACACACACACATCGAGCCCTAACCGCCATTTTATCGTAAGCGACATTTTTAACAAAATCAAGATTATTTTGGAATTTGATAGGTAATACTATTATGCATCTATCTACATCATTAGTTTTCCAATCAAACTTATTAAAAAAAAGTTACAGAGAAAAGAAAATTTATCGTAAGCGACACTTATATTTTCTGTTAACAGCTAAATATCGCAAATGCCATAGATAGTTTTAGCTATTTAATCAACTTTGCTTTATTGTTGACCAAAGTGCTTTTTTATCTGTTTACATAAATGTTGGATCCAAAGGGGGAGGGGGGGTGTTCAAAGGGGTTATTATCCCCCTGTGAGATTCGATTTTTGTTTTTGTATGTGAGTTGTGTTAAGTTAGGAATTGAAGCTAGAGCACTTATGGTCATGACCCCTCTGGGGTTTTTTGACCTTTGTTCTGTATTCATCTCGGAATTCTTTAGAGTTCCTTGCAAATGTTTCTATTTGAGCTTCTTCCCCGCGCCCAGCCAAGAGGCAGAGTCAAAGTAAGAAATAATTTTATTGAATTGGAAAATCGATGTTTTTCATATTTAATTTCGGGTTTTATTGGCCAAAAACGTTTTAATTCATATTTTGGGTATTTCTATCTGCAATATTATTTGTTACGCGATGAAGCAACATGTTCTAAAGTCCCTTTAAGAAACTTTGATAGATTCAAAAATTTCTACAAACCACGAATATTTTGACTTTTTATTTTTTTGTTTCGAAAACAGTTGTTTTATGGCACTAGGGTGATGCTTGGAATGAAATACTAACAGAATTTCAAAATATAGGTACTTCGTCTAATGTTTATTCAAGCCAGTATAGTTTGACTTCCATGTACGAATAGCTTAGATGGTGATGGATCGAAAAGGCTTTGAAAAATCCCAAGATTTGAATTTGTATTTAATCCTCCGGAAGAAGGCGTTGTTGGCATTTTTAAGTGACTTTTTGAGCTTAATACCTGCTCTTTGTTCATATAAATAAAATAATAATTGTTCTTTCCATATCTATAAAGACGTAACCTATCAAATATTATGTCGATAGTTATTGATAGACATATGAGTGTTTTTTATAATACAAATTCTATATACTACTGAAATACATCAGCCAAGTAGAAGACTTAGCATTATTTAATTGGACTTGTTGAATTATTGATTCAATATAGCTTTTAACGGCCTTTAGTCCATAAAAATTGGCGTTTCGTCCCGGCGTTCTCACTTGGACTCTTCAGTTGACAGTGAGGGCCTTGTCAAGACGCAATTTTTATTAAGTTCAGTCCAGCTTACATCAATTTTACAGCGAAAATCGAATGTGAACTATATCCAACCCAATTAGAATTTCTAATCAAGAATTGTTGGAAATTTTGTTACCCGTGGCCTGGCATTGTTAACATATGAGTGTTTTTTATAATACAAATTCTATATACTACTGAAATACATCAGCCAAGTAGAAGACTTAGCATTATTTAATTGGACTTGTTGAATTATTGATTCAATATAGCTTTTAACGGCCTTTAGTCCATAAAAATTGGCGTTTCGTCCCGGCGTTCTCACTTGGACTCTTCAGTTGACAGTGAGGGCCTTGTCAAGACGCAATTTTTATTAAGTTCAGTCCAGCTTACATCAATTTTACAGCGAAAATCGAATGTGAACTATATCCAACCCAACAATTCTTGATTAGAAATTCTAATTGGGTTGGATATAGTTCACATTCGATTTTCGCTGTAAAATTGATGTAAGCTGGACTGAACTTAATAAAAATTGCGTCTTGACAAGGCCCTCACTGTCAACTGAAGAGTCCAAGTGAGAACGCCGGGACGAAACGCCAATTTTTATGGACTAAAGGCCGTTAAAAGCTATATTGAATCAATAATTCAACAAGTCCAATTAAATAATGCTAAGTCTTCTACTTGGCTGATGTATTTCAGTAGTATATAGAATTTGTATTATAAAAAACACTCATATGTTAACAATGCCAGGCCACGGGTAACAAAATTTCCAACAATTCTTGATTAGAAATTCTAATTGGGTTGGATATAGTTCACATTCGATTTTCGCTGTAAAATTGATGTAAGCTGGACTGAACTTAATAAAAATTGCGTCTTGACAAGGCCCTCACTGTCAACTGAAGAGTCCAAGTGAGAACGCCGGGACGAAACGCCAATTTTTATGGACTAAAGGCCGTTAAAAGCTATATTGAATCAGTTATTGATAGACAACACATCAAGTAATAATGTAAGTGAATACAGACTATGAATGGTCCAATGGCAGAGAATCCATCAATAGTTCCACACAGAAACAATTAGGGAGATAATAGCAAAATGTGATCAAGATAGTTCCAAACATCAAACAATTTTAAAATATACTCGCTAAGCTAAGAATACTCCCTAAGCTACATATTTGTTTATGTAACTACAGCAGAAAGTCCTTCTCTAAGCTAAGTCGGTTAAAAATTAGTTCAGGTCTTCAATGGTAGACAGGTTTAGCACTTATGCATTTGTCAACAAAGATGTGTCACTATCACTAGACGTAGAAGAAGTTATTGATCGGTTCATAAAACAAAAATGAAAAATCAATTTCGTGCTTTAAGAAAAAGTATAAACCCATATTACATATGAATGTATATTACTTTTGTTTCTTGTTTCAAACATCCTGTTTTTTTTATTATACCTACTGTGTTTACTACTTGTTACTTTACATTTATTGCTTAGTTTCGAAAAGCTGTATTTTGGAAACATAAATTGGTGTTAAATTGAAGAAAATTTTGTTTTTCATAAAAATACCTTTTTTTTGCTATTTTTAAATTGATCGTAAAAAAACTTGATCATGAGCTAGTAAAAAGTGAACGCCAAAAGTATCGTAAACGCCAAAAAAAACGTAAATTTGACAACAGCAGAATGTTGTTTATATTCACTTTATTCCATTTGCAAAAATATAACGAAATACTGAAAATCAACTCGTTCCGTTTTGCAATTTAGGAGAAAAACAAACAAATGTGTTTCCTGTAAAATTAACATTTTGTCGCTTCCGATAAATTGGCGGCTAGGGCTCGACATGTACCCAGCCTTGTACTCAAGACCGTTATATTTGCCATGTAAAGTTATGTAGATATATTATGTATGTATGATAACAATTATAAAGTATGGGAAACAGAGGTGACTTTAAACAAAACTCAAAAGAACTTATCTTGTTCAATTGATTTTTCCATTTTAATTGTAAATATTTCCTCAAAGAGATGTCTTAGCCATGGTCCACGAACCGCATGCAGATAAATGGTTCATAATTTCGTGGACTACTAGTGTTATACCTACAAGAGAACTGTAGTTTTAAACTTTATCGCCATTAAAATACATATTTTGCATTCCGAAACACTGAAGCTTAGTATGCTAAACTTTTCCAACTGACACGAGAATCGCGTAGGATTTTATATTGTGGTATATAAAAGTAAATTATAGTAAAAGTTTTAATACTCACTTTTCCTTTAATCAGTGCTTGCACGACAATAACTTGTGCCGCACGATGCACTTCTTGGATTTCACCAGGAATCGGATGACCAACACCTGGATCGAACCATACCAAATCGCCTTCGACCCAGTCCATGGTTGTGACTTCTTTGGACTGTTCCCTTAACGTATATTGGTGTATTTATGTTGTTGTTTTGTTTTTTTTGTTTGTGAAGTTTTAAAGTTGATCGAACATTGATGAAGATTTAGTCTTTTCATTCGTTGCTCCTTTTAGTTTATAAAGTTTATACAAATACTGTGAAGGCTCATCATTGCTAAAATAAGAAATAAAAAAAATTAATAATGATAAATAAACAAAGTTTCATCAATAATTGTATATTTTTTACATTCAAAAATAAAGTGATGTAATTTGTGTTGAAATAATTATACTTAACTAGAGCTATACAAAAAAAAAAAACATTTTACTAACATACTACATACATTTAAAATGAACGTAATGCAATCTTTTAAAATTTCGTTTTCTATAATCTTTCTAAATCATTATAATAGTAAGGGAGGCGACCATAAGATTACCTATCTCATCGGAAGACCGAAAATAATAGTTACCAATCGGTAGTACTTTTCGTAACATTCACAAAACCACTGATCGGGCGAGCGTTTTCAGGGAATTTTAGACGGGAAATGGTCACTTCCGGTACGGTTTTTTGATCACTACCTATCACATCAGGGCCACGAAAAAAGGGATTCTAAAACTGTTGGACCGACTCGATGCAAAACTATCTCATCGGGAAATGGGTAATATTGGTATAAAGGTATGACTGCAATCTTTACAAATCCACTGGTCGGGCAAGCTTTTATAGGGAATAACCTATTGCCCGACCACTTTAAAGGAAATTAATCAATTTTTTCTTGTTAATATTTTGAAGTTAAAAAAATTAACTTACTGTTGTCTAACTTATATTAAATTAGTATAAGATCTTAGTTTATTGTGTTCCATAACATTTTAAAAAAAAGTTAAGCCAACAACACTCTTTTACTACTATTTATTTCGCATTTTTTTACGATTTTTGCCTTTTTTTAATGAAAAAACACTATTGAATAACATTGTGAACTGGGTAAACTGAATAGATTTGTAAACTTCAATTTTTCAAGTAATCCCAATTAAAGAAGAGCTTGAAATTTATACACAATAATTTAGTTACCACCTTACCCTCTAGATTTACTGTTTTTTTTTTATAAAATGAAACAAGCAACAGATTTTTTCTTCAAATATATGCATACATTCATTTTTCAGCAAATATTTTCATTTTTTTTCAAAATCAACAGATTATGATTCAAGAATAACAATAGGTATTTATATACATATGTATGTAGTATCTACAAAACAAACAAAATTATGTTAAACTAAAAATTGTCGTCATCAGTGTCTTGTTAACAAAGGAAATCTGTGTCTTCATCATCTTCATTTAGAACAATGACCCCGAGTAATAAACGAAATTTGAGTCGAATCTAGCGTAAATTCAACTTCCTTATAGGGGTCGAACTCGACTTTAGACTTAATTTAACTTTCGATTCGTTCACTACTCAGGGCCAATATCTTATCGCCATTAAGTGGTGTTGGTTCTCCTTCAAACCAAAGAAGCAGAAGCCTTTAATTTTCGTAGAATCCAGCCAAAATCTTCTGCTCTAGTTCTTACACAAACAGATTCAGTTGCATTTGTCCACATTGAACTAATAAAAACAGTTCTTTTTTTATTTTCTGGAATAGTGATTTAAAGCATGTTGGGATCTGCAAAACTTTTCATGCATTTGAAAAAAAATCCCAGAGAATTGTTTTTCGTGGCATAAATATATTTACTCAACTCTCGCTAAATTAACATTGCTACAATTTTTCACGCCATACATTTGTAATTTAAAGTTTTGAATTATTTCAGCGTCAACATCATTCAAATTTTCACTCTGACTTCTACTTGGTGCTGTAAAAATGCTGTTTGAAAGTGTTTATTTTTTTCCAATAAGTTAAGTGGTTTAGCTTTTCCTTTTATAAAAAAAAATAACAAATAACAACACAAATAATTCGTTAATATTATTTAAGGGAGTAAAGACCTATCTCCAATTTTGACATCATTTATCGGGGATTTTAAAAAAGTCTTACTTTGGTATACCCTGACCCATGTTAACGTTAATTGCGCTGTTAGTTCTAATGCCTTTGTAACTGCGTTTAAATAAATTTGATATTTTGTCTCAGTCCAGTTTTAAGCTTGTTCCATTTTTCCTGTCCATGCTAATTTTTTGACTTTGTGGTCAATTTTCGCCAGAAAATGCGTAATCAACATAATGTTTTAATATTGTTTGAAATGTACAGTGGATCACAGCTTATTTGATACAGTACCTGGTGTAAATTTAAAGTTTCAATATTTTGCAAACCAGAAAGGCTATTCACAAAATTTTATTTTTATTTTGAAGAAAACTTATGCACTTCAACACAGATCAACAATTTATTTAAATAAATTGGTTATTAACATTATAACAATAAAAAACTAAAACCATAGCAGTGTTTTTAGTTTTTTTTTTTTGATACAGCATGAACAAACAGTCTTAGAAATATCCAAACATTTTTGGTTTCATGCCATTTTAAATATTTTTCGTGGTATTCTTTGGACTTTTAAGAGCCTTGAAACCTTTTGGCATGAAATTACCAAGTTTATTTGTGATCTCTGGGGTTATTTTCAGCTATTGTTCCGAAAGTGCATTTTTCAGGTCATTTTTGTGTTTTCGAACATTGTTCTGCAACAAAGGTCAACAGTTTTCGATCACACTCATTCCAGGTGACAGTCCTGGAAGTTTCCATCAAATAAGGCCAATTCTAAATTAGCCAGGTATGCATAATTCCTGACTTGTTCTTTGAGTCATTATCCTGGTAAAAACGGTAATTTTGATAAATACCCAACTTTTCGAAACTTTAGGTCAATATTTTTTTAAATGTCAGTTAGGTACATATTCTGTCCATCGTCCCCTCCATGAATTCCACAATTTCCCGCGTCGGCTGCAGACATATAGTAGGCCTATACCATAACGCTTTTTCCGTAATCATTCACTGTTGCTTTCAGGTTATCTGTTGTGAGCTCTGGTTTTTGCTTCCGCCATAAGTAAGACAACCTCACAGAGCCAAAAATATTGAAATTAGAATAATCTGGCTCTGACCGGTTGTCTTACGTCTGGTGGAAGCCTATTTGGCTTAGATTACAAATGTATGATGTGAAAAATTGTAGCAACTTTAATTCAGCGAGAGTTCAGATGTTAAAAAATATTTATGCCAAGCATGAAAAGTTTTGACTTAAGTTAAATCCCAACATGCTTTAAATCACTTTTCCAGAAAATAAAAAAGAACTGTTTTTATTAGTTCAATGTGGACAAATGCAACTGAATCTGTTTGTGTAAGAACTAGAGCAGACAATTTTGGCTGGATTTTAAGAAAATTAAAGGCTTCTGCCTCTTTGGTTTGAAGGAGAACCAACACCACTTAATGGCGATAAGATATTGGCCCTGAGTAGTGAACGAATCGAAAGTTATATTAAGTCTAAAGTCGAGTTCGACCCCTATAAAAAAGTTGAATTTACGCTAGATTCGACTAAAATTTCGTTTATTACTCGGGGTCATTGTTTTAAATGAAGATGATGAAGACACAGATTTCCTTTATTAACAAGATTCTGATGACGACAATTTTTAGTTTAATATAATTTTGTTTGTTTTGTACTACATATGTATATAAATTATTGTTATTCCTGCATCATAATCTGTTGATTTTGAAAAGAAGAAATCGAAAATATTTGCTGAAAAATGAATGTATGCATATATTTGAAGACAAAATCTCTTTATTTGTTTCATTTTATAAAAAAAATAGTAAATCTAGAGGGTAAGGTGGTAACTAAATTATTGTGTTTAAATTTCAAGCTCTTCTTTAATTGGGATTACTTGAAAAATTGAAATACACAAATCTATTTAGTTTACCCAGTTCACAATGTTATTCAATAGTGTTTTTTCATTAAAAAAAAAGGCAAAAAACGTAAAAAATGCGAAATGAATTGTTTAAAAAGAGTGTTGTTGGCTTAACTTTTGTTTTAATGTTAAGGAACAAATTAATGTAAGATGTTATACTAATTTAATATAAGTTAGACAACAGTAAGTTAATTTTTTTAACTTCAAAAGATTAACAAGAAAAAATTGATTAATTTCCTTTAAAGTGGTCGGGCAATAGGTTATTTCCTATAAAAGTTTGCCCGACCAGTGGATTTGCGAAGAGGGCAGACGTACCTTTCATTTGATACCAATATTACCCATTTCCCGATGAGATAGTTTTGCATCAAAAAATATTTTTTTGAGTCGGTCGGGCAAGCATTTATTTCCAGATTTTTTTCGCCCGACCAACAGTTATAGAATCTATAGGCAACACTCTTACTACTAGCAATAAGTGTTTTCATGGCCCTGATGGGATAGGTAGTGATCAAAAAACCGTACCGGAAGTGACCCTTTCCCGTCTAAAATTCCCCGAAAAAGTTCGGCCGAACAGTGGTTTTGTGAATGTTACGAAAAGTACTACCGATTGGTAACCATTATTTTCGGTCTCCCGATGAGACTATAATAGCGTGGGCCGCGCTTCATGCTTAAACTAATGGTATATTAAGACACAGTTTTCTTTCTAATATGTCAGCGGCCATCAGAAACACACTCAAATATAAGGAAACTGATAGGAAAGGAAAAATATGTTTTATCTGCCTCATTACAAAGTAAGTTAGGCTTTGAAGGATTAGACTTTTGATAAAAAAAATTGATAAAATCTCTATACCATTTAAATTAAAACAGAAAGTTTCGATAATTTTTTTTGGTTTACAAATGTTTTAGTTTAAGTAGTTAGTAATGTAGTTCGATTCTACAATAAAATGTTAGAATTCGTAAAATTTCGATTAGCTAATTTAAAAATTAAATAAAACAGCGCTTATCGGAGATTCTTTAGCAAAGAGTCGGAAGTACTAACATTTGATCCTTCTGTCATGCATATTAGCACTGAAAACAACTTTCGAATGGATTCAAAAGTAGAAGAAAAGTTACGAAGTAGGCCTCTTGGTACACTGGGTCGTATACGCACTTTTTTGTTAATAGATATTATTAAAATTAAATTAAATTCACGGCTAGATCGCACGAATTTCTTGTTTGTTGTAAAAACTATGATGTGTATCGTATTGGTTCAAAAACGTAATGCATTAGAGCAAAAGAAGTGTGAACAAATTCGAAAAACAATTGATTTTTCTTTGTCTTTTTTTTAATAATTTTTAAAAGATAATCGGCAGATATTGTATGGTGCTTTGCTGAAAGACCAAAATTCATGAATTAAGTATCCAATGGAATCCTCCGTAGGAATTTTTAAATATTTAAGCTTGAATTTGGAAATTTCAAAAACAGTCACCCCTATTGCGAATTTCGTATTATTAAGTCGTATTTGGTCGTATGTTGGGCATGTAGTTTCCTTAATGGTAAAATGTAATCTTTTTTGGTGAAAATCTTTAAAGAATTTATGAATAGAGAGATATATTCCGATGGTGGTATTTAAACTTAACAGTATCATCATAAAAAAAAGACATGGCGAAAAGAACAATTTTGCGCCATGTCTTTTGATAAATGTGTTGTTGAGTTAAAATACCAGGATCACAAAGTCTCTAATCGTAAATTCTCAAAACCTTTGCACCAACAAAATTGATACTTTACCATTAAGGAAACCTTAAACCCAACATACGACGAAATACGACTTAATAATACGAATTTCGTAACTGGGGTGAGTATTTCAGTTTTGTTTTTAAGAAATAACCAACTTTTACTAGTTAAGATCTATAAGAAAGTGATATTGGTAGTGAGACGGTTTCAAAACCTTCTGGAAGGATAAGGATGAGGGCCGTAGAGGCACAGCACTTTACGTAAGAAAGAACATTTCCCTTAGCACCAGTGAAATCACCATCACAGGCCTACTCACGAGCGAAGCCACAGCCGTCAACATTAAACTGGGAAGAGAGGAGACCATCACCGTCATCAGTGTCTACTTCAAATGCCATTCCAGAATGCGAAATATTCTTAGCGACCTTCACGTCTTCAACGGCATCCTCGAGGGAAGCACCTACGGACTCATCGGTTTCAACGCAAGGCATCACCTGTGACAGGATACCACTACCTCACCCGAAGGCAAGGCGGTTGCTGACTGGCTGTCCACCAACAGCAGCCAGCACTCTTTGGTGGTCGTCTCTCAGTCCAAACCAACCTATCCAAGAACACCATCAACATTAGATTTTTTCTTGCTACTTCTAATTTTATTCATTTACTTCCAGAGATCAGCAGCTACACCTGTGCAGTAATTCCCAGCGACTCGGACCACGAATCAGTTCAACTCAGCGTGAAGCTCCAACAACCAATCTTCTTAGTGACAGAGCCGCCCAAACAACAGACTGCAACGAGAAGTTGAAGAAGCACTAACTCTGCCACTCGAAATTGATACAGCCATTAACTGCCTGGAATAAGCTGTTTCCAATGCTGTGGACAAGCAAAAGACTCCGAAGACGTCAAAGGACAGATACCTACCTACTTATATAGGAAATCTATATGCTCACAGACAACGGCTGAGAAAACGCTTGCAGAAAATCTACCAGCGTGAATACAACACCAATAACAGCAATTATCAGACAGTTTGGAGTGAACTGCAGTCGATCAAACCTGGACCTGATGCCTTCAGAAACATCAACTTTCTGATTAGACAGAAGTCACCGATGGCATAAACAATAGTGACCGGACCGACAAAGGAGACGTTACTTCTACTGAGGAAGATGTCGAAGCATTTCCGCCCATTTCGAAAGGAAATTCACGCCCCAACCATCTGACGACCCAGTCTTCCTTGATGAAGTGCAAGCATCGATCCAACAGACCTTGCTGCCAAACTTGAGCAGAGCATCATTGTCCGACTACAATCTTACAAGTGACCCGCAAATCTGAGCACCGCAGAAGAGATTGCAGAAATAATCAATAGCTGCAAGCCGAAGAAGTCATCAGAATCAGAATATCCAACTTTATCCTAAAGAGGCTCCCAAACACAGTGAAGATCCTTTTAGCCATCATTTTCAACAACTGAATCAATAACAGCTACTTCCCCCAAAAATGTAAAACTGCAAAGATCGTGGCGATTCCAAAGAAAGGTGCACTGAATATGATCTCCAACTATAGGCCGGTATCCCTCCTCAGTAACCTTAGTAAGCTATTGGAAGAGCTAATACTCAGGAAGATCAAGACGTTCTGCAGTGAAAACAGCATTATCCCAGACATGCAATTTGGATTACGGCAAAAGCATTCTACTCTTCATCCGCTACTCAAGCTCCAACACGACATAACATTAGCGCTTAACAGTCGCCGAGTAACCGTTGGATGCTTTCTGGATGTCGACAGTGTGTGGATAGAAGCCCTTATCCACAAACTTTACATACTAGGCTTCTCTTTAGCACTAATTCAAATAATTTTTTCTTTTCTTTCTTCCAGGAACACCTTTGTGCAACTGGAAAAATGTAAATCAACAGTGAAAACCATCAGAGCTGGAGTCGCCCAAGGATCGAAACTCGGACCTCTACTATACAACATCATGACATCTGACCAACCCATCTCAAGTGTTTGCGAGAACCTACTGTTCACCGACGAGTCGCTGACATATACCACATCCATATCACCAGGATAGGATACATTTTCAACACCCCATATGTGCCAACAAATTTGTAAAACCAATATATATCTAGTTTTTTAAGATAAACCTAAGTCAAATTGTAAATATATGTTCAATAAATAACCTTGAACCTTGATATTGGTAGTAAAAGACAGGTATTTTTCAAACCTTATGTCTTTCTTTTAAATGGCACCTGAATGACATGGCAATACTTAGAAATCATACATGGATTGGAAAAAATTGAATCACCTTTAAGTTTAATCGTTTTTCTTATTATACATATCAAATCATTGCACACTTTGATCGTAATTGGATATCTGATCAAAACTGCAAATTATTTCAAGAAAGCAAAACTTGCCATATACATAGAAACATACAAAGTTCCAATGCATTAGAATTAAAAAAAAAAGTTTTATGAGCTAAAACCACAAAAGAAAACATTTTTTACATATTGGTTAATAATAAGCTTACTAAAAAAAGGAGAGCAGCAACAGACAAAAAAATTGATGGTAATGGCAAAAAAATAACAGAAAAGTGTTAAACTATTGGGCTTTCCACGAAAGAAAACATTTTTTACATATTGGTTAACAATAAGCTTACTAAAAAATGGAGAGCAGCAACAGACAAAAAATTGATGGGAATGACAAAAAAATAACAGGAATGTGTGAAACTATTGGGCTTTCCTTACTTAACGGTCGCTCCAAAAGCGATAAAGAAGGGCACCTAACTTTTATAGGGGTACTGCATGCTCAACGATTGATTACTGTTTTACCAAAGGAATTTGTCCTCAAAATGTCCATGACTTCGAAGTGAAGAAGCTAACTCAATCCGATCACCTACCAATATCCGTAACCATAAAATTGGACCCCCAAAGTGGCACCCTTTATGAGGCAAAAAAGTCTTTGCTCCCAAAACTGCAGGGGAAAGACGGGAATAAACAAAAATATACTGCAAATCTAAACCACGAACTATACCTGGTGGACCGAAGCAGTATCGAACCAGCAAGTGAAATGGATATTCTTATAGTTTGTATATCCGAAGCTGCTAGACCACTCCAGTCAAGAGCTAGAGGCAACGGAAACCAACCTTGGTATGACTGGGAATGTGAAGCAGCCAGGAAAAAATCTTTTGCTTTCCTGCGACTACTAAGTAAAGAAGGCTCCAACTTTGCGAAACATATGCACCAAGAAGCCAACAAAATATAAAAAGTTATCTGTTTACAGAAACAAAAAGCCCACATGGCAGAACTGGCTTCGATGCTGTAGAGCATTCTGGAAAATCGCTAAAACGCTAAATGGCTTAGCCTTTGGAAAAAGCATACAAGTTGAAACTCCAGTGCTAGCGGAATACTTCAAAAACCTGCTGAACACATCACTTAACGAGGACTCCATACAGTATGCAGTCCCTTTTTTGGAATGTAAAGCACTAGACCACCCTATTACTCAATTGGATGTAACAAGAGTCATAAATCAGTGTAGTTTAAACAAAGCCCCAGGCGAAGACCGTATTCCTTATGAATTTTTCAAAAATGCGACGGATGCTTTTCTTAAAGAACTCGTGAAATGTTTTAATTTTCTCTTTAATACTGGAGAAGTTCCTTCAAGTTTCAAAAAGAACATATTTTTTCCAATTCTTAAGAAAAGTGACCCCAAGGAGCCGAGTAATTACAGAGGGATATCCTTCCTTAACACAGTCATACAAATATTTACCGGTATTTTGTTGGAAAGACTATCAAATTGGGTGCGGGAAAACAATTAACTGAGTGAATACCAAGCTGGTTTTCGGAAGGAGTATTCAACTGTAGACAAAATCTTTTCCCTCACAAGCATCGCGCGAACATACTTGAATAATGAAAAAAAGCTGTACGCATTCTTTGTGGATTTTAAGGCGGCATTCGATACCATTAACAGAAAAGCCTTATTATTTAAGCTTAGTAACCTAGGTATGTCAATGAAAATGCTTAAAGTACTGCAATCATTCTACAATGGAAACCTTACTGCTATTTGGGACGGAAATATCTTATCCGAATGGTTTCAAACGGGAACAGAAGTAAAGCAGGGTTGCCTTCTCAGCCCTCTATTATTTTCATTATTTTTGGCTGACCTAACAGACTTTCTAACGGGGGGAATATCATTTGCTGGGCTGACTATAAAACTTTTGCTTTACGCTAATGATATTGTCATACTGGCGGAAAGTCCAAATGGGATGCAACTAATGATAAATCAACTGCATAAATATTGCACTACGTGGAATTTGCAGCTGAATACTGGAAAATAAAAAATCATGATCTTTCGAAATGGAACAGGAAGATACGCTAGAAATGAGAAATGGTAAGACAAAGAGTATCTTTACCTCGGAACCCTCATTACCCTACAGCTGTCATTTAGGAAACACCTTCAGAAAAAACTAACTGAAGCCAAACGTGCGATAAATTGTAGCTGGAAAGAAGTCCTTAGCAGAAAATATATCACTCCAAGTGCAAAGTATGGGATTTTCGAAGCAGTGATGAGATCTATAATGTGGTATGCCGCACAAGTTTGGGGCATATACCAATTCGAAGAAGCCGAGAAGCTGCTAAGATACTTCCTCAAAAGAATATTTAGACTGCCATTTAACACCCCAAATTACATGTTACATTTGGAGACTGGCCTCCCGCCATTACTCATTTACACACTCAGAATGCACTTCGCATATATTCGGAAAGTCATGACACAATCTACAAATCGTCTCACATATAAAACTGCCATATACCTTCAAATCAGAAACATACAACTTTGCAGAGAATGGTCGAGACTCGGAAGAGAGCATAATGGTAGTTTATTGGATGAAAACGATTGCGTCTCAGTAATAAGTCTGCACGATCTGATCAAGAAAATTGAAGATTGCTATCGAGACAAGTTTCGGATGGAAAGCCAAGAGAGACATTCCAGGCAAACTTACAAGCTACTAACCCATGACCTCGGAACCGACAGCAATTCCCACGACAATTATAACCTTGATATGATATCCACCATATTCAAAGCCAGAGGCGAACTTTTACCCCTTAACTACCTGCCACATAGGATTGATGCAGTTTGTGCAGCCTGAGATCAATTGAAGATATTCACCACTTTATTGGAATATGCCGGTGCTCAAGGCGATACGAATATCAGTCTCGGGAAAAAGAACGCTATCAGATGACGAAACGATAGGAATATTGAATGGTGGAAACTGGAACTTTCTTTACAATTATATAAAAACTGCAATAACTTATCGGCAACAAATAATAAATGAAGCATTTTAAATAAATCTGTATAACTGAATGTGATTATCTAAATCTACGAACTTACAATTTTGAATTAAGAAAACACTCTCTTTTTCGGCTGACGGCAAAAGCCAATGCTTACTGTGAACAATGTAAAATTTGAAATGAAGAACAAAAACAATAAAATCACAATTACTACCTACTACTAACAAAAAATTTCTTTTTCTTAAATGGCCTGAGCCGTTTTTTTATTTGAATACCTTGCGCGAACATTAAATAATATAAGAAGTTTAAAATCAATCGCCCTAAGTAATAAACGAATTAAAGAGTCGAATCTTGGTTAAATTCGATTTTGTCGTATGGGATAATCTCGACTTTAGGCTAAATTCGACTCTAAATTCTCTAAGGGCCAATCATTTCTTTCCATGACTTAATTTTGTTTATACAAAAATTTAGACCATTAATTTTGATAGAAAATCTTATTTCCTATAACTAGTGTTAATAATGAAGAAGAAAAAAATTTAGTATTAAAATTACTTCTGCTATAAGAACAGGTAAACATCGACCAAAATTTGTGTCTTAGTAGGACATGACAAATAACATGAAGAACCTACTGTCATATCTAGTTGAAATTCATTTATTATAGTATTCGAGGTCACTTGTACTTTTTTATTGAATTAGATATAAGTGGTTGTTGTTCATTCAAAACCTTCAATGTTAGATATAGTGTTGTTAAGTAAAATGCTCAATTTTTTTTTATTTCGCAAACATTGATCGTCAAGACGTCAAGTCATCTTAATGTTAGAATTTGTGCAATTCTTTAATATAAACATAAATTAAAATTGAGCAATGCCAACAAAAAGAGATATTTTATTTATTTAATTAATTAATTAATTTTTTTTTTCAATATCCTGTCTTGGCGTGGACCACATTCATAATCCGGCGCAGCATGCCACATTGTGATAAGTTATACATACCTATCAATTAAACTCTATCAAATATATAAATACACATTTAACTACATGTCAAAACTGTGTTTACTATATAATGTACCTTCACTCTACGATTCCAGTGTACAATGCTCTTACTGACCTTGTTTTTTGCAAGCAAAGTTAAATTAAAAATACGACAGGCTTTAAGCAGGCCAATATGCACCTAGCTCTCATGATAAGAATCTGACTTTCAGTTCTAAAAGTTTAATTTTTATTTAATTACACTACTTGTTTGTAGGGTTTATCCATGACATATTTCAATTTTTCTTATTTCAATTCTAGGTCTGTTATAATTTTCTTTTCAAATGATGTGAATCGTGCAATCAAAGATGAAATTTGTTAAAAGGTCTTTATTTACTGTTTAAATAATATTAAATTTATATGAAAAAACGACCATTAAACTCAATGCTCTCTAAAACGTTAGTTCAACAACAACCACGTTTTATATAGATTTCTTTTTAGAATCCATACTTTCTCCAAAATGCAACGTGGTACGCATTTTTGATACATACCTTCAACATTTTGCCTTTACCTACTAAAAACGATTTAAACTCTTTTTGAGAGGTATCTCTCTCCTCTCTCTAACTCTTAAACCATGAAATTTTTTACCATTTGATCACGTTCCACCATTAGATCGAGCCAGCGACGACCGACACGGGGAAAAGTGTAAATTGAATTATCATTATACTCAAATAAAAACCACAACTCAAATTATGACTGGATAAAGCCGCACAGAAATAGAAATTTTCCGCACCTGTCGCTGGCGCTATTTTCTTAGAGAGATAGGTTAAGCAGTTAAATAAATACCTGAAATTTATGTATTAATTTGTCTGCTATAGATACCTACTAATTGAAAAAAAAAGACGACAGTGCGAGGTCATTTAAATACAGTTACCATCATAAGCACAGACAATGCAATCTAGATCAATACTTGTACTTAAAGGTGAAAGCTAAAGTAGGTACATACTTCGAATTTCTGGGAATCGTGAAAGCTAAAAAAAGATCAACAACCAGGTCACACGTACTATTTTTCCGGGCTGGAGCTAATTGATTATGTCTACTCCGTCCATTTTTTGCATTCTCTAATCCACATAATTTGACACCGGTATTGATTTTACCACAAAGAAGAATTTCTTTAAAAATCAAAATATTGAAGATGTTATACCTTCATTAAATATCTGCCTTAAGATATACGTTTGGTAATTTATTACGACATAGATTATGGTGGTTATAGTGATTAAGATTTGTTCATTCATTTTTTATGAATGAATGTTCATTGTTGAACCCTAAAGGGCCGGTCATGTATCGAATGTTAAAGTCATAGGTATAAATTGCACTTAAAATATTTTTTTTTAGCACCGGTATGTTCAGTAGCAGATGCTTACGCAAAATAATCATCTTCTTAAGGCCCCTCAGATTCTTGAAATTTTGATATACATGTATTGAAATACATTCTAAGGAAGAACATGAACGCAGCAAGTAAAATAATAATATTATTTTACCTTCTGTGTTAATATTATTCAAGATTTCTTTTCGTGAAATTTGTGGTCAAGTAGAAATTTATTTTTAACAAAGCCTCAACATGAAGTGAAGTGACTTACTATTCTTATTTCCTAGTTACTTTACTCTAAATTTCGTTGATTTTCTGTGCATTTTAGTCCGAAGTTCTGCCAATTTCAATTTTTTTTTATATGGTTTTGACAGGACTTTGGACGTCAGACCTAGTATGTCAGTTTATTTAAATTATAGGCGAGTTCAGGAAAAGGAGGCATCAGCAATCACAGTTGCCTGAACAGGATTTCTCAGCAAAATATCTCAGTTTGGAGTCTAAATACTGAGGACAAACATTTTTGGATTAGCTTCCTCAGCTTTTGATGGAGCATAATCTCCAATAGGTATCCCTTTTTCCTGACCATACCTTATGTCTGTTTTGAGAGAAAATTTGTTTGTCGCATGGATAGGTCGTTTCACACTTATTCTGTTCCATTTGGATTCGTTGACCTTTAATATGTAAACGCCATGTTTCCTTCATGCAACCACCCAGTCGCTGTTTTATTTCATTGCATTATTATTGAGGTCCTTTTGTATTTTCTTTCTCTCCCTGCTGCTGCTAGTCATTAAACCCAATATAGAGGAAACGTAGCCGAAAGAAATTCTTAAAGAAGACTTAACAGAAAAACTAATTTTTTGGAGTTACCATGTTTCTTCCAAAGAGCACTGATATTTAAGTTACAAAACATTGCAGATCTCTTGCAGTATATGAGTACATAGTATAGAACAAATATTATTCGGCCCTAGCGAGGTATCCGTCGGAACGGAATATTCTCCGATTTCCTCCGAATCGGAGGCTTTTTGCTTCGACGTGTTTTTCCGAACAGCTGGTCGGAACATTTTTCCGACATTATTGGATGCAACCCGGTGTTTGGCGTTGACATGCGATGTAATGCGTTTTTGGATGAAAAATTTAGAATATTCTGCCCTAGCGAGGTATCCGTCGGAGCGGAATATTCTCGGCAACGCATACAGCGTCGGAGATTCAAATTACATTCGAGGTGTCCGATTCGGAAAGGAAAAATACAAAATGCGACGACGCATTGATTTGACATGCGACAAATTTAAGATTCTAATAGAGATTTACAAAAATATATCGATATATCGATATTCTTAAGATATATCGATATTCTTCCGACGACGCATTGATTTGACATGCGACAAATTTAAGATTCTAATAGAGATTTACAAAAATATATCGATATATCGATATTCTCAAGATATATCGATATTCTTCCGATATTTCTATATATAAAAAAAGAGAGATACTTCAAAATATGATATTTCGCTGGGAAGGGATGAATACCATAGTACATAGCAAGTAAGTATGCGAATATCAGGGAAATTTGTACGCCAGCTTCAACTAGAAAACAAAATTTGGTGGTACAGTCAACTCGGCTTAACTGCACTCCGCTTAACTGAAAACATCGGTTATCTGAAACAAGAAATTTATTCCGTGGGCTTTGTGATAGTTTTTCACACAAACTGCTTCGCATATCTGAACTCCGCTTAATTGCAAACTCCGGATAATTGAAACAAAATTGTTTGCCTCAAATGAACATTTTTCACATAATAAGAAGATGAAGAAATTTAAATGCATATTAAAATATTGAAATTACTTCTGTTTTAAGTGGAGTGAATGAATAAAATTCAATTAAAAAGTACAAGTGTACTTTTTAATTGAACATTTTTCACTTATTCAACTCCGCATAAGTGAAACGACCATTTGTTGGTTTTTTAAATATGTTATATTCATATTCGTTTTGTGATTAAAAATGTAAATACATTTGTTGTTTGAATTGTTTCATATGGAAGTATATCTATTTTGACACAATACAAAAAATCATACCTACATTCTTTTTTTTGATTTTAATGCTAAATGAAATTTAATTTGTTTTGACAAAACTCCGCTTATTTGAAACAAATTTCAGTTATCCGAAGGTCGGTTAACTGAAAACTCCGCTTAACTGAAACAAATGGTCTGCAATTATGGTGTTTCAGTTAAGCGGAGTCGACTGTATATCGAATCGGTAAATATCGATATTTTTTTTCGAAATAGCAATCTCTATGTTCAAACACATGTTCATGCAATGAACCCAGTTGTCAAAAAGAATGCAAGAATAAATGATAAATCATTGAACTAACATAAAGAAAAACACGAAAGTATGGATGGTATAGCCTTACAAAATATATACACAAATAAACATAACACTTTTATAATTTAATTTCGTTCGACTCAACACCTTTTTCCAAACACCAGCATCTATTTGCTGTGGTTCTTGTTTGTTTAATTGGTCAGTTACTTCGCCCCAAAATGCAGCAACACCTTCTGTTTCTCGCTATAGGTATCTTTCACAAGTTTATGCCAGCTTGTATTGTTTGGTGCTTGTTTTTTCTTATCCTGGAAACGTAAATTCAAGCAACAAGTAAAAAACATTTCTTTCTTTTCGGAACAATATTTAAAAATTTTCATCAAGAAACGCATTACATCGCATGTCAACGCACAAAACCGGGCTGCATCAAAGTATGTCAGAAAAATCTTCCGAACAGCTGTTCGGAAGAATACCTCGAAGCAAAAAGCCTCCGATTCGGAGGAAATCGGAGAATTTCCCGTTCCGACGGATACCTCACTAGGGCCGATTGTTCCGAAATCCTCCGACAGAAATTGTTCGCGGAATTTGTTTCCGATTTTCAGTGAATTGTAAGAAAAATGTAATAAATAAAAAATATTATTAAAGAAAGAAATTTTTTGTACTTGTTGCTTGAATTTACGTTTCCAGGACAAGAGTAAACGAAAAAACAAGCACCAGACAATACAAGCTCTCATAAACTTGTGCAAGACATCTATAGCACGAAACTATCTGTCGCATGTCAAATCAAATCGTCGTCGCATTTTGTATTTTTCCTTTCCGAATCGGACACCTCGAATGTAATTTGCATCTCCGACGGAGTATGCGTTGGGGAGAATTTTCCGCTCCGACGGATACCTCACTAGGGCAGATTTTCTTAAACGAACAATTTTAAAAAACCTATGAATAAAAAAGTCTGTTTTTGTTTAATTAATATGACATAAATAGTCGGACCGTATTAAAAATACAAACAATTAAAGAGCCCTTAAAATTATGTACTGCCTGTGTCCAGGGCTCACATTGATTTGAGTACGCCACTGCATAGGTGCAACTCTTTAAAAATCGAACATACAAAATGTTTTCTGGGTGTGGCGACTGCGTCTCACAAAAGATATTCTACTGATGAGTAGAAGAAAAAAGTTTTCAAGTCAGGTATTTTATGTGTGATGTACTTGTACATTAGACTGATTCAAAAATAAAAAAAAGTCTCCGATTTCCAATGCCACTAGCTTATAACTTAGATATGAGCCAAATAATAAGCCTGTTAAAAATTCAGATTTTTAAATTAATTTTTAGAGGTCGCTCATGGCTATTTTCTATTTTCCCAACGATTTGTATGGGACATAACACAGTTTTGTACTTGGAAACTTATAACTTTATAATAGCAAGTATTTAAATGAATAGCATAACATTTTTTTTTAGAAAATTGAACGCTCTACAAAAAAGGTTCATACTTTTTATCTAATTAAAGTACTCCTTCCAAAATTATTGAGGGTCAAAGCGGAACTAATGGTTAATTTCACTGTTTTTTGTATTCCCTATTGCGAATTCCAGCTATTATACAGAGTGATTCACCTAAGGTGTGACAAAAAGCTTGATCATGTAGGTCTATTCGAGAAAAGAAAAAAATCGTGTGGAAGGGGGATCTACCCCCCTCGTTTAGGTGGGAGGGGCAGTTTTCTACAAAATTGACTTAAAACAGAATAAAAATTATTAAAAAACAACGGCAACACTTACAACGCCCTGTTATACATTTTTGCAAACCTAGAAATCCCTTCTTTTATTTCGATTTCAAATGTGTTAGTACCTGCTTCAAAAATATTTAATCGTCAAATCGAAAACCATCAATTATCAAAATGCAACCGGAAATGTGCTATGTGCGTCATCATCTAAGCAGCCTTAAAAGACTTTTGCGACTAGTGGTTTTGTTATTGTTTAACTTAAGCTCTCTTTTTCAAACGCAATAACTAATCAAACGCTCGTACTTTTATTCCTAAACACAGACAAATGTAATAAAAATACAAGCAATAAAATAGGGGATCGTTTTGTTCTACATAGATCATACCCCACGGATTGTATGACTGCCCTTTTGGTGACGTCATTCGCTTATTATAGCCAATTCTTTTTTAAGCATTGCATTCTTTTATATTCCGGGTTTTAACTTTATCTTATGATAAAATTAAGACCCTGAGAAGCCAAGTGGCTTATTTTTATAATTGTTTTTAAGAATGCGAAGACTATTATTTACTAAAATAAAATTCTGCTCTTCATTTCATTGCAATAGTAGCCTATCTCCACCAATTTTTGTTTCCATTTGTGAAGGTCTCTATTTGTCATTAAGGTGAATTATGACATGAACAACAAACATTTTGTCAGTCCGTAATTTATCGTTCCTTTTTGTTTTAAATAAAATTAAATATTTCACCTGTTTGAGATCGAAACACCCACTTAAAGTAAAATAGAGGTTATTCATCATTATGAATACAAAGAACGTCAGATTTATTGAAGCATCTAACAAGAAAACTGATTCTTTGTTATGATAAGTTAAGAAACTGGTAGCCTAAAATAAACAATTACAAGTTATTTGACATCAAAACTTATCACACAAAAGTTCACACTATATTGTAAATAATTCATATTTTTACTGTTCACATAAACGCATATGTAATAAAGATAACTTCAGGAGTGCGTGAAGTTAGCCCCCCTTTTTTCGAATTTACAATTTTTGAAAGTTGTTCTAGGTTGTTCCCGAGTTGTTCCGGATTGTTCCACGTTTTTTTTTGAAAAATATTCAAAAATGGGGGTTTTAGACCCCAAAAACCGATTTTTACCTAGCCCCCATTTTTCGAAAATCGAAATTTTAAAAGTTGTACCAGATTCTTAAAGTCGTTCTGAACATTGTTCCAAGTTTTTGGATCACTATTCACACAAGTTCACAATTTCAAAAGTTATGGGCAAAATTCGAAAAAATTCTAGCCCCCCTTTTTTCGAAATTCCATCTTTTTATATTTTTTTGAGGTTTCAAAAATTGTTTTAACAATTGTTCCAAGAAATGAATGTTGAAAAAGGTGTATTTTTGAAGATATGACCTTCGAAACTTTTTTTCAAAAATGCAAAATACGACTCCCCATTTTTTTTTTTTTTTTCTAAAAACCTTCGATTCCAAATATCTGTCATTAAATACATGTGCTTAAAAAATTTTGTGTCTTAGAATTCTCTATATCAGCCTAAAAACGGTATTTAAAAAAACTTCTTCAAGTTTTTGCAACTTTAAACAAATGTATTGGCCCCCCTTTTTCAAAAAACAAAAATCCAAAACTTGTTGCAAGTTGAAGCTTATTTTGCCTAATAGCCTCCAAAATTTCATCCAAAAATATAAATAACTGAAGGCCTTAACACATAAAAACAAATATGTCACTTTTTTTGCTCCCCTCTTTCAAAAATCCAAAATTTGAAAAACTAAACTTGGTTCATTTAAAATTATATACACGCTTCAAAAATCCTGTGACTATTAAGTATCTTATAACTTATCAAAATTCCAAAAAACACCCCCACGGCCCCCTTTCCAAAAAAAATCAAAACAGCCAAATGCTATTGTTCCAAGATTTCATGTAAAAATAACCATAATCAAACAGCTAAAAAAGGATTTTTACGATATTAAACACAATTCTTATTTTGCTCCCCCTTTTTCGGAATCCAACAAAAGAAAAACAGCTTTATTAACTATGAGAACATGTTTACAATTCACCAATCAAAAATTTATGAAAAAAACATAATTTAAAGAAAAATAATGCACCGCCCCCCCCCCCCCTACCATTCTGTTCAAAAATTAAAAATCGTCTGAAATCTATAACTTTTCCCAATGTTGATTAATCCATACGGAAATGCCAGCAAGTATCATTAAAAACATAAGGAATAGAAGATCTTAAACCAAAACTAAATTTCTTACGATATTACATTAAAACTCTTGAATTAAGCTCCCCTCTTAAATTTAAAAATTCTAACAAGTGTGTAAGGGTTTTCTAGTACTCTTTTAAAAATGTCCCATCCAATATAACTAAAAAAAATTAATTTTAATTAATTTTAAATAATTTAAAAAAATGCTACACAGACCTCTCTTGTCATTTTTTTAAAATGAAAACTTAAGAATAACTTCTAGATGGTAATGAAAATAAGATTCATTGTTCTATAATTTTATTAAAAAAAAATTAATTTAAAGCAAAAAAAAATGTACGATCTAAAATTAAACTTTTATTTCTGACCCTCCTTTTATGAAATTCAAAAATTTGTTCCAGGTTGTTCTAGGGCTCTTCTAAATTGTTCCAAGCTTTCGTCTCTTAAAATTGATATTTAATGTGAGAAATTTAAAAAAATGCTCCCCCGGCTCTCCTTTTCAGATAACCAAAATATAAACCTTGTTCCAGGTTCAGAATCACTCAAATGCAATTGTTCCAAGGATTCATGCAAAAATATTAAAAATTAAAGATTTTAATGCAAAAAAACTATTTAAATGAAAAATTCAGGAAAATTTTGTGCTGGCCCCCCTTTTACGAATTTCAAAATTCAAAAACTTGTTCCAGCTTGGTCTAGGGATCTTTTGAAATGTTCCAAGCTTTCGTACCTTAAAATTGATATTTAGTATGACAAATTTAAAAACAATGCTCCCCTGGCCCCCCTTTTCAGAAATCCAAAATCTAAAACTTGTTCCAAGTGCAGAATCACTCAAATGCAATTGTTCCAAGGATTCATGCAAAAATATTCAAAATTACAGATTTTAATCCAAAAAAAAAAAAACGAGATTTAAATGAAAAATTCTGGAACATTTTGCGCTGGCCCCTCTTTTACGAAGTTCAAAATTCAAAAACTTGTTCCTGGGCATTCTAGGGCTCTTCTAATTTTTCCAAGCTTTCGTCTCTTAAAATTGATATTTAGTATGAGAAATTTCAAAAAAATGCCCCCCGGTCCCCCTTTTCCGATATCCAAAATCTAAAACTTGTTCCAGGTTGTTCTAGGGCTCTTCTAAATTGTTCCAAGCTTAAGTTTCTTAGAATTGATATTTAGTATGAGAAATTTCAAAAAAATGCTCCCCCGGCCCCCCTTCTCAGATTTCCAAAATCTTAAACTAGTTCCAGGTGCAGAATCACTCATATGCAATTGTTTCAAGGATTCATGCAAAAATATTAAAAATTAAAGATTTTAATCCATAAAAACGATTTAAATGAAAAATTCAGGAAAATTTTGAGCTGGCCCCCCTTTTACGAAATTCAAAATTCAAAAACTTGTTCCAGGTTGTTCTAGGGCTCTTCTAAAATGTTCCAAGCTTTCGTCTCTTAAAATTGATATTTAGTATGAGAAATTTCAAAAAAATGATCCCCCGGCCCCCCTTTTCAGATATCCAAAATTTTAAGCCTGTTCCAGGTTGTTCTAGGGCTCTTCTAAATTGTTCCAAGCTTTCGCTTCTTAGAATTGATATTTAGTATGAGAAATTTCAAAATAATGCCCCATCGACCCCCCTTTTCAGATATTCAAAATCTAAAACCTGTTCCAGGTGCAGAATCACTCAAATGCAATTGTTCCAAGGATTCATGCAAAAATATTACAAATTAAAGATTTTAATCCAAAAAACGATTTAAATGAAAAATTCAGGAACATTTTGCGCTGGCCCCCCTTTTACGAAATTCAAATTTCAAAAATTTGTTCCAGGTTGTTCTAGGGCTCTACTAAAATGTTTCAAGCTTTCGTCTCTTAAAATTGATATTAAGTATGAGAAATTTCAAAAAAATGCTCCCCCGGCCCCTCTTTTCAGATATCCAAAATCTAAAACTTGTTCCAGGTTGTTCTAGGGCTCTTCTTAATTGTTCCAAGCTTTTGTTTCTTAGAATTGATATTTAGTATGAGAAATTTCAAAAAAATGCTCCCCTGACCCCCCTTTTCAGATATCAAAAATCTAAAACTTTTTCCAGGTGCAGAATCGCTCAAATGCAATCGGTAACAATTTGCACATTTAATGAATAATAACCTTTAATATTACAATAAAACATGTTATTTAAAAAGAAAATAATCTAGTTCTTTAGTTAGTTACCCTTTCGATTAATGTAATGTCCGGCCATTACTGGACCTACAATTTTGGCTGGCCGCTTTATATGAACGTGGGTACAGTCAATAGCACCTATGACCCTAGGAAACCTGGCAATTTTATGAAATTCTTGCTTTGCTTCGTTATATTCTTCGACATTTGAGGGCAACTTAAAAAAATGAGGAAGTAAAAAAGCTATTTTTTTTTAAATGTTTTGGATAATATTTCCGACTGATGTCTGCGACATTCCATGCAAGGCTCCTGAAATTGTGAAAGAAAAAGGACTTGCCTAAGATAAAGGGCGAATTCGTAATCGTCTGACTAACTTAGATCTGCAAAGGCCTGCAAAACAAATTACGTTCGTAAACATCAAAAGTACGCGGAAATCAAGTCGGCGTCGGGTAGTTTGTGCAGAAAAAAAAACATTCTGCAGAAAAAAAAATTGAAATTAAAACAAGAAAACATTTACATAGGTAGAGGGTGGGTCATCATTGGACCATTTTTCTTCGAAAACGAGGCTGGGAACAACGTTTCGGTCAACAATGGTCGTTACAGAGCCATGTTAAGCAACTTTTTTTTTACTAAAATTAAAGACATGAATTTGGACAACCTCTGGTTCATGCAGGATGGTTTGCCATGCCACACAGCCCATACCACAATCGCACCAAATTTCAAAATCGAGTTATCAGCCGTCTTTGCGATGTTAGTTGGCCGCCTCGGAGCTGCGATTTGACCCCTTTGAACTTTTTATTTTTTGGGAACCGTAAAGGACCGATGTTATGCATTTTTAAAAAGAAACTTGTATTTGGCCCAGCCTGTATATGAAATGCCTTTGAAGTAGGTACATACATACATATATATTATCAAGATATTTGTCTATCATAGCATATTTTTTTCCAAATTTCACCCAAAAGCCTTAAAATCACCTTTTACCGCGCGAAAATTTAATCTGAAAAAAATTTTTTTTTGTTTAATAATTGCGATTTTTTACAAATAATTTTCTGCGCTGCGATGTTTACGAATACAATTTTTTTTAAAAACTGCCGCCTGCTTACTTTCTGCGGGCAGAAGAAAAATAAAATCGATACGCAGAAGCTAAGCAAACATGCGGCAGATCTGTCGCAGATTTCTGCGATTACGAACTCGCCCAAACATAACTTATAAACCTACCGACATCAACTTGGTGAACATTTCTTCCAAAAAAATGAAGAGTAACCAGAACTTGTAAGGATACAGGTATAGGAAGCCCCCGATTTGTCAAAGGCTCTTGGGTATGGAGATTTTCGATCAGAAACTGGACAGTGATTTTATCGAATCGGTATCGAGAGTAAAATTCGTCTTCATCCAGTTCTTCAAATGGGTTTGCCCGGTTTTATATATTTTTGGCTTTCGAAAAAGTTCATAGTCATTAAAAATACTAAAATCTTCAAAAAAATCACTTCAAGACATTTCACAATTTCAAGCATCTGACAGATATTTTTGCTCAATTGAACTCCCTTTTAAAAGATAAAAGGTACTTTTGTCGGTATTAAATTTATAACGAGCCGCTAACGATAAAGTGGGTTTTACTCAGACTATAATTGTCAAAATACTAATATTGATTTAAGCATCTACTAAAATAATTTTAAAGTGTACTTTATCTGACTATAATTTTGCGCCAATAGCTTTAAGAACTAGCATTCTAAAATGTATGTATAAAGACAAATTTAAGGAGCAAAATTTCCAAATTATGTGTGTAGTACAGGGTCCTCATCACGTAAAAGAAAAATAATCGAACGATATCGTTTTGGTGAAAGCTGTCTTTATTTTTCACTACTGAAGTGATAGAGAGAGCAATATTGAAAACAATATCGTCCTATTGTTTTCGTTTAACGTGATGAGACCCCAGGAAAAATAGTACACAATAGGAACATTTTAGTAGAGCCCTAGAAAAACCTGGAACAAGTTTTTGAATTTTGAATTTCGTAAAAGGGCGGCCAGCGCAAAATGTTCCTGAATTTTTCATTTAAATCGTTTTTTTGGATTAAAATCTTTAATTTTTAATATTTTTGCATGAATCTTTGGAACAATTGCATTTGAGTGATTCTGCACCTGGAACAAGTTTTAGATTTTGGATATCTGAAAAGGGGGGCCAGGGGAGCATTTTTTTGAAATTTCTCATACTAAATATCAATTCTAAGAAACGAAAGCTTGGAACAATTTAGGAGAGCCCCAGAACAACCTGCAACAAGTTTTAGATTTTGGATTTCTGAAAAGGGGGGCCGGGGGAGCATTTTTTTGAAATTTCTCATACTAAATATTAATTTTAAAAGACGAAAGCTTGGAACAATTTAGAAGAGCTCTAGAACAACCTGGAACAAGTTTTTGAATTTTGAATTTCGTAAAAGGGGGGCCAGCGCAAAATTTTTCTGAATTTTTCATTTAAATATTTTTTTTGGATTAAAATCTTTAATTTTTTATATTTTTGCATGAATCCTTGGAACAATTTAATTTACGTGATTCTGAGCCTGGAACAAGGTTTATATTTTGGTTATCTGAAAAGGGGGGCCGGGGGAGCATTTTTTTAAATTTCTCACATTAAATATCAATTTTAAGAGACGAAAGCTTGGAACAATTTAGAAGAGCCCTAGAACAACCTGGAACAAGTTTTTGAATTTCATAAAAGGAGGGTCAGAAAAAAAAGTTTAATTTTAGATCGTAATTTTTTTTTGCTTTAAATTAATTTTTTTTTTAATACAATTATAGAACAATGAATCTTATTTTCATTACCATCTAGAAATTATTCTTAAGTTTTCATTTTGAAAAAATGACAAGAGAGGTCTGTGTTATATTGGATGGGACATTTTTAAAAGAGTACTAGAAAACCCTTACACACCTATAAGAATTTTTAAATTTAAGAGGGGAGCTTAATTCAAGAGTTTTAATGTAGTATCGTAAGAAATTTAGTTTTGGTTTAAGATCTTCTATTCCTTATTTTTTTTAATAATACTTGCTGGCATTTTCGTATGGATTAATCAACATTGGGAAAAGTTATAGATTTCAGACGATTTTTAATTTTTGAACAGAATAGGAAGGGGGGGGGGGGGGGCGGTGTATAATTTTTCTTTAAATTATTTTTTTTTTCATAAATTTTTGTAAATTGTAAACATGTTCTTATAGTTAATAAAGCTATTTTTGTTTTGTTGGATTCCGAAAAACGGGGCAAAATAAGAATTTTGTTTAATATCGTAAAAATCCATTTTTAGTTGTAAAATCTTTGATTATGGTTATTTTTACATGAAATCTTGGAACAATAACATTTGGTTGTATGTCTATTTGGATCCATTTTTCTATTTCAGTTTTTTGGAAAGGGGGCCGTGGGGGTGTTTTTTGAATTTTGATAAGTTATAAGATACTTAAAAGTCACAGGATTTTTGAAGCGTGTATATAATTTTTAAATGAACCAAGTTTAGTTTTTCAAATTTTGGAGTTTTGAAAGAGGGGAGCAAAAAAAGTTATATATTTGTTTTTATGTGTTAAGGCCTTCAGTTATTTATATTTTTGGATGAAATTTTGGAGGCTATTAGGCAAAATAAGGTTCAACTTGGAACAAGTTTTGGATTTTTGTTTTTTGAAAAAGGGGGGCCAATACATTTTTTTAAAGTTGCAAAACTTGAAGATGTTTTTTAAAGACCGTTCTTAGGCTGATTTAGAGAATTCTAAGACACAAAATATGAAAAAAATATAGATATTTGGAATCGAAGGTTTTTAGAAAAAGAAAAAAATTTGAGAAGCCGTATTTTACATTTTTGAAAAAAAGATTCGAAGGTCATATCTTTAAAAATACACACTTTTCAACACTCATTTCTTGGAACAATTGTTCAAACGCTTTTTGAAACGTGAAAAAAATATAAAAAGTTGGAATTGCGAAAAAAGAGTGGCTAGAATTTTTTCGAATTTTACCCATAACTTTTGAAATTGTGAACATAGAGATCCAAAAACTTGGAACAATGTTCAGAACAACTTTTAAAGTCTGGAACAACTTTTAAAATTTCAATTTTCGAAAAAATGGGGGCTGGGTAAAAATCGGTTTTTTGGGTCTAAAACCCCCATTTTTGAATATTTAAAAAAAAAAAACTTGGAACAACTCGGGAACAACCTGGAACAATTTTCAAAAATTGTAAATTCGAAAAAAGGGGGGCTAACTTCACACACTCTAACTTCCGTCGTTTAAATACAACATGTATTTTCATGTAGTCTAAAGGTTTTACGCGCATTTTTGTATGGTCTGTCAATTAAAACGTAAAACATCATCGATCACAATGAGGAAAAAAAAAATAAATAAATAAAAATAAATCGGGTGGCACAACGGCTCATGAAGAACCAGGGCCTAGTGACTAACAACTCGCAACCATTCCTGTGTGCGCCTTTCGACAGGAATGGAAGGGACCTACAATTTTATGCCGAATCCGAACGGCTAGGCGAGAAGCACTTATTCGTGACAAGTGATACTCTTGGAGGATTTGTCAATTCCTCGCGGAAGAAAGGAACAAAATAAGACATTGAAATCGTTACAAGTTAACACCCAGAGCACTCCCAGACTTTCTACGCAAAAGTGTCGGTCACAGTTGTACCTTGGGCGAAACACAATTATTTCTGGAGTTGAGGTCACTTGTACTTTTTAATTGAATTTAATTTATTCACTCCACTTAAAACAGAAGTAATTTCAATATTTTAATATTTAAATTTCTTCATCTTCTTAATATAAAAAACCTGACCACGGGTATTTATTTTCTGGGTGCACAACAAATTCCCCTAGAATAATAAAATTCACAGTATCTTTTTGCTGTGATTTTTATAAGAGTCGGTAAACATCGACCAAAATTTGTGTCTTAGTAGGGTATAACAGACTGACTGAAGAGCCCACTGTTGTACCTTGGGCGAAACACAATTATTTCTGGAGTTGAGGTCACTTGTACTTTTTAATTGAATTTTATTCATTCACTCCACTTAAAACAGAAGTAATTTTAATATTTAAATTTCTTCATCTTCATCTTCTATTTGCTACTATAGAGAGAAACTAAAATGACGAAACAGAACAAATAACTAAAAAGATATATGGATGATGAAAAAATGTCCTCCGAGCGCATAGGGCATTTGAAATCAATAATAATAAAAGAAATAAAATATAATTATTATTTAGAGCTTTATTCGCCAAATTTTAAAGTTTTGCACATAGTTCTTTAAAAATAATTAAAAAGTAGATAATACATTAATTAATACATACATTTAATGATATTTAATTTTTAATATATATATATTTTTTTTTCATTTTTCTTTATAAATCGATTTTTAATTAAAATCCGTTTTATCCGGCATAAGCCTCCCCCGTTGTTGTCCAAATAGCTCTGTTTTTGGCATCATTATACCAATTATTGTTGAAAAGGTTCAGATCGTCAACCCATCTCTTTTTTTGGCGCCCTCTTGGTCTGCTCTCGTCAAATAAAGTCCATTTAGTTACGATTTTTGTCCATCTTCGGTTTCCTGTTCTAGATATATGTCCTGCCCAGCTCCATTTTAATTGTTTCGTCCGCTGTATTACGTCAACTATGTTTGTTCTTCTTCTTTTTTCTTCGTTGTTTATTCTTTGTATTTGTCGTTTGTTCAAAAGATTACTTTCCATTTTTGTTTGGCAGATTCTCAGTTTTTCTTGATGATTTTGGGTTAGTCCTAGGGTTTGCAGCCCGTACGTCAATACAGGTAAAATTGTCGAGTCAATTACGTATTTTCTTGTGTCACTGCTTAGGTTCGATTTCAATATTTCGTTCAAACTCCAGTACTGTTTGTATCCATTACTTATTCGTTTATTTATTTCCTTGTCTTCTTGTTTTTCAAACGGTTTTATTTGTCCCAAGTATACGTAGTCCTCAACATAGTCTATTTTGTCATTTTCCAGGAATATATCTTCTTTTATGTGATTGGTCATTACTTTTATTTTTGTCAAGTTTAAATATAGTCCATCTTTTTTGCAGGTAACTGAGAGTTGATTCAGCATTAACTGTATCTGTGTAGCTGAGTTTGACACAAGAACAACGTCATCTGCGAATCTTAAGTTATTTAGGTACTCTCCTCAGACTTGAATACCATACCCGTTTCTCCATTTCAGTCTTTCGAAGATGTCCTCGAGGACAGCGGAGAATAATGGCGGTGACATAGGATCACCCTGTCTTACTCCTCTTTTTAGATGGAATTCCCTTCCAAGTTTGTCGGTTTTACCTTGGCAGTGTTATTTTTGCATATATTTCTAAACGTCTTGATAAGGGTGGGATGAATGTTTTGATTACTTAGTGCCGTCCATATACTGCTGTATTCCACGGTGTCAAAAGTTTTTTTTTAAGTCAATAAAACAAAGATAAAGCGGTTTTTGGTATTCGTTATGTTTCTCGATAAGCTGGTTTATTGTCTTAATTAGGTATCTTTAAAATTAATCTTAAAATAAATGAATATGTGAAATGAAAAAGGTAATTTCTTATAATTTATCGATATTCGTCGGTGATCACTCATCATCCTGTAACAACAAGCTGTTTTGGTGCACCCGAACATTACGGTACATATATGGGATCTTCAATTTTATTTACTAACCCACTTTATTTTTCCACGCAATCTTTATTAAAAATAATTATTTGTGTCTATCATATACGGAGTTACACCTACTTTATATGAATTTGATGATGTTGAAGACATATGGGCGATAAAACTAGCAGACAAGGATGGGTTGGGCTGAGGTTTGGCACTTAAAATACAAAACATTACTAAGAGCAGTTGCTTTAAGTGGGATTCGTAAGCAACAATTAAGTTAGATTTATTATTATTAACAAGTAAGGTGGTTAAAAATATCACTTAACATTCTGTTTGTCTAGTTGGGAATCAATGGTACGAGTACATTAGGTAAAAGATTAAGTTAAATTTTGGACTCTTGGTAGGCAGGGTGATTTGCAACAAGTGTCAGATAGTATATTTAAAAAATTCAATTCAACACGTCAAATTCAATGGTCTTAAGTCTGCTTTGATAGTAGAATCGGTGTTACAAAAAAAACTTCAAAAAATAATAATTAATAACGTATAAAAAAATATAATTTTTAAACATTTCAACACTCATATATTGTTTGTGTGCAAGATTTACCAAAACTTGTCAAACATTTTTTGTTTGTGTTTTGTTGAACAAAAAATTGTACAACATTACAGTACAATATTTTAAATATTTCAGAATTTTGCACTTCAGAATTTTGAAATACTGAATTCTGAAAACACCTTATTTTGAAAAAAAAAAAAAAATATTAACACAAAAATGGAGTACAGAAATATGGTCACACAAAATGTTTGAGTCATTTATAAAATTTTGGTTATAAAGAATTTTTAAAATACAGAATAACGACCAGTTCCCCGCTTAAATATATAATAAAATGAACGACTGGATCTCACGAACCTGCTCCTGTAGTTTACAACTAGAATGTAGCTAGACATTGACGGTGCATGTTAATGGTTGGATCATTTTTTTTATATCTTTACCATGGAAATATTAAAAACAAGGTTCAGTAGAGCCCTCTTCGAGAAAACTTTATACAACCGAATTCGTTGTATAGAAGATGAGTAAAAACTTGGATTTCTCTTCTAGGGAATTACTTAAAAAATGCTTTACACAAAACTTAAAGCAAATCCGTCCATTCGTTAAGGCTCTACCTTATATGTACAAACATCATACAGAAGTTCACAAACAACGTAAAAACTATGTATTTTAAATATTGATTAGTTTTTGGTGTGTTTTTTTATTAACAACAAACTTTAGCGAATTTTGGGAGATGCAAGTAATAAAAATGCATTTAGTGGAATATATCTTTTCTCCACGCTAAAATGCTAATTTTACTTTCATGCTGGTATGTACGAGTATAATTTAATCATTACCTTATAATACTGCACAATTTTTATACTGTTGAATATTTTTCTGACTTTTATATCTGCATTATACCAACATGTGCATTTTGATTAGAAAAATTTAATAAGATTGTAATTACTTTAAAAATTATTGACCATATTATTGTGATATTTGCATGTTAAACAAAGACACACAGCATGAACATTTCTCGGAATTCAATAAATAACAATAATCAATCTCTTATAAAGCATATTAATAAAGATGAAGCATGTTTCCACCATGCAATACACCACTCGATTAATAAGAAAACAGATAATATGAAATTCGTGCATACATTGCAATCACATGCATGTATGATCTAATTTATGCCAGAATATACACAGCAAAAAAACTGCGGATTATTTTTTTTTAGAGAAAAAGCTTGAAAAATCACGATTTTTTTCCGAAGATCAGAAATTTTTTGCAAACACGAAATTGTAACTTTTTTTCAGTAAAAATAAGAAAAAAAATCAAGAAAAAGGGCAAATATAAGTACTTAACACACATTATGTGCCTGACATTTTATTTGTTCGAACCCGCGCAGAAAAAAAATCTAGTTTTCGACAAGGCACTAAAGAGTTTTTCATATATTATAGTAAGGGGATAGCAAAGGCTAGAACAAGGGCCTTGGCGATAATGAACCCTTTAGTCTCGTCAGGCAAAAAAAAAATTGGCTTATGTAGGACTTGACACCGCGATCTGCTTCTCAGTCCAATGTGCTACCCATTGGGCTAACTCGTTATATAAAAATTCAATGTCGAAAGTAAATAAGTTTCATACTCTATCTCTAATGTTTCATACTATATTGTATAACAAATACATACAGAATAGACCAGGATTTTATGAATTGAACAGGATTTTTTATATTTATCACTGAACAATCCTATAAACAGAAATGTCTTACACTCATAGTAAAAAGTGTTACCTATATGAAAAAGAAGTCAAAGAAAAGATAGAAAAAAGTGTATTATGATATGGAAACTGCATGGTGCTTATATTGTTTTTGGTATACATGTACCGAAACATGTTCAATAAGTTTTTACTAGGGTGGGCCTCACGACTGTTTGAAAGGTTTCCTTCGTCTAAATGTTTGGTATTGAAATCCAGCGCCAAGTATCTGACAAGTTTTCTTCGTCTAGATTTTTCCTACTGAAAACTTACTAGGGCCTTGCCCAAACAAGACAGAAACTTGACTTTTTCCAGCCGCGAATCGTATTCTATTCAACGCGATAAGGGGGATGGCTTTGGAGCCTACACTGTATAGATTACGTACTATAAAAAACAGCTCATTCAATTACCAAAGTTCAGGTCAATTATTTTTTCAGTGTAGAACACGATCAGCGTTTATTGATTTCTTTATTCGAAGCTCTTTTTTAAATCATGAATGAGTGAATTAAGGCTCAATGCAAGCAATTTAACAATTGCTTAAGATATTTATGGTTTTTGTTTTCTTTTATAAGCCAACACTTTCTATAATAAAATTAAGTGAACTGTTTAAAATACAAAGTTCGCCAGTTAATCGCATTTCTAATGCTTCGTGTATACATAATGCTATAATTGTTTGATTATAAAATTATAATGCATGTATGCAAACAAAATATTCCGTGCGTCTCGTCCTATCGTTATTATAACATTTTGAATTTATTATAGCTACTAAAGCTAAAGTAGTAAACATTGGTAAAAATGATGATGATATTTAAGAAGGTTGCATCTTCTTTTATAACCTTTAAAGATACAAGTCCTTATTTCATTTTCTGTCGTTTTTCTTTCGAGACATTTTGCCACTTATTTTGATTCAAATCAAACCAACCGGGCTAGCTCACGATAAACAACAAAAATGTTATAAGGTTTTTGCAAGAATGTATTGTATGTATATGCTTAGAGATTTTAAGGTGTGATTTCAATTCTCGTGATGATGAAAACAAAAGATAATACAAACACCATAGCTGACATTTTAGCATCTTATTTCTCAGCTGTGTATAGTGTATAACTTTGTAAAAGTAATTTGCAACAAGACAGGTATTTGTTAAAGAGATGGCATAAACAAGTAAAATTTTAGTCATCGCTGTACTGTTAAGTACCACTATGTCTGGAAATTTATTTTACAAGTTCCTACAAGACTTTTGACTTCGAAAATTTAGCGAAGAACAGTAACACAGACACAGGTTTACTCGATTAATACAAAAGTTTTTATTTTTAAAAATTTACTTTTTGACACTAAATTAATTTAAATAAAAAATTAAAGAATATGCCAAAGTGAAGCTTATGAATTCGTTAACCCTTTACCGCATGGTGGCTCATATATGAGCTAAACCATATTAATCTAAATATTTTTGATATTTAAAGTATTATTTTGAAATAAGTATAATATACGTTTGAAATTGTATTAATAAGCGCCATCTATAAGTCAGTTGTGTCAACAAATTCTTTCGTCAAACTTGTCAAACAGATTTCGGTCGGGTATGAGCGTGTTTGAGAAATTCAGAATTCTATACAAAAAAGGCTGGCCACGAGACAAGACCCTGAAAGACTTTTGTAAGTCTCGTGTATCGATCTCGTGAAAATCGAAAATTTTCAGTCTCGTCTCGGTCTCGTGTGGGTCTCGTATAATTAAGTCTCGTCCCGGTATCGTCTCCGGAAAATACGATTTCCGAACAACCTGTTGACTATTAGAACGAAATATTTTCGATTATATAGTTTGAATATGTGCAGAAGAAAATAAATATTTAACTGAAATTGGATTTTTTAATTTATAAGACTCTCTGTAAATTTCGGTCCAAATATACAGTCTCGTCTCGGTTGCTTCAAAGGTAGTGTAGTCTCGTCATGCGAGACCGAGACCGAGACTTTTCTCGTGGCCAGCCCTAATAAAAAATACAAAACTTAAAAAAGTTTGTGTTCGCAAAAAAATATACCCGAAAAGAAAAAAATGTAAGTGCATATTATTGATAAAGTATTTTTTTTTTAGTTTGGTGAAGTAATAGTACTTTTCTGATGAAAAAAAGGAATGGATCATATATGGCACACCATGAGACAAGGGCACAATACAAAAACAAAAGGGGATATAAGAATTTTGTGCTTAGTGGTAGCTCTGGGTTCAGCTATGACTTTGAAATTTATACTGGAGCCCAAGGACATGTACAGTCAGTCAGCAATTTGCCAAAAATTAGTACTTCTAGTGACCATTTTGTTTGACTTGCAAGAACCATTTCTGAAGGCGTCAACTATAAAGTATTCTTCGATAACTATGGTACATATGTTTGCCACTGTTGACTTACCTGGCTAAAAAGGCGATCTTAGAAAAGAAAAAGACTTTAAGAAAAAGGGAAGAGGTGCAACCCTTGAAAAACTAGCACCCGTAGAGGAAATTGAAATCTCTGTAACCTGGTATGATAACAGGATCGTGAACTTGGCTTCGGCATACGTCGACAGAAAACCATCTTCTAAAGTTCGACGACACAATAAAAAAGAAAGGGCCTACCAAGATGTACCATGAGCAAAAGGAGCGATGACGTACAATCGGCATATGGGTGGAGTCGATCTGTTGGATGCGCTTCTTGGATACTACAAGATACAAATTAGATCCAACAAATTCTACCACCGAATTTTCATTCACATGATCGATATGGTAACAGTGAACGCGTGGCTGCTGTAGTAGACGAAGGCTCGACAGATCGGAGCCGTAGATGCCTTTAGTACCGTCAACAAACGAGGAAGACGTTCTAATGTCATAGAAAATATTATTCAATCGAAGAAGTTGAAAGGACCCGTTGCTAGTATGCCATCCCAGGACGTACGCTTGGATCAGTTAGATCACTTACCTCTTTGGACTACAATACAAAGGTTTTAGGTCCAAGAATGCGGTGGAAGATCTTTTGTTGAATGCCGAAAATGCAAAGTAAACTTATGCCTCAACGAAAAAAGAAATTTGTGGAGGTTTTTGCGAACTATAGTGCAGATGTGTTTCGCTCTGACAACAACAATTAAATAAAGAAGAAAAAAAAAGAAATTGTTTCATGTTATTCCACACTACATACAATTTGCAATACATAATAATTGATTTATTTTGTAAAGATAATTTTTGTTCCTTTTCTGCTCAATGTGCCATATATGATCCAAAAATTCGATTTTCCAAATTTTTAATAAAAATAAATTTTTTTCTCATGCAATCAAAGCAATTGATCGAATTTCTTTCCCTTTAAAAATATTGGAAGTGGTATATGAATTAAAAGTCGATAACCATAGTTTATAATTTATGTATGTACATACATTTAAATTAAATTGATGTACATACATACGTATGAATTATAATCAGAAACCCTGTACTCAAAGAAGCAATGATGTAAAGAACTGTTTAGTTGGTGATGGAGTGAATTTGCTTAAGGCTAAATTGGAAATATTGCATAGGTGTTAAATAAAAAATCAAAATTGAAGAGATGACATTTTAGGAGTTAATGTTTTATTTTTTGATACAAAACTCCTTTAATAATAAATAATGACTTATTGTGAATTATGAATTATTTTTTACTTGCGATCAAAATTATATATTGTTTATTGGTTTTGTCTCCAAGTTGTGTTGATGTGATTGTAAATTTACAATCAAATGAAATAAAAATTAAAGTTATTAAAAAAACTATGTTTTATTTTTGTTTTTTATTAATTAAAACCAGTAGGTATCACAACTGTTAAATACACAGGGTGTCCCAAAACTCAACGTCAAGCGGATACCCGCACTGGGAAAAAATAAAAAAACAAAATTTATCTCGCTTGGTAAAGTAATTATAGCAATATCTACAAAACTAATTAAAATCGATACTGTAGGCCAGGTAATGTGGTCCAAATTTGATCGCATTCACAAATCCAAGAATAAATATTGTTAGTTTCGTAAGAAAAATAAAGTTTGGCTGAGTAATGTTTAAACAAAAATTGTAAGCTAACTCTGACACTTCATATTAAAAAAGAAGGGTACTACACTGCCCTCGGCAAGTTATTTAAAAAAAATGGTCCATTTCATCCAGATTTCAAAATGGTACAACAATTGCGAGTTATCCATTTGTAAGCAATACTATTGGTTTTTTATTTGCAAGAGGACCTCAATTCATTCACATCTCTTTAACGTGAATAATGCTTTTTTGTGCTCAAACATCAGTTTTAAAGTAACTAACTATGTAAATAAACAGAGGTTTTTAGAGTGAGATAGAGCTACATTGCATACATATGTTACGCTTAGAGGCTACAACCTACCTCCAAAAAAATTGAAAATATATACAAAAATTCGGGAGGAGAATTTTATTGTTTTATTTTAAAGAGTACCTCTTCGAGATTCTAAAACCACATTTTTCCAATAAAAAAACCCTCTGCGTCGTCCGCCATTTTGAAAAATGTTTTCAAAAGCATTTACTCTTAAATATGATGACAAATTTTAAATTTTCAAGAAACAAATTTAACACAATTATAGGTACAACAACCTTTCTCTAAAAATATATTAGATTTTACATTTTTGAATCTAACGGGGAACAACTAGGGACAGTTTAATAAAGTCAATCGACACTTTATTATATAATATTAGATATTTTGTCGTGCTATCTTGAAAGTTTTTTGATTTACATGAAATCTAAATAAACAGAATTGTAGGACGTACACAGCCGTAGTACGACCGATCCTCACATATGGTTCGATTGTATGGTGGCCTGCACTTAACAAAAAATATAACATCGATAAACTTAGGAAGGTTCAAAGAACTGCTAGCATTGGCACGACAGGGGCTATAAGATCCTGCCGAACTGATGCCTTAAGCGTTTTTCTGCACCTTCTACCACTTGATTTACATATTAAATTTCAAGGGTGCCTATTGTTTCGTTTTTTTTATTTCGCCAATTGTTGTTTCGTTTTTGTTATAATTATTTATGTTTAGTTCGAAAACATTTTTTAAATTTGTATGTATTTTGTTTTGAGTTCATTTCGTTTCACTATTAATTCGAATTTCTCCTTTTGTTTTTTACTTGTTTTGCATTTTCGTTAAAACTATTATGGATCACTTTAGACTGGGTTGTTTCGCATTTGTTCTCTACGTATATCTATTTTTTGGAATTCTATTATTTTGTTTTCAGTTTGTAAGTAAGAGATTATAGATACAAGCAAAAATTAAAGGAAGAAAATGCCTTCTGCAACAAATCCAATAATAGACTTGTTTGAAGAGTTTTATGTCAATGGAATAAATGGAAAACCACCAGTGTGCCTTCCTTTGTTTTGGTTTGGAGCATTTACAATCCACAAAGGTTTATAAATTCTGTCGCTGGAGCCAATGTTAGGTGTATATAATATACATATATGTTGAAGGTACAATTAAAAAAATTATTTGGAGGGGATTCAATTGTTCAAAAGAAGTGAATATATATTTACAATGTTTTTCTTTTTGTATTTTAAATGAAGTAGGTAGGTATAACTTTTTTTTGTTTGAAGAAATTATTTTTGTTGAATAAAAAGAACTTTATAAAAATTGATAATATTTTTCAGAGTTTTCCTTTGTTTTAATTGAAACCTGGATATCAAAAATATAAAAATATGCCAATTTAAGAATATTTGATTTGGATCAACTTTAATAAAATGTTGGCGTTCTGCTAAGCATATCTGATACCTAGTTGTGAAAATAAATCTGTTCGGTTGAGTTTGATTTCGATCATTTCGTCACCGTTTGTTTATTTTCGTTTTAATTTTTGTGCATGTAAAGAACCTAAAATTCGCGCGAATTTTACGCCATTAGGTTCTTTACATGCACAAACATTAAAACGAAAATAAATAAACGACGACGAAATGATCGAAATCAAACTGAACCGAACAGATATGCTTTGCATAACGCCAACATTTTATTAAAGTTGATACAAATCAAATATTCTTAAATTGGCATATTTTTGATATCCAGGTGTCAATTAAAACAAAGGAAAACTCTGAAAAATATTATCAATTTTTACAAACGGTGACGAAATGATCGAAAACGAAACAATTAAAGACGAAACAAACGTAAGACGAATTAATTCCAAAACGAAATAATCAAAAAACAAAACTATCAAAAACAAAATGAAATTAAAACAAAATACTTAAAAAATAAAACTAAAATTGTCGAAACAAAAAGAAACCAAATAAATGAAAAGTGAAACAGTGAAATGCAAAACAACAAAATGCGAAACGACTTAAACGAAACAACAACAAAATCGAAAGAAAAAAGACGAAACGTACCATACCCAAATATCTAGTATATTGCAGCGCTTTAAGACTTAAAGAATCAAATTCTTGGTTTGCCAAGCCCTATGGTCACAGCAATATCACAGACTTGATTCCAATGGAAATGTTTTCGACTCCCACAGACTACTGCACCCCTACCAGGAGTATCAGTAAGGATTTTAAAGTTAAATTTCCATCCAGGAAGGATTGGAATGATAACGTCGTGACGAAAGATTTCGACACAACTATTTTTACTGATGGCTCAAAGATGGAGTGTGGCGTTGGTGCAGGAATCTTCTCTAAATCTCTAAATGTCTCTAGGTCCTTTCGGCTGCCTGACTTTGCTTGCGTCTTTCAAGCTGAATTGCTGGCAATCAGGGAAGCATGCAAGTTACTAAAAGAAGAACCAAACCAGAACCGTAATGCAGCTATTATTACAGAGGCGGCTGTTAAAACCATTATTTAAGCTTCATCGTCCTCCAAACTGATCCAGCAATGCCGGGATGAGCTTGCGGGTCTGAACACTGACCTCAGTGTCACTCTTATCTGGGTCCCGGGTCACAGTGGCATTGAGGGCAATTAACGGGCTGCCGAGCTGGCCAGGCAAGGTTCAGCTCTTCATGGCTCACTTGCGGAAAGAGTCGACATTCCGCTTGGAGTTATGAAGGGTAACATTCTCTCAATTCATCTTACTCAATCAAACCGCAGGTCGAGCAGTTTATCAAACTGCACTATATCTAGGAAAATTTGGCCCACCTATGACAAGAACCGAACAATTGATCTAATACGCAGACCCAGGCAAGACATAAAAAAAAAAGGCAAGACATAGCCAGGGAAGTTGCAACCTGTAGCGGACACTGGCCAATAGGAGAGCATGCAGCGAAGCTGGGCATACCTCACAATACTTACTGTCGGAGCTGTGAGGACCAGCAGGAAAAGGATATCCTGAGGATCCCCATATTCTCTCTCTTCAATTCCATCCACAGGTTCTAACGGGTTATGGTATCAAAATGGCGCACTTCAGCGCTAATTGGGCTAAACTGCCCGTGGCCGCCATTTCTACCTACCTATCTATTTTAAATTCACAATATGATGAAAAATTTTAAATTTTCAAGAAATAAATTTAACTCAATTATAGGTAAAACCTTTCTCTACAAATATGTTAGTAATTTTTCATTTTTGAATCTAACGTGGAATAAGTAGGGGCAATTTAATAAAGTCAATCGACACTTTATTATATAATACTATATCACAACAAAAACATAAATGTTAAAAAATTAGCCAAGTTCTTCTATATACAAAAACTTTACGTAACAAGTCAACCGTAAAAAGTAATGAAATCTAAAAGTACGCCAAGTTCTAAGTTTATCAATGTTAAATATTAAATATTTTAATTAGAGTAATAAGGAAGAAATTCAAAATTATCAGAGAAGTCTGTTATTTAATGATTACTGACTTAAATTGAGTTCGTTCACGTGGCAGGTTTTCATTTCAAAATTGAGTTATTAGGTAAAAAAAGAAAACTTGCCAAGTAAACGAATGATTTGAATGTTTAGTAGGGTGTTTCATTTTTCCAAGATGCGATTTTCATATGAAATCGCTCACGCCCTGAGTCTAAGCGATGTAAAAGAAATATATACCAAATTTCATGACGATTGGATTATGGTTAAAGGTTGCACATTTTGATCACTTTTTTTCAAACTAGTGGAAAATAAAATTCTTAAGTTTTTTGTACTAATTGGTTTTTCATGATCAATAGAAGGAAAATGGCAATGAAAAACGAAGTCTCACTATTTAAAAATCCTTCTCATTTGGCCTTCCTTTGGGATAGTAAATTGGTGCCCTCAGTGGTCCATGGGAGAGGGTGTGTCAGAATTTTGTTTAATAAAGTTACAGTTCTATATTGACTCTAAAATTTTGAGCATTATTAGCTTGGCATACTTCTTGTTGTATTAAATGCACTGGTGTGAGGTAGAAGTAGTAATATGAACTGACCTGGGGTACATGACAACGTCATGGGTATGCCTTTTGATACTAGATCATCTATTATATAAGACTTATCTAAAGGGGGCGGAAAAACGTTTTTATTGTTTGCTTACCTTTTGATATCTATCAGAACAAAAGGTTGGATCATTTTTTAGCTAATGATAAGGGCAATATGATTTAAATTTGAGAAAACAATCCTGCATGGAAAAAAGAAATTAAGCTATTAAAGGGTTAAACCTAGTTTTAAATGGAAAATACCTGAGAAATTTAATTACAAACCAATAAAACAAAGGCGTTCTTTGGATTGTTTGGGGTCCATTAAGTTAAATAATATGGAAGTGATTCTTTAAGGAGTCATTTGGCGCTTTAAAAGTGGTCAATCATTCCACAAAAATAGAAATTGCATACAACGCTTAGCAAATTAGCAAGGGACGAGAAAAAAAATATGAATGATGGAAGTAGAGTATCACAAGAAAGTCGTCACTAAGAGCACAAAAACGGGATTTCCTAGTTCAAATTGTTTGATTAATATAAACCAAATGTTTATCCTTGTCATACTACATATTTTCATAGTGTAAGGTTACAATATTTTTCAATTTTATTAATTCAGTTCTCCCAATAAAAGTAATTAACTTTGTAAAATCGTTTTTTTGCCTCTTTTACAAAAGTGATCGAAGTGTGCAACCTCTAAACATCAACCAATGTTCTTGAAATTCGACTGAAAAATCTTTTTCATCACTAAGACTAAGGGCGTGAGCGACTTCTGCAAATATTCTAAATTTAATTTTTTTCCTTACAAAATGAAACACCCTAATGTTTAGCCATAATCCTCTTTTTGATCTTGTTGTGTAGTGGAAACACCAAACAAATCTCATTACCTTAATCTCGGTTTATGTTACCTTACTTCAATGACTACCGTATTCTCCGGACCTAAATATTATTGAAAACGTATTGGGATGGATGGCTCGTAGAGTTTACGATTCTGACCCACAATATGAGAACAAAAAATCACTTACTGCTGCAATCAAAGAAGCATCAAGTATAATTTCTTTAAATTATATAAAATAACTGCATTATTCAGTCGCCAATAGGGTTTTTCAGGTTATTTCAAATAAAGGTGGTAGCTCATACAATGAAAATATGATTACAAATAAAAATCTACACTCTCTTACTGCATTTTTTCAATTTGTTTCATTATTTAAGAGAATGTTTCTATTCAAGTGGCGCCATGAAATTTTTTAGAGTAATTGCTTCACCTTCTGATGCTTTTCCTCTACAGAATGACTTGGATAATTTTTTTGTTTGGTGTCAAAAGAACAATTTAGAACTCAATGTCGATAAGTGCCAAGCAATCACATATTCGCACAAAGGTTTTCGTCCACCATCGCGGGACTACTTTATTGATAATGTCATTGTCCCTAAAGTAACGTCCATTCGGGATTTAGGCATAATTTGTGATAGTGAGCTCAGTTTCAGATCACATTATGACAATATAATTTCTAGGCCTAACTCTGCTCTTGGTTTTGTCAAGCGTTGGTCTGAGGGGTTTTCGGATCCTTTTGTTACGAAATTTCTGTACACAACCTTTTTCCGACCTTTACTTTATATGCTATCCAAGTATGGTCTCCGTATCGCCTTGTTCATATTAAAAGAATGAAAGCAATTCAGCGTAGATTCCTCCGTTTCGCTCTAAGGGGACTTCCTTGGGATGACAACTATAACCTGCCCCGGTATAAAGATCGCTTGCGGCTTCTTAACTTACAATCCCTACAAAAGCGTCGTGAAGTAGCTGATATTATTTGTGTACATCAAATTTTATCTGGCGTCACTAATTCTTCTACCTGACTCGAAGTAATGAGTTTTAATATCAACTCAACTACTCTTCGATCAGTACCCCAATTCCATCAAGCTCCTCACCGAACTGATTTTGGTAGAAACGATCCGTTACAAGAATGTTGAGGGAAGTAAACACAAATTCAGATATTTTTGATTTTAATCATAGCAAGATCACACATAAAAATCTCCTATATGGTTCTTCATATAACTAACATAAACAATAAAATTCTCCTATGACTAGTATTAATAATAAAAAATTAAAGAAAAGAATGTTGAGAGAAGTAAACACAATTTCAGATATTTTTGATTTTAATCATAGCAAGATCACACAAAAACATCTCCTATATGGTTCTTCATATAACTAACATAAACAATAAAATTCTCCTATGACTAGTATTAATAATACAATTTTGGAAGAGAAACTGAAACTACTAATTAACTTAACAAATGCCTTAGCATGCTTTTCTTTAATTTTTTTTTAACTTCTAACTTTTATATTTTTTTAAATTTTTGTTGTCTTCTCCTATATTAAAATTTTTATTACTTTAGTTTTAACTGCTTGAATTAAGCAGACCTGTAATCTTTCATCTTTCATGTTCGCATTATCCTTATACACAAGTTTTAGTTTTTAGTTTTAGTTTGACTTTATTTCATCAATTAGAGAATTTTCATCTCTTAAGCAGCGTCCACATTATGCCGACCAACATTGTTTATTTAAATTGTCGATAAACATGCTAGTGTGTACGTGTTTAAGTGTATAATGTCTTGCGTCAACGCAAACACTCATTTACATAGGTACCTACTCAATTTTCTACGTCCATTTCATTTTAAATACCAATAAAAATAAGACAATAAACGAAAACAAAACAGTGTCTTATTACACAAATAAAAAAAAAATAGAATACCTATCACAGGCCAAAAACAGCGCATGCGCAATACAAATGACAGCTGTGTTCATCAACCTTGTTGATTTCTATCCATTTGAGTCGGGTTACGTTCGGGTCAGCAAAAGTTGATAGACTCTGTTTATTTACACGTCTACATCTACTCAACATTGTTGATCAGCACTATTGCTATACACAAATCAACATAATGTGGCGCTGCTTTAAAGACTTATTAAATACTAATATAATATTTACAATGTTTGTAGGTGGGTATATAATATATACAATAAATACATTCAAAGTTCTTAGGTATTAGACAATAAATAAATAAATTAACAGTAAAACATTGCATAGGTATTACAAGATAAATAAATAAGTTGACAATAGAAGAAATAACAGCATGAAAACATATTTCGAAACATCTTTAATAAAATTTAAATTTGACTAAGAATAATAGATTTAATAGCATCTCTCAGTCACCGACTAGCTTTCGTGCAATACGCATCTCTGTCATCTCGACTGCTTTCATTGTATTAATCTCTCACATAAAACCCCCGCTTTCTTTGCAAAGTAACATTTACTTATTACTTTCTTTCTTTCTCGCTTTTGCACATTCAAGTCTTAACCTATCGCGTGTGTAGTGATTCTCTTTACAAACCACATGGTCCCAGGGCCTAAAATGAAACCTGGGTGTCGGTTTGGCGGACTTTCCGAAGTCTCGCTGTCGGAACCTAGTGCCAAAAGAAACAGAAAAACAATTATTCCCCCTGAAGATTTCCCTGATCTACAAAAAAAAACCATTTCAAAAAATCCAAGATTTATCCTCAGAATATGAAACACAACCTCTAACTTCAGTCAGTATTTTCGCCCCCGTAAGGCAATAGACTCAATCAGTACACAATATGAACAAATTACTCAGTTAAAAGATGGAAAAATTCTAATTTTGACCAAAAATCAGAAAATTGCAGACAAATTTATTTCAATAAAAAATCTTTCAGGATTATGCCCTGTTTCTATCTCACTGCATGATCAACTTAACGCCTCAAAAGGCATTGTTTATGCCCCGTGTCTCATAAACGTGCCCGAATCTGAAATCATCTCTGAAATTAAATCTCAAAACGTAACTGAAATCTATAAATTTAACAAAAAAATAGGTAATACTGTCAAACCAATTGGATTAATGCTATTTACTTTTGACACATTCCAACCTCCTGAAACCGTTGAAATAGGTTGGTACAAGGCCAAAGTGTCTGAATACTATCCTAATCCAATGCGGTGCAGGAATTGTCAAATTCTCGGACACACACAAAAAAAATGCATTAATAATCCGATGTGCCAAGTATGCAATTTACCACCACACGCGGAGACCGCATGCACAAGGACAATGTGTGCTAATTGTCTCGCCCCCCAATCATCTGATTCCAAAGACTGTCCTAAATTTGTCCAAATGAAGGAAATATTAAAAATCAAAACAAAAAAGAAGTGTAGTATGACCGATGCCAAAAGATTATACAGAGAATATAATCCTAACTCTAACTCAACAAAATCACTAATAAACCCTCAATCTACTCAAAATTATACCTCAACCCCTAGCCCTACAAATAATGTCATATCCATCCCTAAACCCAATAACAACTTGGACAATATACCAGAATCGGTAATAGAACCATCAACGTCACCAAAAACATCAACGTCAACAAAACCTATTATTCCACCCACCACAGCAAATAATACAAAAAACACACAATTAACCCCCCAAATAACCAATACTGAATAAACCTCAACTCTTCCAAATATTAAAACAAACAATACTTTAGCTAACAATATCTTTTTAAACACAAAAACAAACACACCACCAACTCCCGAACATCCCAAAATCCCCTATACAATCCCCAACTCACCTCTTTCGAGTACAACTCAAGGACACAGCGCCCTTACACACCAACACCTCTTAAGGAAGGAAGACCCACCTCTTTGCACAGTCTGTAACTGCATCATAAACATGGCACATGTGCTTGGCCTATCATCATGCGTTATCTCCAAAAAAATTAATACGATTTTGAAAAGTAACCAAAACATTTATGTATTCTTGAATACAATTAAAATTGAAAATATCCAAAAAATTGAGAAATATCTTAAAATAAATAATTTAAGTTTATAGAATTATTCTTTACTTTGAGTGGAAAGCTTTTGTAGCTAGTGCTCTATCACATATTAGCATATAATTTGTAATTTTATGTTAATAAATAGTAATAATAATAATAATAATAAAAGCATCTCTTGTACAATTCCCTCATACAACAAATCTATAAGGGGAGGGCATTTTATATGCCTAGTAATTATATCCCTGACAAACATTATCGAAAAATATTTCCGCAGAATTTCTAGAGATTTCATTCCGAACAATAAGCATCTGGTTTCGTAGGAAGGTCTTACAATCCTCCATCTCAATTTAAAAAAAGCATATCTTGTGAAGTTTCTTTGAACATTCGCTATACTTTTTGATGAATTTGAATAATATGGATTCCAAACCGTACAGCAGTATTCCAGCAGTATTCTTTTAAGAAAACCCAGCATCTGATTTGCTTTGTTGATCATGTAATCAAAATGAGAGTGGAATGACAGGTTGACATCAAGAATAACACCCAGATCTTTTTTTTTTTGATTACTCTTTCTAATTTAATGTTGTTAATGCTATAATCAAACATTATTTTATTAAAGTTCCTGTAACAAGACAAAACTTGACATTTAGCCACATTAAGATGAAGGTAGTTTGCTTGACACCAAGTAGCCAAACTACGCATGTCGGATAATAGAAGATTACAGTCAGAATTGCAGGAAATCCTTCGGTAAAGTTTTAGATCATCTGCAAAAAGGAGACAGCATGAGTTTTGAAAGAAATTGGGAATGTCATTGACAAACAGGAGCAATAGGAGTGGTCCCAAATGACTTCCTTGGGGGACACCTGATGGGACATCTATATTATCAGATTTATAATTTTTAATTTTAACTACTTGAACCCTTCCAGTCAGATAAGATTCAATCCACTTTAATAAAGAAGAGTGAATACCAAAACAGAAAAGCTTGTGAAGTAGAATTTTGTGATTTGCTCTATCAAAAGCCTTTGCAAAATCGGTAAAGATGATATCAGTTTGATATCCTTTTTCCATATTAGATATAATGGCATTTATCATAATCATTAAATTTGTCGATGTTGAAAACCACAAAACCATGCTGAAAGACCGATATTTTACCTTGAGTGACAAATGAAATTCTGTTATAAATTATTTTTTCAAATAATTTAGGTATTGCAGAGATCTTACAGATTGGCCTGTAATTTGTTATATCGTGCTTAGATCCTGATTTGAAAATCGGAGACAAAAACGAAATTTTCCACGAACACAAGAAATTGCCACTGGCAAGAGATAAATTAAAAGTCTGCGTGAGCGGCTCGGCTAACGCACTCGCACATTTTTTTTAGAAGTACGGAAGGAATATTGTCTGGACCTTCACTTGTATTCACATCCAAGCTTAAAAGAGCTGATTCAACTTCAACCTGGCTTAGAATAAAGGACAATTTACATGAGAGCGACCAACGACCGACGAATGAACACACAAATGGGGATAAACAAATTAATAAACCTTAATATTACACAAAATCTAGTCAAAATAGTAGAATTCGGTTTAAGATTAATTTTAAAATTATAAAATCTGAATTTTTATTTGCTTAAATATGAGAAATTTGAGAAAATAAATTGGTCGTAACGAACTGCGGCTATTCGCGACGAACAAATTGTTTTCTTAAAATTCACTTGTTTTAGCAATTAAAATGAACATTTTAGTATCTTAAAATAATCCTCAATTATATTTCTTCCATTTTGTCTAAATTTTGTAAAGAATTTAGGTTTATTAATGTTTTAAATCCCATTAGTTCATTCATTCGTCGGTCGTTGTTCGCTCTCACGTGAACAGTCTTTAAGTGACCCAAGATCAACACATTTTCTTACCCCTAAAGGCTCATCAATTAAAACAGATTCAGAGGAATAAACTGATTGGAAGTATCTTGCAAATAAATTTCAAGTTTCTGATAACTCACTTGTAATAGTGCCTAGGTACTGCATACAGCTTGGTAATCCACATGATTTTCGTTTGGTATTTACAAAATTCCAAAACCTTTTACTATTACTTTTAAGATCGATTTTAACTGAAAGTATGTAATTATGATATAAAAATTTATTTAGATAGTCAAATTTCCTTTGACAATCTAGATATCTGTTTCGAAGATTTGGATCATTTTTGTTCTTTTTATATAATTTGTATGCTTTATTTTTTTGGTTTTTGAGATTACTTAACCTCCTATTAAACCAGATAGGGTTAGAATTCTTTTTCTTAGATATTTCGGTGGCACATATTGTTCAATAGCACTTTGTAAAACAGACGAAAAGGCAATGAAATCACTTTCTAAATCAAAACCAGTAAAAATATTTTGCCACGAAAAAGACAACAAAAACTCAACCATTGCATCAAAGTTAGCTTTTTGATAATCGTATATAATAATATTATTTACATTTTCATTTTTAAAATAATTATAAAACATTATATCATCCTCAATTCCGGGGTGGTGTTGTGTATTTTCTATAACGGGGAAATTGGACTTTTCTATACAAATATGAAATTCCTAATCTACAAATACTAGATCAAGAATGCGATTGAGGTCGTTATATTCATGGTTAATTTGGACTAAATCATATTGGCTTAAAAAATCAATAACAAGTGATTCAATTTCAGTTGTAACTCCAAAAGGAATTAAATATTTATCTTCTGAGTCGAATTCCCATTTTATATTACCAATATTGAAATCTCCAGCAAAAATTATATGTTCTAGGTTATTTAAATTATCTAAAATTTGTTTTAAATTTAATAAATGTAAATTATAAAATTCTAATAAGCTCTTAGGTGGTATATAACTTGCAACAATAAATAATTCTGATTCATTTACTTTAACAGCAACAATAATTTGATCAATATCTTGGTTAGGATCTGAGCAGTTTGATTCCAATACAATTTCCCTACATGATAGAGAATCACGAATTGCAATCAATACTCCTCCTCCCCTTACCATTCCTGTTTTTATTTTGCATCTATCTTCTCTGAATACAGTAAAATAACTTGGAAAAATTTCCGAAATACAATGATTTTCAGAGAACCAAGTCTCAGTTAGAACAATAATATCATAATTACATACAGAAAAAGAAACAAATACATTATCAAGTTTAGTTCTTAACCCACCTTCATTTTGATAATAAAAAGAAAAGCTTTTATTTCCAGAAAAAATCAAAAATTGTGTTCATCAGATTAAAACCCTACAAATGTTTTGGTAATTCATTTGATTTTGTTTCACAATACCAAACAGGATAACCAATCGAAATAATCGAGCATTATCGATTCGATTGCCAATCGACACTCGCAATCGGGCCTTTGTGTTACGCTGGACATGATTAGTGTTGTGAAAATTATGTTAGTTATTATCTAGCAATAGGTATGTACTAAAAGCTCTTAGCGAAATGGCTGATCTGTACACAGCTCAAAAAAATGCGAACATGCAAACTATATACGGTAAATGCCGGAGTAATGCCTCCTATTTTTTTTTTTTTAATTTTGATATGCAATATTATTTAAACTTTTTTAAAAACTTCTGTATACTCGATATAATTAAATAATACTCGGTTAGCTGATAAAAATGAAAGTCGAAATAAAAAAGAATGGCTTATATGGAAGGAGCTGTTAAATGGCTTTTTGTTTAATTATTTTCCTCCAAAAGGGGAACCATACGTTTTTTAGTACAAAGCCATTTTGGTACCAAAATCATTAAATTCGTTTTCGACGAAAAATAAGATTTCCCGTAACGGTTCTTATCATTTGTATGGTAGGTACTTTTAGTCGTGTTAAAAAGTTGAAGTTAAGTTAATTAAAGGTTGTATATCATAATAGGATGTAAAGTTATATCAAAATAACTATGAGAATAATTCGCTATTTAATAATAACTGACTAAATTTTGGTAGGTCAATTATTCAAATCATTTTAAATTATGCGTAATGTAGTAATAAAAATAACACTTTCAGTAAAACCGTATAAACATTTTTCCAGAAAAACTAAATATTCTTAAACGGTTTTGTAACATACATATAGTCTAAGAAAGATAGGAACGGACCAGGGACAAATTAATTCATGAAATTTTATATCTGGTATCGACGCAGAATTTTATCCTCAACAACATATCCAAAGTCCCATTTCATGGTTTCCAAGTAACAAAAGAGTCCATTAAAATTACTTGATCCAAAGAGTTTTTTTAGAGAGTTTATGTTTGACCTGCCCTATACGGAGCAAAATGTTAGCTCTTACGAAAAATTGTATTTTCGTGTAATCGAGATAGTACATATGACATATGATTTAAAGGTGTTTTTATACGCCCAATCTAATAAAACAAAAACCAATATGATACAAGCAACCTAAAAAAAGTTAGATTAATTTTGAAACAGAAATTACTGTTTTTTCCGTTAAGCAGGTCAAACATTACACCCCCAAAAAACACACTTGGACCTAAGATATTTGTACGGACTCTTTTGATCCTTGAGTGCCAATATAAATTCAATATTTTTGGCAAAGTTCATAAGTGTCAGAATTTGTTCATGGATGTTATGGTAATAATCACTCACTTGCATCTCTCCGTCAAAAAAACAACCTTTAACCAAAGATATTTTTGGGGACTCTTTTGATTCTTGGTAAGCATGCCAAATCAAACAATTATACTAAATATCATTAATATCCCATTATTTCAAAATGGTTAATATATACTTGTTGTACTTATATTACTTGTTGTACTTTAAAAAAAGTTATCATTCCATAAAAATGACATTAACTTTTCACAGGATACATGTATCTTTTCAGGTTTGGTCTCTTTAGAATCAGCGTTGAAAAGCACCCTAAAAACATGTGTCATTATGATTAGAATGTATTACAAACAAATTTTCAGCTTGACAAACTACCGACTCCCTCCTCTCTCCATCTCTTAAAATGCGTCTACACAAAAAGTCGATTCAGGGATTTTGGAGGACTTTGGATATGTTGTTGAGGATAAAATTCTGTGTCGATACCAGCAATATTTTTCATGAATTAATTTGTCCTTGGTTGCCCATATAAAATTTTCTATCTTTCCTAGACTAATACTATCACTGATGTTATTTTTGGTTCTTTAAAAAGATCCACTAAAACCCACTTTAAACGCAAATTTCGCTTTATTTCCAATATTTACATTAATTAGACTTACTAAAAAGAAAAGCTTTTGTTTTTATTCAAAAACAATTCAAACAAAAATGCGTTTTTATTTTATTATATTTTCTTTTACATTTAGACAATTTAATTAACTTATCCTGGGGGTCTATTTCATAACATACATACATACATATGTTAAAGAATTTGTAGAAAAACAAAAGGTTTTACCTTAAGTTCATCAAGGATAGAACCTTATATTACGTTTATAATGAGCGGATGCAGATTCAATTTAAATCGAAATTTCGATCCAGGTATATGACGATGCCAGATCGAAAGATAGGGCTCGGTCACACACTGAGCTACAAGCGACGAGCGATAGAGCGACAAGTTCAAGCAAAACTGTGAAAAAAAAATTGCGGAGTAGAGCGTCAGAAACAACCTACTCTGCGTTCAATTCTGTTCTTTTTATTTATTAATTGAATTTTAATCCTGAGCGACGAGAGAATGTACTCAACTTTCTCAGACTGTATGAAAGATTTGACACAGGTCAAGAATTAAATCTCAATCATTTAATATGACGGAGCGAAAGCTATGCAGCCTAACTGCAAGTGTTTTCACGAGAAAACACCTTTGAATGAAATTTAATTCTTCACCAGTATCAAATCATTCAAACAGTCTACCTCCTTACACAAATGCAACGAATTGTTGCGGTGATAACAGAGAGGAGAAAAAGAAAGAACCCGAATGAATAACATCTAACTTGTGTGTGAATTGTAAAAATGCCAGTTGACGGCAAAATAATTTATAAATTAAAATTGGAACTATAGACTAAGCACCACTAAAAAGAATCTGATGATTGGTGTGGAAGCCATGAAATTGCAATAATTCCAGCCTAATGTAAGACTTGGTGGTAGCCAACACAAATGGTTGTTATTCATTCAAAACATTCATTGTATAGTTTGTTTTTTTATTAATTTATTGATATGCTCTGAATTAATTGGAGTTCTGAATAATTTTTTTTGTAAATTATGCCAAAGCTCGAAAAGAATTTTGCATTGTCTTATGAATCTCCCAAATACTTTGTCAAATTCAACGCATACGTAACTTACGTTAAAAATAAACGAGAAGGAATTGAAATTAAATTTGATGTTTTTGTTTTTAATATTTGGGTAAATTTATGCTCTGAGAATTAAATTCATGTCCAAAAAATGTTAGGGATATTTGTGAAAAAATCTTGTTGTTGGTAGGTAAATGAACGGATGTTACTCTTATTAGGTATGAACATTTATTAATTCTGCAGATCATTACGCTCATTATTTACCTAATAATTTATAATTAAATCTAACTTTTTTATTTGAGTTCAATAGTTTCTAACCTACTTTAATTTTAACATTTCTTTTTAAACGCCCAGCCGATTACGGAATAAAATATAATTTCTCGTATGTGTAAATGTACACACAGACCAATCACTTGTATTTGAATATATTTTTCATACAAAGATGAGAATACCTAAACAAATTAGAAAGCCAGTGCGGATAACAAATCCACACCTTTACATTTATTTTCATCGTAATTGTTGAATACTTTTAAAAACTTCAATCCTTCACAGTCAGAAATACTAACACTATACTTTGACTGATAATTTCAGAAATATAATGAAGAAAATAAAAAGTAAACAACGAACTGAAAAAAAAAAAACAGATGAGCAAAAAGAAACTCATTGAAGAATTTATATAGAAACTGAGAAAGAAAAATAACTAAACGAAAGAGCTGAGGTAAGAACTTCAAGCGGTCTTTATCGTCGTTGGGCTGTCGGGTTGGATGGGGGGGCGCCTTGGCTCGGTTGTTGGTAGTGTTTGGAACAGTGAGTGGCTATTATGGACAGGAATATAACCGGAACCTGTTTTGCATTTAACAGTTAGGTAGTGATATTCTTTCCGTTTCCGTCTTGCTTTTGCCATTTATACCATTAAACTTACACTACCATGACTGTTTCCCGATGTAATGTATATTGACAACAAAACAGGGAAGAAAAAATATCTTCTACAAGAAATATATATAACTTGACTTACAGATCAATTACAAACAAAATAAAAACAAAAACTTTCATTAAGATGTTTGGTTTTATAATTTTTTTGACTTATGTTTAATTATTTGTAAACACAAATGGGATAAGAGTCTCGGTACGATTGTTAAAACAACGCTTGTTGACTTATTCCGAAAACGAAGGCAAATATTGGTTGTTAAGGTGTTGTCTTGTAGAAAATTTGTAGACTTTATTTATTTATTTTTAGTCTATGGGGTTTTATCGCGTGTGTCACTCAACGTTCGATAGGATAAAAGTCGATCATAACAAAAGGTTTAATGCGTTTTAATTGTTGATGTTATCTTTTTTCAAAAGTATTACGGGTGATATCTGATGCAACAAAAACTTAAGATATCTTGAATTTCCGACTATCTACTTTTGATTAAAGTCGTTCATCGATACCCAAACGACATTCGCAATACGAGCCTATATTTTGAAAGAAACCAAAAGTATGTAGGCGTGTTGTCATGATTTTTGCAAACTTTATAATTATTTATCTATTCTTAAATTTGTGACTTATCTTCATCAATAACATCTTATTATCTGTCTTATACACTGTGCCAACAAATATCTTTCCTTTCCTTCTATTCCTTCTAACTAGTTCCGTGCATTGCATTTTAAAAGACTTGAGGTCTTACAGGCATATAGTTAAAATTATAAAAAAAAAAAAAAAAAAAAAATATATTTAGGGGAATGAGTGTCAAAAAAATTCAAATTTTAAATAATAATCTACATTGGGGCATATTCGTAGTCGCAGATAGACCAAGGTTTAACTAAACTACACTGCCCATAATCTCATAAAGGCCCTAACTAACATTTTCACTATTTCGAGATAATGATGAAAACACTAAATCGCTTACAGCAACTTGAAGAAAAGAGTAAAAATTACCAAAAAATAAATTTTGTAAAGCTTCATTAATGCTTTATTTTTACAAATAGTTGTAAAATAAAAATTGGTTAGTATTTAGGAAATAAGGTAAATAGGGCTTTTTAGCCTTTGACAACAAAAGAAAAAGGCCCTATGTACAAAAATGTACGTAAAACTTAATTAAATATCCTTCTTATAACAAAAAACAAGACATTTTAAATGATATTGATTAATTTCAAACCATTTTTTTTATAAAATGTACGCATAAAATCGTATTTAAAATTATAGAAACGAATATTTTTAAAAGCCATAACTACCACATAGGGCTTTTTAAAACAAACTTGGATATACTTTCTCTATACACTGTGTTATAAAAGGCCCTATATGGTTGGTTAGGGCTTTTTATAAATTTTGATGCATATGATTTGTAGTTGTGGCTTCTAAAAATTGTGATTTTCTGGCTTATTTGAAGGTTTAAGGTAAAGAAATTGATACACAAAAATCGGAGACTTGCCCTAACTCCAAATATGCAAAAAACTCAAAATCTGATTTTTTGTATTATTATGAGCAGTACAGTTAAAGACAATTTTGGCTCAATGAATACAGACCGACTTTAATTACAAATTGTTGGTTTTATAATTAACTTGGTATACTACACAAATAGCTTTAAATATTTTGAAATGGTAAACTTAAAAAAATAGAATCAACGTCCAAAAATTCAACTAAACCTATGTTTAACTTAGACCTAGCTCTAAAATGACTATGAATGCGCCTTCTTATGTTCCTCCTTACACAATTATAATTCTGGGTAATGCCCTTTGCTTAGTTTATGGTTTTTATTTAACTTAAAAATGTCAAGCCACTCAAAAAAATTTATTTTGTATGTATGTATGTAGGTATTTAAGTTTAGTTCATTGAAAAAGATTTAAACAAATTAATGTTGCATTATTCCTTTCCATTGAATATTTATGAATCTTAAAATGTATCTATGTATGTAAATCTTCCTACATTTTCGGTTTTAAATATATTTGAAATAAAAACGTACAAGAAGATTCATCGTGTTAGCGATATGTAGATAAGTTTGGTGCAAAAAAAATGTAAATCAAATATTGAATGAATTAACTGTCATCAAGTAGGGTCAATGTCTTCTTAGTATTAAGTAATTAAGTTAATTTTGAAGAAATCTATTTCCATTGTTTATTTTGAGTTGCAAATTTTGAATCACTCAAAAAATATTATTTAGAGAAAATTAAAACTGTTTAATTAAACATTTGTATTTCGGTATGCGTCCCGACGAAGGACACCAAAAGTCCCAGAGCTAAATAATATATTCTTGAAATATTCCTAGGAATGTTTATTGCTTGAAACTGCTCCAATTTAGATGCTTTTTCAAATTGTTAATAATAATGTGGTGGAGAAAATGTATCCTAATGTGGAGCTTCATAAAATTCATCTAGACTCTAGAGTGATGGTTAATTTTAGTGTATATTTTATTTTAGCTTTGTTAGGTTTTATTTTGTTAATAATTATCATGCCTAAAAAATAATTCCAAAATGAAATTTATGTTTTTTTTTCACATCAATTCAATTTTATTATTATTATTATATTGACTCTGTATTATCAAAATTATTTAGAGGCGATTTTTCAATCATCAGTTAAACCACCAGAGGAATAATATATATTAATAGCAGCAGGAACAAAAGTTTGTTTTATTCGAAGAATAAGTAAGTACTATCTGAGGTTTAACTTACTATTGAAAAACTAGTCCTTAATGTTTTAATTTCAGAGCAGAAATGTCATTATATTAAATAAGCAGTTAGAACTTAGCTGTTTATTGTTCCAGAAGTCGTATGTCAATTCAGTTTCATTTCTGTTGTCAGGGAATTACGTATTATCAATTATCTTAACTCAGAACACGGCGTTTAAGTCCAATTTGACATAAAAATATTATTATGATTTATTACTTCAAAAATAAATCTTTTACCAAACTGGTCATTTTTGTTTTTGTATTGAATTTGAAATGTATTTTCAAGTCGAATTTATATTTTAAAGCCTTTGTCACACTCGCAATAGATAGACATTCTTTCTGTTTTCAACTCATTTTGAGCTGCATACACATTATGTATTGTTTTCTAGAAATCTAAAATGCAAGGATATAATTCTAGCAAAATCTACTCTACATGGGCATTAACTTAATTTTAAGTGAGTGGGAGTCTAGTCCACTTGAAAAAAAAACATGAAAATTGAACATACACAAAATTGAAGAATATTTTGATGGCTTTAAAAGAACTAAGTATGATATTGTAAGTGTTGCCGTTCATTGTTGATATTTTTTGTCTGGGTTTGAACGTGAAAACGAAAGTTCAATAAGTCAACGCTTTTTCCATTGCAGTCGCATTCTGTCAAAACATTTTTGTCATGACATGAGTAAAGTAGGTGTGCAGAAAAAATCGTCCGTGCATTGTGGTTGCATAGTAAATCTTTAAAATGCTGAAAAATCTGCTGCGATCGATATTTTAATCAAAAATGATGCATATTGCGATGAAAAATAGACTTCACGACTGGATCTTACGAACTTGCTCTTGTAGTTAACAACTGTAAGACATTGACGATACAGATGTTACAATAACAATTTTGAAATTTTAAGATTTAATACAAACAAAATGTTTTGAAAGACGTATGCATTATTGTTTGGATATATTCATATTGTTTGTACATATATATGTACATTAGGGTGTCCGTTATTTCCCAAACTCATTTTTTTTAGATAGCACACCCCGTCAATCGTCAATGCCGAATGAAAAAATTATTGACCAAACAAATTTTTTTCCGAGGTCATTAACCCGTGCCTGTAAGGTCATACTTTTTCCATACACTTTTCACATTTTATTTTTTTTTTCTCTCTGGAACTATAACAGTTATTCTAAATTTATTTTTGAAATTCTGATTGATTTATTCTCGGGGTATTCTACAAAACAGTTCATTTCATTTAATTTCATTTATTTTTCTTAAAAACAAAATTTCTAAAACATGTTCTCTGTTCACTTTATCATCACCGATTTTGAAAGTTTTTCAGCATCACATGCCGGTATTTTATAACAAGATTAAATCGTAATAGTTACTTTATATCAAAAAACATGAAAGAAATGTCACGCAATGAAAAAAATATTTATTTGATTGAATTGAATATATACAGCATACACTCTTTGTGTTAGGCTTAAGAGCTGTATAGAATTTTTCATTTAAACTCACTACAAATACAATCACGTATAATTTAAAACTTGTATCAAAAAGAGTAAATTCTTTAAAATTGAAAGAGAAAAATGGTGAATAAGTTACTTCGCTACTTTACTACCACATCAATTCAACATACAGAATACTAAAAATGTTGATGAGCTGTTTTGTAGAAATAACGTCACGTCCTAAGTACAAAAACTAGTAAGAACACAAATTATTCAAAAAAAAAAAATACAAGACAAACATTCTTCTATAATAAGAAAACATAATTTAATAACCATTAAATCTTGTAAGGACTTGATTTATTTAAATTATTGTGTCTTTCAATTCTCATTTTCTTTTAAATTACAGGTAAACAACAGCAACTAAACACAGGTTTGGAGTAAAGGAATTTGAAGCCAATAACACGTTTGAAGAAAATTAAACAACACAAAAAAAAAAGAACGAAAGAAAGGTATTTGTCAAGTTTTAGGTATGTAGATATAATTTTTTCCTATGACTTCTGAGTTCGCATTCGCATATTATATACACATATTCATATTTCTCGTTTGGCAAGATTGTTTTTGTATCCATTTTTTGATGCCAACCGCAAAATAATATACCTGCACAGTATCAGTTAGTTAGATATTCCACATATCACTTCAATGGCATGCACCACAACGAGTTGTAAAAAATTATATGTTTTTTTTTTGTTAATTTTTGTTCTCACAGATTTGCGTAGATTTTTCTCGCGTAAGATAAGATACTTTGTGTCTTTTCTTATTCACAACTTAAACAAATAAAAAATAGATTGCATAAATTCAAAGATGGCTGCTTCTGGGATATATAGATATTGATGTTTTGATGTTTTTTTTTTAAATTCTACTTTAACTTGTTAAAAAACAAAGATTTCTATTTAAATATCTTAATGTGTTGCCACTAAACTCTATTAATTTCTATCACTTTATTTTCTTTATATAGATAAATAATATAAAAGTATTATAACTTTTTTTTTTCTTTCTGAAACAGGAAAGCACGTACTTAATTTTGAATTCATTTGCTTTTTCCAAGTTAGATTTTTTACACTTGCTTTACTTGCAGACTCAATATATAACTGCACTGTAGTTAATTTATTTATTTGAAAAATTATATGTATTTCTTTTTTGAATAAATTCAATTTAGTAGGTATATTGTATTTTTGTCTTCCGTGGCAAAAAAAAAATTTTTTTGTATTACTGCGAACATACAACAACTCGGTTTGAAAGTTTTAAGCCAACTAATCAAGTATCTCAACGAATGGAATTTAGGTTTTTACCTTTTTACATTAACTTGACACAGACACCCATGCAAACCATAAAATTCTCCAGATCCAGACATCCAAAGAAAATGTTTGTTTTACGAAAAGTATACCTGTAAAAAAAAAAATATTTACCTGCTCTTTTGGATTAACCCATGAATACTCGACTTTGTACACACCTTAAAACCACATCTTAGAAATCTTTCTCTGCCTCTCTTAAAATTATAGATCATCGCTATTAAAGTGGAAAAGTGCTGCTATGTTTACGTACTGAGTTGCGGTTTTGGTTATATCTACTTATCTTCCAATTTTTTTTTTCCATACAGGCACCTGTTGAACGTAAGAGTTAAATTACACACCTCAATTTGAGGTGAGTTAGAGTTGATGTTCCCCTTTCGTTTTCTGAAGATTTCTCTTCGATCTGCAAACACCTACATCTACGTGGAAAATCTGATGAGAAACTGAAAGGGAATGACAAGAATGCAAAAAAAACGCATTATAATTTAAACAATTTTGTTGAATAACAAATAACTTAGGTTAAAATTTCTGAAAATGTTATTCTGGTAACCATCGCGTCACGTGGGAAGGAAGAAACCGTTCCAAAATACGTAAAAGTTCCTACAAAATAAAATAAATGAACCATTAGATTCTTTTGAGAGCTTCAAAAATAAAGTTCCGATCTGCAACCCACCGTGAGTGGACGTGTGTAGGAGTGTGAATTACGTTGTGATCTTCCTAGTCAATAACCCTATCAATTGCAATATTCTGTTTTTTTTTCCTCCTATTGCCGCTTATTATAAAAAAAATAAATAAATAAAATATCCATTTCCCTCTAAAATATAATAAATAAAAAAATTAGAAATACAAAACCAACACAAATCGCGCCGCGCAAATCAATAGAATCAATAGACTACATACATACTTAAACAAGTTACAAATAAAAAAAAGTGCAAGTGGCAGTGCATAAAAACAACAACAAAAGTGCACCCGTGTAGCGACGTTTATGATGCTCAAACCACAAACAGGCATAGCACAGCGATAATTCCTAATCTCTCCTTTCCACTTCACTCACAGTGCTTTGGCTTAGTTATTATATGTAGTACATGTATGTATCATTACATGCAATTCTTATGATGGACTAAGCCGAAGCATATCAGATAAATTGCTGTTATTGATTTTGTGTATCCAGGGGCGGATCAGTACACTGCTTTTTAAGGCATAACACTAGTAGTATTGTACTGTGAAGTCATTTGGGGCCCAAACTTGATATCAGCATAGATAACTGTCTGATTTGGTTTTTTATGTCTGTTTATTGTAATAGTGGGTGAATTTAGGGTTGACTACAGCAACATTCGGGGACTGAGGCAGAATTTTTGTGCTGCATATGTCGATACTGTGAAAAACAGGCCAGCTGTTTTGGCACTAAGTGAAACCCAGGTAGGGGAAAATACCGATCACTCGAAATTCAGCCTACATGGTTATAGCTTAGTGCCTCTATTTTTTCCACATCATGGTCTCGCCGTGTATGTTCGCAGTGATGTAGCTTATCAGCTTCAACCACAATATGGTTCATGTTTGAATACGAACTTTAATTTCATGTGGTTTAAATTCACCATCCATAAGCGCATCATCCATACTTGTTTTATTTATCGTAGTCGTAGTTTGGATAGTAATTCGACTTCCAACGAATTCGATGAACTATCCGACTCCATCCAGAGAATTATTTCCCATTTTCCGCACAGTGAAATCGTTGTTACGGGCGATTTCAATGTACATAATTCTTCGTGGCTACGCTATTCGGGTCAGACAACACCCGAAGGAAGGTATGTCGAGATTTTTGCTGAGATAAACAACCTAACTCAGCTGGTCGACGAGCCTACTCGGATTCCTGACGTTGCAGGTCAATCCGCCAACACTCTAGATTTGTTTCTTACCTCTGACCCTGATAAATACACTATAAGTGTATTATCGCCCCTAGGCACATCAGACCATTGTGTCATATCTGCGAATTTCTCGTGCCACCAAAACACAGTTAAAGAAAAAACTCCCAAGAGAACCGTTTGGCAGTATGAGAAAGCCAACTGGGACGGTCTCAATGTTTTCTTCAGGAACTTTAACTGGTCACTATGCTTCCTCGATAGTGACGTAGATTGCAGTGCAGATATGATTACAAACTTAATTCTTTGTGGAATGAGAAATTTTATCCCGAATAGGGTGAAACCTATCAAACCCAAAGAAAACTCATAGTTTGATTCGAGCTGTAAAGAGATTATTAGTGTTGAGAAGTAAGCTTCCGAAGTTATAAAGCCAACCCTACAGAGGAAAACCGGAAAAAGTTTCAACAAGCTAGAAAGACCTGTAACGTTCATATTCGACGAACCAAATTTTTACATGATCAAAAATTACGGCAAAAAATTCTACAATGTCCCAAAGATAGTAAAAATTTTTGGTCATTTGTAAAAAACATACGAAACACCACCTTGTCCTCGGTTCCAACGCTCGTCTTCAACGATACTCCTTTTGTCAGCTCAATCGATAAAGCCAATTTGCTTGCAGCACAGTTTGCTGTTAATTCGTCGCTGCCTGAAAGTGTTATGACTCCTCCTGTACTTGAGAGCGCAAATGATTCTATGGGACAAATCTTCTTCCGCACTCGTGCAGTTGCCAGAGTTCTGTAAGATCTCGATATACACAAATCCGCTGGCCCGGATAGTATCCCTCCCATTGTTCTGAAGAGGTGTTCTTCAACGCTGGCAAAACCACTGCGTAAGCTTTTCCATCTGTCCTACTCTACTAGTCTCTTTCCGAGTGGATGGAAAACAGCATTTGTCCAGCCTGTCCCTAAAAAAGACGTGTCTTCTTACCCCTCCAACTATCGGCCAATTGCGCTTACGTCCCTTCTTTCCAAGGTCATGGAAACGCTGATTAATTTTCAGCTAAAGAAATATCTCGAAGAACGAAAGCTTCTTAATGACCGGCAGTACGGCTTTCGTAGCAATAGGTCCACTGGTGATCTGATGGTATATCTCACCGAACAGTGGCACAAATCTTTACATCGTTTTGGGGAAAGTAAGATTATTGCGCTTGATATTTCTAAAGCATTTGATAGAGTTTGGCATCAAGCTCTCTTATCGAAAATGCGTGCATTTGGTATCGATGAATCTCTTCTTCGTTGGATTAGAAATTACCTTTCGGACCGTTCAATACAAGTTGTATTGGATGGTTTCAAGTCTGAAATTCACAAAATAAATGCTGGTGTGCCCCAGGGCTCCGTTCTGTCTCCGACTCTCTTCCTTATATTCATAAACGATCTTTTATCTGAAACTTCTAATCCATTAAATTGTTTCGCTGACGACAGTACCCTCAGCTTCTCATATTCGTTTACAGATTCTCATCCATGTCCTTCGGATGTGGAACTTGAACGGCAGCGTATGATAAGCTCACTAAATTCTGATCTCGACAGCATTGTCCATTGGGGAATAAAAAATCGTGTAGAATTTAATGCTTCAAAAACTCAATGCTGTCTACTGTCGTTAAAACGAAACCCACCCCCCATGCCACTATCCATGAGTGGCACTTGCATTGAGGAAACCGAAAAGCTTTCAGTCCCCGGTATGTGTGTCACAGACCACCTGGAACGTCCACATATTCGACATCGCCAAAAATGCTGCTAAGTGTTTAGGTTTTCTCCGTCGATGCAAGAAATTTTTCTCCCCTTCTGATCTGGCTGTGATCTACAAAGCCTTTATTCGTCCATAACTTGAGTATAACTCTCACATTTGGGCAGGTGCTCCAAAAACCCACTTGAGTTTATTGGATAGAATTGAAAAGAGAGCTCTTAAAATGATAGGTGAAATAACTATAACGGAAACATTCTCATCTCTTGAGCACCGTCGAAATGTTTCATGTCTTTCGTTATTTTACCGTTATTTCCATAAACAATGCTCTAGTGAAATAGCCAGTTGCATTCCTCCCCTTAAACAATTCAACCGTAATACTCGCGCTTCTAGGAATGCCCATCAGTTTACCCTTGAGCCCAATTTCGGACGTACTGTTAAGTACAGAGATTCTTTCTTTAGTCGCACTACTCGAATGTGGAATGCTCTACCCAGCTCAATTTTCCCCTCCCATTGTGATCTACAGACGTTCAAAACCAATGTGCATCGGTATCTCCTATTAAATCCCCTCCAATCTACCTAATCGCTCGTGCTGTGTATATCATCTTAAGGGTAGTCACAACCCCTTTTGCACGCGCTTAATATAAAAAAAAAAAAAAAAAAAAATAATGATGCAAAGGGAGAAGGATAAAAGATTTTAAGAAATTATTTGAGGCAAATTATTTTGAGGAAAGTTTCGATAGTAAGTAGTTTGTAGTGTATTACGGAATGTATAGACGAAAAAGATAAAAAAAAAATATGTAAATAAATGGAAGGCAGAAAAATGCTGGTTATCTATTGCCTACAACTTACTTTCATTGCTAAAAATGTTCTTCTGGTGGAAATGTTTCTCGTAGACTTTTGATTACTTCATTTTATTTTCAATGTCAAAAAATAAATTACCAAAAACTAGCGTTTACCTATTGTTATCAACCAATTTCCATTAAATCTATGAGAAAATTGAGATTTTCTGAAATTATAAAAAATGAACAAAAGGTAGGTACCGTTATTTTTGATATTAAGCTAAAACAAAATCGATGACGAATACTAAAATTCTTGTCGTAAAAAACCAACGCAAAGTAGCTTTTATCTTTATTTTCATTTTTACTCCTAATTATCTTGCATCAAGTGTGGTAGTTCTGATTTTTTGCTGAGTGGTGTAGGATGATAGCCTTATAAATACCTAATCCAATTTGTTGACCTCAAGCGCCAGACACAACATAGCCAAAAATAAAAAAACGCTGTCAAAGAAACTAATGTCGATTTCGATTCAACAATTTCAGATTTGGTGTTCGAACTTCAGATCAATCGTAAAAAGAACTCAAAACGTGATATGATTAATGTTTGCAATGCAAAATGTCACTTTAATTTGGTGTGTGTGCAAGTGCGTGTGAAAATCTTTGTAGATCTTTGAAATCAAGATTTGCTAAATTGATCTTACATCAAATCAGACCACCAAAAAATTAAATTTTTTTGTTGAAACGAAAGTGAAATTTGAAAAAAACGAAAAAGTTTTATTTTTTTTTTTGTTGAATCGAAATCGACCAGCGGTTTTGTGAATGTTAAGAATTAAGCTAAGAGTTGGCATCCTGTTTTTCCACAGCCACGAGATAGGTTAACCTACGGTCGCCTCCCGTACTATAAATAAAGTTATTTTAATCGATAGAATTTGAAAAACTTGTTTTCAAAGTATTTTTTTGAATCGTTGGTTTGTTTTTGTTTCTCTTATTTATTTTAAAATTCCCCGGTCAGCAGAGAATATTTTGGTTGATAAGGTTTCTCTCGAAAAGTGCCACTTTTCAAAATAACGTTTATTTAGTTTGATGTTTTCCTTTAATAATTGTGAGGTTGCTTCATTGCATGTCTTTCAAGAAAAAAAATTGTATAGTGATCTGTAAAAGCTGAAGTCGTACATACCTAAGACCGAGATCAAATAATTTTTGTCAGGCAGCCGATACTTTTCCCCTAAGCAAATAGACTGTTTCATTTTTTAGTTTGATTTCTTTGTAAATATAGAATAACTAGGTATTGAAAAAAATATTAAATTTTCGATTCATTCGAGGCTAGTGATACCACTTTTCACGAACTCTGAGTTCCGTACCAAATATTTGAGATTAAGTTGTAAAAACTGAGGTTTTTCAAAATAAAATTAACATTTTTGTATGATAACGAGTGACGTCAATCCGTAAGAAACGGAACACAACTCAACAATTATAATATCATTTTTGAAAAGCTAAATTAAATTAAGCACGTAACGTGAATACATATATAAAATTTGAATATTCAATAACCTTCTTAAATATCAAATCCACACAAATATTAAGAGCCTTCAATTTGTTCAGCGTACTTATAGTTTTTTTCCACACAAAAGTCAAAATTGCTATTTCAAAACAAAAATTTAATTTTTTTGAATTGTGTCGTTTTTCTTTCGACCCAACATAAATGATATAAATGTAGGTACATGGAAATGCATGCATTGGTTTTATCTCATTGCTTTAAATTGCATACATACATACCGGTAGCTTAAAGTATTCCTTTATATCCTTCATTTATCACAATTGTACAGTACACATATAACTAAAATTGGGAGATGTTTTTGACATCATCCGTCGATTTTCATGTAGTCTTGACTTGCTGAAACTTTTTTTGCATTTTTTTCTATATTTGTATATATATACATATGTTATGTAGGTATGTATATTCTATATATGGCCTCTTCAAATCTTATTGGCTATGGAGCGAATACTCTCCTCTTGCTCCTTGTAAGCTTGAATTGGTTCTATTTCTTTCCTTTTATCATTACTGAGAATTCAAATACATTTTCTTTGTAGGAACTTCTTCTGAAAATAACTTAATTTTTTTAATTTTATTTATAATATGAATTCATGAAAAAATGTATTTTAATTATTTTATAATAAAAAAACACATTTAAAACTTAATTTTAACAAAATAATTTATATTGTACAAAGAAACCATCATCCATCTGATTGTGTGTTAAAATGTTTTCATATTACTAGCGTCTCCAGCTGCTTCTGCCACGTCCTCCTCTTCCAAATTTCGATTGAAAAGACTTTGAATTTCCAGGGGCTGATGTGGCAAGTTCGTCCTTCTGGGGTAAATGTGAAACATGCAAAATGTCATACAGCATTTTTGCATTTGCTTGTGAATCTAAGAGTTCTGCTAGCTCAGCCTTAAAGAGAATAATACAAATTCAATCAAATAAAAGAATTTATATGTTCAAGATATGAAAAATAGTATTTGTTTTCATACTTGTTGAAAAGCACCTAACAAAATTATGCCTGGACCCAATAACATGTTAGGACTATAAATACTCTTCTCATTACAAAGGCCGAAACAATTTTTCAATTTTGAACTGGCCTAACCACGCTATGTTATTTTTCTCAATAAAATACCGAACAAAATTTGTTTTCTTTTTTAATATTCAAATTATAATATTTCGAAAACCTTACCTTACCTTCTGATTTAAATTCAAGACAAATTGGTTCTAATGACAAAAAAAAGTTCAATTTTGCAGACCAGTGTTTTGAATTAAGGCCCAGGTGCATAACGCTGTTTTGTAGCGTCAACTAAAGTCAGTTAAGCAATAACCCTCTGAAATTGAGGGGTGCTCAGCTCATAAAATTCTTGATAAATATTACCAACCACTATACTGAAATCTCCAAGTGCGACATTTCAACCCCAACCCGTAAATTTTTAATAATTCTTATACTCAAAAAATACCTATTCAATTTTAACTTTAAAAAATAAAGAAATTTTAATGTCAACATAATGTTTATTGCCCGAATAAATAAATTTTGTTAAATTGTTTTGTTTTTCTCTTGGAACCTACTCATGAAATACTTCTGACCAAAACAAATGTTAATTGTAAATAAAAATTTTACCTGAGATTTTGCCAATAACTGCTTAAGACTTCCTCCGTTCCGCATAACTTTATGTATATTTTTTGAATTAATACCAGGTAAACGTAGCATGAAATCAAAAATATTCGAATTAAATTTATCCAACACATCTACAGCTGCCCCTGCTTCCTCCGAACCAATGGCAGCCGCGGTTTTCGAATCCGGCTCTGGTTTACCCAACTTTAGTTCTTCAAATAATTGAGCAGTAGCATAAGGACTTGGTGACCAAATAAGCCGCAATTTCGGAAAATGTATAGTCAAAAGCTGAAGTTTTTTGACTATATCAGCATTTGTTGTTGTTGTATTAGCTGACAACATATACTTGCCCTGCAAGTGAAATGGTTTGTTTTGATCGAATTCTATTAATAAAATTGGTTTTGTATAGTGCCGCTGCATTTGAATACACTGATTGTACAAACGACCAGAATTTAAAGAACCAATGAGATCAGATATAGATTTTCTTTCAACACATATCTCCGGAGTTAAAATATAATCACCAATCTAAATACGGAAACAAAAAACATAATAAAATATATGTAGATAGCTTTTAGATGCTTTTACGAACGGTAATTGTAACTGGGAGAACTTCGATTCCACGTTTATGAATCAAACAAGGTAAATCGGAACGAAATTCTCTCATGTCAACAATAACTTTTGGTGATTCGAGAACAGCCTCAACCTGTCCACCGGCCTTTCGAGTAGTTTCATTATGTTCTTCTTCAATGTGCTTATAATGTTTAAGCAATACAAATGCCTCATCCGTTTTACCATCTTGATACTCTGGAATTACCATTTTCTAGTAAAGAGAAATATAAGTTTTTAAGAAACACGAACAAACACAAATTGTCCTTACACTTTTGGTATCGATTATAAGTTCAAAAGCCTGTTTTTCTCTTCGCAGACTTGTTAAATAAGACTGCTCTTCAACGGTTTGATTATGAATTAAAAAATAAACTTTTATCCTCTCGACTATATGTCGTCTCAAGCGTGCTTCGTAAACTTCTAGTTGTCTTATTGCTGCAATATTACAATGATACATGATCACATAGTGTGGTTCGATCTCAGCTAATATTTTATCCAATGCCATCACTCCTTCACGTTCAGTCTTAAATGTTTGAATACAAATCAATGGTTGTTTGTTTGTTGCAACTGTTGCAGTAATATCGAGGTTTTCCATCTTGAATAGAAAATGCATGAGTTAAATTTAATGAAATATAATGCTCGAAAAAAAGGCTAAAATGGCGTAAGAAAGTAAGTTGTATATGCACCTCTGGAAAGGGTTCAAAAACTGACGCATTCATTGTAGGATTTTCACTAACTTCCTCCTCGCTATCTTCACCTACAACAACTGACATATCACATTTATCAGTTTCTTGTTGAGTCATAGTTAACATGTAACTTTCTTGAAAAATATCTTCATCAGGATGAACATCACTTCCAAGCAATTGTGAAAGTTCATCTTGTTCTTCATCATTTTGTGCTGAAGGTGTAAATTGTATGGTGTTTTCCAACGATTTTTTTAAAGAAGCATTCTTTTCAGATAACTTGACGTTCTGAACTTTTTGATATGATTTTGATAGTTTTCCAATTGGAATACTATTTCTCATTGCTGTATAAAGAAGAAATCTTTCATCTCCTTCGGTCAACATTTGCCTCAATTGAAAACATGTTCGTGAATCTTGACACAAGATAATGACTTTTGGTGGCGATTTACTATTTGGCTTTGTTTTTTTCATATCGCTGGGTATCTCACTTTTTAAAATTTCTTTGAGTATTTTCCATTTTGGGCAGGATTCCGGTTGAAATTCTAAAAATAAATGCAATTTTTAATATATAAAAATACATGCATATGTTAAAAAATTAATAACAACTCCTACCTCCTTTAGCGGTATATATTCGATCCTTAGCCGTTATGAACATATGCTCTGCAGAATCTAGTAAAACCCATCCGGAGTTGCTGAGGGCATATTCTGTTGTTCTGTAGCGTTTTATAAGGGCGTACGCACTCACAGAGTCATTATAAATAGTGGAACTGAAAGAGAGTTTGTGAATAGAAACATTTAACAAAAAAAAAAACAGCAAATAAGGAAAATATCTTTCTTCAGGAAATTCTTTACTCAATGGAAATTAACATATTGTTTTTCTGTTTCTAGACCGAGAGCTGGCAGCAGATTTTAGTCGTGAAAGGAAACCAAAAGATATTAATAGTATAAGTAGTCTTGGTGACTGTGATAACGAATACATTCGTCTGTCAGCATGTAGTGGCCCCGTTACCACGTAAAAGTGCATCAAAAGTACAACTAATCTAAAAATTGAAATCGGGTGGGAAACCATTTCAATTGTAATACAACTTGACGCCATCAACTCCCTGATTAGATTACAAAAATGGTTTCGACAGACGTGTAGGTGGCCCCAAAACCCAGACAGACGTCCCCGAAAATGCAACTTTTTGGCGTTTTTGGGCTTTTGGGAAACCACCTGAAATTGGTCGCAACTTTTAGCCATGGACTCCCTGAGTGTGGATATGTACGTGACAGACGTCTAAGTGGCCCCCAAACCCCCGACAGACGTCCCTGAAAACGCTTTTTTTGGCGTTTTTTGTCAAAAAGGAAACCACTTGAAATGTATCCCAACCAAAAGATCTTGAAACAAAAAAAAATTAAATGTAAGTGACAGACGTTTCGAGTGGCCCCAAACAAATGACACCCGCGATATAATTCGCGGATGTTATCATTTTTTTTTTAATTGTATATAGTGGTAGCTTATTCAATGTTTTCCAATTAAAAGGTTTTGACTCGAGAAAGTGAAAATATAAGTTACAGGCGTTTGAGTTACGCCAAACTGCTGAAAAGCGCGATAAAAGTCACGGATGTAATTAGTAGTTTATCAAATAGATTATAGATACCAATATATTGAAATGTATCTCAGTTTAAAGGGCTTGACTCCCTGAGTTGCAAAATATAACTGACAGACGTTTTGAATTACGCCATACTGCTGAAAAGCGCGATAAAAGTCGCGGATATAATTACAGAACGTAATTTATCAGTACAAATCTCTTGAAATAAATCTCAATTTATAGGGCTTGACTCCCTGTGTCGGAAAATGTAACTGACAGACGTTTCAAATTACGCCAAACTATTGAAATCTACGATATAATTCGCCTTCAAATATTATTATTGTTTTTTCTATTAATTTAAATGGTACCTACTTATTGTAGACACGTAAAAAATTACGTTGTACCTACCTACCTAATTAAAAGGTTTTGACTAGCTGAAAAAGAAATTTTGAAGCAAACACGTTTTGTAACTCACCAAACTATTCAAATAAGCGATATATGTAAATGGCTTATTCTTTTCTTTATGGAATGTGAAATTGCACTCGCACGCAGTTCACGTTTTTGCATTTGTAGTAAGCGCGCTACGACATAGCTTTTTATATCGTTCTATTATTTTGTCCCAATCTACACGCTCCAGTGCAGCATTTATGTCAACCATTCTTTATTTTCCATTATACTGTTTGATAATACTACTTTTTTTATTTTTTTATCGATACATTTTGAAATGCTGTATTTTGGAAACTATTCGGTCTACTTTGAAATCGTATAAAACTGTTTTTATTTAAAACTAGCCGACCCGTGCTCGCGTTGCTTTGCAAACTTTAAAAAACAATATTTTGTTTGCTATAAGTATATAGGGTGTCCCTTAATTCGTCAAGAGTATTTTAGGGTATGATTCTGGGGGGTATATTCTAAGAAAAAAATTGTTTTTCAGTAAGGGCCTATCTCCAGTTTTGATATCATTTATCGGGAATTTAAAAAAGGTCTTACTTTGACCCTGATCCATGTCACCGGTAATTGCGCCGTAAGTACTTATGATAGAAACTTCGTTAAGGCCTTTATTTTTACAAGATATACCAGCCTTTGTAATTGCGTTTATATAAATTCGATACCTTGTCTAAGTCTTAAGATATCCTGTTTCATTTTTCTTGCCCATGCTAATTTTTTGAATTTGGGGTCAATTTTCTCCAAAAAATGTGTAATCAAGATGATGTTTTAATAATTTTTTTGAATGTATGTAACAATACTAAAAATAAAATTCAGCAACAAGTTTGCCGAAAAACCCATAGATTTTATGATAATTTGGAAAAACAGCGGCAGGTAAAATTAAAAAAAAAAATGTTTTTTAGCTTTAAGCTCGAAAAGCTATGAATAAAAATTATTTGTGTGGTTTTAGATAATTTTTTAAGTATGTTTTTTACTAAAACAGTTATAACGGGTGCACTTTGACATTCCTTGGTTTGAAAAAATGCTAATTTTAGTAGCCACTTAAGTTGAATTCTACAAACTATCTGCAGTTGTTGCAAAATGATTTATCAGAACTAAAAATAAAGGTCTAAACGAAGTTTCTATCATAAGTACTTACGACGCAATTACCGGTAACATGGATCAGGGTACCCCAAAGTAAGACTTTTCTGTAATTCCCGATAAATAATATCAAAATTGGAGATAGGCCCTAACTTTAGAACAATTTTTTTCTTAGAATATACCCCAGAATCATACCCTAAAATTCTCTTGACGAATTAAGGGACACCCTGTATAATATTAAAGGAGTTTGTTTATATTTGCATATCTTCCTACGTACATTATGTATTTTTTTTAAAGCTTCCGGATACACAATGTTTTTGCAGTGTAGCAATTTTAAAAACATTTGAAGCGTTTTTTAAGACTGAATTTATTTAAATTTATTCATAACATTTTCCCTTTTAAAATATTCGCCAAACACCATTAAATTGCTTTAATATTAATTGTCCTCTTTCTTTAATACACACGACTGGTAAAAGTCACGGATGTAATTAGTAGTTTATCAAATAGATTATAGATACAAATATATTGAAATGTATCTCAGTTTAAAGGGCTTGACTCCCTGAGTTGCAAAATATAACTGACAGACGTTTTGAATTACGCCATACTGCTGAAAAGCGCGATAAAAGTCGCGGATATAATTACAGAACGTAATTTATCAGTACAAATCTCTTGAAATGCATCTCAATTTATAGGGCTTGACTCCCTGTGTCGGAAAATGTAACTGACAGACGTTTCAAATTACGCCAAACTATTGAAATCCACGATATAATTCGCCTTCAAATATTATTATTGTTTTTTCTCTTAATTTAAATGGTACCTACTTATTGTAGACACGTAAAAAATTACGTTGTACCTACCTACCTAATTAAAAGGTTTTGACTAGCTGAAAAAGAAATTTTGAAGCAAACACGTTTTGTAACTCACCAAACTATTCAAATAAGCGATATATGTAAATGGCTTATTCTTTTCTTTATGGTATGTGAAATTGCACTCACACGCAGTTCACGTTTTTGCATTTGTAGTAAGCGCGCTACGACATAGCTTTTTATATCGTTCTATTATTTTATCCCAATCTACACGCTCCAGTGCAGCATTTATGTCAACCATTCTTTATTTTCCATTATACTGTTTGACAATACTACTTTTTTTATTTTTTTATCGATACATTTTGAAATGCTGTATTTTGGAAACTATTCGGTCTACTTTGAAATCGTATAAAACTGTTTTTATTTAAAACTAGCCGACCCGTGCTCGCGTTGCTTTGCAAACTTTAAAAAACAATATGCTATAAGTATATAGGGTGTCCCTTAATTCGTCAAGAGTATTTTAGGGTATGATTCTGGGGTATATTCTAAGAAAAAAATTGTTTTTCAGTAAGGGCCTATCTCCAGTTTTGATATCATTTATCGGGAATTTAAAAAAGGTCTTACTTTGACCCTGATCCATGTCACCGGTAATTGCGCCGTAAGTACTTATGATAGAAACTTCGTTAAGGCCTTTATTTTTACAAGATATACCAGCCTTTGTAATTGCGTTTATATAAATTCGATACCTTGTCTAAGTCTTAAGATATCATGTTTCATTTTTCTTGCCCATGCTAATTTTTTGAATTTGGGGTCAATTTTCTCCAAAAAATGTGTAATCAAGATGATGTTTTAATAATTTTTTTGAATGTATGTAACAATACTAAAAATAAAATTCAGCAACAAGTTTGCCGAAAAACCCATAGATTTTATGATAATTTGGAAAAACAGCGGCAGGTAAAATTAAAAAAAAAATGTTTTTTAGCTTTAAGCTCGAAAAGCTATGAATAAAAATTATTTGCGCGGTTTTAGATAATTTTTTAAGTATGTTTTTTACTAAAACAGTTATAACGGGTGCACTTTGACATTCCTTGGTTTGAAAAAATGCTAATTTTAGTAGCCACTTAAGTTGAATTCTACAAACTATCTGCAGTTGTTGCAAAATGATTTATCAGAACTAAAAATAAAGGCCTAAACGAAGTTTCTATCATAAGTACTTACGACGCAATTACCGGTAACATGGATCAGGGTACCCCAAAGTAAGACTTTTCTGTAATTCCCGATAAATAATATCAAAATTGGAGATAGGCCCTAACTTTAGAACAATTTTTTTCTTAGAATATACCCCAGAATCATACCCTAAAATTCTCTTGACGAATTAAGGGACACCCTGTATAATATTAAAGAAGTTTGTTTATATTTGCATATCTTCCTACGTACATTATGTATTTTTTTTTAAGCTTCCGGATACACAATGTTTTTGCAGTGTAGCCATTTTGAAAACATTTGAAGCGTTTTTTAAGACTGAATTTATTTAAATTTATTCATAACATTTTCCCTTTTAAAATATTCGCCATTAAATTGCTTTAATATTAATTGTCCTCTTTCTTTAATACACACGACTGTAAAATGTTTTCCCGTCATTTTAAGATCTCAATCTTAAAGATCCGACCATTAGAAGTCAAGTTATACGCTTTTTACTCGAACTAAATAATTTTTTTCCACCGGAAAACACCTTCCGGGAGATACACAATACACAAATCATTTGATCACGACTCTTTCTTCCTACATAACATACCTACCTAGTTCACACGCCCGCACACACTTTCTTGTTACAACGGTAGCTTTACATTGTAGCGCTACATATACCATTTTTTTTACCTTTATACAACTAAGCCGGTGTGGTCAGCCAACAAAATAACGAAAAAAACAAAGCAGCTACCCGCTGATTGCTCTTGAATAGCATTCCTGGATAGAAATAATTTTAAAAAATTGATAACTTTCAAAAGTTTATATATTTATTCCTCAGCTTGCATGTATAATTAAGAAAAGATATAGGTCTAACAATTTTCGTATGAATGTTGAGTTTATCAAAAAATTGTTGTTATTTTAAAATATCAAACCGTTTTTTGTATATGAGTGAATATTTAGGACAAACTCTTAGAAGAAAAGGTGACAACAAATTTAAAAAACAATAATATTCTGAAAATTTAAACACATTAAAAATAAAACATTGCCTTAAACCGTCTCATAGATATAAATTATATTATAAAATTTGTTTCACGTAAATCAGTTAATTATTTTATGAGTTATGCGCGAAGGAACTAAATAATTCTTTCGTGTTTAAGATTAATATAATATTAAGATTAAGATTAAGATTAAGATTAAGATTAAGATTAAGATTAAGATTAAGATTAAGATTAAGATTAAGATTAAGATTAAGATTAAGATTAAGATTTAGATTAAGATTAAGATTAAGATTAAGATTAAGATTAAGATTAAGATTAAGATTAAGATTAAGATTAAGATTAAGATTAAGATTAAGATTAGGATTAAGATTAAGATTAAGATTAAGATTAAGATTAAGATTAAGATTAAGATTAAGATTAAGATTAAGATTAAGATTAAGATTAAGATTAAGATTAAGATTAAGATTAAGATTAAGATTAAGATTAAGATTAAGATTAAGATTAAGATTAAGATTAAGATTAAGATTAAGATTAGGATTAAGATTAAGATTAATATTAATATTAATATTAAGATTAAGATTAAGATTAAGATTAAGATTAAGATTAAGATTAAGATTAAGATTAAGATTAAGATTAAGATTAGGATTAAGATTAAGATTAAGATTAAGAAAAATCGCGTTTTTTTATTTTTGACCATGAAGCGGTCGCCGCCCAAGGTCGAAAACTTAAGTTATTTACTAAGCCAATGTCCAGAACATCGCAGCTCAAGATCAGAAATACCAGATTTGACGCATACGTGAATTTATACAGTTACTGTACTATAAATGCAATACCTAAGTCACCGAATGAACCAGAGTGTTCGGTGCGGCGAAGAAACATTCGTCACTCAAAATTAATTTACATGGTGAAAAATGAGAGTGCCCACACCAACGCGGCAGAGAAACATTCGCCTTTCAAAATTTATTTACAGGATGAAAAATGAGAGTGCCCACACCAACTGCGAATGTTTCTTTCCCGCACCGAATGTTTCGCATTGGTTTGGGAAAGCCTTAAATCTTTCTATGACCTCAATTTTATTTTTGATGAAATAGGTAGGTAAATCCCTTAATAGCTCTTAAGGCATAACAAGGATTGGTCAGATTCGTTAAAAGCGCTAATTTAGATAAATCTCAGCAAATTGCAAGATTTTACAGGTAGTTAAATAAAGATTTTAAATTAAAATAAAATGCAATTAAGAAAAGTTATATTTGTTTTAAAACCATCTCTGGTTAGAATCAATCGGTTCGAGTTAAGCTAAGTTCTAGTAAGTTATATACCATTTTAGAATTTGCAGAGACCAATCAATATTTTAAGAAGGTAAGCCAGCGTTTATCCACACATTTTTTGAATGGGCTGTTGTAAAGTTTTCAGTAAAAAAAATAGATTTGGCAAGACTTTGAGGTTAATAATTTCTAGCCAAATAGTGAAGGCAATACAAAGTCCTACTACTTAGCAATCTTTAGATACTAACAGAAGCACATATACTACTGTATCTGCTATAATTGATTATCAACAATATTCTATTTTGTTGCACTATGACAAACATATATCAGCCTATCAAAAGAAATGTATCTTTTTCTCTACTACCTACTCAGGCCGCTCACTGACTTGTCGGTACGGTATCGTTTCGGTAAAATCAGTCTGTACCGTTTGTGTACCGATTACATGTATTGCAATGGGTGGATCCTGATTAGGTCGGTACGGTGCGTAACCGTATACATGGGCAATAATCAATCGGTATTTACCGCTTGTATTGTGAAAAATGTCGTCGGCAAAAATGGATGTTCACGTTAATCTTGTGTTGGAAGTGGAATGCTAAGAGTTTTTGTACTATTATAAATAAGGAGAATATTCAAGAAAAGAATATTAATTTTGTACATGGTTTGGATCCTTTCATCCATCATCATGTGAAAGTTCATTGGCCGCAACAAACAGCCGACAAAACCATTTTTTTCAATATATGGGTATCGCCGGTACTTTTGCAATTCTACTTCTGAGTTAATAGATGAAATACTAAAAGTATACTGACAAGTGAAGAGACAAAGGCAGTATCGGTATGCTTTCGGTACGATAAAGAAAAACTGCTTACCGATACCATACCGACAAGTCAAGGAGCGGCCTACTTAGCCAACGGTTCTTGTTGCGTATTTTGTTGGACTTAATTTCATATTGAATTTTTGCTATCAAAGTGGCCAAAATAGTTTTCATTTCAAATACTACTTACATCATTAAATTTCTCAAAACTTTTAGATCGGCAACAATTAATTTCGTCTGCGAGTTCAATTGATGCCAAATACAGTCCAGCTGAGCTTGCAAAATCTTGTGAAATTGTTTTGTAACGCAATTCTCAACAGTTATTTCATCCAGATCCACTGTACGGTTTATGCGTTTGATATCTTTAACCAAGTAGTTCATAATGTCTAGAATGTGGCCCTGGATGGTGATCATTTTCTCAGACATTGGCACATGCAGTTCCACGGTTTGTGCTTCAAAACGTTTCAGAGATGCTCGAACCGAAGCATGAAACCTTGGCCAAATGTACAATTCTTTCACGAAAAGATTTCTCATTGTTCGTTCGATTTGTGAATATCCAATGGTAAATGCTTGTGGATTGCTCGAGAATGCCTTGATGAAGCCGGTTTTGTTTTTCTGCCGATAAAGACGAAGGGCAAAGGCTTCCTGACATGATTCTACTATGGTGTGAGCTCGCATCACAAACACACCTGTCAACAGCTCAATGGGAATACGATTCTTTAGCAAGTCCACCACAAGGATGCGAGTGGATATGAATTGAATGCCACCTTCTAGATATACTCGTTCCCTGCAACAAAATAAGCCCTTTATTAAATTCACATGTTGGTGCTTGTGCCAATATAACCTTTCAGCAGCTGTATTAGCAACTTCGTGGACATATTTTTTGTCCAGCTTTGATTTGTAGTAACATTCTTCCCAATCCGACGAGTTTATCACCAATACCAAATTGCCGGCATCACTATATGCATTCATAATGTTGATTATGACTCTATCGTAAGAAAGGCCTCTAAAATTCAAAGTTATTTTTTATTTAAAGATTCTATTGAGTAAAATTAAAGAAAGGATAACAAACTTTGCACAAACAACTAGTCCATCTGATTGGACCATGTCCAGGAACATTTGCCGCTCATAATCAAGAAGGACTATGTTTTTTTGTTTAAGATATTTCTCTGCGGTGAGTATATTTTCTGCATCATTTTCTGGATGTGGTGGTTCAGGATCAGGATTAGTTTGTGTCCCGATTGCTTCATTTTGTTGTTCCATTGCGTAAATTGAAATATTTGTGTTCCAGAACTAAAAAAATTAATAAACAATTCAAAATTTTTGAAGAATGTACATAGGTTTGTTTGCTGTGCAAAATAGGTGTATAGCTGTTCTGCTTGGAAAACTGAAATTTATAATTTTGTTCACAATTTGCTGTCAGAATAGAGGTGGTTAGATGGAACAACATTTTGTACAAAATGATGTTGTACAACTTGATGAATGAATTCGGCTTATCCCAGAAACGTCATTGGCTAAAAAAAAACACAACAGTGGTGCGTTCCTTTATTAACCATAGTTAACTTTGGTTAACTATAGTTAACAATGGTCGTTCCTTTATTACAAAATAGTTACGATTTGTAACTATATGCCGTCATCACATCGTTCCTAAATTCAGTTTATTAGTATCAAATAGTTACAATTCGTAACTATTTCCAACTCATCTCCATGATATGAGTTGAAAGTGTTGATCTGTCAAGTCACCTAATGTCAGAAGGTTTGTTTACAAAAAAAAAATTAAAGAATCAAAACAAACCTTTTTGTGAAGTGAAATAGACTGAAAAAAAATAAAATTAAAATGGAATTTACTGCAATTGTGAACCAAAAAGGAGAGTATACTCTTAAAGACATTATGATTCTGTGTGTAACTGCTTCAAATTGTAATATTATCAACAAAATTGTGTATGTTTATTAGTGATTAATTTGTTTTTTTTTGTAAATACTTAATCGAACATTTATTTTAAAACTTACTTCAATTTCCTTTTCGAATTTGTGCAGTAAATTAAGAGCAACTACAATATTTGCTGGTTATTCATTTTGATAATAAAATATAAAAAAAAATTTCTAGTGTTCGCTTGACAGATCAACAATATCTACGACAAATCGTTCCTAAATGAAATGTAACAATTTCCAACTAAATCTAACAATGACACTTCAACAATTTTTTTTGACATAACAACCATAGTTAACTATGGTTAATAAAGGAACGCACCACAGACAAACAAAATTCTAAATCAAGGGAAACAAACAGCGTTGCCATAATATTACAAATGTGACAAAAGTGTTACACTATTTTTATTAAAGCTTATAAACCATAGACTTTTATATCGGTAGAAATGAACTGTCAAAATTTGTATGGGAAAAATAATTTTCAAAACATAGAATTTTATCTCACAAATTTGAAGCGAGAAGCGTAGAAATTAAAACGAGCCGAAATCTTGTTACCCATATCTAAAAGCTCCAACCTGATCGCTCAATTCGGCATAATAAACACTGCAAAAATGTGTTTATCAGTTAAAAACTAAAGTTAAAAAAGTATGTGGTAACGCTGGTCCCTTGACTTAGATATTTTTTCTTTAATTTTTTTTTGTAATTAACTGTCAAAATTAGAAAGAGAAAAGACAGATAAATCTGCTAACCCTTCAAGCAAGCGAGCTCGTTTTCGGTCCGCAAACGTATCAAACAACGTATGGACGACTTCGCATTCGGATCCAAATACGGATCGAAAAACTGCGTTTTGCGGCTCAAATTAGTATGGAAATTAGAATCACCACGGAGCCATTATGTGAATGTATTGTGAGAGAGAGAGTTTTTCAATTCACCATACTCGGAGAACCGAAACCAAATGGAAACTTAAACGGTTCCAAAAAAAATGAATGAAAAATGTATTAAAAAAAACTTCCCATCTAGCCCAGTTTCTCCATTGCCTACAAAAATAAAACAAACAGATTTTTTTCATTTCAAGAGTTTTTTTTATTTATCATTCATAAAAGGTTTTCTTAAGACTATTTCGCACTAATAAACATGACATATTTCCACAAATATAAATTAACATTTAATAAATAGAAACTTGCATTTCTGATTGAAAATTTTTCAAAGTTTTAACAAGAAAAAAGAGACAAAATAGCAACCGTCTTCGCCACGCTACCTACAAAACTGAACTAAAAAAAAAGTGGTGGAAATTAAGGCAAAATGTTTGTATACTTCGCCTATACTCTCTGTCTCTATTTCTCGATGCTTAAAAAAAATACTCTCGATTCTCGTTCTTTTAACATGCGTACACAGAAAATTTGTTATTGTGTGTGAGACACTCATTTTTTTTGGAGTCCCAAGTGAACCGAAAAATTTGGGTCAGTGATTTTGCTTGAAGGGAAAAGCCGAATTGAATTGATTTTAGACTTTACCCTTCAAGCAAAATCACGGACCCGAATTTCTCGGTTCACTTTGGAATCACTTGGGAATCCAAAAAAACTGAGTGTCTTACACTCACTAACAAATTTTCTGTATATGCATGTAAAAAGAAGAACAAGAATAGAGAGAATTTTTGTATGCTGGGAGAAATAGAGAGAGTACAGTCATTTTGTTTTAATTTCCCCCATTTTTTTTTAATTTAGTTTTGTAGGTAGCGTGTTTAAGAAATATTCAATGAAAAATACAAGTTTATTATATGTTTATGTTTAGTTGTGGAAATATATAATGTACCTTTTATAATTGATAAATAAAAATAAAGTCTTGAAATGAACAAAATTCTGATTGTTTTTTTTTTCTTGTATGCAATGTAGAAACTTGATTAGATGGGGAAGTTTCTTTTTAATGCGATACATTTGGGTATGCCTCGATTCATTCATTTTTGTTGGTCCGTTTTGGATTCCATTTAGGCCCCGTTTTCTCTGAGTATGGTGAATTGGATTACTCTCTCTCTCTCTCACAATACATTCACATAATGGCTCCGTGGTGATTCTAATTTCCATACTAATTTGAACCGATTTGGAATCGTTTTGGGTCCGGGTCCGTTTATGAACTGGTTTCGGATCCAAAATGGACTCGCTTGCTTGAAGGGTACCCTTCAAGCTAAATCACGGACCCGAATTTTTCGGTTCACTCTGGAATCACTTGGGAATCCAAAAAAAAAATTGAGTGTCTCACACACATTAACAAATTTTCTGTGTACGCATGTACAATGAGATAATAGAGTTTTTTTTATGCACGCAGAAAAAGAGAAACATAAAGCAGTATAGTCATTTAGTTTTAATTTCCACCACTTTTTTTTAGTTCAGATTTGTAGGTAGCGTAGCGAAGACGACTATTTTTTTTTATCTATTTTTCTTGTGAAATCTTTAAGAAATTTCCAATTAAAACTATAAGTTTACTGTTATTATATGTATGTGTGGAAATATATAATATACCTTTTATAATAATTGATAAATAAAAAAGTCTTGAAATGAAAAAAATTCTGTTTGTTTTTTTTTTCTTGGCAAGATCGGGAAGTTACTTTTTAAAACAATCTTTGAGTATAGATAATATGGAGTGCTCGTTCCTATCCCGAAATGAGGTAATTTCGAAATTTGGCAAAAAAGTGTTTTCATTATCAAATTAGCTAATTTCATTTGACATCTCATTTCATTTTGAATTTTGAATGGCAGTAAGCCGTTTATTTTTATTGTTTTCTCTTTCTGTCTTATGTTGTTGAGTAAAGTGTATTGATATTTTCATACAAAAGCTTTTAATAGCTTTTGAAACTGATTCCCGCTGGATGCATTCACCTAATTTCCAACCTAATTTCGTGCAAATGATGTTGAAATTACCTTATTTCGAAATGTGATTTTGTATGGGAAATTAGGTAATTTCGGATCTCATTTGGAAATTTGCAACGAAATAACCTCATTTGGCCCAGTGAAAAGAGCCATATAAGGCTCTCCCAAACCAACGCGGAACATTCATTATGCAGGGCGGATCATTCACAATCATAAAAAATAAATGACAAACAAATAATGCTTAACAACAAAAAAAACTGCTGTCGGCGAATGTTCCGCGCCGCTTACGAGTTGGTTTGGGTGAGATACTTCATACTAACAGCTGATATCTCACCTGTTTATTTTCTTGGTTTTCGTTTGGTTTGGTTACATACAAGGTTTTGGTCGTTCGAAAACGTATCAGCTGCTAAAGTAGATACATGATACCCAAACGTGTCCATTCTTTTATGATTCTTTAGTAAGACTTAACAATCCGTATGGAAATATTCAATAAGGCTTTAAAGAAGTAGTTATCCAGCTCGTTACATGTATAAAAAATAAATAAATCGGGTGGCACAACGGCTCATGAAGAACAAGGGTCTAGTGACTAACAACTCGCAACCATTCCTGTGTGCCCCTATCGACAGGAATGGAAGGGACCTACAATTTTATGCCGAATCCGAACGGCTAGACGAGAAGCACTTATTCGTGACAAGTGATACTATGGGAGAATTTGTCAATGCCTCGCAAGAGGCAGTAGCCCTGAAAAAAACTTTTTAGTTTTTACGAACCCAGACCTCCAGCGTGACAGTTGAACACACTAACCATTACGCTACGGGCTACTACGCTCGTTACATGTATGAGAAATTTAATTCCGCTGAAGGCCGTACCGAAGCTTTGTATAAAGTGAAACCTGCAGCACATCAATATTTTTAAGCTAAATGCAGCTGGAATAATAGTTGGGAGATATGGATGCGTTTCATCGGATGTGTTCAATCGGATGCGTTCTATTGGATATGTTCTAATGGATGCGTTCGACAATGTTTATTCAACACTTTCGCTATGGTTTAAGAAACTACTGGCGAATAAACATAAGAAGCACTTCGTGTATTCTCGTGTATAGGAGTGAGTTTTTTCCCGAGCCCCATCTTTTTTCAGTGGCAAAGAAGTAGTTCTATTACGTACATATTTCACCGGTTATATATGTAGTTCTACGTTTGCTGGGAACAAGCAAAGCTCATCGCTGGGTAGCGCGATGACTGCCCAATTAGGACGTAGCTTCTCACGAAACTGTGCTGTTCTGTTCTCGTCTAATGGTGTTTTTGATTGGTAAATTCAGATTTCAATCTAAAAATTGATTTATTTCGTAGTGAATCAAACGCCAATTCAAATTGATTTATTTTTGTCATTGTATTCGTGTAATTGTATGTATCTTTCATAACATCACAAAACTTGTCATCACTTGATGCACTTTCAGAAGAAAACAATGAGCTTCATGAATTTACAATTAATTTTTAACAGCTTCCATTTTATATCAGAAACGCTTCCCTTTTTATTTAGAACACAAATTTCATTAACCGAAATAAATTCAAATAAAACAAAAAAATTTGTAAAGTGACAACTTAAAATTGTATTGGTATTAGTGTAGGAGGGGTAAAAATGCCAAAAACCTAGGTCTGAAAATTTGATTTTAAATCAAAAAATAATTTCATTTATTTGCCCATTGGAATGTAAAATCTGCGTTTTTACAGATTTAAAGGCTCTCCCAAACCAATGCGAAACATTCGTTGCGGCGAAAAAACATTCGTCACTCAAAATTATTTCATATGTTTCTCCGCCGCGTTGGTGTGGGCACTCTCATATATCACCATGTAAATAAATTTTGACATGCGAATGTTTTTTCGCCGCAACGAATGTTCCGCATTGGTTTGGGAGAGCCTTAAATCAAAAATAAATTATTTGTTTTACCAATCGAAAACACCATAGTATTTCCTCGCTGAACAATGCTTATATAGTTTCTGTTTTTACTGTACCAAACACGCACGTGTGTTGTTTTGACATTTGAAAGATTTGACATTTGAATTTTGTTAGCCGCTCCTGCTTTGTCGTACGTACGTTTTGCCAGAAGCCAACAATTATCTTAAAATAAAGAATTTTATTTAAAAAAACTATGGAAGAAGCATCAGCTTTTGCGGTTTATAAAAAGACTGGTTTAAATAGTTCATTAAAAAAACAAACTGGCAAAAACCAAAAACAAGATAAAAACAAAAAGAAACCATCGTCTCCTCAGCAAAATAGAAAATCCATTCAATCCGGTAGTGAGAAACAAGAAAATGGTAAAAAAATCGCTAAAAAAAGAAAACAAAAAAACCACGAGGAATCGGCTAAGATAACCAAATCATCAACCGCTGCAGTCGATACAAAAGAACCTAATCCAATTGAGCCTGTGGCCAATGATGCTCATAAAGAAGTAAAAAAACAACCTCCAAAGAAAAAAAAGAAGCAATCGGGTGAAATAATTGTCGAGGAAACACCCAAGGACAAAGAGACTGTAAGTAAGGTAAAAAACGTCACAACAATAGTAAAAAATGAAATGCCATCTCCTTCGGCTAATTTGCCAGTCCGCAATAATAGTATCAAGGACGGAACAAAGCTATTCAAATGGGTAATATCTCCTATTGGGGTGGACATGTTCTTTGAAAAGTTCTGGGAGAAGGCACCTTGCCTTATCGAGCGCAACAATCCCACTTACTTCAGCAAACTGATTTCATTCGAAATGATCGACCAGATGTTGATCAACAATCACATTGAATTTACAAAGAACATCGACATAACTTCCTACAAAAATGGTAAGTGGGGTTTCCTTTTGTCGCGAACTTGAGCTTTGGTATTTTTTCAATTCACTTATTAAATTAACTTTGTTTATTCAAACTTCACAGGAGTCCGTGAGACTTTAAATCCGGAAGGACGGGCCACGCCGCCAGTAGTATGGGATCACTATTCAAATGGATGCAGCATACGTCTGCTTAATCCGCAGACTTATCTATCTGCAATTTTTGCAATGAACACATCTCTACAGGAACTATTTCATTGCATGGTTGGATCCAACGCTTATCTGACGCCTCCAAATTCCCAAGGATTTGCTCCACACTACGATGATATCGAAGCTTTTGTTCTACAAATTGAGGGGAGGAAGCGTTGGAAATTATACAACCCCCGTAATGAAAATGAACAATTGCCAAGATTTTCGTCTGAAAACTTTGCACAGAATAAAATAGGCAAACCAATTTTGGAAAAGGTGCTTAAGTCGGGAGACATCCTCTATTTCCCGCGTGGAACAATACATCAGGCATTAACAGAGCCTGGATACCATTCGTTACACATAACTCTTAGTGTATATCAAAAGCAATCATACGCTGATCTGTTTGAGAAATTGTTTCCCATGATCCTTCAACGAGCTATAACAGAGAACGTCGACTTCCGCCGAGGTCTGCCGCTGAACGTGTGGCACAATGCTGGTATTGTTTATTCAGACGATTCAACACGGGAAAGAAAAGACTTTGTTCGCAAATGTCGCGATCTCGTTATGAAATCCTTACAAGAAATTCCAATTGACCAAGCTGTCGACCAATTAGCAAAGAAGTTCCAACATGAGGCACTTCCTCCAAATATAACTGATCAAGAGAGATCTCGAACAGTATTTGGCAGCAAGAATACAGTCGACTCCAAAGGAAATTGCGTTAGTGATTATAGTATCAACTCAATGACTAAAGTTCGTTTGTTGAGGGCAAATATTATGCGTCTAGTTGAAGAGGAAGACACAATTCGGATCTATTATTACGTGGACAATTCCAAGGAGTACTGCGAGTATGATCCAAACTATATTGAAATAGAAAGTGAGTGTGCAACGAGCGTTGAGGTTTTGATTAAATCTTATCCAGAATATGTTGCTGTAAATGAATTGCCATTTGAAGATAATGAGGAAAAGAAGATAGGAATTGTGACAGCTCTATGGGAAAGGGGATTACTGATGTTTGAAAAACCTTTTAGTTGTTAAGGATATAAGATCATGTTGTATTTGTTAAGTAATAACCTAAAATTTTTTTAAAATATTAATATCATTTTAAAATAAAGGTCATAGGTACGTGAAAGGTATACACTTCTGTAAATATAGCGCATGTTAACTCACATTAAATTTTACAAACTTAGGAAACGATAAGCTTTATGTTGAGAACACCCAATTAAGTATGAAATTCTTCAAGATTAACCAATCGGAACCGGAATTGATAACAATTGTCCTGCTTAGGGGCCAGTTATAGCTATCATTGGAAACCATCATTGAAAATATTAATTGTCAATTTTGAGAGATTTTGAAGAAAAAATATATGATTATTTTGATGCCAAAGTAAAGCTAGTTGACTTAATATTTATTTTTAGTTAAAAAAAATTCAGTTTTTCACAACTTTTCTCATAAAATGAATTTTAATTTTTCAATGATGAACTACCTTTCCAATGATCATTGAAAAAATTAAAAGTAACATTATGGGCAAAATATGGGTCAAAATGATTTTTTTTTTTTTTTTGATGAGAAATAATTTTGAAGTTGTAATCTATATTTCTGCATTAAAATATTCAATGATTAAACTTTCGAAGTGTCTCAAAACTCAAAATCAACAGCTAACTTTTTCAATGATGGCTTTCAATGATAGCTATAACTGGCCCCTTACATGGAGGAGAATTTGAGTGTTTATGGTATGGACCAAATGTCTTCAAATACAAATGCTGCATTTACACGAATGGCAAAATGCCATTATATCTGTCAAATTATAGCCATTTTTCTTTTCATCGTGTAAACGCTCTAAATACTGGCAACCATTGTATATAAATATCTATAGTACTATCAAAAAACCAAAACGATGGTGGCGGTGCCACTGGCCTGGGAGGGCATTTGCTCTGTAGATAATGTAGAGTTAAAAACACATTGAAAATCTCATTAAATCTCTCTAGCGATAATCACGCCACCTATGGGCCTAGACTATCGTCCCGAAATTCGACTCATTAATAGTACTATAGGTTTTATATACAATGCTGGCAACCATTGTATATAAAACCTATAGTACTATTAATGAGTCGAATTTCGGGACGATAGTCTAGGCCCATAGGTGGCGTGATTATCGCTAGAGAGATTTAATGAGATTTTCAATGTGTTTTTAACTCTACATTATCTACAGAGCAAATGCCCTCCCAGGCCAGTGGCACCGCCACCATCGTTTTGGTTTTTTGATAGTACTATAGATATTTATATACAATGCTGGCAACATTTTTGCCAAAATAAAATGGCAGAGATAATTTGGCATAAAATGCTGCCATTAATATGACTATGTGCCCGATTACACGATTCGTTTTTTTCGGTTGTTTCGTCGTTTTGACAGCTTGGGTGAGGGGAGTAGAAATGTAGAGTGAAGGAAGTAACGAAAGCAGGAATGAAAATTTCAAGACTTTCTGGTTGTACTTTGACGTTTCTGATTTGGCAACCACAATTCTCCTCGATGTTAGCAAAAAATGATTTGAACAAAAATTATTGAATTGAAAAATAGTTTTTCGTAATTGGATACACCTAATATGCATTTGTATTTGCGAAATAAGTGATTAAAAAATATTTTTATTTATTACTACTGATTATTTTCTTACAAAACATCCCCCAATTCCATGAACGTCAAAATAACGAATGGAAGTACGTACGTATTTTCGCGAAACATGTAATCATGAACGTTCTTGAATCGCAATGTCCCGATCTACATTGCCCGATATTTCCACGAAGATTTTTCCAGGAATCGTGTGAAATGTACACACAGAACGATTTTTTCCATGAGATTTTTTCCTTGTCTTCTTCCTTTTTTATTTCTGTGCTCTTCATTTTGCATTGATATTCACTCACACCATCAACCCAATGGCACACTGACACCGAACACACACAAAAAACTGGAAAGAGGGCGAAAGAGAACATAAACAGACTGGAAAAATCGTCTGAGTTTTGTGGTACAAACGATTTGATCCCTACCCCTCACTTTTCACTCCCTTCACCTACGAACAAAAGATCGGCACTGGAAAAATCGTTCAATGTAGACCGGGACAATACAAAACATTTGTAATTTTTTTTTGCTTTTTTTGTTAATTTTTTATGAGCCACACATTTCTTTATTAAAAACTTAACCCAAGCGGATGAATAAAATTTCGATGAAAAGTGAACTATTCAGAAAACAATTCCAAATATCAAATTCAATAATAAAACAATTAAATTTATAATTAATTATTATAAAATTGAAAACAATTTCAAATCGGAAGACGAAAAGCAAACACAATCTAACCCCAAAATGAAAACTCAAAGTAACTTTTTCTTATTAAAAGAACGATGAAGGTGAACTAGTTAGAAAAAAAGAACGCACAAATGTCATTAACCCAAAATTTTGGCTGTGAGTTTTGAGTTTGACAATTTGGTAAAAATCCCCATTTGGTAAAAATCCCCATTGTGCGTTCGGGCCTGTCAAATTGCACACACATACAATCACAGAAAAAAGTTTATTTTGTTTGCGAGTTCCTTACAACAACAAAAAAAAGATTTGATCTCCAATAGTTGAAAAGAAATCGACATTATTTTGTTCTTGTTGGAGATGATATAGATGAACAGCTGTAAAGAAATCACCAAATGAAGCAGCCAATGATGGTGCAATTGAGGCAGAAGTCCGTGCAGCGAAAGATCGTGCTTTGGTACCCCTAGAGACACGAGTCAAGCTATTGAAAGAAATGCTTCGTTAAAAAGATTTAAGATTCTTAAATTGTCAAAATATTATTTTAAGATTGTTAATTTGTAGTTGATGGCAAATGATGGATTTAAAAAAAAATTGATCTGAGTTTTTGATCAAACTAACTATTACGATATTACTCTGTCTGTCTGTACGCCCTCCTATGGCCTAAACGGCTGGATGGAGTTTCTTCAAACTTCGTACCTAGTGGTTTGGTGCTACTTTGTCCACATATTTATTTGTTTGCTTTTAAGGACCAAAAACAAAGGTTGCAATTTTGATCAGCCGAAAAGGAAAATCGTGTTCAATTGTTTTTTAAACACTAACCCCTTATCTTATATTTTCTTGAAAACGTCTCCAAAAGCGCAATATAATTTTAAAAAAAATCCTATTTTATTAAGCGTGTTTTTTAACCATACTTTGTAAAGAACCACTTTTAATATTTTCGATTTTCTCATTACTGGATGAAATTTTTAAAATATTTGTTTTATGCAGACGTTGAAATCCCACTGACTCGAACGAAGGACGGAGCAACGGCTCTTCACAAAGCTGTCTAAAAGTGGTCGAAAAGGAGTCGCACGAAGGCGTAACGTAAGTAAGCTAAATAAGCAGATAGCAGAACATTTTTGGTAGGGTTTGAATTTAAAGAACATAATAATTGTTTTTAAGCGTTGTAGATTAATTATACACTCCAATTCACTCGTTTAAATACAGATTTTTTTCAATAAATTTTTACCGATTTCTCTATAACCTTTTATAATTATGACAAATCTAATTATAGAATTTATAAAGTGTAATATGGGGAAAAATGTCCAAGAAGAATTTTGAATCCTTCTAAAAAATTGTTAGTCTTATGGCTGTTTGAACAATTTTAGTCAACAAATCGACCTTATTTTTTGTGTCATTCGTTTAAATACACCTTGAAAAACAACCTAGGAGCTCATAAGATCTTTTAAAATGGTATGCATAAAATCTAATAATACACAATTAAAGACATTTTCTCATGAATTTAACAATTTTGCCAAAAGAAAGTGTTCAAACCGAAGAGAAAAATGCTCAAATTCGAGACTATCAGGACGATGGTCATATCAGTCGCTGTGAAGGTCACAACATTGGACTAAGTATGCAGCTACCTTCGATATAGGGAACCCATTGAAAAAAACAACAAACCCCTAGCGAACATGGCTACAATACCTCAAGAAAGACAACGCATACTCCGAAAAGCCTCAAATTCAACATTATCAGTCAGCACAATCAATGGAAAAATCGTAGTTAAACCACCAAAAATGCTTTTTTGTTCAGATTGTCGGGGAAGCCACACATTTTAGTCATCTGAAAACTAAAAAAGATCCACCGAAATCAGGCTGGTACAGATCTCATACGTGAACTTTTAAAGTTGACGTATGAGATCTGTACCAGCTTGATTTCGGTGGATCTTTTTTAGTTTTCAGATGATTAAAATGTGGGGCTTCCCCGACAATTTGATAAAAAACATTTTTGGTGGCTTTAACTACGGTTTAACCATTGATTTTGCTGACTAATAATGTTGAATTTGAAGCTTTTTGGAGTATGCTATGTCTTTCTTGAGGTATTGTAGCCATGTTCGCTAGGGGCTGCATACATAGTCCAATGTTGTGACCTTCACAGCGACTGATATGACCATCGTCCTGATAGTCTCGAATTTAAGCATTTTTGCCTTCGGTTAGAACACTTCCTTTTGGCAAAATTGTTAAATTCATGAGAAAATGTCTTTAACTGTTTATTATTTGATTTTGTGCATACCGTTTTTAAAGATTTAATGAGCTACTAGGTTGTTTTTCAAGGTGTATTTAAACGAATGACACAAAAAATAAGGTAGATTTTTGACTAAAATTGTTCAAACAGCCATAAGACTAACAATTTTTTAGAAGGATTCAAAATTCTTCTTGGACCTTAATCCCCATATTACACTTTATAAATTCTATAATTAGATTTGTACATCGAAAACAGGGTGATTCTGAGGAAACTCTGGACCACATATTATATAAATTTTATGTTATGTTCTATAGACTGATACCTGGGATTTCGCTAGAAAAAGAGAAAAAATTAACCTTCTCTGAAAATACTTTATAATCTTGAATTTCTCAAAGATACCAATTTGGAGTAACATTTGTAAGATTATTAATTTTTTTTAGGTGACTAGTTCTAGATGCGTTCACTTCATTGAGTCTTAATAGATTTTAGAACTGTGTCAAGAAAATGTTCGTTAGAATTACAAAACTTATACTATCTCGACTCGGCTATCTCCTTAAAAAATAGTTCTCTGAGAAATGTTTGATTGAAATTAGTGGGAGGTTACTTTACGTCACTTACCAAGCGAAAACGAACTCTTCGGTGGTTCTGGTTACCATCACAACCCCTAATCATATAACTCTTTCAAAATTTCACCACTTCATCCAACTTCATCCAAATAACGCTCCCAAAACTTCTTTAAAATTAACTGTCCAAGTTAGATGCATTTCCAGCTGCACTCCTACTCCCTATTATCACGACTATTAAAAATAAAAAGGTTTAAAGATCGTTTATTAAAAATTTCGTTCTTTCTACTTAAAAATTTAAGTCCGTTTCGATATAAGTTTGTTCTTAGTTATTATAAATGTATATATTTTGATTGAAAATTTTATAAAATCTAAGTATATTTTACTGTTGTTTTAGGGTGCTGAACCTGATGAGAATCCTTTCCTACCATACATGGAAGGCATGATGCAGTGTTTACTTTCAGCTGAAATCTTGCTGCCTATTGGAAAAATACCTCGAAGAAAATGCTGATAAACTAGTCCCTGCGATAAAGATAGGTACATATATATCTAACAAAAAAAGGACCTATTCTGCCAAACGTTCGCGTGGAAGCTTGTATTCTGCTATCGAAAATACGTATAAATTCCTAACAAAATTCAATTTAAAAAACAAGATTGTGATACAAACTTTAAAAGTAAATACTTTTAAAAAAAAATTGAATAATTCATTCATATGAATCAAAAGTTTCGATCGAATCGTAAAGCAGATCAGGGCTGAAAGTATACATATATTAACGTTACTCTGAAATAACTCCTAACTTCTTTATATATATGTACTTTAATAATACAGATAATCTCTACAAAGCTATTTGTAATCGTTTAGAATCCGAAAAACCAAATGAAACACCTATAGAAAAAAGAGAAAACGACAAACTTGTTATGGAAGATATTCGCAACCTTCAGGAATACGGTCAACCACCTGAAGAAATTGTTTAAGCGCAATTAAAATTGGAGTTTTCTCTTCTGGTTATTAGTACGATATTCGTTTTATTGAAACTCCAATTGTCACCTCTTTAGTCGTTAAATAAAAAAAAATATTTAAATACACAAGGGGCTTCATAATTGACCTCAATTCAAATTCAGTCCTTTAAGCTTAGTTTTTACATCAGTGCGAAATTAAATCTAAATAGAAGAGGAACATCAACAGCTCCCACATCGAAAATAGATAAATTTCATCATATTTCCGGTTAATAGCTATTAGTCCACTGAGTAAGGTTGGGCAAAAAGATACTTCATTTATGTGGATCATATTTGGTCAGAGCTAGCTTTTGTTCCTTTTTATTGAACTCTTCTCATGTCCCAATAATATCAACATCTTTAATACCGTTTTAATTCCAGTAACTAAAGCATAAGTCAAATAATATATGATACATAAAATGAGCCACATACGAAAAATGGTTTGACGAAATTATGAAACGATAGTATTTTGAATTTGAACCACTTCACTTGAAAAACATAGTTTTTGCGTTATATAATCTAAAAAAAAAACATCTTTTTCACACAAAAAAAACATCTTTTTCACAAAAAAAATCTTATTTTATTTGAAGGAATAAAAGCCCAAAACGATACATACGAAAATCTTACAAGAAAAACCGTCTTCTCGACTCCCATGGAATGCCGCTTGTTATATATAATCTAAGCGTAGTCACCAGTTTTGCTATCGAAGGTTCCTTCTTGAAGAGAACGTAATTTCAAGGTAAACCTAATTCTTTTAGCTTAGCCTTCTTGCCTTGTTTTGCGAATTCATATCGATGGTGTCGGAAAAATATGTAATTACGCTGATTATGAAACGTTGCAACACGACATCCTTTGAACTCTGGATCATGATGGAATCGTGATCCAATCATTCGGCCCACAGTAAGACCCAATCGGGTAGTAAAATTTGACATTATCTGAAAGTAAATCAACAAGTTAGTAAATTCTAATTTTATCGAATAAAACATCTTTTACACAATATCTGGCATTAAAAATTCAGTGCGAATAACTTATTCAAGCTTGGCCACAAAGTTTCCTATCATTTCAAACAGTTTTTTGTGACTGAGTCCTTTGAGCATGATGTTTAAACAGGTGTTAAAATTTGTTTGCGCCACCGGTGTTTCGTCTTGTCTCAGTTTTCTTCCCGATAGTCTTTGAATATTGTCAGAGGCACAAGAGTCGATGGGTGATTTGGAAAAAGGTGTTTCAGTATTTTCTTTTCCGGGAGTTTTCTGGAACGGACTCTGTGTAGACAACTTATCTGGTGACCAGGTAAGCGGTCTCGCTGTTTGATAACAATTTCATAGGTGATGCAATACACGATTATTCTAAGTAAATTGTTAATTCTCTAAAAACAAAACAACCTTTCAACTCAATTTTGTTTGCACAATGAAAATAAATTATTCACGTCAAAATACTTTTTTTTTGTGACTGGAAGACATCAAATTGCGTTCTTGGTGCCTTACTGTCATCTTCAATTGGAGTTAACAAAAACTGTTATATTTGTAAGGAATACATTATCTAGTGTATTACAGAGATCAGTGCAATAACCTCATGACCCGTGGTGAACTCGCCTCATAAAATCTTAAAAATTATGATCTGCTCCTTGGAAAATCACAACTCACGATGTTCTTGTGAGGTTTCTTATGAGGGCTTCCACAGAATACAATATTGTAACCGCCTTATAAGAAAATAAACTCACAAAATATTGTGACCTGTGAGCCTCACAACGGCAGAATAGGGCTGTAAGTTAAATTATTTAGGTTGACTATGGTAGGTTAGTTATGGTAGAATTATGAAAGAAAACAATGTTTTGGACAGCAGGTTGGTTCAAAAACATGTTTTTTTTATCGATTTTAATGAAATTGACACAGGTTGCAGTTATGGTAGAATTATGGAAGAAAACAATGTTTTGCACAGCAGGGTGGTTCGAAAAAATGTTTTTTTGATTGATTTCAATGAAATTGACGTAGGTTGCAGTTATGGTAGAACTATGAAAGAAAACAATGTTTTGCACAGCAGGGTGGTTCAAAAAAATGTTTTTTTGATCGATTTCAATGAAATTGACACAGGTTGCAGGTATAGTAGAATAATGAAAGAAAACAATGTTTTTCACAGCTTGGTGATTCGAAAAAATGTTTCTTTGATCGATTTCAATGAAATTGACACAGGCTGCAGTTATGCAATTTATTGCAATTATAATAGAAACAAATGTTTTTCACACCATCAGGACGGTTCGAAAACAACTTTTTTGGAGCAATTTCAGTGAAGTTAACATAAATTGCAATTATCTTAGAAGGGAACAGGTTGTTATTCTGTATTCTAAAATTCTGTATGTCCAAAATTCTATAAATTAATGAAAAATTCTGTGTGACTGTAAATCCAAATTTCTGTCTTAAAATTCTTTAAAACTAAAAAAAATTGTACTGCAATGCTGTATAGATTTTTAATCAACAAAATAAAAAAAAAATTGACAGTGTTGACAAATCTTGCATAGTAAAATATAGAACTGTTGAAGAGATATGTAACTTTTATTTTCCTATCCAATTATAAATTGCAACAAAAAACATCGTTTAAAAATTGCATTTGGTTAACATGCGTAGATAGTGAGTGCGAAATAGAAAAAAATGGGCACTTTTTGTAAATATCTAGCAGAATCATTCAAAGCGACCCAAATTCATTTCTCTTAGACTAAATGATATAATGTTAACAAGTGTATTCTCAAGAAAGTGCCTAAGTTTTAAATTATACAAAGCAGATTAAAGTCTTATTTAAACACAATTTAACAGCTTATTTTCAAAATTAAGAAAAGGTTTAACAAAACTATACATCTTTAGTAGCACTATAACTAAAACATTTAAATGTTTCTAAACAATTTCGAGAATATAACGAATGACCAACCTTGATATAAAAGAAAAAAATGGTTTTTTGATCGACTTAAATGAAATTGATGGGGATTGCAATTATTATAGACAAAAATGTTTTGCATATCAGGGTGGTTAAAAAAATTTTTACTTAGTTATTTCTTTACCGATTTCAATGGAAAACAGATTGTAGTTATTATAAAATAAGGAAGAAAATAAAAATCGTACAGGAGGGACGGTCTGATTCCCCCCATTTCAACAAGAGACAACATTTTCAAAACAAAATGTCTTTGAATAAGATATGTAGGTACGTACTTCGGACATGTTATTTCTAAAATAATTTTAGTGACACCGCATACCAGGTTTTTGCCAAGAAAAAAATCCAATAGGTAGCAGAAATAAAGTTTTGAGGTTTTTGGAGCAAATTTCAATTATTTGGCATTTGAAACGTGTGTTTAACAGTGTTTCTTAACACCACACTCCCCTCCCCCTCTTCAAAGGCCTATACAAGTAAAGAATTTCTTAGTACGTACATACATAAGTTCAAACATTTTTCGGGTTTTCCTCTAACACTTGCATTGTTTCCATACAGTTTTGAGTAACAACAGATTTGATTTTCTGTTATTTAAAAGTATTATTATTATTATTATTATTAATATTCTTTGTTTTCAAAAAAAACGTTACAAAATAAATATTTAAAAAGAATGTATGGACATGGCATGTTGCCGTCTGCCAGATAAAGACATTTAGTTTTAATTATTAATACAAAATTGATAGAATTTTAATTTAAACTATTGTACAGTTTTAATCAACAAAAATATATTTATAATACATCTTAGTTTTTAATTTAAAATAATAAATAATTTAAAAAATTTATAAAAAAAGGAAGAAAACAAGTTTTTTTTATTGTTTTTTTATCTAAAGTAAAAGGTTGAACTGAAAAAACTAGCGACACTTCAACATTTCAAAAATTATTGCGATAGGTTAGAGCACGATCACAATACTTGTAGAGCGTTGTCCACCCCATTGATCCGTTTAAAATTTGTATCAATTGTAATCTAGAAAGGACACTTTGTTGGAAGTAAAGTCTTCTAATCTCTTGCAAAATTGGGCAAATGGCTATAAAATGGTAAACATCATCTCGTTCATATCTGTTACAAAAATTACACAATAACGACAGGTCTGTACGATGAGGAACATAATTTAAATTAAGAATTTCTACTCTTGCTCTAAAAATAGTGCTAATAACTTTCACAGGGAGATTGATTTTGAAGTAGTTAGCAGATTGAAGGCGATGATTTAAATCTCTGTATATAACTCTTGTTGACGATGCCGACACACGATTTAGATGTTGAATATAGATTTGTTCGTCTACTTTTGATATGATATTCGCAAATACCTCCTGACAGTTATCTAAATTTGAGTCTGTAAGGTTTAAACGGAGACCATGAGACTGAGCAAGAGCACTCCATTCTTTGAATGGTGATGATTCTGTGCGCAAAAGGTTTGCCACAATTGACTTGTTAAGACTCACCCCAGGTTTTTTCATAATTTTTATTAAAAAATCCGAACTAGCTTTTAAGTTTTTTATATAAATGGGGGTAATACCTGCCTCAACGTGGATAGCATATGTTGGTGTCGAATTCGGTAACTGGAAGAGACGTTTGAAAAAAATCTTTGAATAAGTTCAAAATCTTCAAAATATTTATAACCGAATGCTTGGACACTATAACACATACAGGAATTTATGGTGGCTTCAAAAACACGGTATTTTGAACCCAGGTCTATATTTTGGTTTGTGAAAAAATTTGGCCACATGACGCTTAGTCCAATTTTGGCTTCCTTACCCTTTTCCTTTACATGCTTTGCAAAGCTAACATTAGAGGTCATCAGTACTCCCAGATATTTAAATTCCTGAACCACCTCTATGCGTTCGTCATCCAAAAACCAACTTTCTTCTCTCAACCTCTTACATTTCCGAGCTTCAAACACCATTATTTTTGTTTTGAGTGCGTTTATCTTTAGGTCCCAGTTTTTGCAATACCTCTGAAGCTTGTTAATTTGAAGCTGAAGAGAAGAAGGGATATCTGCCAACAGGACAAGATCGTCCACGTAGAGTAGAACTTTGACACTCATATCAGAAATACTGACTCCTCCAAGCAAGCTGTCAGAAATATCATCAATAAAAACAGCAAAAAAGATTGAACTCAGGATACATCCCTGAGGAACACCTGCTGTCGTTTCAAACCAGCTCGACAACTCCGACCCATCCCAAACTGAAGCAGTAGTTCCACATAAAAAATTTTCATATAATGCCAGAAACTTTCTAGATAAACCAATGGAAGCCATTTCGTATATCAAAGCTTGGCGGTTGACAGTGTCAAAGGCTGCTTTAAAATCAACAAAACAGGCATACATCTTTTTTTCTTTTGTGTATATTTGGAGGCAATGCTAGACAGGGCGAAAATATGGTCAGCAGTCGAAAACCCAGCTCTAAAACCAGCTTGAAATATACTAAATTTTTGATTGCATTCTATCCAGTTTGATAGCCTTATATACAAAATTGTAGCGAATACCTTCCTTATTGAGTTGAGTATAGATATGGCTCTATAATTTTCAGCCAAGCTAGCATCTTCTTTTTTGAGAATGGAAAAGATAACAGCTTTGTTAAAGCTTTGAGGAATGCATGCATTCTCAAACAAATAATTGTACAGCAGCAGCAAATAGTTTTTGAATTCGAAAGTAGAATGTTTGAGAAACTCTGTAGGGATTCCATCAATCCCCGGGGCTTTATTGTTCTTAAGTTTAAAGAGAGCCAATTCCGGCTCAATCAAAGTTATTGGTGAGTCAAGCTCATCGACTATTGTGTTCGGCACGGCGTAGTGAAATGATTGGAGCTCACAACTCCTTGTTAACAATGATCGGAAGTAAGAGGCTAGAATATCGGCTTGTAGTGAGCTACCAGATGAACGATTGCTACCATATAGTTCTCTAACGTTGCACCAAAAATTCTTTGAATTCCTAAATTTGTCTAGGTTTCTGGCTAGGTTTCTAGCGTATGTTAACTTTTTATTTTGACAAGCTTGTTTATATATTTTGTTTGCCTCTAAATAAGCAGTTTTAAAAAATTCGCAATTTGATTTTCTAAACAAGTTAAGAAAAGCGAATACTTTTATACGTAGTCCTCTGCAACCATTATCAAACCATTTACAATGAGCTATTGGCTGATTAGCACAATGGTTTTGCGTAGTGGAGGATTTTATAACATTTAAAATTTGATCTATAACATGCGCGATTGGAGCACAGCTAGGGACTGAGTGAAACGAGGTTGCGATTAAGCCTATTTTTATAAATATCTGCCTCATGAGGTAACCACCTCAGCCTAGTCAGATTTTTAAACTCACCAGCAAGATTGTCCTGATTAAAGCCGGCACATGCAAGGATTGGAAAATGAGTCAATTTAAAAGTAACGGGATTACTTATCATTAGCATTATTCGTTTGCAATTGCAAGCTTCATTCATGTCGCCCTGCTGAGCAAAACATTAGGGGTATACACGATCTGGTGCAACGAACCTAGTAAAAGTGCCACGCACTTTTCTTATCTTCTTGCAACACTAAAGCAAATGTCAAAATTAGTTTGACATTTGTGATTTGTTTTTGTTTCGAACATATCTGAAAATTTCAATTTGATTAAATTTAAATTTTGTTCATAAAAAGATGCCAACAAAACGGAAAAAGAAAATATTACCAAATCTTAATTATCGTCCGAATTTTAAATGGAAAATAATAGTAAAAGATGATGACGACGTCACATCAATACAATCAAGATAGCAAATTGGATGTATCCAATGAACATACCTTTGTTTCTGTTTAACGTAATCACGAATGAGTGAGCTGTCAAAAACACAATTTACAAATTTTACAATGTTCTATTTTTCTGTTGCAATAGGTTTCGGGTATTGCTAAAGTGCAAAACTGTTGTAAGATTGCACCTTGTATGTTTTGTTGTTGTAGTGTTGTAAGATTTTACACTTTTGCACTTTTACAATGATACTAGGCCAGTTGCATCGGATCGTGAATACCCCTATTGTTTTCTTCCATAATTCTACCATAACTATAACCTGCGTCAATTTCATTGAAATCGATCAAAAAACATTTTTTTGAACCACCCTGCATTGCAAAACATTGTTTTCTTTCATAATTCTACCATAACTGCAACCGACGTCAATTTCAATGAAATCGATCAAAAAACATTTTTTCGAACCACCCTGTTGTGCTAAACATTGTTTTCTTTCATAATTCTACCACAACTGCAACCTAAGTCAATTTCCTTAAAATCGATCAAAAAAAACATTTTTTTGATCCACCCTGCTGTGCAAAACATTGTTTTATTTCATAATTCTACCAAAACTGCAACCTACGTCAATTTCATTGAAATCGATCAAAAAACATTTTTTCGAACCACCCTGCTGTGCAAAACATTAGGGGTGTTCACGATCCCTGGTCTAGTATCATTGCAAAAGTGTAAAATTCAAAAATGTTCTTGCTCTATAACAACAACACTGCCTTAAATCTTGCAACAGTTTTTCATTTTTGCTATACCTTAGGGCCCAGTTATAGCTATCATTGGAAACCATCATTGCTGTTTATTTTCATACCCTTGGAAAGTTAAATCATTGAATATTTTAAAGCAGAAATTTGGCTTACGACTTCAAAATTATTTCTCCTCCAAAATAAAATCATTTTGACCCATATCTTTCCCATAACGTAACTTTTAATTTTTTCAATGATCATTGGTAAGGAAGTTCATCATTTAAAATTAAAAGTCATTTTATGAGAAAAGTTGAGTTTTGATTTACCTAGAAATAATTATTTAGTCAATAAGATTTACTTAAGCATCAAAATAACCATTTATTTTTTCTTCAAAATCTCTTAAAATTGACAATTAATATTTTCAATGATGGTTTTCAATGATAGCTATAACTGGCCCCTTAACCGCCCATTGCAACATGGAGTGTAAAATTTGCCTGGTGTCGTTGTCAGTTTGGAAGAAAATTTTTCAATTTTACACTTGCAATGATACTAGACCAGTTGCATCAGATCGTGAATACCCCTATTGTTTTCTTTCATAATTCTACCATAACTGCAACCTGTGTCAATTTAATTGAAATCGATCAAAAAATCATTTTTTGAACCACCCTGCTGTGCAAAACATTGTTTTCTTTCATAATTCTACCATAACTGCAACCTACGTCAATTTCATTGAAATCGATCAAAAAAACATTTTTTCGAACCACCCTGCTGTGCGAAACATTGTTTTCTATCATAATTCTACCATAACTGCAACCTGTGTCAATTTCATTGAAATCGATCAAAAAAACATTTTTTCGAGCCACCCTGCTGTGCAAAACATTGTTTTCTTCCCCAATTTCATCATAACTTGAATCAATTTTATTGAAATCATTAAAAAATACAAATCTTTTGAACATCCCTAATTTGAAAATATTTTTTGTTTTTGTGTTTGAATCCCCCAATATTTTTTGTTATTTTCTGTTCAACTTTCACTTTAGCGCCACTTAATTCCACTTATTCCGAATGTGAAACTGGGCCTGACCCTTTATTAATTAAGGGATTCAATATTTTTGTGCCGATTTATGTCGTTTTCGGTTGGAGGTTCGGAGTTACTCCTTTTTGACTCCGCTTACTCCAAAATAATTCGATTGGCTGTTCCGAGTAATGTTTTCGGAGTATTTTTCTGTTCCGGAATTAATAAAGGAGTAGAGCGGGAACACATATATATATATAAACCCTTTCATCGGATTATTTGTCAAATACATTTTGCTCGTCTGAACGTGCAAAATATACATAAATATCAGACAATTTACACACACACACATAAATATTTCACAAATTAGTTTCGGAACAATAGAAAATAATTCGATTGGAATCAAAAAGGAGTAGTACTGTTCCGAAATCCAATCGAAACGACATCAGTTCCGGGCCAGTTTAGGGCCAGATAATTTCGGACCGAGTTTAGTGCCGGAAATATTTTCGTGCCAATTTCGCACCATTAAGTGCCATTTCGGGTACCGGTTAAGGGCCAGTTTGGGACCAGACAATTTCGGACCGAGTTTAGTGACGGAAGTATTTTCGTGCCAATTTCGCACTGGTTTAGTGCCAATTTGGGGCAACATAATTTCGGGCCGAGTTTAGTGACGGAATTAATTTAGTGCCGGTTTTGCACCAGTTTCGGGTCGACCCGAAATTATTTGAAAAGGGTCAACAGTTCCATTTTATACCGGGTCACATCCCTGCCTATAGGTACCTATAGGTAGGTGTTTACAAATATATTTCAAAAATCATTCTAGTTTATTGCAATTTTTTCTGAACGTTTTGTTTACAGCTTTCTAATCGATTATAAAGCTTACTTTACCGATTTCGAAAATTGCGAGTATTGGGAGTTCACTTTTTAAATCAAACTAGAGGAAACCCTAAAAGGGTTAGATGGTCAAAACTTGCACTTAAGTTTTTCATAGGTTCTTTAAGATTGCAATAAAAAGTTCTTCCCAAATAACGTATTTAAGTCCGTTAGAAATCAAATCACTTGCACAATGTCACATATGGCCATATTTTAAAATATGGCTATCTATATGACACAATGGCCAAATGTCTAAGCACCTGCCGACGAATATATCAGTGTCAGAAGGCACTTCTTTTTTAACTTATAATTTTAATGATATTATAGTAATTGAGCTAGACATCAACGTGTCATTTTGTCTGCAATTACCTTACCAAAAAAAATTATGAAATTTTTCACACTTCACTTTGAATTTTCTTTTAGAAAATTAGGCACTGGAAAAATCGAGCACAATCCGTAATATCCAGCTTTTGAAATAAAACCGAACGCATACATTTCATTTCTCGTGCGGGGAATGTAAACTAGGGGTTATTTTCGTGAACTCATCCAATCTTCCCACCAATGTGCAGTGGATCGGTAAGGCAGCCCAAGCATATGGTTTTTGACATTTGACAAATTCACGACATTCATCTATTCTCCAACTAAACTCTTCTCTTCGTTGGTTCTTGAAAGGAAAACTTGGTTAAAGTTTTTTAATTTTTGATAAACTAAAAATGTTTATCACAAATGTTTTAATGAAAAGAGTTAAAAGCAAGTAAGTAAATAAACGAACAAAAACACTCGTCGCTAAATTCAAATACCATCCCATTTTTACAACCCTCTTAGAAAGCTCATGGTTCTTATGGAAAGTGTAGTTAGTGGACATCAGTTCAACATTATTCGCGAGCGTTTGGCTGATAAAATTGAAATAATTCGTTTCGATCCATATAGTAAGTAATATTTTTAATTATTTATTATATACAAATTTTAATACCAATTTGTTTATTGAACTGTGTAAACTTATAAAATCGCAGTTCAAAGAGATTCTGTTTACAGAGAGCGGCGAAAGATTCGCAGTGCTTAGATGACTTGGATTTGTTGGGTTTTTTTGACCGACTGTTTCATAATAAAATATAGAAAATGTTAAAAAAAGGCGTCAATGCATAAATGTTAGCATTATTTGTTTTTATTTTGACGCAATTATAAAAAAATATTGCATATTAGAATAATGGGGTAGGTAATTTGTTTGATTCTTAATGTTGCAGCACACAAGTCGATAACAATTATTATGTGTAAAATGGTGCACAATTAAGTGGTGTTGGATAATACAAATTGCAGGCACTTGAAACCTGAACTGTATGTGGAATGTCGATCAAATTATTACTCCAATGAATGTTTTTAAAATGATATTTATTTGTGGGCCAATGCCTCTTTTATACTTAGTATTAATTGCATAAATGCTTACAATGAATAAATAAAATAAATGCTTACAATAAATAAATATAATTAAATTATTAATTATCTGGGTCGATATGCAACGATCGAACGCCGCGTTCGATCGTTGTATCCATTTCAGAATGTAGTACAGTCAGCATTATTGTTGTTTATGTTGTTTAACATACTTCCCCGCGTTGATTGGCTCAATTCAACTGTATTCTCATATGACGTTGACATCGTACTGTGTTCTTGGTTGTGAAACAGGTGTGGAATTAGTGGCTGACGTCAATCTCTTCCGGAGTTTGCAAATAATTACAATTCCAAAGCTCATTGAAAGAAAAAGAGCAAAATAGCTGACAAAGTGGTGGTGAATGCTATTGAAGAATATTTTGTCGTTCAGCTTGGGGAGACCTTGATGTTGTAGGGTAGCGAGTTGAATCTGGAGATGGTTTAATGCTTCTAGATGACTGTTGTTGAATGTTGTAAGCGATTCCAGAGCTGCGTCCACATATTTGGGTTTAGCAATTAAAGATATGTTCCCAAAGCTTATGTAGGATGATTGTAGAGCGCTGATCATCATCTGATTTCCTTCAATGGTAATGAGATTGTTTCTCAGTATACAATCATTTTCCATTGAGAGAATGCCGGATCCAGTGAGTTCAATTTGTAATGTTTTTGTTTTGCATACAGCAGTTAATTGAATATTATAAAGAGTTCCGAATACCCATTGATTTCTGCTATTCAGCTGGGTCCAAATTGAGTCATTACTTGGTTTTAGTATGCTGCATGATGGTACGGTATTGTTGTTGAAGAGATTAAATTCACAATTGTATGCTTGTGAACCAGCATGGTATTTTGCTTTTCTGTTGGCGCAAAAAAACTGCATGTCTTTCCCTTGTAGCAATCCTTAAGTTCGGATGCTGTCATTGCAAAGTATTGGTCTCTATGACGATTTATAGCCAAAATTTCCATTGCCGGACTGATGATGAGAAGCGTGTTATTAACGATTGACGGAAAGGGTGTGAGTTGAAATAGATTGAAGGATTCTTGTTCAACTAGTGGAATTTTAATGACAAATAACAGGTGATTTCCAGTAGCCTGACCCTTTGTTGTTGAGATCTTGTAGAAGTGGAGCAAGTCTTCTTGCTCGAATGGTAGTTTTTGGGATTGGGGTAAATTGTTTTTGATGTTGATAATTTCCGACCTCAACTGAGCTGGTGATAGCAGAAGGGGACTTATGGTTCCATAGTGTACGTCCGTAAATGTGTTACGAATAGCGTTCTCAATTTGCTGCAGGTTTGTAGCCGTAAGCATTAATTGCATTGTTAAAGACGTAAAAATTTGAAAGATTCTAAACTGATCAGTTGTGTCTCCAATTCTCGCAAAGATGTATGTCACTTGATTTTGAAGCGTTATCATGCGTTCTTTTCCTTCGAGATAATCTTGTTTCATTATGTTGATGGTGGAGTCTATGATGGAAGTCTGATTTGTTAGCATTTTTAATAGATGCGCTTCATTTGTGTTTACTTGATTGATAGTTTTTGAGAGTTCTTCAGCGTAGTCAGAATCAAGCAGTCCAAATAACGAATGTGCTAAATTCCCGATTATGTTAATTGCCGCGCGTGGTGTTCGATGTTTTGAGATGAGGTTGGTGTCTGCTTTTAGGGTACTCCTCATGTTTGTGAAATGTGTTACTAGCGCACTGCACGTCGTCCTTAACTGTAGTTGGTTGCATAAATGTTCAAGAGCAATTTTTCTATTGTTAAATGACTCTAATTCTGATCGAATGGGTGCTAGATCGTAGTAGACAATAATTTTCCATTCATTGGCAACTAGATTTGTGGATCCAAGATTTTCGAAATATATTCCTGGATTATTGTCAAATCTTGATATGTTAATCGGCGATGCACACACTAAGGGTAGAAGAAGCAATGACAGTATAACGGTGGTGATTAATGACACACATGACGTCCTTCTTCGTTTTGTAGGCGTTTCTGTCGTTTCATTCATTCGAGATTCGGATTGTATTGTCAGTCGTCAGTATTGTCCTTGTCGTCAGTATTATCAATGTCTTCGAACAGGGGCTAAGCGATGAATTGGTCGTTTGAATTTTTGCAGATTTGGTTTTGACATTGACTACTTGAACAACATTGTCGTCGCCCTTGAAGATTTGGACAATTCTTCCCAGTGGCCATTGAAGCTTTGGCGTGTTGTCTTCTTTGATGATAACCATGTCGCCAACTTTGATGTTTTCCTTATGCTTATTCCATTTGTTTCTTTGTTGTACTTGATTTAGGTATTCACTTGACCATCGTTTCCAAAATTCATGTTTCAAGTAGCAGATTGAATTCCATCGATTTCTCAGATTTATTTTTTCTGGAGCGGTGTCGGGATCAACTTGAGCAATCAATGGTTCACCAATCAGGAAGTGTCCTGGTGTCAATGCAGCCAGATCATTTGGATTCGATGAAAGTGGAGTGAGTGGTCTTGAATTTAGGATGGCTTCGACTTCGGTGATTACGGTCTCCAATTCTTCATGCGTGAGTGGCGATATGGAGACTGTTTTGACTAACAGATGTTTGGCTGATTTGACTGCTGCTTCCCATAAACCGCCGAAATGTGGAGCTCTTGGAGGGATGAATTTAAATGTTAATCCCTTGTTGCTGCTAGCCTTGATTATGGCTTCCTTCGCTTCAGGGGTGTGCAGTACACTGTTGAGTTCATGAAGTTGATTCCATGCTCCCACGAAGTTGGTGGCGTTGTCACAGTAATGAGTTTGAATTCTTCCATGGCGGTTGATGAATCTTCTGAGTGCTCCAATGAATGATCCCGTCGTTAATTCAGTCACTATTTCTAAATGTACTGCCTTGGTGGTGAAACAACAAAAAAACTGGTAAGTAAACCTTGTGTGGCTTTTTTCCCCTGATCTTGTAGTGTACCCATAGGGGGCCACAAAAAAGTCTAGACCGAAGTTTAAGAAAGGTCTATTTGCTGTGACGCGATCTACTGGCAGATTACCCATTACTTGAGTCATCAACTGTGGTCGGGTTTTGGTGCATCTGATACATTTATGAACTGTGTGTCGGGCCATGATCTTACCCTTAATAGGCCAAAATTGCTGCCTCAGAATTGATAACAATGTTTGTGGTCCACAGTGGTTGTGTTCGTCATGTTTCATTTTGAATAGCAATTTTGTGATGGGTTCGTTGTATGGCATCAATATGGGATGTGTGGTATCAAATGAGATTGATGCGGCCTCTAGTCTGCCTCCAACTCGTAGAATACCCCTTTCGTCTAAAAATGGTGCCAGGGTCATCAATGCGCATACTCCTTTGTGATCTTTAAGATCTTGTTTTTCATTTGTAAATTCAGAAGATTGTATTTGCTTTACGATGACCAAAAGTGATTCATTGAGTTCCTTAGGTGATAATGCTGTTTGTTCTACTGGATTTATGTCCATTTTCCTGGCTCTATTGGTGAACGGGAGAACATAGCCCATTGTACGTTGCAGAAAGTTGAAAGAATTTCGATGTTTTATCTGGTAAAGTAGGTCATTTCTAGGGTTTTGTTGTAGTGGTTTTGCCACTGTTTTCTTTTGTGTTTTCTTTTCCGTTCTAGATCGGAGGGTATTTTTAGCTCCTTTACGAACGGCTGGTGCCATGTTGACTCGTTTCCATGCAAGAAAGACGGGCCATAAAGCCACATGCTACATGACATGAAGCTAGCTGCAGATATTCCTCGATATAGTAAGTCTGCTGGGTTCTCTTTGGAAGGGACGTGACGCCACTGAGTTGCCAGGGAACATTCTTGAATTTTCGCAACTCGATTCGCCACGAATGTGTGAAATGATGATGATGTGGAATTGATCCATGATAGTACGATTTGTGAATCAGTCCAAAGATGTATTGGTGTGTCTCGCAGTCGTAAATTTTCTCTGACTCTGCTTGTGAGTTCGGCTCCTAAGACTGCAGCGCATAATTCAAGCCGAGGAAGGGTCTGTTGTTTTACCGGAGCAATTCTTGACTTCGCACAGAGTAGTCTGACGATGATTGTGCGATCTCTATAAGTTGAACGAAGATACACAGCTGCACCATATGCTTGTTCTGATGCGTCAACAAAGGTGTGCATTTGTATGGATGTTGGATTCTGTTGATTAAAGACGTGTCTGGGAACCCTTGCCTGATTGAGTGTTGACATGTTGTTCCTGAAGATTATCCATTCCTCCTTAAGATATTGTGGTAGTTATTCATCCCAAGACAGTTTAAGGTGCCAAAGCTGTTGCATGAAGATTTTGGCTTTAACTACTACTGGACCAAAAAGTCCTAGTGGATCAAAGATGTGTGCTATGTCTGAGCTGACTGACCGCTTAGTGATTGAGATAGTATCAGATATTTGTGCTCTTCCACATAATTGGTCTGATTTTGGTTGCCAGATTAGGCCTAAAGTTTTGATTGTGCAATTGATTGAATCGCTGAAATCAAGGCTGACTTCTTGGTCCTCAGCTGGGATATCCTTTTACAATGATGGATGGTTTGCACACCATTTGCGGAGTTTGAGTCCAGCACCATTGAGTAATGAAGAAACCTGGGATTGTGCCTCTTTCGCATGAGCGATGCTGTCCGATCCACTAATGCAGTCGTCGACGTAGAAGTCATCTTAAAGTATTTGAGCCCCAATCGGTTGTGTTATTTTGTTTTGGGTTGCTAAGTGTTGCAAGGATTTCGTTGCCAAGTAAGGTGCGGATGATGTTCCGTAAGTTACTGTTTTCAATCTATAATACCTTATTTATTTTAGGTATTCACTTGACCATCGTTTCCAAAATTCATGTTTCAAGTAGCAGATTGAATTCCATCGATTTCTCAGATTTATTTTTTCTGGAGCGGTGTCGGGATCAACTTGAGCAATCAATGGTTCACCAATCAGGAAGTGTCCTGGTGTCAATGCAGCCAGATCATTTGGATTCGATGAAAGTGGAGTGAGTGGTCTTGAATTTAGGATGGCTTCGACTTCGGTGATTACGGTCTCCAATTCTTCATGCGTGAGTGACGATATGGAGACTGTTTTGACTAACAGATGTTTGGCTGATTTGACTGCTGCTTCCCATAAACCGCCGAAATGTGGAGCTCTTGGAGGGATGAATTTAAATGTTAATCCCTTGTTGCTGCTAGCCTTGATTATGGCTTCCTTCGCTTCAGGGGTGTGCAGTACACTGTTGAGTTCATGAAGTTGATTCCTTGCTCCCACGAAGTTGGTGGCGTTGTCACAGTAATGAGTTTAAATTCGTCCATGGCGGTTGATGAATCTTCTGAGTGCTCCAATGAATGATCCCGTCGTTAGTTCAGTCACTATTTCTAAATGTACTGCCTTGGTTGAAACAACAAAAAACTGCTAAGTAAACCTTGTGTGGCTTTTTTCCCCTGATCTTGTAGTGTACCCATAGGGGGCCACAAAAAAGTCTAGACCGAAGTTTAAGAAAGGTCTATTTGCTGTGACGCGATCTACTGGCAGATTACCCATTACTTGAGTCATCAACTGTGGTCGGGTTTTGGTGCATCTGATACATTTATGAACTGTGTGTCGGGCCATGATCTTACCCTTAATAGGCCAAAATTGCTGCCTCAGAATTGATAACAATGTTTGTGGTCCACAGTGGTTGTGTTCGTCATGTTTCATTTTGAATAGCAATTTTGTGATGGGTTCGTTGTATGGCATCAATATGGGATGTGTGGCATCAAATGAGATTGATGCGGCCTCTAGTCTGCCTCCAACTCGTAGAATACCCCTTTCGTCTAAAAATGGTGCCAGGGTCATCAATGCGCTGGATTTGCATACTCCTTTGTGATCTTTAAGATCTTGTTTTTCATTTGTAAATTCAGAAGATTGTATTTGCTTTACGATGACCAAAAGTGATTCATTGAGTTCCTTAGGTGATAATGCTGTTTGTTCTACTGGATTTATGTCCATTTTCCTGGCTCTATTGGTGAACCGGAGAACATAGCCCATTGTACGTTGCAGAAAGTTGAAAGAATTTCGATGTTTTATCTGGTAAAGTAGGTCATTTCTAGGGTTTTGTTGTAGTGGTACTGCCACTGTTTTCTTTTGTGTTTTCTTTTCCGTTCTAGATCGGAGGGTATTTTTAGCTCCTTTACGAACGGCTGGTGCCATGTTGACTCGTTTCCATGCAAGAAAGACGGGCCATAAAGCCACATGCTACATGACATGAAGCTAGCTGCAGATATTCCCCGAGATAGTAAGTCTGCTGGGTTCTCTTTGGAAGGGACGTGACGCCACTGAGTTGCCAGGGAACATTCTTGAATTTTCGCAACTCGATTCGCCACGAAGGTGTGAAATGATGATGATGTGGAATTGATCCATTATAGTACGATTTGTGAATCAGTCCAAAGATGTATTGGTGTGTCTCGCAGTCGTAAATCTTCTCTGACTCTGCTTGTGAGTTCGGCTCCTAAGACTGCAGCGCATAATTCAAGCCGAGGAAGGGTCTGTTGTTTTACCGGAGCAATTCTTGACTTCGCACAGAGTAGTCTGACGATGATTGTGCGATCTCTATAAGTTGAACAAGAAACACAGCTGCACCATATGCTTGTTCTGATGCGTCAACAAAGGTGTGCATTTGTATGGATGTTGGATTCTGTTGATTAAAGACGTGTCTGGGAACCCTTGCCTGATTGAGTGTTGACATGTTGTTCCTGAAGATTATCCATTCCTCCTTAAGATATTGTGGTAGTTCGTCATCCCAAGACAGTTTAAGGTGCCAAAGCTGTTGCATGAAGATTTTGGCTTTAACTACTACTGGACCAAAAAGTCCTAGTGGATCAAAGATGTGTGCTATGTCTGAGCTGACTGATCGCTTAGTGATTGAGATAGTATCAGATATTTGTGCTCTTCCACATAATTGGTCTGATTTTGGTTGCCAGATTAGGCCTAAAGTTTTGATTGTGCAATTGATTGAATCGCTGAAATCAAGGCTGACTTCTTGGTCCTCAGCTGGGATATCCTTTAACAATGATGGATGGTTTGCACACCATTTGCGGAGTTTGAGTCCAGCACCATTGAGTAATGAAGAAACCTGGGATTGTGCCTCTTTCGCATGAGCGATGCTGTCCGATCCACTAATGCAGTCGTCGACGTAGAAGTCATCTTAAAGTATTTGAGCCCCAATCGGTTGTGTTATTTTGTTTTGGGTTGCTAAGTGTTGCAAGGATTTCGTTGCCAAGTAAGGTGCGGATGATGTTCCGTAAGTAACTGTTTTCAATCTATAATACCTTATCTCTTCTGATGATCTCCGTCTCCACATGATGAGTTGATAAGGTTGATCTTCTTCATGTACTAGAATCTGCCTGTACATCTTCTCAACATCTGCTGTAAAGACATACTTGTGCAAGCGGAAACGAAGTAGTATGGATAACAGTTCACTTTGGACTGTAGGCTCAGTGTGGAGGATGTCATTAAGCGAAAGACCAGACGAAGTTTTTGCTGAGGCGTCGAAGACCACCCGTAGTTTTGTTGTACTGCTATCAGGCTTCAATACGCAATGGTGAGGTATGAAGAAGTGTGGTCCTTGAATGCTGTCTTGTTTGATCTCCTCCATGTGCCCAAGAGATTCATATTCGTCCATAAATTTGACATAATCTTCTCTTAGTTTCGGGTTTTTGTTTAATCGTCTTTCTAGTGACAAAAAACGATTAAACGCTGTTTGCCTAGAGTCACCTAGGGCTACACCATTTTCTCGAAATGGTAACCTAACGATGAAGCGCCCAGTATTCGATCTAGACACATTTTGAGTAAAGTGTGATTCACAATATTTTTCTAACACTGTCATATGTCTTGGTGTATTTTCAAAGTCATCGAGCCTCCTAAATCTTTCAATAAGCTCATTGGTTGATTTTTCTTCTTCGCAAAATATGCCACAAGTAGCCGCGTTGTATGTCGTGTCTTCAATTTTTCCGGTTACTACCCAACCAAATACAGTGTTTTGTAGAATTGGCATGATGTGACCAATTTTTATTTGTTCGGGGCGGATTAACTGATGATAAAATTCTGCTCCCAAAAGAACCTCAATCTTATTGGATTGGTGGAAGTTGGGATCTGCCAAGTTGATGTTTTCTGGTATAGACCAGGCAAAAGTATCTAGGTTTTGTGTGGGTTGAAGAGATACGATGTTCGGAAGTATGAAGGCTTCCAGTCTGCATGCGAAATTGCCCATTGTTGAGTGAAGTTGTATGTTTATTCGCTGTGTCGTGTTTCGTGTTCTTCTGCCGATGCCCTCAATGCATAGAGAAGATGGTGTTGTTGATAAGGATAAGCGTTTAATAAGCCTCTCGGTTATGAGGTTTATTTGAGAACCGGAATCTAAGATGGCTCTAACATGTCACATGTTTGTCCGTCATTTGCTGTGATTAGAACCCTTGCGGTGGCCAAAAGCACGTAACCTTGCTTGTTATTCAATTGTTGTATAGTGGCAACCGTGAGCGGTGATGAGCCTCCCACTTCTGAGGACATCAATTTGGTAGGTGTAGCACCTGCTACGATGGTTGTAGATGGATTGGATTTCCTTTGATTTGGACTTGATGAACATGCCCTTTCTAAATGCAGTAAGGTATTGTGTTTACCTGAGCACTAAGTGCAGCATCGTGATGAGCATGATTTCGCATTATGATCAGCTTTGAAACAATTTACACATAGATGTCGTCTTTGGGTCCACCCTTGTATATGAAATCCAAAGTACTATCATGGTGAATGTCGAATGGACTGACATCTTCATTCAGTGGGCAAAAGAATTTCATTAAATTCCACAACCCTATCTCACGGAGACATTTAAATTTTTTGGAGAATTATTTGCAAGAATAGGAAAGGAATAGCCTAATTTATAACAGTTAGAGTGAAATAGGTAGAAGGGATGTTTTTTGTTGGTTTACATTTTTTTGTTGGTTACTTTTCCATGCAAAGGTGCAGAGAATTAAAAAGTGTGAAATAAAATTTTGGGTATTCTCCTTGGTTTGTTGGGTTTTGTGCGGTTAAAGAGGAAGGGGTGGTTTTTTTTTTACAGCTTTGGGTGTCTTGGGTGTACAAGCAGACAATGGTGACGGCGGCGCGGCGCGCGGCGCGTGAAGGTTAAGGCATAATAGGTAGGTAGATTGTTTTTTTTTTGCTTTCTAGATATTTAGGTCTGTTGGTAAGAATATGAATTTATGAGTTTGATGGCGATGATGTTTTTTGATGAGTATGGCTCGTGGTAGGTAGTTAGCTATGTATGTCGCTTTTTTATTTTAACCTAGAAAAGAAGGTATGGTTGTATATAATTTGTATTAATATCTAGGTAGAAACTTGTAGGTAGGTAGGTACCTAGACCTACCCAAATTTTAATTTAATGTTTATGATTATTTTTCGCTGATTTTTGTCTTTTTAAGGTGTAAGTTTAGAAATTTGAAATTAATAGGAATGATGGCTACCATTATTTAGGATTTTCAGTGAGAAATTTGAACTTATAACTTACCACTATGTGACCATGTTGTTGAGTCTTAAGGGCATCTAGGTATTACCTAAATCGTTACTCTTGGTAATTAAAAATTGGGGAAATTTCTTTGAAATTCTCTGTTTGGTTCATGGTCGACAATCGCCTACCAATTTTCTAATTGGAGTTTTAAAAAATCCTAACTTCATTTCTGCTGGAAAGAATTTTCAAATTAAGATACATATTAAAATAAGCCTTTAAATGTGCCTAAATTTTTGTTTGAAATTTGTTGAGGAAAAAAATTAACTTTTGTACAAAAAAAAAAAATTAACTTTTTTACAAAAAAAATTAAGTTACAAACAAAAATTAACTTTTTTACAAAAAAAATCAACTTTTTACAAAAAAAAAAAACTTTTTTACAAAAAAAAAAAAAATTAACGCTATTAAAATAATTTAATTTTGTACAAGGAAAAAATTAACTTTTTACAAAAAAAAAAAACTAACTTTAATAAGCCTAAATTAAGTAGAATTTTAAGGCTTGCCACATCTTTAAAATAACTTCTTTTTTAAGTGAAGCGTGAGGTAGTCAACTAATTTATATACATATATAGGTATTTACGCTCAGCCCTGACTCACATTAAATAACATAGCGCCTTTGGCGACGGGCGCCTTTGGCGACCTGCTACCTACTAGTAAGTATGTAAATAATTTTCTATTTGTTAATCTAACGGGAACAAAGTGGGGGCGTTTGAATAAAAAAATCAATATTTGATTTTTAACGCTTTAAAAAAATTAAAAAAAAAAACTAGTCATACACAATTATATATTTCCATACATAAAATACTCGTAAATGGCCATAACTTGGGCAATTATTTTTTGATATTTATAAAGGAAGTATCAAATGAAAGGTTATAAAATACAAAAATTATATACAAGGTTTTTGTTTTTTGAATCAGCTTTTTTATAGTGTTATGAATTTTTGAGTAGAAGTCCCCATCGATCCTAGCTCCGCGTCTATTAAAAAGAGGGGGTCAAAGGTCACGAAGCATGGTATTTCGCTGATTTTGATCAAACAAAAATCGTCGACTAATGAAACATGACGTAAATATTTCAATTTATCATTGAAATATAGGATCAAAAGCATGCTTACAAATATCTGGGGTGACTGGTGTTTTTAAAGTAGGGAGGGGGAGGGTTGTAGATTGAAGAATGGGGTGTGGACTTAGAATGAAAAAGTATATAAAATAGTGTCAGTGAAATTGTGCAAAAAAGTAAACAAACGATGTGCCATATGCGTAGGTTACCTCAACATAATTTTTTGTGGTTTGAATACCCCCTGACCCTTCCTCGAAAACCACCCGTCTACCCTCTTCATGACTTCGTTATCATGACAAATATCACATTTTTTCACAATTTCATTGACACTATTTTATAAACTTTTTTCAATATAAATCCACACCCCATTCTTCATTCTCCAACCCCCCCCACCTACCTTTAAAACACCCTTTCACCCCAGATATTTGTAGGTACGCTTTTGATCCTAATTTGCAATGATAAATTGAAATATTAACGTCATGTTTCATTGGTCGACGATTTTTGTTTGATTAAAATCAGCGAAATACCATACTTCTTGACCTTTTACCCCTCTTTTTAATAGACGCGGAGCTAGGATCGACTTTTAATCAAAAATTCATAACACCATAAAAAGCTGATTCAAAAACAAAAACCCTGTATATAATTTTTTCGAACTTTGTAGGAATTTTGTCTAATTTTCCTGGATTATAATGTTTAAATGATCTTCTAGTTTTAAGTGTTTGACTAAAAATTAACTGAAGCAGTTTATAAAGATAAAAATAATATTTAGTTAAGTAAAATTTTGAAAATAAAAATTAATACATTTTTTTCCAATTTTTGTTCTCTAGTTTAAGGTAATTGTTAAAAAAAAGTATTTTTAAAATTGATTCAATATAGCTTTTAACGGCTTTTAGTCCATAAAAATTGGCGTTTCATCCCGGCGTTCTCACTTTTTAAAATTGTTTTTTCAGACAAATTGTTTTAAGAAGTTTAGTTTTTAAAAGTATAGATATACCTAAGGTCCTGTACCAAAACGACCGGTACAGTACCGAAAATTAACGCTGTGTACCGCGTACCAAAGAAAAGCCTCGGTAAACACAAATATACCGAAATCAAATTCGTGTACCAAAATTTAAAATTAAATTGAGATCAAGTCTGATCTGTATATATACCTACCTAGGTACATATACAGGGTGTCCCATAAACAATGGTCCAAACCAAGAACTGGTGAAAGGCCAGGGCATACCCTATGAGAAATTTGGTAAGTTTTCCATACCGAATCATAGCAGTTCTCGAGCAACGGCTATTTTTGTTTTTTTTTTTACAAATTTTGCATTAAAACATTGACTTATAGTTCCACTAACTTTACTGAGTAAAATATTTTTCATTGGCATCATCATTTGCTTAAAATTCATTAGTTAATATTGAACTTTGCCGAAATAAATTTTGACCTCAATCTTCTGAAGAGCTCCCTGAACAAAATTCATATGGCTCAATACAGGTTTTATATATTATAAAAATTGCCTTTTTTTCTGTAGTTCTTAAAAAGGTATAAAACTTGCCAAAGCTAAGTTTAAATAGACAGTTATAACCGTTTGAACCCAATCAAACAGGTGTTGCAATAAAAGTATGTAAAAAACATAAAATTCGATTTTTTACCTGGTTTATATTTTCCCAAGTATCATAAAATGTATGTGTTTTTGGGTGCACTTATTAATGAGTTTTTTTTATTATTGTTTTGTTCATCAGGTAAAAATAATAAAACTTTATGTTATTAGGCATTTTCTGAATAAAAAATTGACCTCAAAGTCAAAATTTTGCTCGGGCAAGAAAAATTGAACACAATTTAAAATTAAATATCTAGCAACCCTAAACACATATCGGCTTAACTTAAACGTAGTTTTAAAGGCTAGTTATTTCTTACTAAAAAAAGTCCAAAATGAGGTCCCTAACATTAGCACTGACAGAGAAATTAACTTCAACAGGGGTCAGGGTACACCAAAGTTCGCCTTTTTTTAATCCTCAAAAAATGATGTCAAAGTTGAAAATCAGACTTTACTATAAAACAATTTTTTTTTCTTAAAATATGACCAAAAATCACATGCCAAAGTATGGGTAGTGAATTACCGGACACCCTGTATACATATAAGTATGTGCATACCTACCTATAGCTGTGTATAATTCAATTTTCAGTGCACTATCCATCTTGCAATTTACATTCATTTTCGCCTTCTGGTTGATTTGAAAAATAAAAATGTTAGCTACATACCTATGTAGTATACATACCTAAAGGTAGTTTTAATTAAACGAACAATGTTGTAGGTACATGGCGTAGCTAGGTATATATTTCAAAAACTGCTAGGTAGGTAGGTACCTACCTAGCCTACACTGAAATAAATAATATTATCTGACAACTAAGACTTATAAAACCTACCTACCCACTATGATATCGCCCACTGGCTGAAATTCAACCACCACATTGACAGACTCTAGTGTCAAACAATTAAAAGTTACCTAGGTAGGTACCTTCATACCTACCTACATTCCTACTCGTATGATAAATTGTGAATGCAAAGTCAAACCAAATAAACCTACCTACCTCCTACCTATCCTGAAAATCAAACAAACAAATTTCAAACCAAAAACAGGAAATTTGTTTTTATTTTCTGTACCTAAGTATACAATCTACCTACCACCAAGAACCTACCTACCTCAACTTGCATACGAACTCTCACTTTTGTCATTAACTTATATAGGTATTCCTCGGCATAATAAATTGTAAATTTCTTGTAAAAAATTTCAGGTCAAACTCAAAATCATCCACCATTTTAGATATTAATAAAACCTACCATTCATTATTTATACGAATATATCTATACCTATTTAGTTATATTTTCCTTTCCCGCAAAAAAATATGCTCAAAATCTTGCACTTGCAACAAATTTCACGGCAAAAATGAAATCTTTGCAATAATATACTATTACAATAATACCTATACGATGGCATATACAAATATATAAATATACTTACAACATGACCATATTTTTCTTTCCCGCATTAAAATCAACCTACCCTTGATAATATACGAATGTAGGTATACCTATACGCATTATTCTTTCCCACAACAAAAAAAAACTATATTCCTTGCTTCAAGGTTGATGACGACGACGGCAACGACTAACAGTATGCATATATTATATCAGTAAATTAAGAAAAAAAAAATACTTTGCACATTCAATCAAAGAAGATGCGAACATTTTTTTGTCATTTAAAAAAAACCTTCAATTGGTAATCTTGCTTACTCCATTTGATTCTTATTAGAATCGAAAAAAAATACACTTCTCTTGCTCTAACTACATAAGTCTCGATTCTCCGATAAATGCAAGTCTCCCAAAAATGGAAGTCTCCACCGAAAATTGTCTACCAAAAATGGATTTCTCCGCGAGCTAAAGTGGCGCCACCACAGGTAGTAAGTCGCCCTAAAAAATTTTGTCCATGATAGTACTATGGATTTTATATACAAGGGGTCCACTTAAGTCTTTCAGCAGCTGACATTTTTAAGAACTTCTCACAATAGTAAATGGGGTGGCTTTTTAACCCACATATCTTGCAATTTTCCGTGTTGGATGTGGCTATTGTTGTCACCGCCTTGGCCTTTTCTTTTCCGCCAACAGCTTCTAAAGACTCAAATCGGTTTTTTAAAAATTTGAGAAATTCGTCCATCGTCTGAAGCTCTCGAGGGTTTTGAAGTGATCGAACTTCTTTATTAAGAGATGAGTGAGTAATGGGGCCCAGGATGCTGTCTCAATGCCAAGAGTTTTGAGTGCTGCAAGACATTCATGGATTGCGTCATGAAATTCTCTGATGGCCTTCATTTCTGGATTAATTTTCGGCAGACTGAGAATCCTCTGGATAAGTGCTGAGGTTTGCGCCCTTTTATTGCTGAAACGATCCTGCAGGATGTTCCAAGAAATACTGTAGTTATCTTCGGTCAGTTCAAGATGGCGCATCAGTCTCTCTGCATCACCGGACACATTTGTTTTCAAATACCACATTTTTTGGATGGGTGGTAATTGTTGTTCATGTATCATCTTAGTGAAGATGTCTGAAAATGTTTGCCATTTTAAATAATCGCCGTCGAATTTGGGTATCGACAATTTAGGCAACTGAATTGCCGGGCGATCAGCTAGCTGTTTTGATGGCTCGCTTCTTTGAACGCTAGATGATGTTTTGCTCAGAGAAGCTTGATTTTTGAGAACTGATGTCTCTAATTTGGTATAAAGCTCCATGCTGTAACCCTCAGATTCCGGATCTTCAACTGCTTCCCAAATTGAGTGATGAATCTCCTCAACCTGGGTCCAAAGTCTGTTCATAGACTCCAGACATTGGATGGGTGCTTCTTCTTTTACCTTTCCGTTGATGAGTCGGGCTAGTGAATTCATGAGTGCCTTTTGTCTTCTCATCAGGGTCTCAATGTTTGGATTGCTATCTTGTTCTTTAAGGGCAAGATTTTTTGTTGATGTCAGTGCATCATTAGATTGAGATTAGTTGTCTCCTGTTCCATTTGGCACGACATCAAGTTTGGTGTTGTTACTGGCCTATCTGCGCCAGTGAATCACTCAAGATTTGCTTATACTTTTCGTATAATGTCTTGATTTGTTCAAAATACTTAGAGGTAAAGTACTCGTGGTCTAACGATATGTCTGGTGTGTCGCGAATTCTGCCATCTGTAGCTTCGAATTCTTCCCATACGGTGTTTAGACGATTGAGTCTTGACGTGAAGTATTCTCTTGTTGTTTTGCGGGTGGAGGAATCTTTCGAGAAGTTGCGGATGATTGATTGTATCTCCTCTCCAGATACGCGTTGGCTCTTGGTTAAACTATCCATAGTAAAGCTGATGTTCTTTGAATGTCGGGGTCACCAAAAATGTTTGATTCTTAATGTTGCAGCACACAAGTCGATAACAAATACAAGCACTTGAACTTGATTTGTTTATTATGTGTAAAATGGTGCACAATTAAGTGGTGTTGGATAATACAAATTGCAGGCACTTGAAACCTGAACTGTATGTGGAATGTCGATCAAATTATTACTCCAACGAATGTTTTTAAAATGATATTTATTTGTTGGCCAATGCCTCTTTTATACTTATTATTAATTGCATAAATGCTTACAATTAATAAATAAAATAAATGCTTACAATGAATAAATATAATTATATTATTAATTATCTGGGGCGATATGCATCGTTGTATCCATTTCAGAATGTAGTACAGTCAGCATTATTGTTGTTTATGTTGTTTAAGTTTTTGTTTGTGTGTTTGAAGTGTGGCTGTAGATTTACTACGGAATATCAGCCCTGCTGGCCTTTTCCGGATATCGCAGCGGATTCTATTAAAAGCGATATCTCTATAACAAAAGGGAAAATGATCAATCCAGTTTTTTTTTTTTAAATTAAATGTGAAGTAGGTGTTATGAAGGTATTCCTCTTCTTACTGGCATCCGCCGCGCTTTCTGCTGTATGCCTCCTTTTCTGCTAAAACGTTTGTGTTCTGCTATCCGACGCGTCGGAGGACAAGGAAATGATTGTTTCAAAATGCGTATAGAAAAATGTATACTAAAATCAAATTTTAAAAATCTGATTGATTTAGGCCTTAAGAACTTCAAAACTAATTATCGGGAAAGATTTGCCTTGAAATATAGTGAAATACAATGAAGCGAGGTCGAACGTCGAAGGTTTCGATCGAATCGCATAGCAGAATAGGGCTTTATATTAGGGTGGATCGTTTTAAACATTTTTTGCCAAATCACTGTGCAACTCAAAGTTTATGCTTAATGGTTCTCTGAACTTATTTACTTACTTTACTTTTGATGGCGCTCACAGCCCAGGATGGGCTTCGGCTTCAACTAACAAGCCCCTCCAGCCAGCTCTGTCCCTTGGCAGCCGCTTCCAGTTGCGCACACCGAGTGCTTTGATGTCGTCATCCACTTGTTTGCGCCACCTGTTACGGGTTCTTCCTCTGCTGCGTACCCCATCGGGGTTGGATTCGAAGACTCGTCGGGCAGGTGCGTTGCTGTCCATACGCTCCACGTGCCCCAGCCATCTCAGTATTTTCAGCTTTTTGACCAGGTCAACGTCGCTGTATAGCTCGTCGTTAAATCTTATCCTCCATACTCCTTCGATACACACCGGACCGAAAATCACACGAAGAATCTTCCTCTCAAAGCATCCTAGCAGATTTTTATCCGAATCTTTCAGTGTCCATGCTTCTGACCGGGATGATTAAGGTCTTGTATAAAGTCTCCTTGGTTCTATGAGAGAGGGCCTTACTACTTAAATGTCTTCTTATACCGAAGAAACAGCGGTTGGCAAGAGTAATTCTTCGCTTGATCTCTGCACTGATGTCATTCTGCGATGTAATAGTGGAGCCCAGGTAGACAAAGTCCTTGACAACTTCGAAGTTATATCTGTCCATCGTGATATTTTGCCCGAGTCGACGATGTTGAGATTCCTCTCTTGATGACAGCATATACTTCGTCTTGTCCTCATTAACCGGCAATACGATTCTAGCTGCCTCCGATTCAATGCTCGCAAATGCCCCTGCCACAGCTCGCTTCGTTCTGCCGACAATGTCTGTCATCCGCATATGCAAGCAATTGAACGGACTTTTGATAGATTGTACCGCTGGTGTTGACATGTGCGTTGCGTACAATGGCTTCAAGAACGATGTTGAATAGGTTGCATGATAACGCGTCGCCTTGCCTCAATCCTTTCTCAACATCAAAGGAATCGGTGGTGTTCTTACCAATTTTGACGGAGCAGCGAGATTTCTCCATCGCCATCCTGCACAGGCGGACGAGTTTGGCAGGGATGCCGAGACTCGACATGGCTCTGTATAATTCGTCCCTCTTCACGCTATCATACGCGACTTTAAAATCGATAAAAAGGTGGTGTGTATCGATCTGGAATTCCCGGAATTTTTCTAAAATCTGTCGGAGTGTAAACATTTGATCGACGGTTGACTTGCCTGGCCTAAAACCGCACTGATAGGCCGATCAGATCGTTGACAAAAGGTTTTAAGCGGTCACACAGTATGGCCGACAAGATTTTATAAGCGACGTTTAGGAGACTAATTCCTCTGTAGGTGGTACATTTCAGAACATCCCCCTTTTTATGGATGGGGCACACTAAACCGAGGTTCCATTCATCGGGCATACTTTCCTCCGACCAAATTTTGCAGATGAGCTGGTGTATGCTCCTAGCCAATTCATCTCCCGCTGATTTAAATAGTTCGGCTTGTAAGCCATCTGAACCAGCAGCCTTGTACGACTTAAGTTTGGATATCGCCAGCCGCACTTCGGTTAGGTCGGTTGGACGGAACTCTTGGCCATCATCGTCCAAGTTGAATGGATCGTTCTGCCTATTAGCGGCATCTTGGCTGTCTTCGCCATTAAGCAGTCTAGAGAAGTGTTCTTTTCAGATCCTCAGCACTGACTGTGTGTCTACTACCATATTCCCACTCTCAACTCGGCAGGCTTCCGTTCTAGCCTTGAATCCTTGGGTGGATCGCTTCTCCCTCTGATAAAATTTTCGAACATCTCCCCTACCACTTCAACCCTCAATAGACTCTACCGCCCGCTTCTCGTGCTCTCTCTTTTTCCTCCTGAGAAGTCGGCGTTCCTCTTTTCGTTTCAGCCCGTAGAGCTCCCGGGCCACTCTCTCAGCAGCTCTTGTTCGAGTCTGCAGCATTGCCTGGTAGGCCTCGTCCTTAGCTGCATGCGCTAGCCGGCACTCTTCATCGAACCAGGGGTTTCGTTGTATTCGCCTAGTGAAACCCAGCACATCAGAGGTGGCACTTCTGATGGCTTGTTGACAGTGTTCCCACTGGTCCTCTGCACTTGATGCTGGTGGCGGACCTCCTGAGAGATTAAGAGTTACGTGGTCTGCAAAAGTTCTGGCGGTCTCTTGCGATTTAAGATTCTCGACATCGAACCTTTCACAGAATCTGCTCTACGTTGTCGCGTCATGGATATCCGCATACGTAGTCTAGCTACCGCCAGGTAGTGATCCGAGTCAATGTTGGCCCCTCGGAACGTTCGGACGTCCCAGATACTGGAAGCATGTCTCGCGTCTATCGCAACGGTCGATTTGGTTGATGGTTAGTTGATCACGCGACCGCCAAGTCCCCTTGTGTATATTGAGGTGTGGGAAGTAGGTGCTTGAGATGATGACATTTCGCCCCGCCGCAAAGTCTGCCAGCCTGTGTCCGTTGCCGAAAGTTTCGTCGTGTAGGTCCTCCGACTATCGAACCAAAGATGCCCTCCTTTCCGAATCTTGCGTTGAAGTCACCACATGGTGTCCGCTAAACTGGAAAGTCAGGGAAAATCAGGGAACAAAATTTGGTCAGGGAATTCGGGAAGCGGTCAGGGAAAATTTTGTCCATATCAATTTTTAAAAATTCACTGAACTCCTTTTTCACTTTCTTTCATAAGAAACTTTTTTCTGATCGAACATTCCATTTTGATTACATCTCTGTTTAAAATTATTCATTTCGTATCTTTTGCCATACCTGTGAATATGTCAACAAAAAAAACTGAGTGAAACGCAACTAACTGCACTTTGTGTTATTTTGTACAGTAATGGCCGCGATCGGAAACCTATGTAGAGCTATCCAGATAGGTTCGTGTTGTTGGAATCCCGTGTTGCTGACAAAACAGCTTTTGCTGTTGGATAGCTATCCATGCTATCTGAAATATTTTGGTAGATATATGTACGCTTCTATCCCAAGCGAAATGTCAAAAAGAACCAATCCGTTCGAAAACCTATATGGATATGAAACTATCTTAATATCAATTTACAATGCCACAAAAAAAAAATAGTTATTTCAGCTCCCGTGTTTAGGAAAACTACACTATAGAATAAGATTTTTGTGGACTCAAATTAAAGGCAATTGCTTACTGCTCCATTTGAGTCCGGAACATTCTAATTCCATGGTGAAGTTTTTCTAAACACGGAAGCTTAAATAACTATTTTTTCTTTATAAATAAGGGGGACAGTTTATAATATTTAAATTATAATTACATAATATTTAAATAATAAAAGTAATTTCAGTTTGATTTTTTCATTATTTTGAACACAGCTCAGCAAGAAGAAAAAGAATAAACAATTTAACGCTACCAAAAAACTGTTCGTCAAGAAACTCGTCGCAATGTGAATTGGGAAACGATTTTATAACTAGAAAAAAATGACAACGAATCAAGTCGCGCTCTAGCCGCGGTTACTCGTTCCATTGTGAATCGACCTTTAGATAGGCTATCGCATAGGTTTCCGACCGCGGCCAATAAGAGGCAAAAAATAAAAAAAATTAATTTAAAAGGACAATGGGCAAAGATGTATGGAGCGTGGGCTCAGCACCAATAAGAACGGCCTTCATATCGTATATAGGTACATGTTTATGCATTCATCCGTTAACCGTTTGTCCAAATTCGCTGTGTGTTATTTAATTTTGAATAAAATGAGTTTTAGGGTCACAATGATTTTTTTCCATTTTTTTTTTTTTAATATTTTGTGTTTTTTTCTCTCGATTTAAGCCATTTTTTGGAATTAAGTTCTTTGAACCCATGACACACTACCTGAAATTTTTCAGATTTTTAAAATTATGTTTACGGCAACCATCAATTTTATGCAAAAAGCATTTTTTGGAGTATTTAATTTGTAAAAAATACAAATATTGGCTTTTGAATAATAGTTTTTATGTCAAAATCATCTCTTAGTACAGGCAAATTAAGTTTAAAATAGATTTAACGTGGGCAAAATTGCAACAGAAGCTTTTTAATTGCATTTTCATCAGTAAACACTACTGAACAACATATCCAAAATCGGACAAAATCGGTCTATGGGAACACACAGAAAAAACGGGTCTCAAAATGGCGGATTTATTGGTATGTTGATTTTGCTTGTTATTTTTTAACGTTGCCATTTTTTTTAACTATGTTTTCACTGGTGGATCCTAGGAGTGACCACATACGTTTTAAATTCATCCATTATATATTTTTGTTGCTATCTAACCATAAAATAAAAAAAAAAATACTAAAAACTGAGTAATTTGAAAGCACTTAAGAAACAGGGAAATTGTCCAATTCTGTTAAAAATTTGGAATCAAATACTCTAGAGTATTTCAAGACGAAATTCTAAAATCCGACCCAAAAAAGTCTTATAGTTTTGACTAGAAACATGATTTTAACTAAGTGCAACGCGCCATGTATGCATCATTTATGTGGTCTAAGCAGGATCATTAAGTTGGCGCTGATTTTTGTACACATAACTTGGAACCCTTAGCTATCATAAAATATAATTATATTGGTAAGTCTCTCCTTTTAGCAGCTTTGGAAGCGATTTTAAAAGTTCAAAAAATGGTTGCAAAAACGCTTCATAAAATTATTAGTGTACAAAGTAAACAATTAACGGAATTTTTAAAATTGCTACCAAAATTGTTTTATAAAGAAAATTAACATTATAATGATATTTTATATTTTATTTTTACAAAATATAAAATTTTTTGTTTATAATTTTTTGTAATATTTTGTGCCCGTCAGCACCTTATAAATGTAATACCAATTTTTTTGTTACTAAATAATGAATAAGCTAAAAATATTTCAACCCCTTATAATAATATATAATGGTGGTTTTGAGGGTTGTTTTGTAAGATGTTTTGTCTTACTTTTAAAAACAATACCTATTTTTATTCTGATAAATGTGATAAAATTTGATATTTTTTGATTTTTTCCAGAGATGATTTTGACACCAAAAATATTATTTAAAAACTAATATTTGTTTTTTTTTTACAAATTAAATGCTCCAAAAACTGTTTTTGCCTAAAATTGATGCTTGCGACCCCTAAACATAACTTTAAAAATTCAGGTATTCTATCATGGGTTCAAAGAACTTCATTCCAAAAATGGCTTAAATCCAGCGAAAAATACACAAAATATTAAAGAAAAACTAAGGAAAAAAAGATTTGTTTACGCTTAAACTCATTTTAATCAAAATTAAATAACTTTTGTCACACAGCGAATTTGGACAAACGGTTAACGGATAAGGAATACATAAACAAATACCTATATATTATATGATGGCCGTTCTTATTGGTGCTGGCCCCAATTTGTCCATTGTCCTTTGACTGTGAGGTTCAACCAACGTGTTCAAGTTTATATTTCAAGTACGATTATTTCTTTTTTATTTATTTCTTCATACTGTTTCTGCATACCTGAATTAATAAATTTTGATTTATTAAAAAAATATGTAAATTTTAAAATCGCAAAGATATATACATATGATTTAAAAGCATTTTATTTAAATGGTCATTCATAACTATGAACTACATTGCATAGGTAAAGTCCTCCCTTTTTTTAAGCAAAACAATTTTTTTTTAAATTCATGCAGTTATTATTTTTCACTTTAAATGCAATCCGTTATGTATACCTTCAGATATATCTTTGAAAAATACAAGGTGGGTTGATTTGCCTAAGGTTTAATTAACTCCATTCAAATACGTACATTTTCTACCACTTTGTGCAATATTTGTGCAATATTAATACGTAGGTATCTAGGTAGGTAGGTAGGTAGAGATGGCGGTCACAAGCATCCTTGCTCGATGACCCAATTAACGCGGTAATGCGCCGTTTTGATACCATAACTCGTTTGACCTGTGGGTTAAAAGAACATTTTTAAAGAAAAAGAGGGTATTTGGTGATAGATCTCCCAACGGATCATCGCCTACGCCCGAGTTCAGCTGCAGTATGCTACGCTAAGCAATTTGCTGATTTGCCCGGGACGCATCGTGATCGTCTAGTCGCACACTCGGATATGGTAATCTCTGTACACCTCCGTCTGTTTGCACAACATGACTTGTGGTTACCAGAGAAAGTACCACCCGTCTGTATGACCAGACGCTTTTATTGGATTTAGACATGTGATGAAACTTATTAAGGATTTGGACATAGGAAAAACACCGAATAGGACCAAAGTTCGCAACTAAAAACCATCTACACTGTGCCAACTAGGCAACTTGTTGACTGGTATTGAAGCGAAGGTTGGCACAACCGTGTGATCCTCCGGTCCTCGTGCACCATGAGCCACCTTCAAAAACCGTTAGTCTGCTAGCTCGCAGTCATAGGAGTTTGGGGAAGAAGACGGTGCAAGAGGAACCGAAGTAAATCCTAGATCCATTTCGTCGCGTTGAGGAAAGAAGTCAAATCTTTGATCTTCGTTCCGGAGAGTTCGTGAAGGTCGTCAAAAAAGGGCTTCCCAAAAGATTGTTGCCTCATTCTGGCCAAAGCGGGACATTTACAGAGGAAATGAAAGACTGTTTCCTTTTCCTGCTGGTCCCCACAACTACGACAGCTAGTATTGTAGGGGATGCCAAGCTTCGCCGCATGTTCTCCTATTGGCCAGTGTCCAGTGCATGTTGCAACAATCCTTGCTATGTCTCGCCTGGGTCTGCACATTAGGTTAATAGTTCGGGATTTATTATAGGTAGGCCAGATTTTTCTAGCAATAATGCAGTTAGTTAAACTATTCCACCTACGATTAGATTAGGTTTTAAACCGCGTTTTCGCAAGTGAAGTGAACCCTATTCCCACTGAGCTACCCGAAGTAACAATTTCCCGAATACGCACCGTACCCCCCAGTAAAGAAGAAATTATCACCGCCATCAAAGCACTGAAGAACAACAAAGCGGTTGGACTTGATGGTATTCCTGCAGAGCTCTTAGGAGCAGCCCCAACGACATCGAGCGAGCTACTGCACCCACTTATTAAGAGAGCTTGGGAAACAGAGAGCTTTCCTGAAGAGTGGAAAAAAGGAATGATTGTCAAGCTTCCAAAGAAAGGAGATCTCACACAGTGCGAAAACTGGAGAGGAATATGCGTTCTGCCTGCAGTAGCCAAGATAATAGCAAGGATAATATTGGACCGAATTAAAGACCACCTCGAAGACACACTCGACGCCGAACAAGCAGGTTTCCGCACTGGATCTTCCTGTGTGGATCACATCAACACCTTGCGGATCATCATCGAACAGTGCGTTGAATATCGATCACCACTTCACCTGCTGTTCATCGATTTTGAAAAGGCGTTCGACAGTGTCAATAGAGAATTTATTTGGCTTGCTTTGCACAGGAGGGGCATCCCAGATAAATTGATTGCTATTATCAAGGCTACATATGATGGATCCAGGTGTCACGTTTTGCACAAAGGTAGGCTGTCAGAGGAGTTTGAAATCCAAAGTGGGGTTAGGCAAGGCTGTATACTGTCACCAATACTGTTTCTGTTGGTGATAAGTGACGTACTGCACGCAGCTTTGTCAAATGGAAATGGAGGAATTCAGTGGACTCTGCAATCTCACCTCAAACATCTGGACTACGCGGACGACGTATGCTTACTCTCTCATAGGATCATGGATCTCCATCAAATGACAACAAGGGTGGAGAGAGAAGCAGAAATCGTAGGGCTTGAGATCAACTCGGCAAAAACTAAAAGGATCAGCCTTGGAACTTCCTCATCAATCCAAGTAAATATTTCTGGACAACCCGTAGAGATGGTACAGGATTTCCAATATCTTGGGAGTATTGTCTCTACGGGTGGCGGAACTGAACTGGACGTAAACAGCCGAATCAGAAAAGCAAAGGCTGCGTACGGAATGCTGTCCAAAATATGGAGAAACAACTCTTTTAGCTTAAAGACCAAGCTACGACTGTTCCGCTCCAATGTTGAATCCGTTCTGCTTTACGGCTGCAGCACTTGGAAAGTCACTGAAACTGTCACTAGAAAGCTGCAAACCTTCGTTAATAGATGTCTACGAAACATCTTGAGGATTTTCTGGCCCAACCGTATCTCCAATGCCGAACTTCATGCGAGAACGGGTCAGGAGCCCATAGACTCCATTATACGAAGAAGAAAGTGGCAGTGGATTGGCCATACGCTTCGAAAAGGCGATCGGTGCATTGCATCTCAAGCAATGCAGTGGAACCCGCTCACACAGGAGGGAAGACAAGTGGGCAGGCCTAGAAGTACATGGCGAAGAACGGTCGAACAGGAATCGGCACGACTGGGGAAAAGTTGGAGAGAGCTGAAATACATTTCAAGAAATCGTACACGATGGCGCGTAGGTGTAGTGGAGGCCCTATGTCCCGTAAGGGAAACATCACGGACGTAATAGGTCCGAGGACCTAAGTAAGTAAGTACGATTAGATTCTGAGAGAAAAATTGAGAATATATTGCCCTTCATAACTCCAAGAGGAATACTGACTCTTTCCGCAAGTGAGTTATAAAGGTCTGAACCTTGCCTGGCCAGCTCGTCAGCCCGCTCATTCCCCTCAATGCCACTGTGACCCGGAACCCAGATAAGAGTGACCCTGAGGTTAGTGTTCAGACTCAGAAGCTCTTCCTGGCATTGTCGTACTAATTTTGAGGATGATGTAGCCGAATTAATGGCTTTGACAGCCGCTTGACTGTCTGAGAAAATAGCTGTATTTCGGTTCTGGTTTGGATTTTGTTTAAGTAGCTTGCATGCTTCCCTGATCGCCAGTACTTCAGCCTGAAAGACACTAGCAAAGTCAGGTAGCCGAAAAGACCTGGATATATTTAGGGACTCTGAGAAAATACCCGCACCAACACCGCACTCCATCTTTGACCCATCAGTAAAGATAGTTGTGTCGAAGTCTTTCGTCACGACGTCATCATTCCAATCATTTCTGGATGGGAATATAACTTTAAAATCTTTACCGAGGCTCATTGAAGGGGTGCAGTAATCAGTCGGAGTCGAAAACATTTCGGTAGGAATTAATCCCGTGATGTTGCTGTGCCCATAGGGTTTGGCAAACCAGGAGTTCGATTCTTTTAGTCTTATCGCGCTGCAAGATACTAGGTATTTAATGTGCAAATCTAGTGGTAAAAGGTGTAGAAATGCCAATGCTAGCTGTTCTTTGAACCTTCCTAAGTTTGTTGATATTATACGTAGGTATTTACTCATGAAATTTTTTTTTTGATTTTTTGGTCAGGGAAAATTTTGAAATTGGTCAGGGATAGTCAGGGAAATTTATTTTGAAAAATAGTGGACACCATGCACCAAGAATGATCGTCACGTCGTACTTTGGGCACATATCATACGTTGTCTCCAGGAGATCGTAGAATGCTTCTTTGGTGGAGTCACCTCTCTTTTCATGGGGGGCGTGAACACAGATCAGCGTAATGTTCTTAAATTTGTCTTTGTCGCGGATTGTGACCAGGCGCTTGCTTATACTTCGGAAGCCCAAGACTTCTTGCTAAGTCTTCCCCTTATCACAAAACCACAACCAAAGAGCCGCTGACCCTGTTCCTTCAAGCACCCGCCGTAGTAGATGTCACACGATTTTAGTCTCCGTATGCTCTTCCCCATCCCATTGCACTACCTGGATGGCTGTTACGTCAGCCTTTAGCCTGTTCAGGTTCTCCACTAATTGTTCGGTTGCACGTGTTCTTTATAATGACAGGACGTTCCACGTGCAGATCCGAAATTCATTGTCCTTGTTTCGTTTGCTGGGGTCGTCAACTTTAAAATCATCCATATCCGAGGCTGTTGTTGTTTCGGAATAATTTTTTTTTACGTGGTAGGAAAGTTACCCCGAAGTTTTCTGAACTAATCCTAATCATTTATTTTGAGCCGCCCGCGCCCTTGGAAAACAAAATCGGGAAGCCATCAAAAATTGGTCTTTTTCACAAAAAAATTATATTACCTACCTATTAAGAATTAAGGATGCGAATAGTTGGCGAAAAATAATAACGAATTCTTGTGGAGGGACTGAATACAAGTATTTTCCACCATGGTGGTAGGGGTCTATTTCCTACCGTAGAGGTGGGAGGGGAACTTTTTAAAAAATACTTAAAAATGAAAATAAATCGTTTAAAAAATTATTCATTAAGAACGGAAACACTGATGATAAAGAATGATACATTTTTTTAAAGCTAGAAGTCTGTTCTTTTATTGAGGTTTTGAATAAAGTTATTTCTGTTAATAGTTTTCGAAAAAAATATTTTCAAACGCAAACTTGAAAAAATATGAACAGATTTTTGTTTTCAAAAATGTGGAATCAGGTAAGAAATTGGCTTGAATTCCTTATAGCCCAGGAATTTTTTGCAAAAATCCTAAATTTTGGTAATAGCTTTAGGATTTTGATGGGTTGTAGAGCTATTTAAAAGGAGTGTTTGAGGAAATATCCTGGCCTCTAGCTGTTGAGCAATCCGCGTAATCAGCGTTTGAAAAAAAAAGGTGATGACAAAAAAAAAAAAAAAAAAAAAATATAACGGTGCATTCCACAAACTTCTAAAATATCTCAAAAAATACATAATTAAATATTTTATCATAGTACATTTGTTTTTTTATATCTAAAATCCAAAAATTAGTAAAAATTTTATTCAAATTTGAAAAATTGAAATTTTCTAAATTTTTGTTGGGGTTTTTTCCGTTAAAATGTATTTTTTAACAAATATAAATAAAAACAAAAAATACAGTTTTGTTAACTAATTAATTCTGCGTCATTTGATATATCTTACAAGCTTGTGTTATGTACCCTTCTGTAAAAAAAATATTTTATTCAAAGACAAATCACGAAACAAAAAAAATTAAGGTATAAATTAAAAAAAAATATAACGGTACATTCAAGAAAATTGTTAAATACCTCAAACGATGCAGAATTGAATTTAGAACAAGATAGTAAATATTTTATTTTATTATGTACCGTTCACTCTATCAATTTTTTATAAAAACTTGAAAAAGTGAACATTTTAAACAATTTTTTACAGTATTTACTGTTAAAACGGAATTGTAAACAAAATATAACAAAATCAAAAAACACACTTTGTTTCACTGTTAAATTCAACATTGTTTGAGATACTTTTGAGATTTTTCATTTAGATATATCTTGAATAATTTCAATAAAATGGATAGGGAACCATGAACAAAAACTTAAAAGTTTCAAATGATAAAAAAAAAAAAAATATAACGGTACATTTCAGAAAGCTGAAAAAAATTCATATGATCCAAAATTTACTAAAGCATAAAACTGTGTACATTTTTTTTTTGTATATTACGACCTTAAATTTTAAAAAAAATTAGTGAGCGTTGAAAAAGTGAAAATGTAAACTGAATTTTTGCAGTTTTTACAAAAAAAAAAATATAACGGCGCATCCAAAAAACTTGAAAAATACATCAAACAACGCAAAATTATATTTGACATAAGATAAAAGAATTTTGTTTTTTTTAAAATGTCTTAAACTTGGTAGAAATTTTATTAAACGTTGAAGAAGTAAAAATTTTGCAATTTTTTTTTACAGTTCTTATCGTTCCAAGTTAACAGTCAAAAAATTTTGATAAAAAAAAGTCATTTATTTTGTTTATTATTCGATTTCGCATTGTTTAAAATGTGTGGTTACAAATAAAATAATTACCATTCTCAAAATATTTTGAATTTATTCAAGAGACAACCATGAAAAAAAAATGATTTTTCTTAAAAAAAAAAAAAAAAATATAACGGTGCAGTTTTTGAACTTCAAAACTATTTTTTTTATGCTATTTTTAAATTATACAGCAATAAAGATTGTATGTTAACTTGTTTTATAAAGTAGCACTAAATTTGTCAAATTTGTATACAAATTGAAGAAAATGATTTTTTTTTTTCATTTTGTTTAAGTGTATTTTGTTAAAATGGAGTATTTAACGGGACCCAATTAAACTAAATGCAGTATTTATTTGTTCTTTATTATATTTTCCGTCATATGTGGTATAACAACAGTTTTTATAACACACTATGTATTTGGAAAATTTTGAACTTAATCCATCATGAAACGTGTTAGAAAATATTTGAGTTCTAACTAAAACAAAGAAAAAAAAATACAACGGTACATTTAACAAAGATTCAAAATATTTCAAATGATGACCAATTTAACTCAGTTTAAGAAAATGTAATTTATTTTTTCATAAGGAACCGTAAAGTTGGAAAAATCGTCTTTGAAAGTTGAAAAAAAAGATAATGTTCATTTTTCTTACAATATTTACTATTGAAATTGAATAGCTAACGGTACTGAATAACACTAAAAGAAATATTTAATTTTGTTAAAAATTTTATATTAAGTCTTTTAAGATATTTTGCAGGTTCCTTCTGCGGACATTTCTGAAAAAAAAATATATTTGTTGAAAAAAATGAAAAAGAACATACTTCAGTTATATATAAATTTTTATCAATATTTTATTTGCTTAAATGTTAGTTTTTTGTTACACTAGATACATTATAGTTTATATATAAAGTTATTTTACTTAAAAATTAATTAGTCTTATACAAAAATTTATATTAAAACTCATTGGCATCTACTTCGTTTAGATGGTCTTCTTCGCCAATGGTATTATTGCAGGATGTTCCCTGGCAGGTTCCACATATCACTGGACATAACATTCCTGATCGCCTACATTCGCATCTTATTGTACATTGTGTCCGACAGTTACAAGATATTAATTTAAGTAGATGTTCTGGAGCCGGTGGCAGATCTGTTGTAACAGGAACTAATCCGCTTTTGACGGATTTCCAACCCCAATCGGTTGGTTCCAAAGCATTTCCCAGCCAAGCTTGTACTTGATGATATACGCGATATGAGTGCTGATCTGCAGCAGCTTTAGTTGGAGGAAGACAAGCTAATTCAAATTTAGAATGTAACTGCAGATAAGCAATCACCCTGTTGTATCCACGGTACCGTGCTTCATCGAGTGGTGTCTCTCGTGGAATATTGTATAGTCCACGTATAAAGAGTGCTCCGCCAGCAGCAATTTCGTCCTTCGTTGAATTTCTTTGCAAGAATACATGCACATCAGTCCTCAGTTGTTCATTAATCTCCAGAAGCTTAAATGCCTTTACTTTTCCCTTCCTGTAAAATGCTGAGGTGGTATCGCATCCAGTAAAGGCATGGACAACAGGAAGCAGGTGACTCATTGCAGCCACTCATATCTTCTCTGCTGGTACGTCATATGCAGTTCTAGATTTAGGGGAGAAAAGCCAAATTTTCTGATGTTCTGCGGAACATAAAAAAACGAGTAAAATCAAAATGTCCGAATCCTCTGCAGCAACTACCACCGGTTCCCCTTGTTTTGCAAACTCCACAGCTATATTTGCAATTGCGCTATCTGCGTCAGCCTCCGCTTGATGTGTTTGAATATTTAACTTATTTAAATGTTCCTTCAAGTGTTTGATGAATCCTGATTTGTTGAAGGCGTTAGCAAGGAATTCAGCTTGGGTAGTAGTGCATGTCATGTTACTTTCTATTTCTATATTAGATGACATTTTTGCAATTGCTCTTCTCTTTTGTTCTTCTCCTTTCGTGGTGGCGTAGTTCGGATAACCATCAATGCTACCGTCGTCTTTGCACCATAGTGTTTCAAAATAAAGTCACCATATATTTCTAGTATTTGTCCATATGTTGCTGGTTTTGGCCATATTACAGAGTGCAGCAGATGACCTCCATCTATAACATACCTGCTATTTGCTGGAAACCTGTCTAAGGTGATATCAGCCTTTTTAAATAATGTTTTGATGCTAAATTTTGTTCCCTTCCGTAAGGTGGCATCGCTGAATAAAGATGGTGGAGATGAAGCCAATTCGTGTTTGAAATATGACTGCAATTCTTGCTGAGTTTTTACCACACACACTATCCGATGGAATAATTGTAATGAATTTATTACAAAAGTTTCGTTGTTTATTTTAATCCCTTGTGCTTGAGCTGCAATAGGAATCACTTTGTGTTTTCTCGGGTATACAACATCTCCAAAATTTTTTCCCAACGTATTCTGCAGAAGCATTTCGCCTTTCTCAAAAGCACTATCACAGGTTATATTGGAGTCAGCAACAAGCCCTGTTGAAAGACTTACGAGATCACCAGCCCGATTTCTAAATGTATTATGTTGTTGAAGCCATGAAATGAATTTCTTCTTGTTCAGATTATCCCTTGCTTTTCTGCTATCTCGAAGCTCAACATGTTATTCAGTAGTAATAGTTGATTGCCCTGTAAATTTCTCCATAGCTGCTACTACAAGCATGCTAATTGGCGTCGAAATAATCCATTTTAACATGGTTTCATCCGTTATACCACGCCCACGAGATAATCCACCTATTGTCTTCATTGATCTCATAAGCGACTGCTCTATGCACATGTCCGTCCAAACACCGCTCCATTGCATACTTTTTCTTCTAATTGAAAAATATTTCTCCGAAAATAGTGCATAGTCTTCATAAGTCAATTTTGTTTGTAAATCCATCATTTCCTGCAGATACAAATGAGCAGATTTTGCATATAAGTTATGTCCCGCAGAATGGAAATATGGCAACATTTTCCGAACTGATGCCATATGCATATTCCAATTTCCCGTCCTTTCAGCCCTGATGTATTGATGTAACAAGCGTTACCTGCTCAAAATATTGAAGCCAAAGTTTGCATGTTCTATTTGTCCTTTTCAACCTATTGAAATTACTTTCGAAACAGCTCTGCAGATTCCGTACTATTTCCAAATCACAACACATCTCACGGGATATTGAAGTTTCTTCTAGTTTTTCAAATATTTCAATGATCTCGGTAGAATTCATAATGGTTTTCAGGTCTTCTGAGTTGTCCATAATCAAAAAAGTTAAAGCAGATAGAGTCAATATATGAGCTCGTAAGGCACGAGCAAAGGCATGTCCACTAACCATATGTTTGACTGTTGCACTGCCATAAACTGTTTCCCATAATTTCTCTAGTCCACTTCCTTTCATGAAATATCCAATTGTTCCGAGATATGACATGAGTAGATGAAATCCTCCAAGACGTACAATTACTCCAGTTAAATCACTATTTGGTTCCGCAGACTTCACTATTTCAATTGACTTCATGAAAAGTGGTTGATCAAAAGTAACGATGCATATCTGCTTGTGCTTTTTGCTTTCACGTGCTGCATAAATTAAAGCTGAATTTAATGTTGTCAAGTTACTTGCACTCAAGTTAATAAATGGTACCGGAACTATTTGGGACACTTCAAATGAACCTGAAGAAATAAAAGTAAGTACAAAAAATTAATTAATTATCACAAATTAAATTAACAATAACAATCTAACAATCAATTAACAGTAAAAATGTTACCTGAGTTATTAGCTGACTGCATGAATCCATTCCAACTTGGTGCGTTTTCCAAGTTATTAAATCCGGCCAACCAAATCAAATCTAAGGACATAGGTTTAAGCAAGCTTTGAGCGTCATTCGTGCTTATAGTTATATCCCTAATGATAACTTTTTTTAGTCCTGACGAAACTGGTTTCTTATACGTATTTATAGGTATTTCATGCTTTAGCTTATCATTTTAGAGATTTGAAGTTCGTTGTATCTTGTCGCATAGTTTGACTGATTTAGCCGGTACAATGCATTTAATTCCTCCAAGAGCATGAAATGTGTCCATTCCGTCCAAAGTGCATACATTAACATCTGCATTATCAAATACAAATTGCATGAATCCATTTTGCTTTACTTTGACTTCTGTGAACTCTGTTGCACATATACCTAATGCATTCAAAACGTCAATGATGTGTCTCGAACCAACTTTACGATGAAGGTAAACTGATAATCCAAGGAGCGTTGGTGATATGAATGATTTTGGTCTGCACGCGTTTTTCATGCTTTGGTTGATAAACACCTTCTTTGGTTTTTTTTTGAACTACATGTATTCCGTTGTTCATAAAGCGTATCCGTAAAAACCTTCAAAGTCTCTGGTACAAGTTCTTCCCCGCCATTTTCTATATCGTCGAATGTAGCATACTGTGTTGTATCATAAATTTGGGATTGAACGTCTTCTTTGATAATTGCTGCCGCAGCTTTCACAATTCTCACTCGTTCCTCTTCTATAGAACTGCATCTGTTTGAAGCCCAATTCTGTACTAACAATTCCTTGGGAAGCATGTCCTTAAAATTTAAAATTGTATCTTTTCCACGTATGTTGGTAGCTATGCAATTTGGGCTGAAATGCTTAACAAGCTGATCCCTCAAATAGTAGTCACCGTACAAATCCACGTCATTGCCACTGAATTCCTTTATTTTTTCCCTTAGATCACTTAATGTAAATTGGCATTTATTACTTGTGTCTATAAAGTTACACAAGGCTTCAAAAGCTGCACGACAGTCCTCATTTTTGGGTTTGCTTCCAGTCGATGAAATGGTAATTTTCCTGAATTTGCAATAGCATTTGAGATGATATCTTGGTTTTTGGATCCATAAACTATCAACGCCGCTTATTCGTGTATTGACAATACTACCCCAATCATCATTGCGCTTACAACAAAGATCCTGAATATTTTGTTGCATTTCTGATGATGTTACAACACTGACTTGCTTCTGCCGACCCATATTTTTCTTGTCAACTCCTCCAATTTCTTCAGCACAAAATAAACAATTCTTATGGAAATCAAAATATGTACCACAGGATCTCAAAATTTTTTGGCGGCTGCAAGACGATGGAGATGGCTCTGAAAAGATAATAAAATAATGAATACTTATATTTTAGTTTTTATAACTTATTAAGTTTTGTTACCTTGTTGACACACTCTTTTAAAAGCAGACATACTATCCTTTCTTGTATAATTTTTCCTACACTCCGTATGTAACAAAATTTCTCCAACAATTTCAAATTTTGTCCACAAATTATCATTCCTCGATTTTGATGCTTCAATTAAGGTATCAATACCCCTTTTCACAAGTACACCATCTTTTTTTTGTATACACTGATCCCAAATAACACAAATACTATTATTATCTGACATTATAAAGTGTTATTTTTTCACAACTTTACACCTTGAAATTCAAAAATAATCTTTACACTTTGATGTTCACAATTAAACTGAATAATAACCCTTTGAATATGACAAATTTATACTAATAATTTTGTGTGCAACTAGCAAAGGTACAATGCATTCTTACTTTATTCTACCTGCATACCTGCTAATTTTCCAAGAAATAAAATAATCCTGTAAGTCACTTACAGTCAGCGATAATCTACATAATAACTTTTATTAAAAAAGGGTAGATTTAAAATCTTCTCAAAACCAGGTAAACAAACGTTTTATGTAATTCTGAAAAATGAGGATGAGGGTGCAGATTGCGTATTTTTTTGTATAAGGCTACGGTATCTATCATCATATTATCTAACATCAAATAATTAATATAATTGCCGATATGACTTGCAATCGTAATTGCTTTCGTACTCGGTGAAAATGGACCCCAGCGCGTGCGGTATCTGAAGGCGAAAGAGGCGTGGGCTTGTTTTTTCTTTTAAAACAAAAAAAAAAACATCCATTCCAACTTTTTTTTTTACAAAAAAAAAAAAAATTTAGTGTATTTTTAAAAAGTGTTACGCATGAATTTATTTTTTTTATATTTTATAATTTAAGAAAAAACAATTTCAAACTTATTCCTACTTCCATAAAATCCAAGGATACACAGGTGGGGATGTTTCTGAAAAGACATATAATGGTATTAGGTACAATATAAGTAAGTATCAAACCTATTACCGAAATTTAGAATTTTGTATGGAGGCATGTCTCTATAAGAATTTTGTGAAGAAAGGGTGCAATTAAAATCTTATCAAACCCAGGTAAATACATTTTTTATGTAATTCTAAAAATGAGGTTTTATGCACAATTGAATTCTGAAAACTGGACATTTTTTTTTTTTTATCAAGTTACGAATAAACAAAACTAAACCAACCTCCATTACGACTTTTTTCAAAAAAATTGACTCTGTGTATTTTTAAAAAGTTTTTATCGTATATATATTCCTTATTATATTTTATTATTAAAGAAAAAATAATTATCAATAATTTAACGTACCAATCTTGTTTCTAAACCAATTATATTTAAAGATATAGCCATTTTCATGAAACAAAGTATTCCCAAAAATAAAAAAAATCACACTAAAATCCCGTTATTTTTTTTTTTGCTCAACAGCCACACCCAAGGATATTTCTGAAAAGTTGTATAATAGTATTAGGTACAATATATATAAGTATCAAAGCTATTACCAAAATTTAGAAACTTGTATGGAGCCATGTTTTTGTTTCCTGGGCTATTAATAGATAAGTGCTTCTACTTATTCTTCATCAAGAACTCAAAACCAGATGACTTTATGTCTTCTACTTTTTTTAGAAAATCTAAAATCACGAAAAACGTTAATTGTATTCAAGGCAGTTTTTTCCGTTCTTTTTCAATAATGGGGTATATTCATAGGCGCAGATAGACCCAGGTTTAACTAAACTACAGTTTAAGGCAATTTTGGCTCAATGAATACAGACCGATTTTAATTACAAATTGTTGGTTTTATATTTTTATAAGATAATTAACTTGGTATACTACACAAATAGCTTCAAATATTTTGAAACGATAACCTTAAAAAAAATAGAATCAACGTCCGAAAATTCAACCAAAGCTATGTTTAACTTAGACTTCATAGAAATGACTATGAATATGCCCCAATATGTTTTGTATTATAAGTCATTTCTATTTTAGAAAATTGCCCCTCACGCCTAAACTGTGGAACATAGAACACCCTTCCCAGACAATTTTTGTCTACCCTACAGGCTGTGGTGTTTATTGCGAACACCATGCATCTATTTCTATTCTGCAATTATTTTGCTAATTATTAGTTAATTTTGAAGAGCTGTAGTTTGTGTTGAATACATCATGAATATTACATTCGGACATCAGACAAACACCGGATATGTTTTCACTTTAACATGAAAACATAAAATTAAAACATTTAATCTTATATCAAAAGAAAGTATTAGTTTTTTCTTATTGTTAAATAAATATCAGACTGTTTTTTCATGCTAAAGGTTGAGATTTTGTACTTAATAGTTCTAATACGTTATTGGCCCAGGAATTTAAATATATAATGGGTGAATTTTACCACATTATATGTAAATTTAAGGTGGAGCTCCTACTACGGAGAGCTATGTAGCTTGTGGGAAATAATTGTTTAACCTAGACCAGACCCAGTCACTCCAAAATGGACCAAAAAAGATAGTGAAGCTAGAACTATTATTGGCCTATTAGTAGAATATAGTCATGTGAGAAAAGCAGAAACGGCCAAGGCAAACTCCAGAGCACCATGAAAAGGCTACTCTCAGGGGCTTAGCCTATTCAGAATAGACTTAGAGTCGAATAGACTTATAGTCTATCATCGGTATTACGAATTTCTATTAGAATCAATTTTTTTCTACTAAATAGATTTTTTTTTTCGATCAGGAATTTCTGATCGACTTTTGTAAAATTTTTTGTTTAAACCTATATTAAGAATGTATTTTAGTGGAAAAGAATGTATTCTGGTACAATATGAACTTTCATATCGTCATCCATGTTTGGTGTCCTTCCTTCAAGACGCTCAATAATCTTAACATTTGTGCTGCAATATTAAGTTTGCTACCATAATACATTTTTTTTTAAGATTTGTATATATTTATTATACATTATTTAGAAATTGTGCATTTTTAAAATGCATAATAAAAATGCACTTTTCCCAAAAGTCTTTATAGTTGATGCTGATGTTTTTATTGATATTTATATGGATGTCCAACAATTTTTCCAATGTCCTTCCGTCCACAAAAAGCTACAATGTCATATTTGGTACAAAGGAGCTGTACATTCAACTGCAAAATGATTTTTCAAGTTGTTATAACTATTATCTTTGAATTTCAGAAATTGACTTCTACCTGTAATTTCCAACAACAAATACTTTTTAACGACGTGTTAATTGAATTATATAAAGAAAACACTTAGATTTCAGATTTTTTTTATTAAAACCGCTTACATCACATAAATAATCCCCTTTTTTTATTTAATTTTTAGAAACAAAACAAAAAATTTAATTCAATACAGCGATAAGTCAAAATACCGCTTTTTTATTCAAACAAAAATTTAATTCAATACAGTAATAAATCGAAATAATGACTATTTTATGAAATGTTTTGAGAGATTTGAGTGGGTGGCTAGGCATAAGTGAGAATTGAAACCGTTTAGGCTCCAGCCCGACGTCTTTTTACGCTGATTGGGGAATGTACTTCAGGCTCTTCTGTTCTTAAATTTTTGAAAAACTGATGATGAGAAGCTGTTATGGAATTTTGCTGGCACAAATCCATTAAGTCTTTCTTTTTTAAAGTTGGTATTATAGGTGGACCGTTAGGGTATACCAGTTTTAGGTCAATACATTTTCTTTCATTAGAAACTTTAAAAGACTTGAAGTTCGTGTCCGTAAAAGAAGTTCTGTAATTTACTATATTTAGATTTTCTTTTTCAACTTTAAATTATTTTATTTCGGCCCATACTACTTTTTCGCCATCTATGTTTCTAGTAAAATTCTTCCCTGTTTTGGCACACATGTCTTTAAGATCATACACTTCGTTCGTTTGAAGTTGGTGTACTTTATAAAGTGGCTTCGTCTTTTTTGCCAACTGTATTATTGGCACAAGCTGGTCACACGTGAAAATTGGGCCAGATTTTAAGCACCTTGCTTTGTTCTTCTCAATTAAAGAATGCATTGTATCGCCTTCATTCTGTGTATGGCCAATGATCAGAAATTTTTGGGAAATAGATTTAATGTTCGAGATTTGAACTAGTCGAAGCAAAAAAGACAACAGATATTTGTTTTTATTTTGCCCAGAGCAATTTTCAGACCAGATTATCAGATGTTCTACATCAGAACATTTTTCATCAATGTATATTTAAGACATGCGGCGATTTCATCTGATCCTCTGTATGCAATACCTTCGTGCCAAAGGAAACAAAATCCTTCATTGGAAAAGAGTTCAAATATTGTAAAGTTGAAACAGAGCAGCCTCCTTTTATAATAAAAGGATGAGACGTCACCACAAGGCACTGGTATAACGGCCTGCAAATCCATGCACACAAATTTAATGTTGTTGCTTGATTGACACTTTATTTTTGTCTGCTTCCTTTTTCAGCCGCGAAAGCTCTTTTTCGGAAATGTGTTTACTATGTTCTTCTTGCAAATTTGTTTTCTGAAGTTCAGTTGAATTTTCAAACTGAAAACATTGAAAACATTGGTCTTTCTTAGGTTTGAAAAAACCAATGTTAAAACAGCAATTGAAGATTTGCTCATAAACATGTTGCTTGGCAAATTCAATGCCATCGCTTACACATTGCTCTTTGTACATTCTGTACATTGAGCTCACATTCAAGCTGCCATCTATGTATTCCCGCTTCGTTTGTTCTCGAAGATAGTGCGATTCTATACGCTCGAAGCTGTTGATGTGGTCTTTAATACCTGCAGATATTGAAAAATGATTTGTATGTGTACCTCGAAGGTCAGGTTGCACGACCCTACCCACAAACTTTGCTTTAACTGTCTCGATAACTTTAGCGGAAATATTTAACGTATTACAAAAAAAACTTTTTACAAACTCGAATGAAAACTTTCTCTTTCAATTAATGCTAGGAAAGGTCATTTTTTTCGGCTCGAATCATCGCTTATGTACCTGTATTGTGGCTTGATTTCTTGAGTAATGTTGTTGATGAACTCTCTCTCCCATCTCCCAATCCCCAATATTATTTTAAAATACCTTCTCTTTCGCCGCTGTTGAAATACGTCGTGCACTTGAAGGAACAATTATCTTCGCAAGCGGGTTGGACGGATCTAGCTGGAAACTGTTTTCCTGTTTTTAAGTTTGTGTAGGCTTTTCCCAAATTTCTGTTTGTTTTGGCTATGTTTCGAGTCCAAGTTTTTGGCTTCCGATCACGTTTTCTCGTAAGAAGATTTTCATGGACCTAAAATTAATGTTTATGTTAATTCTCAACACAAAAATAATCAGAAACATACAACTCACTTCTTCTTCTTCTTCGACGACGGCTTGAAGTATTTTAGAATCGTTGGAATCAAGATTTGAGCCCACACCAACTTCAGCCACAATTTGAGCCAAAATGTCTTGCTCCACATTTTCTTCACCAAATTCAATCTCAGGCATACGTTCCAAACCATTTTCAATCATTCCAGCCCCAAAGTCGTCTTCACCGACATCTACCTCAACAATGTGACCTTCAAGGTCAGCTATTTCTTCATCACTGATTTCATTATTGGTCGTTATATCAAGCGTTGATTTAGCTCCAGGATCGTATTCACTCTATTAAAAAAAATGAGTTTAAGAAATGGAAAAACAAGAATTGTATTCAAGTTACTACCTACCTCAAGTATTTCCGGTCCGAACAATGGTTACTATTTCGGAAATATTTATGATTTCACCCACAACACGATTTGTTTGCTCGTCTCTAATGTAAGAACAATCCTAACGTTGCGGAAAGTGATTTTTGTTAAGAAATCATAAAAAGCTGCCAGAAACTACAATACCATACCTTGCTTATATTTTTTTCTAATTCTTCAACAAAGTTCTGCAATGATGATGTCGAGTTCACACACTTTAAAAGAACAAACACTTCGTTATTTTGGCCATAATTTCTTCAAAGTTTACTAAACACCACTCTTACCTTTTTTAAAATAGTGAAATTACGACGTTTATCCATTCCTTTACCGATTATTTTAATAATTTTCAAGAGCACAGACAAAAATGAACTGCTTTTCACAAAAACTGTTCAGACGAATGACAAAAAACCCGCCAAATTTTGAGATGTCATTTTTTCGCATTGGAAAAAAAAATTACCAGTTATCGCCTTGTTGCAATAAAATAACTCAACATTCGGATAGAGTTATTTCGGTTTGTATCTCTGTTTTACTAAAACAAATGAAGTTATTTATGTTTGTCTCTTTGTTGCATTAGAATGAGAGATAATTTTTAAGGAGCTATTTCGCAATGTTTCTGTATTGCACTGGGATTCGGGTGAAAAAATTATAAACAAACTCGTTATTTTTGAATTGTATTTGTATTGCATTGGAGTTCTTTTAGTTTTTTTTGTGAAAAATAGCAGATATTTGGAAATAGTTCTATATATCATTTGAGCATTTTAAATATTTTAAATTGTTAGTAAGTCATTTTAATTAATAAAAAAAACCATTATTTACAAAAAGTAGTATAACTCATCTATTTTTTTGAATGTGGGAACACGAAACCCCTCAAAATAAGCGTAATTTTATCAGCAACAATTCCTCATTATTAACTCAAAAGTGCCGTGTTTTGACTTATCGCTCTATTGTACTGAGTGTGCGATATGTATGTACCATAGATTTAGCGATTCCACCAAATTCACGACACGCTGAAAAGTGTGCTTTTTCCCCTTACTTACTTACTTAGGTCCTCGGACCTATTACGTCCGTGATGTTTCCCTTACGGGACATAGGGCCTCCACTGCACCTACGCGCCATCGTGTACGATTTCTTGAAATATATTTCAGCTCTCCAACTTTTCCCCAGTCGTGCCGATTCCTGTTCGACCGTTCTTCACCATGTACTTCTAGGCTAGCCCACTTGTCTTCCCTCCTGTGTGAGGGGGTTCCACTGCATTGCTTGAGATGCAATGCAACGATCGCCTTTTCGAAGCGTATGGCCAATCCACTGCCACTTTCTTCTTCGTATAATGAAGTCTATGGGCTCCTGACCCGTTCTCGCATGAAGTTCGGCATTGGAGATACGGTTGGGCCAGAAAATCCTCAAGATGTTTCGTAGACATCTATTAACGAAGGTTTGCAGCTTTTTAGTGACAGTGTCAGTGACTTTCCAAGTGCTGCAGCCGTAAAGCAGAACGGATTCAACATTGGAGCGGAACAGTCGTAGCTTGGTCTTTAAGCTAAAAGAGTTGTTTCTCCATATTTTGGACAGCATTCAGTACGCAGCCTTTGCTTTTCTGATTCGGCTGTTTACGTCCAGTTCAGTTCCGCCACTCGTAGAGACAATACTCCCAAGATATTGGAAATCCTCTACCATCTCTACCGGTTGTCCAGAAATATTTACTTGTATTGATGAGGATGTTCCAAGGCTGATCCTTTTAGTTTTTGCCGAGTTGATCTTAAGCCCTACGATTTCTGCTTCTCTCTCCACCCTTGTTGTCATTTGATGGAGATCCATGATCCTATGAGAGAGTAAGCACACGTCGTCCGCGTAGTCCAGATGTTTGAGGTGAGATTGCAGAGTCCACTGAATTCCTCCATTTCCATTTGACAAAGCTGCGTGCAGTACGTCACTTATCACTAACAGGAACAGTATTGGTGACAGTATACAGCCTTGCCTAACTCTACTTTGGATTTCAAACTCCTCCTCTGACAGCCTACCTTTGTGAAAACGTGACACTTGGATCCATCATATGTAGCCTTGATAATAGCAATCAATTTATCTGGGATGCCCCTCCTGCGCAAAGCAAGCCAAATAAATTCTCTATTGACACTGTCGAACGCCTTTTCAAAATCGATGAACAGCAGGTGAAGTGGTGATCGACATTCAACGCACTATTCGATGATGATCCGCAAGGTGTTGATGTGATCCACACAGAAAGATCCAGTGCGGAAACCTGCTTGTTCGGCGTCGAGTGTGTCTTCGAAGTGGTCTTTAATTCGGTCCAATACTATCCTTGCTATTATCTTGGCTACTGCAGGCAGAACGCATATTACTCTCCAGTTTTCGCACTGTGTGAGATCTCCTTTCTTTGGGAGCTTGAAAATCATTCCTTTTTTCCACTCTTCAGTAAATCTCTCTGTTTCCCAAGCTCTCTAACAAGTGGGTGCAGTAGCTCGCTCGATGTTATTGGGGCTGCTCCTAAGAACTCTGCAGGAATACCGTCAAGTCCAACCGCTTTGTTGTTCTTCAGTGCTTTGATGGCGGTGATAATTTCTTCTTTACTGGGGGGTACGGTGCGTATTCGGGAAATTGTTACTTCGGGTAGCTCAGTGGGAATAGGGTTCACTTCACTGGCGAAAACGCGGTTTAAAACCGCAGAAAAGTGTTCCCTCACCCTTATGAGCTGATCCTCATCCGAAATTAGCAGGGATCCGTTTGTGCCTTTAACCAGGTGTTGTTTAGAGCTCTGGATACCAGTGAGTTCTTTGGTAATTCTGTAGACGGTCCTACTGTCACACCTACTAGCGGCTTCTTCTGCTTCTGTAGCCAATGCGTTGATGTAGTTACGCTTATCACGTCGCACACTACGGTGAACTTCCCTCATCTTCATGCGGTACGTAGACTCGTTTCTCCATGCTGCTGGGGTAGCTGCGATGCGAGCTTTAAGGTGTTTCATTTCTTCGATCCTTGCCCAGGTTTCGTCGGAAAGCCAAGCACTATTTCTTCCTTGCGCCCGGCCGACTATACTTTCAGCACCGGATATGAACACATTTTTTACAGCACACCAATGATTTTCGATGGATGTGGTTTCCGTGCTGCTGATTGCGTTAAATCCTTGTGAAAGGTGGTCCTCTTATTGTTGGCGCACTGCGGGATCCTTTAGTCTATCTGTGTTAAACTTGGGCATTCGATTGTTTCCTTGGGATCTCCGAACTGCAGCTGTACACAATCTTACTGTAGCAACCATCAGATGGTGGTCCCGGGCCATTCCCATGTCAGCACCTCTTTTGTTACAGACGTCCTGGAGACTGCTTCTAAAACGCCGGCTGATCGCGAAGTGGTCAATTTGGTTGGAAGTTGCTTGTCTGTCAGTCGACACCCAACTGACTTTGTGGCACGTCTTATGCTCGAACATGGTCCCTCCAATACAAGGCCGTTGGCGTTGCAGAAATCGACAAATCGTTCGCCATTGTCGTTTCGGTTACCAACACCATGTTTTCCCATGATTCAATTTAATTCAAATATTCATTTATTGCAAGTTATCATTATAAATTTACAAAAGCTTTTATGAATTTTTAAGCATTGGCTTAGCCGTCAGCTCGACTGGTAACTTTAAAATATTTAATACAATTGAACAAGTATGTATAATGGTATAAAAATTAAAACAAAATGAAAAAAAAATTGATTTAATTTTATAAATATTTGCATTATGATTTATGTTTATTCCGTTATTATAAGCGTTCTGTAGCGGTAGCTAGCTCTGACAAATTTGACAAGGTTCTCCCAACCTGATCCATTTAAAATTTCAATCGTTTCTTGTACTGATAGGGTTGGTTTACCAAAGCATGCTCTTCTTTGCTGGTTAAAAATTGGACACACACTGATGAAATGTAAGCAATATTTTTTAGTTCTCAAGTTACACAAATTGCAAAAGTGGTCAAAGCTTCCGTTGTATGGTTTTCCATTTAAATGTAGAAGTTCGCATCTTGATTTAAAAATTAGGGAAATATCTTTATAGGAGAGAGAATCTTGGAAGTAGTTCTTGTCACACAAGTTATGATCAAGCTGGCTATAGAGTAATCTGCTCTCCGATTGACGGGCATTTTCATTCATCTGATTTCGATTAGAGTCTTCAAGTTTTTGGATGATTTCGTAGAACTTCGTTTTCATCTGACCAATATTATTGAGATTGATCTGCACAACTTCTTCACAGGGAGCAGCAATGTTTTCCCATGTCCTCATCCACCAGTCTTTATTCCGAATTTCGTAAGGCAACATTATTTTACATAAACGAGTTTCGCGTAGACCAAACACTTTAATTAAATAATCCGCCTGTAACTTAAGACTAGGGCTTCCAGAACATCTCTTTTAAAGAGAACATGTTCTCTTTTTCAACTCCGTTCTTTTTTACACTCTCTTTTTTCATAAAATTCTTTTTGTGTCCTCTTTTTTTATATGTTCTCTTTTTAGTCTCTTTTTGTATTTTCCTCTACAGATTTTGAACAAATTAACAATTATCACCAAAATAACATTGTATTTCATACAAATCTACATTTCCACCTTTGAAAAGAGTCGAAAATCAAATCTTAATCCAACTCAATCTTTCGATTCCACATATAAACATAGGTAAGGAAGTTTAGAGTTTAGTACAACCTTCCACTTCACATTACATTCCTGCAAATGTATACTCACCACGTTCAATATATTCAAACTCTTCCAACTCTTGACACTAATACTACGATTCCACCAATCACTAAACCGAGATTTAGGTAATGAGATTTGTTTGTTTCATTTTTTTGATATGAAGTGGAAGTGAGATAGATAGTTTTTTTTTACATTTCCATCTGTCAATAAACGAAAATAGGTCGGTTCCACAATTATTCTTCGAAAAAAAAGTTTGTTTGATTTGACAAACAAATGTTTCCAAGTAGATTTGATTGAGTTTTATTTGAAATCTTCATTTGAGGAGATTAAAATTTGTATGGTAAATCTTGTAGATTTCAAGAAGATTTGTGATAATCTTGCTAAATCTCGGTTTAGTGTCTGGTGGAAACGTAGTATAAGTCTGATTTTTTGTGTAGACATATCTTTCTTTTCATATACTTTCCCATTGCGTTTCAATTTACTCACCATCACCATACTAACTTCGTAGTTGTGTGTAGTCCGTGGCGTATATCTTGTATATTACCTAAGTATCTCATTGTGCTCCAGTCAAAGGTAATAGCAACGCAAAAGAAACAGAAAAAAACGCAAGTAGTAACAATAACAATGAGCGCAAGAAATAAATAGCTGCAATTAGTTGTACATATATAAGATTTTATATCGAATAAATTCTTAAAAACAGGTATGAACAATGCACATACATCGATTTCGAATATTTGGGAGGCCAAAAATATTTAAGGGTCCTAATTGCTTCTAAAAATCGTGTTTGATAAAACTACATTGTTAAAAAAAAACAAATTTTATTATTTTACGATTTTTTGTATATACAGGGTGACCCATTAACAATGGTCCAAACTGAAATTGGTGATAGGCCAGGTGATGAACTATCAGAATTTGGTAACTTTTCCATACCGAATCATAGCGGTTCTCGAGTAACGGCTATTTTTTGAAATTTGAAAAAAATCTAAATTTAAACCAGTTTTTTGCTCACCCTGTCCATAATTGATTTTTGTTTTTTACAAATTTTGCATTAAAAAATTCACTTATAGTTTCACTAACTTTACTGAGTAAAATATTTTTAATTGGCATCACCATTTGCCTACAAATCATTAGTTAGTATTGAACTTTGCCAAAATTAATTTTTGACCTCAATCCTCTCATGAGCCCCCTGAATAAAATTCGTATGGCTTATTACAGGTTTTGTATTTCAAAAATTGCCTATTTTTCTGTAGTTTCAAAAAAGGTATTAAACTAGCCAAAGCTATGTTTAAATAGACAGTTATAACCGTTTGAACCCAATCAAACAGTTTCAAAATCAAACAAAAATAAAACATTTTTGTTCAAATATTTCGGTAAAATTAGAATTTCACTTCAAATATAACTCCGAAAGAGCTGAATTTTGGTGGAGATCTTCGTTTTGATGTCTTACGCATTTCTTAAATAAATACCTTAAATTTTGACAAGGACTTTTAATTTTCTGTGGTGAAAGAGTATAAATCTAGTATATTTGAAAATTTTTCGAAAATCATCAGGTTTTTTAAGGAGTGTCTTTGGAAAACATGTAGCTTATAAAATTCTACAGAAAAAAGATTAACTCCTTTTTTCGTTGGAGCAAGAGATTTTGAGAAAACGAGGACAAAATGTGTTTTTATACTTTGATGTGGTATTTTCCACACCGTTGCATTTGCGCACATTTGTCTCAAAATTTTTGGTCTAACGGAAAAATGTATCCTAATGGTTTTTTTTTAGAATGCTATAAGCTACAAGTTTTCCAAAGACACTTCTTAAAAAAAACTGATGGTTTTCGAAAATTTTTCAAAAATACTGGATTTTTACGCTTTCACCACAGAAATTAGAAGGTCCTTGGCCAAATTAAAGGTATTTATTTAAGACATCAAAACGAAGATCTCCACCAAAATTCAGCTCTTTCGGAGTTATATTTGAAGTGAAATTCTAATTTTATCGAAATTTTTGAACAAAAATGTTTTATTTTTGTTTGATTTTGAACCTGTTTGATTGGGTTCAAACGGTTATAACTGTCTATTTAAACATAGCTTTGGCTAGTTTAATACCTTTTTTGAAACTACAGAAAAATAGGCAATTTTTGAAATATAAAACCTGTATTGAGCCATACGAATTTTATTCAGGGGGCTCATCAGAAGATTGAGGTCAAAAATTAATTTTGGCAAAGTTCAATATTAACTAATGATTTGTAGGCAAATGGTGATGCCAATCAAAAATATTTTACTCAGTAAAGTTAGTGAAACTATAAGTGAATTTTTTAATGCAAAATTTGTAAAAAACAAAAATCAATTATGGACAGGGTGAGCAAAAAACTGGTTCAAAGTTAGATTTTTTTCAAATTTCAAAAAATAGCAGTTACTCGAAAACCGCTATGATTCGGTATAGAAAAGTTACCAAATTCTGAAAGGCTATGGCCTGGCCTTTCACCAGTTTTGGTTTGGACCATTGTTAATGGGACACCCTGTATATAAATTAGTTAAGTTATGCTTCAGGATTTTTTTTCTTTCCTCAGTGTTTCCATAACATAGTACCAAGTGGTTTTCGAAATAATCCAATTTCCCACTTAAAGTTGGCCTTTCGATTACCTCAAACAGATACTAACGGGCCACTATTTTCATCCCCGAGGAACTGGGTGACTCCATAACTAAGAAAATACAAAATTACGACAAAAGAAAAAAATTCGAGTTTTTTTTATTGTAAAAACTTTGAACTGGTGCCAATTAGTAATAAGCGGGATTCTGCGGTTGTTGTTTCCTGCAGAATAATTGTTAATATGTGTTTTATTGAGTAAATAAACAATCATGACCGGGACGAGTCCTGATATATAACAAAATAGCTTTTAAAATAAAAAACAATGGCGCAAAATTTTAAACAACGTATTGTTAAGGGCTTAACATTTTACTAGTTAACAATTTCCTAAGTATTTAGCAATTTACTATCTATTCGAAAATTGTAAACCTTTTGCTAACTAGTAAATTGCATTTGTAGGGTTTGAATTTGATGAACACAATTTTTGTTTTTATGCGTTGTAAATTAATTATATGTTAACGGAAACCCATCATGTGCTTAAAATAAGTATTCGATATTTATATATTATCATTTTAACTTCAATATTTACAAAAAAAAAATGAAAAAAGGAAAAAACTCGAACCTGGAACATTTGGGTCTTCTCATATGGATTTAGTACGATACTAAAATAGCCAGTTGGTGATTTTAACTTTAGTAAAATGTTAGGGGATAGTACGATGCTAAACTCGTTTAAAATTAGCAAAACACAATTTTTAACCTAGTATCATACTTAAAATTATTTAACATCGTACTAAATCGTCTAAAATTTTGCGCCAATGATTTTTTTATTTGAAAGAGGTTATTGGATAAATGACCAACAAATATTACGAAAGTTAAAAATAACATACAAATTTTAATTTTTTTATTAAAAGCTTATCTGAATTATGACAATCCATCACTTAACTAAACAACTTTGCAAACATTTAAGAGCTTTATAAAAAGTCATTAAATGTGGGAACCAAAAATAAATAAATTGCACTGCGAGTGGCGATCGAATTCCGACTACCTGAGGGGCGCAAACACAATGAGAGGGGTAAAAAGGTTGGGGGGGGGCTAATCCTGCAACTGTCTATCTCAGGGAGTCAATGGTTTTTTTCTTTAAAGATTTTCATTTTTTTTCAATTATTTCCCCGTAGATAATGCAAATCGATGTATGTGCAATGTACATACATTGTACAAATCTAAAAAAATATTCTTTTTATTAGAAAGAAACAATTTATTTGAGGTACTAAAATTACTCCAGACAAGACATAGATACATAACGTATGTATATAATACCCATCAACTTAAATCAATCTACTTCAAAAAATCGTAAGTTTATACTTATATAAATTTATTAAATGAATGAATGAGCAAGAGAAAGTGTGTGTTTAACCAAGAACTCCAACAGAAGTTCAAACAGTTTGTTACCAAAACAAATTACCAAAAACATGAAGCCTTTTGTACTATTTGTGAAATTAAAGTTTCTTTAGCAATCAAAGGACGTTACGATCTGGACCAACATTTATCATCAAAAAAACATAAAAGTGCTGTGCAAGCAGGCGACATGTCTGCTTAACTTCCTTCACTGTCTGTACCAAGATTCACCAAACTCGACGACAAAATAGCTGCTGCCGAGGGAACCTTAACTTTTCATGCTCTCAAGCACCATTTCAGTTTCCGTTCAACGGATTGTTCCAGTAAGTTATTCCAAGAATTATTTAATGATTCGGATATCGCAAGACGGCTTTCATCGGCTCATACAAAAACTAGAGCAATTCAAAAGCATGTCATAGCTCCGTTCTGGAAAATATATTGAATGCCATAGCTGATGGAAGCAACCACGGTAACATTAAAATTTTTCCGATTTTAATTCAATACTTCAACAAGAAAACCGGTATTGAAACCAAATAAGTTCATTTGGATAAATTGTGCAATGAAAATTCGGAAACTATTTATTAGAGTCCTTAAAAAGGTTAGGTATAGAAAATAAATGTATTGCGTTTTCTGCTGATAACTGCAATACAAATTTTGGAGGTTTAAAAAGAGCAGGAGTAAATAATGTTTTTTAGGCTTAAATGTTATATGAAAAAAGATTTGATTGGCATTGGTTGTCCCGTTCACATTATCTCGAATGCAGCCAAATGTGGGTTTGACACATTTTCAACTCATATCGAAACCACAATTATAAAAATTAATAATTATTTCGCGGTATATACAATAAGAACTGAAAATCTTAAAGACTTTTGCGCTTCGCTTGAAGTGGAATATAAAGATTTGCTTCGTCACTGTAGCACTAGATGGCTTTCTTTATTCCCCGCAATTAATAGGATTTTGCAAGTATTTCCAGCTTTAAAAACATATTTCTTATGTAATGAAAATTGCCCTGCTCTTTTGAAAAAGTTTTTCGAGTCTAATTTATCTGAAGCTTTTTTATATTTTGTACAATCACTCACTTTTTTGTTTAACGAAAAGGCCAAAGAGATGGAAAAAGAAAATAATAAACTTTTGGAAGTTTCAACAATTTTTTGTTCTCTCCAGAAAGTTTTAAAAAACCGATACAATCAGTCTTTTCTCCCACTCAGCACAAAATCAATCCTTAACAATTTAAATAAAAATGGTTTCGAAAGTGAAGTAGAATGCTTTAAAAAAGAATGCTATAAATGTTAGCAAAAATGTTTTGCTTTAAAGACTTTATATGCTTTCACTGGATGAGCTTAGATGGATGAACAATAGATTGGGAAGATGTTGAAAAATGTTGCGAATATTTGATTTCGAAAAATATTTCACTTGATGATGCAAAACTTTTCGACCAGTTTTGTAATCTAGAAAGATTTTTAGATGTTGAACTAAAAAATGAAGAGTTTTGAAGAAAAATGTCTGTTGAAAAATGGGTTCATTTTTTTTCTTCTTCAAATAATTCTGAATTTCATTCCGAATTATTGACAATTTATCAGTTTTTTTTCTGTATTCCGGGGCAAAATGTGAATGTGGAGCGAATTTTTTCGTTAATGGGTTCACAGTGGACCAAAGAAAGGAACTGTTTAAAAGTGGGAACTTTAAAGTCAATTTTAATAGTGGCTTACAATTGGAAGGATTTAAACTGTCAAAAGTTTTACAAGATATTTTTAAATGAGAGTAAATACCTATCGCAAATAAGAAGTTCACAAAAATATGAAATCTCAGATGAAGAAGAGGGGTTATAATTTTATTTTTGAATTATTTATTCAAGTTTTCTAAACTGTTTTAATGTTGCTAAGCATTTTTAATTTTTAATGTTCCTGAAAAAGATTAGATACCTCATAAAATGAATTAATACAAGCTACTAATGAGAGTACCTACCTAATTTATGTAAATTATCTAAACAAGATTATTATTTTATACAAACAAAACTAACTGTGTTTATAAATTAATAAATTATTTTGTAAGGAAATAGTTTTTTATTTGTATTTGTCTTCGGTTGAGATTTTTAGATGGAGGGGGGGGGGGTCTTTGCCTGTTGGAAATGTTCTCTTTTTTTTCGTTTACATTATGGACACCCTACTTTAGACTTAAAGTGAAAAGTTTTGGCAGACCTGTTTCCAAATAAATTGAATAGTTTGGTGCAGTTAAGGGAATATTGAATATTTTCTTTACACAATTTCTTTTAAACTTTTCAATTTCCTCGTATTCTTGTATTCCCCATATTTGTGCCGCATAAAAAAGCGAAGATTTCACGACTGCATTGAAAATATTATATTTTGTTGGAAGATTTATGTGATCGTTAGAGAAAATCTTTTTCCAAGTAACATTAATCAAGCTTTGTGAAATCCAGGGTTGGGTTAAGTAGAACTCCCAAATACTTGTATTCTTTCGATACTTCTAAACGACTTCCATTAAGTATCTAGGTGTTCCTTACTTCACTCCGAGTGGAACGCGAGAAGACCATTACTTTTGATTTGTCAGTGTTGAAGACTAAACCCCACTTGTCACAATAGTCCGTAAGACGATTTACCATCAATTGCAGGGTTTCTGCTGATTCGGATAATAAGAGAAGGTCATCGGCATAGAGCAATACATTTATTACGATACCAGCAATTCGGACACCTCCGGGAATGTGCGAAGCTACATATATCATTAATAAAGAAAGCAAATAGAAGAGCACTGAGAAGACATCCCTGCTTTACTCCAGTAATTGATTTAAATGGTTTTGAATATGTTTTGCCATACCAGACTGCAGCTTCAGTATCTGTGTACAAACAACGGATTATTTGGATGAATTTTGTTGACACTCCAAGTTGAGAAAGTTTAAAAAATAAAGCATTTCGATTCACCAAATCAAATGCAGCTTTAAAATCGACAAACAACTTATATACTTTTTTGTTCCTGGCTTGAAATGCTTTTACTATTGATGTTAAAGTAAATATGTGGTCAACCGTCGAATAGTTCTTTCTAAAGCCCGCTTGAACCTCCGTAAGAATGTTGTTTACATCCACCCAATTTTCAAGTCGGTTAATGAGAACACCACAAAATATCTTCGCAATGACATTCATGAAGGATATGCCTCGGTATTTTTCAACTGCATTTAAATCACCTTTCTTATGGATTGGAAAAATTATCGATTTTTTAAATGAGGGCGGCACATCCGCATTTTCAAAAATCTTATTAAAAAGTGTATGTAGATGGTTATAAAAAGTAGAGGATGCATTTTTAAAATATTCGTAGGGTATCCCATCTTCACCTGGGGCTTTTCCGTCCTTGGCTCTTTGTAGAACGAGTTGTATTTCATTGACTGATATAATTGAGTCAAATATATGATCACAAACGAGCGGCTGTGCATATGAGAAAGTAGTTGTTGGGTTGATTTGAAGAAGATTTTTGAAATATTCAGATAGATCATCTGCAGAAACACTTACGCCTATAGAGGTGTGTGAACCGTTAATTTCTTTTGCCATTTTCCAGAACTACTTTGTGTTTTTGGTTTGACTGAGTGATTGGGTTTGCATGGATTCAAAATTGGTTTTCTTAATGAAGCAGATTTTCTTATACTTGTCATTCGGTTGTATGTACCATTTTCGAATTGGATCACAAGAACATCTACGGAAGGCTTTCAATAGTGCGAATTTTTTTCTGGCATTAAGACATTCTATATCAAACCATTTTTGAGTAAAAGAATTCGTTGAATTTGGAGTGGGGTTGATTGCAGAATATCTTATGGATTCTGTTAATTGAGTTGTGAGTGCGGCAGTTGACTGATTAGTTGGAGGGGTGTGTGAAAGGTAATCACCTAAATAGTGTTGATATGTTTCTAAATTGGGAGTTTTCCATTTTAATCGGGGCATCAAACTAAGGGATCTCTGTTGTGGTTCAAAGTGAGATTTCCATTCCACAACTAACGGCATATGATCAGAAAATTGTTTACTTAAAACTTCAAATTTGTTTATAAGATGGATCCAATCGTTATTTACCGTGCAGTAATCAATCACCGATTTGCCTTGGCCACCAACAAAAGTGAAGTGCCCTTCGGAGTCACCTTCCGTGCATCCATTCAAAATTATACTATCATACATTTGTAGCATTTCTAATAATCTCGTTCCGTTTTGATTGTAGATATTATCCTTGGATATTCTATAATAATAATTTGATATGGCTGGGTTAGATATAGCCATTTGAGTTGTAACTTGGTTATCGCTTTTTCTGGCATTGAAATCACCGACCAACATAACGTTTTTGCTCGTTAGATCACACATTAAATTGCTCAGTCTGTCAAAGTCTTCGGTGCATTTGTTGCAATTTATATAAAAACCAATAATAAACATATTAGGTTTTTTTTTAAAAGCTTTACGACGATGTTATCTTGGATTTCCAGAAAATCATAGAACTCCAGTTTTGATGTTTGTATTCCATACAGGCATCCACCGCTTGCACGAACTCTTGATGATGATTTGGTTGCCGAAATCCAAAAAAGTTTATATCCGTTAAAATATTTGGTAAATTTATTTAAATTTTCAATTACAACATGTAATATTTCGAAGGTTTTAATAAAATTAAAGAAATCTATAAACATAATCTTATTATTTAGCCCTGATACATTAAATGACAATATTTTACAAACAATACTAAATGAGCTGACGGCGGTTATATCTCAATTTATCATACTACTACTACTACTATTTTGCACAAGTGGCACCCTTGGTCGACGTTCAGTTGTTATTGATCTTGTACTTTGGTTTTGATTCTTCCTAAAAATATGCTAACACGAATTTAGCCACATTTGTAGGCTTTTTTTAGAGACCTTTTCTTTAAAGATGTCACCAGTAGAAATAAAGTTATGATTTTTGAAAAGGAAAAAAGTCGATTAGAAATATTTTTTTTATTAAGATAACTGTGCTTTCCCACTGGTGAGCGATGGTGAGCGATGGTTGGCAATGGAAAAATAAATCCATTCGATTGATTTTTTTCGGTTTTTTGATTATTTTAAATTTAAGATTGTGAAGCTTGTATCGCACGTACATTATCAAATGAGGTATCAAAATAATCGCTGTTTTATTGACTTGTGCTATAAAAGAAAACTAAATCAATCGATGTTCGCAATCAATAGTTATTATCCAATATGTGAGAACTTTGTAATACATGCATTTTCCCCCTCCACGATACAGGACGCATCTGATTTTTGTACCAAATATTTGAATCAATAGTATCAATCATACATATACATACATTTCAGACTTCTAACCCAACCCCATCAAAAGATAAAATTCAATAAACCCTTTATTCGGTTGATTTTCATATTTGGTAAAAACGTGTGGTTTTCTACCGTGTGAATGACATGATATGAATCTATGGGCCACGAGAGGTTAATACGTCGCAAAACGTACGGTTTTGTTGACAAGGACGTTGGGTTTTCGATCGAACTGTGCAGGTGAAAACGTTTTTTTGCAGAAAAATCATCGTGTGAACAGTTCTATGTAAATCTATGGGCCACTGCGCATTTGTTCGCATGTATACAGCTAAAAAACGTGCGGTATAATCTCGTGTGAACTGGACCTAAGGGTAATGGTCTCAAACCCATACCTAATCACACATTTGATCTGCGCCAGAGGAGCAAGGGCGTCCTTATTGATTACAATAATTGCACCTGTATAAAGACTCCTTTGCTCCTCTAGTTTCGTGACTTTCCAGTTGTGAGTAGGAAGGGATGGATTAGAAAACTGGATCTTCTGGAGTATTTCATCCATGCAAGAGGGTTCAGCCGGGATCCAAGTACGTGCTCTTAGTCTGCAAGGGATATCCTCCTTAGCAACAACCTCAAGCTTCGCACCGGGCCAGACTTCGCCTAACTTGCTAATAGCCAGCTTATATAGATCGCACGATCTCTGATCCTCACAAACGATAAGTTTGACATGGCCTTGATGCCAGCCACCATCGCTAGTGATAGGAGGAGATCCTGGGTTTTCCTTCATTAAACTCAAGAAACTAGCCGAGAGCTTCAGTTTGCCCTCCTGCCAATGACCAGGTGAAGTCGTGCCATCTATATCGCTCCTATCGATGACCGCAATCACTATTTTACCTTGCAGCACATCGCTGAAGGATTTGCCTCCACTATGGGATTAAGGGGTTTAGGGGGAGTTCCGATGTTGAGCACTTTACTGCGGTTTGGTTCTGGAGTTACACCCTCCACAGACCTTTGTCGCTTTGACGTGGAGTCGCGCTGGCCTCCAAGTTGTATTTTACCATAAAGCTTCTAGCCCACTTAACCTTTGCTTCATGCTGAGAGTTTCCTCCGCCCTTGGGTGCATTGCCAAAGATCTTCAGAATCCTCTCAGCATTCCGCTTATCCCTAAAAAAAGTCCCAGAAGGTGAAGGTTTTTGCCTACCCCCACTGGGATCCGTTTTGCGAGGTTTACTCTCATTAGTGGTGGAAGGACCATGCTTCACAATCCTACCACCACCGAAAACCGACTTCGACGTTTGGGGAGAATTTCTCCCCTTAGTGGGTGCGGGGCCATGCTTCACGATCCCACCACCGCTGAACTTTGGTTTCGAAGTTGAGAGAGGTTTACTTTCTGTAGAGGTTTACTTTCTGTAGTGCTATCCTACTCTCGCTGTTCTTACTGTCAGAGGCTTGACCATGAGTTGACATGGTCACGTCGCTGACAGGAAAGACAGGAGGAACGGCAGACGACTTTTCAGTCGCACTACCGGCCGATCTTAAAGAAGAACCGGGCTTACCACCAACAACAATAGAAAAAGAATTAATTTGATTCCCACGAGTATCGGAGAAAGGGTGGTCCATCTGCACAGAGATCCGTTTATGCAGATAAGGCTAGTTAATCCGGAGGTCGCCAGGTATCCGGATACTCCGTTAACGACTGAGCTAGTATTTCAAACTGGGCCCCCAGCCAGGCTGATCATCGGCACGGTACGTATAACACCTTGATCCGGCCCAAGGAATAAGGAATTGGGTTAGTTGGGTATGGAAGGATGGAAGGAAGAGGAAGGGTTGGGAAACAAAGAAGGGAGAGGTAGGGGAAAGGAAAGCGCCCTTTGGTTTCGGGACTCATCTAGAGCACTTCACCCGAGACTCATTAACCAACTCAGCTTCTACAGCTCGACAAGTTCGACGCTCAGGTAGAAGAAGATCGAGTCCAAGTCTTGATTAAATTATATCCAGAATTGAAATCAAGTAAACTTCTTTGAAATTGTACAATTTTATTTTCTAGATGAAAAGTTAACTAATTATTATACATATATTAATTTAAACAATCAAATTCAACTTACAAATTGGTATTTGAAAAAAGCGATGAACAATAAATTATAAAAAACTCGGAAACATTTAATCCAATCAACGTTTAAAATTAAAATGAAAAATAGTTTGGAAAATATTTCATAAATTAATGAATAAAAATCAAAGAACAATAGATTAAAAAAAAGTAGCAAAGTATTTAATATGAAAATATATAAAAATCAATAAGCGACTTGATGACACTGCATCTGAAGCCTGCAGCATTAAATCAAATTGGATTTTTGAACATGAAATTCATATTTTTGTGTTAAAAAAGGAGGGTTTCAATTGCCAGTGGGACGATTCGACAAGCATATCTTCAGAACTGCTTATGTTTTCCATTTTTTATAAGAAGCCTTGCATACAGACAAATTTTGAAAAAGCGCAAAGAATGTAACATGGATCGATACACCTGGTAAAGCTTGAGGCTGATATCTTTTGGGCTCGCTTGCTCAGTGGGATCTTAAAACACGAACTGGCTTCTTTTTTTTAAGAAAATTAAGACATAGTTAAAAAAATAGATACGGATAGAAAAAAATTAGATTATTAACAAATCTAAACAAAAATTCTGATATTGAGAATTAAGTCAGCTTAAAACTAACAGCCGTGCAACTATCAGTTTGTGCAACTCTAATTATACGTCAAGCTTTTTTTCAGGACAATTTAAGTGTTGGTCGTATTGGTTATCATTTACGTTAGTATTATCACTCCTTGTAATAATAATAATACGTTTCAGTTTTCTTGCATGCCAAAAATATGTTTGTTGTGCTCATCACAATTTAGGCGAGTTTCTATATGTACAAAATATTTTCTCATTGACTAATGTTCAATCATATCTTTACGTCGTTTTTTTTTTAAACTAATAGATCCTTATCCAATTAAACAAACTGTATAAAATCGATTAAACTTGCGTTGAAGGAACGTGACACGAAGCCATTCAAATGTAACAGCGTATTTTCTTAGTACTACACCCTGAGAATTGTTCTTTTCCAAAGCTTAACGTCGCAAAAATGACATTGTTCAAAGTCGTTAACACATTATCCAATTATAACAGCCAATACTTAGTTTTTAGTTTTCACTTTTTCTGCAACTTTGCAAAAAACAAAATTTATTTAAATCTATAAAAAAAAAAAAAAAAATGAATTAAATACGATACTGCTCTAAGACATTCGATAACTTTATGTCACTTATTAAATTAAAGTTATAATTTAATAAGTACCTAAATCATATTCACAAAACATATTATGTACCTAAAATAATTTTAAACTCGAAACTTGTATTAAGTACTACTCTAGATGCACCACGTGACTCAAATGTTCATAAAATAACACATTGAAATCAAATGTAAACAAATATTAATCACGCTTATATAATTTTCAATACTTTAGATCACAAATTCGAAGCTTCTCTTCTCTTCTTCGTATATATTATATAAAAAACACGCTGCATTTCGCCTCAAGAGAAATGTATCCTAAGCTCTTCTAGTCTTTGATTAACATGAACTAAAATGGAGCTAGGAGAATTTATAACATAAAAAAAAAAACATCAACTTAAGCAAACAAAAAAAAAAAACGGAAAAGCTTAAAATCTAAATATTTTTGTAAAAATATAAATATAATATAAATTGTATTATATTATATAGACTACTTGCATACATTTGCTTTCAGTGTGGCCATACCCCATAAATAAATAAATTTATTAAACAAAGTACACTTTTGATGCAGATAGTTAAATAAACAGTCCCGTACAGAACCAGAAAAACAAATTCAATCAATCTTTTTCTGAAATTATCAAGCAATACATACTCAAGCTTTGATCAACTTTTTGAACTTCGTTTAACATGGATGTGATGCTGTAATCCATCCATTAAAAAGTATCTTTTGAAAATAATTTTCAAAAATTTTCAACTTTAAATTTAATTTATGCTCCTGATCAGATTTCTTGATGGGAATTGTAAAGAGATCTGTTGTCAAAATGATATTATCCTATCGTTTTCATTTTACGTCATAAGGCCTCTAGTGCAGTTCCCTAAAAAAAACATTTAAATGGTCCACTCGGTCGTATGCGCACTGTTTTCATTAATTTTTATATGCCATTTTTAAAAGTTGGTATCAAACGGTACACCCTATAAATAGGTATAAAAAGACTGTCTTTCTTTTAAAGTAAAAGCATGTTTGTATTTTTGAAAATTAACCTATAAACTCAGATGCTTTTTTAACCACTTTGTTCCTAGAGAGATTTGTTTTCAGTAGACTTTCATTTTTTGTTTCATTAGTTATTGTTTGAGAGTTCAATTCGAAATATATGAAAACATGAGTGCAAAAGTGGCGTAACCCTTTTTTTCTTGGAAAATTCACATCTTTTTTACAGCGTTTTAGATTCAAGAATATCTAACCGTCTGCTGCACGCACTACGATCCAATGAAAAAATAGAAAAAATATTGTCAGTTTTGTTTTTCATTTTGTACAACTAGGAGACTTAAGCTGGTATTCACCGAGCGATCATTAAGCCTGATCCACATCTGTGTTGTGTTGTGGAGTCGTATGTCGCTGTCATTCCATATATTTTATGCGCCACACTGCAACACAACACACAAGACAAATATGGTTCTACGCATATGAAATACATTGTAGCGATAGCGACACACGACTCCACAACACAACACACGACACAGATGTGGATCAGGCTTAACTTAAGAGCCTTCTAAACCTATTCACCAAGCAATATTAATGGACATTTACGAGCGCTCGCAAAAGTTATGAGTGGTCTCGAGCACTCCTAAGTTACGAGCGGTCTCTTCGAAAAGTTGTTCGTAAACTTTCGCAATAAAACGTCCCTTCTCCCCAAGATAAACAGAAAAAAGTATGCTCATTTCTATGACGTCACAGCTCACAATCATCTTTTGTTATTTTGTTTAAATTAGATAGAATAACATAATAATATAATAACAAAATAATAATAATAACATAATATTGTAATGTTAAATAAAAAAAAAAACTACCACCTATTATTTTGTTCAGAGATTATACCTACCTATTTACAGACAAAAAATGTTTTTTAGTTTATTGTTATTCTCTTGGCGTCTGCCAAGTTAGTTTTTCGAACATTTGCTCTCATATTCAAACATTGGCTCTCTTTTTCGAACATGGAAATATACTTATGAGTGGTTGATGAATAGCACAAATAATTTCCAAGTTAAGAAGCTCATAAAGTTTAGAGCAGTTTATGAGCACTCGATGAATACCAGCCTTAAACAAAAAAAGTGATTAACTTTGTTCATATATGGACAAATACAACTGGAAGTGTTGAATGTGAGGAACAGGCACATATAACTGAAATATAATAAATTGTTGTCGCTGTAGGATGCTGTTGTAAAAGTTGATGTAGTAGCTGTGAATTAGGACCCATGTGTGCAGATACACAATTTTCAAGAAATACAAAAAATATATAGAATATTCATTACAAAATAAATTTATAATTTAACAAAAGAACAGAATTCAGTGATGACGCCTTCCTATTTTGTTTTTGAAGGATGGGGTGATAACTCGGGAATAAGAGGATTTAAATAAATTCTAGTCTTTTGGCGTTTTGGAGTGTTTGAAGTTGTCCACTTCTGCAGAGGTGTTCTGCTATAGCCAGTTGAAAATCATCAATAGGCATAGGCATAGGCATATATAAAAACGAAAATATCGAATATAGGTACGTCCTTTTGTGAATTCGCAAGCAACCTTAATATTTTTGTCCATGGGGACGTTGCCAAAAACGTACCATGTTTTGGATTCCACAGACACAATTGAACATTTATCACTTAAATACTACATACCAATATTGAATCTCACTAAAATAAAATATAACAGCCAACAAAATTTTTTTCTTAAAATATAAAATATATTTTATTTAATAGTACAGTCAACGAAGGAATTTTGCTTGCAAAAAATAGTGCTCTCTGGATTATTTTTTTATATGGTTGGGGTTACCCCAAGTTATAACATACCAATAGTCCCCAGCCCAGGGCCGCGAGATAAACTCAGGAGGGGGGGGGTTTAAGGTACTCCTTTTTAGATTTTCGTGAATATTTCCACAACCTAGCATGTTAGCGGAAAAGTCTATACTATTTAATTAGAGACAATTAAATTATCTATAAAAATATATATTCACATTTTTTCTAGGGTCAAAAATAAAGGAGATGCGGGCGGTAGAAAAGTCAACAAATCTGAAAAATCTTAGATATTGAATGTTTTCTGACCAATTTACTTGGAAAAACCAAAAAACGTTAATACACATTCATTCACTGTTGTTTCATCATGTTGTGAAGCTAAGAAGGGAATTATAATTTCCTTTTTTCTCTATATGTATATCCGAAACTATACGAAAAAGTTTATGTATACAAAATTAGGCAAAATTTAAATATCAAGAGTTGTTTTCATATGGCGCCAAAAAATGATAACGTTTTTTTTCAAAGTAAATCAATAAAAAATTTATTTGCCATAGAGGGGGGTGCTTTCTCCCCCCCTTTGGAGAGGAGGGGTATTTTTATTTAAATAATATTAAAAAACAACGGCAACACAACAACAAAATTTACCTTTTTTGAAAGCCAGAACTTCGTTCTTTTATTTTATTTTCAAATCAAGTTATTGATGTCCATAGTCTTTGTAAAAATTCGCTTTCAAACTCAAAATTAAAAAAAAAGTTGAAAATTTCGTTTTTGATTTTTTCATTTAAATTGTAAAAAAAATGCAGAATTGGCTTTTATTGTTCACAACCCCTATTAATTCTTAATTGAAAACGGAAAACTAAATGGTTCTATGTCTTCTAGTTTTTGAGAAAATTGAAAGTTACGACGACAATTTTTTTGATTCTTTTTTTTATAATTTTTGTTATTATAATTCTCTGTAGTATGTGATAGTAGTGTTTCTTTGAACTTGAGGTTAATGAACGAATAATTTTTTTGAACCTGCGAAGCAAGCCACCCAAGGTACTGTGATAGTGGTAGAGGGGACCCTAAGGTATAACATAATCAAAGTCCCCAGCCCAGGGCCGCAAGGCTTAGACAGGAGAGGGGGTAAAGGTCCCCTTTTGAAGTTTTTCTTCCATATTTCGGAAACTAAGCATAATAACTAGAGGCAAAGTCAATACGACAAAGTGAAAGAAAATTAATTTCCCTTCCAATAAAAGTCATATCTGGGCGAAACACATTAAATGTGGACTGAAGAGCCCACTGTCATATCTGGGCGATACACATTAAATTCTAGAGTTTAGGTCTCTTGTACTTTTTAATTGAATTATATTCCCTCACTCCATTTAAAACAGAAGTAATTTTAATATTTAAATCTTCATAATTAAACATAATAACTCCATAAACGTATTATGAAGGTAAAAGCATTTAAATTTGTAATAAAATGTTGAAAAACCTATTTTAAAAATGGAGAAATCATTTACATATGTATGTATATTAATTCAATGCATAATTCTACCAAATTTGAAGCAAATCGGTCAACGCGTTTAGGCTCTAGCTCAATGTAAATTGGCCGTCAAAAAGGATTTTTGTATGGAGTTATGTTTATACCAAGGCTAGGTTAGGTTGAAGTGGCTGCCAGCAAGAACTGACACACTAAGACCATAAGTTGGTCCGTTGTGATACCACGTGAATCTAGAGAGATTTTCTCCCCACTCGTTAAAACCAGTTGGAGCTTCTAATGAAGCGTGCGAGTCTACCTATGTCTATATTTATCAGATCACTAGGGTCATTGAAGAAGAAGTCTCCAAAATGGAGCCTACGTCTTTAGGATAGGGCTGGGCATGTGCAGAGAAGATGAGGAACAGATTCTTTCTGCTTCTGCAAAAGTCGTTTACGAAAACTCCAAGCCGCTTTGCGTGCTTGCCTATAGACAATGCCCGGTTATGACACCAATTACGGAGCTGATATGCAATCTGTTCAAAGATATTAAACACTTAGAGCGCCTCACATCTAGTGTAGGCCAGATCTGTTTTGTCGCCAGGCAAGTGGGTAAGTTGTTCCACCTAAGGTTTGTTCTCCTTAAAGCATCTTGCTTCAGCAAAAATTTGCATGTAGCTATAGGCATACCGATATTAACCTTTTCAGGTAAAATAGGAAGTCTTGTTCCACCTTTGGCGAGTTCATTAGCTTTACAACTACCCGGAATGTCCCTATGGCCCGGCACGCAACAAAGGAGAATATTGAACGGCTGTGCCATCTCTATAAGAGATGATCGACAGTTAAGGGCACAGTCGATAGATTTTATGGCAGCTTGGCTGTCTGAGAAGATGCGGATATCAGAAGTCGATATCACGTTATCCTTGAGCCAAGATAAAACTTCCTTTATCGCCAAAAGTTCTGCTTGGAACACGTTACAATGGTCTGGAAAACGAAATGAGAGACTTAAATTTAGTCTTTCTGAGTACACGCCTCCACCAACCCCATCATCGGTTTTTAAGCCGTCCGTATAGAAATAAATCGATTCGTCTTCCAAAAATATCACGTCCTCTCATGTGGATCTGGAAGGTATGGCAACTTGAAAATTTTTATCGAAACGGAATTGTGGGATGGTGTAGTCAATTATACGTGGAAGTGATTTGTATGAGTTCAGTATAGCTGAGTGGCCTATTTCATTATTGGTGCACTGTGAAGAGGCTTTAAGACGGATTGCCGTACTTGCTGCCGCTTGTTTACTAAATACATCAAGAGGTGTCAGATGAAGAAGAGTGTCCAGTGCCGCGGAGGGAGTAGAACGAAGTGCTCCACTTATATACATGCAGGCTGATCTTTGGACTTTACTAAGTTTATCGTGGTTAACCCCTTTATCTAGAGCTGTCCACCATACTGCCACCCCGTAATTACCGAGATGTATAGTCAGTGAGTAAAACGGGGTTGGAGTCCCCATTTACTTCCAATGGCTTTTTTGCAATAGAAGAGTGCTACTGTGGCCTTCTTGACTCTTTCTTCTATATTAGGTTTCCAACTTAACTTCTTATTTAAAATAAGACCCAGATATTTAGCTTTGTCGGAGAATGGTAGTCGAATTCCTTTAATGGTGGGAGGATCTATGTGTGGAATTTTATATTTCCTGGAGAAGAGGACAAGTTCAGTTTTGTGGTGGTTGACACCTAGTCCACACCGTTCTGCCCAGTTTATTAGCTTGTTTAAAGCATTCTGTAAGAGATCCTTTAAGACAGTAGGACGCTTACCTGATACGGCGATAGCAACATCGTCCGCATAGGCAATCACTCTGTAGCTCCCCGCTTCCAGGCTTGTCAGCAGATCATTTACTACCAAGTTCCAGAGAAGGGGAGATAGAACACCGCCTTGCGGCGTACCTCTACTGACCGATCTTTTTGCAGAGAAGTCGCCCAGTTTTGAGTTGATAATCCTGCTTGTCAGCAATTGATTGATTAGTTCACCAAGCAACCTGTCTACCTTCAGACATGACAGTGCAGATGCGATTGCAGATGTGTCGACATTTTTAAAAGCGCCTTCTATATCTAGAAAAGTAACCATTGTGTATTCTTTATGGTGGAGGGAATATTCGATTGTGCGTACCAAGGTATGTAGTGCCGTTTCCACCGATTTCCCTTTGGAGTACGCGTGTTGAGCCTGAGACAAGAGTCTCGTTATACTAGCACGTAAATGGATATCAATCAATCGTTCAAAAGTTTTTAGAAGGAATGATGTTAGACTAATAGGTCTGAGATCTTTCGGATTAACATGGGAGTATTTTCCTGCTTTGGGTATAAAGACAACTTTAACTTCTCTCCATGAACTAGGAATATGAGCATCCATTGAAGATTTTTACATGAGCTCATTTGAAGTTCAGCTGGTATTATGCCGTCTGGCCCTGGAGACTTGTAAGGTTTGAAGCTGTTGATAGCCCATTGCAATTTTTCGCTAGTTATCAAACCTTGTGGAAAAGTTAAGTTATTATTAGATCTAATGTGATCAGTACTGTTTACAGTTTGGGAGCTTCCTGGGAAATGGGTATCTAAAAGCAGGTTGAGCGATTCTTCGCAAGTATTTGTCCACGAACCGCCAGCGTTTTTCAAACAGCTGGGCATTACTGGAGAGGATTTTTCTTAGTCTTGATGCTTCGGAGGTTTCTTCTACTCTACCACAGAAGACCCTCCAAGAAGCGCGTTTAGATTTCCTTAATTCTTTTTTATATGATTTTAGGGCCTCTTTATAGGATTCCCAGTCTGAAACTGCTCTTGTGTTTTTTGCTCTATTGAAGAGCTTCCTGCAGTTTTTTCTAAGAGACTCAAGCCGTGAGACCCACCAATGTGGTTTTCCTTTTCCCCTTATTTGGGTAAGTGGACAGGAGATGGCCATTATATAGGTTTCCCAGTCTGAAACTGCTCTTGTGTTTTTTGCTCTATTGAAGAGCTTCCTGCAGTTTTTTCTAAGAGACTCAAGCCGTGAGACCCACCAATGTGGTTTTCCTTTTCCCCTTATTTGGGTAAGTGGACAGGAGATGGCCATTGACTTGTTCATGGCTAATGTGAGATCATTGACTTAAGTGTCAGGTTCAGTCGTGTTAGAGGGAGGACTTAGAAGTTCAGGTTTGATTAAACTATCAAGTGTTTTCCTATATTTGGACCAATCAGTTTTCCTATAATTTCGAAATTCTGGTCGGGTAATGGGAACTTTAACATTCAGACTAAACAGAATGTATCTTTCTTTCCAATTCATTATTGATTGATGAATAGTGTCTGAGACTAGAGTTATGTCTAGTACCTCTTGTCGGTTTTTAGTAACAAATGTGGGTTCGTTCCCAACGTTAAGGTTAGTACTTAGGATATAATCGAACAGAGACTCAACGGCGTATACAGGGGGGGGGTCACAGGGTCTTCCCCCCCCCCCCGAGAACTCAAGATTATTTTGTTGATCTGAAATAATTATTTAGTAACCACATAGAAGCAAAAAATGAAAGTTGGTTACTTAGAAAGCTAGTAGGGTTTTCGATTGTTAATTTAGAATTCAATAGAGAATTTGAATGTTGGTAACTTAAATTCAATAAGAAATTTAACACAACAACAAACTTCTCATATGATAATACATTCAAATCTTAAAATATATGCATAGGCTAGTTTCCGTTTTGAGGTGACAGCCAAAACCTGTTAAACCAAACAGAAATCAAAGTGCGGAGTTGTTACCAAATTTTCACTCGGTAAAGTAAAAACTAATAGGATTTTCAAAAAAAGAACATTTTTTTTCTGAAAATAAAATCTTTAAACACATTATAAATCACATACAGAAATTGTTTTGTTTGATTTCTGTATGACAGATTATTTTTAAAAACAAAAAAGTGATAACTTTCGATTTATAGTTATTCTAACCAAAAAATATTAATATTAACGATAAAAGACATAAATATATAAAACTATGATGAAAACCTATTATGAAAGGATTTTGTTTGCACTTATTTAACATTTACGATCGAAAAATATTGTTATTGATTTGGATGTGGATTACGTTTACAAAGTAACCTATGAATCCCATAATGCAAAAGCCAATAGGTATGGTAAAGAAGATTTTTCGGAACTCCTTGCGGTGAACCGTTTGACCAGTCGGATGGAATTATTGACGAAAAGCGACTAGGCTCGTAGAATTTAACAATTTTTTCCATTATTTTTATCAGAAAGGCTTACTGGTAAAAAAGATAAAAAGATTAGGTATATTTGATGTGCATATTTATTTTGGAAGGTGCCTTTCACTTTTCCATCGGTAGCAGTCTTAGAGACATATATTTTTTTCAAATTAGAGGCATATCAAAATCACTCGTGAACTTTGTTCACACTTTTCTTGAAACGCAACAAAAACGAATCATTGTATTCAATTATAATACGAATTTGTAATGTATTTTAGTTTTTCCACTATTGTAAAAAGAGCAAAGAGCAAAAAAGGTCATTTTTGAAAATCAGAGCTATTGTTTTCATTTTCAGTAGTGAATATTTATGTCTATTTACTAAAATTAAGAAACAGAAAACAGTACCTATGATATTTTACTAATTTTTCCTGCAGTTTCAATTCGCTGAAATAAAAACTTTGATAGGACTAAAATAAATTCTGAATAAAATTAAAAACAAATGATCAAGCGAATCCAAAAATTTTTTTCCTCAGTATTTTGACAGCTAGGTAAACTGATTTTTTTTGGTCAAGCAACTGGAGATTGCTCTATGCCGTTGCTGAGGCCCTCCGAAATAAAAAATGTAACAAGTGCTTGTTGAAAATTCAAATATTAAATAATATAAATTACGGAGCGAAAGCTATGCAGCCTAACTGCCAGTGTGTTATCACACAAAAAACCCAATTTAATTAAATCAATTCTTGACCAGTGTCAAATCTTTCATACAATCTCCCACCTTACAATTGTCCAACGAATTGTTGGTTTGTAAAGAGTGTACGGAGAAAAGAGAAAGAACCCGAATGATCAACAACCAACTTGTGTGTGGCTAGTAAAAATGCTGGTTGTCTCAATGTGCAATTTATAAAGACAAAACCTTATATTGAATGGGCATGATCAGGTGACCTCGCTGGCGCAATGCGTAGTGCATAACCCTCAGAGGTAGCTGGTCTAGGTTCGATTCCAATTGACGGCACTAATTTATAAATTAAAATTGAACATAAAGACTAAGCACCACTGAAAGGAATCTGATGATTGGTGTGGCAGACATGAAATTGCAATAATTCCAGCCAAATACAATGGTGGTAGCCCACTCAAGTGGTTGTTGAAAATTCAAACATTCAATAATATAAATTACGTAGCGAAAGCTATGCAGCCTAACTGCAAGTGTGTTATCACACAATAAACTTAATTTAAAAAATGTAACAGTCAGGAATAAAAACGAAGAGCGCGTTCACTGGTCCAGCTAATAAAGGTTCGTTCGAGTCAATTGTTTATTTTATTTTTCTTTGGAACCAAAAATGAGGTAACTTTGCAAATACCAAAAAAGTGTTTGTCTTAAATTTGTTGTTTGTATAGGTTCGAAATATATATTTTCAACGAAATTGCATAATTTGGCGTAGTGAAAATGTAGTATTACATTCGTAGTCTGCTATTTCACGCCGACTTTTGATTCTTAACTGTTAAATGAGTTAAGGTACGATGTATTTTTCCAGGATATTAACGATTTTAAATTATTTTTACTTATTTTTTAACAAAGGTAGTGTATTATAAGGTTTCCCATTAAGGGCGGGTCAATTTTAAAATTGAATAAAACAAGATATCAATAAGGTTTTATCTTTATTTGAGAGCCCTATTATAGTAATATAACATCGTTCAAATGGTCGCCCCGGCTTCGCTGGGTGGCGCGGATTCGAAAGGTCCAGTTTTCGATGACTGGCGCATAAATCAGGCTGAATTTGACCGATGGCATCGATTATGTTCTCTTTGAGGGTTGAGGTGGTTTGCTACTTATTCGCATAGACATGCGACTTAAGAAAGCCCCACAAGAAAACGTCCAAAGGGGTCAAATCATACGATCTTGGTGGCCAATTCACGTCGCCTCGGCGCGAGATAACCATGCCATGAAACCGCTCGTGCAGAATATTGATTGTGTCTTAAGCTGTGTGGCACGTAAAGCCATCCTGTTGAAACCATATATCTTCAGTGTCCCATCCAATTTAGGCCACAAGAAGTTGGTGATCATCGACCTATAGCGATCGCCGTTGACGGTGATGGCCTGGCCAGCATCATTTTCGAAGAAGTACGGACCGATGACACCTCCAGGCATCCAGCCCAAAATCCACACAAAACAGTAACTTTATTTGGATGCATTGGCACCTCGTGAATCACGCGTGGATTAGTGTCGTCCCAAATCCGGCAATTTTGCTTATTCACGTACCCATTCATCCAAAGGTGGGCCTCATCGCTAAAGATGATTTTTCTACCAAAATTGGGATAAACTTCTAACTGCTCTAAAACATCATTTGATGATTTGTCTGTAGTAACTGATTAAAAGACGATATTTTGACCGAAAGTAAAAGAAACAATATGGCCGCCACGAGCTGTCAAAATCAACTCGTCCCTATTGGAAAACCCTTTAGTATAGTTAATTAAGATTTTTTCCCTTTTCTTTTATATAGCTACGCACAGTAAAATATGAAAAAAAAAAATATAAGGCACTTGACTTTTAACAAATATTAGTTTGTGTTATTTTTTTTTGGCTGACCCCCCACCAAGAACTAAAGCTGTATACGCCCTTGATAGAGACTCACCTCTGTCATTGATGTCAGTGCTGCCCCAATTATTAGGCGGACTTTCTGCCGTTCAGCTTCAGCGACTATACTCTCCAGTGTGGTACCCGGAAGAGAGCCAAGGTGGCCATGGCCGAGATACGCCGACACCAGCCAGTACATGCCATTTGCCGTTTTTAGCCTGGCTGCGGTTATATCTCTATCGCTGAAATGAGGGAGTAAATATACATTAATGCTATTTTTTACTAGTATGCAAGATCTAGGTTCACATTTATCTGACGCATACAGTACGTAGTATCCAGGAGTTCCGAGTCCCCTAACCAAGGATTTGATAATCCATGATTCTTGGATCAGAACGATGTCTTTGCCAAACACCACAGATATGTATTGCATGTATTTGGTACTAGAGAATTACTTTACAATCTTTGTCTGTCCTTTTTAACGTTACTAGTATCGCCTATCGGCCGAAATTCGACCTTTAACCATTTTTACCCGCAACGGTTACATACGCACATAATTTTTGGTTTGTGCACATCTGTGGGATGAAAAAGTTTGGCCATCACGTATAGACAATTAAATAGATAAATAAATAGATAATAAAATATAATAGATAAATAAATAGATATAGCCCAGTCAAATTCGACAATAAATTCGCAAAGTGCGATGTAGTTCTGCATTTTTGATATTTTGTTGGGGCATGTTAGAGTAGTCCGTAGCTAAGTTTGCAGATTCGAAAAACCTGTGCTCGCCGCAGGAAAAATGCAACAGTGAAAAAAACGCAAAAATCAGCCCATTTTTTCCTATATTTTCCTTTATAACTTTGGAAATATGCAACTTAGGAAAAAACCATCCACTATATTCTTGTTTGTTATAAAATTTTCTACAAGACCACATTAGTTTCAAATTCATGTATGTTATATTTGAGTTGCTATCTAACCATGAGTAAAAATAAAAATTCGGAAAAACTAAGTAATTTTGAAGCGCTCAAAAAATAGGTCAAAAATTGTCCAATTGTGTTCAAAATTTGCAATCAAATAGCCTAGAGTATTATAAGACAAAATTTTAAAATTCGATCCAAATCGGTCAAATAGTTTTGGCAGGAAACATGATGTTAACTAAGTGCAACAAGCAATGTTTGCATTGTTGCTGTGGTCAAAGCAGGACGCTTAAGTTGGCACCTATTTTTGTACACGTACTTGGAACCCTTAACTATGAAAAAATATAGTTACAATATTTATATCTTTTTCTAAGCAACTTTGTTAGTGAATATAAAAGTATCGGAAATTACATATTCACATGCCAAGTGAACAATTTCAAGAACTTTTAAAATCGCTACTCAAGTTGCTTAAAAAAAGAAATATTGTAACCATATTTTTTCAAAGTTAAGTGTTCCAAGTACGTGTACAAAAATAAGTGCCAACTTAAGCGTCCTGCTTTGACCACAGCAACGATGCAAACCTTGCTTGTTGCACTTAGCTAACATCATGTTTCTTACCAAAACTATTTGACCGATTTGGATCGAATTTTAAAATTTTGTCTTAAAATACTCTAGGCTATTTGATTTCAAATTTTGAGCACAATTGGACAATTTTTGACCTATTTTTTGAGCGCTTCAAAATTACTTAGTTTTTTAGAATTTTTGTTTTTACTCATGGTTAGATAGCAACTTAAATATAACATACATGAATTTAAAACTAATGTGGTCTTGTAGAAAATTTTATAACAAACAAGAATATAGTGGATGGTTTTTTCCTAAGTTGCATATTTCCAAAGTTATAAAGGAAAATATAGGAAAAAATGGGCTGATTTTTGCGTTTTTTTCACTGGTGCATTTTGCAAACTTAGCTACAGACTACTCTAACGTGCCCCAACAACATATCAAAAATCGCGCTTTGCGAATTTACCCCTTTTTTTGTAATTATTGACTGGGCTAATAATAAAATCTTTAAATAAGTTATTGACATACATAAATAAGCGATTAATTTATATCTTTTTATACCCGTGCAAAATTAAATTAAATATTTTATTTATTTGCTTAGTCGTTCAGAGCCACTACTTGTTTTGAACGAACCCCTAGTTTAACATTTAAGAATGTTAAATAAAACAAACTTATGGCTTTTTTTTAATCAAAGTACTGGTATTCTGGTCATACCAATTTATGAAAAAAAACTCTCATAATATTGCATTACCTATTGTAACAGAAAATCAATGGGCATGTAGAAAGCTTAGAACACACAACAGTTCGCTTCTATCACTAACCTCTATATTCTTCTAAGGCATCAGGCAGGAAAGGAAAGCAGAGGGTTTTAAATGCGATTACATACCCCTCGCGCGCATTTGAAACCTTATTAAGCCCGTCAGCTCGAACGTCATCATCGTCAGCAGTAAATGGTATCGTCCATGATATGGTTGGCCCCACAGACACTCTGAAGCTTTTGCCTTTTGTTTAGTTTATCACCGTCGTTCGTTCGCAGCGCAAGTTCTAGCGGAAAAAAACCTAAGAGCTGAGGTTGGTTGGCTGTATCCACCACCTCCGCCTCAGTAGTGCGTTATTGTTTTTTATCTTATTTCCATAGAATTAAATGAAAAAAAAATCCCTTAAGAAAAAATATAAATTGAATCTCGAATGTGGCGCATTATTGGATAGACCATTGTTGGTTTAAACAAAAATACAAAAAATAAATACCCTATCTTGCGAATTTTCCTCGCCGCGAAGTTAACATATAGTGAGAAAATTAATTTAAAAAAATGAAAAATATTTGGTGTTTATTTTTCATTTCAAACGTATTTACATGATCAATATTATTTGTTGTAAATCAAATGCAAGTGCCATACAGAAGTGAAACAGTGAAAAAAAAGTATTCCCAAAGTGCAAAATAAATATCAAGGTGTGTACAAAGTATACAGTGTTTTGCTTCTGAAGCTATATCCAGTGAGGCATAGGGTGTGGGTTTTGTGCTTTGATGTTTTTTTTAGGGATAACAACAATTTAATATAACAACAATTTATATAAAAAAAAAGCAAATCTTAACTAAATCTGGGGTACAGTGGTTTTTGTAGAGAATTTCATTCTCATCTCCAGTTCCAGTACAATTTCTTTTATTGGGTAGATTCTAGATAGGCCAAGAAGGCGCCTCCGCAACATCGTGTATTACGAAATTTCTAGGACCTTTTTCGAATAATGAATGCATTTCCTAGCTGATGGTTACAAAAAAAATGAAAACTTTAACATCACTTTCTGTGGGACTTCTGGGAGGAACAAGGATATCTCAAAAAATCAATGCGCAAGATTTCTCTTTGAGCTTAGTTATTTTTTTTTTTGTTTAAATAATTTGTATTGTTGTGATTGTGACAATGAGAGAGAGAGAGGGAGAAATAGAGAGAGAGAGAGAGAAAATCAAATCTACCTATTATTGCTCTCTTTTGAGTGTAATTTTTGATTGTCAAGAGTCAAGGTAATTTCTTTTCGAACAAATTTGTACAAAATAAAAAATAAACTCGAACCTTACTTATTTGCGAGCACATAATGTACGTATGTATGTACATATTATAGTAGGTATTCATGTTTTTTTTTTTGTTCATATTACCTGTTAAAATCAAATTGCGTTTTATTGCTGGAGTAGAACAGATATCACTTGGATAAGAATTGTTAGATAGCTTTTTGCAACGGAAAGTATAAATAAACATCTAAATCTGCTTGTTTTACCCACGGGATTAATTGACAAACATTTTTTGTATCGACTAGGTTCTTAAGATTTTTTTTTGCCAAACCATATAAGTCAATCTAAATTATTTGCTTTAATGAAATGTGAATAATATGTATAAATGTTTAGTTTTATTTTCGACAGACAATAGCATTTGCGTAGTTTTTTTTTTTTTCCAAACTTAACAAATTTTACACCAAAAAAACAAAACAAACAATCTTATTAATGATACTTTCAATAATGTATAATCAACCTCGGCTGAAACTGATCCACTTTGTATCTGTAATTGGAAACTAACGCCTGCCACTCAAATTAAATTAGTTAAACGCCCTACGACCAACTATAATATATATTAATGACAGATGAAACAAGTTGCCATATGGTAACAACCAATATCGATTTAAGCTATTGCATTTCAATTGAAACCATTTCGACACCTAAAAATTATATCTATATCTAGACATTTATCAAGATAAGAGGTTAATTAATTAACGCCTCAAGAAGTAATTTTAAAAACGAAACGAAGTAAAGGTTTTGCTTTTTGAAAGTTCTTCATAAAATCCCTTTTGTTGTGACATTTTGATTCTCAGTTCTCTCCATGGAGCTGTAAACTGTGCGATGATGTAAAATCTTACACCTGTTTTCAAAAGAGTATTATTGGTTATATAGACAAAAAAAAAGTTCTCGGCTGGGTAAATTTTTCTGAGTTGTGTAAATTTATATTGAGATTGAAAGTTAACAAGTTCTTCAAGCATACCTACATGACATGTGTTTTTATAAAATTTCAATTGAAGGAAGTGAGATATAATTTTCTTATTTTTTTTTTTTTTAATTTGAATGAGAGCATTGATACACATTTTGTTTTAATTTTGAAGACATACATATGTAGTTATAGGTAAATGTAAGTGTTTGTGCTCTAAATTATATATAGTATAAAAATGTGTTTTGGTGTTGTGTTGAATGAACTTTTAAATAGAATGAAAATAAATATTTGATCGGAAGCATATGGTGGGTTTTTGAAATCATTTTTTTTTTCTGAACCTTTTAAATAAAACATTGAGTACTTACTTGCAAGTGAGGTTCCTTTAATGTGTGTGTTTGTTTTTGACGCTTTAAAACTTCACCGTTACTATACTCGTACGATACTCTGGAGAACCGATATGGAAAACCTTTAAGTTTAAAATCGAAAAATCCATATACCTATGTACATAGGTACATAAATATCTACATATATTCAATTTAAAATCAAAAATAAGTTATTTTAAAATCAGCTTCTGGAGTTTTTTTGCAAAATGTAAAAAATGTAAATGGTTTTAATTAAATTCTTTTTATTGAATAAATTTCAAGTTCAAATTTATTGAATAATATACAGTAAGACGGAGTCTTATATTATTATAATAAGTTTAAAAATAATTCGTTGTAAATTAAAGTTTCTAATTATTTATCTACTTCAATTATTTTATTTCAAAATAAATTTTATTTTCAAAATCCAAACTTCGGAGAAAGACGTCAACAAAATACATACCTAGACTGTTATCGAAAATAATAACATTACTGAGAAATGCAATCTACATATTTCTTTAAAATTCGGTTTAAATAGTTCCAATATTTCATTTACTATTAAAGAAATCTCTTGTTGAAATTTATATGTATATGTAATGTTAGTAATTGTTCCTTTTTCGTGACCTTTTTTCATTTGCACCGATTCCTCATTTTGATAAATATTAAAATAAAATATTTAATGAGTTTTTAAAAAGACATCCTGAAATTTATATAGTTTCTGCAGATGAAGGCAACGTGACTGTAGCGTTATTAAAATAGATTATTGCTTACATAGAATGCAAGAAATGATGGCAAATAGGAATACTTATACTGTCATGAGAAATGACCCAACCAACAAACTTCAAAATCGTAATAACAATTTTGTTAAGTACATGTTTCAAAATAAATATATAAACGAATATGAGAAAAGTATATGACAACATATACGAGCCCAAACGCAAAATAGTTGGACTACCTATGATAAAAAACAAAAACCAGCTGGTTCTTAAATTCCATCGGCAATAAACTCAATATTTTGGTATTTTTCTTTAGATATATTTATTTGAGATAGAAATAAGTTACAAAAACAAAATGACTTCAACTAAATAACCATATAGAGCAGTCTTAAAAAATAAATTAACGATTGATACATTTTTTTAAACGCAGAATAGTTAGCTTACGCGTCTTAATTTTTATTTTACCATGGTGTTACGTCACCTCTGGCCTTGATAACTGCTTCTATGCATGCGTCGTGGCATTGTGTCAACTTAATTTTTCATTCACATTCACATTCTTCGGTACCAAAAGATTCCCAAATATTTATGATTTTAGCTTTTATACCTTGAAGAGTCCGACATGGTTCTTTTCAGAGGTTTTGCTTCATTTTATGCCAGACAGTTCCAATTTGCGAAAGGTCAGGGCTGCTGAAAGGCCATTCCAGTAAAGGAATTATTTCAGCAGATACCCACGCCATTGTAGACTTTGCTGTATAGCAGGAAGCACCATCCTGTTGGAAAATGAAATCTCCATCACTAATTTGAAGTGGTGGTATTGATGGGAGTAGCTCATTTTCCAGAATATCCCGGTACTTGGTAGCATTGACAGTTCCATTTACAAAATGTAAATTGCCCAAACCTCGCCCAGACATGCATCCCCATATCACTAGAGATGCTGGAAACTTGACTGTTTTTTTAAGGCAATCTTTGTGAAAGGCCTCTTTGGAGTTTCTTATGACACGTTTTCGTTCGTCGCCCACGCAAACTTCAAACCTCGACTCATCACTCCAAATAACGGACCGCCATTGACTTAAAGTCCAGTTCTTACGTTGCTTGGCCCGCTCTAGGCGCCTTTTCTTTTGTTTAGGTGTTAAAAGTGGTTTTTCTTTGGCCTATGTTTTAACGAATTAAAATAGCTCTAATTTAAATAAATCTAAAACAAACCCAATAAAATTTATATCCAATTTTTTTCATTGTCCGCTTACAAGTGTCGACTGAAACACTTTTTTGAATTCTTTCTCTCCATTGAACAGTTATTGCAGCGGCAGTTTGACGTCGATTTTACTTTGTTATTTTGTTTAAGACTCGGCAATCTCGAGGTTTCGCAATTGGTGGGCGTCCCGTTTTGTTACCAACCTCCACATTCCACTATTTTTGAACTTTGTGATAATGCTTCGAATTAATGAGCGAGGTAAATTAAATTGGTTTGCTGTTTTGTAGCTCGACAATCCCGTTTCGAAGGCTTTAACTATGGATTCCCTAAGGTCTCGTGATAATGCAACACCACGCACCATGATTGAAAATAAACTTTTGCTGGCTTACTTAAAACAAGAGATCAATAAACAACAAAACAAGTTCATGCCATTTTTTTAATAACCGTTAACTGAACATCTATTTAAATCGTCATAGGCCAACTTATTTGCATCCCATAGAGAGTAGTCCAACTATTATGCTCTTATCTTTGTTTAAGAGAATGCAACCTGAAGCCATGTGTGTTTTCTCAAATTAAGTTCTGGTTGGTCTTATTTACTCATTAAATGTAATTTATTACATTGACAAAAAAAATTTAATCAACAACTGCTTGGGACAGAAAATCAAGGTATATAAAGAGGATTAATGTGTTAATTGATAAGTAGGCCAACTATTTTGCGTTTGGGTAGTACTGCCAATATTCCAAAGATTTATGGATTACCTAAAATTCATAGGCAGAATGTTCCACTTAGACCAATATGCTCTTCTTTGACTGTTCCATGTTATGAACTTTCAAAATATGTTGTTAAAATTTTAAATAATATTACGGAAAACTCAAAATATGACGTTAAAAATGCGTTCAACGTTCATTTCAACCGTTCCCCAAGTTGTCTTAGATGAGGACGATATTCTGGTGTCTTTTGATGTTCATTCATCATTATTCACAACTGTTCCTGTTCCATTGGCATTAGAACTAGTAGAAAAGAGTTGGGACATTATTAAAGAATACACTTCAATTCCGAAGTCTAAATTCTTAGAAATTTTGCGATTCTGCGTTATAGATAACAATTATTTAGAATTTGATAAAGTAATTTATCAACAAACTAACGGAGTTCCAATGAACAGTCATGCTTCTCCAATGTTAGCAGATTTAGTTATGAAAGCTTTGTTAGACAACGTGTTTGATAAACTTCATATTAAACATAAAATTTCCTACAAAAGTGGTCTGCAACTTTTTTTGTAGAATTAACGGTCTGGCCACTAGAGTACGGTGAAAAAAGACCAACATTTTGTACTTTTTGTAATACACAGTTCTCGTTAGATTTTTGCTTGTAACTCAAAATTCATGCCTGTAATTGTAGAAAACCTAAGCTTCTGCTTAATTAAATTAAATTCTCTACAAGTTTGACACCTTCATGACTGAAATTGGTGAAAAAATGCACCGGCTATAGCGTGATGAAATTATATGTCATATAACAGGAAGCCACCAATAGGCTATTGATTATGTCATATAGAATGGAACTAAGACGTTCCAGGGTTTTTTGTTGTAAAAATCATTCAATGGCACATTGGAGATGAGAAAACCATGGAGCAGTCTCAAAAGAGAAGGTGCAATTTTTAGGAGGGGGAGTAACTGCAACCCTTATGGTTTTTTGCATACAACTTGAAAACCAAGCTAAATTCCGGAAACATTTTTTGTAGAGAATAAAATTGACTTAAGAATTGGCCTATTCAAAAAATTTTTAATACATTTGTAATGTGTTTAAATAAAAAAAATAAGTAAAAAAATCGATTTTTTTGTTTTACTTATTTGCATATAACAGTTTTTCCAGCAGATATATGTACAGAAATCGGTCCACATAAAAGAAAGATAATAAAATTTTCTTTTAAGTGACCTATTTTAAAAAGAGTTTTTAACAAAAATCAACCAAGATACGGTCGCTCAAAGTAAACCATTTTTTCAATTTTTATTACGTATGATTTTCACACTACTTAATAACCAAAAGAGTTGTTTAAAGCTGTAAAAACAATCATTTATTATTAATAAATTAATTTATTATTCTCATTTCATTAAATACATTTAAGTTTTGTTGTACAAAATAAGAATTAAAATAATGTCGAGATAAACGTAATAAAAATTCCATTCTATATGACATAATCAATAGCCTATTGGTGGCTTCATGTAATATAACATATAATTTCATCACGCTATAGCCGGTGCATTTTTCTCCAATTTAAGTCATGAAAGTGTCAAACTTGTAAAGAATTTAAAATTCTTTAAGCAGAAGCTTAGGTTTTCTACAATTACAGGCATGGTTTTACAAAAAGTACGAAATGTTGGTCCTTTTTAACCGAACTCTAGTGGCAAAACCATTAATTCTACAAAAAAAAGTTGTAAACTATTTTTGTAGGAAATTTTATGTTCTATAAAGTGTAGAAGGTAATTTTATCTAAAAAGTGTATATTTTGTTGACTTTTTTTGGAAAAAACTGAAAAAAAGGTCTAAAGTTTTGATGTTTTTTGCGATTTTCGCTGTGAAGGCATATCCGTAGGAAGTAGCAAAGTTGAAATTCGGATTCAGCGACCCCTAAAACATAAAAGACAAGTGAGAAAAAAACGTCTATATTTTTTTCCTGACCAAAACAACATTTGACTGGACTAAAAGGCATAACAAAAGGATGTTAATAGAAATGCTTCACTGTGAAGGACTAAGCAGTATACCTATATGGTCAACTTGTTGAAAGGTAATAGACACACGATTAAGATTTTATATTTAACTTGATTTGTAGGTTAGAATTATATAAAATATTTTGAATTATTATTCAAAATATAATAAAATTTAATTTGAAATATTTATTATTTCATTCTGATTTTGATTTATGAAAACGTCTTTTTCCAGACATTTAATGATACTAAAAGAATAATAATTGATACAACAAAAAACAAACTAATAGAGAAATAAAAGAGGATTACCATTGCTTAAGATTTTTTATAAAAATAGAAAATGTAAGTATTCTATAATTTCCCAATATGTAGCTATAAAATATTAACAAACTAACTTTAAGAGACCTGAAGAAGAACGTAACCGCGTTCGAAACGTCGCACAAATAAAAAATTAACAAATGACACTCAATTTGCATTGTATGTACACCTCACAAATTGAGCTAACATAAACCGGTTCTTAAAGAACTTTGTTACCCCCCGCAGGAAGTAGGTAGACGGAATCTTGTCAATGTTGAGTAGAAATGTCTTTTTTACAATGCCTCCGCCGTAAATTTTAATAACATTGAGTTTTTGATGCGGAAGCTTAGGGTATGTAGATAGTCAATTATGATACCAAAAAATGTTGTTGTTTTTTAGGTTAGGTTTCTTTTAAAGGGTTTAAATGACTAAAATATTGTTATTTTTGGTTAAAATTATAGAAAAAAGCTGTTTTGTAATAGCTTCGGGCGTGATCGGGCAAATATTTTTTTTTTATAACAATGTATATGCCCTCGTTATGCTATCCAAGAAGAAACGTTTTCCACATGTTTCCACATTTTTTTAAAGACCGTTTATATTTTTGCAACGTATTTTTTCGTCGTTTTGCAAAATGTGTTTACAGGCTCTTTTCTTGTATTAGGTTCGGGCTCTCAAGCATCAAAATGTCCAGGAGACCATTATACACAATTTTTAAAGACAGCAGTAAACGCACGTGGGATACATATGTATGTTTTCTTGATATGTTTTATTTTTTATTTCTTGAAAATATATCTTAGTTTTTTCGAACACTTTATTATAACGTTATATATTCGATGAAGGGTTAAAATATGCATATTAAATAATTTCTATTAAAAAAATATCAACAAATAATTTTGACCGGATTTTGGGGTCAAATACTCCTCTGTGCGTCATCTTATTCGAAAACAACAATTTTCAACATAGACCTAAAGCCCACTTAGGCTTTAAATATTATGTAATGTTAGTATTTCACTTGATAAACTAACCCATATTTTACGCTATAACCAACGATATATATGGGCATAAAATGCTGAAAACGCTCCACGCTATTGCGGAAGTTTGCCATTTTACTTTTAGTTTTTTAAAGTAATTTTTTAGAAAATTGGCCCTACCGCTATAAAACATATCCATAGAATAAAAACAAATATTATGGCGCACCAGCTCGTGGAGAACGAGGGCCTAGTGACTTACAACTCTCAAACCATTCCTGTGTGCGCCTGCCGACAGGAATGAACCTACAAGTTTATGCCGAATCAAGTCAAGTCATTCCCTTGGAGGATTTGTCAATTTACAATTACTTATAGTTTTTAGGTGAACGATGCTGCGAATTTAACTCCAGCGTGACAGTCCAACGAAATCCTATAATATACTGCATTTCATTGGTTTTTATAAAAAAATCACTTTATTAATTTTATTCATTTCAAGTACGGGAGGCGACCGTAGGTTTACCTATCTCATCGCGGCTTCAGAAAAGAATGATGCCAATTCATAGCTTTAAAGAATTAACAGTACACATGAGAGCGACCAACGAACGACGAATGAATGAACAAATGGGTTTTAAAACATTAATACCCAAATTCTTTAAAAAATCTAGACAAAGTGAAGAAATATAATTGAGGATTATTTTATGATACTAAAATTTTCATTTTAATTGCTAAGACAAGAGAATTTTAAGAAAACAATTTGTTCGTCGCGAATAGCCGCAATTCGTTACGACCAATTTATTTTCTCAAATTTCTCATATTTAAGAAAATAAAAATTCAGATTTTATAATTTTAAAATTAATCTTAAATCGAATTCTACCATTTTGACTAGATTTTGTGAAATATTATGGTTTATTATTTTTTTAATTCCCATTTGTTTGTTCATTCGTCGGTCGTTGGTCGCACTCATGTAATTGGTCCTTTAGTCTTAACAATAACAAAACCGCTGGTCGGACAAGGTTTTTCAGGTGGCAATGGGTAGAAAACGCACTTTTTCGGTTGCATTTTTGGCTAAGGATACCTAAACCAGGATGGATTTTTATGATTGGGGTATCAAATGAAAGCTTAGACTACCCTGTTTACAAAACAAGTTGTCGGACAGACTTTTGTTGGTTGTTGTGTTGAGTCCGACCACTTTTGTAAAAACTGCTATTTTTGTATCCATTGCGTTTAACACGTGGACAACTATGATAAACTATTTCATATAGTCTAGAAAAAAGCTTTTACCACTTAAATGCATATTAAATGCAAAGGTTAAAAAATAGCTCTTTTTACAAAAGTAGTCGGACTCGCCGCAACAACCAACAAAAGTTTGTGCGACCACTGATTTTGTAAAGAGGGCAGTCCGACCAGCGGTTTTGTTATAATGTTAAGACTAAAGCTATGAATTGGCATCGTTCTTTTCCGAAGCCGCGATGAGATAGGTAAACCTACGGTCGCCTCCCGCCCTTTTATTCATCAATGGTTCAAAATTAAAATAAGTACATTTCAAACTTTCGCGTTGAAAAACCAAAACTGGAGTCGGTTAAAAAGACCCGACACCACAATACTTATCCTTAGAGATTATCTTTTTTAACAAAACCATACACAAGAACAAACTTCTCCAAACTCAATGAGTAAAAATGATATTTCTCTCAATACCTAACGATTAAAAAAAAAATAGAAACAAAAATCAATTTTTATTTGTGTAAAAGCTTATTTTCCCTAAACGCTGTAGTAAAATCAGTTTCTGGGATCTAAATTCATAACGGATTAAATTTCCACTTAGTGCTAGACCTATGAGTAGAACAATGAACAGGATCTTAGCAGTGACAAGCATATTTCTAAATCGTTATGCAAAATTAAAGATGCAATTCCATCAATCATTACATTATGGTATTATCATATAATAAATGAGTTTTATAACCTTTTTGATTCATATCTTTATGTTTATGTTCGTCTTAGCGCGAAACCACACCAACATTGAGTATTTCCTTTTTTATTAAATGAAGCTAAAGCATTGTGTGACCACAGCCAAAGGTTCTTTAATTTTATTTACTAAGACATTATTTTTAATTTCAATCATAAAAAAATCCTTCAAAACAAACCACTCCACAACATAAAGAAAGCAGAACTGGAGCTATAAAATCACACAAACATTTCTCTAGTTTTTTTTTTTTTATTTCTTTCAATGCCCCCTCACCACTTTATGGAGTGGCTTCTAGTATTTTTAATCTTCTTCAAAATGAAAAGTGAATGCTGACTGCTTCCTTGTCAATGACATCCTTTCAAATAAAATAGGATAGAGCCAGATGTCTAGAGAAATAATTTTCGAAATTAAATTGGATGTTGGGGAAATATTTAAGCTGTCGAAAAGATACGATGAGAATGTGTGTGTATAAAGAGGGGAGGGGAATGGCTGTAGGATACAAATCGTTTCAAATACTTTGAAGCTTAAATCGAAATAAAATTGAAAAAGTGAAAACTGACCTATTACTCCAATGAGAACGGAAGGGGTTAATAGAAAATCAAAATCTAAGCGGGGTTTCCATATTGGTAAAATAATAAATTTGTTTGTTTTATATACATTAGACAAAAAGCGGATTTGGAAAATTTGTGCATTGCATTGAGCAATAACATCTATTAAAACAAGTTTCTTGTATATACGTAAAAGCAAATTTTATATACTATGGAAATAAATCACTTAATTGGAAGACTTCATCAAGGAATATACCTAGCCTTTTTATACTCAATTTTAGACATCTAATATACGATGAGTCGTCCATTCGTTTTAAGTCGCCAACAAAATGGATTATAAATTTTTTTTAAATTATATTTTAATACAAATTCCGACATGTTTCGTCTTCTTAGGACATCTAAAACAGAATACTTTTTTTTTGTGAAAATCAATGGAGGCTTCGTTTGTCATCATCATACACTTTTAATAAAAAATAAAAAAAAATAAATCGGGTGGCACAACGGCTCATGAAGAACCAGGGCCTAGTGACTAACAACTCGCAACCATTCCTGTGTGCGCCTTTCGACAGGAATGGAAGGGACCTACAATTGTATGCCGAATCCGAACGGCTAGACGAGAAGCACTTATTCGTGACAAGTGATACTCTTGGAGGATTTGTCAATTCCTCGCAAGAGGCAGTAGCCCTGAAAAAAAACTTTTGTTTTTAGGTGGATGAGGCTGGGAAGCGATCCCAGACCTCCAGCGTGACAGTCGAACGCGATAACTATTACGCTACGGGCTACTACATACACTTTTAATACGCAATACAATAAAGGGTAAAGAAAAGCATCTTTTACGCCTCAAATCTCATTAGCTTCGTTATTAATGTAATCCAATTTAAAATTATTTATCGTAGGTAATTGCAAGGCAGAACAAAACTGCGTTTCTTATCTTTAATCAATTTTCTTTTGTGCTTCCTACGCTTGATTTTTTCTTTTGCTACTTTTGCATAATTCACATATGTATTTTGTTAAAAATGACAGTTATGCAGTTCCTGCTTCGCTGTTTTTTTTAAATTTTTATTATTTACACTTATTTTTGGAAAATAAGTGGTAGATGAGAAATCGATCGTACAAGAGTAAAGGACAAAGTTGGTTGTAGAAAAGACTGATCGATTATTAAAGTTTAAACATAAAACGCATGCAAATCAATAATACTTCATCTACAAGAACATTACTTGTTTAAAATTTTTGTCATGGGTTCTGTGTATTCATGATCTTTAGACCTAGTTTTTCAGTGACGATATTAAATCTAAACTTGAATTAACTCCCCAAATTCGAGGGATTGACTCGAATTTTACTCTGAAACTCGGATAATCTCGCGCTGAGAAACTGCGCCTTGGTATACCTATACCTTTTTTTTCTACAGCAAACAAAATCCAAAAAACTTAACTCTGAAAAATGTCTAAAATGCCATGGTAGCCCATTCTAGCCAAGATATCTGAAATAAAATGGAGCCTTTTTCTACCTAAACAAAAAATTACGTTTAAATATAGTTTCTGAATTTTTTTAAATTTTGAAAATAAAAAGGCGAATAACCATTTGAGCCAATAGCCGAAAATTGACCTCCAGCACCTAATACCTGCACACTCTAGTGTCTCGAGTCCATAAAAGCACAAGAAATCCCAAATAAATGCACGTGTATGTACGTTGTACGCACTCAAGAGAAATTAGTTGATAGTTTTAAGCAGTGTGAAACTGTAATTTTTCTCGCTTAACGGCAAATAAATAATTAAAATTTTTTAACCGAACTTTTAAAACAGTAGCATGCATTTTTTTTCTAAAATACTCCTACCGTTACCTGCCCTAACTGATTTATACATATGTTATGTATACATACAGTCATGATTTTTATTTCATCTGTTCAACCTTTCCAACGTTTATAATTTATGTCCCTCCGTCTTTTGTGGACCTTACAAATAATTCATTCTTGTCATTTTATTATTTATAATATTAATTGAATCGAATATTAGAATCTAAAATAGTAGGTACGTAAACAATTAAATAAAAATGTTTGAAACTGAGTTGGAAAACTAATTATTTAAGAAATGTTCATTTAAACCATTTAATTTGAAATATTATAATTGGATTATTGGCATTAACAAAAGCTATAGGATAATATTTTGTAAGTGTTTCCGTTATTTCTACATTTTTTTTTTTTTTTTGGAAAATTACATTTTCCGCTTAGCGGCGCGGTAAGAAGACCCTCCTCCAGTGGTAAACTTATTTTAATAGATTTCTAATTTTAAGTCCAATACAATTAAGCTACTTATTTCATTTAAGACCATGTATTTTAATAAATTAAGGTCTGCAAGATAATGTTCTTAAATTTTGCAAACTACATTCCTTTCCTCAGAGAATTTTCATAAAAACAGCTTTTTGTCCAAAATGAAAAAAAAAATCAGTTCCAAAGTGATTATAAAATGTGAAAATTTACTCCACCAAATTTAAACAGCTGCGTATTAATCTTATCAATTTCTATTATATGAACGTATGTGGGTACATATGTATATTCGAGATAAAATTAAAAATCTCGTTTTAAACACATAGTATGATCGTATGTACCTAGAAAATACCTTCTATACCTAAGTGCTATATAGCAAAATAAATAAATAAGTTTAAAAAAAAACAACAATTAATATATATGTATTTCATTCTTCAACAACTTCAACTAATTACAACGACACTGAAACCCTTTTATCTCAAAAAGTGAAACTTAATTTTGTGCCTTTTGTTTGTAGTCCATTGTAGCATATAATTGAAAAGTTAATCATTGAAGCGAGCACCTTCCATTCCACTCTTCTAATCATACAAAAAATAATGAAAAACATGGTTTATCTATTTTATCCAAATGCTTTTTACATGTTTTTTGTGTGACAGTTTTTATTTTTGTTAACAAAGCTTATATCAGCGAAAAAACATACTCAAACTTTGTAGTCGCCGATAGACAAGTTATATGTATTTGTAATAGAGTGACCATATTTTTGGAAAGGAAGAAATTCAGTTCAACATCGTTTTATATGTTTTAATTTTGTCCGAAATGTGATAAGTTTGTCTTCCACGAGTTTTTAAAGAAAAAATCTAAACTAATAGCCGTGAGCGTCCATTTTTTGAAACGGTTCGTGGTTTTCTTCACCTAGTCCTAAGACATCTCGCTAGCGATACACAAACAAAAAGTGAAAATCTCGTGAAAAAAAAAATAAATAAAACGATATTGTTAAAGAACCTTTCTTACTCTTGAAATTTTTGCTTATTCCAAATTGAAAATTTACATACATAGGTAAATTAATTTTTTGCATTGAAAATATTTTCCAACGACTTTTTTTGAAGAACAAACATAGCAGATGGTCACCATAGCCAAACGAATCTACATAATATTACCTCACTTTAAATCATTTGAAGTTATTTTTTTTATCAAACCAACCCAGCCCCTTTGTAGTTAACTGAATTCCCCCCCAAAAAATCGTCCCCAAAGTAGCATTGTTTATAATAGATAAAGAAATGTGTTCTGGGATTACTAACATTGTTACTGGCGTCCCATTAAAACCCCCTTTTATTTAGACAGTATTACTTAGGAAGGAAGAAGGGTAGATTGTCTAATCAAATGTTTACCATAGACCCATATTATGTGTAAGCGTGAAATTATAAATTAAGTTGTCACGCACATTAAGCCGATGTGCTTGTTTTAGTTTGTGTATTTCTTAAAATACTTCAAATTATATATTTTATTTTTTTTTGTTTTGAAAGCATATAAAACCGTTTTGTATTTTAAACGCATTTTTGGGGATCTGATAAAAGCAGTTAATGTCTATGATATTAACTACGAAACAAAAAGCATGTGTGTGTATGTTGTTTTATTTATTTGTATCTTTATTAAAAAGGATAAAACTGCAGCTTTTAATGAGGGATATGTCTCTTTTGAAAATTATCTTGCGAACAATTGTTATCACTAGCTCCGAATTGCGTGTTAATATTAGTTTTACGACGCAAAGCACTGTAGCGATGATATTTTTTTTTGTCCGCATATGAGCTACGAATCTTTTACGAAAGAGCCTATGAAAATAAATAGTCTAGGAGCCCGGCATAGGGCGACCTACTTTCATCGTTTTACCAAATGAGTGGTATACAGTTTTTAAAGTAATGTCTTAACAATCAATTAAAACATGGGCATGTGGTCAAGTCATAGGGTTGCCAAGCTTTAAAGGTGAGTTTTTTGTGAATTTTCAATTTTCTGTCCCAGCAAAGATGGTAAATTTTTCGATAACGAAGAAAATAGTTATACTTTTGTTAGGTGCTAAATTAAACAAAAAATTAATAAATAAAATAAATAAGATTGCACGCTTTTTGAAAAAAAAAAAAAAAAACAAGAATTAAAACATTAAAAATCGTTTGAGCAATTTAAAAAAAAAAAAATGTTCTATGCAGGGTGGGTCAAATGCAGTTTCTTTTTAAAAATGCAATAAAATGAAACAAATTATTATTTCCATGTATTGTGGCCTTATTATAGTAAGAGCAAACATTCCCATTAATTAAGGAACACAACGTCGTTAAAGTGTGTGCCTCGGGTTGCTTCGCAGTAGCGCATTCTGTCAAATTTTCTAAGAAAAATGGTCCAAAGATGCCACCACTCCACAATCCGCACCAAACTGTTCCTCCCTGTGGATGCATTGCCTTCTCGACAGGTTTTCCGAGCCCCATCAAGCTTCCATTTCAAAGGAATTATTAATATGCAAATAAAATTTCAATTTCAATAAATTTCACTTACCCATTTTTGAAAAATCGAACAAGAAATAATTTTCATTTATTTTAAGAATCAAAAAAATATTTTTTTAGGAGCTGCATAAAAAAAATAATTTTAATCCAATCATCCAAATTCATCGAAATATGAAAAGTTGTTCTATGGAGAGTATACTATTACGAGTATACTATTACGAGTATACTATTACGAGCATAAAGAATACAAAATAAAATAGTTTTTTTTTAAATTTAGAAGTATAGATTGCACAAAATCGTTGCACCGTTTTTTTTTTTTTTTTAATAGAATAAAATGTTCCTTTTTGGCTATAAAATATTGTATGGCATGATTTTAACCCTTCGACATTAGTTAAAACTAACACCCGCATACAATATGGGCAGAAGATAATTACTTTAAGAGTTTTAAAAAACTTAAAAATATTTTTCGAACCCTTAAGAAGAAGCTTAGCATTCATAAGCAATAATATATGATATTCGCTGTTATCATTTAAAATTAAATGCATGACTGGATCGCACGAACTTGCTCTCGTAGCTAACAACTTTAAGGTAGCTAGAAATTAAAGCTGTATTTAATTGACACAATATGATTATGATATTATTAAAAAAAAGGTTTAAGAACAAGTTTAAATATACAGTGGTGGCTAAAACGCTAAAATAATAAGAGTGAAAATTTATATTTTAGAAACATGATAAAGCCGGTACTTAAAATCAGCGAGGCTAAATGCCAACCAATCCCCCGACCTAAACCACAACTTTCCAACGGGACGGAACACCCCGAGGACAATAAAGCCAATCGACTCCAATGTGAACACCGTCAATCAAAAGTTAATTTTTTTAGTTTTAGTTTTTTTTTTAATATGCACAGTGTTCGGTAGTGCAAACACAAAGATGGCCCACAGTGTGAAAATGCGTGTCTTAGGTAAATTCTGCACATCTCCGCACCTCTGGCTTTCCAACCATATAAAATTTATCGAAATGGGTTGGATACTTTTTGAGCAAATGGTACCACAAGATTTTTTTAAGGCTATTTATGTATAGATTTTTTTTTATTTAAGTGCGCACTAAAGGGCTTTAGGTTGCTCTTAAAATGTTTAAACACAATGCGAACGTTAGGAAAATAGGGAAGGATTTAAGAGAAGATACCAATGCACATTGGTTTTAAAGCTCTGAATATCGACATGGCAGGGAAAAATAGTGCCGGGTAAAGCATTCCACATTCTTGAAGTGCGACTAAAGAAAGAATCTCTATACTTAACAGTACATCCGAAGATGGGCTCAAGGGTAAACTGATGGGCATTCCTAGAAGTACGAGTATTACGGTTGAATTGTTTAAGGGGAGGAATGCAACTGGCTATTTCACTAGAGCACTGTTTGTGAAAATAACGGTAAAATAACGAAAGACATGAAACATTGCGGCGGTGTTCGAGAGGTGCAAATGCTTCCGTTTTATTTCTATCACCTATCATTTTCATAGCTCTTCTTTGAATTCTATCCAATAAACTCAAGTGCGTTATTGGAGCACCTGCCCAAACATGAGAGTTGTACTCAAGTTTTGGACGAATAAAGGCTTTATAGATAACAGCCAGATCAGAAGCAGGCTTGTCAGATTGTGCGATTTATCGCCAAATGTGCGATTTGAAATTTCATTTGGCGACACGAAAATCGGTTTGGCGATGTACCCCAAAAATAGCGATATATTTAGTTTTTGGCTATTTAAATTTTTTAAATCGAAATTCTAATATTCTTTTCTCAAATGTTCACTTTAACCTTACATCTTTTTCGTCGCTATTTGCGCTAAACGCATTACAAAACTGTAATTCGATTCAATCCCTAAAATATATGACGTATGTATATCAAAACAAACAACTTTGTTAGTTAACCAAATCAAAGAAAGATGGATTTGCGCAGTGCAAAATTTGCGACTGAGATATACGTTCGCTCAAAACTGACTTAGAACGGCATGCTGTAAAATCTAGCCATGTTGCAAATGCTACAAAATGGATCCCATTGATAAAATACTATGGATACATATGTATGTACATCGAATATATTGAAGAGGAATAAGTACAAAAGAGTTTTTATTTTAATTTTAAGTTTTTATGTAGAATTTTTATTTGTTTTTTTTTTTTAAATTTGATGATTTTTTGGGTTGAATTTTTGAAATTTGGCGATTTTTTGGCGATATAAATTTAAATTTTGGTGATTACGCTTTTTAAAACCTGACAACCCTGATCAGAAGGGGTGAAAAATTTCTTGCATCGCCGAAGAAATCCTAAACACTTAGCAGCATTTTTGGCAACATCAAATATGTGATCATTCCACATAAGGTGGTCTGTAATACCGAGGACTGAAAGCTTTTCGGTTTCCTCAATGCAAGTGCCACTCATGGATAGTGGCATGGGGGGGTGGGTTTTGTTTTAACGACAATAGACAGCATTGAGTTTTTGAAGCATTAAATTCTACGCGATTTTTGATTCACCAATGGACAATGCTGTCCAGATCAGAATTTAATGAGCTTATCATACGCTGCCGTTCAAGTTCCACTTCCGAAGGACATGGATGTGAATCTAAAAACGAATATGAAAAGCTGAGGGCGCTGTCGACAGCAAAACAGTTTAATGGATTAGAAGTTTCAGACTAAAGATCATTTATGAATATAAGGAAGAGAGTCGGAGACAAACTTGAAAGGTAATAAATAAATATAAACCTACGGTCACTCACGAAAGTCTACATATAGCTATGGTCACTCACGAAAGTCTACATATTGCAATGGAAAATGGTATATCAATGCTCATAGACAAAATTTATATTTAATGTTTTAGCTAAATAACAAGAAAGTGACATATTTTGTTATTCAATTACTATCTAAAAAATAAATATTTATATCTTACTAGCTGATCCGGCGAACTTCGTTCCGCCTGAATTTCGTTAATGTAATGAAATTAATAATTCCGAGCATGCCCAATGTTGTTTCATGTAGTTCGGCCATGAATAACAATGAAAATTCAAAAGTATTGGACTTCTTACTGTAATTCACAATAAATATGGAAGTATGTGCATTTCAGACACTTGAACCTGAATTTCTGTGTTGAATAGAAGAAATAGATGATATACAAAATACAGCCATCAAATTAATAGTCAAAACGATTGTTATTTAAATGAATTTTATTGTTGGCCCATATGCCTCTTTTATATTTATTGAAAATAAAATAAATTTCTTACAAAGAATTTACTCATTGCATAATAAATAATATGAACAATAATAATAATTTATATGGGTAAATTCACAATATGCAACGATCGACCACCGTGGTTCGATTATACCCATTTCTGAATATTGTCGTTGTCAAGACTTGGTTACTGTTTGCTTATGCTGCTTTAGATACTTCCCTGCGTTGAATTGGTCAAAATCAACTGTGTTCTCATTTTACGTTGACATTGTACTGTTTTCGAGTTTGTGGATCTGGTGAGGAATTAGGAGCTGATCTCACTCCCCTCCGAAGGTTGCTAATAATTTCTAAGCTCATTAATAGAAAAATAGTGAAATAGCTAACAATGAATGCTTTTGGAGAATAGAGTGTCGCGTTCAGCTTGGAGAGAGCTTGATGTTGTAAGGCCAGAGAGTTGAATCTGGAGATGGTTCAATCATTCTAGATGACTGTTGTTAAATATTGGAAGCGATTCCAGAGCTCTGTACGTGAAGATTCTTGGGTTTGGCAATTGAGGATATGTTCCCGAAGCTTATTAAGGACGATTTTAAGATGCTGATCATAACCTGATTTCTTCCAATTGTTATGAGATTGTTTCTCAGTATACAGTCATTTTCGACTAAGAGAATGACAGATCAGTGAATTCAATTTGAAGAGTATTTGTTTTGCATCCAGCAGTTAGTTGAACATTAAGAAGGCCGAATATCCATTGATTTGTGCTAGATGTTTATGGCATCAATATTGAAGTCCCATATTTTTCACAAGTTTCATTGTATGTGGCGTCTCACGTGTCGGCAAACCTACCACTTTGTAGGTGTACGTGCCCGAGAATATAACAAAAAAAGTTGTGTAATTTAAACCACTTCAGTAAAAAAGCGGAAGGTTGGCCGAAACGCCACACCATTTTGGTTTGAAAACACATAAACATTATTTATTTAGATATTTTTATTGTTATTTTGTACATATATAAATCGGATCGGCATAGAGACCAATACTTTGCAATGACAGCATCCAAACTTAAGAAGTTTGACAACGAAAAATACATGCAATTTTTCTGCAAAACATTCGTGATGAATTCTTGCGGTGGAAAATCAATACGTCTGACGACTTAGTCCACTGGAATCATCCATCGCCAAAAACTTGCCTAGAGAACTCTGCAGCGAACTGATAATTTCGTTAAGCAACTCGCATGTTTGTTTTCAATTGCAATTCTCACGTAATGTCAAAAAGCTATGCCTTCAGTCAAGCGTTCAATTCATCTTTGGATCTTTTTGGATCTTTGATCTTGGAATGACAGGTAGCGTTTGAAGGAAATCGCCTGACAGCTAAACCATTGCACCACCGAAACGTCGCGTCGGTTCGTAAATCTTTCAACGTGCAATTCGGGGCTCCCAATGCACGTTTGTGAGCCATTGTACACTCGTTCCAGGTGACAATCTTACAGTTCTGCAATAGTTTCGCCAAAGCAGTGTTCTTTAAAATGTTGCATGTAGGTTCTTCATCTACTTGCAGGTAATTGCAATGCAGAATGAGCGTTCGACCGCCTTCCCATAACCTAGCTGCTATTCCAAATACGTACTTTGAACACAATGAAAATTAAAAAAGAAAAAAATATTACATTTTACTTTATCTGACCGAACGCAATAGCAAGTCCAATTCAAACTTGAATATCGAAATGAACAGGACACCTAATACTCCTTTCTTGGGCCAACACGAACCCATCAATCCCAAAATTGTGAAAATCAGGATCTTCCCGTTCCAGTTTTCCTGGAAATTTTCCGGGATTTTCCTGCATTATTATTTGTCCTTCCTTGGGCCAATACAAATTCATCAAGCTTAGAATCGTGAAAATCGAAATATCCGTTCTCGAGTTATGCATTAAAAACAGGATATTCCCGGATTTCTAATTTTCCTGGAAATTTTCCGGGATTTTCCTCCAATATCCTATGCCCTTCTTTGGGCCAATACGAATTCATCAAACCCGAAATCGTGAAAATTGAAAGATCGGTTCTCGAGTTATGGGCGCACACAAGGACGACATTTCTCTTTTATAGATTTAAAACAACAAATGCGTTTTAACTATGAACCCAAATTAAGCACTTTTTTAATTTTATATGTAGACTTTCGTGACTGACTGCATGTAAAAATATATGTATCAATGTATATACCGGTACTTAAAATTCTGTCTATTGTAAAAAAAGTATTTGTTACTTATCATTGCTTTAACTACAAAATATTTCTAGTGCAATCAATGTTACCATTATTTTCATTCAGGAAACTCCGATTTACTGTCGACAAAATAATAAGAGTACCGTGCAAATCTTTATTATTTCGGGTTTATTTTACTTAATTCTGCAAAATCTAAGATCCAATAAATTCTTTGAACTCTGTTTTATTGTGTAAAGTGGATTTATTTTTGAATAACATGACGTAGGAAGCATTGCTTGGAAGAAGAAGAGCGTTTAATCATTGAACTAAGAAATCGAGGCAATTCATTTCACTTTTTTGAAGATGCTCGTCATAGTTCACCATGCTTTGTTACGAGGGTACTAAGAGAGTGAAATCTATTATCAATAACAAAACAAGAGGATCCCAAAAGAAACTCTTATTTAGCTGGAAAATTGCTAGAGATTTGTTAAAGCATCTTTTTAAAACTTCTTCTTCTATTTAAACCATTTTACGATTTTACCATTGGCTATAACCTGTAAAACGATTCACATACACTTCGCTCGCTCAATTCTTTAATGTTCTATGTTAGGTTCCTATTATTCAGAGATAATCGCTTGCAAAGTTATAGGAAGCTGATTTTGTGTCAAAATATCATGATTTATTAAAATAAATATTAAAATATTAAAACGCCTATGAAACTTAATTAAATTAAGGACCAACTTTCGTTTTTCCGTATTAAATATCGATTTAATTAACACTTTTCAATTTTAACATAGAACATTTTTCTAACTATTTTGAGTTTTTTTTGTAAGTTTTTTGTTCTATGTCGGACATAGAACATTATAGCACTGAGGGAGACATATGGAAAGCAATGGATAATTAGAGAAAAATGTAATAAAATATGCAGTGAAATTAGTAAAAGTGGTTACTGCGATTGTTAGACCGTAACAAACTGTTATTTATGCTTAAAAATTACATAATATACTACAAAATTCTCGATTAAAATATATTAATAGAGTTTTTTCCCATTTGCCAATACTTTTTAATCATTTACTTATTGATTTAATAATAATAATTTATTTTTTTAAGAATCTTTGGAATGTTTCTGTTTGTTAGGGCTATAAAAAAGCCATATGTTGAAGAAAAAAAAAAATGAAACATACATTTTCTTAAAGTCGACAAAAAGACGAACATTTTGATATAAAAAAACGAATTTGTGCATTTTATATGACATAGAACATTAAAGTATTGAGCCAGCGACTTGTAGAAAGCAGTCTACATGAAAAAAATTACAAAAACGGTTCCATTGATAAGGGCTAAGAACATAAAGCATCATATTCAGTTTGCCAGTTTAAACCGAGCATATTGTACAAACGTGAGATATTGAAAAAATTAAAATTAATTATTTTTTTTTTTTAATCCAAAAATTATTATTTTTTTTTTCAAAATTTGTAGATTCATATACATATATCAAAAATTGTTTATATTCTGACAGACTTTCTGTATAAAAAATTTCATCAAAGTCAGTAGAGCCGTTAACGAGAAATTTGAAAATAAAAAATAAATAGTGTTATGACAAGTACCGTTAATAACCATTATTACCATTATTCGTAGTTTTTGTTTAAACCAAAATATTGACCGTATTTTTTATCAAAATTATAACAGTAGTTTTTAAGATAAATTTCTTTTCATAATCGTTGTATGGCAGGTACCATTATTTTCGGAGCTAAACTAAATTTCAGTTTTCTTGGAAAACTGCCTCAACGTGCAAACGTAAGACAAACCGAATTGCGGGACCCACTTTTTTGCGTTCTCTACCATCGTAATGGTAGGGAAAATAATTATCTCGAGTTCAATTTTTTTTGCGAATCCAAAACGTGCCCTACATATATCGCAAGTAAAAATAAATACACAAAAAGAAAAAAGAAACAAACTTTTTCGGACTTTTATCAATGTTGCTGAAAAATTCTTTTAAATTCAAAAATGTACCAATTTCGGGTCTTACAGCGACATATGTTTATGTACCTACACCCCTCACAAGAATATAGATATAGCTATACATAGATATCTACATCTACATAATTGTATATAAAGAGCATGTTTTTAAAATCCAGTAGCCTGAGATATATTAAATATTTTATTGCATAAATCTTACATGAATAATTTCAAGTTTTATTATTAGGTGTCATGTGAAGATGCCCAATACTAAAAATAAATTACTTCGTTCCATGAAATTTTATTTTGAGAAGTCAATCCCACGAGATCTTACAATTCCGAATTGTTTTTGTTTTGATTTTTAAATTTAGATCTTGAGTTGCGTAGCTATACAGATTTTGAATAATTTCAATTTAAATTGTAGGTAAATACAATTTCTCGACTAAAACGAAAATAATTTGTTTCAGATGATTTCTGGTTGTTTGCGAAAAAAAACTCAATTCATATCAAAAGAGTTTTTGTTTTTAAATCATAATAGCGGACCTGAGAGACGTTGCCCTGCAAGATATTTCAAGCGATTAGGATATGAAACAAAGTATTAAATGAAAGACAAATAATATAATAATTTCTTGGTTTTTTATTTTGAAATAACATCAATTTTTCTACAAACAATTCGTTTTATAATCAATAATGTTTGTCCCTGTTGCTGGATTTCTTTTTTTGATATTTAAATGCTATTCTTTCTTTCCTTCCCAAAATATCAATGAATATTGCAAAGCGTCGTAAGAACTATGACTGTCTGCAATCGTATGCACTGGGTTATCTCTGCGTTTGATTCGTATATCTCGGCGTTCAAATACGTCGCCAACAATAACAAGTGCAACTTCATTATTAGTGGGTGCATTATATAGGCGCGCGTGCTGCCCAGATGGTACTTTATCTGCTTTGATGACGCGTATAGTTGTCGATTTGCAGTTTGTTTGAAACGGTATTGAACAACTGGACCAACTGGTTTTGGTTCTATAAAAATGGTTCTAAAATACCCAACATTTCTCGCTCCTCCATCTGCTCGATATGGTATTACTGGCAGCCTGCGCTTATTTGCTGCTCCTCATCACCCATGAAGTAGATTTGCAGAAATTTTGAATCGGTATCAGGCATCGGCATTAAAAACCCAATTTGATGATACACTTGGCCTTGAATCTTAAACGCTGATTGCTCCAAATGATGTCATTTGAAAGCATGGATTGAACTTGCTTGAATTTTACGCAAAAACAATTTAGATTGAAATTTACCTCCAGCCAATAGTGCTTTCAATGGTTCTAGCGGCGAATTCAAAGGTGGTAATACAACTTTTCCAGACGGGCAGCTCATTTATGAAACTTTAACCCCTTTAATTCATAGCTGGAAAACACAATGATTAGATTATACAAGAAAAAACATAAAGGCAACGAAAATACTGTTAAATTACCACTCCAAAAGTCACTTAGCAAATGTCACTTTCAATTAAATTAAAAATAGATACAATCGGTAGTACTTTTTCCCTCACTCCTCTTTTACGTCACAAAAAGTGTCTCCATTAGATCGACGCCAAAAATGATGACGCGGATAAGTTTGTACTCACCGAACCAGTAAACCAAACACAGCAAGCAAACACAAAGGGCTCATGTGCTACTGCCATCAAATCTACGCATCAGGAGGGCCATAGAAGTACAAATTCATCGGTTTAATACCCTCGAATATGATGATGGTTTCCCCAACTATTTGCTGTAACTTGGAACCTATCCCATCATCAATTCGATCCATAAAACACAAACAGGAAGTATTATATAATTTATTACACAATGCCAACAACGAAATGGAGCAAAAGGAAATAAAATATTGTCGTCTCTCTATGACCATCAGGCGGGGCACCGAACCGACTAAATCGATATTGGCTTTTAGAGTTAAAAAAAAGTGTTTATCCCCTCGTCCCGTGTTTTGAAGGTATGACTGTTGAATGCTATAAATAGCGCCTAAAGAATGTAACTCAGAAAAAGACTAGAAAATTTATAAGGTCTGGCTGGCTGTAGAGAATGACGTTTGGTGTGGTGTAATATTACCGGCGAATGATGTGTTTATTGCCCCAAACGCTTAATGATACTCTTAAATGGAAATCTAGTAGGAGGCATTACTGAAAAAAGGCAAATTCTAGTTGAGGTCAACGAATAAAAATGCTTAAAAATGGAAAAATTAGTTTAAATTTTTAGAAAAAAATACCAAATTTCTATTTGAAGATAAATTAAAAAAGAAAATTCTAATAGATATTCCCAAAGGTTTTTTTTTCATTTTTTAGGACCAAAAATAACGGTATTAAAATATTATTTTACTCAAAAACAATTCCTAATGTTTTGATACACAATATTCAGTAAAGTGCTAGACAAAAATGCTATTTTTTTTTGTAAAAAATGTTGTTTCGATAAATATTGAATTTTTTCGATTTTCTCGAAAACGGCTCAGTTGATTTTTTTTTCAATCTTTCGCAAGCTTCTAAAAAGTTTTTATATTGTATGTAAATGCATTATGTATACAACCTTTTTAAGAAAGTTCAGAACTCAATATTTAAAAAAAAGAGATGCCTTAAAATTCTTGAAATAATCATGTTCCTAGAACAAAAAACAACCATTTAAATGTGGAAACGTTAAAAGAGATCATTTCTTTTTAAGTGGCTAATTATAATGTAAAATTCCAAATATTTTATGTACCGACCCATACGAGTATTATTTAAAAATATGGATATTAAAAGAAATTTCCAAAGTATGAAAAAAATTATTTTGAATTGCTAACATTTCTAAGCTACACTCATAGTAAATATGGACCAAATAATAAAGTAACTTATTAATTTACACTTCCTAGTACCATCCGCTGAAGCGAAACGAAAAATGTCTGTACTCTCCACATCAATAGCGAAAACATAAACGAAAAGGGGACGAAAAATATTTATCGAGAGCTCTATCAGATGTGACAAAAATTAAAAAAAAAATTTAATTCGAAAGACTTTTTAAATTTTTCATACAGGAAATATTTTTTAGTTTTCGTTTTCGTCCTTTAATTTGCGGTTGTACATTTTTATTTAGTGTTTTAAAGAAAGATGTGGTTCATTCTCTAACTTATTTCTTCTAAAAAAAAATTGAATATCGGTTGAAATTATCGGTTTAAAAAAACAAAAACGGGTTATCTTCCGATCACCGAAATCAAGCATCTTCGGGCGCGGTTAGTACTTAGATGGAGGACCGCATGAGCATTGAGTTTTTTTTGGTATTCTTTTGACTCCGCGCTTCAGATGGAATGAAACTCCATTCCAATTATTCGGGATAAATCAAAAATCGACAATAATGGTTTATCCCGAGTATTTTATTGAACAAGGAAAGACAAAATTCTTATTCCAAATATTTTGAATATCTAAAATGAATAAAGAAACATATTCACACTCAAATGCAAAATTATTCTAATGCAAACCAAAAGTTGAAAATGACGTCTTGTGTGTCATGCTTAACACGTCTTGTGTGTCATGCTTAAAAAATGAGTAGACAAGCAGTCCAGGTATATTGGTTCATGACTGCCACTATGAAAATGCAATTTCCGCGTTCAAGATCGTATCCAAAGCAATTTGAATAGATTTGTGTTGTAATTCCTTCTGAAAAAAGCTATTGCAACAACAAATCAAGGTATCGACCGTCTCAGATAGGTTCCTTAAGGGGCCAGTTATAGCTATCATTGAAAACCATCATTGAAAAAGTTGACTGTTGATTTTGAGACCTTTCGAAAGTTTAATCATTGAATATTTTAATGCAGAAATATAGCTTACGACTTTTAAATTATTTCACCTTCAAAAAAAACTCATTTAGACCAATATCTTCCCCATAACGTAACTTTTAATTTTTTCAATGATCATTGCTAAGGTAGAAAAATTAAAAGTTACGTTATGGGAAAGATATGGGTCAAAATGAATTTTTTTTGAAGGAGAAATAATTTATAATATTCAATGAATAAACTTTCCAAGCATCTCAAAATCAACAATTAACTTCTTCAATGATGGTTTTCAATGATAGCTATAACTGGCCCCTAACGCAAGGAACGTCGATGGGAAATGTATGTTTTAAAAAATTCCATTTAATGCAATTGACACAGCATAACCCGTCAATTTTATCCACCCCTATAAAAACGGATCAAATTTAACTGGGACCAAATTTAACCAAAATTTTAACGCAATCGACACACGACCTAAGAGAACAATTTTCTAAAGCCCCAATTCGAATTCAATACATCAAAACACTTTGGAAAAATAAAGTCCGCTTCTAGATTTAAAAACAACAGTTGCTTTTTATCAAACAAATTAGTCATACATATAATCATAAATAAATTGCTGCAGATTCATCAGTTGCTATAAAATATATGAGAATAATGTTCTCATATATTTTATTACTGATTTATTTTATTAAGATTATCTATACAAAATATGCAGTTATGCAAAATATGGTTTTGTTATTATATTATATTTGTTTACATACGAAGCCACCACACATATATGTAACTTATACGTGCGTCAATGTAATAAATTAAACAAAATATTTAAACTGCTTCATATATCCTGAATTGGAGATAACTTTTAATATCAGGTATTATTATATTTTTACTATAAAATAAAAACCAAACGCAAGTATGACGTTTCTTGTCTTCAACGAAAACCCAATTCCTTACTTTCCGTAATCTACAGGAGCAGGAGTTGTTATTTTAAAAATGTTACTGATCGATTTGTTTTCCAATGATTAAATGGAATCTTTATGTAGGGTAGAAAGGGGACCATTTGCCAATGGGGTACCTTTGCCAATCCAGTTTTTTTTCCAAACCGACAAAATGTAAAATATCGAAAAATCCATGGTTGTTGCACATCCCTGATTGAAAACTTTCCACAAAGTTTGACAGTTCTTGGCTAGACACTAACCAAGTTGGACGCGTATGTTTGTTTGTTATGTTAAGGAACCAAAAATATTAAGGTAAATAGTCGTTAATTGTATTGTATTGTTTATCTTGTTAAATTACTTTTTGATACAAATTTTTTTTGCAAATATGTTTTCTATTTTGTGTAGAATTGATTTATATTACTTTTAGTTAGGACGTTAAGGCCATATTTTATGTCAAACCTTGCACTTCATTCTGACGAGATGAGCTTCTGTAAGCTAATAGTCCACATCCTAAGTTTACTTTAAAGAAGTGTTTCCACGGTGGCAACACTGGCTGACCGGAGATATAAGGGTGGCCTTTTGACCATGTTTTAACATCTATAAATCGGGAACCAGACATTGGTTGATGTCTTGGAATGTCTCATTGGATTTAAAATACTTGAAGCCAAAGGAATATGTTAATTTATTGCCCCATCCCCCATCCTTTTAGGCGGGGGGAGCAAAATGCCCTCGGCGGATAAGGGTTTTTATTTGTCAGAAAATAATGGTAATAAAATGAATAATCATAAAATTTTAAGATGAGTGTCGACGTAGAATTTCATACTATACAGCATATCCGAAGTCCATTTTTAACCATGTATTAGGTTTTTGTATAATCGCTTTCAAAATGGGGGGAGGGGAAGGTGGAAGTATATCAAACCACTATATATTTATCTTGGTATAATCTTAGCATATGGCACATGACCTTAGGGTAATTTTTAATGCCGAATCTTATGCAATCAAAATAATTTCAATATAATTTCCCTATAAAAAGTTATAACCTTTTAATAAAATGATGACTAGATTTTCAGAAAATCGAGCATACCATTACCAAATTTCAATGGTATGGCGATGAAACTTGGCACACATGTCTCATTTGTCGTAAGAAATAAGAATCAAGAGAGTCCTTAATAATATCTGGGGCGAATGGGTGTTTTTTTGAGCTAAGATTATACCAAGATAAATATATAGTGGTTTGATATACTTCCACCTTCCCATTTTGAAAGCGATAATATAAAAAAATAATAAATGGATAAAAATCGACTTCAGATATACTATAGAGTATGAAATTCTACGTGGACACTCATCTTAAAATTTTATGAATATTCATTTTATAACCATTATTTTCTGACAAAAAAAAAACCCTTATCCGCTGAGGGTATTTTGCTCCCCCAGCGTAAAAGGGTGGGGATGGGCCAACAAATTAACATATTCCTATGGCTTCAATAATTCTCTATCCATCAAGACATTCTGCGACATCAACGATGTCTGGTTCCCAAATTATAGGCTAATGTATGTGAATTTTCGTGTTAAAACATGGTCAGAAGGCAACCCTTATATCTCCGGTCTGCCAGTGTTGCTAAATGACAACGTCCTCCCCTAAGACATATCAAAAATTCAACTTTGATAAAATAACGCAATACTGCAACATTTGTATGTAACTTTAACACTCGCTACCTCTTAATTTCTCCCGGATTGAAGATTCTTAGTATCCATTTGTTCTAAGCTACCATAATATCTGTTCGCAGAAAAAATCTTAGCTTTGATAACATAACGTATGTCTGGCGGCCCTGGGCTCTTTGTCTATTATGATCATTTCTGGGTACTTGGGAATACCTCCCCCACCCCCCTGGCAAATCATCACAACTAGGGAGGCTTTACAACATCACTTTTTTATTTGTTTTAATATATAATTAAAAATAGAAATATTTAAGATATCAAGATGAAATAAACTTTAAAATGAAATGAAAAAAAAAGTCAATAAAAATATCGGATACCAACAAATTTAAACCACCGGAAAAACTTTGCGTAAGGTCAATATTTGTGGAACCTATGATTTTGTTTGACATACATATGAGATTACGTGCTTTAAATCACGTCATCTTAACACCCAAATTAGGCCCCAGATTATCGTGCAGGGGTCTTTGAGATATTTGTATCCAAATTCCAGACTTCAATTAGATTAGACCATGTTTGCGATTACATATTTTTATTTACATTTATGGTAATTGGAATCAAGTTTGTTAAACAACCTTTATTGTAATTCCATTTTCAATTTGATTTATTTTTGTTGTCTTTATTCAGAAGTTTAACTAATACGTGGTTGCAAGAAAAAGTATTTAACTATGTGTACTTACGAGCAACACAGAAATCGTGCAATGAATATATAAATTCTCAATATCAACTGCTGCGCTCTCATGAATATATCATTATTCAATAATATTGTTATCGTTTGTCTCTTGTATTGTATATGTGGATGTGGATATACTGCATGTACATATGTGAAAGATTTCAAACTTTTTTTTACTTGCGATCTAGGTACTATATGGTAAGTTATGGATTCGTAAAAAAATCGAACTCGAGATAATAATTTTCCCTAACATTACAATGATAGAGAACGCGAAAAAAGTGGATCCTGCAATTCTGTCCGTCTGTCTGTATGTCCTCGCCCGTACAGTCTAAACGGCTGGAGGGATTTTCTTTAAACTTGGTAATAGTGTTGTTTGACTAATATGCCCAGAGGTTTTTTTAATTTTATTTTTAGGACCAAAAATAAATGAACCTGCCATAACATTTTTTTTCGCCCAAAAGGAAAATATTATTTTTCTCAAAAACGGGTCCGAGGATTTTGTTAAAAAAAATCAAATAAATAAAGTAAGGAAATGCTACTTTTTAATAATTTTTTTATTTTCATAAATTGAATATTTTGGGTACCTCCAGTACAACCATTTTTTGGTGTTTGATTTTCTGGGAAACAGTTAAGTTGAAAATTTTAATTTTGTTATGGTAAATCTTCTAAAAAATATAAACACTACTGTGAACCAAAATAAATTTTTTTTTTTGAAAATTAAAAAAAAAATTTTTTTTTTGAAAACTAAATATTTCGAAAATTACTTGTTCAATATTTTCAAAACTAGGTGTAAGATAGTTTTTTTTTATTATTTTGTAGAATACTTGAAGAAATCATCTTTCTAAATTAAAAATAACGATACCTTCCATACAAATGTTGAAAAACCGTTAGGAAATTTTTTTTTTCTCGAAAACAGCTCCAAAAATTTTGATAAAAAGATGTGCGTTTTTTATTTAAGGTATGGTTAATATTTTGATGAAAATCAATTTTACCAATAACGGTTAATAACGGTACCTGTCATAGAACCGATTTTTTGTTTTCAAATTCCTCGTTAACGGCTGCTCCGATTTCAACCAAAACGTTTTATACAAGAGCTCCTTCACAATTTAAATAATTTTGTATATACAAATTTTCAAAAAAATAATTTTTCGATTTTTAAAAAAATATTGATTTTTTTTTTTTTAATTCAGTATCTTGAAAACGGGCCATTGAAATTTTTTTGTATGAATGTTTGAATTCTAAACAACTACTTGAGAGGACTACCACCATTGCATTTGGCTGGAATTATTGCAATTTCATGGCTGCCACACCATGCAAGAAATTTTTCTCCCCTTCTGATCTGGCTGTGATCTCGCGTCGCGCCGCGAAAGAACAACACCATAAAACAAATTAAAAAAAAAAAATTTCAAGCAAAAAATCTGTGTGCTGGTGCAATGTGCAAAAACAAGAGAAAAAAAAAACACAGCAAGTGGTAAATCCTACTCTTTCCCTTCCCTTTCACTCGCAGTTGCTTTAGTTTAATCATTGAATGCATTATGTGGGAAGCTTTCATATAATGATTCAATGAGAGAGCTAAACCAATATTAGATGTATTGTTTTTTATCACTTTAGGAATCCAGGGGTGGATCGGTGCGTATTATTACTAAGGCATAACACTAGTCGTAATATGTATTGAAAAGCTCAATTGGGCCCTAATTTTGTTAAATCACATAGAATATTCGTCTGATTTGGTTTTAAGGTAAGTTTTTTGAATTTTATATAATGAGGGGTAATTTTAGGGTGGATTATTCCAACATTCGTGGGTTAAGAAAGAACTTTTGTGCTGCATACGTTCATTCTGCAATTAACAGACCAGCTATATTGGCACTGAGTGAGACTCAGGTAGGAGAAAATACCGATTATTCGGAATTTAATCTATATGGGTATCACTTAGTGCCTTTATTCTTTGCTCATCATGGCCTTGTTGTGTATGTAAGAAACGATGTTGCTTACCAGGTCCAACCTCAATATGGTGTGTGTGTGAACACAAACTTTAACTATGGTTGAAACTCACGGTAAACAAGCACATTATTCATACATGCTTAATTTAAAGGAGCCCAAACCTGGACAGAAATTCAACTTCTGATGAATTTGATGCTCTGTCCGACTCCATCCAAAGAATTGTTTCCCATAGTCCTCACACTGAAATCGTCATTGCGGGCGATTTCAATGTACACAATTCAAGTTGGATCCGCTTTTCTGGCCAGACAACACCCGAAGGAAGGTATGTTGAGATCTTTGCTGAGTTAAACCATCTTACTCAGCTAGTTGATGAGCCAACTCGTATCCCTGACGTTGCAGGTCAATCTGCGAACACTCTTGACTTGTTCCTTACCTCTGATCCCGATAAATATACTGTTAATGTACTACCACCTCTAGGCACATCAGACCATTGTGTCATATCTGCAAATTTCTCGTGCCAACAAAACTCAGTTAAAGAAAAAAACTCCTAAGAGAACCGTTTGACAGTACGAGAAAGCCAACTGGGACGGTCTCAATTTATTCTTCAGGAACCTTAACTGGTCACTATGCTTCCTCGATAGTGAAGTAGATTCCAGTGCAGATATGATTACAAACTTGATTCTTTGTGGAATGAGAAATTTTATCCCGAATAGGGTGAAATTTATCAAACCCAAAGAAAACTCATGGTTTGATTCGAGCTGTAAAGAGGTTATTAGGTTTAGAGAAGTAAGCTTCCGATGTTATAAAGCCAACCCCACTGAGGAAAACCGGAAAAAGTTCCAACAAGCAAGGAAGACCTGTAATATTCATATTCGACGAACCAAATTTTTACATGATCAAAAATTACGGCAAAAAATACTACAATGTCCCAAAGGTAGTAAAATTTTTTGGTCATTTGTAAAAAACATACGAAATACCACCTCGTCCTCGGTTCCTACGCTCATCTTTAATGATACTCCTTTTGTCAGCTCGCAAGATAAAGCCAATTTGCTTGCAGCACAGTTTGCTGTCAGAGAGTGTTATGACTCCTCCTATACTTGAGAACGTAAATGATTTTAGGGGACAAATCTTCTTTCGCACTCGTGCAGTTGCTAGAGTTCAAAAAGATCTTGACGTACACTAATCCGCTGGCCCGGATAGTATCCCTCCCATTGTTCTGAAGAGGTGTTCTTCAACGCTGGCAAAACCATTGCGTAAGCTTTTCCATCTGTCCTATGCTACTGGTCTCTTTCCGAGTGGATGGAAAACAGCATTTGTCCAGCCTGTCCCTAAAAAAGGCGTATCTTCTTCCCCCTCTAACTACCGACCAATTGCGCTTACGTCCCTTCTTTCCAAGGTCATGGAAACGCTGATTAATTTACAGCTCAAGAAATATCTCGAAGAACGAAAGCTTCTTAATGACCGACAGTACGGCTTTCGTAGCAATAGGTCCACTGATGATCTGATGGTATATCTCACCGAACAGTGGCACAAATCTTTACATCGTTTTGGAGAAAGTAAGATTATTGCGCTTGATATTTCAAAAGCATTTGATAGAGTTTGGCACCAAGCTCTTTTATCGAAAATGCGTGCATTTGGTATTGATGAATCTCTTCTTCGTTGGATTAGAAATTACCTTTCGGACCGTTCAATACAAGTTGTTTTGGACGGTTTCAAGTCTGAAGTTCACAAAATAAATGCTGGCGTGCCCCAGGGCTCCGGTTTGTCTCCGACTCTCTTCCTTATATTCATAAATGATCTTTTGTCTGTAACTTCTAATCCACTAAACTGTTTCGCTGACGACAGTACCCTCAGCTTCTCATATTCGTTTCCAGATTCACATCCATGTCCTTCGGATGTGGAACTTGAACGGCAGCGTATGATAAGCTCATTAAATTCTGATCTCGACAGCATTGTCCATTGGGGAATACAAAACCGCGTAGAATTTAATGCTTCTAAAACTCAATGCTGTCTCCTGTCGTTAAAGCAAAACCCACCTCCCTTGCCGCTATCCATGAGTGCCACTTGCATTGAGGAAACTGAACAGCTTTCGGTCCTCGGCATGCGCGTCACAGACCACCTTTTGTGGAATGAACACATATTCGACGTCGCTAAAAACGCTGCGAAAAGTTTGGGGTTCCTTAGGCGATGCAAGAAATTTGTTTCCTCTTCTGATCTGGCTACGATCTATAAGGCGTCCATCCGTCCAAAGCTTGAGTACAATTCGCATATCTGGGCAGGTGCTCCTTCAACATACTTGAGTCTGTTGGACAGTATACAGAAACAAGCTTTAAAAATGATAGGTGACAAAACTATAACGGAAACATTTACATCTCTAGAGCACCGACGTAATGTTTCATGTCTTGTCTTATTTTATCGCTACTTTAACAAACAGTGTTCCAGTGAAATAGCTAGTTGCATTCCTCCCCTTAAACAATTTAACCGCAATACTCGCGCTTCTAGGAATGCTCATCAGTTTACCCTTGAGCCCAATTTCGGACGTACTGTCAAGTATAGGGATTCTTTTTTTAGCCGCACAACACGAATGTGGAATGTTATACCTTACTCTATTTTTCCCTATCATTATGATATTCAGTAATTCAAAACCAATGTGCATCGGTATCTCCTTTTTAACCCTATCCTATTTTCCTAACGCTCGCACTGTGTTTTACATGTTAAGGGTATTAATAACCCCTTGAGTGCGCGACAAGTATAAAAAAAAAATCTATAAAGCATTTATTCGTCCAAAATTTGAATACAACTCCCATATTTGGGCTGGTGCTCCAATAACCCACATATGTCTAGGTGAAAGGACTATAACGGAAACATTTACATCTCTTGAGCACCGTCGAAATGTTTCATATTTTTCGTTATTTTACCGATATTTTTACAAACAGTGTTCTAGTGAAATAGCCAGTTGCATTCCTCCCCCTAAATAATTCAACCGTAATACTCGTGCCTCTAGGAATGCTCATCAATTTACCATTGAGCCCAACTTCGGACGTACTGTGAAGTACAGAGATTCTTTCTTTAGTCGCACTACACGAATGTGGAATGCTCTTCCCAGCTCAATTTTCCCCCTCCATTGTGATCTGCAGACATTCAATGTGCATCAGTATCTCCTTTCTAATCCCCTCCAACCTACCTAATCGCTCGCGCTGTGAACGTCATTTTAAGGGTAGTCGCAACCCTTTTAGCGCGCGCTAAATATAAAAAAAAAAATCATCAGATTCCTTTAGTGGTGCTTAGTCTTTATGTTCAATTTTAATTTATAAATTATTATGCCGTCAACTGGAATTGAACCTAGACCAGCTACCTCTGATGCCTATGCACTTTTTTTTTTTTTTTTTTTAATTAATTTTTATTTTATATTCAACTTAAAACTATCTTAATGCTAGACAAAAATTCATAAAAACTAGCTTACTTATCAATATTTTACAACTAACTTACTGGCCCTAGGCGGGCGCTCTAAGTTAAACAATATCCTAATACTAATGCCTTGCGGCCTAAGAACTTATTATATACTAATATCTTTCTGGTTTTATTTTTCACCAAGAAAGATTGCAAAAAACTTGGTATCCATATCATATTATTTTATTTTTTTATATAAAGCTTACATACTACCTAAAAATATCTTAAAACTAATTAAAACTACTTAGACTACTTAAAACTACTATAAAATTACTTATAACTACATTAAAACTAGAACAGCCACAGCAGGTTTTATCAGTTTTGTAATTTTTTTGTTTGATTTTGTCGTTTTCATAATTTTTTTTGTTTATTTTTGTAGTTTTTGTAATTTTTTTGTTTATTTTTGCTGTTTTTATATTTTTTTTTTTTTTTTTGTGGTGCCAACCTGACTGTCCCTACTTCAAACTAATAAACCCTAACTATGTAAGTCGGCCAAGACCAAAAAGCTAAGTCAACTTTAAAAATCATTGTTTTCAACGCTAAGCCACCAAAACTGGTTCTCCTGCTTCACCCTATCTATTCGGTCCCTATCAGACATAGTCCTACTGAACCGAAGTCGCTCAGCTCCGCCTTGTGCGATGACGTCTCCACTATAAAGAAGGCGCCTATCTACAGTTCTACGGCAAACGTGGTAGATTAGCGGAACCGCCCCTCTATCCTGTATCAGCCCCCGACAGTCTAAATAGAAGAATGCGTTAGTTGGAATATAACCGCTCAAACGCACACTCTCAAAGTATTCGTTGTTGGGGTAGTAAGCCCCAAAAATTAAGCTATTAGCTGAGGACATCGCTCTTGCAATGTGACCTCGAATCAGCTTGAGTATAAAATTATCGATTCTGTTAATGTTGCCTCCATTGTATAGAACCTCGTTGGAATAATAGTGTTTGTACTCCGACTCTGGTGTTCTGTGTAATCCAAGGCAGCGTCGAAGACACTGCCTCTCAAACACCCGAATTTTTTCTATTTGAGATAGGGCAACGTTGAACCACACCGGGCATCCATAGGCAATCATTGGCCGGATGAAAGCTATTTAGCAAATCACCTTAACCCTGCTGTCAAGACGGCTACTATAAAACAACTGTTTTGTCAGGGCAAAAGCTCCCCTGGCCCTGGTCAGAGCAGCATTTATATGTCTGTCGAAGTACAGATACTAATCCATCCAGATGCCAAGGTACTTTACTACACTTTTACTCGCTAGTGGATGTCCCCGTGGCCCTACGATCACCAGCTTGCGCCAGTTCTTTCTTGTATCCCTAGGGGATCCACGCAATGGGGTCCTGAACAGAATAGTTTCGGATTTCTGGACGTTGATTTTCAATTTCCAGTCATCACAATATCGCTGAATCTTGTCGAAGTTACGCTGCAAAAGAATTCTGATGACATCAACTGTTGCAGCCGTTCTGTACGCAACTAGATCGTCGCTATGGCATGTGCTAGACTACCTATCAGATCGCTGGTGTAAATACTGAAAAGAATCGGTGAGTTCACCGCTCCCTGCTGAAGACCATTTTTAATTTCGAAGGTTGCGGTAGAAGTTACATTGCCACTTTTGACAACAAACTTTCTACCATTAAGCATATCATAAAGCATATGTAAGAGTGGTTTACTTATGCCCAGCCTGGCTAACTTTAGATACAGACCTTATGGTTAATACGGTGTCGAAAGCTTTCTCCAAGTCAACCAGACAAGCACCTGTACACTGTCTTTTAGATTTGTTCCATTGGACATCAGAAATAAGCTTAGACGCGGCATGAATGGTGTCATGGCCCGCTTTAAAGCCGAACTGATTGTCCGGTATGATATTGTTGTCCTCCGCCCACTTACACAGAGCTCTATTTATAACTTTCACAAATACCTTACTCGGAAGAAGACTTATCGACCGGAGATTCGCCGGATTGGAGTTGTCCTTTCCCTTTTTCGGGAGAGGATGAACCACAGTTGTCTTCCACCGCCCTGGATAATATGCATTATTCAGAGCGTTGTTATACAGTGTGGCATAGATGTCTACTGCTTCCTGAGGCAGATGTCGCAGTACAACGTTGGATATACCATCGATTCCTGCTGACTTCTTTTTTTTTAACGAAGCGAAGATGAGCAGGAGCTCAACTTTCGAAATTAACAGGGAATTAGACCCGTTTCGCTCGGCGATGGTGGCGTTTGCCAAGTGTTCTTCATTGAACCTGGTGAAACCGAGATTCTCTGATCGCCATTGCGTCATTTCATTTCGAAGGTAGAAGTGGTGAAGCAAGGCTCTGTTTTCCAGGTCATGGTTCGGGCGAATGCTAGCATTCACCTTGTACACTTGCTGGAAAGCAGCCCCCACAGCCTCCACTTTCTCATGAGCATCTTCGATAATAAAGAGGTCATCGTCCAAGACGGCTTCCTCTGGATCTATGCCTGCTGTCAGAAGTACGTCTCTGTTCTCTGTCGTTCTCAGAAGCTTAAGACACGGAAGTTCGTTTTGATCATTCCGTCTAAATATTTTATTAATTTGAGGAAACATACTCGGGTCGCTAGAATTAACGGCCCGAATTTTGTTGTCCCAATACAAATTAATAGACAACCGGTAATTTTCCTTGATCAGTTGGTTGATGTTTTTAATTGACGACTTCAGTGTCCTAATCTCCAGATCGTGTATGTCAGTAAACCGTCTGTACAAAAGTTTCAGTCTTGTCAGAAGTCCACTTTTTTGTCTGTATATAGTCTGTCATATAGTGGCTTCGCGTTCTTTGTATTTTGGTATTGTTTTTTGCATTGTTCATTGGATTGTGCTGTCCATTTTCTCCAAGTAATGGTCAATTTCAGTATTTGTTAAATTCCTGTCATTTGGTGGGGATATATTGTTCGTACGTAGTTCACTCGATAAAGCGCTGGTGAAGCGTGGCCAGCGAGTCTTACTGTAATTGTAAGAATTCACCGGCACATACTCCTCCAACTCCACGAGCTCGTTTGGAAGTTGAATTACGGCAGCAAGTCCGCAGTGGTCACTGTCGTACTCGATCGTTCGTAAACAGTTTCTAGGTAGTTGACCCACAGTGTCAGTAATTGTCAGTCTTGAGTCCTTAAGCAATAGATCCAGATAGGAACCGCTTCTTGGAAACGAAGGCCTATCAGTAGCCAGAAGGTCGAGCATATACTCAACTTTGTACGGATTCATCCAATTAAATAGATGGCTACCTCTCGGATTTTGTATTTGATTTCCCCAATCTACATGTTTGGCATTCAAATCACCGGCCATGAGATAGTAATTCTCTTCCGAGTTCAGTTGTAAGCATTGAAAAAGTTTTTCGAGCTCTGTTAAAAATTCAGTTGGCTGAGGTGATTCCGGTGCATAAGCCGCAATTCGCATACATCCGCTTCCCATGTTTGAGAGGAATGCATACGATACATGCCTCAAGCAACCGAAATCTGCGTACTTCACTATTATATATAACTTTATAATTAATGCCTTTTCGTACAAAGATTGCGACACCTCCCCCAAAAGTGGAGTTGGGCCGATCTCTTCGTACGATATTGTAAGTATTGTGAGTCAATTTATGTTTCTGGTTCAGCTTAGTTTCGCTGGCCATAAACACATCTGGACTTTGATCTTTCAACAGTTGGAATAAATTTGCTCTACGTTCGGTCCTAACCAGTGAATTTACATTCACAGCAAGGATCCTAAAGGGCCTCTCCGGCAGCGCGCCCTTAACCTATAAATTGCGTTAAGCTAGGCAAATAAGAGTAGAGATGGTCTACCCGCTTTGCCTGCTCCCCGATCTGTTTTTGAAGACCTGTTAATTGGCCCTGAATGGCCACCAACAAGGTCATAATATCCGCCTGTTCCGCCGGAGCCTTAGGCACGTGGGCCTGTGGGGCTGCCTTTGGCGTAGGCTGTACCGTTGTACCCCTCCCTGACGCCATTTGGGCGTAAGAGATTTGGGGGTTAACGGGCATTGTTGTGGGAGCACGCGTTAATGGGCGTTTCTCTACTTCTATTTGCCTTACTTTTTTATTTTTCAGTTCCTGAAAGATCGGACATCCCCGATAGCTTGCAGGGTGCCCGTCTTTCCGGCAGAGTGCACATTTGAGCAGGGCCTTGTCTTCGACCCTTTCCTCACCTAACTTACATTCCCCTTTAATGTGGTTCTCGCCACACTTAACACAGCGTGACTGCATTTCGCAATTTGCTGCGGCGTGTCCGAACCTTTGGCAGCGCATGCATTGAAGCATGTTCATCTTTGCTGGGCCACCTTTCGGTGCCCCCGCACCTTTTTCACCTTCCATTCGTTGATTGTCCAATGCAATAATCGTTTGAACTTCTCGATTATGTAAAAAAGCAGATAAAAGTTGAGACCCAGACTGGGGCTCGAACCTGCTACCTTCCACACCGCGGTCGGCCACTCTACTTTTGTGCTATTGCACTATATGAAATTGGCTTGGGTAAACTTGTACTAATACGTCACTCGCGATTTTATTTAGAAAACTGTGAAAGCCGATAACGTTGTGCACACTTCCACAGATCGAGATCGACTGCCGTCTGCCACTCTACCTTTGTGCTATTGCACTGTATGAAATTGGCTTGGCTAAACTTGTACTAATACGTCACTCGCGATTTTCTTTAGAAAACTGTGAAAGCCGATAACGTTGTGCACACTTCCACAGATCGAGATCGACTGATGATTTTTTTTTTTTTTTTTTTGTAATTGTCAGTCTTGTGTCTTTCAACAATAGATCCAGATAGGAACCGCTCCTTGGAAACGAAGGCCTATCAGTACGACTGATGATGCCTATGCACTACGCATTGCGCCACCGAGGTCACGTGATCATGCCTATCCAATGTAGGATTTTTTTGTCTTTATAAATTGCATTTTGAGACAACTACCATTTTTACTAGTCACACAAGTTGGTTGTTAATCATTCAGGTTCTTTCTCTTTTCTTCGTACACGATTTACAAATCAACATTTCGTTGGACAATTGTCAGGTGGGAGATTGTATGAAAGATTTGACACTGGTCAAGAATTTTTTTCATTGAATTTGGATTTTTCGTATGATAACACACTCGTAGTTAGGCTGCATAGCTTTCGCTACGTCATTATATTTAATTATTTGATTTTTTTATATTTTGTGTAAAATTGTATACCTATTATTAAATACTAAATGTTGGCATACTAGATTTTATTTTTGAAAATGAGCTTAAAATTTTATATATACAAAATTATTTTTTAAGAAAACCGCTCCAACGTTTTTTTCATAAATTTTTATTTCTCAAGAAATCAGATGGCATACTTGGTTTTAAGCTCTTACTCTCAAAGCCATTCAAATAATAAATTTATAGTAATTTATAGTAATAATTTATTTATTTTTTTTAATGCTATCATTATATTTTTGAACCTATAGCTGTACTTGTACATGTACATCATCAATTTCTAGCTACATTAACGTTGTTAGCTACTTATTTCTTATGGTATTGGTTTTACTTTAAGAAAGCTTAACAAATTAATTAGAAATGCACATTATCAATTATTTTGTTTGTTTTGATAGGTCGCGCGTTATTACGGTTTATTAAAAATGTTCCACTAAGGGTTATTAATATTTTAAAAATATATCTCTAAATCCATTTAATATATAGAACACTTCTATATTATTTTCGATAAATACATTTTTATGAGAAAAAATATATCGTCGCTGTAGTTTTAATACCTTGTAGCCCGGTTTTTGATTTTGCTGCAGTTTTATGGCAAAAAATTAAAATGTCTTTTAAGCCGCATTTAAATATTTTCATATGTAGCCACAGTCGAAATTCTTAAATCTCTTATCCCAAAACTTTTAAAACTTCAGCTAAAACTATGAAGTGTTTTTTTCGCAAGTGTTACCGTTGTTTTTAACATTTTTTTCTGTTCTAATTTTTTTTTAAAACTGCTCCTCCCACTTAAACAGGGAGGGACCCTCCGTCCAATACGCTTTAGTTTTTTGTCACACATTATGCGAATCATTCTGTATATTTTCACGAAACTATGTATAACTATATATATATATGTATATTGACTACATATATAAAAATTTATTGACGCATATCAAAGATATATTTTAAAGTTTAATCGATAATTGAGACTTAAGACTAATAAGACAATTTGCCGACAATACTCAAAGGGGGTGTTCATTATAATTTATTGATGAACGTTTTTTAATTATGTTTGTATCTACATGAATAATTAAAAAGATGACTCGATTATCCGACAGTAAGCTCATTTAAATGTTAGAAAACTATTTTAACTGGCATTTTCACTCAAAATAACATGAGAATCTAATCCAATAGTGTTAATTCAATAATAATGTATGTATATCTTCCTATCTTCTTGTTCTTTTTTTTATAAATTAACTGTTGCAATATAAACACGGATCTTTTGAAACACGTGCTTTTATTAGGATGAAACAAAGCGAATTCTTCGGATACCGTTAAAATGGTTGAACCCCAGATAATTTGCGGATCATATGGTCTCGTACCGACGACGCGACGACAAATTGATGGTAGTATCTAGGACTAGCATGGTTGCTACGGGTAACGGGGAATCAGGGTTCGATTCCAGAGAGTAGACAAATTTTCATAAGTTTTTAATAAGAGTTCCAGCTGCCAGTTATAGAGGCTAGGTTTTTTACATATTCTGATGGTATTTGACCAGTCTGTGGTAATATGTTTATTTTTAGTGAGGTCTGTGTTTACAGGGTTAACTGCGAAGGCTTGTCAAACACTCTTTTAAGTCAGTAGTTAAATTTTGTTTGTACATTCTCCAATTACTCGAGCATATAACTCTGTTGCTATGGTTAGTACTTAAGCGCAAATCATGCATTCGTGCAGCAGAATGATCAGTAATTATGAAAATCCCTATACTATTTTTTTCTTACAAAAATAAATAAGACATTTTGGGTCACTATGGCGTATGTGGAACATTTTTTTTTATTCTGAAATTATTATTTTGTAATTATACTATTTTATTATTTAATATCGGCAAATACCACAAGTGGAACCATAGGTGAAGCAGTTGAGTGGGAGAGTTTTGGCCCCCCTCGAGATCATGACAATCGCCGGTAAAATGAAGAAGATTATTTTATTATTTTTATAAAAATTAAATGTAAATAAAGTATCAACAACTTTTTAAAATATTATCGAAGTTGAAGAAAGTTAGAAAATGAAATTAATTATGTTTTATATAGAGTGGTCGAATATAATAAAACAAACTCTCCTAAAATAATTTAATTCACAGAGGGCCCTACCAATAATCAAATTTAGTAACGACTTAAATATTTAAGGAAAATATACCATAATCGTATGGACTGTAACAAATGAACCGTACATGTTATGTTTTATATTTAAGAGTCCATGTGGTATTAAAAAAATGAGAATACTCAACGTATGATTTTTACATACTTTATTAATAGTGAACTTGTTCTTAATTTAAAAGGAAACCGCACCAACTGAAGCCATCAAACCAACTGCCCAGTTGCACAGATATTTTGAGTGGAACTTATTAAAGCAAGTGGAACTGATTAACGAATTTGGAACTTGTCTATTGTGTGGAACGATTGTTGGTTTCGTTTGGTGTGGTTTAAGGGTGGTGTTACATTACTACTACATCCACACAATGTAATATCCATTATTTAGGGTCCACCTTAATATTAAAGACATACCATGGTTGGTTTATTATTTTGAGCCCATACAATTATGGCCCATTTTACTTAAATATTTAAGTCGTTACTAAATTTGATTATTGGTAGGGCCCAGTATATTCATGGAGTGATTTTTATAAGAGTTAAACATCGTCCAAAATTACAGAGTCAAATGTATGTACATACATATGTATTTGTGAAGAATACAAAATGCGATGGTACGGAAGACAAAAAAAGTAGCTCATAGAATTAGTATTGTCTGTCTGTTCAGCAACAGTTGATTTTTTAAAACTTTAGTCATAACGTTTAACATACAAAGAATTTCAACATTTTATAACTATAATTTAAAACACTCCGCTCCAGTTGAATAGAAACAAACTTTTTTTTTACTATCAGAGCGTGTGGCGCTTTGGTAAATTCATACATTCACCTTTTGGTTTCAGTTCCTAAAAGAGAAATCTATTGCGAATAAAACTGCAAGGACCGAATAATTCAGGATAATACCAAAAGGTAATTTTTTACCACTTTTCTAATTACTCCATAAAATACACTGTTTTTTTGCGCCACTTGAATAGAAACAGTGTGCGTTTTGTCTCTATAGATTACGGTAAGAAAAAAAAAATTGTTATAATAATAGTAGTGTAGATTAAAAATAATAATTGTTTGATCAAATAAAAGAAGGGCCGTGGAAAACCATGAAACCCTGCAGAAAAAGCCAAAATAGAAGTACACGCGAAAAACAAGTTTCACCTAGGCACAATTAACAAAAAAAATAAGTAGAAGTGTGAAAATTGTTTGGTCGAACCATAGAAATAAAGAAAACTATGGAAAAATATGTAAGGTAGGCAATCAAGAGCCACAACAGAAGCAGATCGAAGAAAGGTAATTAGACTGGCTTCAAATTCAAGCGGCTCTGCTGCTAAAATCAAGGCTAAGAGTGGTATTACAGCGAGTCTTAACACTTTTAGACGTGTTATTCGTAGGTCACAACATTTAAAGCGCCTAAAATTCAAGAAAAAACCACCGTTTAATCCAATACGAAGACAGAATATAATAGATTTTTGCAGGAAGAATATGAAGTGGAAGGAAGAGTCGACAAAAGTGGTATTTTCTGACGAAAAAAATTCATTTATGATGTCCCGGACAGATATAATTACTATTTTTATGTTATAAGGGAGGAACCCAGGTGTCTGGAGCGCCACCATAGCCGAGAAGGCGGTGTAATAGCGTGGGGTGCGATTTTCTGGTTTTGAACAATTGTTCTGGACTTTCCCATATTGAAAATGACGGCAAATTCCTACAAGGAAATACTGCAAGAAGCTTTCCCTAAGATTACCGATGTTCTTGGACCAATACCATGGACATTTCAACAAGAAAACGTGCCAATCCTCAACGCAAGGATCACTAACAGTTGGATATCCGAGAAAAATGTTACCTTACTTCAATGGCTACCGTATGCTCCGGACCTAAATATTATTGAAAACGTTTGAGGATGCATGGTTCGTAAAGTTCACGATTCTGACCGACAATATGAGGACAAAGAATCACTTATTGCTGCAATCAAAGAAGCATGAAGTGCAATTTCTTTAAATTATATAAAATAATAATGATTCAGTCTAAAAATAGGGTTTTCAAGTTAATTCAAATAAAGATGGTAGCAAACATATTAAAATATGATTGCGAATAGAAAACTACCCAATTTTACTGCACTTTTTCAATTTGTTTCCTTATTTATTGTTGTTTTAAATGAAGTAATTAGAAAAGTGGGCAAAAATAAGCTAATGGTATTTTCCTGAATTATTCGCAATAGATCCCTCTTATAGGAACTAAAACCAAAAGGTGAATTTATAAATTTACCAAAGCGCTACACGCTCAGACAGTACACAAAAAGTTTGTTTCTTTTCAAGGTAGGAACATTTCGTTTTTATATTGAAAACAATTTTTTTTTTTTGGGGGAGAAGACCCCTACCTCCCATACGATTTTTTCTTGTCTCGACTAAACCTTCATGCTCAAGCTTTTTGTCATTCCTTAGGTGAGTCCCCTGTACATATACATTAGGGTGGCGCCTACTTTGGCATAGTTAGAATTTCTTTCGGGTAATCAAGGTAGACAAATAAAAATCTGTGCAAAATTTTGTTGAAATCGGTTAACGTTAACACGTGCCACCGAGCAGTTAAAAGTTCCCATACAAAATGCATGTAGATTTTTAGACTTAAACGAAAAAAATAGGCAAAAATTGATGAATATTAATAAAACTTACCATTTAAATTAAGTATTATATGGACTAAAAACAAAAAAATATTTCCAGAATTTTAAACATTTTTCTAACTAGCTAAAAATCGAAATGATAATGAGTAATTTTTGTATTTTTTTTTTTTGCTAAGTTTGCTTTTTACCCTACCAAATTGGGAAATTAATGATCCGAACGGTATATTTTAGGATCTTTTAAATTTTAATTTTTTATTTTTTAAATTTTAATATACATATACATTACAAAAATAACAGCTTTAACGATTATATTGCGTACATTTATTTATAGCGATTTTTTTTAAATTAATGTTTGCGGTAATGAAATGAACCACTTTGAATTCCGTTAATTTCTCCTCACCAATCTTAATCTTCTCAATGCAAACACGTATCTATTATAACTCGCAGCAATTTTATCAGAAAAGCAACATTTCTTCCTGCGTCTACGAAAAATCTCAAACTCACTCTTCGTTAATATTATCCCTTTCACCCAAATGCGAAAATATTTCATAAATTTCTAAAATAATTCGTTATTTTTTTCTTTACTTTACCGAATTCAAGGAGAAATGTGTTAATTCATTTAACCTCCTCGCACTCACTCGAATCTACATAAACCAATCACCCCAGTACAATTTACGTGGCCAAATTGAAAAGGCACAATCGCTTAAACTAACAAAATCTTACCAAACATTTTCGAAAATCCGTGCGAGGTAATATTTTCATTATCAAGTAGTAGTCAGTAACAGCAGCAGCTCCCCTAGTTCTCTGAGGCTTTTTTTTTGGCTCGTTGCCATTTCATGGCAATTTGAACGTCTGGATTTTCTATTAAGTTTTATTTTTGTTTTTGTTTTTATTATTATTATTATTTGCTAATTAATTAATTTCGTTTGGAGTCTTCATTAATGAGAGATTTGTATTGCTTTTGGTATACCTTTTTTGCCCAGCTTTTACTGACATTTTGTGTTCATGAGCTCATTAAACTTTAACGAAAGCGTCATGTCATGGACGCGTATATAGTAAAATTTATATATGTACTGTACGTACCTACATGTGTATGTATTATGATTATGAACTATGTATGTATCAAATTCACTATTAAATACATTTGCACTAAAACAAAATATATTAGCTGTGTTTTTTGAGAGAGTGACCAGCAACTCAGTAGAAGTTTTACACGGAAAACACAAACAAAATTCTCTATAATAATTTGTTTTGTTATTGTTTTGCGTATAAACATTTTGCTGAGTTGCTAGTCACTCTTACAAAAAACACGGCTATTGATAGTTTTAAGTTAATTTAAGGAAAAACTCAAAATATTATATCATTATATTGTTTTATTATTTGGTTATTGTTTTTTGTTTAATGTCAAAGTTAGTAGCTGACAAACGTAGTATATTAATTAAATGACTTCTGTAAGAGAAGAACATTATTTTTATTTAATAAAACTTCATTTTTCATTACGCAAGGGGTTGATGATTGAAAGTTGAATATAAGTTTCTATGAGGGGAAGCTTAAATCCATGAGTCTCCAACTCAAAAGGAATGAAAATAAATTCCACATCATTATAGCTCAGAGCTTATATAGGAATCAACTTTGTTGGCCAACTTAAAAAAAAAAAAACACTATACTTACCTAAAAGAATTTGATAAAACCAAAAAAAAAAAAATTCTCTTTGAAAGATGCGCGAAAACCACGATAAATGGGATAAGAAAGAAGATTTTGATATGTAAAATGCAATAGTATTTAAACTCTGTGAGGCACTGTAAATATAATTATAATGGCAAACGATCAAGTTCTTTTTGTGAAAATCTATGTAGATCTTTGCCTGAAATCAAGATTTGAAGAATTGATCTAAATCAAACTTTAAACCAGACCACCAAAAAATTCGAAGATAAAAAAAATCGAATTTTTTTTGTTGAATCGAAATCGGCAATAAGTTTGAATGAAATTTATGAAGCCGTTTAGGAAGCTTCTTTTTCTCAAAACTTAGTTTGCACAGTACAAAAAATAGCGCAAATAAATTTTTATTTTTTTAATTTTTGCTTGGGCTCTAACAAAATTGATTAAGCTGGATTAGTGGATTCCTAAGCTTCAATATGCTTATTTGTGTTTTCTGTGCAACCATTTCGCCTAATATTGTTTTTACGTGCAATATGTAGGTACTATATGGTAATTTATAGATTCGTAAACAAATCGAGCTCGATATAAATATTATTTTTTCCAAACATAACGATGCTAGAGAAAGCGCAAAAAGTGGGTCTCACAATTCGGTCTGTCTGCCTTAACGGCTAAATAGATTTTCTTAAAACTTGATATATATTGTTTTTTTTTCGGTAATATGCCCACACTTTTTTTTTAATTTTTCTACGACCAAAAATAACGGTACCTGCCATAGAATTTTGTTTAGACAAAAATGTGAATCATATTTTTCTCAAAAAACGGATACAACAATTTTCTTCTACTTAGTGGTAATTTTTTTAATTATAATCTTTGGTACCATTATTTTGATTTTTGATTTTCTCGAAAACTGTTATTTTCTAGAATATTTGAAAAAAATCATGTTTATAAATTCAAAAATAATGGTACCTTCCATACAAATGTTCAAAAACCGTAAAAATCTTATGTTTCTCAAGAACGGCCCAAGAATTTTGATAAAATAATGTGTGTGATATTTAATCAAACTTCCCACAGAACCACTTTGTATTTGTTCAACTTTCTCATTATTGGGTAAACTGATTAATATAATTAACTGTATGCAGATGCTACTAAAAACTATAAATAATATTGCATATCAAAATGTTCAAAAAATGTTTTTTTTTGTTTAAAAATATCAAAAGTTGATTTTAAAAAAACCTGGTTATAGTCCAGTGCAATTATAAAATTTTATATGGGGGACCCAGCAGTTTTTGTATTTATCCGATAGAGTGTTGATCGAATAGGATAAATCTCGGTTTTCGCATTCGTAAACATTCACCGTTTTGCCGCCACCTTGGATTTTACTTTTTACTAAATATCTCGGTTCGTATTAGTCCTACAAAAAAAATTGTATGACATAAAATGCGTAGAATGAAATTTCCTATTTTATATATTAAACATTTTTTCGTTATTGATAAATGATAATATTCAAAAAGTTACAGGCCAAAAAAAACAAATTTTTTTTATTTTCCTAAACTTAGGCCATTTTCAATCAAAAATTTGAAAAACTTTTTACGACAATTTTGTTGGGCTTAAAATTTCTAACAATTTTGTTGTACAACTTTTTTCTGTATTACAATAAATAAAAAAGTTATAAATATTTTTCTATAAAAAAATGTATTATACCAGAACTCATTTTTTAAAAATCTGAGATCGTGGCTGAAAATATTAATTTGGGCTCGCTATAGTTAGATTTTCTCTTTGCTAAAACCGTTGCTAAGATTTAAATTTTAGTTTGTCGCTTTTATTATGCCTAACGGCTTTTCTAATTGGACCCAGCAATTAATTTTTCCGAGTACCGAATATTGGAAATTTATTTAAGGCTCCACACGCAAATTAATTTGTTAGAAAGTTTTTCAAATTTTTAATTGAAAATGGCCTAAATTTATGAAAATACTAAATATTGTTTTTTGTTGCCCTGTAACTTTTTAGATATTATCAATAACGAACAAATGTTTAACACATAAAATAGGAAATTTTATTCTATACATTTCATGTCTTACAATCTTTTTGTAGGACTAATACGAACCGAGATATTTAGTAAAAAGTAAAATCCAAGATGGCGGCAAAACAGCAAATATCATGAATGCAAAAACCGAGATTTATCATATTCGATCAACTCTCTATCGAATAAAAAAAATTAGGAGTGGTACAAACTGCTGGGTCAGATTATAAATGCGATAGACTATTAGTGAAATGTTTTGAAATTAAATTTGTATGTGTATATAAATAATTATTTAAAATTCGCGTTCCAAATTTAATATACAAAAAAATAATTTGTTAAAAAACCGCTCCAACAATTTTTAATTTTTTTTAATAAATTCTTAGTAGTCCAAGAAATCAATTGGCATCTTTTAAGCCGGCCATACACGACCATGCGGAACGGCTCGGAGCCAATTGGCTCCGAACATTTTGTACTGGTTAAATGTCAAGAAGGTTCGGCGCCGAACCATTTGGATATTCAGCCAGTCGGAAAATCACGAACCAAATTGTTTTCGACTCCGAGCCGTTCGGCTCGGTCGTGTACGGCCAGCTTTGTACTAAAGATAAAGAATTTAAGCAATTAAAAAAAAATAGATTCACATTCTAATGAAATTATATTTCTCAAGTGTACGTATTGATTGACGTTTATGCTTTTCTTTTTATTAACTTGTGAATTTTTACAGTTTGAGTTTTTTATTTAAATTTTTTCGTTGTGGGAATTATTTGTTTTTCTATTTGGACACGCGTTTAGACTAAAAGTGTACATTCTTTGAAAAAATAAATGTATCTTTAAACGACTACTGTTATGGACAAAACAACTGAAAGTTTTGTCTGCCACAACAAGTTAATTAACTCATAAATGGAGCTATAAATCTTATAAATAATTTATTAAAACAAATGTTTGTTGTTCCACGAACAACTGAAAATTAAAACTCCAAACCAAGGATAAATATTGAATATCCACCAAAACTGCCAAATCCAGCGAAGTAGGTTTAAATGCAAAAATTAACACGATAAAAACTTCTTCTCAGCAGTATAAATTCAATTTTATTTTCTGTAATGAACAAGTTATCAGAAATGTCTTAAGTCTTTCTATTTTTGTACTCACAAATTGGTATCGGAATGTAACATTAAATTTTCAAGAATGCTCTGAACAACTTTTTAAAAACGCTTAAAAATCTAAAGTTAAAAATAATTAATTTAACAAATAATTGAGAAATAAATTACACAAATTTACCTATAGCAAATCTAACTAGATCAACCGGCGCTTAAATTCTTTTTAACTTTAAACAAACTATGAAGGTCAAAAGTACGTGGGTGACAATTTAACTTCTTACAATAATAATATTCTGTTTCTTTCGCACGAATTAGAAAGAGAAGAAACTATCTTTAAAGTTTAGTACCTAACTAAGTTTAATAACTTACTAAGTTTGTGAGTTGCCAATGTTACATACCTTACATACATACTAATACTTTACATACCTACTAATAAATTCATAAATACGTATTATTTTTTAATGATAAAAAGTTCAAATAATGTAAATAATTATTTAATTCATTCAAACTTAAAATGACTCGATGACATTCCGGGGGCCGTCTGAGAATCTATGACGAAGACTTCACGTCCAAAACAGCGAGTCTTCCGATTGATCTCTTTACCTTGATTGACCCATTAGATAGTCTAACGTCTGCCATTCGTACCACTCCATCTGGTCCTGGATATACCTTAACAACGCGTCCTAGATGCCAGGCTGAACGTATTTCATTGGGCTCGATTACTATGACAATGTCGTCTACCTGTACTTGCTTTGTAACCTTGAACCATTTTGACCGTCTTGTTATAACAGGTAGATATTCGGAGTACCAACGTTTGGTTAGCTCGGCCATTAAGTGTTGGGACCGGCGACTATAAAGTTTACTACAAGAATCGCTCTCCGAAAAAATTCCAGGTGCCGTAATGTCTCTATCATCTTCGCCAAAGAGCATTGAATTTGGAGTCAGAGGCTTAGGGTCTTCAGGATCCACCGGTATATGGGTTAAAGGGCGTCGATTTATTTGACCCTGAGCTTCCAGGAGTGCATTTCGTAAGACATCTTCTCGAGGAACTAGGCCTTTAAGAACGAAATCAACGCTCTTTTTAATTGATTGTATGAGCCGCTCCCAAGCTCCTCCCATCCATGGTGAATAGGCTGGAATGAAGCGCCACAAAATGCCTTCATACTTTGACGAGTAATCGCTGAGAGCAATCTCCATATCCTTTGCGTCTTTATCCAACAAGTTTTTTGTGCCAACAAAATTCAGACCATTGTCACTGTAGAGAAACCTTGTTACGACACGGTTGATAACGAAGCGCCTTACCGCCATAGTGCATTGATCTAAACTAAGATCGTTGAGTAATTCAATCTGAACTGCTCTGAAGGTAAGGCATGTGAAAATCATACCATAACGTTTTACTGTTCCTCGGCCAAATTTAACCAGCAAAGGCCCGAAACAGTCCACTCCAACATGAGTAAAGGGTCTAGAGTCGAAAGCCAAGCGCGCCTCAGGAAGCTGACCCATAAGCGGCATAACCGGTCTAGCCCTAAGGCGTTTGCACATGTTACATTTGGATCTCACTCTATCAACAGCTCCTCGTATACTGATAATCCATGCGCGTTGCCGAATGTCCGATATAACAGTAGCAGTTCCCATGTGATAATTATTATCATGATGATGCTGTATAAGAACATCAACCATTGGATGATTGTTGGGTAGGATTGCAGGATTACGTGACGCATATGAGGTGTTAGCTTTCTGGGCCCTCGAACTCATTCTTAACGTCCCATCACCATCTATAAACGGAGACAAACTCAGGATTGAACTGGAAGAACAAACTTTCCCAATCGTTCTTAGCGAGTTAATTTCGTTTCTAAAAACGTCTTCTTGAATTTTACGAAACATCCAATCTTCAGCTTGAAAGTACTCGACAGGAGTGATACATACTACTTTCTCCGTGGGTTTTACACGAAGAAGGTTTTTAAAGCGCAGCAGAAATGCGATAACTCTGACAGACGAAGACCACCTCGCCCGAAATCTTGCTGATAACATCTCGTATGCACCATAGTAAGTTTTTTCCTTTTTTACATGAACCAAAATTACATTATCCAAACTATCGCTCTTCTTCAGATCAGATACAGCTATACTTGGAGTTATAGGCCATTCAACCATAGGAAGTCGGAGGAATTCTGGGCCTCTGAACCATCTCGTATCTTGATTTCCCATAGATGCTTCGAACCACTTGGTGCCATCATCAGCAACATTATCGTAGGATCCGATATGAAACCACTGACGAGGGGAGGTAGTGTCTAAAATCTCACCCACGCGAGTTGCTACAAAGGCAGGGAATTTATATTTGGTTGAGTTGATCCAAGAGAGAACAGTCTTTGAGTCAGACAAAAACAGCAATTCGTCAATCCGTATAGTATGTGACTCCCTGATTGTAACTGCTAATCGAACTCCGAGTACTGCAGCTTGCAACTCTAAACGAGGTATCGATAGTTGTTTAACAGGAGCAACCTTTGCCTTTGCCATAACCTGTGCTACCTCGACTTTATCGTTCAACTTGAAGCGTAAATAAGCCACTGCTGCAAATGCCTTTTCCGAAGCGTCAACAAAAACCAAAAGACTTGCTTTGGAGTCGTCGGGATTCCAAGACACATAACGACGAGGGATTCTAATGTTTTCGATGTTCTTCAGCTCCTTCAGGAAGTCCAACCACGAGGTACGCAAATCGGATGATACTGGGTCATCCCAATCAAAACCCTCTCTCCATACTTCTTGAAGTATGATGCGTCCACGTATGATGAACAACGAAATAATTCCGAGAGGATCGAAAATCTTCATTATTATTTTTAGCATTTTCCGTTTTGTTATAATCGCATCGAAAGTTAACATATCCCTCATGACCTCATCATCCGAAAGTTTATACGAGAAATGATCAGAGGACGGATGCCAATACATCCCTAAAATTTTGGAGACCAAACTATCACTCTCGTTAGGATCGATGCTTACTAGCTTAGTGTTGATGTAACCCTCAGGCATCTGATGCAAAAGCTCACGGCTGTTTGATTGAACACCAACAAGATCAAAATTCATAGAGCGACAAATGCGAATTGCATCTTTTGTAACAGAAGCAGCTTTTTCCACCGTGTCATGGCTATTAAAATAGTCGTCCACGTAAGTACGTTTGGTCAACCCATCGACCGCTTCGGGGCATTCATGTTTAAACAGGTTGGCATGATGATTTTTTACAAACTGCGCACAAGTAGGCGAACATCTGGGTCCAAACATCATAACTTCCATGATGTACACTGTGGGTTCACGGGAGCTATCACCTTCTCTCCATAGAACGCGTTGGCATTGCTGGTCTTCATCCTTGATACGAATTCTATGGAACATCTCCCTCACATCTGCATTGATAGCTATTTGTCGCTCTCGAAATTTAAAAAGACCAGCATGTAAGGGTACAAGATTATCCGGACCTTTCATCAAGTGAGTATTTAAAGAAATGCCATTCACCTTTGCCGCCACGTCTGCAACACATCTGGGTTTTAGAGGAACCTTGTTAGGGTTCACAATAATAAATGTTGGAGCATACCATACCCTTGGCCACCTTTTATCCAGCTCCTCCTGCGTAGCAATCCTGGCATAGCCCTTAGCTATTAATTCGCGAAAGTGATTATTTTGCCAATCCATAAGATGAGGTTTCTTTCGTAAAGACTTCTCCAAACCGACAAGGCGTTTAAAAGCCATCGGATAGCTGTCAGGAAGTTTCACATCATTGGTGTCCCACAATAGGCCAATCTCATACTGTGTGCCAACTAGTTTTAAAGAGCGTTCCATGATGTCGATTGATCGACTGACTTCACGACTAAGTAACTCACCCTTTGGAGGCATAACACCAAAATCTTCAGTTGTGAAATGACGCTTCACTAGCTCGTGCAGGTCATCTTCCTTCCTTATGGCATCGTGAAACATGAACTGCATACAAGGTTTCAATGCCTGATGCATGCAGGATACGTGCATCGATGGGGCTGATCTTCCATACACAATCCAGCCTAAAAGGGTTTTTATGGCATAAGGTTCTTCATCGTTGCCATGGCGCTGACCGTGACCTAACAAGAATTTTGCTTGGTCCAAACCGAGCAATATTTTTGGTCGAGCATCCACCAGGTTAGAAAGTGGGAGACCCCGAAGATGGGGGTACAAGCTTTTCAACTTCGCAACATCGACTGATTGACTAGCTAACCCCAAGTTGTTTACAGTGTAGACATTCTTTAAAACGTACAGCTTACGACTATTTACACCAGACACAGTTAAAGAAGTCCGCATGGAATTTTCGTGACGAGACACTCCCTTTGTCCACTGCAGTGTAAGCTGTTCAGCCTCTCCGTCTAGCCCAAGTTCATTAAAAAGACCCTCCTCAAGTAGTGACAAAGAAGAACCATCGTCCAGAAAGGCAAAAGTGTCCACGAAAATGTCATCATTTCCATAAATCCGAATCGGAACTATCTTAAACAAGATTTGAACATTAGTTCCAACATGAGAGGAATGAATATGTGGTTGTGGTATGAATGGAACAGCTGCTGTATTTAACTCTGAGGTGCTGCTGCTAGATGTCGCATGCAATAAGGGATGGTGACGACGGTTGCAGCCGTTTGTCCCACACGATCTTTTTTTAGAACATGCTTTCCACTGGTGTTTTGCTGGATCCAGGCACGTGAAACAAATTGAGTTATCCTTAGCAAACGTCAGCCTCTGTTCCGGGCTCATAGCTAAAAACTCTTCACACTGGTTCAAAGCATGTTGTTTCTTGTTGCACTTACTACATGCGCCGATTGAAGCTGATGATGAAACTGGCTGGTGCATAAGCACTCGAGAAGATTTATTGGCGTTACTCGAGCTTGACTTCTTGCTGTCAGATGCTCCGGCTGGTCTCATCAGATCAGGAGGCAAATCAATTACCTTTTCCGATAGAAACTCTGCAAATTGTTGAAAGTTGGGACGTTCAAAACTCGATTTTCTTTTCTGCCACTCTTGATATAGTCCCACACCTAACCTAGATGCAAGATTTGTCAGAACATACCCATTCGTCAGATCATCTTCCCTATTCATTGATTTGACATCGGCTACAAATCCATTTAGCTTCACTGCCCAGGTGCGAATTTTCGGATCGCACTTCGAAGTAAGTTTCGGCAGAGTCAATAAATCTGAAGTCAAATCGTGCACAAGAACGTCATAACGACCAAACATGGTACGAAGCAAATCCATTATAGCATCCGCGTCCGAAGAATACTTTAGACGATCACTTACAAGCTGGTACGCCTCTCCCTTCAAAGCTTTACGCAAGCGCGAGACATTTTCCTTATCGCTGTATCGCCCTTCAATCGTGGTAGATTTGTAGACTTCTTCGAAATAAGGCCACTCTCTCTTATTCTCACCTGAAAATATCGGCAACTCTTGTACGTTGCTACGATTGAGAATTGTAAGAAGATTAGCCATGTCTGCATCTCTTATGGAAATATCACGATTGACGTCTTGATTTTGGGCTGATTTATGTAAGGGTGTAGAGTGACCAGGTGGTAATGAACTATTCAACAACGCTTTGTGGTTAGCTTGGATCTTTTTTATGATTTCCATCTTCTCGGCTGATGGTGTAGCACTCGAACTTTTAGTGGTACGGCTGGGAGTGGGAACTGGCCGCTCCTTTACAATGGATGCTTTCGACAGCTTCAACTTCATCTCCGCAAGTTCAGCTCGTAACTCCGACAACTCCTTGTCACGTTGAGCAACTGCGGCTTGTGCTACTGCAGCAGCTTCTATAATAAGGTCCACGTGATCTTCTACTGCAATTCCTAAGGGGGCCGCTGGCATAGAACTCCTGCCGTCCGCATGCCTGAACTCTGCATCTTCCTCCTCTGACATTACACAATCCGGTTCCTCACAGTACCAAGGTGTCGCTGTATCATAATGATCAGGGTTAAAATCATGACAATTATAATGCCACCAACGTTTGCACTTCTCACAAGAAACCATGGAATCATCATCTGCTCTCTGACAACTCGAAGAGCTACAGCTATGATCCTCTTTATCCATTTTGAATTTTTAACGGAAATTTAAAATGGTGAACCTTTCAAAGAAATTGGCTTTAAAGTCCAAAGAACAAACAATTTAAAATAAAATAATGTTGTTCCACGAACAACTGAAAATTAAAACTCCAAACCAAGGATAAATATTGAATATCCACCAAAACTGCCAAATCCAGCGAAGTAGGTTTAAATGCAAAAATTAACACGATAAAAACTTCTTCTCAGCAGTATAAATTCAATTTTATTTTCTGTAATGAACAAGTTATCAGAAATGTCTTAAGTCTTTCTATTTTTGTACTCACAAATTGGTATCGGAATGTAACATTAAATTTTCAAGAATGCTCTGAACAACTTTTTAAAAACGCTTAAAAATCTAAAGTTAAAAATAATTAATTTAACAAATAATTGAGAAATAAATTACACAAATTTACCTATAGCAAATCTAACTAGATCAACCGGCGCTTAAATTCTTTTTAACTTTAAACAAACTATGAAGGTCAAAAGTACGTGGGTGACAATTTAACTTCTTACAATAATAATATTCTGTTTCTTTCGCACGAATTAGAAAGAGAAGAAACTATCTTTAAAGTTTAGTACCTAACTAAGTTTAATAACTTACTAAGTTTGTGAGTTGCCAATGTTACATACCTTACATACATACTAATACTTTACATACCTACTAATAAATTCATAAATACGTATTATTTTTTAATGATAAAAAGTTCAAATAATGTAAATAATTATTTAATTCATTCAAACTTAAAATGACTCGATGACAATGTTGAATATGACAAATAAAAAATAAAAATGCATAATACTGATGTATTATATATGTAATGACCTATTCAGGTGCAGATATGAAGGTTGCGGACCACATCTCATTGAAACTATTTATGTTCTCATGCACTCATTAAAAAAAATGCGTACAAATTGCATGATTATTCTGGACAAAATTAGTATCAATTTAAATATCTACATAAATATTTAAGTAGTAGCCCGTAGCGTAATGGTTAGTGCGTTCGACTGTCACGCTGGAGGTCTGGGATCGCTTCCCAGCCTCGTCCACCTAGAAAACAAAAAAGTTTTTTTTTCAGGGCTACTGCCTCTTGCGAGGAATTGACAAATCCTCCAAGAGTATCACTTGTCACGAATAAGTGCTTCTCGTCTAGCCGTTCGGATTCGGCATAAAATTGTAGGTCCCTTCCATTCCTGTCGAAAGGCGCACATAGGAATGGTTGCGAGTTGTTAGTCACTAGGCCCTGGTTCTTCATGAGCCGTTGTGCCACCCGATTTATTTATTTTTTATTTTTTACATAAATATTTAACGAAAAAAATAATGTTTACCTATTGCGTACAAACAATTTGTACAGGTAGTTGAATTTGTTTGTGAGTCGGCAAACAGATGGATTACCTAATGGATGTTTAACATAAATCCTTTAGCAGTTAATTTTCACCTAGTGACACGTAAGTTTGAACAAGAAATTAATTAACAACAGACATGAACATATTCATTCGAAAAAAGCACTTAATATGTTTAGATTGTATAAGATATAAGTTATTACCTTTCTAAATTGGCAATTTTGTGAATATTCTGGTTTCTATAAAAAAAAAAATAATTTTTTACACACAAATTATACATAATAAGGGTATTTATGCAACGTCGTAAGTTTACAAATTTTGAAAAATGATAAGTTTACACAAAAGATTGCATGAACGATCTTTTTATTAATTTGGTTAAATGGTGTTTCGAATTTTTTTTTCGATTTCGAAGTTATTTTTCAATGAAGAACCTCTCCCGAACCGAAATCGGAGCCGCATGTATCGCAACGATAAAACAATTGTTTTACCTTACCTTACCTTTATAGTTTACGAAAAGTAGCTTGATTAAATGAAGACGTCCTAATTATTTTTTCTTGCATAAACAACGTTTTAAGTCACTTTTATGGCCAACTAATCGCGATTCGATAGTTACAGAACACGGTCAGAGTTTTTTTTAAGTTCTCTGAGTGAGATATCATATTATGTAAATCATATTTATGAACGCGCCTGATTCTAAAAGTCACAATGACGTTTGGATAAGTTTAACAAAATAAATTTGGTTAATTTTCCCCATCAAAATTCTTGGATAATTTTAACCAAATTGTGTAAGCCATTTCCCATTCAAAATTTGACAGTTCATTTACCAAATGATAAATTTAACCAAATCGTTAACTTATCTAGTGTTTTACGACTTACTGTTTTACTTACCCTTAATATGTTTTTGAAAATCTAAGGTAAAGTCAAAAAATCAATTCGTTGGGTGGCATGTGCTGCATATGTATGAATGTAAGTGTGTGGGAGGCAGAATTTATCTATATCAATAAATTTTGAAAGCATGCGAGAAAAGTTGACTTAGAATTGTATAGACAAATTTTATTGTTTACATGTTTCATTAAGAAGTCATCAAAAATTTACGGAAATGCGATAAAAATATTTTTTTTTTCTAGTATTTTATATTTATGTATGTATAAATAGATGTGAATGGTGGATAAACAAAACATTATTTATCCCACACAGCTTGTAGAATTTTATTTTTGCTAACTCGTACTTGTTGATTTGACTATGAATATACAGAAAAAGGTGTTTATGTACATACACTCCGCTTCACCTGAATAGAAACAAACTTTTTGTTTACTGTCTGAGCGTGTAGCGCTTTGGTTAATTCATAAATTCACCTTTTGGTTTTAGTTCCTATAAGAGGGGTCTATTTCGAATAAAACTGCCAGAGACAGAATAATTCAGGAAAATACCATTAGGTTGTTTTTTTACCACTTTTCTTATTACTTCATTTAAAACACTGTTTTTTTTTTTTGCGCCACTTGAATAGAAACATTCTCTTAAATAAGGAAACAAATTGAAAAAGTGCAGTAAAACTGGGTAGTTTTTTATTCGTAATCATATTTTAATATGTTTGCTACCATCTTTATTTGAAATAACTTGAAAAACCCATTTGGAGACTGAATCATGCAGTTATTTTATATATCTTAAAGAAATTGCACTTCATGCTTCTTTGATTGCAGCAATAAGTGATTCTTTGTCCTGATACTGTCGGTCAGAATCGTAAACTTTACGAAGCATCCATCCACATACGTTTTTAATAATATTAAGTTCCGGAGAATGCGGTGCCCATTGAAGTAAGGTAACATTTTTCTCGGATATCCAACTGTTAATGATCCTTGTGTTGAGGATTTGCACGCTTTCTTGTTGAAATGTCCATGGTATTGGTCCAAAGACATCGGTAATCTTAGGGAAAGCTTCTTGCAGTATTTCCTTGTAGGAGTTTGCCGTCATTTTCAATGTGGGAAAGTCCAGAACAATTGTTGAAAACCAAACAAATTGCACCCCACGCCATTACACCGCCTCCGCGGCTATGGTGGCGCTTCAGAAACCTGGGTTCCTCCCTTATAACATGAAAATAGTAATTATATCCGTCCGGGCCATTATAATTGAATTTTTTTCGTCAGAAAATACCACTTTCGTCGACTCTTCTTTCCACGTCATATTCTTCCTGCAAAAATCTATTATATTCTGTCTTCGTAATGGATTTAACGGTGATTTTTTCTTGAATTTTAGGCGCTTTAAATGTTGTGACCCACGAATAACACGTCTAAAAGTGTTAAGACTCGCTGTAATACTACTCTTAGCCTTGATTTTAGCAGCAGAGCCGCTTGAATTTGAAGCCAGTCTAATTAGCTTTCTTCGGTCTGCTTCTTTTGTGGCTGTTGATTGTCTACCTTACATATTTTCCATAGTTTTCTTTATTTCTATGGTTCGATCAAACAATTTTCACACTTCTACTTATTTTTTGGCAATCGTGCGAAGGTGAAGCTTATTTTCCAAGTGTACTTCTGTTTTGGCTTTTTCTGCAGGGTTAAATGGCTTTCCGCGGCCGATTTTTTCTTTGGTCAAACAATTATTATTTTTAATCTACACTACTCTATTATAATAATATTTTTTCTTACCGTAATCTATAGAGACAAAACGCACACTGTTTCTATTCAAGTGGCGCAAAAAAACAGTGTATTTTATGAAGTAATAAGAAAAGTGGTAAAAACATAACCTTATGGTTTTTTCCTGAATTATTCTGTCCCTGCAGTTTTATTCGCAATAGATGTCTCTTTTAGGATCTGAAATCAAAAGGTGAATTTATGAATTTACCAAAGCGCCAAACGCTCTGATAGTAAAAAAAAGTTTGTTTCTATTCAAGTGGAGCGGAGTGTACTTTACCCATGTATGTATATATGCATGGTTTTGTGATATTATAACGAACGAACTGTTACCTAAGAGCATAAGTATAGGGTGAATTTGAAAAAAATACTATCCACGTTGAATACATCAAACATAAATTTGTTTAGGAGAAAAAGGTTGGTTCGATCTTAGGTTTTAACAAAGCCCTTCTTTTTGCCTTAAATAACTTGGAAACATTTTTGTCGTAGAAGCTTAATAAGAACGGATAAAAAACATAAAAGAAGTGGATCGACCTACAATAAGAATAATGTATAAGGTAACTCAAGGAAGGGACATAAAAGATATTTTTGAGTTTTTAGCTATATATAACCACAAGACTTTTTGCTTTAGACTTCCCTCTGTAAGGTGTACAAAAAGCCGACAGTAAATTAAATAAACCTAGAAAAACTGCATGAACCAATAACATCAATTTAAAGTGACCATTTTTAAAAGCGAAAAAGAAAAAGCAATACATGCAAATGCTTAATTTCCTTATGAAGTTTAATGAACGAAAAATACAATGGAAATAATAGAAATAGTAAGATAGAAGCAAAATAACTAAATTTCGGAAAATGTTGGTCACAGCGGACGTTGTCAGAGAAATACAAATATCGTTGGCTTATAAAATGTTTGCGAAGTGTTCACTGATCTTAAGCAGATTATTTGATAGCAGGGTTAAGGTCAGGTTTTTCACAGTGTATACAATTTAGGTCTAGTTCACACGAGATTACACCACACGTTTTTTAGCTGTCAACATCCAAACAAATGAGGAGTGGCGCATACATTTACATAGAACTGTTCACACGAATTCGGATGTGTACAGCTTAAAAACGTGCGGTGTCATCTCGTGTGAACTATGCCTTACTAATTGCTTGCCAAATAATAATAACAAAAAAAATTTACTTTTTTGTTTGTATTCATTGATTTGACAATCGCGATCCATACAGTCGAACAGAGTTTTGTTTAAAAGTCACTTCTAATCATGAAGAAAAGATTGTAAAAAATAAATTGCAAATAAAAAATAAACAACAAATTCTAGTAACTTACAAATTTCGAGTCCCATATCTTATACACTTCAATTCACTTTTTTAAATACATTTTTTTTCAATAAACTTTTAACGATTTCTCCATAACATTTTATAATTATATTATAATCTAATTATAGAATTTATTAAGTGAAATATGGGGATTAAGATCCAGGGCTCTCATCACGTAACTTTTCTGACGATTATCGTCCAGACGATAGCTAGAAACGATATCGACAATAGTTTGCTTCACGTTACACTTCTACTATCGTATAGTCTATCGTTCTCATTTTTGAAAGTTTGAGAGTCTCTGAAAAACACGTTTGAAATATAAAACATCAGAAATATTGTACTGTCATCGTGAGAAAATTCGTTTTGTTTGCAATTGGGCTTTTGTTTTAGTGGAAATTAATTTTTATAAGGCCTTAGGCGTATAATGGCAGTTTTTTTTTTTCAATACCGTCGTGGCCGTGGATGTCGTTTATTTAGTTAAAATGTTGCGTTTGACAATACACACAAATGTAAATATGTACATACATATGTACGTATTTATATTTGTAGTCATACTTCAAGAGCCGCCAGGAATGAGAATGGACAAAGCGGTCTACCTATTCAAAAGTAATTTCCCATAATCGATGAAAAGGTTACTGCGAGTACTTTTTTTGTTATATAGCCGTTCAGCTGGTTCGATAGATAACTCCGCATCAAAATACCAATAACCTTTTGAACGAAGTTATGACACATTACTGTTGAGTTGAAGTAAAAGAATTGCATTATTTCTATATACAAAACAACGTGCTGCGTGCAATAACCTCTCCAACGGTATATAATAAATTATTGTTTTGTAGGTAGACTTGCTTTCAATATCATGAGCATGACACATGCACCTATAAACCCTTATAATTATATTTTGATTATACAATATACATGCAGTCCCAAGATTATTGTTGTCGGCTCGTGGAATATACAAAATTACATCAAAAACTAACAAAACACACCAAGACGATAACTAAATAGGTATCGAGTAGTCGATATCGTCGAGACGATGGCAAATGACAGCTTTTTTAGTTACATGAAGCAAAACTCAAATCGTCGATTCGATATCGTTTGAACGATAGACGTTTTGTATTCTTACGTGAAGCATAGCTATCGATAACGATATCAAAAACGATATCGTCAGAGTTACGTGACGAGAGCCCAAGAAGAATTTTAAATCCTTCTAAAAAATTGTTAGTCTTATGGCTCTTTTACTTCGTTTACATGGAGAATTGAATCAGACTTGAAGTCGGATTCAATTCAATATAGACCTGGACCGGATTCAAACTGAATTTCTCGATCCGATTCCACTTTGCGAGCTGAATCGAATCGAAAAATACAAGTAGACCTGGATTGAAAAATTAAAGAATCGAGTTTTAAGTGTGTGTATTTCAATTTGCTTTGTTTGGTTTTGTTGTTTTTTTTTCTCTCGTAGTGATAAACTTATTTCCCCACGCACACAGTAAAGTTAAAGTGTCACTTCGAGTGTACTTCGATTCTATTTGAATTCGATTCAGTGAAGTCGTATACCTAGATCGAAATATCAATCCGATTCGATTCGATCGTCGAATCCTGTCATGTAAAAGGAGTTTTTGAACGATTTTAGTCACAAATTCGACCTTTTTTTGTGTCATTCGTTTAAACACACCTTGAAAAACAACCTTGTAGCTCATACAAATCTTGTAGCTCATTAAAAATAGTTTTAGTTTTCAGATGATTAAAATGTGTGGCTTCCCCGACAATCTGATAAAAACCATTGTTGGTGGCTTTAACTACGGTTTTACCATTGATTTTTCTAACTGATAATGTTGAATTTGAAGCTTTTCGGAGTATGCCTTGTCTTTCTTGAGGTGTTGTAGCCATGTTCGCTAGCGGTTTGTTGTTTTTTCAATGTTTTCCCTATATCAAAGGTAGCTGCATCCTTATTCTAATGTTGTGACCTTCACAGCGACTGCTATGACCATTATCCTGATAGTCTCGAATTTGAGCATTTGTCTCTTCGGTTAGAACACTTCCTTTTGGAAAAATTGTCAAATTCATGAGAAAATGTCCGTAAATGTTTATTATTTGATTTTGTGCATACTATTTTTAACGATTTTATGAGCTACTAGGTTGTTTTCATGGTGTATTTAAACGAATGACACAAAAAAAAGGTCGATTTTGTGACTAAAATCTTTCAAAGAGCCACAAGACTAACAATTTTTTAGAAGGATTAAAAATTCTTCCTGGATCTTAATCCCCATATTTCACTTAATAAATTCTATAATTAGATTTGTCATAATTATAAAAGGTTATGGAGAAATCGTTAAAAGTTTATTGAAAACGAGTGAATTGGCGTGTATATGTAAATTGAACGTAAATTGAATCTTGAAAATTTAATCCACTTGTGTCTTGAAGCGGGATGGTGGAAATTTCAACAACAAAGTGAAAAGTCCGAAGTGGTGTAATCTTGTATTCTTTCCTTCATGCTTATTAACCAAAGTATAATCGTATACGTTCGAGCTTTTTCCAAACAGGAAGAATTATGTCTTATTATTTAAAAAAAAAAAAGATGACAACGCGGGTAAGTCGCCTCTTCATTCAATTATTATTATTGACGCACATAAACGTAATCCATAGACAAAATCAATCAAGATGAAATAAATTGTGTGTAGTTAACTAAACTTAAGAATCGAAAGCTCATTGTGAAGTTTACGAGAGTCTATAGCTACTATTAGACGGTCAACGCAAATGGTCAATGCGTTGACTCTCTGACATCACCAAAAAAACGGTCAAAGCACTGACAAGGCAACGTCAACGCTCACCGTGTCAACACCTGAAATATTGACGATCACACAAATGACACAAGTCCGTCAATGTTGTCCCAAAATGCGTTGACAGATAATATGTGTCAACGAGATTAATCCAAATCGGTGTCAATGCGCTGACAAGTAATCGTTGACGATCACACGGCTTGACCATGTCCACGCGCTTTGACCGTTGACAAAAGTACAAATCTGTAATTTTTCGAGTTGAGGCTCACACATAGTGGTGGGGCGCTGTGACACAGTCAAATAAATGTATGTATTTCGGCTTAAATTTTTTTAAAGCAAGGAAAAATGTTAAAAGCAAACGAAATGGAAATGGCAATTTAGGTTAGGCAGACGGGACAATTTTCTAAAAAAATCACTTAAAATATTAACAAAATTATTAAAAATCAACGGCAACACTCAAAATATCATGTTATAGCGTCTTTGAAAGCCAAAAACCTATTCTTAAATTAACTTTTTAAACCAAGTTGTTTGAGCAAACAGTTTTTGAGAAAATAATTTTCAAACTAAAAATTCTTTCTTCTTACCAAGATGGCGGACGCCCCACAAATCGCAAATCGAGATTTATTCCAAGAAGCAACCCCTCTTCAAAACTGCGTTCAAACTTTTCAGACGTCAAAACTTTTTTCAGATAGCCCTTATTTGACTCCCCGTTGCCTGTACTAACTAGTTTATAGTCGCTGCATCCTCCATTCCAAAGCGCTGGTCGTTTCTCTACTACCGCAATCAAAGCGTAGACCTCGTATTGTATTGTTGAAACTTTTTGACAACTTTTCCTTCGATTCATCAGCAGGACGCGCATTTATTTATCCGACTCACTGCTGCTTAGGCTCATTTTTTGTTTAACTCAAACTAATTTAACTTTAAATAATTTTGTTTGAAATGTTTTGTCTTCTTTTATGTTGCTGTTTTTTTTTGTTGCTGTTTCTTTAAATGAAAAGAATGTCAACGTTGGTACCTGGACAACGCGTTGATGGGCAGTCAGGAAATATCTGTCAATGTGTCCGAAAAATTCTGATGGTGTGATTACACGGTAAATGAAAACAGTCAACGCGTTGACTTTTCAAACTATGTCATTGCAAGTGTCAACGCTGATGTCAGTGCGTTGACAACGTTTTGCAATGACAATCACACGACTTGAAAGCCATGGGACAGAATTTGACGTCATTCTGACGTCAGAGAGTCAATGCGTTGACCATTTTCATTGACCGTCTAATCATAGCTTATGACTTCAAAAGGCGTCATTTTTGGTTTAGGTTTAGGTTTAGAAGCGAAAATTCAACCCAAACTTACATTAATAAAATTATGTAAATGTCATATATTTTGTGAAAACAAAAATAACGGAAACTAGTTTAATAATTATAAAGTGTATTAAGGTTGTTGAATGTGTCAAATTACCTGGGAAATCTAGTTTTTTTGGTAAACTTATAAGAACATGCAAACGTAAGGTTAGGCTCATTGAGACGCGTTTGGCGCGAGTGACGCTACACAGCACAAAACTAGTTTTTGAAAACAATATAAATCAATAGAACAACGCATATTAATAGAGCGGCGCGATATGACCCGACGCTATACACTCTTTCAAAAAACACAGCTAAGATTGATTAAATAGCTTTAAGGTGTCTGGCTAGCGATAGGCCTCACTCTCGGTGTTCAGTGTTTGACTAAAATTGATAAGAATAATAAGATTTATTTTTTTATTATGAGTTGTAACATTAATTGCTCAAAAAATGTTCAACACAACAACAACAACTTTATTAAAGAAATAAAATGAAAGAAAAAATATCTGGCTTAAAGGGGTGAAATAGACCCCCTCCCAAATGATTTGTTTCTTGTCTCGACCAACTTGTCTCATCTCGCAACTTCTTATTACACCGTATGCGAATCAGCCTGCTTAAATTGAATAGGGTGGTGCAATTTCAAGTTGGATTGATTGGTGTACAAAATATATAAACAAATTTAACGTTCAAATAAAAAAAAAACTAAATTTTGTCATTTCTTTTTTTGATTAATACAAATAATAAACAAAATAGGTAAACGAATTATTAGTACAGTCAACAAAGGAATTTTGCTTGCAAAAAATAGTGCTCTCTGGATTATTTTTGTATATGGTAGGGGTTACCGCCAGGTATAACATACCCAAACTCCCAAGCCCAGGGCCACGAGCTAAACTCAGGAGGGGGGGTTGAAGGTACCCCTTTTTAGATTTTCGTGAATATTTCCACAACCTAGCATGTTAGCGGTAAAGTCTATACTATTTAATTAGAGACAATTAAATTATCTATAAAAATATATATTTACATTTTGTCTAGGGTCAAAAATAAAGGAGATGCGGGCAGTAGAAAAGTCAACAGATCTGAAAAACCTTGATATTGAACGTTTTCTGACCAATTTACTTGTAAAACACAAAAAGCGTTTATACACATTAATTCACTGTTGTTTCATCATGTCGCGAAGCTTAGAAAGGAGCTATAATTTCCTTTTGTTCTATATATCCTAAACTATACGAAAAATTTGATGTATACTAAATTAGGCAAAATTTAAATAGCAAGAGTTGTTTTCATATGGCACCAAAAAATGATAACGTTTTTTTTAAGGAACACAATACAAAATTTATTAGCCATAGAGGAGGGTGCTTCCTCCCCCCCTTGAGAGAGGAGGGGCATTTTTGTTTAAATAATATTAAAAAACAAGGGCAACACTTACAACAACAAAATTTACCTTTTTTGAAAGCCAGACCTCCGCTCTTTTATTTTATTTTCAAATCAAGTTATTGATGTCCATAGTTTTTGTAAAAATTACTTTCAAACTTAAAATTAAAAAAAAAAAGTTGACAATTTCGTTTTTGATTTTTTCATTTAAATTTTAAACTAAAATGCAGAATTGGCTTCTATTGTTCACAGCCCCTATTAATTCTTATTTGAAAACTGGAAACGAAAGCGTTCTATGTCTCCTAGTTTTTGAGATAATTGATTGATGGTAAACTCTAAATTCCAAATTTTCAACAAAAATCGAAAACAATAAATTTCAGTTTTCTAAACCAACACCGTAAATGATAAAAATCATTTATCTAAAAAAGTGCAAATATCCATTTTAACGGATAAATACAGACATAATTTTTGGTTTCTGCACTGTGGAACGTTATATAATTCATATAATTCCGTTGAGTATTTACGGAGAAAAGTTTACTGTAAACTTTTCCTAAGCGTATTAATAATCACCCCCATCGGTAATTCCGGGGGAGATTGTTTTCCCCCCGGATTTTCATTTTTCCCAGGAGTCGAATACTCATATCGTCAATCTCCCCCGGAAATTACTTCGAATCAGTTTCGAAATACTTTGAGAGAATTTATATTCTGAAATTATTTATCTGTCAAAGTTTGAAAATTATTTTCTGAAATCAAATTAATTATTTGATTTTTTTGTGGTGATAAAGACCTATTTTGCATCTTAATTTCAATTATCATGTAATGGAAACGCGTAAAAATATTCAAAAGTTAAAGAAAAAAGCATTTTTTGTCTTTTTTGTTGTTGTAATATTTTTTGTTATCTCTCTCTGTGCAAAACTGTGTTACTATATGAGGGGGAAAAACCCGAAAGTGTTAAATGAATTTGTTCCAAAATGTGTTAAAAATGTATAGAAACAAAAACGAAATATAAATCGGTTAAAACAAGACCAATTTCTCCTCCAAGCTGTTTCCCCGTTAAGTCTCTAGCTTGTTGTAGAGTGGAGGTACAGCCACACATACCAATACCAATGGACTTCTCAGTAAACAGCGTAATGTTGGATTTTATTAAAATGCCGTAACCGAAACCAAAACTTGTCCTTTAGAGCAAGTAAAAAAATATAAAACCTCCAAAAATAGGTATAGGGGAAAGGTTGGAACAGTGAGACACTTTTTTTCAAACGGTTATAATTCCCAATTCTTTTGAGCTATGAGAATGAATTTTTGATGGTATCTTACGACATATTTCCCCTACATTTTGCCATAAAAATTTGATTGAAGAAATTAAAAACAACTTTCCCATGAGTAAAATTGTTGTAGAAGGTCAAAGTGTCTCACTGTTCGGCGGGGGTTCGAAGACTGAGACAGCGCGCATACATCGATTTGCAATATCTACGGGGAAATAATTGAAAAAAATGAAAATTTTCAAAAGCGTTTGATAGAGTTTGCCACCAAGCTCTCTTATCGAAAATGCGCGCATTTGGTTTCGATGAACCTCTTCTTCGTTGGATTAGAAATTACCTTTCGGACCGTTCAATACAAGTCGTATTGGACGGTTTCAAGTCTGAAATCCACAAAATAAATGCTGGTGTACCCCAGGGCTCCGTTTTGTCTCCGACTCTCTTCCTTATTTTTATAAATGTTCTTTTGTCTGAAACTTCTAATCCATTAAACTGTTTTGCTGACGATAGTACCCTCAGCTCCTCATATTCGTTTACAGATTCTCATCCATGTCCTTCGGATGTGGAACTTGAACGGCAGCGTATGATAAGCTCATTAAATTCTGATCTCGACAGCATTGTCCAATGGGGAATCAAAAACCGCGTAGAATTTAATGCTTCTTAAACTCAATTTTGTCTCCAGAGGCGTATACAGCTTTAGTTCTTGGGGGGGGGGTCATGCAAAAAAAAAATAACAAACTAATATTTGTTAAAAGTCAAGTGCCTTAAATTTTTTTTTTTTTTATATTTTACTGTGCGTAGCTATATAAAATAAAAGCGAAAAAATCATAATTAACTATACTAAAGGGTTTTCCAATAGGGACGGATTGATTTTGGCAGCTCGTGGCGGCCATATTGTTTCTTTTACTTTCGGTCAAAATATCGTCTTTTAATCATTCACTACAGACAAATCATCATGGTGAGGTACAGCGTCGAGCAACACGTGCAAATGATGTTTTAGAGCAGTTAGAAGTTTATCCAATTTTGGACGAAAAAACATCTTTAGCGATGAGGCCCGTCTTTGGATGAATGGGTACGTGAGTAAGCAAAATTGCCGGACTTGGGACGACACTAATCAACGCGAGATTTACGAGGTGCCAATGCATCCAAATAAAGTAACTGTTTTGTGTGGATTTTGGGTTGGATGCCTGGAGGCGTCATCGGTCCGTATTTCTTCGAAAATGATGCTGGTCAGGCCATCACCGTCAACGGCGATCGCTAAAGGTCGATGATCACCAACTTCTTGTGGCCTAAATTGGATGATAAGGACACTGAAGATATATGGTTTCAACAGGATGACGCTACGTGCCACACAGCTTAATACACAATCGATATTCTGCACGAGCGGTTTCATGGTGTGGTTATCTCGCGCCGAGGCAACGTGAATTGGCCACCAAGATCGTGTGATTTGACCCCTTTGGACTTTTTCTTGTGGGGCTTTTTTAAGTCGCAGTCTATGCGAATAAGTTGCAAACCACCTCGACCCTCAAAAACAACATAATCGATGCCATCGGTCAAATTCAGCCTGATTTATGCGCCAAAGTCATCGAAAACTACATTTTCACTAAGCCAATTCAGGCAATTTCGTTGAAAATATATATTTCGAACTGCCAAAGCCTATTCAAAATTAAATGAGCTACATACCTTTACAAAAATAAACAAATTTAAGACGAAAACACTTTTTTGGTATTTGCAAAATTACCTCATTTTCGGTTCCAAAGAAAATTAAAATAAACAACTGAGTCGAAAGAACCTTCATTAGCTGGACCAGTGAACACGCTATTCGTTTTTATTCCTGACTGTTACATTTTTTATTTCGGAGGGCCTCAGCAACAGCATACAGCAATCTCCAGTTGCCTGACCAAAGACAAAGGAAAAAAATTTTTTGGATTCGCTTGATCATTTGTTTTGAATTTTATTCAGAATTTATTTTAATCCTATCAAAGTTTTTATTTCAGCGAATTGAAGTTGCAGGAAAAATTAGTAAAATATCATAGGTACTGTGCACTGTTTTCTGTTTCTTAATTTTAGTTAATAGATATAAATATTCACTACTGAAAATGAAAACAATAGCTCTGATTTTCAAAAATGACCACTCGTGCAAATTGCTCTTTTTACAATAGTGGAAAAACTAAAATACATTACTTACTCACTTTACTTTTGATGGCGCTCACAGCCCAGTATGGGCTTCGGCCTCAACTAACAAGCCCCTCCAGCCAGCTCTGTCCCTAGCTAGCCGCTTCCAGTTGCGCACACCGAGTGCTTTGATGTCGTCATTCACTTGATTGCACCATCTGTTACGGGTTCTTCCTCTGCTGCGTACCCTATCGGGGTTGGATTCGAAGACTCGTCGGGCAGGTGTGTTGCTGTCCATACGCTCCACGTGCCCCAGCCATCTCAGCCGCTGTATTTTCAGCTTTTTGACCAGGTCAACGTCGCTGTATAGCCCGTATAGCTCGTCGTTGAATCTTCTCCCCCATACTCCTTCGATACACACCGGAACGAAAATCACACGAAGAATCTTCCTCTCAAAGCACCCTAGCAGATTTTTATCCGAATTTTTCAGTGTCCATGCTTCTGACCCATAAAGCAGGACCGGGATGATTAGGGTTTTGTATAAAGTCTCCTTGGTTGTCTGAGAGAGGGCCTTACTACTTGAATGCCTTTTTAGACCGAAGAAACAGAGGTTGGCAAGAGTAATTCTTCGCTTGATCTCTGCACTGATGTCATTCTGCGATGTAATAGTGGAGCCCAGGTAGACAAAGTCCTTGACAACTTCGAAGTTATATCTGTCCAACGTGATATTTTGCCCGAGTTGACGATGTTGAGATTCCTCTCTCGATGACAGCATATACTTCGCCTTGTCCTCATTAACCGCCAATCCCATTCTAGCCGCCTCCGATTCAATGCTCGCAAATGCCCCTGCCACAGCTCGCTTCGTTCTGCCGACAATGTCTATGTCATTCGCATATGCAAGCAATTGAACGAACTTTTGATAGATTGTACCGCTGGTGTTGATATGTGCGTTGCGTACAATGGCTTCAAGAACGGTGTTGAATAGGTTGCATGATAACGCGTCGCATTGCCTCAATCCTTTCTGAACATCAAAGGAATCGGTGGTCTTCTTACCAATTTCGAGGGAGCAGCGAGATTTCTCCATCGTCATCCTTCACAGGCGGACGAGTTTGGCAGGGATGCCGAGACTCGACATGGTTTTGTATAATTCGTCCCTTGATACAGGTGGTGTGTATCGATCTGGAATTCCCGGGATTTTTCTAAAATCTGTCGGAGTGTGAACATTTGATCGACGGTTGACTTGCCTGGCCTAAAACCGCACTGATAGGGGCCGATCAGATCATTGAAAAAAGGTTTTAAGCGGTCACACAGGATGGCCGACAAGATTTTATAAGCGACGTTTAGGAGACTAATTCCTCTGTAGTTGGTACATTTCAGAACGTCTCCCTTTTTATGGATGGGGCACACTATACCGAGGTTCCATTCATCGGGCATACTTTCCTGCGACCAAATTTTGCAGATGAGCTGGTGTATGCTCCTAGCCAATTTATCTCCCGCTGATGAAAATACATTACATATTCGTATTATAATTGAATACAAAGATTCTTTTTCGTTGCGTTTCAAGAATAGTGTGAACAAAGTTCACGAGTGATTTCGATATGCCTCTGATTTGGAAAAAATGTATGTCACTAAGACTGCCACCGATGGAAAAGTGAAAGGCACCTTCCAAAATAAATATGTACATCAAATATACCTAATCTTTCTTACCAGTAAGCCTTTCTGATAAAAATAATGGACAAAATTGTTAAATTCTACGAGCCTAGTCGCTTTTCGTCAATAATTCCATCCGACTGGTCAAACGGTTCACCGCAAGGAGTTCCAAAAAATCTCCTTTACCATAGCTATTGGCTTTTGCATTATGGGATTCATAGGTTACTTTGTAAAAGTAATCCACATCCAAATCAATAACAATATTTTTCGATCGTAAATATTGAATAAGAGCAAACAAAATCCTTTCGTAATAGGTTTTCATCATAGTTTTATATATTTATGTCTTTTATCGTTAACATTAATATTTTTTGGTTAGAATAACTATAAATCGAAAGTTATCACTTTTTTGTTTTTAAAAATAATTTGTCATACAGAAATCAAACAAAACAATTTCTGTATGTGATCTATAATGTGTTTAAGGATTTTATTTTCAGAAAAAAAAATGTTCTTTTTTTGAAAATCCTATTAGTTTTTACTTTACTGAGTGAAAATTTGGTAGCAACTCCGCACTTTGATTTCTGTTTGGTTTAACAGGTTTTGGCTGTCATCTCAAAACAGAAACTAGCCCATGCATATATTTTAAGATTTGAATGTATTATCATATGAGAAGTTTGTTGTTGTGTTAAATTATACGCCGTTGGTTGTCTCCTGTCGTTAAAGCGAAACCCACCCCCAATGCCGCTTTCCATGGGCGGCACTTGCATCGAGGAAACCGAACAGCTCTCAGTTCTAGGTATGTGTGTCACAGACCACCTTTTGTGGAATGACCACATATTTGATGTCGTTAAAAACGCTGCTAAGTGTTTAGGTTTTCTCCGCAGATGCAAGAAGTTTTTTTCCCTTTCTGATCTGGCTATGATCTACAAAGCCTTTATTCGTCCAAAACTTGAGTACAATTCTCATGTTTGGGCAGGAGCTCCAAAAACTCACTTGAGTTTGTTGGACAGAAATCAAAAGAGAGCTTTAAAAATGATAGGCGAAAGATCTATAACAGAAACAATTACATCTCTCGAACACCGCCGTAATGTTTCGTGTCTTTCTCTATTTTATCGCTATTATTATAATCAGTGTTCTAGTGAAATAGCCAGTTGCATTCCCCCCCTTAAAAAATTCAACCGTAATACTCGCACTTCTAGGAATGCCCATCAGTTCATCCTCGAGCCCAACTTCGGACGTACTGTAATGTACAGAGATTCTTTCTTCAGTCGCATCACACGAATGTGGAATGCTTTACCTGACTCGACTTTCCCCTCCCATTTCGATGTGCAAACGTTCAAAACCAATGTGCATCGGTATCTCCTTCTAAATCCTCTCCTACTTACCTTATCGCTCGTGCTGTGTTAAAAACATTTAGGGTAGCCATAACCCCTTTTGCGCGCGTGGAATATAAAAAAAAAATCTTTAAAGAAAAAAACCAATGACTCCCTGAGTAGATAGACAGTTGCAGGATTAGCCCCCCCCCAACCTTTTTACCCCTCTCATTGTGTTTGCGCCCATCAGGTAGTCGGAATTCGATCGCCACTCGCAGTGCAATTTATTTATTTTTGGTTCCCACATTTAATGACTTTTAATAAAGCTCTAAAATGTTTTTTCAAAGTTGTTTAGTTAAGTGATAGTGTTGGATTGTCATAATTCAGATAAGCTTTTAATAAAAAAATTTAAATTTGTATGTTATTTTTAACTTTCGTAATATTTGTTCTTCCTCTATCCCGTTCACGCGACTCCGTCGCTCCGCTTAGGGAGCGACCCAAATATTCGAAATCGATGTATGTGCAGCGTAGGGCGCACAGTGAGAGAGCAAAATATTTTAAATAAAAAACTCGTCTCAAGCTATTTTTTGGCGTTAGGCAATAACGCCCAAGGCATAAGCGCCCAAATCGATTTGGAATTATCGGCCAAAAAAAAATCTGAAGAAGTTGTTCTTGTATTTTTGTTTCCAGATTTGGGCGTTTTTTCCTTTTTTTGCTATATTTATCTAGATGAAACAACGCCCAAAATTTTATGTTCAAATAGACAAACTGGAAATAAGGTCCAAAAAATGAAAGTATTGCCGAAAACAATTACAAAACAATGAAGTTACGCCCAAATACAAGGAAATATCGCCCAAAAAAACTCAGAATACCTCTGATGGTATGATCAGTCACCAGGCCGGCGCCTGGTGGTGTGCTTTCTGTTTATTTGTAATACACAGTACTTTGGGACGCCGGCTTCGCGGTTTCAAGGATTTTAACTCCCTTTTCGGGTCCTCTGTCCCGCTCACGCGACTCCGTCGTTCCGCTTAGAGGGTATGATCAGTCGCCAGTCAGGCGCCTATGTTGTCAGTTGGTGTGCTTTCAGTTTATTTGTAATAAACAGTACCTTCGGTGGCCCGCTTCGTGGGTTCAAGGATCTTAACTCCCTTTTCGGGTCCTCTGTCCCGCTCACGCGACTCCGTCGCTCCGCTTAACGTATGCTAAGGGTTGCCAATTTTCTGGAATTAACTTTTTTATGAAAGTGAACATTGTGTTTGTCAACTAAATTTTATACATATTTGCGGTCAGCCCTGGCTAACATAATTATAAGAAGAAGATAAACAATAACAATAGAAAAATTGTTTTTGTTTTTTTGTTAAGTGCACTTTTTAATATGAAATATTAATTTAAAAGGTTTTTGCGACCTATAGTGCAGATGTGTTTCGCTCTGACAACAACAATTGAGCTCTTCAGTAAGAATTGTTGTTGCCTTTCTTAGACACATGTTTTTAGTCGATGGCTACCGACGTATTTATAAAATAAGCTGCACTGATGTGCTGCAAATTATATAATTTCCAGGGGAATTTGGTTAAATTCTTGCACCCAGATAGTTGTTGTAATTGCCCGTGGTCTGGCATATTAATAAGAAGAAGATAAACAATAACAATAGAAAAATTGTTTTTGTTTTTTTGTTAAGTGCACTTTTTAATATGAAATATTAATTTAAAAGGTTTTTGCGACCTATAGTGCAGATGTGTTTCGCTCTGACAACAACAATTGAGCTCTTCAGTAAGAATTGTTGTTGCCTTTCTTAGACACATGTTTTTAGTCGATGGCTACCGACGTATTTATAAAATAAGCTGCACTGATGTGCTGCAAATTATATAATTTCCAGGGGAATTTGGTTAAATTCTTGCACCCAGATAGTTGTTGTAATTGCCCGTGGTCTGGCATATTAATAAGAAGAAGATAAACAATAACAATAGAAAAATTGTTTTTTTGTTAAGTGCACTTTTTAATATGAAATATTAATTTAAAAGGTTTTTGCGACCTATAGTGCAGATGTGTTTCGCTCTGACAACAACAATTGAGCTCTTCAGTAAGAATTGTTGTTGCCTTTCTTAGACACATGTTTTTAGTCGATGGCTACCGACGTATTTATAAAATAAGCTGCACTGATGTGCTGCATAATTATGTTCGACGGGCGCCTTTAGGGTCCTGCAACCAACTAGTCTCCGATATTAAGATTTTAAAATCCTTCATTAAGCCAGACATAAAAGATTAATTGAAAAAAAAAAATCTGCAATTGCATGAAAATTTTGAAAAAAAAAAAAAAAAATGAAAATCAATTTGAGTTAATGTTTTTGTACCTCCCTAATTGACTTAATTATTCAAAACTTTATACGGAAAATTGATGTGGTACAAAAGTTGTAATTTAAGATTCTTGGTAGCATATTCTCTACATATAATAGAGGATTAAATATTTGTAGATATAATAGAAAATTTAAAATTTAGTACTTTTTGAATTATGATTAAAAAAGATGAGCAGTTTGTGACACCGCAACGGACAGGTACATTCGTTCCTAACTTTATATTTTCTTGGATTTAAATGTTATAATCTATTTTGTAGCTCGTACCACTGATATACTCGTACCACTGATATACTCGTACCACTTATATACAGTAGTGGCCACTTATAGTCACAAGAAGATGAGAGACAAATGTGGCTGTTCTTGTACCTAATTCTGGAGATGGTTTGTCTCAAACAAAATATGTATATCATATTATGAATGAGGGGAAAAATTAAAATCAGGGATGACTTAAATTTGTATGCAAACTTAATCGGAAAATACTGTACAAATTCATTCCAAAAATGTGAGTTAATAGTAGTTTCGATTTTTAGCGCATGAAATTGAAAAGTTGATACAAAATTTTAAAAATTAGTAAAACAAAAGACACACACTTATTGACTTAAACCTCCTACGATTAGATATAACATATAAGACGATAACAAACAAGAAAAGGTTCCAGTGTTACTTGCAGATCTTAATTGTCAAATAAAATTCGGTGCAGTACAAAATTGAGAAAATTTCAACTTTTGTCAATTAAGTCGAAAAAAGTCATTAGTCAGTAACAGTAGAATAACAGATTAAGGCAAGATGATATTTAGCAAAAAATTAGTAGTGATAGGAAGATGTACCTAATTCGCTTGGATCTTTGACCTTCACATTGGGAAATGGTTAAGCCTAATGGTGTAGGTAGCTGTGGATGAAGCTTGTACATCACTGTCAAAGTAAAAAGATACGAAAATTGTGGAGAGCTCTACAATATAACGGTTTAGTTGTTGCAAGAACTTTGTGGTATGACACAAAGTTGAGCACTTTTGTTTGAAGTTATAGTCTTGTGTTCAGCCATCAGTTACCTACAAATATTTTTGTAGCTTTCACAAATGAAAAGCTTACCAAATTAAAATAATTATAATGTTCCTTATTGCATCACGATAGGTTGTCAACATCACCTCCTTACAAAAATTTCAAAATTCAAAAACATATGGAATTATTTATTTTTATTGTGTATTTATTGTATAACTTATCTTGCTTCAACTTAATTTTAATCAATGGAATTTTGCTTAAGTGCAATCAATTAGTTATGTTTTTGTTAAATCTAGTAAATGCAAGTCATTTTCAATGCTCCCATTCTTACTCTATGAGTGAAATCTCTAAATTTGTATTTAAAATTACTTCTTTAAGACTAAAATCGCCAATAACTGAAAAAAGCGCGAAAAAATCGCGTTTTTTTTTATTTTTGACCATGAAGCGGTCGCCGCTCGAGGTCGAAAACTTAGGTGGTTTACTAGGCTCATATTCTGAGCAACTCAGCAAAAAATCAGAAATGCCAGATTCGACGCATACGTGAATGTATATAGTTACTGTACTAATAGTAATATGCTTCTATTTTTAAAATTCTCCAACTAAATTTAGGTGAGTTTTTTCCAGGGAAACATCATTAATTTTACCCCGGAAAATAGATTTCCGATATCTACTTCTTTCATTGGAGTTTTTTTCCCATTTTTCGAACGTTGTTTATGGTTGGAGAGTCTTATACGGGGGAAAAATCTGGGGGAGATTTTATTCCCGATAAGGCTGAATATATAGTTAGGTCATATGTTTTACATTTTAAAAAATATTTAAACAAAAAGAAAAACATTTTGAAGCCAGATTTAAACGATTTGTATAAGCTAATTTTGTCAACAAGTGGACTTTCGCGTTCAGCTTATATTGGATACCAAGTTTGACGAGTGTTAAAAACTCCATAACACAGTCATTTTCATGAAAAAAAAAAACAAAAAAAAAAAAAAAAAAAAAAAAAAAATAGTTGGCAGTTGTGATAAAAATCGTGTATTGTATGTTTTTTGATTTAATTCTTAGAATTTGTTGCCCACGTTCAAATGACGGGATCATGACGTTATATAGAATGACGAAAATCTCGAATGGCAAAAATCTCGAAAAATCAAAAAAAAAAAAAAAATCTCGAATGCAAAAATCTAGAACTCGTACCACAACATAAGAAATATCAAAAAAATACAATAATAATTATTCAATACAACGGAAAAGTGTCAACATATAACAAATTTAAACAATTAACTCTAACTATAATAACTAAATAACATCTATAAACTGGAGTTATATGAAAGAATCTTAAGTTAGCTTACATAACTTTTTTCGTCCAGTATTTTTAAGATTTGCTTTTCTTTTTTTTAAATACTGCCTTCTTACCTCAGTTTCTTGACCAACCTGAATGTTTTGAACCACACAACTAAATTGAATTGACTCACGGCTGTTCTATTTTTATTTCTTTATTTTTTTTTTTTAATTTTAAAGTTGATTTCTGAAACTAATATAAGCTTAAATTAATTACATAAGTTATTATTGTTAACTTAATACCTACTTGAAACTTATCAATTGAAAAATTGGCAAGCTTTTTTCTCTATTTTTTTTTTTTTTAATAATTCTTTTTAAGACATACATTATGTATTATATATTATGATTTTTGTAAAATAAAATTATGTATTATACTCCTGAAACACCCTTTAGAGAATATTTTTTATTTAGTTTTACAATTCCATTACCTCGTAAATTTTCTTGTTTTTATACATTCGAATTATTATTTTTGCACCAAATAAGTGAAATTATGACACAGAAATTCTTCTTAAAACTTAAGTCTGAAAATGAAAACCAGGCTCTTATCAAATTAGTCTATAAATTATTTTAGGTTGCACGAGTACGATAACTACGGCGCCGCAAATACATAATAACGAATTTTTGTAGTAGGGTTTAATACTAGCATTTGTTTACTATAGGAGGGGGTCTATCTCCCTTCGTTTAGGAGGGAGGGGTAATTTTCTAAAAAATGACTTAAATTTAAAAAATAAGAGATTTAAAAACAACGGTAACATCTACAATAAAGTATTTTACCGGTTTTGAAAGCATAAAGTTAAATTGAATTATTCATGCCAACAGTTTTCGAAAAATTTGCATGCTAACTCAAAAGTTTGATACAGAATTTGAAAAAAAAAAGTTAAGACCATTTTTTTCAAAATTGTGAAATAAAGTGCTAAATTGGCTTCTAGTGGTCAATGCTTATATAATTTTGAATCGAACACAAAAAACCGTCAATAGTTTTCTTTAACAATAGTACCTTGAATGGCCCGCTTCGCGTGTTGAAGAATTTTAACTCCCTTTTTGGGTCGCCAGGTAAGTGCCTATATTGTCAGTTGGTGTGCTTTCAGTTTATTTGTAATAAACAATAGCTTTGGTGGCCCGCTTCACGGGTTCAAGGATTTTAACTCCCTTTTTGGGTCCTCTGTCCCGCTCACGCGTCTCCGTCGCTCCGCTTAGGGTATGCTCAGTCGCCAGGCAGGCGCCTATGTTGTCAGTTGGTGTGCTTTCAGTTTAACAATGATTGTATTAGGTAGGTCCCTCTATAAAAGCCGTTATTATTTTGCAGCGCCGCGTAGTTCTCGTACTCCCCCACATTAATTCTCAAAGTGAGATCACCGTTAATAGCAACAAATTTTAAAAAAGTAGTAAAAGTAATTTTCAATTTTTTTCAAAAACTAGAAAACTATTCGGTTTTTTTTTCGATTCAAAATTAATATAAGCATCGACCATTTTTTTTTTTTTTCATTTTTTTTATCAAAATTTTGAGTTTGCGTGCAAATTTTTCGAAAACTGTTAACATGAATATTTAAATTTAAATTCAGGATTAAAAAAAACATATCTTCTGCTTTAAAAAACGGTAAAGTAATTCATTGTAAGTGTTGCCGTTGTTTTTTAATTATTTGTTTCCATTTTAAGTCATTTTTTTCTAAAATGCCCCTACCTCGTAAACGGAGTGAGATAGACCCCCCTCCCATTGTAAAAAATGCTTGTTTTAAACCCCTCTACAAAAATCCGTTATTATTTTGCGACGCCGTAGTTATCGTACTCTCCCCTTTTCAGGTTTTGAAACAATTTAAAATTAAAAACAAACAAACATTTCATTGAAGATTTGTTAAAGCTGTATAACAACGTTCTCTACCAAGCATACCTTATTCAAAAATATGAGAAACGATATGTACCAGTACCTACCGTACAATTTTACATTTCAGAAAACGCACAAATCCTATAGTTCTCGGAAAGCTTTTAAAAATAACTATACCTTAACAAAAACAAACCCAAACAGGCATAAAAACAATACAAATAAAATAAAACGAATATGAATGTGTGTCCTAATGTATCTACTTTTATATCAGCGACTATCTTTAAGGAAATAAAAACATGTAGCATCTCTCAGAAGAAGAACAACAGAAGATAAAAGTATTATGTACAATTGTACATACTACATATGTTTTGTGTAGGTACGGAAACGAAAATTATAATTTTCTAAAAGAAAAAACAACTTGGTAACGAGTTAGTGAAATTGAAATACACATCTACATAGTATGATAGAAATTTGTTATTCACTTAAAATAATGTAAAGGCACAGAGATCTTTGTTTTCTGAATTCTTTTATCATCGAATTATTATTTCCACCATTTTTGTTTTTTTTTTTATTATTTTAACGAATATTGCTGATGGTAAATTTGTTGAATACACTATAAATAACATCCGTTAGTACAGCCAAAATGCGGATATAAAAAAACTCTGAAAATCCAAGAAATGTCGTTCTTATAAATATATGTACCTACATGTAAATATTGGTGATTCTTGTAAATAAGTTCAATTTTAATGAGAAATTTAACACGGTGTGTTTTGGTTTCGTATAATGGAAAAATACGAAGAGTATTTATGTGATTGCGGTCGTGAGGATGGTTTGTTGATTTAAAAAAAAATCAATTTGGAAGTTTTTTGCTTCCTTTAGAGGAAATGCGATAACTACTGACACATTAAGACTAAAATCTTGCGTCTTAAAAAGGCAAAACAGCACAGATCCCAACTGTTGTTGTTTGGGCGAAACGCATTCACACTTAAGGTTGAAAAAATCTTACAAATAAGTTCTTTATTCTTCTTTAATTTTAATAAAATGTACCACAGGATCCGCACGAACTTGCTCTCGTAGCTGCAAACTTGAACAAAGTTAGAAATTAAGTTTTCAAGAAAAAAAAAATAATTTTCATATAACTAATTATTTTGAGAGTCATCAGTTAAACTATCAAAGGTATAAATACTTTAGAAACAGGAACAATTTTTTGTTTTATTGAAAAATTGGCCATTATTGTATTTAACTTTGAAGAAGTCCCTAATAAATGTTGATCAAAATTTTAAAAGCGATATAAAATATAAATTATAATAGCCTCGCGCAGAAAAGCAATCTAGTTTTCGACAAGGCACTAGAGAGTTTTACATAGATTCTGGCAAGGGACTAGCAAGGGTTAGCAAAGTCTAAAATAAGTTCCTTGGCGATCACGCAAAGAAAAAAATTGTTGGCTTATGCGATACTCTGGTTGTCAGTCAAATGCGCTACCAACAGGGCTAACTCACTAAACAAAAATTCAATTTCGAAAGCAAATATGTGTCGTGCCATATTGCATAACAAATACATAAAGAATAGAACAGAATTTTATTTACTTGTTTTTAAGGAAGAACAACTTAGATCAGGTTTTCTGTTCTAACTTGTCTGACGTTTCTCACAAATCTGTGCTGTTCTGATATTAAAAAGAAGACAAAGGAAGAGAAAAAAGTGTTGTATGATACTGAAATTTTTGTTTTTGGTGTACAAGAGACATTCCTGATGGGGTACCGAAACATGCCCGACAAGTTTTTACTAAGGAGGGTCTCACGAGTGCAAGCGCGGATCCAAGGGGGGGGGGGTCATGACCCTCCCTGGGAGATTCAACTTTTGTTTTCTATATGAGTTTGTTTAAATTAGGAGCAAAAGCTAGATCTGTTGTGCTTATGACCCCCTCCCACTCGAGTCGCATGTTCTAAGCAATGGTACTCTTTTATTGTGTTATTCATGCTTATTTTTATGTATCTTTGCTCATATTTACAAAACCTTTTAAAACACTTTAAATACTAATACGAAGATGTCCAAATTCTCCAAACCGATACACACTTGAAACGTTGCACATCATTAACAACCGCAACAACATGAACCGAAAGCACGACACACAAAACATATCCGCTGTATATTGCTCACTTGTCACTGAATAAACGTCAATTACTTGTTTTTTGTGTATTCTTTTTAAGTTTTATAAAGTTTTATAAATAAAGACTGAACTTCATTTTGAAGTTACAATTTTTGATATTTTTACAAAATGTAAGTCTAATTTTTAATGTTGTCATACAATTGTTATTGTACTGAATTTTTTTTTATATATATATTTTTGTTTGCAATAAAGTTCCCCTGAAGAAGGCAGCAACCCCTGCCGAAACGTCGGGAAAAGCAAATGTAACTTGATTGTTTCATTGCCATATCCATTGTGACCAAAAAAGCCGAAGGATAATTCAAGATTTTTATCTTATCCACTCTTTAAGAGTACTTTAAATACTAGCTATTTAAAATTTAAAATTAAGTTTCTCCAAGTAACTTGCAAATATTCCCATATGAAATCATATGGCACCCAACAGGCAAGAAACAACGTCAAAGTAAATAACAATTTGATTAGATCGGGAAATCGATATTTTTCATCATCTACGAGTATTTCTTAAATTTCTTTTTTGTTTCGGGTATTATTGGCCAAACGGATTTAAATTCACAATCAAAATCATTTGCATATCTCTGACCGCAATGTAATTGCCAGTTCTTAAGTGCGATAAAACAACAAACTTACCAAGTGCTTTGAAGACACGTTTTGAAGTTGATAGAATCAAAAAAAACTCTGAAAACTGAAATTCTTGACCTTTTATTTGTACATATGAACAAATTGTTTCAGAGAATTAGGGTGATATTTGGAATGCAATATATTAAGAAAATTTCAATAAATGTACTTCATGTTTCCAAACCTCAAACAAAAATTCAAGTATACTGGCTAGGTTAATTCGTTAGTGTAGCTTTAGCAGAAGGTCCTTCTCTACGATTCTTCCATTGATAATTTGCTTGCGGTATTAAATGGTAGACAACCACCTTATAGTTAGCCATCTGTTAGGTGGTTTTCAACCATTCCTGGTTATTCCCACAAAGCGTTATAAGCCTTATCAACACATTTATTGCGCACTTTAAGGGCATATTAGACATACTTATGTATGTACGTAATTTTTTTTTAACAATAGGTTTCACTAAAACAAAAAAAAAATAAACGAAATTTTTTCAGTGTAAGGCTTTATTAGGTTTGTATGTACATAGGCGTCGTGACTCGTGACCCCCCCTGGCTGAAAGTGTGGATCCGCCCTTGCACGAGTGAAAAGTTTCTCACGTCAAAATGTTTGTAACTGAAATCCAGGCAGGGCTTGCCAAGTATCAGACAAGTTTTCCTCGTCTAGATTTCCCCTACTAAAAACTTTTACTAGGGCCTTGCCCAAACTAGACAGAAACTTATAATTTTTCCAGCCGGTTCCTGTACGCCCAAAGGTGTATTAAATGCAACCTAAATTGCACGGCACTTGTTAAAAGGAAATAACAGATTTTTTATTGGCACACTGGGTGGCATCTAATTTAAAGTGGGGAATATAGAAAAGAACGCTGTCCAGACTGGAGCTCGAAACCACACATCCAGTTTAGCAGTCATACTCTATAAACTCAACTGTGAAAATCGTTAGAGCTAATTTCTTAAAAATTAAAAAAAAAAAACTTAATAATAATTTAACCGTTTTCAAGATATAGAATGTTCAAAAAAAAAAAGAGAAGGAAAGAACCCAAATGTTCAATGACTTACTTGGGTGTGGCTAGTAAAAATGCTATTTGTTTCAAAATGAAGTTAATAAACAAAAACATTCACTAGATGGGCATGATCACCTGACCTCGGTACGGTGGTGCACAGTCTAAATTAAATCCCAGTTAACAGCAATCATTTGTTAGAAATTTAATGATCGGTGGGGCAGCCGTTAAATAGCTGCATTCCAGCCTAAATACTACATGGTGTTGGTGATAAGTTTATTGAAGTGACAATAACTCTGACAAACAAAAAAATCACCACCCTCAGGAAAAAAGTTAATAAGCTTTTCTTTTTTATAGCAACTCCCAAAAATCAAAAAAACTCATCTACTGCCCCAAGTAGATGACTTAGGAAGATGAGACTAAGTGCGTTTATTTGTCCACCGGCAGTTTAAGATTATTCACATTATCAAAATCGTTTTAATCCCAATCGTTTGTCCACCGTTTGTCCAGGTTAAACCAGAAAAAAAAAAATGTTTAGACGTTCGTTCAAAAGTTATTCAACATTTCGTTTTTATAGCAAAACCCCCAAAGTCAAAAACCTTGACCAACACCCCAAATGATAACTTACGCGAATGAAACTAAGTGCATTTGTTTGTCCATAAGCTGTTTAAGATTATCCATACAAAATAATCGTTTTTCCACCCTTAGTTCAAAAGTTATTTAATATTTCTTTTTTATAGCAACCCCAAAAAATTAATTTTTTTTTTCATCAAAATCGTTTTAATCCCAATCGTTTGTCCAGGTTAGTCCAGCAAAAAAAAAAAAGCGCGCGTGTAACTCAGTACTCGTGACAGAAGTGAAACTTCTCTGGCGATCTAAAAATCTTGATAGGTATAGGGATATTAAGCTTATATGCGTAAGACGCAGCTATGTGTTCTTTATCAAAATGATCGATGGGTTGGGGTTGTAAAGTGAAAATTTAAAGTAAAAAAGTTGAATATTTAAAAGATATAAATCACTTTATTTAAATAGGTTTTCGGAACATTTCCAAAAAATCCTACACTCAAAATCTCTGCAAAATCAAAAATTTCTATATGACAACTTTAATTTGGTTTTATGTATTTTGCAACCATATATAACTTTAGTAAAATAATAGGGGATAGTACGTTGCTAAACTCGTTTAAAATTAGCAAAACACAATTTTTAACCTAGTATCATACTAAAAATGATATAACATCGTACTTAACCGTCTAAAATTTTGAACCATTGTTTTTGTTTTTGTGGATTGGAGGAAAAACGTGTGACGTTATAGACGGTGAGTATAGATCTATAGTTACTTAATATTAAGATTTTTCGGACAAACGATTAAAATGTATGTACCTATACCTACATATATCAAGTTAGGTATTTACATATCTAGGTACATAATAATGTAGGTAAATATTTACGTTTTAAAATGTAAATCATCACTGAAGTACCAATATTATCTCTACTACTCTACTTATATTCTGATGCGATAAATAAAAAAACCAAAAACAAGGATTCATAACGAAAAAAGTTATTAGCTGTTTTGCAAAAGCTTACTTTTTCCAGTTAACGGTGCAATAAAAAAAATAATATTGGTATCAAAAAATCAGAAATATAAATAGTAATACGTTTTGTAATTTTCAGTAATTTAAGCCAAGTCCTTGATTTTATAAAATTAAAAATGTGGTCAAAATGACTTTTTAAAAATGTTAAATTTCAAAAAATTCCTACACTCAAAATCTCTGCAAAATCAAAAATTTGGATATGACAAATTTAATTTGGTTTTATGTATTTTGCAAACATATATAATTCAAATTTTTAGCGGACACTCCTGATTTAATTAAATTTTTTGAAATTAGCCTATTTTGAGATAACATTTTTAAAGTAATTTATATCTCCATACCAGTAGGAGATAGACACAAATTTTAAACTAGTAAGATTCTTAGAATTTCATTATCTATCCACCAAATAAAAAATTCAAAATTTCTAGCAATTAATTAACGAAATTAGAAAAAAGACATAAAAGGTCATTTTCCCTTTTATCTACTACAATTATATAGATTATCAAAAAATCCAAACTTATTGCAATATAAAATATATTAGCCTATCAATAAAATTTTTTACTTTTACTCTATCTCCCACCACTTAGCTAATCAATGATCTCAGCGTTGCACATGTTGCGTTACATTTTTTCGTTTCACAAAAATTCAACCTTGAAATTTCACTCTCAACGCGCCCAAAGAAGTTTAACTTAAAAAAAAATTAGACCTTTAGACCTTATTGAATAACTTTCGAACTAAGGGTAGAAAAACGATTATTTTCGGTGAATAGCCTTAAACAGCCGGTGGACAAACGAACGCACTTAGTCTCATCTTCCTAAGTCGTCTATTGGGGGCAGTATATAAGTTTTTTGATTTTGGGAAGTTGCTATAGTTGGTTGGAAAAACGTGGACAAACGAATCTGATAAACCCCATCTAAAAATTTTGACTTCGGGGTTCCCACTTCACACAGCCCCCGCCACAGGCTGAAAAAAACTGCCAGACATTTCTTTTCGATACCACGATATGCACCGACAAACCCTCATACGCATACTCCACTCCCGAAATTTGCTGTCGACTCTTGGTCTATTAGTTTTATGAGAAAGATGGTTCATTAATTTTTTAATATTTTGAAAAATAAAAGTCCTAGAACCATCTGGTTTTCACTGCTAGACTAAGAATTGATGAGAGCATTGCATTTTGAAAACAAAACAAATTTTAAAACTAAGTTATGCGAAATTTTGAAATTATTCACTAAAACAACTTTATTTAAAAATAATATAATAGAAGGGATTTCAGGCTTTACAAATATGTTTTATGCTTATGTATATGCATTGATAGTGTTACCGTTGTTTTTAATTATTTTTGTTTTTATAAAATTTCTCCTGCTGCCTAAATGGGGGACTATACACCCTCACCTATACGAGTATTTATCTTTGCTGGACCCAACCTACACCCCAGCGGGAAAAATTCATTGAGGAACAATCAGCTTTTTCCTTGAGGAATGGCAGCTGCACTGTCCACTTTTCAGCTGATTCCTTTGATGAAATTAACATGGACATGCCCTAGGCGGGAAGCACATGCTGAAAATCCGATGCAAATTCGCCAACAAAATCACTACTTCGTTGGAAGTTGTTTATTCACCGACCCAGATGATGAAAAACATGGTGGGTGCATAATCTATGAATTCACTGCATTAATGTATGTGGTTTATTCATCAGTTCAATATTTTCGATGAAAATGGTAATGAAAATTCAATTATCAAATCACAAGATATGGAAGTATGTAGTTGTTTATTCAGCAATTAGTTAATTCAATATGAAAAATGTGAAGAAAATTAAATAAATAGTAAATTCATTAACTCTGTAGTGTTGTGAATTATTTGTGATTGTTTAATTAAAATATAGAATTAAAACTTTAAATTAAAGTTAAATCACTAGGTCAGTGTTTGTTGGTTAATCACCACTTCATATGCGAAGTGGTGATTAACCAAAAAACTGAAATACTTTGAGAAAATCTGAGATTGCCTCTTTTTAATGGAAATACATAAGTCCTCTTGTAATATTTATTGTCAGTAGACAATGTCAACACAGAGAACACAAAAAAAATCAACTTCTATCAAAACACACAATGGCGGTGCACACTTTACAAAGCATACCCAGCGGAAAAAATTCAAAAATTCATTGAGGAAACATCAGCTTTTTCCTTGAGGAATGGCAGCTGCACCGTCCACTTTATAGCTGATTCCTTTGAATGCCTTAACATGGACATGTCCTAGGCGGGAAGCACATGCTGAAAATCTGGTGAAAATTCCCCAACGAAATCACTACTTCGTTGGAAGTTGTTTATTCATTAACCTAGGTGATGAAATACATGGTGGTTGCATAATCTGTGAATTCACTACATAAATGCATGTGGTTTATTCATCGGATTCAATATTTTCGATGAAAAAGGTAATGAAAATTCAATTGTCAAATCACAAGATAAGTGGTAGTTGTTTATTCAGCAATTATTTAATTCAATATGAAAAATGTGAAGAAAATTAAATAAATAGTGAATTCATTAATTCTGTTGTGTTGTGAATTTGTGATTGGTTAATTAAATTTAAAATATAGAATTAAAACTTTAAATTAATGTGAAATCACTAAGTCAGTGGTTGTTGGTTAATCACCACTTCGCTTACGCAAAGTGGTGATAAATCAACAACCCGAAATACTTTCAGACAATCTGAGATTGCCTAATTTTAATGGAAATTCACAAGTCCTCTTATAATATTTACTGTCAGTAGACAATGTCAACACAGAGAACACAAAAAAAATCAACATCTATCAAAACACACAATGGCGGTGCACACTTTACAAAGCATATGAGTGGACATAGACGATGAACTGATGAACTTGTACATGACTTTTCAACAGTTTTTTCATCGCATAATTTTCCCTATCAAAAGCAATTTTTATTTCAACGAACGAAAGGGTTGTTTTCTAAATACAAAGCAGAAAGTGGGTTCAAATCTATCTAAGGAAACTGAGGAAGCCTGGCATGACTCTTCACTCACTAAATCATTGCATGCATTATCTTTTATTATTTGGCTACTGAATTGATTGAAGAATTCAGCTATAAAATGCATTGGGGCGATATTTCCCGCTGGGTATGAGTGGACATAGACGATGAACTGATGAACTTCTACATGACATTTCAACAGTTTTTTCATCTTATAATTTTCCATATCAAAAGCAATTTTTAATTCAACGACAGAAAGGGTTGTTTTCTAAACACAAAGCAGAAAGTGGGTTTAAATCTATGAACTGAGGAAACCTTGCATGACTCTTCACTTATTAAATCATTACATGTCGTTTCCTTGTATTATTTGGCTAGTGGATTGATTGCTGTTGCCTTGTTGTTTTCTACACACAAAGCAAAAAGTGGGTTCAAATCTATCAACTGAGGAAACCTCGCATGACTCTTCACTCACTAAATCATTGATTGAAGAATTCAGCTACAAAATTCATTGGGGACGATATTTCCCGCTGGGACGCTTAAGCTATTTGTCAACCTTTATGCGAATCGCCCTGTATATAATATCTTTTAAATTGACTGGATTGATTTTTACCAAGTACATAGCTATCCAAAGAGAGATTATGTCATCTTTTTGTTTATAACTGTACAGTTATTCATATGAAACAAAGTTAATGTGAAGCAATATTTTAAGATTCTCAAAAGTAATGTAAGTACAACCTGCAATATTGTGCGTATAACTATTGAATAAACATGTCACGTATTATTGCGGTAATTTTAATAGCTTTGTGGAAAATAACGACTTTCATCGATTTCATTAATTTCATTGAAAAGCCCGCTGACTTAACTATTATTTTTGTCATTTCCTTTCTTTAAGAATCATCCTTGTTATTTTGTCCATGTTTATACAGTTCTTATTTCTCTTCCTTTTTTCGTTTGATATTCAGTAATTAGATTTGAAATTAAAGTTCTTTAACTTTCCAAACTTTCGGTTGAAGAAACTACCACAAGTAAATCTCCCCATGAATTGATAATTGCCGAACATAACAACAACATTATCATGCGGTTATGTCAAAGAATATTTTTTCTAACGCTATCGAAACATCAATTTTTAAGAACATAAAAAAAAACTAGGATACCTTCCAATTTCAAAAAGATTCAATTTGCTAAAAGCAAAGGTAAACTTTGGATTTATAAGGCAACGGCAACACAGAGAAGCATCAGCCATAGGTTCTCAAATTGACACATTTCAATTTGTGCATTCTTAATGGATGTGAATGCATTCAACTAAAGCTTTAACAATTTTTTTTTTTGTGTAAGGGCGTTTCTGATGCATATACTCTACATAGGTATAGTGAGAGTAGTTATTGAATGTGCACTTAAATTGAGAATGGTAGCACCATTCACTATATGTAAATATATATATTCATATATATTTGTAAAGCACCTGCGGCGGCGGCCAGCGGGTGATGTTTCTTTTCATGTCGGGCCGGGTATAGTTTGTTAAAAGTAGGGTGCTTTCGTCAAGGTAGGTAGGTAAGGTACACAAGTTACTTTTGATGCGAGTAGGTATACTTGCTGTTAATAGGGGTGGCTAGCTAAAAAGATTAGAGATTTTTTATTCTTTTCTTCGTTTTGTGTTTGTTCAGAGTATAGGCAAAAAAGTTTGTTTTTCCTCCGAACGAAGTTATCCTTTTTTAACTCATGCTAGTTAATAGGTTGGTAGCAGTGGCGTTGCGTGGATAATTTATATGGGTGTGCAAATCGTGAAAATAATATAATTGTTTTTAAATATCAATAAATTTGCGATATTGGTAATGACTTGCATACAAAAATTTCCTATTTATTGTTTTATCTATCAAAATGAAATCAAAATAATTGTTTTTTTTTTCATTGTTTATTTTTCCTTTTTTCTTGAATATTAAATTAAAAACAGTCGCATAAAAAAGTCAAAGCACTGCACCAAACTGTAGACACTTAAAAACTAATACACAAAAAGCAAATTAAATGATAACATAAAAAAGAATAGAAGCTCTGACTGAAGTGCATAGATATCCTTCGTACGAGTAAACTTCATCAATTACACAACCCATAATAAATACCTCCTAATATACCAAGAGCCCACAGCAGATTTGGGGTGCAAAAATGAACTAAACAAAAATTATATGAGTCGAAAAGTGTGTTAAGGCTGATAAAAGAAATGCAAGTCCTGCAGTCACTGGTGGCGGCTGTTAGGTGGGAGGGGCAATTTTCTAAAAAATTGACTTAAAACAGAAAACAAATTATTATTAAAAAACATCGGTAACATGTACAATGCCCTGATATATTTTTATGAAAGGCCAGAAGTCCCTTCTTTCATTTACTTTTTAAATAAAGTTCTTTCAAGGAATGGATTCTTTATTCTTATGGTTAATCCGATATTCCCACCAAGTTTCAAAAATGTAAGAATTTTTTTTCCGCATGGTTGTCCTATTTTAACTGGTTGCTTTAACCGGATTTGTCTTATTTTTATGAAAAAGCTGGTTCATTTACTTTTTAGTATCTTAAAAAGTTAAAGTCCTAAAACCATCCGGGTTTAAGTTTTTGACTACAAATTGATAAGAGCATTGAATTTTGGAAACAAAAATAGTACTTAATCACGTGAAATATTGCGAAAAAAAATATTTTTACCATTTTTAAAATTTTTTTTTTTTCAAAATTTTGAGTTCAAACATTAATATTTCAAAAACTATTCATTGAAAAAACTTTATTTAAAAAGTTAATGAAAGAAGGGACTTCTGGCCTTTCATAAAAATATAAAAGGGCATTGTACATGTTACCGTTGTTTTTTAATAATTTGTTTTCTGTTCTAAGTCAATTTTTTAGAAAATTGCCCCTCCCACGTTACAGCCGCCACCAGGGACTGCAAGACTTGCATTGCTTTAAATATCTTTAACAAAAGTTTCGACTCATATAAGTTTTTTTTTCGTTCACTTTCACACCCCAAAATTTGCTGTGGGCTCCTTCATCGTTGCGTGAAAATAAACAGAACAAGTAAACTCGTACGAAATCTGACTGTGCACTTCTTCTGTTATATTCGTCAAATGAATTCATCCAAAATGATCAAACCTGTAGGTTGTAGGTACCCACTGCAACTACCCAGTAACAGTAGCCATGCCCACGTCATTCGTTACCCATACGACATACATACCTACGCATAATATTTATTCTGATCAATTTGGAGTGAACTCGTTCGAAAGTTTTCTGTGCACTTCAGTCTCTGTTTTTGTTGTGTTTTCTCTTGTTTGTATCTATTCCCTTTCCGTAAAGCGTCTTTCCAGTTTGTAAATTTTGGATGAATTTATTTGAAGAATTAAAAAGAATAAGTACACAGTGAGGTTTGCGTTTAGTACGAGTAAACTTGTTTTGCTTATTTTCACGCAACGATGAAGGAATTTAAAAAAAAAAAAAAATTTTGTGTATTACATAACCTTCGATGAATAAATAAATAAATAATTGGGTGGCACAACGGCTCGTGAAGAACCAGGGCCTAGTGACTAACAACTCGCAACCATTCATGTGTGCGCCTGTCGGCAGAAACGGAAGGGACCTACAATTTTAGGCCGAATCCGAACGGCTACACGAGAAGCACTTATTCGTGACAAGTGATACTCTTGGAGGATTTGTAGCCATAAAAAAAAAACTTTTCAGTTTTTTAGGTGGACGAGAAGAGGAAGCGAACCCAGACCTCCTGTGTGACAGTCGAACGCACTAACCATTACGCTACGGGCTACTACCTTCAATGAGGATGGAAAAAAATGAAGGATGCAAATGGATAGGCTGTTGGTAGGTTGTATAATTGTGCATGTTTTTGAGTAAAATTAAATAACGATCGGTGAGGGATTTTTTGTCGTTAGATCATGGTGTGCAATGCACACCTTGCACACCCTGACGAGACGCCACTGGCTGGTAGCGAAATATTTTAAATCAAAAGCGATAAACATAACAAGTTAACAAAATAAATAAGAGAGCCCGAAGCATTTTTTTTTTGTGTGAATGATAAAAAAATACACCTCTATTTTTGATAAATCTTACCTTTTTTATGCAAATATGAAAGTCTTATGCATACCATGGTTGGGGCCTCTGCAGTTAATGCTGCATTTAAAATGCAATGGTTATCCAAAAAAATAAAGCCTAACATAACCCCTGAAATGAATATGTGGTCCAAGACTCTTCTCACCGGACCAAATGTCTGCAAGACTCACTCAAAGATTGAATGAGAGACGTCTTGAATCACCGCAAATTGTTGTCTGGGGCGCTCAGCTCTTTTATCAAATATAGTGCTAAAGTTGCTACACTTCATTTTCGATGCACACAATGCAATACTGTCATTTGTATATTTGGTGTTTGAAAGAATCAAGCAAAACAAATACTTTATATATGTGTGCTTCAAAAATCACATTGTTTGCTGTTGACCTGAAACGAGTTGAGGTAAGTTTTATACCTTTTTGAAAACTGCAAAACGAGGACAAGCTAATGAAATATAAAACTGTTTTGCGTACTAACTACAATTTTTTAAGTGAAACTTCTTTGCGCGTGTTGAGAATGAAATTTCAAGGTTAAATTTTTGGTAAACGAAAAAATGAAACGCCACGTGCGCAACGTTGAGATCATTGATTACCTGAGTGGTGGGCGGTAGTAAAAGTAAACATTTTGTATTGAAAGACTAATATATTTTATAGTGGAATAAGTTTGGATGTTTTGATAATCTATATTATTGTAGTAGATAAAATGGAAAATGTCCTTTTATTTATATTTTCTTATTTCAGTTATTAGAATGCTAGAGTTTTTAAATTTTGTTGTTAAATAATGAAATTCTAACAGCTAGTTTCTTCACAAAAGTACTAAGCCAGTCTAGAACTCAGTCTAGCTGGACCAGGTACTAGCTCTGGTACTCGGTCCTAACGAAAAGTTAGTACTTCAGCATTTCTTCACATCATTAGTACCGATCTAAGTTCACAAAGCAGTGTTAGGACATAATACGTCTAAAACTAGTCTAATTGTGATGTTGACACTGTTTCTGTCATTTCAAATATTATTTTGAAATTTATTAAATATTTATGTACATCAATGTTCAGTTTTATTTTGTTTCGACCGGCTCGACGATGGCAGCTCTGGAAGAAAAACGAAGAAGCGCTTGTTTTTGCAGCATTTATACATATGTATGTCTACGTTTGCAATCTTATGCTGGTGGTTTAAGCACATTTTGCAGAAGATCTTTCGCGAACAAGAAAGAAGAAAACTAAAAGATATGAATGTTCATATGTACATATCAGGGACCATATATTAAGTGGAATGAGTGCTTCTGTTAAGCCCATAAAAAGATTATACGATTTTAGCAAAGAATTATTAATTCGAAACTGAGCTAATCGAATTTCATTCAATCTCTTCTGTAAATTAATAAATTCTCATTATAAAAGTCATTCAGAATAATATCGCTTCAATTCCTAGCACTGGGAATGCACAATATCACTCCATTATAGGTACACGCACGAAAGTGCTTGCTAACAAATATTTGGAATGCATACCAGCTAGGCATTCTTGTGTATCGCCTATTCTCAACTCTCACTCCATCTCATTGGAAGTAAATTTTTAAATTTTTTTTTAATTTTCATAATGAATTGAGTGGATTCATTATGAAAATTTGTAAGAACAAAAGTATAGCAGGTAAGGAGATATATGAGTTGTTTTCTTTCCTGTGTTGTGACTGTAAATGTCAGTTTCATTGTCAAAGGGGTAAAAAAGTTCATAATTGTCAAAATGCCAACATGTAAATGTTTATTCATCAGAAGGTGGGTGGTGCTTCGTTTACGAATTTAAAGTTGATGATTTCGTGAGTGTGCAATTAAAGCGAAATGATCTGAGACAAGGAAATATTCTATAATCATAGATAAATTTGAAGTACACATTTTACGTTCAAAACTTAACTACTTTTGAATTTTATTATTTTTTGAATTTATAAATAATAAAGTCCCATTAAAGCGATACTATCTTGAATAAAGGACTTTTAGTTTTAAGTTTAACGTTGAGTGCTTCCGCTTCCAAAAAAGTTAAGCCTCGTGACTGGTACATATGTATAAACATACATACATACAAATGTTGGTACATACATGCATACATACATACATAGTTCTGGTGAAACTGATGTATAAAACATTCTACTCCCAGGAGCTAGCGGAAGCGTTACCGAAGAAAGGGCATCAAATTTACAAAAGTTAATGAGTAACTTTATTATGCCCTCGACGTTCTGATTATAACTGATTATAAATAGGTTAAGGTGGCCGCATAACCTCCGACAGACGGGGTTTTTGGTTTCGGGAAAAAGTAAATTAGGTGCATCAAAAACTGCACTTTTTGCTACAGTTGAAATAATACGTACATGTACATATATATTGAATAAGTCTTCTTCCTAGTGTCCTTCCGCCTACAAGACGCTCTCACGTCAAAATTCTACACAGCTGTATTCTAGTTATTTGGGCTTTAAGAAAAAGTGCATTTTTAAGATTCATTATTAAAACGCACTTTGCATAATTGCAAATATGACGTGGCAGAATTTACAGGCGAAAGGACACTTGTAAAAACATCTTTAACGACATGTTGTAGGAATACACATAAAATGAAAGTGCATATAAGTTATTTTTTTATAGGAAGGGGCTATCAAACATAATTTTAAGACAAACATTGTAGAGAATATGTTAACCTACAAGTTAAAATGTTAAAAATAGAGCTCGCCACGAGACGAGACCATGTCAGACTTTTGTAAGTCTTGTCTCGGTCTCGTTAAAATCGAAAATTTTCAGTCTCGTCTCGGTCTCGTGTCGGTCTCGTATAATTAAGTCTAGGGTTGGCCACGAGACGAGACTCTGCGAGACTTTTGTAAGTCTCCTCTAGGTCTCGTTAAAATCGAAAATTTGCAGTCTCCTCTCGGTCTCGTATCGGTCTCGTTTAATTAAGAGTCGTCTCGGTCTCGTCTCCGAAGAATACGATTTCCGGACAAACTGTTCATTATTGGAACGAAATATTTTCGATTATCGTTTGATATGTGCCGGAGAAAATAAATATTTTACTGAAATTGGATTTTTTAATTTATTAGACTCTGTAAATTCCGGTACAAATAAACAGTCTCGTCTCGGATGCTTAAAAGACAGTGTTGTCTCGTCTCGTCTCGGTCTCGTCATGTGAAACCGAGATCGAGACCGAGACTTTTCTCGTCTCTTGGCCAGCCCTAATTAAGTCTCGTCTCGGTCTCGTCTCGTCTCCGAAAAATACGATTTTCGAACAACCTGTTGATTATTGGAACGAAATATTGTCGATTATAGTTTAAATTTGTGCAGAAGAAAATAAATATTTAACTGAAATTGGATTTTTTAATTTATTCGACTTTCTGTAAATTTCGGTTGCTTAAAAGGCAGTCTCGTCTCGTCTCGTCTCGTCTCGGTCTTGCATGACAACATCGCAAGCGACTGTTCGTATTATATCATTATTCCGAATCTAGTATTAATTCGAATTAAAGTTGTAGTTGTGTTGTTTATTATTATTATTAAGCAATGTACGCAGCTGAAGCGAAACGAAAATTTTCATACAAAAATTGACACAACGAAATCATAAACGAAAAAATTTGTTCTCGTTTTGCTCAGCAGTACGCAGTTCGATAGCGAAAACAGAAAATCGTAGTAGATAACTAGAGTCAAGTCTCCACATTTTCCGCACAGAATTTATTGTCCGCAACATTATTGCTGGTGTCTGGTGAAAAAGTGACAGTTTTTGTTCATTTTTTTAGAAAAAAATGGACGAAAAGTGTAATTAGTTTAAAATTCAATTTTTTAAAGAAGAAATAAGAAGATAATGATCCGCCACACCATTCTTTAAAATTATAACCCGAACACATAAAGAAATTGAAAAATATTTTTTGTATGAATCATTTATAATATCTCAATATTTTTTTTTTTTTTATTTTTTTGACATACACCTGATAGAGCTCTCCATAAATATTTTTCGTAGTCTTTTCGTTTATGTTTTCGCTATTAATGTGGAGAGCACAAAAATTTTTCGTTTCGCTTGAGCTGCGTACTAGGCTTAGGATGTAAGCTCTTCTCTGTGCAAATACATGCGATCAAGAGGTGGCAGCGACAGCGCGACCCTAAGACCACTAAAATGAAAATGCAATACAAAAATGATAGATGTAAGAGAGCTTTGTATCGGTACAAATTTCATTCATTGCCACTTTATATTCCTGCAAACTACATCGAGAGTTGGAGCGGGCATGGTAAGCCATGGTTTGATGGCATCACTCTTATATTGATGGCTACAAATTGCGTGTAGTTAAATTTGGACTGGTATATAACACTTCTTCTTTTCACATTGCATTTCGAAAGTGCATTTTGGTGGTATTAGGGCGGCGATATCTTTGCCAGGCTGATGCAATGTAGTTTGAATTGACACAAATAGAATTTTTACCATATTTAGAGCGGAATAGAACACTTTAAGTAAATTGTTAACCAAATCTCGTTATAAAATAATTTACTTTATCACACTTCAATTATTTTGACAAATATATTCAAGCAACGATATTGTACTGTACATACATATGTACGTTGTATTTTTTAACTTCTCGTATACAACGTATACGACTTGAAGAATAACGATTTTGGTACGAGACGAGTTCGAGTGCGAATAGAAGTACGACTCAGGGTAAATTTATAAATGATTACTTTTATTGAGTTTTTTCACACGTTGCATACATTTTTCTTTCTCCGCTGTCCCAGCAGTCCACTTATAGATTTCGCATTCTACTCGTATATCGCTCATCCAGAACAACGCATCATATGAACTATGAACTATTTACGGCATTCTGGAATTTATTGTCATGACTTGCCCGAAAGAATCACAATTTGTTTTAGCACATATGCTCGCGTACTTGCAAAATTAACAAAAAGTCTAATAAAAGACAATCTGTCAAGATTTAGCTCGAGAATAATGTGGCGTGCATTCATTTCGCGCACTAAATTTTGTCAGCTATAAAGTACGAACTAAACTAAACATTATTTTTTTTAAGCTGGAGCTGCGTGGGTACCTCTCGGTGAAAAATCTTGGCAAAATTTTAGCTTCGCAAAATTTTGTCGAGTATTTCGTATGTGAAAATTTAGCGCTATACTCTGTTCAACAAAAATTGTCAATACAGGGCTTATGGGCGAGCTTTTTTTCAAAACAGTGGCGTGTGTGTATACTTTCACGACACTGAATTGATAAAACTGCCAATAAAAAAGATTCTACACCACTGAACAACGTACAGGAATTGTTGTTGTAATGCCTTGTAAAATATTAAACACTCCACCATGACCGTCCTCATTGCATGCCCAATGCCCAAAGCACACTGATCATTATCGTTTCCAGCGTTACCGCTGTGCCACTTTAGTGGCACAATGCCACCTTTTTTTCAGCCTGTGCTACCGAGCCACTACCTTTTAGTCTGTGCCACTTTTTTAGAATTCCATGTAATTAAAACAAAAACATGGAATTCACCACACCTTTCCATGCCGTTTTTAGGGCTGTTCACGAGACGAGAAAAGTCTCGGTCTCGATTTCAGTCTCGCATGATGAGAACGAGACGAGACTTGCTTTTAAGCAACCAAGACGAGACCGAGACGACACTGTATATTTGGACCAAAATTTAAAGAGAGTCTAATAAATTAAAAAATTCAATTTCAGTTAAATATTTATTTTCTTCTCTTCGTATGCAAACTATAATCGAAAATATTTCGTTCCATTAGTCAACAAGTTGGCCGGAAATAGTATTTTTCGGAGACGAGACCGAGACGAAACTTAAATATACGAGACCGAGACGAGACTGAACATTTTCGATTTTAACGAGACCGAGACGAGACTTACAAAAGTCTCACAGAGTCGCGTATCGAGGCCAGCCCTAGCCTTTTTCCATGCCTTTTTATGTTTTATGAATTTAGACCCAAAAATTATCAAGTCAAAACAAGAGTTCACATATTTTCAACTAGTTTCAGTTTTTAATAATTTTACCAATAATCCTGAAAAGGTTGTGAACAATATAAATTTCTCGAAACAAAGTCGTTCCACACAGATTTTAAATCTATTTTCAAAATCGAAAGCATTGAAATGTTTTGGTTTGAAGTGGGTAGTATTAAAAATAGTCGAATGAATAGGGTCAATGCGGGTAAATGTAAACAAATTCTTCTCTTTTTTTCAAGTTCTGACCTAATCATTTTATTTTTTTTTTTAATCAGAAGACCTACCGAAGAACCTTAAAAGGCAATGTAAAATTATTGTATTTCTTAGTTAAAAAATTGTTGAAAAAAATTATAAATAAGGTTAATAATAGCATATCTACATTAACCCAGTAACTTTTTGTTTTTTTTTTTAAATCTGGGGAAAAGTAAACAACGATTTCAGTGAAACTCTTTTCTGTCCATAATAGCTATTAATTTGTGTGGATAGCTGCAAAACTCGCTTTCATTAGCGTTTAATACGAAGCACGATTTTTCTACGTCCAACCCATACTCCATTGTAAGGTTCTATAACCTTTTTTAGAAGTCATAAATGATGGCTGGTTTCCTTACATCTTTTCTGGAGCAGCTCTGGTTTCTTAAGTTACATAGTGGGATGTCTTTTCATGAAATTTCTGCTCTGGCTACATCATCTTTTGTGTATGACAACGGTGATCTTTTTAATATTTTAATATATATTTTCAAGGCATAGTTTCAGCTTAAAATAAATTAAACAGCATAATCTTTAATAAAAAGGAAATATTTGCATAGAAATATATGCTTACTTTTACCCCAAAGATTATGTTTACATTAACCATCATCAAAATATTTTCTGGGGTAAATGTAAACACGAAAAAAACGATAAGTCCCTTCTAGATAGGGCTGGCCACGAGACGAGACTCTGCGAGACTTTTGTAAGTCTCGTCTCGGCCTCGCTAAAATCGAAAATTTTTAGTCTCGTCTCGGTCTCGTATAATTAAGTCTCGTCTCCGAAAAATACGATTTCCGGTCAAACTGTTGATTATTGGAACGAAATATTTTCGATTATCGTTTGAATATGTCCAGAAGAAAATAAATATTTAACTGAAATTGGATTTATTAATTTATTAGACTCTCTGTAGATCCAAAAATACAGTCTCGTCTCGGTTTCGTCTCGGTTGCTTTAAAGCCAGTCTCGTCTCGTGTCGTCTGGATCTCGGTCTCGTCATGCGAGACCGAGATCGAGAACGAGACTTTTCTTGTCTCGTGGCCAGCCCTACTTCTAGATTTTAGATTTTTTTCTTTTAATTTAATCTCTATCAAATTTGACGAATAAAAAATATTAAAAAAAACGTACCTCTGAATTTTGTTTAAAAACAAATGTTTCTTGAAGCCTTTAAACTTGTTAAACACTTTTTTTTTGAACACTGATCTCCCCGATTGAGTGAAAAGTATGTGACAGATATTGAACGCGTCCGAAGGTTTATTTAGTGGATGCGTTCAAGACTGAATTATTTGTAAGAAATTTGAGCTCTTTTTACATTTGCCACTGTTTATATTACCCATATTGACCCTACCTATTTTCTGATTTGTATGAATTCGTTGCAAATAAATTAACTTTGCTACATAGCAAGGCCTGCGCTGAGAGAGTATTTTCAAAACTTACTTTAATGAAAAATAAACTCACCAACCGACTAAGAACTGAAACTTGCGAAAATATGTTAGCTTCTTTAAATTTAATAATAAGTAACTGTGATCTTACTGAGTTGAGCCCAAATGAGTTCCTCATAAAAAAATATAGAGAAACAATTACAAAAAAATAATATGTGATACGAATTCCTAACTTTTGTACCTTTTAATTATGTTTTATTTATCTATTTATTTTATGGTCTTACACTTGCAATTGTCAATTTCCTTAAACTAGTTTTAAAACAAATTCTATTTTTGAAACATCAGTCAAATATTATTTTTCTGTTCTATTGAATACCTAATATTATTTATATATGTACATATATATAATATAAAATATAAAATGAAGTGTTAAGTTTTAAGTTTGCGTTACAATAAATCATAAAAAAATGTTCGTTTAAATTGTGTGTCATCTTCAAATGTTATGATTTTGGTTAGATATTTTTTCTCTGAAGACAATTTTCTTAAAAATATGGTGTTTCTTTATTATTATTTTGATGTGCCACCTTTTTTTTGAGTGCCACTTTTTTTCCACTTTTCAAAAATATCCAGCGGTAACACTGATCGTTTCTACTCTGGCTGTGTGAGCTAAAAAAATATATGTTCCAACAGAGTTAGCTTACCTATTGAAAGCAATACAAAAGAGCTTTTTCAGTGGTTTTTATAAAATAGCTTTCTGTTTTCAAGCTTTTGAGAACAGAATTAATTAAGGTGAGATATAATGCAAAGTACGGAAACACTATGAGAGCTTTTACTTGGAATAGGTATATGCAAGTCAATGCGACCATACAGAGATATGAACGTCCTATCTTTCCTCTACTGACAGTTTTTGTTGAACAGATTATAGCTGTGTACTAGGCTTAAAAGCAAAAAGGCAGAAATTATCGACCTTTTGATAAATTCTTTACATTTAATGTTTTATTTAAGGGGGGTACATAATGTACAAACTTCTTCATTTACAGATCATTTCAAAAATATGAACCTTTTAGAAGTTACACGTAAAAAACAAGCCTTTTCATCATTTAGCATTTTTTGAATTGGCGGTGTTTTTTACGGTGTGTCGGTACTGCAACTTTTATTTTTGGTGGATGGCAATATTGAATGATCTATTACTGGCCAAAATTGACCACTAAAAACTCATCGTCACACTCTATATAGTAGTCAAATATTTTTTTTTTTGAAAATTTAAGCACGCAAACAGTTTTGTATATGTTTTAAATTAAATTTGTTTATTGCACACAGTTATCGTCAGTGCAAAAACAAAAATTACCCGAAGCATGTTAATGCGTGTCTAAAGTATATTCCGCACATCGTCGCAACAATAGCTTTCCAACCATATAAAATGTATCGAGATCGGCTAAGTACTTTTTAAGCAAATAGTACCAAAAACGTTTTAAGGCTATTTATATAATAGAAGATATACGAAAGGCTGATATTTTTGACACTGGATAACTTCTGACGTGCACATGATGTGGCAATGGACTTTTGTGAAGGTATTTCTAATGCTAAAATAAAGACAATTGCGTTTGAAAATATTTTCTTAACTTGGATTTTTTGACAGAAAAAGTACCTACTATTTGTATGGGCTATTGGTGAGGTGGAGTAAGTTATATTTTTGGTTCTCCTTGACTTTTCTGAGGCATTCGACACGCTTATTCAAATCAACAAATATACCCGTATAATGCTTTAGACTTAAACAGAACTTTTTACATACATAGGGGCAATAAACATTCTAGCTATAAGTCAACAGATAATATAATCGAAAATAACTGCTAGGACAATCGCTCCATTTCTTTTATTCAAATACGACAAATTGTCTTCTGTTATTTTCCAATTGAACTCCATTGTACCAAAATAATAAAACGAAGCAATAGGAAAGAATCCACACACATTTTGTCCACAGAAAATATAAAATTCTCCGTTGTGTTAAGTGAACTATTTTATGATAATAAGATGATATGTATTGCATTATATCCATTTGAAAATAAAGTGTCACCACACAATTCCATTGTGACACCAATTGAATAAAGTGCTTCAATTATCATATTCATGAGTATATTCAAATTTGAAAAGTTCTTAATCATTTTCTTTATTTTTTTTTTTCTCCCTCCAGATATCAACTTTAACATTCAGTATTTAATGCATTCCATATAGCTAAGCAATTTATAGTAATAAAAACCTGAAGCCGAAGAAATTTTTTATAAGAACTTCCAGCGTTTGCGTGAAGTTCGTAGACAACACCAAAATACTTGCCAAATATAATCTCTTTGTAGAATTATCACCGCTCGAACTCGTATTGAGGGACTGCGTTGTGAATTCAATTCTTATCTCACCAACATCAAGTTAACACTCAAAATAACCACACAGGAATCATATAACTCCAGAACAGCAACATGACGAAGAAGTACGAATTCGATTGGATTATTCCGGTGCCTCCGGAACTAACAACAGGATTGGTATTCGATCGCTGGTTCGAAGACAAAGATACAACAGACTTTGAAAAGGATGCTTTATTTCGTGTTGATGAATATGGATTCTTTTTATATTGGAAAAGTGACGGAAAGGTAATTTATATACATATTTTGGTAATCTTTATTAATTCTTGAATTGTTTTCCCAATCTCAAAGACTTTCTGAATTAAAAAAAAAAAAATTATGAGGAATGAAAGAACTGTCAAACAGTACAATCTGGATACAGTTAGTTGGTTTAGGACTAAAATGATCCGTCGATTAAAAGTACAGTGCAATTATACAAAATCACCCCTGCCCAGGTAACATTTTTAACATGCAGATTTTTGCTGGATATTGTTCAAGATTATATTAAAAAGTTCCCAACCATCGCATCCTGAGGTGGGTTCGGCCGCCCCATTTTCAAAAATAAAACCTCCTCATGGGAACTTATTGTCCAGGATATGTTATGTTTTGTTATCATATACAGTCGTGGCGGCCTAATTAAGAACGATATTTTTATAAAATTTTAAAATGCATAACTTTTGAGGTTGAGTAGTGGTTTTAATAATATGCCATGAACTACGGTATACTCTGAGTAATGTTTAAAAAATATAAGCATGAGAATATTGGTAGGAAAAAAATAAAAATTAATCTAACTCTTATTTCGTCTGGCAATATAATTAAGAACGGAATAAAAAGGTTGTCATTAAATTAAAAATCTTTGAAATTTCAATATGTTAATGTGAATATATTGTAGGAAAACCTTAATTCTTCAGAGTTTCAGAAAAAATTCCTGGCATATTTTCGCGTAAGGCATGTAATCTTGATAGTGGTGTACTCTATCAGATTTCCTCAATATTTAGAACATTCTGATCAAAATGTTTTTTTTTTTTAACTTTAACCATCCCTTGATGTCTCCCCATAAGTTCTCGATAGAATTTAGGCCCGAGCTTTGGACTGTCTAATCTAAAAAATGACTTTTTGAATACGCAAACACCTTCTTAGCAATCTGTTGAGGACTTTTTGGATCATTATCGTCCTTTAAACAAATTTTATGGGCATGATTGAAATGAATAAGACTCCATAGCATGTTCCTCAATGTCTTTATAAACTTTCTGGTCAATTCGAGCATTTTATTCTAACTTATCGACCATACTATGCCAAGTCTATCACCTCAAAATAAATTAAGTTTTATCCTGTACTCTGTACCGTCTTAAGAATGTATTTTTGATTCAATTTCTTTTTCTAAGGGCTTTTAACATCAAATTTCCTTTTGACCAACAAAATAAGAAATCCTCAGAACAAGAAATTGAGTCAAAAATACACTATTAAGACGGTACATAGTACAGGATAAAACTTAATTTAATTTGGGGTGCATTGACTTGGCATAGTATGGTCGATAAGTTAGACAAAAATGCTCGAATTGACCAGAAAGTTTATAAGGACATTGAGGAACATGCTATGGAGTCTTATTCATTTCAATTATGCCCATAAAATTTGTTTTAGGGACGATAATGATCCAAAAAGTCCTCAACAGATTGCTAAGAAGGTGTTTGCGTATTCAAGAAGTCATTTTTTAGATTAGATAGTCCAAAGCTCGGGCCTAAATTCTATCGAGAACTTATGGGGAGACATCAAGGGACGGTTAAAGTTAAAAAAAAAAAACATTTTGATTAGAATGTTCTTAATATTGAGGAAATCTGATGGATTTCACCACTATCAAGATTCTATGCCTCACGCGAAAATATGCAAGGAATTTTGTCTGAAACTTTAAAGAATTAAGGTTTTCCTACAATATATTCACATTAACATATTGAATTTTCAAAGATTTTTAATTTAATGACAACCTTTTTATTCCGTTCTTAATTATATTGCCAGACGAAATAAGAGTTAGATTAATTTTTATTTGTGTCCTACCAATATTCTCATGCTTATATTTTTTAAACATTACTCAGAGTATACCGTAGTTCATGGGCTTTTATTAAAACCACTACTCAACCTCAACAGATTTCCCAAACAAAAGTTATGCATTTTAACATTTTATAAAAATATCGTTCTTAATTAGGCCGCTATGACTGTATATACAGGGTGTCCCTTAATTCGTCAAGAGTATTTTAGGGTATGATTCTGTGGTATATTCTAAAAAAAAAATTGTTTATCAGTAAGGGCCTATCTCCAATTTTGATATCATTTATCGGGAATTTAAGAAAAGTCTTACTTTGAGGTACCCTGATCCATGTTACCGATAATGTTACCCCATAGATTGTATGATAATTTGGAAAAACAGCGACAGGTAAAATTAAAAAAAAAAAGTTTTTGTTAGCTTTAAGTTTGAAAAGCTATGAATACAAATTATTTGTGTGGTTTAAGATAATTTTTTGAGTTTGTTTTTTACTAAAACAGTTACAACGGGTGCACTTTGACATTCCTTGGTTTGAATACATGCTAATTTAAGTAGCCACTTAAGTTGAATTCTACAAATTATCTGCAGATGTTGCAAAATTATTTATCAGAACTATTGGAAAACATTCCATATGTTCAACTGGCTTCATCTTATTCCAAACTTGAAGGTGCTTCCACCCACTTTGCTCGAGAGGTTAAAAATTGACAAGATGAAGATTAAGCGGTAATCGTTGGAAAGGAAAAAGTTGGAGCAGTTCGATGGCCTGCAAGATCTCCTGACCCTACAATAATGGATGTTTTTGAATGGGGAAGAATGAAATAAATCTTTTATTCAACCAAAATAGCAACTTAAAGTGAATTAGAAGAGCGCATGCTCAAAGCGTTCTCCGAAGTGATGCAGTAGCTAGGATGAGGATCATTAATATCAATATCAGAGAAATACGAAAACTGGCTATAGCATGTATATACAAAATCAAAGAGGACTCATTTTTACACCCGCTATAAATGTTTAAGTTCACACATAAAATAAAAATGATCGATAACCACACATATCATTTTTATTCATAGCCATTCGAGCGTTAAGCAAAAAAAAAAAGCTGCACCAACATCAGCAGCACCCTAGTGTGGTGAAGTCCGTCCGCGGTCTTTCCATTTTGTTTTTAGGCCTGATAAGTGTTTTGTTGGGAGGTGAGTTCAAGTTTCGGGGGCAAGATCTCCCCCCCATTCCGGCAAGCTAACTGCCTAGCATCGCGAGCAGGCCGCGTCCCTTGGAACTTGGCATTCCGTTCCCTTCCCTTCCTTTCCGATCCGTTTCCTTACATCATACCGTTTCCTTTTTCCTACACCACTGCTACGCCTACTCCTTTCCTCACTTGCTCTTGCCTCGCAACAGGGTCCTACTTTATCAATTTTCATTAAGAATTCTATCCTTGAAATTTTGTGTGGATAACAATCTTCACTATTTTTAAATTCATTTTTGAAGACATTTTACGCGCGTTAAGTGTACAAATTTTATTTCGATCCTTAGTTTTTTTTTTCAAAATTAAATATGAAGTATCTTGTGTAGGCAAGGCATTAAGACTAAAAAAATCAAATTATTGGTATTCCAGTGGGAGTCGAAAACATTGCACTTGAAATCAAATCTGGGAACAGCAATATCACATATGTATTTAATTTCAATTGAAATGTTTTCAACTCCCACTGACTTCTGAACCCCTTAAATTAGCATCATAAGACTTTAAAATTAAGCTTCCATTCAGAAAGTATTGTGACTATCTTTACTGATAGTTCAAAGGTGGAGTGTGGTATTGGTTCAGGCCTTTTTTTAGTCTCTCAATTATTTCGGCTACCCGACTTTGCAAATTTCTTTCAATGTCTACTGGTCAAAGTAATCATAATCACTAATCAGGCAGGTAATCGGGAATCATCAAGTTACTCAAACGAGATCCAACCAGAGCCGAAATACGGTTATTATCGCAGTCATTAGGTGGCTGTTAAAGTAATTAATGAATTTAGAATCGAATTTAGACTAAAGCTGACTTTATCCTAGACAAACAGATCGCATTTAGCTACATTCGACTCCAAATTCGTTTATTACTAAGAGCCATTGATTTGGCTATCCGAGCCTACAATTAACCTCAGTATCAATATTATCTGCCACTGAGAGGAATGAATGATTTGCGGAGTAGTCAACATTCCGTTCGCAGCAATGAAAGGAAATATGTATCTCAATTTATCTTATCGCATCAACGCGTATTTGTGGAATAGTTCGACCCAGGCAAAACATAACCAGGATCGTTGTAACCTGTAGCGGTAACCTGTAGCGTGTAGCCAATAGGAGCGCATGTGGTGAAGCTAGGCATTCGTAACAATGCTGAGTATAGAAGGAGTGGTGACCAACAGAAAACAAAAAACAGAAAACAGAAAACAGAAAAACATTGGCAACACTGAAATTAAATTTGACCTTTTTTGACATTCGAAACATTTGTATTGTTATCTTATGTCGATTTCGATTGGATTTCGGAACAGTACTACTCCTTTTTGATTCCAATCAAATTATTTTCTATTGTGCCGAGACTAATTTGTGAAATATTTATGTGTGTGTGCGTAAATTGTCTGATACTAATGTATACTTTGCACGTTCAGTGCAGCAAAATTAATTTGACAAATAATCCGATGAAAGGGTTTATATTGTATACTAGCCGACCCGTGCTCGCGTTGCTGCGCAAAAAAAATAACATTTTTTTTAGCTATAAGATCATAATATTAAAGGAGTTTTTTATATTTGCATACCTTCCTACCTAAATATGTATTTTTTTTAACACTTCCATATACACAATGTTTTTGCAGTGTAGCCTTTTTGTAAATACACTGAGGGAAAAAATGCGATCTTAAATTAAATACGATCGTATTTGATCTAAAGTATTTTAAATGAAGTGGCGCATTTTTATTTTTACGTTGAAACAATGTTAATTTGAAAATGCGACGTATTTTTTACAGATTCAACCTAGTTTCAAAGTAAAACGTGTTTATTTATACATTGAAATCAACTTCTGTTCATTTACATTCCGTTCAACGTAGTTTTAAAGTAAAACTTTATCATTTTTACATTGAGATCCATATTTAAAGTGCGCTCAACCTTGTTTCAAAGTGAAACGTATTCATTTTTACATTTAAATCCACATTTTACATTGCGATCCACTTTTGTGGCATTTAAAGTGTCATCAACGTAGTTTCAAAGTGCTGCATAGTTAAGTTAACCCCAATTTGTTTGTATTTCTTAGCTTAATATAAAGAATTTCGAGGTAGCTCCCTTACATTTTTGAACAAATTAAACGCGCACTTAAAATTAACTTACATATAATCGAAAAACAATATTTAATTACACTTCCTATATTTATTACTATGAAATACTCATAGCATTAAACCATTCACTTTAAGGCGTCACAAATTAATGATTCACCACGAAAATGAAATACATCGAGCATGAATATACATTTGTCTTTGTCTTACATAAATTTAAACAAAGAAGCGTGGCGTGGGTAGCCATTTTGAATCAATACCTAACCAAGCGAAGTTTAATCTACGTTGATTCGAAGTAGATAAATGTTTTTTTAAAAGATGGACAAATTTTATTTAACTATGATTCCACTTTAAATCGACATATAAACGTAGTTAAATCTAGTTCGTTTTTAAGTATGGAATCACTTTGAAATAAAGTCGCTCCACTTTGATTTGAGAATTTTCGGCGTTGGCGCCAAATCGTTCCGAAAAATAGTAGAATCAAAGTTTTTTTCTTTGATTTTACGTTGTTTTTTTCTCTGTGTATGTGAAGCGGTTTCTAAGACTGAATGCATTTGAATTTATTCATTACATATTTCCCATGAATGAAAAAAAAAAAGATTACGACACGCGCATGTGTTACTTTTTTTGACATTAGCTGTGACGTATGAAGAGACGAAAAAGCGCGAAATCGAAAAGGAAATTTTTAAATTAATTCTTTTTTCAAACTTTTTAATATACTAAAATTCAAAACGCGATGTGCAGTGTGTGGTTGTAATAACAGCAATAATAAAAATGACCAAAAGATTCTGGCTTACTGTTGGGTAAAGTTGGGTTCATTTTTGTAAACGGAAAGACCAAATCAACACGAAGACGGGTAGAATTTGCAGTGAGTATTTTGGATCTGATGACTTTGAAAGGAACCTCCAGTACGAAATGGTTAATAATTACACAAAAATATTAAACAAGAGTTATTATCTAAGCGGTACCAGTATTTATAAAGGGTTTTGTAACTCGTAGACGACTCTTACTCAAACCTGGTTCTGTTCCCTCTATTTTCATTACTGAAAACGTGGAGTTACCATCGACTCAGGATAACAGAAAAAACAGAGTCAAGGCAAGAGAATATTAGAGAGCTATATGTGCTTTGTTACAGGAAGCAAAGGATGTTCATCCTTGTATTTTAAGTGAGAGCGTCGACGACGCTATACAAATTAGTTCTTTTCAGAACTGCTGCGATGTTCTACGAAACCAAATTTTATGAGCACCTTACACAAATGTATGTCTAAGGAAGTTGTTTATTGAGCTCCTTATTATTTTGTTTATTTTCAGACAAAAATTAGAAAACGAGATACTTATGAAAAAAAAAAAAAAATAAACAGAATCTCCGAACGTCTTTGACAAAAAGTAGGTTTGAAAGCAGGAATGTAGACAAAAATTGGCTTCCATTTTCACCTACGGCCAAATTTGAATATTGAAGAGCGGTGCAAAGCTTACGCATTGGTCAGAAGTTGACGTCGCGAGGTCAATTACCTTATACTCAGACTCAGCGAGTGCAAGAGCATAAACTTTTGCAAGAAACAAATTTCTACTTCCTTCGATAAGAACGCTTCAACGCTGGGCTCAAAGAATTGACATCTCGCTAGGTATTTTAAAGCCAGTTGTAAAAATACTTAAAGAAACAACACAGCTTGATATAGGTAAACCAAAAAGTTGGCATCCTCATGTCTTTCAATGGTGAAGATTTGGTTATATGCAACAACTACCTTAAAAATCTTTTGGATTTGGCCGAGGATGTTGCGGTAGACACCAAAATAAAAACATTATTTTTCCGAGCCCAAATGTACTTTAGAATTAGAACACTTAACAATAACAGAAATCACAATGTCCCAAGAAAGAAAATTTAATAAAACAATAACATAAACATCAATTTTGTATCTTTTCTTTTGAATTTATTATTTTTTGTTTAAATTTTTTTCAGCACTGTTCATGTAATTGGCCTATCAATGGACAATTTCCCACAACCACATTAAAATAAAACTTATTTATATTAATTGGCGTATTTTAATAACAAATTATACCAAAGTTAACATTTTTTGATAATTTAACTGCAAGAAAATATACTATTTTAATAAAAACATTCATTTGCACACCCCGTTAGATGACAAGAAACTGTCTCTTGTGACGTATGTGCGCAGTAAATCGAAAAATTAAAATGCAGCTGTCGTAATCTTTCTATTTATTCATTCATGCATATTCCCTTTTAAAATATTCGCCAAACACCATTCAATTGATTTAATATTAATTGTATCTATCTTTGAATACACACGACTGTAAACTGTTTTTCCCGTCATTTTAAGATCTCAATTTTGAAGATCCGACCATTAGAAGTCAAGTTATAGGCTTTTTACTCGAACCAAATCATTTTTTTTTTCCACCCGGAAAACACCTTCTTTTTTATATAAAATCGATGCATGGCGATTGCCGATGATAAGAGATACACAATACACAAATAATTTGATCACATAATGTGACTCTTTTATTCCTACATAACAAACCCGGGCGGGAAGCACATGCTGAAAATCCGATAAAAATTCACCAACGAAATCACTATTTCGTTGGAAGTTGTTTATTCACCGACCCAGGTGATGAAAAACATGGTTGTTGCATAATCTATGAATTCACTACTTAAATGTATGTGGTTTATTCATCAGTTCAATATTTTCGATAAAATTGGTAATTAAAATTCAATTGTCAAATCACAAGATTAGTTGTAATTGTTTATTCAGCAATTACTTAATTCAATATGAAAAATGTGAGGAAAATTAAATAAATAGTGAATTCGTTAACTCTGTTGTGAATTTGTGATTGGTTGATTGATTGATTAAAGTATAATCAATAGGTCAGTGGTTGTTGGTTAATCACCGCTTCACTTATGTGAAGTGGTGAAATTTGTTTCGCGTAAATCAGTTAATTATTTTATGAGCTATGCGCGAAAGAACAAAATAATTTTTTGGTCTTTGTATAATAGTAAAGATAAGGATGTGTGTTCTGGGTCTACTCCAGAAAAATTCTCCGAAAACATTACTCTGAACAGCCAATCGAATTGTTTTGGAGTAAGCGGAGTCAAAAAGGAGTAACTCCGAACCTCCAACCGAAAACAAAAGTATAACTTAATTATGCCTATTTAGCGAGATCTTTTATTCTGTTATGAATTTCTATACAAAAATTTGAGTTGTCAAAAAATCTTTTATGAAATATAATTTTGGTATTCGGCATGCCAAACTGTTATGAAATCTGTTAAGAAATCTGCTATGAGTGCTGTCAAAAGTTCGAAACTATCAACAAATCTTTTACGAACCGCATTTTTGGTATTCAGCATGCCACAATCTATTATGGAATCTTTTATGTTTTTTTTTTAAAGAATAAAAGACAGATATTTGTGACTTTTATCATAAAAGATTTCAATAAATAAAGTTAAACTTGGTATTTGATCTATTATTTTGTCAATGAAATGTTTATACAGGGAGACAAATGTAAGAAAATAAGAATAAATAAGAATATACATGTTGATAAAGGTACACAAATTATTTTAACACAAAATTATTTTTTTTACACGAGAGCACAAACACTTTTGATGGAACAAAGATTTGGTAGATGTAGTCGAATGGGTGTTATCGATGTGCAAAAATTAAATTCTTGATTATTTTATTAATTAAATAGAAGAATTCTAGGACAAATTGACCACCAATCCACAGGTTACTTTCAGTGAAGAAATAGTTTATTTACCTACAACAGATCAGCTGATTTATTGATAACAGATTTTAGGTCTGTTCCTATAAAAATTTCCTTTTCGAAATCCATAGCGGACTTTTATAAAAGTTCGAACTCCCGAATACCAATTATAAAAGGTCTTTTATGTTGAACATCTTTTACGATTCATAGCAGAAAATTCATAGCAGAATAACAGATCTGGCGGAATAGGCATAAATATCAAACTTAACACTTGACCAGCATCAAATCTTTCACTACTCTGATCAACGAATTGTTGACACATGAATCGGGTAAGGAGAAAAAAGAAAGAAACCGAATTAAATACCAGCATACAGCAAGCTTGTGTGTTCTAATAAAAATGTAGTCGTTCAAATGCATTTGATAAGCAACAAAACATGCACTGAGATCGAGCTTAGCATGTGGCTTCGGTAGAGCGATGGGTAGGCTGTCGGCTCCCGAATTCCAGTCACAGTTGATGTCTATGATGGGCAAAGCTTTTCAAATAAAAAATGAACATATTACAACTCAGCACCACACAATTATCGGGTTGGCATGGCACTCGTGAAATAGCTTTAACTTCACCCAACAAAAATACTGTTTTGGTAGAACACTTAAGTTGTTGTTTTTTCATTTAAAATATTCAATCTGAACTCAAAGTATGATATGTGTGATATTTGAAATCTGCCACGACAACTAAGTTTTCCCGCATTACTAAATACGAGTATCGCTAAAAAGTTGATTTTTTGTATAAAATCTTATGGTCAAAAGTAAGAAACACCGCGATTTTTTCTCGCTTTTTTAGTTATCGGTAATTTTAGTCCCAAATAATTAATTTTAAATAAAAGCATTGTTCTACGAATTCAAAGGAACTTAATTTGCTTCAACTTGAGACTAAATCCAACTCTGTAGACCGAATGGTTTCCAAAATACAGCAATTCAAAATTTAGCGATAAAAAATTTAATATAAAAAGTAGTGTTATCAAACAGTGGCATCAAAGCACTGGAGCGTGTAGGTTGGGCCAAAAGAATAGGAAAATCATGCTGGAAGAGGGGTCCATATACCCCGTTAAGATGGGAGGGGCAATTATCTAAAAAAATGAGTTAAGGTAGAAATAACACTATGGAAAAACAATGGTAACACCCACAATATTCTCCTGTAGCTTATCTTAAGCCCAGAAACCCATTCTTGATTTTTCTTTTTCAATAAAGTTATTTTAATTGATACTTTTTGAGAAATCAATTTCCAAACTCAAAATATTGAAAAGAAAATTGCTCCAAGGATGTTTCTACTAAGTAAATAGTAGAAAATTCTTTTTCAGAATGTCGAGTTTGTAAATTAATTTCTCAAAAACTAATTATTAAAAAAACTTTATTTAAAAAGAAAATTCAAGAATGGGGTTGGGAGCTTAAGATAAGCTATAGGAGAATATTGTGGGTGTTACCATTGTTTTTCAGTAGTGTTGTTCCTACCTTAAGTCATGTTGTTAGATAACTGCCCCTCCCATCTTAACGGGAGTATATAGACCCCCCTTCCAGTATGATTGTCCTTTTCTTTTGGCTCAACCGACACGCTCCAGTGCTTTGATGCATTTATGTCAACCATTCTTTATTTTCCATTATACTGTTTGATAACACTACTTTTTATATTAAGATTTTCATTGCTAAATTTTGAATTGCTGTATTTTGGAAACCATTGGGTCTACAGAGTTGGCTTCGGTCTCAAGTTGAAGCAAATTAAGTTACTTTGAATTCGTAGAACAATGCTTTTATTTAAAATTAATTATTTGGGACTAAAATTACCAATAACTAAAAAAAGCGCGAAAAAATCGCGGTTTTTCTGATTTTTGACCATGAAGCGGTCGCCGCTCGAGGTCGAAAACTAAGGTTATTTACTAGGCCGATATCCTGAACAACTCAGCAAAATATGAAATACCAAATTTGACGCAAACGTATAAGTATATAGTTACTGTACTATAAGTAACGATTAATTTTTTTTATTATATAAACATCAAATAATTTAAATAAGTGCGGATATGACTTGCAATTGTAATTGCCGTCGTACTCGGTGAAAATAGACCCCAGCGCGTGCGGTGTCTAGGGGGGAAAGAGGCATGGGCTTCAAATAAATTTTTTTTTTGAATGCAATCTTTAAAAAACGAAATTTTGTTTTATGGTCCATTCCGGGTTTCATCTACAATATGGATGATCCATAGCCAACTGATAATTTCATATCTTTCGGCTAACGCAGATACATAGTTTCTAGACACTTATACTCGTACATTTAGCAGCTGAATCAGATTTTCCATTCCATTCCCATTCAAATTCTGATACCCGCAAAGTTATTCCTTAAATATATTCGATCCAGAATCCGGATCTGTTTTCGATATTCGGTAAAATTCAAACTCTAACATATTTTTGTATATGTACAATTTTTTTCAATCTATAGTTGACTTATCTTTATTTCTACTTTATTGCAGGAAGGTGACGTTATAGAACTGTGTCAAGTGAGTGATATAAGAGCAGGCGGCACACCAAAGGTAAGGAAAATAAAAGCCAACAACATTTTGTATTAAATTTTGCATTAGCTTAAATAGAAGTTTATTTAGTTCTTCTTTTATGATGAGTAAACGTGGCTAGATCTTGTTATAAAGCCTTTATATTTGTATGCTAGTTAAAATATCTTTTACATTTATTTAGATTGAAAAGTTATTCCCTCCAAATGTTCTTATAGATTTTAGATCATCAAGTAAATCTTTATATTTTTTAAAGCATTGTATACCATCACTCGTGAAAAAGTTAACATACCATCCTGGTGAACACAAAAGTTAAAAGGCATAAATTATAAATATTAAAGTAAGCGAACTGAAGTCCTGATCACATTTAGACAACTTCGTATGCTCTTTTTGACAGTCCATATGAAAAGTCATATGATTTCTATCACCGTGTAAAGTAACCTCTAAGTCCCCCTTCACATGGGATTGCATTGCACTCAGTAAAAATCCAAACATTTACATAGAACTGTTCAAACAATGATTTTTCTGCAAAAAGCCGAACTGAGCTATACCCGTTTATCGAATAATCGATGTCATTTTTAAGCAACCAAAACGAATTGGCTGTAACATATTCGTCTTACGCTGACACACACATATGTATGTGTAATGTATGTTGTATATCATATCATTCATAGGAAAATCAACCGCATACATTGTGAAGTTTGACTACACTTGCGACCCCATTTCGCCTTCTAACAACAACATTCGTGTTGGAAACAATATTTATGATTAAAGAAAAAACCGCACTCGAATTCAAAGGAACTACACTTTACGACGCGGTAAAACATTATTTGTCTGAAATTGCATAAGCTAATATCGCCCTAAACGGTAACTGAACTTCATACATTTTCGTACAAATACAGCTTAAATCTTTAAATTAAGGGTAAAAGCATATAAATCTATTCCATAGCTTTCGCGTTATCCACCATTATTATTACGAAAACAAAAAATTATACTTGTTAAAGAAGATATTTGAAAACATTAATTCGCAATATATACGCGTCTATCATTGGTGTTTGGTTTTCAGTGTGCTGTTAAAAGTGAGTTGTACCATATCTTGGCCTATTAAGCCTCCTAATCTTGAAAGCATATGGTTACCACACATGTAGAAGTTAGTCAAGTTGTCACACTATTGCATCAAGGAAAAAACCATCAGTGGCTCATCAGCTCCTTATTAGCCAATGCTGTATATCAAAGTTCTATAGAAGGATCAGGGGAACTTAAGTTAGTGCGAATGCCAGGATATGTGGTTTCACACAGGTGTGATAAGTGATTCATCGCGATAACGTCTCTCCGAAATCGTACTTTGACTGGGGTCGACGTCCAAACAATAGCAGAGACAGGTTGGATAAAGAGTCCTTAGTTAATGGACAGTTAGGAGACGACTTAAAGAAGCAGACCTTATCCCGAAATGTCCTGACACGAGACCAAAATTAGCTACAAATGACCAACAAACTCGAATAAGATTTTCACTATGCACTACGATTGGGAAGTTGAGGAGGCGATTTACGTTCTCGGATGAGTATGGATGTAAGCTATAGAACAGAGACATAGTAAACAAACGACCTGGCTTCTATCCAAATAAATTCTGCTAATTTAGGTTGCGGTTATTCTTGTTACAGTATTGTGACAACTTGACTAACTTCTACAGGCGTTTTATCCATTTGTTTTCTAGATTAGAAGACCTAATAAGTCAAGATATGTTATAACTCACTTTTTTTTGCGGATAACACCATTTCCTTAATTTAAAGTTTTAAGTTGAAGCTTTAAAACGAGACCATATAAACACTTAGGGTTTGTTTCACAATGTCTGAGTAAAGTGATAATTAGTAACTTGACAATTAAATTATCCGTAAAGTAAATCCTCCCAGTAATAAACTTTGCGTTTCACAATTATCAGAATTACAAATTTCTGAGTCAATTAGCTACTCGTAAGTTATTCCAGTTTTCCAGACAATATTATTGTATTGACAGATTGAAAATGAAATTATTCAAAAATAATCTATAATAGTTGTCGGAGTGTTGTTATTTAAGTGTTGTTGTCCTTTGTTAAAGTGTTTTGTATATGGTATCTTTTCTAATAAATACATACGTGGGTTCAAAAAAAAAATGTTTCAGCGCGAAAGTATGGTATTTCAACCTTCTATCGAAGGTTTGGTGTATGTGTTAATTTTGTTTTGTCAACTCGTTGGTCATCCGCGTTGTGTACAAATTAATATTTAATTGTACCAAAAGTGTAATAGATCGTAAACCATACCACCTATGTATGTATATTTGCATGTTTAATCTGGGTTACCTCCCTACTTTAGTGGTTAAGTAAAATGCAGCAAATTTCATTTTGGATTGTGATATGATATAATATGTTATGGATTGAGATAATGTCAAATTGTCAAGAGCTCAAAATGGTAAGCGGCACTATTGAGACATCTACGTTTATTTTTTAAATAAAATAAAAACATAGGTACACAACACAATTTCATTCGAAAAATTGCATTACAACTTTTAAAAAATTATGAAATCTGTCCTCAACACAACTTTCAGGCCCAGAACATTATATTTATTTGTTTTATTGGTCGCAATTACAGCTGAATATATTTTAATTGCCAGTTTAGTTTTTTAATCAGTACTTCATCTGCCCAGTAAAATACTCAGAACTTTAATTGTTAATTAAGACTTTTCGGATATTGTGAAACGTAAATAAGGATATTACTTGACGAGTAAGTTCAAAGTAGCTTAATTGAAACTTTACTCAGATATTGTGAAACAAGCCCTTAAAATAATAAAAAATATTGGCGCAAAATTTTATTAAGGGCTTATAATATTGTTAAGGGCTTAGCAATTTACTAGTACCTAAGTAATTTTCTAAATATTTAGCAGTTTACTAACTATTTCAAAATTTTAAACCTTTTTTTCGATTTGCTAACTAGTAAATTGCTAGTTGGGAAATGTTAGTCAGAAGTAATAAATAACAAACAAAACAAATGTAGTTTTGTTTATTATTTTAATTTTGTTTTACTCTCTGAAGAAGATTTTTTTTTAACTAGTTTATAGAAAATTAATCTACATATTAAAAGTGAAAAAAGATATTAAAAAAGTCACATTCGCTCAAGAGCTCTTTAATGCCGGATCAATTGTGTGGGGTGACATTTAAAGTATGCGGGAAAAGTTATATCAAAGAAATCTTATGTTGTTGGAATAACTAAAAACGGCTCGACCTTCCACACTACTGCATTCTGCATCATCGAAATCTGAAACTGGTGAGTGGTGTGCATATCATCCGAATGGAAAATTCTCGCTTGAACATACATAGTTAACATTTTCACAGTTGAGAGCGACTATTGTGGGAGAGACTAAGTGCTTGCCTGATGCTCCTGAATCGTCTACTGGTACTGAAGCAACTATGTTGAGTTTGGATTTAGTTGGACAGCCTACGGGACGAAAGCAAATGGTCAAAACTAAAAGTGAGTTTAGTTTGAAATTAAAAATAAAACTGAATCACATTATTTAATTTCTGGAGTAAAATTCTCCATCGTCCAGCTCTTCAAAAGAATGTGCCCGGGATTTAAAACTTCGCACTTTTCTGCACAACGCTGAATCTTCAAATACATCGAAATCTTCGTCTTCCGAAAACACTTAATACTATTTTATTTACTCTAAAAAACAATTAAAGCTCACGAATCATACAAAAAAACACAATTCACTTTTCCAATTAAAATTGGTAAATCATGTTTTTCGAGGAAATGACAGATGTCGTATGGATTTAGCAAATTGTTAAATCATGTTTTTCGAGGCAATGACAGATGTCGTATGGATTTAGCAAATTTTTAAAAGTTAAAGTAACCATTTTAACTTAACTTTAGTATATTGTGAAGAGATAGTAAGATGTTAAAATCGTTTAAAATTAGCAAAATCTTCTTTTTAACTTAGTAACTTACTAAAATAGCTTTAACAAATTACTAAATCGTTTAAAATTTTGCGACATTGTATCCATCGCTATTGTTGTTTTAAGAAGGCGAAATGGGGTGATTCCATTTTTTTGCTCGCAAGTGTATTTTTTAATTTTATATATGGTGGGTCCAAAAGTCCGAAATTTGTATATGTACAGTGTTGGACAGAGAATTAGCACATTATGCTTTTTTCAGTTAACATAGCCGTATACAAGTTTACAAAACTCTTTCTTAAAAACTTTTCACATTATTGCAATCTAGACTGCATCCCCTATTATCCCTGCAAATTTACCGTTATTTACACATGTTTGTGTATTAATTATATATGAGAAGTGTGCGATTGCAATAATGTTAAAAGTTTTTAAGAAAGGGTTTTGTCAACTTGTATACAACTATGTTTACTGAAAAAAAAATAATGTGCTAATTCCCTGTCCAACACTGTATTTTATGTTTGGTTGGGATTATTGAATTGAATATTTGGTAAAAAAAATTGATTGATGCCTTAGACGTATTGAATAATAACTTTTGATTCCCTGCATCAATTGATTTTTTTTCATATCACAATTCAATTAAACGGAGATTTGATACGCTATTTGTTATTGTAGTTGGTATACAAGCTTAACTATTTTAAATTTAAAATAATAGAAAAAATCAAAATCAATTGACAGTTTTGTCATTTGCCAACCATAGTCCACCAGTGGGAAAACTCCTTTATCCGAATTTAAAATTTATTTTAAATTGATTTCGTTCCTTTTAAAAAAAAAAATTACTTCATTTCTGATGATCCGATCTTCAAGGTAAAGTTCTCTAAAAGAAGTAAGTACCCACCATATAAACATAAAATTAACATTTAGGTGACAAAAATGTTTAGTCCATTAATGATATTTTTCTTGCAAGTATTGTTTTTTTTTTTTTCTTAATTTTAATTTTTTTTAATCAATTTTAAGGTTAAGACTCAACATTAATTGTAAACAATTCAATTTTCTAAAGTTATAGTGTTTGAAATTTTTTCGTGGCACTAATGGTTTTCAAGATATCACCGAAAACTGCTTAAACTACTTTTTCCAAGATAGTGGCCAACGCGGAGGAGTTTCGACCCCAAAAACTCAATTTTATACTCGCACTGAATCCCCCTTTACATATAATTAAAAATATCTTGGTATACGAAAATGCGTGGTTCGACCAAAACTTCATTGCTGACCAGTAGATATAAAAGCAATTTTATGCAACCCTGACAAGCACTTTATACCTAACAAAATTATGTTGAAATGTTTTTCATGTTACTAACGGTTCTCGAGATATCACTGAAAACTTGTTACACTACTATTTCTAAGATGGCGGCCAACGCGGAGGGCTTTCGACCCCGAAAACTCAATTATATACTCGCACAGAACCCCCATTCACATAAAATTAAAAATTTGTAGTTATACAGAAAATGCAAGGCTCAGCAGGTTCAAATTGTGTAATATTTGATTGACTAGTGATAGATAATGAAAGCAGGTTTATGCAACCCTGACATACCCTTATTCATTTTCCCACATTTTATTTGATATTTGGCTTTGAGTTTCCAGTACTCCAGTGGAAGGCGAGTTCAAAATGTTTGGTTCACACTCATCGACAAGTCGGTAGACCTGAGTCGTGTTGCTAGCGGTCACATACCGCGGAGAAAAACATTCTAGTTTTCGACATGGCACTAGAAAGTTTTAAATAGATTCTGGCAAGGCCCTAGCATGGCTGAGTAATGGCCAAAACTAGGGCCTTGTCGATTATGAACCCTTTTGCCTCGTCAGAAAAACCACTCTAGGCCCCGGACCAGCAAAAACTAGATTTGTTCATATTTTTGCTAGAAACATTAAAAGAGGGTATCTAAGTATCGGTTGTGATCCGATAGTAAAATAACTCAGATCAAAAATAAAAACCTGAATAATAAAAATAATGCGCAAATTTTTATGAATTTAATACGATATTAAAGCAAATTTAGTATGATACTGGACATTTTTGTAAAATACTCTTATTATCATATTATTTGATTTAGTATCGTGTTCAAAAATGCGCTTAATCTTAACTACATCCCACCACAAAAACAACCGGATATGAACCACTTGAGATAAACCATCTGGTATTAAGTAAATATAGTGACAGTAAATTATAATTTTTGATTAATTTTAATGAAAAGTTCAAAAAGCCTTTGGCGGGGGTTGAAAATAGAGATTTTCGCAAGAGCAAGAGCGTAAAATTTTTATTTTTTTTTAACCAAAACTGATCAATTATAATAAAAGTTAAAATTTGTATTTTTCGATTCATCGATCCAATTTGTTTAGTTAAAATTTTGCATATGTATCAATAACGATAGTGCTTAGTCTAATAGGATGCCGAAAACGTCTAACAAGTTCTTACTAGCGAGAACCTCAAGAGAGTATGAAACATTTTCCTCGTCTAAATTTTACTTACTGAAAACTCACAAGGGCTTGACGTATATTTGACAAGTTTTACTTGTCTAGATTTTCCCTAAAGAAAACTGACTAGTGCCATGTCAAACTAGACAGAAATTGTGCATTTTTCCAGCCGGGATTCGTCGACCGCCTCATCAACTTCATTTGTAAATAAATTTTCAAAAAGCAAACACGGCGAAGATTAATCTTTTTGCACCATTTTCGGCGAAGGAAATTCATATTTTCTCCCTTACTTTTGTGGTTTTAATTCTATTTCAACCCAGTCTCTATGAATCTCACATAAAAATTAAAAATGAGTCTGGGGTCGACCCACACTAGTAACTTCACATTGGTGCACTTGAAAACCATTTACATAATGTACATAGTTAATTAAGTTGTGGGTGGCAGAGTATATATTATATAATAATATATATATTTTATAATGTAATAAAATAACTTTGGGTTTTTTGGATAATCAGTATATAGGTAGGTATAGATATAGAGATACAGGGCAAAATGTGACATTAGCTATATTTTGTACTTAAGCTATTTATAAAAGTAAATTTTGTATAATTTTGTTATAAATAGCTTACAAAATTCTAAGAATCTTACATATAAAACTTTTTTTCCTAACTCTTCTCGGTATTGAGGTAGTAATTATTTACAAACAGACTTGGCTAAAAAAAATACCAAAAATCGGGGGAGTTTACTTAAAAAAAAAACAAAACATGTTTTCAAAGAATATAAAAAGGCATATTAAGTATCATATGGAAAATTTCGATTTTGTAGCGATTTTGAGTGTAAGAATTTTTCGAATTAAAACATTTTTGAAAAGTTGTTTCTTGCAACATTTTGATTTTTAGCTTTTTTAAAGGTGGTTTTGAAAATCTCAAAGTTACACAACATTTAGGTGGTATAGGTATATATTTTTGGCAGAATTTTGAAACCGTTACCATTGTTTGTTTTTCAAAATATTTGAGTTGAAAAAAAATTTGTAAAGAATTTTTAATAGTTTTTGTTCCAGTTTTTTTGCTCTAAAAAAAACTGTTTATTGATTTTTTTAAAAAAAAATTATCAGTTGTTGACTACGTCATTATATTTAAAAAAAAAAAAATAGACTGTGTTCGGCATCATTTTTTGTTCTTGAAATATTTGAGACGAAAACTATTTTTCAACTGTTTTTCTTAGTTAAAAAAAAAAGTGTCTGTTGAATTTTTTTTTTTAATATTTACCAATTTGGTATTGTTTAATTATGTGTAAATTAAATGAATGAATATCTTATTTGGCTCCCGAGATATTCCAGATAAATGACATTTTACAGCTCCTTTTTAAATTGCTGTAGTAAAAAAAAACGGTTTATTGAATTTGTTAGAAAACCTTTTCAGAACGTTATGACAATATTATCTGTAAAATAAAATTTATCCGAGGTCGATATCATTATTCATTCTCGAGATATGGTGGACGAAAAAAGTACCCCGAACGTACGTACATACACACATACAGACATCTTGCTAAAAACGACGAATTCTGATTCTAGAGACCTCAAAACGTGAAGATATGTCAAAAGTTTCAATTCGACAAATCACACCAATTACAATAACTTCCAATGGGAAGTTAAAAAAGAAACACTAATATACAAATTTTCAGACATATCAGTTGTTCAACTAGTGTTCGCATTAGCTACAGCAGTCGTTCGACCGAGTAAAATATCAAACAATTTGAAAAGCTGGCGACAGTCGTTTAACTTGTGTTCACATTACAAATTACGTGACGTTTCGACCCGAGTTAATGAAACAGATAATTTTTCCAGATCGAGAATTGTTGGGATTTCTTGTTCCACTTTTTCTCGATGCGATAAGTTTTCGACCAAGTTACAGAACGTAGGCACATGTTACAGGTTAGTGCATCGAAAAGTGGAAATAATAAATGCCTTGTTTTTTAAGAAAAGCTGTAAAATAAAAGTTCAAAAATTAATTAACTCTGACGTGAGTATAAACTATCCCCCATCGTTTTGTCAAACAGACTTCAGCTAGGACGACAAAACTAGTTTTATGTCCAAAAGTAGAAACTCTGTTGAGTCCCTGAACTAGTTTTAATTTAAAAAGTGAATAACACCAACGGCTCGTGAAGAACCAGGGCCTAGTGGCTAACAACTCGCAACCATTCCTGTGTGCGCCTGTCGACAGGAATGAAAGGGACCTACAATTTTATGCCGAATCCGGACGGCTAGACGAGAAGCACTTATTCGTGACAAGTGATGCTCTTGGAGGATTTGTCAATTCCTCGCAAGAGGCAGTAGCCCTGAAAAAAAACTTTTTAGTTTTTAGGTGGACGAGGCTGGGAAGCGAACCGTATATGTGTGTTAGTGTATCTGAACTCGAGAAATACAACTAGTAGCCCAAATATTAAAATATTTTTGCCTGCGAGTAGCCTGCCAGTTATCCTGCTAGTGTAGTGTATTTATTTTCAGTTTTTGTTTTGTTTCCTTAGTTTCCATATATTTTGTAATTTTTTTCTATGAAATATTTTTAAAATAAGATACTATGTAGTTGACAAAACGCGCAGAGAGCTACTAGTCACACAAACATTCATAAAACTAACACTATGATACAAATGCTACTAGTTCTACACGCTTGTCTAACCCTGACCCGGGATTTTGACAAGCGAGTAGAACTAGTAGTATTTGTATAATAGTGTTAGTTTTATAAATGTATGTGTGACTAGTAGCTCTCTGCGCGTGTTGTCAACTAGTATGATATTTTAAAAATATTGCATATAGAAAAATACACAAAATATGGAAAAACAATAAATGAAAATAAATACACTACACTAGCAGGATAGCTGGCAGGCAAAATATAATACTATTTGGGCTACTAGTTGGCTCTCTCGTGTTCAAAAACACTAACACACATAAACGCTACTAGTTCTACTCGCTTGTCTAAGCCCCGGGTGTCAAATTTCCAGTACTGGTATACCAGTTGGCTACATAGATTGACTGTCAAGTTCGTATACGTGAATATGCTGTGACGTAGGCGGCAGGCAACTTGTAAGCATGTTGCTTCTAAGTATCTGCGGTCACGTTCACGGATTCAAAATACACAATTTTATTGAATTTGCTTTGGCTTCCGACCTCGATTTTTTCTTAAACAAAAAATGACGTCGAATTCTGCATCAAGTCTTGCGATGGTTAACGCATAATATTGCCAATGCGTTGACGGATGCATTGACAGACTTTTCTGTCGCGTCAAATTAATATGGATTGATTTTCATCTTATTCAAAATTTTTTTTTAGATAATTAAAAAAAAAATGATTTTTTTTTTTTTTTTTTTTTTGAGGTTTTTTAATCCATCATCATCGAAGCCATCCTTTAATGGAATTTGACAGCTCATGCGTTGACAGATAGGTAAGAAACTAAATTACGTCGTACGAGAAATATTTTGTTCCCAAATGTCACCCAAAGGCGCTAAAATCACCTTTTCTTTCAATTTATTTTGACAGTCCATGGCCTGAAAAATCGGTAACAGAATGTTCCAAATGTCACCGAAATCACCAAAACTCACATTTTTCCGAAGCAAAAAATATACTTTCAAAAAATTACGATTTTTAAGAGATTTTGTATATTTCATCATAATCATATCCATCTTTCAATCATATTTGACAGTTGCCTATTTTGGAAATGTTAAAAGTTCTTGGTCCCTCCTCTCATTAAAAGTTGTGGTAGAAAAAATGTTTAATTTTGCATTAAATTTCGAACGAAAAGCTATCCATATAGCTTTATATACAAGCCTGAACGAGGCCGCTGTCTTCTCTACTGGCTTCCCAACTGGCTTCGAAAATGGCAAGCCAGTTGACGAGCAAGTTGCTCAGGTTTGTATGTGTTAGTAAGAAAATTTAAATGTATTGTAACTTGTAAGCCAGTACTGGCTCGTGTAGCCTCAGGGTAAACCCCGGGTTACTCACACACATAATAAATAAATAAACGACATAAATGAAAGAAGGGGATGGGCGTTTCGAAAAGTTCGATTTTGCTACCTTCTAAGGCTTGAAACTTGTTACAAGAACATGCCGTATCAGGTAGAACATAACTTAATAATAAGACAAGTCTCGCTTTAAGACTGAGTATAACACTTCTCATAAAAAATTTAACACTCTAGACAAAAATACAGTATTATATATAATTGCTTTCTATCCCACACAGACAAATTAAGTTTAATTTTATCAACCACTGCTCGGTTGTTTATTTGTATTTTTATTTGTATTTTGTTAGCTAGCCCAATACGGCTGATGCCTTGTAACGTGAATTTGAAACTATTGTTCTGGTGATTAATTTTATGGTTACTTAGTCGAATGCTATGGTTTGTGTTGGTAGGTCTCCCAAAGATTACAAAAGCACTCATGCTCATTTGTCAAAATATTCTTTAATCTTAGATACAAAAAGTATAAATCAGTTCTCTCCAATTCACAGAGCAGTAATTCCAATCATTTGGGGTCTTCCTACGCTTATTTTTGAATGAAAGACAAAAATATGAAAATATTTTAAAGGGATACTTGAGGTAACTTTCATGTGGCTCGTGGTTACAAGATATTAAACGTGTTCAGTTTATGTGGGATAATTTTGCAAGCAACTTCAGCCTGCGAGAACTATAACATTTATGTTAATATAAAATAATATATGTAGGACAAAACAAAAAAAAAAACTTTAAAAAGTAAAATGTTTTTCTATTTGCAGATTCTGGCTTGCAAGGTAAATAGGTACTTAATTAATTTGGTCACCAAAAATAATAACCAAAAAAAAATAAAAAATAATCAACTTTTTGCTTTGTACATAATACATATTAATTAGCTTTAACATTTTGTTTGTAATTTTTTGCTTCTAATTACACTTGTAAATGTTTGTGTTTCTAACTATAACCATCATCAATGATGGGTCTGAACACAGCAGACAGTATATTAAAAAGTAATATATTTGCACTTTGTTCCAGGATCCAAAGCTATTAGACAAAGTAGTTAAAAAGCACGGGAATGATTTAAACAAGCTAGATGAAAGATCATTGACAATATGTTCGAATACAGACTACATCAATATCACGTACCATCATATAATATGCCCTGATGCTGAATGTGCAAAGGTAAGTGTTTTTTGTCTTCCATCATATAATTAATAAATTTAAATGCTGGATGGAACGATGGTTTGACAAGAAGTATTCGATTTTATTACCTACTTGATTTATTGCCATTAAATACAAAAAACAACACAACTCCAGATAACGTCGATTTGGTCTTTATTTATTATTATATTTTATTTTAAATATGAGACCCAAGCCTCCGAACTAAGGGTGGTTCCAGACTTTCAGCCAGAGGGGGCTCACGACGCCTATGTACAATTGTACATACAAACCCAATAAAGCCTTACCCCTTGAACACAATGCAAGACGCTGGTCGTGGTAAAAATCGCTGTAGCACAAGCTGTCACCAAAATCGCTCGCTATGTAGCAAAGGTCGTCCACGATGGTGTAGAGCAGAAAGAACTTAAGCTGTCATTTTTTGTTGACATTTAGATTTGTTGAGTTCGTTCAGATGTTTGGAAATCCAATTTTTTCAAGGCTTGTTCCATACGTTGTATGTTGTTTTCGTTTCTATTACAAATGCGAGACTATCATGTTTCTCTTTTAATATATAAAACACAAAATATGCCCGTATTTGTAAAAAGAAATAATATTTTGAGATTTAACAAATCCCAATTATAAGCAGTATGTAAATAAGAGGCATTTATTTTGGAATTTACTAACAAAAAATATCAAGCTGTACAGCTGCATTGTGGGCACATGCAAAGTAGAAGTAGCACGCACGATACTATGTCCTGGTCTACATTGAACGATTTTTCCCGTGCTGAATGGAGAAATCGGCCGAAACTGCAAGGAACATCTCGGCTGTACCTCTCAATCGCACACGATTACAACAACAATTTTTTGTCAGCACTGGAAAAATCCTTCAATGTAGACCGGGATGTTTTTTTGCAAGCAGGTATCCTTAGCATAGGTCCATGTTTATTTCTCACTTTGGCTGTTTTTGGAAAAAGTAGGTGTATTTAGTTGAGCCTTGCCCTTGACAGATGCAAAATCGGAAGGAGAAAAGGACAACAATATCTAGAAAAATTTCATCAGTTTTATAAACTTGTTTTATAACTTGTTTTTTTTTGTCGTTTTGTTTTTCATCCAAGCCCATTGAAGCTATCAAACAAAATTGTCTCACTTGTAGTTTGAACACTTTGCGCAATTTAAAAGTTAAGTTCTCAAACTTGTGCAATTTTGAGGTCAGTGCCAACATACTCTAATTATTAATAACAAGACTACTTCAAATGCTTTTTTCTACAATCATTGCTATCGAAACTAATTTTTTATTTCCAAATTTCAGTTCATAATAAACAAAGAAAAAATAACTCAATGTGCTGAACGAACTCAATGGCTTGTTTTCATACAATGTTTTGAACAGACCCACAGATATGTCTAAAAGTAGCGCGACTAATAGCAGAAAGTTGAAAATTATTTAACTTTGGCGACAGAGATCGCTGCAGCAACAGCTTCTCATTGTGGCGCTGTGTACTATTTTCGTATATTTTAACTTTGACAGTGCGACAAGCGGCCGCTACAGCGACTCCATTCTGCTCGGACAGTTACACTGAAAAAATTTCTCTTATTTTTTTTATTTAAGTAAAATCTATTGTTAAAAAAAATGTAGGTAGGTATATACATACATAAGAATGTCTTTGGCTTCTAAGCGTTTATTCTATATGTTAATATGTCCTTTAAGTACGCAATAAATTTGTTGATAAAGCTTATAAGGCTTCATGAAAATAAGCAGGAATGGTTGAAAACCACCTAAAAGAGGGCTAACTGTAAGGTGGTTTTCTACCATTGAAGACCGCAAGCAAATTATCAATGGAAGAAGCGTAGAGAAGGACCTTCTGTTAAAGCTACACTAATAATTTACCTAGCAAGTATACTTAAATTTTTCTTTGAGGTTTGGAAACATGAAGTACCTATATTGTAAGTTTCTTAAAATATTGCAATCCAAATATCACCTTAATTCCCTGAAACAATTTTTTCATAATATTTGTTCATAATGTACAAATAAAAGGTCAACATTTTCATAGTTTCCAGAGGGTGTTTTGATTCTATCAACGTCAAAACCTGTCTTCAAAGCACTTGGTAAGTTTGTTGTTTTATCGCAAGAAACTGGATATTACATTGCAGTCAGAGATATCCAAATGATTTTGATTGTGATTTTCAATCTGTTTGGCCAATAATACCCGAAACAAAAAAGAAATTTAAGAAATACTCGTAGATGATGAAAAATATTGATTTCTCAATCGAATAAAATTGTTATTTTCTTTGACGTTGTTTCTTGCCTGTTGGGTGCCGGTATGAAGGTTTCATATGGGAACTTTTGCAAGTTACTTGGAGAAACTTAGTTTTAAATTTTAAATACCTAGTTTTTATAGTGTTTTAAAAGGTTTTGTAAATATGAGAAAAGATACATATAAATAAAGATGAATAACACAATAAAAGAGTATGTACCATTACAAAATGTATAACTACTTAGCATCATCTTTGAATGAGTTCTTATAACTCTGCATGACTCTGCATGGTTAGTGATAAGATCATGCAGATTAATTGGCCAATATTTGGACCTTGATGTTGATCGTTGGACGTTGGGTTATTACGCAACCAAATATAGAAAAACAAAAGTTGAATCTCCCAGGGGGGAGGGGGCCATGACCCCCATGATCCCCCCTTGGATCCGCGCTTAATCCGAACCGAACTATAAGACTAGAGTATTTGTGGTGATGAATAAAGATTTTGCAGGTTGTGCCCGAATATACGGGAACATACCCATTGAAGTTAAGCGCTCTAGGAGCGAAAGCAAAATGCCCGGTTGCTATTGTCTGAAGTTTTAAGTAGTCGACCGCCAGATCGCCTCTTGCACTTTTCATAGGTTTATGGAAACATTCAAAATATAACGGGTCTATGGCTCGAAACCCTCTAGCCATAGTAATTTATAAAATCAAAATTAAACAAAAAAACAGTGCCGTAAAAAAGCGGCACTGCAAACAATTAGGCCGAGAGCTGGTGAACATTTACTCAAAGTATTTTATACCGCTCCAAATTTTGTGGCCATGGCATTCGTATCACTGCAAACTACATGCCAACGGTCTGGCAGCGATGTCGCGGCCCCAACACCACTAAAATGCACTTTCAAAATGCAACAACAGTGATAATCCCTCCAAAACAGCTTTATAACGCTCTAAATTTACATGAATAAAGCCTTGTACCTATACTGACTAGAATCCATCGGTCTAAAAGATTTCAAAATGCACTTTCAAAATGCATTTTTTGTGGTGTTAGGTCCGCGGATTCGCTGCCAGACCGATGTATTCTAGTCAGTATAGGTACAAGGTCTTAGTGATGTAAATTTGGAGTGTTATAAAGCTGTTTTGGAGGGATTGTTACTGTTGTTGCTTTTTGGAAGTGCATTTAAGTGGTGTTGGGGCCGCAACATCGCTGCCGTCCAAAAGGAAAACCGACACACTCGACGGCAAAAGATAACAGACTGATCAGTCTCTCCTCGTTCCTCCTCAAGACGCGGGAGAGAATCATCAGAACAATCAGAATCAACCAAACAATCTGTGCAACTTCCAACACGCTTACCTTAAAGGTAAGTCAGTGGAGACTGCGTTACATGAGAAAAGTCTCGAGTACAAATAACACACCTTGGCAGCATTTTTGGACATCGAAGGAACGTTCAACAACGTAAAAACGGAGTCCATTAAATCTGCCCTGGAAGAAGTTGGAGTTGAATCTGCGATTGTGGACTGGATTTATACCATGCTCAATGGCAGAATCATGGGGCGTTCTGTGAACCTCTCAATATTAGAGAATCATATAAACTCCCAGATGAGTGTAGTGTCTTTCAAGCTGAGATTTACGCTATTGAAAAGCGGTAGAAATGGTACACAAGAAAAAACTGAGCTCGTCAGAGATCACATTTTTCGTGGACAGCCAAGCTGCTATCAAAGCATTAGCCATTGAGACTATAAGATCCAAGACAGTGGCAAAATGCCGAGGCGTACTGGAGATAATTTGTTACTCCAGCCAAGTCAAACTCTGCTGGGTTCCTGGACATAGACTAATATAGAAGGGAATGATAAAGCAGATGAACTGGCAAGGAAAAAAAAATAAAAATAAATTGGGTGGCACAACGGCTCGTGAAGAACCAGAGCCTAGTGACTAACAACTCGCAACCATTCTTGTGTGCGCCTGTCGACAGGAATGGAAAGGACCTACAATTTTATGCCGAATCCGAACGGCTAGACGAGAAGCATTTATTCGTGACAAGTGATACTCTTGGAGGATATGTCAATTCCTCACAAGAGGTAGTAGCCCTATAAAAATTTTTTTAGTTTTTAGGTGGACGAGGCTGGGAAGCGAACCTAGAACCTCTAGCATGACAGTCGAACGCACTAACCATTACGCTACGGGCTACTACACTGGCAAGGAAAGGGTCATTATCAAACAGAAACAATAGTAGCCAATTATTAACGGGGCCCGAAATCCCGATCGGCGTCATTAAAAGGAAAATTGACCTAGTAACGAAAGAGCAAATCAATAACTCCTGGATTTCCAGGAACGACTGCGTTATCTCTAGAAGTTTATGGCCTAGAATTAAGGAAAAGGAAACTGAATATATTTTGTCGCTGAGTAAAAAGAAAATAAAAATCTGTGTTTTTTTATAATACAAATTCTATAAACATACTACTGAAATACATCAGCCAAGTAGAAGACTTAGCATTATTTAATTGGACTTGTTGAATTATTGATTCAATATAGCTTTTAACGGCCTTTAGTCCATACAAATTGGCGTTTCGTCCCGGCGTTCTCACTTGGACTCTTCAGTTGACAGTGAGGGCCTTTTCAAGACGCAATTTTTATTAAGTTCAGTCCAGCTTGCATCAATTTTACAGCGAAAATCGATTGTGAACTATATCCAACCCAATTAGAATTTCTAATCAAGAATTGTTGAACATTTTGTTACCCGTGGACTGGCATTGTTTTCCCACATATGTGTTTTTTAATAATACAAATTCTATATATATAAAAAAAAAAAAAAAAACACTCATATGTAAACAATGCCAGGCCACGGGTTACAAAATTTCCAACAATTCTTGATTAGAAAATCTAATTGGGTTGGATATAGTTCACAATCGATTTTCGCAGTAAAATTGATGTAAGCTGGACTGAACTTAATAAAAATTGCGGCTTGACACCGCAACGCCGGGACGAAACGCCAATTTTTATGGACTAAAGGCCGTTAAAAGCTATATTGCATTGCGCCATTGGCACAATGGGCACCAGAATAGGAGCTTACGCACCCGATTTCTGTAGGAGCTGTCAGGATGTTGAGGAAACTGAAACCATTAAGCAGCTGCTCTGTGACTGTCGAAATCTCCAAACAAATCGCCTCCGGTGTTTCGGAAACAGGTTTGTTGGAGAGCTGGACGACCTAGCGCAGGTCTCAATGGAAAATATGAGAAAATTTATAGAAAAAACAGGCTGGGTTACAAATGAACCAGTCTATTTGAACCATTAGTTAGGAACACCTCAGTTTTTATTTATAAGGGGATCACAATGGACCAATAGACCCCCGTGTACGCAACAGCCTAGGCTGTGCACACCACTCCTAACCTAACCTTGAGCGGAACGAAGTTCGCTGGGTCAGCTAGTATACAATAGGCGTGTTTTATTTCAAACGCCATCCATAGTTCAGTACGATTTTACATGCATTACAAATACAACATCGCTAGTAGCTCTACAGCCGAAGCTAAAGTAGAATCCTACCATGGATACATTTTTGACATTTATTCGAGTCTCGAATTGGGTATTGTTTCTTTTGTTTTAGAAATTGGTACAATTGATATTTGAATTGAGTCTCGATGGATTTGTTCATGGAGTAGTTATAATTCTTAATTTCCATTGGACAGAAAACGATTTTTTTTTTTAGTTGGCCAGTTTATATTAATAAGACTCCCTATTTTCATAAATATAAAACCTATTCCTCTCAAAAGTTTCTTTCTTTTGCTATTAAAAAGTGAGAATGAAATTTTTTGCACTCTTTGATCGATTGTTTTCTACCGCTCGACTAGGTTCGGTTAGGTTGCAAGGTTGATGATTCGGCAAGCCGAAACACCTCACTCGAATCTCAATGGATCCATTGCGCTCCCCAGGGTTTGTGAAAAGGAAGGAAAGAGAAGGTTAAGGAAAGGAATAAGTTTAAGATTAGGTAAGGGGTGCCTCCCTGAACCACCCCGAAATCTGTATATTTTTCAGCATCTTCTTTAGTGGCAGGGACGAGATGTCGCCCAGCTCGTCGAAAAAGTATTCTCCGAGGGCTGTTTTTATTTGTCTAGCTAGGCTAGGGCATTCGCAAAGGAAATGTAATGAGCCCTCCTCCGCCTCTTCATCCTGACACCCTCTTCAGATGTCGGATGCGATGATGCCCATTCTGTTAAAGTGGGTTCCAATTGAGTTGTGACCAGTTAGGATTCCAACCAATAGGGATAGTTGAGGCCTGCTTAGCGAGAGTAAGTATTCAGTTTTTTTCCTAGAAATATCCGGCCAAAGATTTCTTGAAACTGTGTTTGTTGCGCTAAGTAATCTCAACTCTGCGACAACATTCTGCCAGTTTTGACTTAGTGACAACTGAGTGGATGGCTTTGATGGCCGCCTGGCTGTCTATGCAAATGTCAATGTTCTTGTTAACTAGCTCACATGTGGCAAGATGCTTTGTTGCCGCATAAACTGCAAATACCTCCGCTTGGAGGACACTACAGAAGTTAGGAAGCTTTATTGATCTATTTAAAGGTGGGTTATCTGAGAAGATGCATGACCCTACCCCTTAGTCCGTCTTGGAACCGTCCGTGAAAACCGATACATGATTCGAATTTATGACCCGGTTTTCCGTCCAGACATCCCTTGTAGGGATATATATTAAGGCCACCGGATTAAAATTAGTGTGCGGTATCATATAGTCTGTCTGAATGTCTATGTCCGTAAAGTTCATAATCGTTCTATGAGCAAAGAGGCCCCTTTTCCAGTGATTACACTGTCTTAGTCGCAAAGCACTATTGGCCGCCATGTCCTTCGTGAAAAGGTCAATTGGGGCGAGTGACAGAAAAGTTTCTAGGGCTGCGGTCGGTGTTGTTCTCAAGGCACTGGTTGTGCCAATACACGCTAGTCTTTGGATTTTAGTCATGGTTTTGAGATTGGTTGCCTTGTCCAAAGCTGGCCACCAAACCAGACATGCATATGTCAAGATAGGCCTTATTATGGCTGTATACATCCAATTAATGGTTTTGGGACTTAGGTTAGGTTAGGTTAAAGTGGCTGTCAGGAAAACGGCTGACACACTTAGACCATAATTAGGTCCGTTGTGATACCACATGATAGGAATGAGGAGATTATCCTCATTACGAAAACCATTCGGAGCTTTTTATGAAGCGAGAGAGACAGTGTATGTCTGTATTAGCTAGATCGCTTGGATCATTGAAAAAGTAGTCCCCAAGAAGGAGTCTGCGCCTCTGTGAAAGAGCAGGACATGTGCAGAGGAGGTGAGGAATTGTTTCCTCCTCCTCTTCGTCCATGCAACTTCTACAGAAGTCATTTGAGAAAACGCCAAGTCTTGTGGCATGTTTTCCTATAAGGCAGTGTCCTGTTATGACACCTATTACGGAGCTAATTTGTGATCTGCTAAGTGATAGCAAACTTTTAGAGCGCCTAGGGTCTAGCGATGGCCAGATTTCTTTTGTGGCCAGACATGTAGTAAGATTTGTCCATCTAGAGTTTGCTTTCCTTGCAGAGTTTTGTTTTAGCAAAAGTTTACATGTAGCGATCGGTATACCTATGTTCCACCTGTTAGGCAAAACGGGCATTAGAGTTCCATTTCTGGCAAGTTCATCGGCCTTACAGTTTCCCGGAATATCTCGGTTTTGGGACTTGGACCCCATCTTTAACCAAAAATTCTACTACAAGTATATAATGCTATTGAAGCTTTCTTCTCTCTTTCTTTAATGTTTTTCTTCCGGTTTAGTTTACGATCAATTACAAGACCAAGATATTTTGCCGTACCTGTGATATGTAACGGATTCCCATTTATGGTAGGAGGGATTACATTTGGAATGTTTCGTCTTCTCGTAAATAAAACTAGTTCTGTCTTGAGTGGGTTGACGTTAAGTCCACAGCTACTGGCCCAATTACTGAGCTCGTTAAGTGATATTTGTTGTAGCTCACACAGGGTCGGGACAAATTTCCCTGAGACCATGATCACGATGTCATCAGCGTATGCAACGACTTTGATACTATTTAGATTAAGTTTAAGCTAATTCTGGCTTACGGCCAAAAGCCATAGCAGGAGTGACAAGACCCCCCCTGTGCAGTACCCCAAAACGTCCTAACTTTTAGTTTGATATCGCCCATATCTGCGTTTTAGTCCAGTCATTATAGTAGTTCACCTCGGAATTCGAGATACCCAGCTGTAAGTCTGTAAATATTTGTATATGACAGCCTAAAAGTTGTCTCAAAATCTACATATGGTAGGATGTACGCAACTATTAAATTTCAAGGTCAAAGGTCACAAAAAATCGTTTTTTGCGCTTTTTTTGTAAATTTCTCATTTCCTATGGGTTTTTTGCTATTTGTATTTATTATCAATATTGTAGAATACAAAATTCTCTACAAATTTTGTTAAACAAATTTTTTCATACGGTCAATCGTTTTCGAGATAGAGATATAGTTGATGAACTATCGATAAATCAATGGTTATAAATATTTGTCAATTTTTATTAACTATTATATTATATTTTATTATTTTTTTCCTAACCTATCAACTTTTTATTCTGTATTTATTTATTTAACAACACTTACCTGCCCATGTAATTGCAGAATTGTTAATGAAAATATAGGAATTATATTTGAATTTTAAACTAGTTAATATTAATATTTACTTGTCATTTTAATTGGGCGTACACTGTCTTACGAACAAGAAATTTTCTTTAAAAAAGTTTGGAAATGAAATGTAAAAACGGAGACATACTCGTCTAAAAGTTTTGATAATTATCCTCATTCCAAAACATATTTTATTTCTGCACACATTAAGTGGCTGCGACACAACGTCTGCGCTTTTTAAAAAGGGAAAAAAATCAGTTTTAAAAGTTTTTGAGAAACTGACAAATTTGGATGAACTAGCTGCAACTTTGAGGAAGAAAATTGTTCGGCCCAGAGATTATTAGAGATTGGAACTCAAACCTTATTGGCAGTCTATAATGCTCCGAAATCTGTGAAAAGTCTGGATCACCTTCGTTATATGCATTACTTCAAGTCTACAAATCTTATTAAACCTGTGCAGCTTTCAAATATTCCACCAACAAGTGCAGCTACTCATCAACATTTCAAACGTGTATATTATCAAGTTCAAACTGGGTTATGGCATGATTTGGAACCCCAGGCATGGGGTTGGGCAATGCGAAACGATTTTCTGGAGCCTATCATGACAAATTTACCACCTGCTCCAGAAGATTTGCTAAATACAATTTTCTGCAACTGCAAGAGTGGTTGTGGTTCGCGATGCGGATGCAGGAAAGCGGGCTTGCAATGCTCTTTAGCATGTGGCCAATGTAATGGGCAAGCTTGTCTCAATGCTCAACGCGACATTAACGAAGATGGAACCTTTGACCCCGAAATCATGGAAGAACTTGAGACAAATGTCGTTGAAGATGTTAATGAAGAACAGTTTGAAATTTACCAGCAGCCGGAAGACGACGATGAAGAGGAAGAAGATGATTAAAATTATAAATTGTAGTTGTTCAATACAAATAAATGTATTGAATGATATTTTTTAATAAAAATATTAATTCATAATTAATTTGTTTTTTTTTTTATCATGTAAGAAGTTATTAATATTAATTAGGTTAAAATTCAAAGATAACTCCTATATTTTCATTAACAATTCTGCAATAATTAATACTGAATAAAAAGTGGGTAGGTTAGGAAAAAAATGATATATATACAATATTGATAATGAATAGGTACCAATAGCAAAAAACCCATAGGAAATGAGATATTTACAAAAAAGCGCAAAAACACGATTTTTGTGACCTTTGACCTTGTAATTTAATAGTTGCGTACACCCTACCATATGTAGGTTTTGAGACAACTTTTAGGGTGTCAATATACAAGTATTTACAGACTTACAGCTGGGTATCTCGAATTCCGAGATTCTTACATAATTTAAGCTTAAATGACTGGACTATTTACGAGCCTCGTTTGAAGCATAGAATCAATCCAGTCTGACAGCGACGGGTCGATGCCTATAGAGTCAAGGGCTTCTATGTCGAGGAAAGCTCCCAGCGTAAATTCTTTGAATTGGATTGATTTCTCAATCGTGCCGACCACATCATGAAGAGCTGTCTCAACAGATTTGCCCTTCATATATGCATGTTGGGCTGGTGAGAGAACTTCATCATTAAGTTTTAGGCGAATGTATGTTTCTATCAGTCTTTCTAAGGCCCTAAGAAGGAAGAAAAATAGGCTTATTGGTCTGAAGTCTTTCTGTTCAGTGTGGGTAGGTTTGCCAGCTTTCGGAATGAAAATGACATTGACTTCTCTCCAACTCGATGGAATATAGGTGATTTTTAAACAACCCCTATACATTTCTACTAGAATTGGAACAATTTTGTATTTAGGGCTTTCTAGCATAATTGGAATTATTCCATCGGGCCCTGCACACTTGTATACTGAAAAGGAGTCAATGGCCCAAGCTATCTTCCTGCTATCTACAATAAGGTTACCAATATTAGAGTTTTCATTTATGTTAGGGCCTCTGTACTCAGGAAATGTGTCGGTGACACAGCCTGGGAAGTGAGTGACTCTAAAGTCTCAGAGCACGAGTCTGTTCAGGTTTTATCCGGCCGTTTTAGAAAGCCTGGAGGATTATGGACCTTTGACATGACCTTTCTTAGCCTGGCAGCATCATTTGTGGACTCAATATCCGTACGTTTCTCCTGGCTGCTCTTTTTGCATAGGTAGTTCTGTTTTTATATTCATTTTTACTGATCTTGAAAATATCCCAATCAGCAGGGTTGTTACTATGCTTAGCTCTATTGAAAAGCCTCCTTGAGTTTTTCAGCAGAACGGACAGCTCGTTTGACCACCCTACAGGGTTGAGCTTGCCTTTTCTTTTGGTTAAGGGGCAGGAACTTTCGTAAGCCTTTAGTATGTCTAGTGTAAGTTGATTAACTAGGTTTTGAATGTCAGAGCTGTTCAAGATTGGTTGACTATTATGTCGGCCCACAGATGAGGCCAACGCTATGTTGTAGGCTTCCCAGTTGGTTTTCCTGGGGTTTCTGTAGGGCTTAAGATTTTCTATTTTGTACTCTATTTGGAATGATATCATTCTATGGTCCGAGAACGTAACATTACTAGAGACTTTCCACTTACTGACTGCAATAGAATCTGAATTTGTGGAAAGCGTCACATCGAGCACTTCTCTTCTGTTCTTGGTAATGAAGGTTGGTTCATTACCACGGTTTAGTATCAACATATTGTTCTTAATAATATACTCAAATAGTGACTCACCTCTTTGGTGTGTATCGTGCTGCCCCATTGCAGATGATGTGCATTTGCATCGCAGCCAGCTAGGAGGTCACAACCGTTCTTACCTACCCCTGTTACCAGGACATCAAAGGCTGCTGAAGGCGGAGTGCCCGGTTCATCACCTGGCATGTAAACGGAGGCTAGGATCAGGGGTGGGGCCCCTTTTCGTTCGCACTTCACCGTCGTCATTTCTGAGCTACAGTAGGGAGATAAGAGGAAAAGATTTATTTTTTTTTTCGCTAATATACAAGTACGATAGTTACCTTCTGTCAGCCCTTTTTTTTAAACAAGATGTAATCTTTGGACCTGAGTTCGCAGATGTTGCCGCTGTTTACTCATGGCTCTTGTATTAGGGCAATGTCTATGTTGTTTTTTGACATAAAGGAGATTAAGGTGGCAGAAGCCAACTTACTTTGCTGTATCGCTCGACTAAAAAACAGCGCAAACGTAATCAAATAAGTAATTAGTTAGAAAAATAGGTTTTCATTTATCCTGCCAAAATGAACGCCATCTACTATACATGTGTCAGAAACGAGAAAATTTATTTTGACTATAGTCTACGAACAAACCCCTTAGTGGTTTTCTTTTACTTTGTACCCTACCTTTGTGTCCTTCCTTGTGACTTTTTTCGGTTCAGAGTTGTTCAATAGTACCAAATGTGAAATAAATAACTAGGCTACGGTCGATGCGTTTTAGGAGTTTCTAAGTGTTAAGGGAATTTCTTACTGTACTATGTATATATTGCCAATAAAACACGCTTAATGTTTATAACAAAAAAAAACGATAAATGTTGACAGTTAAATCCGATAACGTAAATTCGCATTTTCGACCCACCACAACTGCCGTGCCGGTCAAAAACGTATTTTTTTTTGAATACTAAGCAGTAAAAGAAAAGCATGTTTTTACTAAACGAATAAGATTTATTTTGTTCCCAAAAATTCAATAACTATCAAAAATGTGGGTCACTTTGGCGTATGTAGGACATTGTTTTGTTTTGAAATTTTTAACTTAAAACATTTTTTTTTTTAGACCAACCTTATAATAAATACAAAATATTATTTCTGTATTATATTAACGTATTAGGGTGGTACTTATTTTGGCAAAGTTTCTTTCAGCCAGACCCCTAACTGAGATCAAGATAAAATAAAAAAATTTGTGCAAAATATCGTTGAAATTGGTTGACGTTAACACGTGCCACTGAGCAGTTGAACTTTTGCCAACAGAATACATGGATTTTTTAGCATCATACTAAAAATATTTCAACAATTTTCAATTCTGTTTACCCACTTAAAAGTGGAAATGAAAATAAGTGAATTTTCGTTTTTTGGCAATATTTTCTAATTTCTTTTTAAATTTTATCTTGATCACTTTTGTTTTGTTTTTTTTTTTTTTTATTATTTACCTAACGGAATAGAGTTCTGAGCAAATTGTCTTTTTCAGCATATTCCCAAATATTTCGTTAATGGATTGAATCAACCAATCCATTGACGAAATATATGGAAATATGTCGAAAAAAGGCTATTTGCTCAAAACATCTCAAAACTTTATTTGCGGCATTCGAATTTTACTGTCATACTTTTGCAATACGGTACTTAAGCTAATTAAAAAATATTGCATTTAAAATTTGTTTGAATAATTTCTTTCAGAGATAAGCAAAATCAATGAAAACATCAATTCTCGTTCTAATTGTTGACCTTTTTTTACAAATTGTCTCGTTTTTAGAAGAAACAACAAGAACAAGTAAGTGCGATCCAGTCGTACATTTTATTAAAATAAAAATACAAAGATATAAGATAAAGACAAAAATATAAGATCCCGACCACAAGTATTCAGACGAAATGTTCACACGCACGACGTTCTTAAGAAGTCAACCGCTGATATATTCACAAATAATTTAGCTTTCCAATTTAGTTTGAGTGCTTGTTTAAAGTATTCATTTAAAAAGTCTCCATGACAGCTCTAACTAGGCCACACAAAGACTGTACACAAAACACTGTACACAAAATATTCGAGAAAACAGCAATGAAAATTAGAATTACGAAAACACAGCGCTGCGGACAAATAACTACGGAAAGTTTTACATATTTCAAAATTAATACTAATTCCTTGCATGAATCATAACAAAATCGAAAAATCTCAAATCACGGAATTAATTGTCTGGGAATTAATATTCGGCGAAAAAAGAGTTGAGACTACTTGACCATCGAATACATACAGAATATACTTACACTAAAAGACTTAACGACTAAAGACTGCGTACCTAGAAAACACATGAAATATTGTTGACTTGTTTCTTTAAAATTAATTAAAAGTACAATTCTCTTGAAAACAGATTATTCTTATTCATGAAATACGAATGCAATCGATGCCCAAAAGGCTTATTCACAGAAAAACAAATTTTCTACAAATGTCTTTATGTGATTTTATTCGTAAAAAATGTACCTTTAAGAAAGAAGAACCCCTTTGCAAAATAATATATTGCTTTACCCGGGGTTTAGACAAGCGAGTAGAACTAGTAGCATTTGTATCATAGTGTTAGTTTTATGGATGTATGTGTAACCAGTAGCACTCTGCGCGTTTTGTCAATTAGTATGATTTTTTATAAATATTTCATACAGAAAAATATACAAATTGTGGAAACTATAGAAATAAAACAAATAAATGAAAACAATACACTACACTAGTAGGATAACTGGCTGGCTACTCGCAGGCAAAAAAATTATACTATTTGCCCTGCAAGTCGACTCTCTCGTGTTCAGATACACTAACACACATATAAGCTACTAGTTCTACTCGCTTGTCTAAACCCCGGGTTATTGGAATTCGATAAACAAAAAAGGCTTTGCTTTGTATTTTAAAAGACTCAGACAATTTTACTTTAAGACTTTTGGTTTTTGCAATATAAAAATTCAGAATAAAAACTTTTATTAGAAAGACACGCCTAGGTGTATCCAACACTTGTTGAATTGCTCTTTCTTTTAAGTGAATTTCAAGAGCCAAGAAATTGCACAAGGATGATGCATTTTGCCATTTAAGGGAATCCTGTATCCATCATTGAAAAAGAAACACACCTACACAAGCTTATTTAAAAAAAAAACATGTTTATGTACAAAATCATAAAAAAAATATCCAACCTTAAGGTAATGTCCTATATGTATTTGAAAAAAAAATTACATGACAACGACATAAGATTGGTTTTTGGACAATTTTACTCGTACTCACTCGTAAACATGATTTTATAATTGGGTTCTATCAATAGATCATATTTTTAAAGCCAATTTTTGTATCTTAGCGTGTATTTCAGTAGCGTGTCCCGGATTTTTTTTCATAGAAACCCGGGACGTTCAAGTGTCCGGGTTTCTTTATTTGTCCCGTATTTTCTGATTTTTGTAGTTTAATATTCTTATATGTTATCAAAAACAAAATGTTTGATATATGTATGTATGTATGTATGAAAGTGCCAACGAATACCCGGCTTTGATTTTGGACTAATTTATTTACAAATCCGTTGAACTTTAACGTAAACGACTAACAAGTAATTCTTGTGTAAGAACGACGACATGGCATTGGTTTTTGGCTGTTTTGTGATTTTTGTTTAAAACGAGGACCTGGATTATTGATTTTTGTATGTGATAAAAGAGGGACTACCCTTCTATTCTTCTTTGAAAATCCAAAAAGACACTTAAAATCGGTACAAAACTGACTTTTTTTATTTATTTTTCGATCAGTCCATATTAAATGTACCTAGATAAAACCAGTTTTTTCGTTCCTTAGTAAGAAATAAGATACAAATATTTTCCACCCCTAATATTAAGGGTAGTTTTGTGAATAGTTTTCAGCAAAACTTAATAAATCAGAAGAAATTTGAAGAAAATGTCTTTCAATTTTGTAATACTTGCTACGAATGTTTAAATTTTTAGTTGGGTCATTCTTCGTATAATGTACCTTCCTGGCCAGAAATAGAAGCATGTTAAACTTTTTTGAACCAAAAGCGGAGCATTTTGAAATAATGTTATGTTTTTTCTAGCTTTACATAATAAAGCCTCACATAATGTTCATTTAATTATTTAGACTTATTTGTTATCAGAAGATTTTTATAATGGAATAAAACATGTTAATTTTTAATTTTTTTTTTTTAGTTTTAAGTTGGTTTTGTTTTAATATATTTTATTGTTCCTTTTATTTTAAGAACTTCTTTTCCTGTGTTTTTCTGTTATTTTGTATCTCTTGTAATATGTGGATATGTATCAAAATAAAAATTAATGAAAAGACTACATAATATTTTTTTTACGTTTTTAAACTTTTTACTTTTTGTCCCAGAAAGTGTTTTGCTCTCAGAAATATGGTCACCGTACCTATAGCGCAAGTTAAAAGTGGCAGGTTATTTGGCTCCTACTGGCGGGTGATATGGAACTTAACAATAATTTTTTGCCACACTATTGTTGTTAATATATATACACTGCGGTTCACTTGAATAAAGGCAAAAATAAAATTTCTGTAAACAGTGGGCTATGGCGAGGAATTCAACAAATAATTATATAGTGAGTATGACCTCTGTTTTTTGAAATTAATTCAAAAATCCGATACAAAAATTTTATATGATTCAGCGATAATTCGGTCCAAGCAGACTTTATGCCATGTATATAAGTGATTCCTTACTTTGGGACCGCCTCCGTCCTTTGTATACCTTGCGAGTAAGCCATACCCAGACATTTTCGAAAGTGTTTCAGGTTAATACAGAGACCAATTCATTACTTAAACTTGTTGGCTTGCACTATGACTTTACAATGCGAGGAGAATGGATTGGTGTGTTGTCCTGCTGCAATATCAATGGCAAAGGTCCTAACAAGTCCTTCAACTTCGGGAGAGTGGATTCATATACTTCATTGACGGTTATTTCCGTCTTTTGTGTACTTTGAACATTCAGCTCCAGTGCTCCATAAAAGATGATCTCATTCCAGACCATTACTAAGCCCCTCGACTATGATGGCGTGTAGAAATCGTCTCTCTTTGCGTAAGTGGTGAACATTTTAGCCATTAGGTTCATCTAAATTAAACTTCTTTGCATACGTGAAGACAACCATTCGCCAACCATTTATAGTTTGATTATGGGCTATAATCCAAGCCATGTGATTTTCCGCAAATTTAAGACAAAGCTCTAACGCAAGGCATTCAGTTTTTTTTCTCAACCTCCACCTCTTCAGATGGTCAGAAACAATAACCACATGCCGAACAGACGATTTGCTTGCATTTATTTCTGCTTCGAATATGATTTTTAATTTGGAATTGAAGGCAAACGGAATAATTTTACGACTGTCAGATGGTGAGATTATTGTACATACATATATGCCTTTTTTGTATTGTTTTCTATAGAAAAGATTATCTACCCTTTAAATAATTGCCAACAGAAATTGCACCCGTCGTTTGCGGGTGTATTTCAAAATTTTCATCTTCCCATTTGAAGTCAAAATTTGTATATTTAACCTTAACTTAACAAAACTTTAATTTTGCACTACATTCTTCAAGAAATATTCACCTATTAATTTAATTTCTCAGCTGCTTTTATACAAATGACCAAAATTTCGTTGCTTACTTTTGCGACTATTTTAAAAAACCTTGGAAAAATCCCGAGGTTCACCAAAGAGCTTTAGGGCCAGTTTGTTCACACTTGATCATCTTTAATCAAGGATTATTCCAGTTGATAATCATGGAATGCGTTTGTTCACTAAAATTTTAATCAAGGAATCCATGATTTGAGTCGTTAATTTAAGATATCACTATTCAGCCGAATTTGCTTGATTAGCACCATTTCATCAAAGATTTACAGGAATTCAGTTGGTTTATGCTTGATTTACGCATTCGCATGATATGCTCATAAGGTACCTTTGTCGCCATCTTTTTTAAGTGAAGACTTATTAAATTTAGCATTTGAAGAAATTGTTTTTAAGTGATAAGAACAGTAAAAATATAAAAAGCAATAAGAACAATCAAATTAGTTGAAATTAATATTTTGTTTAAGAATTTATAATGACTATTGTGACGTCACACAAGAAACGAGCAAACCTTGTTTCTTTTTATTACATGCTGTATGTGGCCACTTTTGACGTTAAGTGAAACAATTAAAACAAAAAACAAAAATATACATTCTCTGGCTGCCATCGCGAACTGTATTTTTTATAAAAACAAGTTTAATGGTTGCAAATAAGAATTTATTTACCTTCTTATTATTGTAAACGCTGTTTTCAAATAAGAATCCACAAATACAAAATGACACAAACGTCAACGAAAATCAAGAAAATCTTAATTCATGATTAAGTTTTGACAATCGAACTGACAGAAAGAAAAAAAGAAAACAACCGAACTGACAGAAGGAAAATGGAACGATTTGTGGAAAAGCCATGATTTGTTAATCAAGTTGAAAGTGAACAAACAGTCTTTGATTATCACGGATCTGTAATCATGTATTAGGAAGAATCCGTGATAATCAAATTGCAGATTTAACCCACTGTGAACAAACTGGCCTTTAATGGAGTGCATTCTCCTTAGAAATTCTGAAACTATATTCATTTGAGAGTTTTATTGACCAGAAGACCCGTGCGAAAATTTCGCACATTCAATAAGGCTTTAAGTTTTCAAATAGAATGTTTGAACATAATAAATAAATTCTTTTTATTATTGATATGAACACATTTGTTTTACAAAACCTCTTTGTAAACAATATTTGATGTAAGAATGAAATCTTTTTGAAATTTGGGTTTATTATTTTTTTTAATAGATACCTACATATATGTTGTTTTCACTTTTTTAATAAGCTTTTTAACTATTTAAGTTAAATCTCAAAAATACATCTCTCAAAAACACAGCAAAAAATTATTTTGGGGGCCCCAGCATTTAGCTATCTCACTGCATTCCGACCCTGTGTGAATGCATTTGTGTTTTTGTAACTCACACTATTTCAAAAAAAAAAAAATCCCTTTTTCCTTGATATGCCCGTTCCTCTATTTCTTCTTCTAAAATTTTAAATTAAATAATTATTAAATATGTTTCTTTCATTTATCTAGTGATACCTTATAAATGCATTTGGCTTTTTATAATGAGGTATAAGACTACAAACAAAAGAAGTAGGTAACAAATATATAACAATATGCAAGTGAAAAAAAAGGATTATACATTACAAAAGTAAAAAATATGTTTCTTTCATTCATGCAATGTGTAACTAAAGAATGTTTCTCTCCCACTCACTCAAGGTGCGGCGAAAAAAAAGAGAGTTTTAAATTACTAAATTAATGGGTTAAAAGTGAGGTATTCTTTATTTCAAATTTTTCAATTATTGAATTATTTGAAACTTCGGAAATTTATAGAAAATAGTGTGGTATAAAATAAATTTTTTGTGGAATGTCATGCGTATGTGTAAATTTCTATTCAATGATACCTATTTTAGTGGATTTGACTATTTTATAAATGAGAAAAAAGGATTTTGACAACAGAAATAATTTATATGATCATTAAAAAAAAGTTAAAATATAAATTACTATAAACTTGTTATTTCGTTTATCATTAACAAAAGTTAAAATATGAATTACTATAAACTTGTTATTTTGATAGCTAAAAAAGCTAGAGCTCAAAATAAAGTCAAAATCAAATTATCAAACAAAAATCGAAAATATCTACAAAAATTCGGGAGGAGAATTTTATTCCGCCCTATCACAAATTCCATCGTAATCGGAAACATTTTACGAATCCCGAAAAAACTATCACCAAATCCGTTCGTAGTTGCAATTTGTATGGGATTTCCCACTACGATTGATTCTGTGATCCGTTTTTTAGGGATTCGTAAGAACTTTCCGATTTCGACGGAATTCGTGAAAGGGCTGATTGTTTTATTTTAAAGAGTAGCTTTTGGGGATTCTAAAACCACAAATTTTTAATAAAAAAACCCTTTGCGTTGTCCGCCATTTTGAAAAAGGTGTTTAAAAGCCTTTACTCAATTTTCTCAACCGCTATTAGTCGTAGAGTAGTTTTGTTTACTTTTGTAGGTTGACATGTTCACTACAATTTTTCTCTTAACATTTTTTTTTGATAGCTTTGTCCTATAAAAAGTTATTGTTGAAAAACCAGCAACTTTCGATGTTAAAAATGGGTTTTCAAGTTTATTTCATCCAATATCCATCCGAACCAAAAATCACTTTTGATACTTTTTATAGAACATCTAATTTCCTACATTTCCGTTTATTTAGATTTTATGTAAGACAAAGAGCTTTCAAGATATAGCACGACGAAGATTTCTAACAAATATAAAATTAGTAAAATATTTGTAGAGAAAGGTTATACCTATAACTGTGTTTTATTTGTTTCTTTAAAATTCAAAATTTTTCATCACATTTTAAATTTAAAATACTATAATAGTATAAATAAAGTTGACGGGACATTTACACACCCTTTTAGCACGAAACTTTTTGCCCCCCCCCCCAATAATTTTTATTTAAAAATTTAGCCCCATTTGTAAAATTAATTTTTGAGACTTTAAACTCAAAAATCTGACCAGTAATGCCCGTAGGCACTTGAATGTCACCTCAGTTTGAGGGTTGTTTTTTATGTTTTCGGGGGTGGGGAATCCGAATCCGGAGTTAGTTTTTGCACAATCCAGTGCGAAGTCATTGTTATAATCAAATTTTGATGCATTTTTATAATGCAATAAAAGTTATTAATGTTAGGAAAAAGTGTTCCGAGTAAATGTTGTTCCTTATTTCCTAACGAAGAAATTTGTTTTTTATTCATGTAAATCGGTTAATAATTGCCAAGATATTGGGCTTTACCAACAATCAAATTTAGCAAGGACTTAAATATTTCAGTAAAATTACCCTTAATTAAATTAATTTTGGAGTGCCGATCTGCATACCATCGCATGCACATCAACTTCGTGTGTCTTGTGAAAGTTTAATTTATTTATTTCTTGTTGTGCAATAATTTTGTCCATAGTGTATCTCTGTTGCCTGTTTATAATAACATAATAATTACACAAATCCTTTAATTATTATTAAATTTTAATACCCCCAATAAATAAAAAATCCTACCAAATAATAAATTCTATAAAAAAAAAAAACAAATCAAACAATATTTTTTTCTTGTTGTATCTTCTTAAGGGTTGGGCATCCTCTTTAGCTGGATGTCCCTTGGTTTTGCAGTTAGCACACCAGACATCCTGTCCGGATTTGTCTTGACGTTGGCACTCCTGGCACTTTACGCAGACGTAATCCATCCCACAGTTTACCGCCACATGTCCAAAGCGCTGGCATTGGACGATGTCGTTTGCCTTGAGCCGCTCCCAGTGAACCCTTTAGTTCATGATCAGTGTCTTTGTGTAGACCTCAGCGATATCGCAAGTCTTGCTGAGCTCCACCACGAAGCAGTTGAACTCTTCTGATTGTCTCCCTTGACCTGAAAAGAGAGACTTTAATTATTGATTATCCTTCAATTTTTAATTCCTCTTTAACTTCAATGGCTGTCCAGGTGTAGTGAACACCTTACAGCAGCATTAAAGTTTTCCTGTCTTCCTTTGGGGTAAACGATAGGTTTAGGATCTTCTTTAGTTTCAGATATTCCTTTATCTCATCGTGGTCCTTCCTTGTTGACGTGTTAATGATGGTCTTTTTGGTGTTGAGGTTCTTCAAAGTGAACTCAAGGTGATTTCCTTTGGCAAACCTGCGTATTTCAGCAATGTTCCCTTAGAAGACTATGATGGCAGGCATAGCGCTCTTCTTTGTCGTCACAGTTGGATTTGTTGGTGGCTTTGGTGCAATTTTTGCAGCTGGTTGAGCTGCTATTGATGTTGCGGCCGTTTCTTCAGTTGTTACAGAATTTTCCTGATCCACTTTTGGTTTATGGCTGGGTTCAGGTATTTCGGCAAGGGTCTCGCTTCTCTTTTTCTTCGGATCCTTTTTTTCCGAAGTCTTAATCGACCGTTTTTTCATTCTAACTTCTGTGAAGGGTGTCAATTTGTCATCTTCCTTTTCGTCCCCGCTTAGACAGATCAATGGACCAACATCATCAGGTTCTTCAGAAACAGTCTCAATTGCTGTTTCGGAGTTGATTTTCTCTGCTGTTACATTGGTGCTGGTGACGTTTCGTCTTCTGTTGGCTCCGATCGGTTGCAGGTTGAGCCACAGGTGAAATCTTGGCATGAATCTCCTTGACTAGGTTGTTTATCTGGTTCCCGTAATCAGGTCCCAGATCAAGCATCCGTTTCAGGAGAACTTCTATTTGGGCGTAAGCTGATTCCGTCGTTAATTTCTCCATATCAGCAGATTGGTGTGAAAGGTATGTAAGTACACGTTATTTAAAAAAAAACTTTCGGGTACTTTATCCTCTGTGGTGATGGGCTTAGGATGATTAAGCCTTTTGGGAAAATCCTCTTTTAATTTCCACAGGGTAATACAAATTGGTCGTTCCTTCACTAGTTTAATCTTCTGTTTTCCTGGAGTTCAGGTAGACTATCCGTTTTATCTTCAATTATTTTCCGTGCACGTCTGATGACTGAATGACTGTGTGTGTGTTCTGTCCTTATTGCATGACCACAGCACACTGATTATATAATCAAAGGGCACGGTAGTGCCCAGCAAGTTCTGGCACTGCACCCTTTTTTACAGTATCAAACTCATTCGATTTTCGACCCCCTCTAACTTCAGCACCAATAAAGTCAAAAACTTCAAACTCGCAGCATTTGCTAAGCTCACCAGGTTTATGCAACTCACCAAATTTCAATTCTTTAGCATTGGTGGTTCCCGAGTTTTAAGACTGCAAAAATCGCAAAAACCGTAACTGACTGACTAACTCACTCACTGACAGATCATACAAATTATGGAGCACTTCCCGACATCGTAGGATCTTGTAATTTCACACAGCGGTAGATCTCATTACTTTTTACGGCTGACTTGTTACGCAAAGGTTTTTGTATATAGAAGAACTTGGCTACTTTTTTAACATTTATGTTTTTATTATGATCGTTTCTAGTCTGGCTGTGAACGCTAAAAAAAATATATATATTCCAACAGAGTAACCCTTACCCATTGAAAGCAATACAAAATAGCTTTTTTCAGTGATTTTTATAAAATAGCTTTCTGGTTTTAAGGTGAGATATAATGCTAAGTACAGAAACCCTATGAGAGCTTTTACTTGAAATAGGTAGCCAATGCGACCAGACAGAGATACAAACGTCCTATCTTCCCTGTACTGGCAATTTTTGTTGAACAGAGTATAGTAAATGCGTTGTAATAGGAACAACACCCTAAACACCCCACGACGAAAATAAAAAACACAAAAGTTATAAGCGTTCTACAAATGCACTAGGGTCCAAATGGACCAGATGATTTAAAGGAGGGCTAAACTGATTTTCAAAACTAAAACGCGTTCAAAAAAGGGTTATCAATTATTAACTTGAATACAGGCAATTTTTTTTGCCAAACAGACTTTGAAGTCCCGTTAATTGTATGCATCATTTGAAATCATAAGTGAAAATAAAGTTTCAGAATTTCTGAAGAGAATGCGCTACAAAAAGAAAGTCTGTTGTAGAAACGTGATTTTTCTAATGTTTTCAAAAAAGGCTTTAAAGTAAGCAACTGAATTTGGTTCATTTGAATAAAGGCAATTGTAAAATTATTTGCATACGTGAATATTTCTTGGGAAAACTAGTGCAAGATTAGTGACCAAAATTGGGCAGAAGAGATATTTGAATTACAGCCGAGAAAACAAAAATAGATGTTTAACAAGCAGAAGGTTATTCAAACCGCAAAAACCGCAAAAATTGGTTGTAGTGCAACATCTGTTGCAAATTATTTAAAGAATAATCTTTTCTATGGAAAACAATACAAAGGAAAGATATCTGCAGTGATTTCACCAACTGACAATTGTAAAAAAACATTCAGTTTGCTTCCAATTTCAGTTATACCACATCAAAAATCAAATTCGTAGCAGGAATAAATTCAAGCAATTCGACTAGTCGGCGTGTCATTCTTGGTGCCAAACATCAGAGGATGTTAAAGTTGACAAAAAAAAAACACTGATAATCGCGCGTAGGAAGTCATGGTGATGTAAGTTTTGATTAAAACCTCGAAATTTTGTTGACCACTCATATATTCTAGCAAAAAAAAAAAATGGGCACGACTGGATCGCACAAACTTGCTCTCGTAGCTAACAACTTGAACGTAGCTTAAAATTGACAATGTGCATATATAGTGGTTCTATAACATTATGATATCATTAAAAAAATTAAAAAAAAAAACAATTTAAAATATAAATTATTACTATCAATTAATATAATTCTTTTTTTTTAATAGCTAAAACAGATAGAGCTTAAAAAAAAGTATGCCATCTGATTTGTTTGATAAATATGAATTTACGAAAAAAAAGTTCAAAAATCGTTAGAGCGGTTTTTTTTTTAAATTAATTTTTTATATATAAAAATTCTTGAAAATTAAAAAAACATTAAATTTGGTATGCCAACTTTAAGTATTTAATACAATACAATTTTTCACAACATCCGTTTTCAGTTTATTGAACTTTCAAAAAAAAAAATTTCAATGTTTTTTTAAAAATCCAAAAAATATTTTTTTGAAAAACTTTTTATGCTTAATTGTTAAAATTATAAAGGACCTCTTATATAAAAAAATTTGGTTGAAATTGGTGCAGCGGTTAACGAGAAATTTGAAAACCAAAAAATCGGTTCTATCACAGATACCGTTAATAACCGTTATACAATTTTTTTTTTCTACCAAAATATTAATTGTAGTAACTATAGTAGCTCGTAATTTTTTTCTCCAAAATCGTTAGAGCCGATTTTGAAATAAATCAATTTTTGTATAGTGGTTGTATGGCAGGTACCGTTATTTTTTGAGCTAAAAAAAAAATTCAATTTCCCCTCTAGGGAATCCAATAAGAACCTTAAGTCAAAAGTTTGAAGAAAATTGCTTCAGCCGTTTAGGCTGCATGTCGAGGAACATACAGACAGACGGACAGACAAACAGAATTGCGAGACCTCCTTTTTCGCGTTCTCTAACATCGTAATGTTAGGGAAAATTATCATCTCGAAATTTTTTTTTGTACGAATCCTAAACTTGCTCTTTACTACGTATATCGCAAGTAAAAATTAACAGGCTGTTAACGGATGACTGCACCCCAGAGCTGCAAAATATATCTTTTAACTTCGGTTTTCTTCTAAGTTCAGGTTGTTGGAGAATGGTGTCATTTTAGGCATTATACAGGGTGTCCCTTAATTCGTATAGTATTTTAGGGCATGATTCTTGGGTGTATTCTTAGAAAAAAATTGTCCTACAGTAAGGGCATATCTGCAATTTTGATATCATTTATCGGGGATTTAAGAAAAGTTTTATTTCGGTGTACCCTGACCCATGTTAACGGTAATTGCGCTGTTAGTAATAATGATAGAAGCTTCGTTTAGGCCTTTATTTTTAGAAGAAATGCCAGCCTTCGTAACTGCGTTTAAATAAATTTTATATCTTTTCTGAGTCTTAAGATATTCAGTTTTTAGCCTGTTCCATTTTTGCTGCCCATGCTAATTTTTTGACTTTGTGGTAATTTTTCTCCAAAAAATGCGTAATCAACCTGATGTTTTCATAATTTTTTTTTGAACGTATGTAACAATACTAAAAATAACATACTTTAAAAATTATCTAAAACCACACAAATAATTTTTTCGAGCATAAAGCTAAAATTTTTTTTTTAGACTTACCTGCCGCTGTGTTTCCAAATTATCATAAAATCTTTGGGTTTTTCGGCAAACTTGTTGCAAACTTTTATTTTTAGTATTGTAACATACATTCAAAAAAATTATTAGAACATCATGTTGATTACGCATTTTTTGGAGAAAATTTACCACAAAGTCAAAAAATTAACATGGGCAGGAAAATTTATTTAAACGCAGTAACAAAGGCTGGTATTTCTTCGAAAAACAAATGCCTAAACGAAGTTTCTACAGCTTAATTACCGTTAACATGGATCAGGGTACAACAAAATAAGACTTTTCTTAAATCCCCGATAAATGTTATCAAAATTGGAGATAGGCCCTTACTGTAAAACAAGTTTTTTCTTAGAATACACCCAAGAATAATGCCCTAAAATACTATTGGAGAATTAAGGAACACCCCAACCCGGATCTACAAATTTAAATGTGGTTTCTTTTTGGGTGAATGCAACAGAAGACACGATAGTGACACATTATTAAGTTATCTACCTAAAAATTATTTCATTTATTATACAAAAAAAAAAAAAAAATCGTAAAAAACAACTCAATTTTATTAGATTACATAATTATAACCTAGTTCTAAAAGATGGATCATCAAGATTGCTGTATTTGAACAAAGCCTAAATGTCGAACTACATTTGTGTTGACAAATTATTGGAAGTTGCCAAAAAATTTCATACTAGAGAAACGATTTAGTATTTTGCATCCCTCTAGGGAATCACCAACGAACTTTAAGTCCAAAGTTTGAAAAAATCGAAAATTCAGTGGTTTAGGCTGCAATTCGAGTTATAGACAGACAGGCAGACATACAGAATTACGAGACTCACTTTTTTCGCGTTCTCTATCATCGTAATGTTATTATTCAAATTATTATTTCGAGCTCGATTTTTTGCACGAATCCTAAACTTGCCCTATAGTACCTACATCGCAAGTAAAAAGAGTATTCACAGTGTTTTGGATGCATCGATGTATGCAGAGTGCTGACCTGGTTACACATCTTTTAAAGCCATTTCTCCAGTTTCAACTTCGTAATTGCACCCTCAAGTTGCTTAAGCAAAATTTTCAATGTTAAGGATTAGGCATATTTTTTTATTTGAATCACCAGAACAGAAAACCAGACAAAAATCACAGATCTCTTGTAAGAAGTCTTTTAAATATGATCTGATTCCTGCTTCGAAAATTACTATACCGGCAAAGGAAATACTCATAAAGTTTACATACATATATACTTTAACAGTTAAGTATAAAAAAAAAACTGTACTTCCCTTCTACAAACAAAATACCAGCTACAGTTGCCTTCTTACTATCTGAAGAGTCTTTAACTTGTTGCTTAAGTTTTTCCACAATGTATTTCCTTCAAAGTGCTAGAGGTGTTTGTTTTTTCACATCAAGTTCAATACTTCCCACGATAATATTTGGAGATGGGAGTAAAGTTTCATATTTGCTTTGTGGTATAAAATTTAACTCACTCTTCATTCAAGGTTAAGAAAATGTTGCCTGTCTTGAAAAAAAAAAAATTGAAATCGAAAGAAGAGTGTGGAATAATTGGATATAATATCTTCAACTTTTAAATTTTAAATTTTAATACTTTTCTCATTTACTATTATGCAATTAAATATCATTTGCAAGTGAGTGTAGAATAATTCTTCTAATAATGCTTGTTGTTTGACTTAACCTGTCATATAATAATCATAGTTGATAGTTTCCCCATATTCTTTCTCCTTCTTCGTTTTGAAAAATAGCCTTTCATCTATAGTGTTAAGGTTTCCAATCACCGCTCTTAGAAAAAAGTGTTAAGCTATAATGAAACCAAGCCCCCATCATATTTCAAAACTCTGGTATTATGCCATGTGAGAGCCGCAATGGAAAACTGATTGAAAATCGATAAAATTTTGTTTCGAATAAAAATGCATTTTATTATTAAGTAACTTGTGTTATTTTCTTATTAGCAAGCTAGATAGAAAGCCAAATCAAATCATTATAAGAAGCTGTAACTGCATATCAAGCTTGTTAACCATATTTGTTGGTTTTTATAAAAAAAAGGCTCTGTTCACCTATAAGAACGCCAGTAGGGTTTCAAATTGACATTACGGATAAGGGACAGTACTTAAAGTTACTTGTTTTTAACCTCTTAGAGATATACCTAAGGTGACCACCTGTACCGAAATGACCGGTACAGTACCGAAAATAAACGCTGTGTACCGTGTACCAAAGCAAAGCCTTGGTACACACAAATATATTGAAATAAAATTCTTGTACCGAAATTTATGAATAAATTGAGATAAAATCTGAAGTAAGCACATCCTTTAATATTTCTTTCCTCGTGTTTGCAACTTTACTCATCAACATAACTTAAGTGTTTGCATTCTCATTACTCTTGTATATGATTTGTTTTGTTTTTAACTGAATTCCAACCATTGTCTTTTCCAATCGGTTCTTCCGGTGTTCGCTTCTGGTTTTATTTGTTTGCTAAAAAAATTAAACTAAATCCAAAAAAATCCAAGAAAGCGTGAAATAAATCTGTTCAATGAAAATTTAAGAGAAAAATACAATTTTATCAAGAAATCCTTTTCGAAAATATGTAACTGTGGAAAAGATTCAATCATGGGAAGAAAACAGCGTTACAACTGACTATCTGTGTGTGGAGTTTTTTTCAACATTTTTAAAAACATTCCATACAATCATTTACTTAAAATTTTTGGGGTACATTCTCTGTTTGGCAGGGACTTCGGCCAAATTAGAGAGTATTCTTTTGGATAAACTAAATGTGGTCTACCAACCCATAACAGCCGGCTGAGCATTTCAACTTTGAAAGACCCTTTGTGTTGCATTAGGTACAAGATAAAAATGTAATGTCTTGTAATGTATTGTCGGATGGGAAATATTCATTCAAAAATGGCGATATTTTAAATAGTTATTTGTATTTACATATTCAAATATTCATTATTCAATAAATTAAACAAAGATTTAAAAAAAGAATGTTTTCTTGTGTACCGAAATCAGCGCAGCGTTGGGAAAAGTGGTCACCCTAGATATACCCATATCCATCTTGAATATCTGACCCACGAAATTTAACGGATACCGATTATAAACAAAGTATACAGTTATACATGGTGTATTTTTGCCTTCTTAAAACGACCATACATAAGTCGTACTCTGTGGCGTATACGCATTTTGTTTTACCAAATTTAAAAAGTTTTTGTTTATTATTTATTTATATTTATTGCGCCCATTTTACACTAAAGGGAGCGGGTCATAATACTGTTTTTCAAATATGACAAAATTCTGTATGACAAAATTCTGTGCGGTCAAAATACTGTAAGACCATAATTCTGTATGTCATTATACTGTAAATACAAAATTCTGTATGTCAAAATACTGTATGAACAAAATACTGACTTGCAAAATTCTGTTTTGTAAACTGCTGTACGGCAAAATTAAGAGAAAAACCCGCTTATCTGAATCACTTCTTACATCCCCGTGTATTTGTCGACCAATTACCTTTAAAACACTCCGCTTAAGCTCGCTTAATAGAAAAACCAGGATACCTGAAATATATTTTCAGTTGAATATTATATTTTTCATCGAAAAAAACTCTCTTAAGTGAAAAATAATGAAATGAACTAGAGCAAATATAATCGTTGTTGGTTATTAAAGCTATGTCATTTAAATTTACGCCACACAACTCCAAAAGATAAATACAATTGTTTCTAGCTTAAAATCTTCGCTTTGTGGTATTTTTAAATCTGCTTAAGTGAACTTAAGCGGGGTTCGTTTCAGTGAAAAACCCGCTTAAGTGAAAAAAAGACTGACATTTTGTCCACTTCTCTTAAGCGGGTTCCTCTGTATATATATGTTAAAACTAAACTTGCAAATACTTAATTGAAAATTATAATATGAAGAAAAGAACTGCATTATTTTGAACTGTAGCTATTCAATGTAGCCGTTAAAAGCTATATTGAATCAATAATTCAACAAGTCCAATTAAATAATGCTAAGTCTTCTACTTGGCTGATGTATTTCAGTAGTATATAGAATTTGTATTATAAAAAACACTCATATGTAGCTATCAACTATAATGAAAGCTAGGCATTGACGCTGTATGTTCTTGCGTAATTTGTTCAATAACATTTTATGATATCGTTAGAGAGATAAAGTTAAAAACAAGTTTAAATTACATTATAATTAATTATTATAAATTCGTTACCTATTTAAATAGTTGCAAAAAAAAAACTTTTTAAACAGCTTGAGCTTATAACAAAGCACACCAAATGATTTGTTTTAAAAATATAGTTTTATGAAAACAAAAATCTAAAACACTTGTAAAAATGCTAGTTGTCCAAATGCAATTGTAAATTAGAAAAACCTTCATTTGGATGGGCACGATCAGGTCACCTCAGTGGTGCAATGCGAGGTGCAACGGCCTCTGAGGTAGCTTGGTCTAGGTTCGAATCCAGTTGGCGGCAAAAACAATTTATAAATTAAAATTGGAACTATAGACTAAGCACCCCTAAAAGGAACCTGATGATTGGTGTGGCAGCCATGAAATTGCAATAATTCCAGCCAAAATGTTATACTCGGTAGTAGCCAACACAAGTGGTTGTTGTTCATTCAAAACCTTCAATGTTAAATATGACGGAGCGAAAGCTATGCAGTTTAACTGCAATAGTTATCACGAGAAAACACCTTTAAAAATCTAAAATCAAATCGGTTTTCTTAAAAATATTTTTTTTAATATACATATAACATTTTCGAAACAAAAATTGGTTTAGCAATTTCATGTATTTAATACTATTAACGACAAAACAAAATTTCAAAAAAATCATACATCCGTTTCCAAAAATTCGAATTTTCAATACAAAAAATAATATATTTTCAAAACCCCAAGAAATATTTTTTTTTGATAAATTATATGTACTTATATACATAAAAATGTACATAATGCAATATTATTAAAACTTTGAACTGAATGACCTCTTGTGTAAAAATTCTAATCAAAATCGCTAAAGCCGTTAACGAGAAATGTGAAATGTTTTAATATTTTTTCTTCACCTTCATAATTAAAAAATATCGCAAGTAAAAAAACGGTTCTATGAAAGTTATAACGTTAATAACCGTTTAAAGTAAATTGTTTTAAAATATAATTAACAAAAGCCCAAAGCCATCTCTGTAAACCGAATGGTTTCCAAAATACAGCATTTCAAAATTTAGCTATAAAAAAAAATTATAACAAGTTGTATTATCAAGCGGTATAAGGGAAATTAAAAAATGGTTGACATAAATGCATCAAAGTACTGGAGCGTGTAAGTTGAGCCAAAATAATAGGACAATCATACCGGAAGGGGGGTCCATATACCCCGGTTAACATGGGAGAGGCAATTATCTAAAAAAATTACTTAAGGTAGCAACAACACTATTGAAAAACAATGGTTACGCACACAATATTATCATATAGCTTATCTTAAGACTAGAAACCCATTCTTGAATTTATTTTTTAGAAAAAACTATTTTAATCGATAGTTTTTCAGAAATTGAAATCGCGGTTTTTCTTATTTTAGACCATGAAGCGGTCGCCGCTCGAGGTCGAAAACTTAGGTTATTTACTACTAACTCAGCAGAAAATCAGAAATACCAGATTTGACACAAACGGTGCCTTCCATACAAACATATCTCTTAATAGATTGTTTGAAGAGTTCTATACATAATTCATTCTTTTTTATTTTTTTTTTTAACTTTATTCCCACTTTTTTATATAAAAATAAAGACATATTTACGCAGAAATAAAAGTTATAAAAGATAAAGCTAATGTGACTTAGTCCGGTTTTCATTGATTTGTTACATTTTGGACAGCAGATATTTATATACAAAAATATCCCACTTTTAGTCACTCTTTCTTGAATCTTAAAGAAAAATGATAAAAAGGAAACAACAAAATAAAAAAAAAACTTTACGCCCAAGGACAGAAACAGGAACAACAACTGTTACTTCTCGTACCTACATATATATGTAAATATGTGACATATTTGTTTTTAATGAAATTCTTCCTTTTAGAAAATATAGCCAAAAAACCCTGAAAAGAACTTCGTTGATGGGAGTGGGGGATGACGTGCAAAAGGGAGGGTTTGGAAAATAGTGTGGGAAAAGTTTTTACAATTTTTCTGGTCATCAGAAGTTTTCTCATTTTGTCTGGGTCGCCCCATGTTTCATAAATTTGCTAACCATCCATCTAGTTTGACATCTTTTCTTTCTCCTTTCTTTTTACCTTGACACATCCATGTTCCATCAGATGTTAACACGTACAGAATAGTTGAGTAATGTGAAAACGTTAAGGCTGATGCTGCTTCACTTTTTTGTATCCCTAGTAAATTATTAAGATACGGCCAAGTCTTTAAATATTGGAGAGACTCCTTAAAAACAGATGCTGCTAAAGATAATATCCAGAAGAGAGTTTATTTTTATCTTGTTCTCCATGATATATACATACATATTTTTTTTTTTTTGTTATCAAAAAAAACTGTGGGAATCTCGAAAAAGCTTAAGATTATTTCATTGAATGTATGTATTGTATATGCTTAATCCTATCTATTGCTATTTTAGATTTGGCTACGTGGCCTGAGAAAAATCACTCATAATTCGAAGGCGAACAACATCTGCCCCATGATGGTTCTTAAGAAACAGTAAGTTTAGACAAAGAGTTGTTGATGAAGTTACCTGTATAGTTTTCTGCATGCAATATAAAATATTAAATATATAATATTAATCTTTCTTCGCAAACAATAATTGAAGAGTTCTACTACTATGTGTTTGTCTGCATTTGTTTGTATATTGTTCGTTCGCACTATTGTTTTCACTCAATTTTAATAAAAATGTTTGTCCTTTTCAACTTAAATATTTAATACTTATTTTATTGATGTTTTTTTGCATGTGCACTTTCAACTTATTTTTTTTTATTTCCTTTTAATTTCAATATTTTGAAATCAAAGCGTTGGCAGGATGGATTACGCCATATCACTCATAATAACAAAGCAACTAATGTCTGTCCGACTACTAACCTAATGAAACAGTGAGTATTATATTATTTGAAAGAATTTTTAGTACACACAATGGACTCCAGGTAGGTAAGTCGTAGATTAACAATATTCCTTAATTAATTATAGTATCTAGAAGATCAACTTCTTCTATAAGACGAACTACGAAGATTTAATTTAAATTCAAACAGTGTTTTGCATAGTAGTACAGGATTTTATTTTTTCGAAGGATTCCGAATACTATTTTACCTGTACCAAAAGGTAATATAGTTCCCAAAAAAATATAATTTTTATTTAATTATTATTTGTATTAAGTCTTTAAAATAGTTCAAAATTTTAAATTGTGTAATAAATAATTTTAACTCCAAAATTCTTTTGTAAAAATGTTTTATTAAAAAGCCGAGTATAATAATTTATGAGTGTATACAGGGTCTTAATTCGTCAATAATATTTTCGGAAAGGGTGTACTCTAAGAACAGAAGCGTTCTATAGCAAGGTTCTGTCTCTAATCCTGACATCTTTTATCGGGGATTTAAGAAAAGGCTTACTTTAGTGTACCCTGAGCCATGTTAATGGAAGTTTCGCTGTTAATACTAATGATAGAAACTTCGTCTAAGCATTTAATTTTACATGAAATTCAAGCCTTTATAACTGCGTTTAAATAAAATAAATTAGATATCGTATTTGAGTCTTCAGGTATCCAGTTTGTAGCCTGTAATATTTTTCTTAGCCATTCTAGTTTTTTTACTTTGAGGTTAATTTTCTCCAGAAAATGTGTAATAAACATTATGTTAGTATTTGTTTTTAAATGAGCATAACAATTATATAAATAAAAACCAATAACAAATTTGCCGAAAAACTCATAGATTTTATGATGATAGATTTTATAAGAATGGCAAGTAAAATTTAAAAAAAAAGGTTTTTATGCTTTAAGCTCGAAAGGCTATGAATAACAATGCGGTTGTCTGTTCAAACTTACGTGCGCTAACTTCATAAGCTTTACTTTAATGAAACTGACTTTTGTTGCTATTTTTGAAAAGAAGTACTGACATTGTGTTCGATAATTCTGGTATTTTTCTTGTTTAGCTCCGAGCAGAGCATGGAGCAGGGCTCGAGTGATCGGAGTTAGCTCTGAGCAGAGTGTACTGAAGAAGTTGGCTGCGCTCAAATTTTTTGATCCATTCGCTCGGACCATTTTTATTCCCAACAAAGCAAGCCCGCTCCGAGCTAGCTCTGATTGAAAAAAGAAACACAAGTTGAGCACTCTGAGTACTTACTTACTTTACTTTACTTTAGATGGCGCTCACAGTCCAGGGTGGCCTATGGCCTCAACTAACTAGGTACTCTGAGTACTCTGAGCTCAGTGCGATGATCTGAAGTAAAAACTTGAAACGCCTTTTATCCACTCTCATCACACAAAATCACCTAACTCCCACATTTTCGTTTCAAGATATACACAGAAAATTTTCGTATTGGCTGGTACAGGTAGTGCGAAAGTTCTCATCCGATTTTCTTTGGCTGTGCCGTTATGTAGTTTACGAAAAAAAGTTTACGAAAACTTAGGTTCTTTGTTTGGATTATATATTTGTATTTATTTGATGTCTTAATTTATTTATATTAAGTCTACAAAATGATACCGGCCTTGGAATTAATGACCATTCAGTCCCGATTTATGTCATTTTCCATCAGTCTTGCCAGAACTCCCGACGATAGGTCCTGCGGATAATTTCTTTGATGGTTTTCTTGTTGATATAGATTCGAGACATCAAAAAACCCAACAAAAAGAGCTCTGATACGTTTATGTATACTTTCCAAATTACAAAGCATAATTGACATTTGCCGTCATTTGCAAACAAATATAGCATTTTACGATAGGTGAATTTTGTGCCACCTATAATTACATACAAATTCTCAAAAGACTTTTCAGTAAGAAGAAATAATATGCCTTTTATTGATGGCAAGATATAAGCTACTAAGGAAAAGTTCGGCCGACCTTTAAATCGGCCGAAATAGTTTTGTTCGAAAACTTATGACTTGGGATCAAGGTATCGGATCTTCAAAGTAAAGGTGCTTAAAGAAAGTACCAAAGGTTAGGCTATACTTCCATTAGACTGATTCGGAATAACACTTTTGTTGATTTTTCAGAAGTGCACCCCAAAAAATATCAAAGCTTAACTTGAAACAAACCAAATCACTGAAAATTAAGACAAGATCGAACACGTTTTAGATAGTGCTTCCAGCGGTTTTGAATTTTTTTTCGCTTGCAAATCGAATTTCTTACGAAAAATTTTGAGCGGTGTCTTAGATCAAAAGTTATAAGCAATTGAGTGGACCGTTCAATTTAAAAAAACGAAGAAAAATAAATCGGAACAGAAATGATTTATTTTTATTCGTTTTATAGCATTTTGGATTGAGTTCAAATGCTTATAAAACTTTTGATCTAAGATGAGTTGAGGTAAGTTGGATACCTTTCTGAGTGTAGTAATATCGAAAACTGTCAAAATTTTTGTTATGACATACATTTACTCGAAGTTCAAATAATGTCACTCTGATGATCTGTCATTATAATAACAAGAATAGGCAGGTTCATACTCTATTGTGTGCTGCCATTGTAGTCAAAGCACATTTTTAACAGGAAGTCATTATAAATAGAAAAATTAAACGTTACGTGCATTTATCATTATATTTGAGACAAAAAAAATCTATTTTGAAACACATACGATAATAGCAAGAAAATATAAGAAATAATGGTAACCTGTCACTCGTGTAAATGTGACATCGGTGCAATAAATTTAAATACACAGCTATTTTCTCAAAAACATTTAAAACAAAAACGAAGAAATTCCAGAGTTCAAAAAATATATAAAACTTTGTGCCAAAAATAAACCGGTACTTCATAATTGAGTGATTTGATTTCTTAAATGAATTCCTATTAGTGCCATAAGTTAAATTAATCATGTTTTTCATCATGTCTCTTCAAAACTCACATTATTTATAAAGATTCGATTCTTAATTATATAATTTCACAGTTCACGTACTTACTGTATAAAATACATATTATCAGCACTGTCGTTGTGTTCTTGGCAGGTAAAAGAGTTTATTTTTTCTCGAACGTCAACATCATGAATATGAATATATAGGAAAGTACCAAGACACCAAATGTATTAAGAGCAGCTAGGAGTAGGTATGATATGGCAAACGTTTAATATTATTTTCTGTCAACAATAAATAATACGTACCCGTATTTTGATGGGTTTATAGAAATAACAATTTTGATAGATCAATTCGCAGTTTTCTGCATCCGTATTTCGTATTTTGCAGCTGAACAAATAGTAAATGCAGTTGTAGTTAGGGAAGTAAGCATGACAAGCTTTTTTCTCTTTTCCTTTAAAAAGCATCTAAATTTGCTTTAGTAGGTTGTTTCTTAAAGTTCTACAATAATCGCCAAATCATGAAACCCAATAATTCACGCATTACTTTTTTTATCTTATTTTCTTAACATAATTTTTAGACTGATTCAAAAATAAAAAAAAGACTCCGATTTCCAATGCCACTAGCTTATTACTTAGAATTGAGCAATATAATAAGCCTGTTAAAAATTTAGATTTTTAAATTAATTTTTATACAGAGTAATTCACCTCATGTGTGACAAAAAGCTTGAACATGTAGGTCTATTCGAGAAAAGAAAAAAAATCGTGTGGAATGGGGGAAAATACAAATCCGCCAATATAAGCGATAAGCGGGAACAGCACAGGTATTACAACAATGTAAGATTATTGTGTGTGATGAATGCACGATGGCTCATAAGAAGTCATTGGAAGCTTTGAATAGAACATTGAAAGATCTTTAAATAATCAAAATTTATTTGTTTCTGTCTGTATATTATTGGCCGGTGATTTTCGACAAACATTGCCCTTAGTTCCACAATCAACTCCAGCGGATGAAATTAATGCATGCTTGAAATCACCTAATTTGTGGAGATATGTCAAAACAATCAGATTGACAAGAAATATGCGTGTCCAATTGCAAAACGATTCATCGCCCCTTGAGTTTTCAAATCAGTTGTTGAATATTGGAGATGGCAAAATGGCCATTGATGATGGATTAATAACATTGTCGGAAATTTTTGTGAGATTACCCAAACTAAAGAAGAATTGTTTAAAACAGTTTTTCCAAATATTGGACAGCGATACAAAGTTCATGCTAGGTTGAGCGAACGAGCAATATTGGCAGGAAAAAATAAAGATATTAACGATGGCAATTGGGATATTCTAAATGGAATAATTGGTGAATTAGTATCATATAAGTCAATTGATACTATTATAGACGAAGATGACGTAGTGAACTATCCAACAGAATTTCTTAATTCACTAGATGCACCAGGAATGCCACCCCATAATTTACGATTAAGAGCCAATTTGTTCACACTTGATCATCTTTAATCTAGCATTATTCTAGTTGATAATCATGGATTGCGTTTGTTCACTAAAATTTTAATCAAGGAATCCATGATTTGAGCAGTTAATTGAAGATATGACTAATCAGCCGAATTTGCTTGATTAGCACCATTTAATTAAGGATTTACCGGAATTCAGTTTGTTCATGCTTGATTTACGCACTCGCATGATAAACAGATGTACGTATGCTCATTTAAAATATACATTTGTCGTCATATTGGAGTTTCTGTGACGTCTCAATCATCTTTCATTTTAATTTTTAGGGGAAGACTTAATAAATTTAGCATTTCAAAAAATTGTTTTTTTAAGTGTAAGAACAGTAAAAATATAAAAAGCAATAAGAACAATCAAATTAGTTGAAATTAATAATTCTTTTTAGAATTTATTATGATTATTGTGACGTCACACAAGAAGCGAGCAAACCTTTTTTTCTTTTTATTACTGTTTGGGGCCACTTTTGACGTAAAGTGAAACAATTAAACAAAAACAAAAAATAAATACACTTTCTCTGGCTGCCATCGCGAACTGTGTTTTTTATAAAAAAAAGTTTGGTAGTAGCAAATCAGAATTTATTTACCTTCTTATTATTGTAAACGCTGTTTTCAAATAAGAATCCACAAACACAAAATGGAACAAACGTCAACAAAAATGAAAAAAATCTTAAAGACTCTCCCAAACCAATGCGAAACATTCGGTGCGGCAAACATTCGTCATTTAGAAATAATTGACATGGTGATAAATGAGAGTACCCACACCAACGCGACAGAGAAACATTCGCCTTTCAAAATTTATTTACAGGATGATAAATGAGAGTGCCCACACCAACTGCGAATTTTTCTTCGTCGCACCGAATGTTTCGCATTGGTTTGGGAGAGCCTTAATTCTTGATTAAGTTTTGACAACCGAACTGAAAATGGAACGATTTGTGAAAAAGCCATGATTTGTTAATTAAGCTGCAAAAAAAGTGAACAAACAGTCCTTGATTATCACGGATCTGTAATCATGGATTAGGAAGAATCCGTAATAATCAAATTGCAGATTTAACCCACTGTGAACCACTGAACCCACTGTGCTTCGGAATATAAATCAACAAAAACTTTGCAACGGAATTAGCTTTGCTATTAAGCGCTTAATGAATAATGTAATCGAAGCCACAATTTTAAAAGGAAAGCATAAGGGAGAAGACGTTCTTATTGCCCGAATTCCGCTAATTCCATCTGTTTTACCATTCAATTTCAAACGGCTTTAGACTTTGAATACCCAGTATTTTCACATGGGCAGAGTAGGCAAACCATCAGCGTTATTTATATATTCCACAAATAAAAAAGACAAGAAATGGTGTATACCAAAGAGCGTTATAATAGATAAACATTTTGAAGAGAACGTTGAGTTTTTATTACGACCAGCGAAGCGGTCGCGGGCACCCTAGTTTCACATAAATTAGCCTATAATTTGGGAAATAGACATCGTTGAAGTTGCGGAATGGCTTGTTGGATTTAGAATACTTGAAGCCATAGGAATATGTAAATTTTTTGGCCCATCCCCCCACTCTTGTACGTCGACGTGTGTGTCGACGTAGAATTTCATACTCTACAGCATATCCGAAGTCCATTTTTATCCATGTATAAGTTTTTTGCATTTTTTTATCTCGCGCTTCGTTATTTGGCTGTTTCATCGTGTGGCCGTTTCGTTGTTTCGCAATTTCTTAGCTTCGCCGCCGTTCCGTTGTCTCGCCATTTCGCTGTTTCGTCATTTTGTTGTTTCGAAATTATGTTGTCTCGCCACGCGCCGCCGGCGGCGCCGTGTCGTTGCCTCGCCGCAGTTTCGTTATCTCACTGGTTCATTTTTTCGCCGATAGATCTCTTTGCGAATCTGTCAAACTCAAAAGTTACAGCCAGCACTTTGTGGGGAATGTCAAACAAAAGGAAATTGAAAAAAAAAAAACAAAAGCTTGATATTAAATTTTAATGAAGTTCTGTGTTGATAAAAGAAAAGTGATAAAGTGGATAAATATAAAATAAATAAATTTAAAGAAATATCTAAGATTTCACAAGATTTAAAAGTTTTTTGATTTTATTGAAAAAATTTTTCACAATTTTTGTTTCTTTGTCTTCTTTGTTATAACATTCCCCACAAAGTAAAATGAATGAGACAGCCATATATTGCCATTTGGTAAAGAGCTCTATTATGTAATTGGCTAAGTAACACAGTCATTCAATTTATTTGTAAACTTGGCTTAAATGAAAGGAAGAGAAGAATGTATGAATGGATATGAGGGACTGGAAATAGAAATCAGAAAAGAGCAGGAGAAGCAAAGACGGGAACTAATCAAAGAATCAAGGTATAACAGGTGGTATAAAGAAGTGATGACGGAGGGGATACCCCAATATTTGAAAGAGGGATGGAAAACAGAAAGGACAAGGAGAATAGCAAGAGTCAGACTAGGAAATGAGGTGAGAGAAGGGTGGCATTGGAGGAGAGAAGAAGATAGAGTGTGCAGTGTATGTGAGGGTGAACAAGAGACGTGGGAACATTTAATAGAAAGATGCAGGTCAGGCGGTGATGAAGGGAAATCAATAGGTGAAAAAATGAGAGAAATAATGGTCGAAACAGGGAGGGGCGAAGAGTGGAGTAAAGGAACTAGAGGAGGTGAGAAAAGATAAGTCGAGTGAGAGCAGAGAAGAGAAGGGAAAGGAAGGAGAGTAAGAAGAAGGACAACTTGTAACCCTTATGAGAATCAATACAATTTAATACAATAGTAAACTTGGCTTTTGAATGTATGCATGGTTTCTTATTATTATTTTTTTTTTTCAAAATGAATAATGAGTTCAAATATGGGTTCCTTAAATTAATTGAAATTTTATATTGAAATGATATTGAAAACATTAGTGAGGATTCACAAAATGCATGTTTGTACCGAATATGATCAATTTCGCTTTTTATATTTAGCATTTTACTATTTCGCATAGTCTTATTTAGCTTTTTAATTGTTTTGCCTTTCGATATTTTAGGTACATGTTTATGAATTTATAAACAGGTACCTAAAATATCGAAAGGCAAAACAATTTAAAATGTAAATAGAAATAATAAAATGCGAAATAACAATTTGCGGGGCAATAAAATGCGAAATAATAATTAGCGAAATAGCCAAATGGGAAATAATAAAATGCGAGTTTAAAATTGCGATGTGAAATATGCGAAACGATTATTTTGCGAAACAATAACATAAAATAAAAACAATAACATAGCTAAATAAGAACTTGCCGCCAAACAATTTATTGCGAAATGATTTTAACCCCTACCCTTTTTTTGTGCCACTTGAATAGAACAAGCATTTAGTTTGTTCGTTATCTTTGGTACGCGGACTCGTATTATTCGTTGATCGATTTTTTCTGTTAATTTCGATTATTTAATTAAAAAAAAAAAAAACGTAAAATGGGTTGAGGAACAGTATTGACCAAGGCGGAAAAAAGACAAATCAAATCTTATAAGAACGCTTTTAAGGAGAGAAGCCGACACGTTATATCCAAATTTCTTAATAATGAGTTCGAATATGGGAAAAACATGAAAGGCCGCACACACCGTGTACTTACTAATGTGGAAAGGCAACTTACATTCAGAAAAGCGTCAAATTCTCACGCCTTTTTGGAAAATAAGGGAAAGATGTGGTATCAATGCAAGTCTAACTACTATGCGTCGTGTTATTTCGAAAGCTAAGCATATAAAAAGGCAGAAAATCAAAAAGAAGCCATCCCTTAACCAGGTTCGAAAAAAATAACGCCTCAGGTTTTGTCGCGAACATGTGACCTCTGGTCTTCTAAGTGGCATCGAGTGGTCTTCTTCGACGAAAAAAAAATTAATTTGGAAGGCCCCGATTGCTATAGCTACTATTTCCATGATCTCTGAAAAGAAACTCATTATAAGGAATTGGAGGTGTGATGGGGTGGGGAGCTATTTATTATTATGGCACCTGCAAACTACATTTCGTTTCAATAATACAGGAAACGGGGAGTCAAATAAGGGCAATCTGAAAAAAGTTTTGACGTCTGAAAAGTTTGAAAGCAGTTTTGAAGAGGGGTTGCTTCTTAGCATAAATCTCGATTTGCGGGATTTTTGGTCTTGGGGGGGTCCGCCATCTTGGAAAGAAGAAAAAAAAAAATAAGTTTTTTTTTTTTTAACTTCGTGTTTGAAAATTATTTTCTCAAAAGCTGTTTGCTCAAACAACTTGATTTAAAAAGTTAATTTAAGAATAGCTTTTTGGCGCTTAAAAAAGCTATGCCATGATATTTTGAGTTTTGCCTTTGATTTTTAATAATTTTTTTATATTTTAAGTAGTTTTTTTTTAGAAAATTGTCCCTTCTGCCTAAACGGGGGGAAATAGACCCTCCCTCCCAATACGATTTTTTTCTTATAACTCAACCTTCATGCCCTAGCCTTTTGTTATACCTTATGCAAATCACAGTGTATTATCTTCAAAAAATATTTAAGAGTAAGCCCGTAAGTCCTTATTTTGAATTCGTTTTTCATTAATAACTTGAATTATCTACACCAGAAAAATAATTTATATACTGATTTGTAGGAAATTTCAATTAAAACAAAAAAGTATATACAATTTTTTTATAAAAAAGCACAGGAAATGAGAAAAACGCAAATTATCAAAAGAAGTCATTCTTCCAAGATGGCGAACGCCCCACAAGACCAAAAATCCTGCAAATCGAGAATTATGCTAAAAAGCAACCCCTCTTCAAAACTGCATTCAAACTATTCAGACGTCAAAACTTTTTTCAGATTTTTACCCATTGCCTGTACTACAACCATAATGAATGAGTTGTCTTACAATGGTATATTGAAAGAGGCATTTCCATATTTTCAAACCCTTTTTGGACCTCTGTTGTGGATTTATCAACATGATAATGCGCCAATTCACACAGCCCGGGTAGTTATTTGAAAACTGACAGCTTGAAATTGTATTGCTGTTAGGACTACCTTTCTACCGACGCCACTAAACCGATATTTAGGTAATGAGATTTATTTGGTGTTCCCAGATTTATTTGCCAGGTAGAGGTAATAAAATGCGAAATAATAATTAGCGAAATAGGCAAATGGAAAATAATAAAATGCGAGTTAAAAATTGCGATGTGAAACATGCGAAATGATTATTTTGCGAAACAATAACATAAAATAAAAACAATAACAGCAAAATAGAACTTGCCAAACAATTTATTGCGAAATGATTTTAACCCCTACCTTTTTTTGAGCCACTTGAATAGAACATGCATTTAGTTTGTTCGTTATCTTTGGTACGCGCCACGCGGATTCGTATTATTCGTTGATCCATTTTTTCTGTTAATTTCGACTATTTAATTAAAAATAAAAACGTAAGATGGGTTGCGGAAAAGTATTGACCAAGGCGGAAAAAAGAAAAATCAAATCTATTAAGGACACTGGCTTATCTATTGCCAAAATAGCTAAAACAAAATCGAGAGAAGCCGACACGTTATATCCAAATTTCTTAATAATGAGTTCGAATATGGGTAAAACATGAAAGGCCGCACACACAGTGTACTTACTAATGTGGAAAGGCAACTTACATTAAGAAAGGCGTCAAATTCTTACAACTCTTTGGCAAAAATAAGGGAAATATGTGGTATCAATGCAAGTCTAACAACTTTGCGTCGTGTAATTTCGAAAGCTAAGCATATAAAAAGGCAGAAAATCAAAAAGAAGCTATCCCTTAAGCCGGTTCGCGCACATGTGACCTCTGGCCTTCTGAGTGGCATCGAGTGGTCTTCTCCTACGAAAACAAAATTAATTTGGAAGGCCCCGGCGGCTATAGCTACTATTTCCATGATCTCTGCAAAGAAACTCATTATTAGGAACGGCTGCATAGGAGAGTTGGAGGTGTGATGGTGTGGGGAGCTATTTATTATTATGGCACCTGCAAACTACATTTTGTTTCAACCATAATGAATGCGTTGTCTTACGATGGTATATTGAAACAGGCATTTTTATACTTTCAAACCCTTTTTGGACCTCTGCTGTGGATTTTTCAACATGATAATGCGCCAATACACACAGCCCGGTTAGTTATTTGCAAACTGACAGCTTAAAATTGTTGTATTGCTGTCAGGACTACCTTTCCACCGACCCCACTAAAACGATATTTAGGTAACGAGATTTATTTGGTGTTCCTAGATTTATTTGCCAAAATCAGTATTTTGACAGATCCAAATCAAAAACAAATTTATTTATTTTACCAATGGAACACAAAATAGTATAAGACAATCAAAGACAATTTTTTAAATAATTTTTATAAAAATAAAAAATCTTTATATATAAAAGAGAAATGTCGTCCGTGTGTGCGCCCATAACTCGACAACGGATCGTTCGATTTTCACGATCTTAGGCTTGATGAATTCGTACTTACCCAAGGAAGGACATAGGACACTGTAGAAAAATCATACTCTTTTTAATGCATATCTCGGGAACGGTGTCTTCGATTTTTACGACTAAGGGCTTGATAAGTTGGTATTAGTTCAAGGAAGGGCATAGGAAACTGGAAAAAAATTCCCTAAAATTTCCAAAAAAAATCCGGGAACATTTGGTTTTTAGTGCATAACTCGAGAACGGTTACTTTGATTTTCACGATTTAGGACTTGATAAATTCGTATTGGCCCCAGGAAGGGCCTGAGAACATCGGGTTTATTGCAATACGTGAAATTGCAATTGAAAACAATAATGCGAGTCGCTCAGTTATAATTTTGCTGCGCAACCTAAATGCACCAAAACTTTGTAACGGAACGCGTTTGATTGTGAAGTCCATCAAATCAAATCTTATATTCAAGCCACGATTTTGAGGGGAAAATTCTAAGGTGAAGATGTTCTCATTCCACGGATTCAGCTTATTCCGAACGATTTGCCATTCGTAGTTAAGCATCTCCAATTTCCAGTGCGTCTCGACTTTGTTATGACAATTGACAATCAATAAGTCGTAAGTCGACAATCGCTGGATGTTTGTGGTATCAGTCTTGAATTCTCATATGTTTTTAACATGGTCAATTGTATGTGGCGTGCTCACGTATCGGCAAACTTACCGCTTTGTACATGTACGCGCCTGAATATAAAACAAAAAATGTTTTTTACCATTAAAACTCTTTAGTAAAGAAGCGGAAGGTTGGGCGATCCGCCAATCATTTTGGTTACATTGAAACACATCGACATTGTTAATTTAGTTATTTTATTGTATTTAATAAAACTTTAGAATAAAGAATTTCAATTGACCGAATTACATGAAACATCATTGTATATCATGCTCGGAATTATTATTTTCTTTACATAAATGAATTTAGGCGGAACGAAGTTCGCCGGGTCAGCTAGTAATGTATAAAATTAGGCCCCTTATGTGCGAAAACAAATTAAAACATCAATGTAATATACTGGAAATTAGAATTAAGAGCCAATTGTATATACTTCAGTTCAATAGAAAATATGTTATTATTATTATTATTATTATTATAAAATAATAGTGTATTGAGGTGATTATACAACAGCAAGCCACACGGTTCGCAGCCAACTGAGATGATCAACCTAAGCATGAATTGTTCAGCTCAAAATTGTGAACATAAATCTTGTCTCCGGTGTAGTATTGAGATAGCTTATTGAAATCCATAAAAGTAAGGGTGAGGGGCAAACACCCTATCTTCCCGGTACTGAAAATACGAACTGAACAGAGTATAGTGGTATTGCCCAAAAAGAAAGGGCTGCAATTTTTCTTTATTTGTTTCCATCTTTAAAGCACGAGATTTAATTCTATTTTCTGTGTTGAAGTCAATGAATTTGTGCGTGCTACAAGCTAATATTATACATAATCATTATCATTTTATTGATTTTTGATTTATGCGCGCGGTGGTGGTGTGGTATATTAATGACTTTCAAGGGGGTTAAATTAGTACTTATCAGAATAAACAAGTGGTTCTGAGAAACCACAGGGACATGATAGGAGATAATAACTTGTAGTATTAGCCCAGTCGGAATGAGCATTTGACAAGGAAAAAATAGTACTGCACACTATTCTTTCAGAACTCGTTAGAAGGGGTCATTAGGCATCCTGGAGTGTTTTGTCGAGAAATATGCTCCCCTGCGTAAGCCGCCATCTTGGATTCACTAAAGTACTAGTTTTTATTATAAGCAAAAAAACTTTGAATATAAAAAAAAAAAAAATTGAAAAACAATGGAAACACTTACAATCCCATGCAATATATTTTTTTAGAGCCAGATATCCATTCTTTTATTTGGTGTTTAAAAAATTTGTTTTTAGTTAATAGTTTTTGAAAAATAAATTTTCAAACTCAAAATTAAAAATTTTTTTTTTTCAAAATTTTGAGTTTGAAAATTAAGGTATTAGGTTTTAGTTAATAGTTTTTTAAAAATAAATTTTCAAACTCAAAATTTTGAAAAAAAAAAATTTATTTTTTTAATTTTGAGTTTGAAAATTTATTTTTCAAAAACTATTAACTAAAAAAATAAATTTTCAAACTCAAAATTTTGAAAAAAAAATTTTTTTTTTTTCTAATTTTGAGTTTGAAAATTTATTTTTTTTTTGTAAATCTTACGAAATTTAGTAATATTTTTGATTTTAAAATTCAACGCTCTTTATAATTTCTAGCCGATTTTTGAAAACCGGGTGGACTTAAGAACTTTATTGAAATTTACAAAATTGAAAATTAAAAAAACTACTTAGGTATTTCTTAAAAAAATGTTTTTTTAGTGTTTAAACTTGGGATTTTTGAAAATACGAGAATCATCAATGATCAATGATTTCGCAGCGACATCTGTAGTGGTGGTAATGGGCTCTAACCCATGAAGAGTTTTCTTCCAGCCCCACGATGTGGCATCCAAATCGGTTTTAAGCCACATTTGCACTTGTAAATATGTCCTATGTATAATTGTGTTGTTCCGCTACGGCTGAGGTAGGTGGAAGGCTTGCAAGAAGGCAGAAGTTGGTTTTTACAACAGATTTACTAAAACACTTGCATGGAATGGTGTTTAGTGAAATCTCATCATACTAGTATATCGCCCACTGGGCGAAATTCGACCAAAACCTCACTCAAAAACTCATATTAACACCTGAAAAAAAAATGTCTCTAGAGTCAAACAATTTGTTTGAAAAATTTGCTTTCAAACCATATTAATTTTATTGAAATCGGTTGGATACTTTTTGAGCAAATAGTACCACAACAAAAATTTTAAAGTTATTTATGTACATATGTACAGTGGTGGCGGCCTAATTAAGAACGATATTTTTATATAATTTTAAAATGCATAACTTTTGTTTGGGAAATCTATTGAAGTTGAGAAGTGCGTCAAATTTCTTGTTCTGAGGATGTCTTATTTTGTAGGTCAGAAAGTAAATTTGATGTTAGAAGCCCTTAGAACAAGAAATTGAATCAAAAATACACTCTTAAGATGGTACAGAGTACAGGATAAATCTTAATTTAATTTGGGGTGCATTGACTTAGCACATTATGGTCGATAAGTTAGAAAAAAATGCTCGAATTGACCAGAAAGTTTATAAAGACATGGGGTCTTATGGAGTCTTATTCATTTGAAATCATGCCCATAAAATTTGTTTTTAAGGACTATAATGATCCAAAAGCCCCCAACGGATTGCTAAGAAGGTGTTTGCGTCATTCATTTTTTTGATTACACCGTCCAAAGCTGGGGCCTAAATTCTATCGAGAACTTGTGGGGCGACATCAAGGGATGGTTAAAGTAAACAAAAAAAAAACTGTTTGGTCAGAATGTTCTAAATATTGACGAAATCTGATAGCGTACACCACTATCAAGATTCCATGCCTTACGCGAAAATATGCAAGGAATTTTGTCTGAAATTATAAAGGATTAAGATTTTCCTACAATATATTTACATTAACATATTGAAATTTCAAAGATTTTTAATGTTATGAGAACATTTTGTTTCTGTTCTTAATTATATTGCCAGACGAAATAAGAGTTAAATTAATGTTTATTTTTTTCCTACCAATATTCTCATGCTTTTATTTTTTAATCATTACTCAAACTGTACCGTAGTTCATGGGCTATTAATAAAACCACTTCTCAACCTTAACAGATTTCCCAAACAAAAGTTATGCATTTAAAAATTTTATAAAAATATCGTTCCTAATAAGGCCGCCACCACTGTATATACAAAAATAAATTTAAAAACTAAAAACAAATTTTGTGTGATTTAAATTGCAAACTAATTGTTTTACTCTAAAGAGAAAAGTTTCTTTCAAGTGTCAAGATGAATTTATGAGTGAGTCGAACTTCGGCCAGTGGGCGATATCTGTACGTACACAAGCATAATAGACAGATACATACATCAATTAGAACCTACTGACGAGAAGGAAGGATGAAAAAAGATAGCTTTTTTTTCTTAGATTTTTTGTTCTTGTCCTTTAGATACTGTAAGAATGAAGCAATATGATGGTAGAAGTTTGGTGTCAGTGCAGTTTTTTGTCTTTTTTTGTCGTTGTCGTGCCGAATTTTTCACGTTGGTATGTGAGAACTTTACGGCTTTATTTGTGTAGAGGCAGGTAGATATTATTCATCGTAATCTTCCCAATAAAATACGCAAAAGCCGCAGCATAATATTGTTTAAATACCTTTACCAAGAAGTTGAGTAACCCCCTCGCACTGAATATGAAACGTAGAATGAATATAAGATCAGGACCTAAGTAGAGGAGAGGGTAAACAATAGACTCCGATAACAAAGCACATGAATATTCTCCTAATTTCAAAGATCCCAAGTTTATACCTAAGTAGGTTTCGTAATTTTCAATTTTCTAAGGAGTTAAAGCACTTAAGTCCACCCAGTTTTCAGCAATCGGCTACAAATTATTAAGAGCGTTGAATTTTAAAATCAAAAATATAACTTAATTACGTTAAATTTACAAAAAAAAAAGTTTAAAAAAAATATATTTTTTTTTTCCACTGTGATTGTTTGGCCTATTGCCTTTTGGTCTATTTGTAAAAAATGCGAATAAAAACAAGCTTATTCGATTATTTTCCCAACGCTTTTTCTTTTATTTATTTTTTCTTTTTTTAATTTTGAGTTTGAAAATTTATTTTTCAAAAACTATTTACTAAAATAAAATTTTTTAAACACCAATTAAAAGAATAGTTATCTGGCTTTAAAAAAAGATATAGCACGAGATTGTAAAAGCTGCCATTGTTTTTCAATACATTTTTTATGTTTAAAGTTTTTTTTTGCTAATATTAGAAACTAGTGTGAGAAAATCCAAGATGGCGGCTTACGCAGTGGAGCAATTTTCCCGACAAAAAATACAAAGAGGCCTAATGACTCCCTGCTTTTTTATTGACGTCAGTGGATCAGATCTATGAGGATATTTGTTTTTAATAGAATATGGGTATGACAATTTAAACATGTCTGTGGTTAGTTTTTGTGTATTTAAATTAACTTGAGCAAGAAAATTAATAAATTTATTAATTTTCTTGCTGCCGCCATCTTGGATTTTCAAAATTTTGAGTTTGAAAATTTATTTTTTTAGTTAATAGTTTTTGAAAAATAAATTTTCAAACTCAAAATTAAAAAAATAAATTTTTTTTTTTTCAAAATTTTGAGTTTGAAAATTTATTTTTAAAAAACTATTAACTAAAACCTAATACCTAAATTTTCAAACTCAAAATTTTGAAAAAAAAAAATTTTTAATTTTGAGTTTGAAAATTTATTTTTCAAAAACTATTAACTAAAAACAAATTTTTTAAACACCAAATAAAAGAATGGATATCTGGCTCTAAAAAATATATTGCATGGGATTGTAAGTGTTTCCATTGTTTTTCAATATTTTTTTTTTTATATTCAAAGTTTTTTTGCTTATAATAAAAACTAGTACTTTAGTGAATCCAAGATGGCGGCTTACGCAGGGGAGCATATTTCTCGACAAAACACTCCAGGATGCCTAATGACCCCTTCTAACGAGTTCTGAAAGAATAGTGTGCAGTACTATTTTTTCCTTGTCAAATGCTCATTCCGACTGGGCTAATACTACAAGTTATAATCTCCTATCATGTCCCTGTGGTTTCTCAGAACCACTTGTTTATTCTGATAAGTACTAATTTAACCCCCTTGACCCAGTTTTCAGCAATCGGCTACAAATTATTAAGAGCGTTGAATTTTAAAATCAAAAATATAACTTAATTACGTTAAATTTACAAAAAAAAAAGTTTAAAAAAAATATATTTTTTTTTTCCACTGTGATTGTTTGGCCTATTGCCTTTTGGTCTATTTGTAAAAAATGCGAATAAAAACAAGCTTATTCGATTATTTTCCCAACGCTTTTTCTTTTATTTATTTTTTTTTTTTAATTTTGAGTTTGAAAATTTATTTTTCAAAAACTATTCACTAAAATAAAATTTTTTAAACACCAATTAAAAGAATAGTTATCTGGCTTTAAAAAAAGATATAGCACGAGATTGTAAAAGCTGCCATTGTTTTTCAATACATTTTTTATGTTTAAAGTTTTTTTTTGCTAATATTAGAAACTAGTGTGAGAAAATCCAAGATGGCGGCTTACGCAGTGGAGCAATTTTCCCGACAAAAAATACAAAGAGGCCTAATGACTCCCTGCTTTTTTATTGACGTCAGTGGATCAGATCTATGAGGATATTTGTTTTTAATAGAATATGGGTATGACAATTTAAACATGTCTGTGGTTAGTTTTTGTGTATTTAAATTAACTTGAGCAAGAAAATTAATAAATTTATTAAAATCTAATTTTTAAGAATGTAAACTAAAATAGAAGTTCAAGGTCCTGATGTGTAAGAGTAAGTTAATACCTATATATATCTAAATTATTAACTTCTTTGTATGTGCTTGCTTCCGTTGTAAGTGTATCTTAATTTTGTTTCCCAATGAGTCTTATATAGTTTTCTTTAATTCATTTTAGTTGGATGCGGCTGTGCTTTTTAGTCGACATTAAAGGTCGGATACCAGTGAAAGTCATTGCAAAAACATTTGCCTCTGGTAAAACAGAAAAACTAGTCTACCAATGTATCTCAGATGTTGGATTACCAGGTGACAAAAGTGCCACAATGACCAAAGAGGAATTCACATTCGATAAATTCTATGCTTTATATCATAAAGTCTGCCCTAGAAATGATATTGAAGAGCTGTTTGCAAATATGTATGTTTTATATATGTACATTTATGTTTAATGAGTTTATTGCTTAATATATTTATTTCTTTTCTTCCAATAAAGAACGAAAGGAAAATCGGATGTGATCGATATGGTACAATTTGTTCAGTTTCTCAATGAAAAGCAAAGAGATCCCCGGATGAATGAAATTTTATACCCGCTTTACGATGAAAAACGTGCCACAGAAATCATCAACGAATACGAATTAGATGAAGCTAGAAAAGGAGCTCGTAAGTGAGGGATTACTATTTCTTTCAAAGTTTAATTATTCACCTACATTATGTATGTTTTTCTATGAAGAAAAAAAAAAACGGTTTTTCAAAATAATTTTTGTATTTACTTATAATAGGCATTGCATTTATTGTTTTCGAAATCAAACATTTGTCTGAATTTGATTTCTGCAAAACATAAAATCTTCATTTGTGGGATAGAGATAGAAGGTCTCAATGCAAAAGATCTTCATTAATACATTGACTGTGAAAGTTAGGAATTTTCACACAGCTTCCACAACTTTTGTTTGATTTTGTCCAAATATGACTCATTTTTATCAGTACCTACTAACAATACATACATGAAAAATGATTTTTAAAAAGCGAGTAGTAGTAATCGTCAGTGGTGTGTAACATTTTACCTTGGTAGCGAGTAAAAAAGTTATTAGAGTCGGATACCATTTTATTTAAAATTTTTTGGCAAATTATTTTAATGAAATAATTGTTTAGTTACATAAGTATACAGTCTAATATTATCTTTTATTTGATACCTCATTTTTGAAGATCGAGTAAGAATTGCCGAAATTATGAGCCATTTTCGGAACTATTTCAGTCATTTCCGACGAAAAATGTTTAAGAGTTTTTTTTTTATTTTTTTAGAACTTTATGTGAAGCTTTTATCTATAGCACAGCTACAAGTATGTATTATTTAATTTATATATTTAAATAAGCACTTAAATACTAGCAAGCAAGTAAGATATATTTAAAATTCCTTAAAAAAATATAATTTACCTATTTAATGATTTTGTCTGTACGATGCTGTGCCATAAAAAACAAGTCTTTAAATGATCTCCGAAACCAAAGCGAAACATTTGGTGTGGCGGCGGAGAAACATTCGTGAGGAAAAATTTATTTACATTTTGAAAAATTTCAATTCAAATAGCATAAAATTAAGCATTTTTGATGAAACCTAAAACTTTGTTATCTGCAAATGTATTTTAATAGAATATAATAACAAATTTGCATTAAAAGTTTTTCTTTTATATACCAAACAAAATGTTTATACAGTTTTTAATTATTAATCAAACCCTTAATTTTGAAGATCCGTCCAGAATTTTGTTAGATATAGATTAATTTATATTAAAAACAGTTAATTTCTTTTTGTTAAAAAATCGATATAACCAATTTTAGCATGTTGAATTTGACAAAGTTGAATAAATCATAAAACATTATAGCATTATTTTAAAGGAGAATTAGAGCAATGAGTGGATTTTGTTTTTTTTTTTTAATTTGAAAATTTTGTTTCAACTTTCAACGAAAAATATCATAATATATAATTCAATTATTTACCTCATTCCAATTCTAAGCCTCATATAATATTGCGGGAGGTGAACGTAGGTTTACCTATCTCATCGTGGCTGCGGAAAAGGATGATGCCAACTCATAACCTTAATCTTAACATTAACAAAACCGCTGGTTGGACAATGTTTTTCAGGTGGCAATGGGAATAAAACTCACTTTTTTGGTTGCATTTTTGGCTAATAATGTAATATTTTTTAGATGGCTGAATCAATCTTTTTTCACGTTTGAATTATGTTATTTTAGTGAAAATCAATTTATCAATTTATTAAAAAAAAGCCATTCAAGTCGCTTTTCTCGTTAGGCTTACAGCTATAGAACCACTGACATATTTGTACAGGAACTTTGTAGGCCAATAAACGTGCATAACTTTTTTTTAATTGCGAGATTTTTAATCAACTTTTAAATTAACAAAATCAAAAATCTATTTAAAGGGTCCCTTTAGTATGAAATTTGTCGCATCTTCCCAATAATTTTAATACACGTAGTCCCACTTTTAAGATTTTTTTACACAACTTCAACTTCAAGATCCGTCATTTGCAAACTTTGTTTTATTATTGTAATGATTTTCAAATTTGTACGCTTAATTTCGTCCAACCTGTTGGAGTCTCTTTCGAAAATTATTTTTTCTTTTGAAATTACCCCATACCGAAATCTCAGCTGCAACACATCAAAAAAAGGAAATATATTAAAAAAAAATTCTCCAAACATGGTATTCGAACGTTAAAAGATGTGAAAAATTATACGTGATAATTTAATATTAAAGCAGCTTAATCTAAAAAATGACTAACATTCTTCTAAAAATCAAAGACACCTAAAATAGCTTAAGAATTGAGTGAATTCAAAATTATTAAGTATCATGAAAAGTAAAAACTAAATACTTTATACATATTTTCCTCAATTAAATTTTTTTTTTTGAATCAGCCCGTATTATTTAGTGTAATCATTTTCTTCGTAACTTAATAAAGAATAAAAGGACAATAATATTTTCAATTGCTAATAATAATATTTGCGTATCTTTTTGAGGGTTGTTTAGTCAAACGTTTCACTTTCAATTGGAAACATTTAAAACAATATCCATTTTTATTTTGGTAAATGAAGAAAAAATATGCATATTTTTTCCTTTTTTCCTTAAAACGATTTTGAAACCCAAAATATCATTGAAAACCAATATTTGTATTTTTACCAATTAAAAACTCCAATAAATAATTTTGTTTGCATACTTTGATCGTTGAGGTCTACTCATCATTTTAAAAATCTTCAAAAATCAGGTAGTGTATTTTATTGCCCAAAGAACTTAATTTCAAAAGAAAAGAAAGAAATCCACGACTAAATCGTACGAACTTGCTCTTGTAGCTAACAGCAAGAATGTAACTAGGCATTGATTGATGATGTACGTTAATAGTTCAGTAATGATATGTTAAGAAGTAATTAAAATACAAAATTGAAATATTAAGATACAATTTTATGTACAAGTTTTATCTTTAAACATGGCTATTAAAAACAGTTTCAAAAACTTTAAATTAATATATTTTACTTGCTTAAAATCCTTAATTGTTAAACAAAAAAGATGCAATTTAATTTTTTGACCTAATGTAAGTTTATAAAAAAAAAAAATCCTTGGGGATACATTCCATGAAAATACGGAAGTTATTTTACAGGGACAAAGTTTAAAGTGGATAATATTAAAGCAGTAGCAGGAATTCCTAGATTTCACTTCACGGACTCGGAGGGCAAAATTGAGGAATGTGGATTTCCCAGAAAAAATCCGTTATTTCTTGTAGATTTTTTGTTAATTTTTATCACACGTGTCGTTTTGTGTCCGTACGTGACACGAACACAAACAATTGTTAATAAAAAAAACACATATTTTATTGAATTTTCAATTTTGTCATGACGTAGCTTAGGTATTCGATAAAAATTTAATTTTCGACAAGCGTCTGACTACTTGGTAGATTTTGCCCGTCTGTACGTGAAGTCTCTTTGTTTTTGATTTATGTCATAAACAAAAAAATAAATAGTTTAATTTTGAATGAGCATCGAAGATGAATGATTTCTTCAACGGTTCCAATACCTAAGAATTACTTCAAATGTGGGAATTCAAAAATATCCGACCGTGGAATGCACCTGCAGGGTGTTTTTTTAATATTTTTTCATAGTTATATATAAAATTTTGAAAACATTTTTAAGAAAAAAAAATGGAACATGAACTTAAAACAGTTATTTATATACACATTTATATTTATTTTAAACAAAATTTCAGAGACCCGTTTCTGAAAAATCGATTTTTCAAAAAACAAATTTAATTTTTTTTTACATTTTTTTGAAAATTTCGAAATGCAATATTATTTAAACTTTTCAGGAGCATCTGTATAAAAAATATAACTTTAATCGGTTAATTAAATAATCAGAAAGTCGAAAAAATATTAAAAGTTGTTTTATGTGAAGTTAAATGTGAATAAAATAAAATGCCATAAAAAGATATTTTCTTATTATAAAATAGAATGTACTAGTTTATTACCACGCACATCTTTTTATCAAAATTCTTGGAGCATTTTTCGAGAAAAATAAGTTTTTTCTTAACGGTTTTTCAACATTTGTATAGAAGGTACCATTATTTTAGAATTTAGAAACACCTAGTTTTAAAAATATTGACCAAGTCTTTATCAAACAAAAAAAAATGATTTTTACTTGCGATATACGTAGTATATTATAAGGAAAGTTTAGGATTCGTCCAAAAAAAAAATTCGAGATAATAATTTTCCCTAACATTACGATAATAGAGAATGCGACAAAATTCTGTCTGTCTGCACCTCAACCTGCAGCCTAAACGGCTGAAGCGATTTTCTTCAAAATTTGGATTAAGGGTTCTTATGGGATTCCCTAGAGGGGAAATTGAAATTTATTTTTGCTCAAAATATAACAGTACCTGCCATACAACCAATGTACAAAAATTGATTTGTTTCAAAAACGGCTCTAACGATTTTGGAAAACAAAATTACGAGCTACTATAATTACTACCTATTTTTATATTTTGGTAGAAAAAAAAATTATAACGGTTATTAACGGAACCTTGCATAGAACCGATTTTTTGGTTTTCAAATTTCTCGTTAACGGCTACATCGATTTCAACTAAATTTTTTTATGTAAGATGTCCTTTAAAGTTTTTTTCAAAAAAATTATTTTTGGATTTTTAAAAAAATATTAAATTTTTTGTTTTGAAAATTCAATATCTTGAAAACGGGTTAATGATTTCTTTTTTAATTTTGTGAAAAATCGTAATTAGTTAAATACAAAAAGTTGGCATACCAAATTTATTTTTTTTTAATTTTCAAGAATTTTTATATATGTATACAAAATTATTAAAAAAAAAACGCTCTAACGATTTTTGAAATTTTTTTTTCATAAATTCATATTTATTAAACAAATCAGATGACATACTTTTTTGAGCTCTATCTGTTTTAGCTATAAAAAAAACAAATTTATTGTAATTTTTAGTAATAATTTATATTTTAAATTTTTTTTAAAACATTTTTAATGATATCATAATGTTATAGAACCACTACATATGCACAGCACATTGTCAATTTTAAGCTACGTTCAAGTTTTTAGCTACGAGAGCAAGTTTGTGACAGTCCTGCCACATTTTTTTTTAATTTTGGTTTACAATAATGTTTATACTTTTTAGAAGATTTGCAATTAAAAATTTCAACTTAATTGTTTTTGAGAAAATCAAAAACAAAAAATATGGTTGTGGAGGTACCAAAAATTACCAATTTTTGAAAATTAGAAAAATATATTAAAAAGTAGCATTATTTGAATTTTTTAAACAAAATCCTCGGAGCCGTTTTTGAGTATTTTCCCTTTTGGCGAAAAAAAAATGTATGGCAGGTACCGTTATTTTTGGTACTCTCCCAGCGCTTCTCCTTCTTACCAAGAGTAAGATAGGACTTCTGATGATGCATGGTTCTAATACTGTTGTACTAGGCCATAGTACAACGGCAGTAAAGTAAACTTCTGAGATCTCTCATGAGATATTCTTATAGTCTAAAACATTGACTGCAGGTTGGCTTCGTTCTTGAACAGTTGTACTCAACCATCTTCAGTACTTGCGTCTCTATAATATTTCAATAACTGCTACATGAAATGTGGCCCCAACGAAAAATGGCCCCAAATATGGGGCTTTTTTTCATAATAAAAAATGGCCCCATTTTCAAAATTGAAAAATGGCCCCAAACTTATGAAAAATGGCCCCAAACACGAAAGGAGAATTGCCCCAAAATGTATATAAGAAGCAACAACAGAAAAATTACAATGGTAAAAATGTTTTGCGTGTCGGTTTTGGAGAGCCCTAAAAGTACCTTGCTTCGCGGGTTCAAGGATTTTAAGTCCCTTTTTGGGTCCTTTGTCCCGCTCCGCTTAGGGTATGCTCAGTCGCCTGGTAGGCGCCTTTGTTGTCACTCGGTCCGCTATCAAAGTTTTAGTTGTAAAAGTATTTGGGTTTAAGAATAAAAGTTTGAGGCCATTTTTCATAATGAAATTTCACCCCAAAATTAAAAATAAAAAAGGCCCATGAAAAATGGTCCAATTTACAAATTTTATTTTGTGTTTGTTGTTTATCCTTATACATTTTTGGCGACTTTTTTTATTTCATCTTTGGGGCCAAATTTAATGTAGCCTTCAATAACATATCGAACTACCCTGGAAATTCATATCTTGCTCTTATTATTGTGCATTAAGATCTATATTTAATCAGATTTGTTTCTCCTACAGTACAACTTTCATTGGATGGGCTGAAAAGATATCTCATGTCTGATGAAAATGCTCCCGTATTCCTAGATAGACTGGAGATTTATATGGATATGGATCAGCCATTAGCTCACTATTATATAAATTCCTCGCATAATACGTATTTATCTGGTCGACAATTTGGTGGCAAAAGTTCAGTAGAAATGTATCGGCAAACTATGTTAGCCGGGTGCAGGTAATTTAGAAGGCTTATTCATTTTCCTTAAATAATAATTTTAACATAATAACATTTTCAGATGTGTTGAGCTTGACTGTTGGAATGGCAAAGGTGAAGATGAAGAGCCAATAATAACTCACGGAATGGCTATGTGTACTGAAATTATGTACAAGGTAAATTCTCTCCTTGTCAAACTTCAAAATGTTTGTTTAATAGAATATTTTGTCCTAGGATTGCATTCATGCCATTCGTGATTGTGCTTTTGTAGCGTCGGACTATCCCGTGATTTTATCATTTGAAAATCATTGCAATCGTGCTCAGCAATATAAATTAGCAAAATACATTGATGAGATATTCGGAGAATATCTTCTCAAGGAGCCATTGCCTGATCATCCGGTAAGTTGTAGAAACTAAAAAAAAATACCAGTCGTGTAACTAAATTATTTACATTTACCTAGTTGGAACCTGGAAGACCACTCCCACCACCCTCAGCTCTTTTGAAGAAGATTCTCATTAAAAACAAAAGAATGAAGCCTGAGGTCGAAAAGATTGAACTTGAATTGTGGCTAAAGGGTGAATTGACAATAAGTGATGAGCCCAGCGAAGATGCGAGTGCTGCAAAACCCCCACCGGTAGAACCTCCACCAGATGCGCCCCCGGCAGAGGGTGCTCCTCCAGGTGCCGACGGAGCACCACCAGGTGAAGGGGCCGAAGCAGCTGTAAATTACAGTGGGTCAACAACTAATGTACACCCGTGGCTGTCATCGATGATTAACTATGCGCAACCCATCAAGTTCCAAGGATTCGACAAAGCAATCGGTAAGTATAAACAATCCCCATCATTCGTGAGAATGAACATAATTTTGTCTTGGTCATTTTAGAAAAAAATATTGCCCACAACATGTCATCCTTTGCCGAGACGGCCGGTATGAATTACCTGAAGCAGCAAGCCATAGACTTTGTCAATTATAACAAACGACAAATGTCCCGAATCTATCCTAAAGGTACTAGGGCTGATTCTTCCAACTACATGCCTCAAGTGTTTTGGAATGCTGGCTGCCAAATGGTCTCGTTAAACTTCCAAACATCAGATTTGCCCATGCAACTTAATCAGGGCAAGTTTGAGTACAATGGGGGCTGTGGATACCTACTGAAACCGGATTTCATGCGACGAAGTGACAAAGACTTTGATCCATTTGCCGATGCCCCTGTAGACGGAGTGATAGCCGCCTCATGTTCAGTGCAAGTAATTGCTGGGCAATTTTTGTCAGATAAAAAAGTTGGAACGTATGTGGAAGTGGATATGTTCGGTTTGCCTTCTGATACCGTTAAAAAAGAATTCCGAACTCGCTTAGTGCCAAACAACGGTCTCAATCCAGTTTACAATGAAGATCCGTTCCTTTTCCGAAAAGTGGTCTTGCCCGATCTGGCTGTACTTCGTTTTGGTGTTTATGAAGAGAGTGGTAAACTAATTGGTCAGCGTATTCTGCCAGTAGAGGGTCTGCAAGTAGGTTATCGGCATATTTCGCTACGTACCGAAGCGAACTTTCCAATGTCCTTGCCTATGTTATTCTGTAACATCGAAATGAAAATCTATGTACCTGATGGTTTTGGTGACTTCATGGCGTTGTTGTGTGATCCAGGTGGATTTGCTGGAGCTGCTGCAAAACAGAATGAGCAAATGAAGTCTCTTGGTATCGAAGAGACCAGTGCCGGAGCAGCTAGAAACGCTGGAAAAGGTAAAAAAGAAGAGGAAAAGAAGGAACCACCTTTGGTGTTCGAACCAGTTACACTGGAGTCCTTACGAAGCGAGAAAGGCTTCCAAAAAGTCGCCAAAAAACAAATAAAAGAGCTGGATACTTTGAAAAAGAAACATACCAAAGATCGCATGGCTATGCAGAAAACTCAGAATGCTGCTATTGATAAATTAATAAAAGGCAAGAGGTATACGTGAATCAAATTTTTGTTTTGTGTCATTGGCTTTTATGTTTTGTTTTATTTTTTTAGCAAGGACGAGATCCGCAATGATTCAGCCATAAAGAATGCCATTACTGAACAAACTAATCAATGGACTGAGATGATTGCGAAACATAAGAAAGAAGAATGGGATATGTTGCGCGTACACGTTCAAGACTCCCAAGAAGCCATGAAAGCATTGATGCTCACGGTTCAGGCTACCCAAGTCAAACAACTCGAAGAAAGGCATTTAAAGTAAGTAACCACATTGGTTTTGAGTAATAAACGGATTTGGGGTCGAATTTAGTCCAAAGCTGATTAGATTCTCGAATCTTGACTGAATTCAACGCTTAATTCTTTTTAACGGTGTTGCCAAAAACCTTTTAAAAAGTCAATAAATACAAACGTGAAATTGTTTGCTTGACGACCTACATTGCTTGTACGCCCGATTTTTTGCAGATTATGTACTATTGAAACTAGCGTACAAACTACACACAAGCCGCAAACAAGGCTAGAACGTTTATATGATATATCGCTTTGTGTACAAATGCCTTATTTGTTTATATCCTTCTATCACGTGCAGAAAGTGTTTCTATCACGTAATCCAGATTTAAATTAAAAGTTCTTATATCTTACTCATATAATCAAATCTAGTACTTATTATTAGAAACAGATCGTAAGAAATGTATACATTTTTTGTATTATAGAGATGTCAAGGACTTGAATGCAAAACAGGCAAAGGCTTCTGTAGAGACAGCAAAAGAGGTTCAAAATGATAAGACTTTAAAAACTAAGAATGAAAAGGATCGCCGACTTCGAGAGAAAAAACAAAACAACATCAAACGATTCATGGAAGAGAAAAAAGTATCGAAATGATAATGAGAGTCTTAAAATAAAAAAATTTAATTAATTGTTTTATTTTAGCAAATTGGTAACAAACAGAATCGTGAAAAGGAAAAACTAAAGAATGCCCATACAAAGCAGGTCGAAGACTTAAGTACTGATGTTACAAAGGTACTTGATGCAAACATGCAGAATTCGACTAGAGTTACCAGTATTGAGACTGTACTTTAGGCTAGATCAAATTTTATAGTGACCCTATATAGCTAGATACTCAGTAGATGAATTTATTAGAGTAATAACTCTTTTTAGGTTTTTATTTTCTGTTTTAATACCAAATTGCTTATTTACTTTATGTGTTTTATATGTATTTTAACTTTTTTAGCATTTGTTTTATTAATTTAAAACAAAAGATTTTATTAACATGCATGTTACGATTATATTTATTCTAACCTTAGTCAATATGTTATAAGAACATTTTTCTATTTTGTATTCGTTTTTTTGTATGATTAATTTTTTTTCAGAAATTAGAACTGACATAACAAAAAATGAGAGTAAATTGTACATAGTGTATATACAACTCTGTATTTGCAGAGATTAGAACTGACATAACAAAAAATGAGAGTAAATTGTACATCTTAGGTCTGTTTAATGAATCTGTTCGGAACAGAAAAGTACAGAAAAGAACAGAAAAGATCAGAAAAGTTCAAGATTGTGTGTTCCATGAGTAAAAACCTTGCACTCAGCTGTTCTACCTTATTTCACTTATGTGTTCCATGAAGTTTTTCAGTACAGATGAGAACAATGGCCACGTCCGAGTGGTAAGCAGATACGTATCTGAGATACGTTATACTACGTTTCCACCAGACACTAAACCGAGATTTAGCAAGATTATCACAAATCTCCTTGAAATCTACAAGATTTACCATACAAATTTTAATCTCCTCAAATGAAGATTTCAAATAAAACTCATTCAAATCTACTTGGAAACATTAGTTTGTCAAATCAAACAAACTTTTTTTTCGAAGAATAATTGTGGAACCGACCTATTTTCGTTTATTGACAGATGGAAATGTAAACAAAAACTATCTATCTCACTTCCACTTCATATCAAAAAAATGAAACATCATTTGAATGTTTTGCCATAATCCTCTTTTTGTGCAGTGGAAACACCAAACAAATCTCATTACCTAAATCTCGGTTTAGTGGTTGGTGGAAACGTAGTATTAGAATCTGATATGTTTTCGAACGACCAAAACCGGATACGTAACCAAACCAAACAAAACCAAGAAAATGAACAGATGAGATGTCAGCTGTTAGTAAAATCCAAGCAAATCCGAAAATTTTTGGGATAGCTTTAGATTTCTTTTTGACATCAGCTGTTTGGTTCGTCAGCTGACTTTTCCTTAGGAATTACAACAACACGAACAAATCCAGATACCTTTGGTTACGTATCCGAACGCGGCCAATATTTTCTGCACCTATTTTTATGTGGTGCAAATGCGTGACAAACGTCAAAGAACAGCTGAATGATTCCTGTCAGCAGTCAGCATGAAAACAAAACAAGTTTTAATTGTGGTTATTGGTTGTTGATGCTTTTTCGAGGAAGTGAAAATAATATTTGCACTGCTGGTATCTTTCTACAGTTCAGAAATAACAAAGTGGGAAGTATCTGAAGAAATCCATCTTACAAAAAAAATTAATCTTAATTTATTCTAACCAAATCAATTTCATTTTTCATTTCACAGCTGATTAGAAAATAGAAACTGTCAACCACAAAGTTGAACTTTTCTGTTCTAACTTGTTCTGACAGTTTGTGCTGTTCTGTTCTGTTCTGTTCTGATCTAGTTTTTATTCATTAAACAAACCAATTGTATATATAATTCTGTATATTTTTGCACCAAATAACATTTTTTTAGGTTTAGAGTTTTAACAAATGCTTATTGTACGAAACTAAACGAATTGGGTTTTTTTAATAAGATTTGTAAGCCTAATTGTCAGTCATATATGAGCATTAGTATTCTGGCCTTATGAGTATCACGAAAAGCTCAATACCAAGAATATGAAGCATTTACAGCTCCTTTAACAGTGACAGTTGACAAAACCGTTTTTAGGTATTCGAAACAAAAAAAATAGTATCAGTAGAGCTTTATGGGATTATGGCATGTACATTATTTGTTCTTTCATTTGATTTTAATCAGCACCGATAGGAGGACCTGGGGTGGAATCGGCTAAGGTGATAAGTGATAAGTGATAGTCATTATCGACACATTCCGTCAGCGTAAGGTGACTGTCACCAGTGATAATCACATTTGTGTGACTATTTTTGGTGACAGCTATTTAGCTATCACTTTCATGTTAAACTATAAATGTATGCTATATTTTCTGAATTTTAAAGTGAAAGTACCTTATATTTTAAATAAATTTATATTCAATGAATATCAACTAGTTTTTTTATTTCTATAACAGGGCATTAAAATACAATTTGACATGAAAAAAACATTTATGTGCATATTACTAACATACATACGAGTATGTACGTACGAATAGTTTTATTAAATTATTATGTCCAATGAGGATCATATCTCCTAAAAAATCTATTTAAAAGTGCATTAAATGGTCACGTATTTCTATTAAGTATTAAAATGAATTGATTTCAGTGAAAAGTTGCCAAAATTAATACAAACAATTGTGATTTTATTCCAGAAAAAAACTAATTTTCAATAATGGATACAGGGAACTCGCAGCGCGGGTTTCTTTAAAGAGAAAAAAAACCACGACGGTTTCTTTTAATTTCTTGAACTCGAAACACATTTATATTTTTATATTTCAATATTTACAATCTAACCACCTCACAATTTTGTTTAATTAACTTGCAACTATTCACTAAAATTGTTCAATTTCAACACTTTCAATAAATTTGGTGACCACAATAAAGAAAATCTTCAAACCGACTTGGGAGAAATGTCAAATCTTGCTACATTTGTGAAAATCAATATTTTCTCCCAAAGTGATACCAAATGTCCACTATTTTTTGGTGATCACTTTACGCAGATGGAAAATCAAATCCTATCACCTGTGACTGTCACAAATGTGATGATCACAAATCACCTTACGCGATTCCACCCCTGAAAGCCTAGTACTCAGTTCAAGTGAAAATGAAATTTCTATATAAAAGTGACATTTATTCCACAACGATGAAATTCATATCGAGAGCTGAGTACCCAAAATGTGAAGTTCAAATGAAAATGAAATTTCTATATAAAAGTGACATTTATTTCACAACGATGAAATTCATAACGAGAGCTGAGTACCCAAAATGTGATAGCGAAATATGAACCGGTTCAAAATTAATTTCATTTCATAATTTTTATTACGTACGACCACTAGGAAAAAATAATAGAGTTGTGGAAAAGTGTGACATTTGTCAATAAATTAAAATAAAAGTTTTTATAATTGAATAAAAAAGCCTAAAGAATTATTTTGGACCTTATGATCCTTTATTTATGAATATTAAGTGGTACCGACAAGCCAAAAAACCAGACTATGGAATTAAAATAGTCTTCTCAAGCATTTCAAGATTCTGTTAAACTGTCATACAAATCAAATTATTTTTTCATTCAAAGTGAGTACTAAAACTTTCAAATTGAGGACTGAAAATTCACTTGGATAATTAAATATGGTTTCACAAAGCTTATTCACGTGAATTTCAAACCGCTTTTATTTTTCATTTCACTCAGAGGTGAGTACTAGGCTTGAGAGCAAAATGTGAACCGGTTCAAAATTAATTTCATTTCATAATTTTCATTTCCTAACGGATGTATGACCACTATGAAAAAATAATAGAAGTGTGGAAAAGTGTGACATTTGTCAATAAATTAAAATAAAAGTTGTAATTATTGAATAAAAAAGCTTCAGAATTATTTAAGATCTTATGATCGTTTATTTTTGAAAATTTAGTATTACCGACAAGGCAAAAACCAAACTATGGCAATAAAATAGTCTTCTCAAGCATTTCAAGATTCTGTCAAACTATCAGATAAATCAAATTATTTTTTTTTCGTTTAAAGTGAGTATTAAAAGTTTTTAAACTGAGGACTGAAAACTCACGTGAAGAATTTATTATGGTTTCACAATGGTTATTCACGTGAATTTCAAATTTTAAGATTCGAACTGAGCGCTCATTGAGCGCTCAATGTCAGATTAAGGGAGGCAGAATCATTGGGTGCGACAAAATTCTCCACTCTCTTTCAGAAAAAAAACATGTGTTATTATTCTCACACAGGTTCGGAAATAAAATTTCAACTTTTCCTTAAATATTTAATTGTGGTAAATAAATACAAAATAAAGACGGAATGTTGGTGAAAACTCAAACTAATTGAATAAGCTATACTTATTTTCATTAATTTCAATAAGTTTTTTCCTTTAACAATTAAATATTTAAAGAAAAGTTGAAATCTTATTTCCAAACTTGTATGAGAATAATTACACATGTTTTTTTTTAAGAGACCGGAGAATGTTGTCCCACAAAATGATTCTGCCTCCGTTAATCTGACATTGAGCGCTCAAAGAGCGCTCAGTTTGTGGTGCACGCCTAATGTGTTTCACTTTTGGGAACAAAATGTCAGCTGTTCATTGAAAACGATTTTCATCATTGAAAAACTAAAAATGATTTTATAGGAAAGTTGTAAAACAAACTAAACATTTTTTTGACTAAAAAAAATATAGAACTAACCATCTTCATTTTGGTACCAAAATGCCAACTGATTTATTTGTTTAGGATCCTCACAATTGAATGAAAAAATGTTCAATGATGGATTTCAATGAAAGCTATAACTTGCGCCTTAAAATGTCAAGTAAAAGAAACCCGCATGACAGTAACGAAATGTGTCTTTCATTGGTTAGTCACACATTGAACGAACATTTAGTACGGGAGGCGACCGTAGGTTTAACTATCTCGTCGCGGCGGAACTGGTTTTGTAAATATGACAGTCTAAGCTTTTATTTGATACCCTATTTATAATAATCCATCATTGTTTAGGTATCCTAAACCAAAAATGCAACCGAAAAAGTGCGTTGTCTACCCATTGCCCTCTGAGAAACCTTGTCCGACCAGCGGTTTTGTTAATCTTAAGACTAAAGCTATGTGTTAGAAACATTTTTTTCCACAGCCGCGATGGGATAGGTAAACCTACGGTCGCTTTCCGTACTAATACACTGAATTTGCGAAACGTTTATTGAGAAGAATGGGGTTGGGAAATTATGCGAGACTCTTCACGTTAGAACACTATCAATACTTATTAAGAAATAACTTCGTATATTCAAGTAGTTACTGTTTTGTCAGTCAATTTTTTAAATATCTGAATTGTAGTACCAAGCACACTACACATATCTAAGGTATTATCCGGCGCACCTTTCCTAATTTCAAGATGGCTGCACTTTGTGTAAGTACACAGTAATCAAAAACAAATTTGTTGTGATTGTTTGAAATTCAATTTTTTTACTATTGATTTTGACAACATGCGCAGAACTGAACAAAAATAAACATGCTAGTGATATTACCTGTAATATATGTATCTTGGTACACAAGTATATTCGTCGTTTTTGATTAAAAACGCCCTGTAGTGCATTGTTCTTCATTTTGTAATGCAAAATGTTGCTTTAGGATCTATGCGTTGATCACAAAATCAAATACCTCGTTTTAGATTGATAATATCCCGAGCCGCATACACATTTTCATTTGTGCACATTGGTACTCTGGTGTCCATGGACTGGCAACAAAAGCTAATACCTGTTTTTTTATTAAAAACACTCTGGAGTGCATATATTTATAGAGATTGTCAGATTTTGATTCAAGTTTCTTTTAAAATTTACTATCGATATTTTACACTGACCAATGTTCGAGATCAATCCACGAACAATATAAATATAATTAATCTTCCATTAAAAAATACAAAAAAAATACAAAATTATTTTCTCACAATTTTAAATACGCAATATTCACATTAGCAATAATTTGTTCCGACATACATTTTGAATGCAAGTTATTGTGTGCAGTTATATAAAATTCTTTTTATTTTGTTTTGCTTTTTATCATAAAATATATAATAGCTAACAAAAATAAACAAAAATATATATTAAATAGAAACAAGAAATATCCTACATACATATTAATAAAAATGTTTACTGTATTTACTAATTGTATGAATCATTTTGTTTTCTCTTCTTTTTTTATTTAATTTTTATCATTATTTATAAATTATAATTAAAATAAATATCAATGCAGCTACTTGATATGTACAAAATGGAGGAAGAAGCTTACAAAATTCAAGGCAAATCGGAATTTTTCGCTTAAGAATTAGAATTAAGAACCATTAAATAACGAATACATACCAAAATTATACAAAACTTAAAAACTAAATATTTGCAATCGAAATATAAGTTAAATTTACATACATAAAAAAAAATAAAAATAATATATACCTTATACGGATTAATAGCACCTATATTTTCCATTAGTATATTGAATGATGTTTCCCGATTATTCGTCAATGTTTATTGATTGTATAATATAAACGCATTAATCCTGTATAGAAAATGATTTTTTAAAAAATTTTAAATTAAAACAAACATAAAAACATTTATTATTATGAATACTTCAAGAGTATTCAATTATTTATTTAAAGAACAAAAAGCAAGTATAGAAATGTACAGCCGAATGCTAATCATATTATTATTTATTTATATTTAATTTAATACCATTATTTAGTAAAAAAAAATGTATAGTCAAAAAGAAATTATCTAAGATATACCTACTTTAAATGTAAAACCAGAAGAAAATACACCGATTAACTTGTAAGTAGAGCAATTAAATATTTATTTATTTTTTCATTTGTAATACGTTCTTCAAATTTACAACAACAACAAACATAACTTTTATGCAAAAAAAAAAACACACTTTTTCCTGATTGCCTAAGACAAATATCACCATCTGGTCCCGATCTGGTTTGTCTTTGAGTTTGAATCAACTTAAACCTAATAAAACTTGCATTGTAAAATCAATTTGTATTTTACAATAATTAGTTACCATCAGATAAAAACTATTTATAATTTTATACTTTCTTAATATGTATTTGAATTTGCTTTGCAAAACGGAATTTTATAATAAGAAAAAAAAAAAAACATGTGTATTTGAACCGTATGCATTATATTTCCGTAAAGTAAAACTTTATGAGAAAATAAAAGTGATATAGATGTTCTAGATTTTAGAATATTAATGAACACAGTATATATACAAAAACATAGACCTAATGTGAATATTGAATCAATTAGAAACAAATTTATCGATGAAAAAAAGAAAAAGAAAATTTATTTTTTAAAAATACTAAATACATAAGTGATTTAAACAAAAATATTTAGAGCGTTGTGGGTAGACAGACAAAACAAAGCTTGTTAATGCGTAAGCATTTTATTAAACCAAAACAAAAATATTAATTAATAATATTTAACAATTTACTAGTATTGTGAGTGAATAAAATGCGCTGTGTATCGAACGACGACGACGAATGAATGACATATTAATTTTATATTTTATTGTATACACATACACAACCTTGGTATACAAATTGTCTTTGCTCATTTGGTCCTGTGAAAACAAAAAATGAACAAGAATTTAAAGCTTATTCCTATGATGGACTAATTACGTAAAGAAATGTGTTCGGTTCTATTTATTTTAAAGCGAAAATAAGCTTGTTCATTGTTTTCAAATAAATAATCATTTGATTTAAATATTTTCATCCGACAATTTGTATATAAGGCAGTTATAAATACATAATTAACAATTTCTTTTAATCAATATATTTAGCTTAGACAAATTCAATATTAATTATATTATATTCATGTCATTTCAAGTCCAAAATAAAATACAATTTTCAGTTTTTGGTGTTAAGTTCTTCATTATGTGAACAAGTTGAAGAAACCATCAATCACCATCATAAGGTTACGTAACTTTGAAATTATTATAAGTCGTTTATTAAAAATTACATCTATAAAATACTATCAAAACTATTGATAACAAAAACTATTTTTCAACTACATTTTCGATAATTTTTGCATTTGATTTCGTGCCTTATAAGTTTTGTACAAAAAACTGTCCAACGTGAATAGTAACACTTTCTTTCCTTCTTTCACTCTAATTTTGGCCTATCACAGGGTCCACTGAAGTTCTGATGTTCATCCGAAAAATATTAACACATTTCCGTTCGTAATGAAAAAAACTCATATTAATTTAAGGTTCCATTGGCATTACAATAGACTCTTTGATAGGGTAAATATAACTCCTTCTGAGCATAAACACACAACAACGCCATCTATCTTGTAAATTTATCGTTCTATTTTATTTCCTTCCATGCGTGTATTGACCGCTTTTGTTTTCTAAATTTTAATATAAATATATCAACTACATAGAATTAATTTCAGTTGAGCAAATCATTAGAGAATTCATTAATTAAGTATACAAATATATTTTATTCTTTAAACAAAAAAATATATTAAGGTTAAATGTAACTAATTCAAACTACACTAATTTAATTATTGACGAGAAAAGATGAATCAAGTTTAAAAGAAATGTTATTAAAAAAGAGAGAAATGCTTTAATATCTACAGTAATGAACTAAAAGAGAATGAAATACCAAAATTATTTATAGATACAAAAAAAAAAAGAAATGAAAACATACATAAATAAACCATAATAAATTGAAAATAAAAGACACCGTGTAAATTGTGACTGCATGAGGAAATCATGCAATTTTGCATTCCTATTGAGACTTGGTAAGTTGCGTTCAACGTTGCCTGCATGTCACAAAGAGTACCCTGTATGTGATATCAATTTTTTTTCGATTAAGCTTTCAATGCATTTCCCAAAAGAGAAAACCAAAAACAGCTCTAAGAAAAATTAGTTTTACCAAATTATTTTATATGAACGGGCATACAAAACACAATTACAATAGAGTAATAAAATATGTAAGTTTGTAATTCAAGAGGAAAATATTAATGAAACTTAATACTTATTTGCTGTATTCTGCAGATAAAAATGTAAACAAACCTGTGTTATTGTTGTTTTCTAAAATGGATGAATGTCGCCTTCAAAATGATATCATGTGCGTAGAGGGAAGGGCTTTAAGGGAACTAGAGTTACCCATAGATTTAAATGAAATATTATTTCTACATATTTTTTTTTCAGTTAGAGAAGAAGATGAATTGTGGTAGATGCACTTAAGCGGTCGCGCGAAAGAATATAAATGTTGTATCGCCTATAATAAAAAAAAAATATTCAATATTAAAATTCCTCTCTTCTGTGGGTTTCGGGTCAGGTGTCGAAATGTCGAAATCTTAGCATGCCAATCGATTTAGAAGGATGGTATTACCTAGTGTTTCGGCCAGCGCTCTAGCACCAACAGAAACCGAGAAATTTCACTTTGAAATTTGTCAAGTGTCGAAATGTCAAAATCTGAGTATGCCAATCGATTTAGAAGGGTGGTATTACCAAGTGTTTCGGCCAGCGCTCTAGCACCAACAGAAACCGAGAAATTTCACTTTGAAATTTGTCAAGTGTCGAAATGTCAAAATATGAGGGCGCCAATCAATTTAGCTGGTGGATTTAACCTAGTGTCACGGCCAGCACTATAAGCGCAGTAGAAACTGAAAAAATCCCACTCTACACTTTGACAGTTGTTGATAGTCCGAAAAATCACACCTTTCACTTTGACAGTTTGTAGTAATGGGTGATATAAAAAAAAAAAACAGAAAACCCCAAGATTATCGCAAAAAGTAAAAAAACCGATGCGTTCTAACTCCAAAAAGAAAATGCGCAAATTTGCACCAAAAGTCTTCAATATCTTTAATGTATAAATGTAAAAATTTATGACAACTTGACATGAACAAAAAATTAAATTATGTATTTATTTCGTTTTCATTTGGTAGTCCAGAGCTACTCTTTTTATCGAATATTAAAAATCTGGAGTAGAAGGAGCAATTCCAAACCGTCAACACGAAACCGAGATTACGCTCATCTGTTTCAATACAAAAACTGCAGTGAAAAAAAATTTCATGCATTCAAATACAAAACTTCATTTTAACAACTAAAAAAATATGTATGAATCTAACAATTCATATAAATTATTAATAACCCTAACTACGCCTCTGTCTTGATTTTTGTCTAACCAAGCATTATTGTTGTTGTTTCTCGTTGTGAAAGCAGTTTGTTTACATTTTTCATCTACAAAGTAAATCATTTTATTTATCGGTTTCGATATATTTAACGCTTGACTTACAAACTCACATGTTTAGTTATTCTATTGCAATTGTAATATGAATACTCTTTCATATAAAAGTAATTAGAAAAAAAAATGTTATTGAGGACCCTTTTTCGTTTTCTTTTATGGGAAATACATTGAATGCGAAATTGAAAAAAAATGTATATCACATACAGGGTTCACGCTTTGACTGCTAGGTGCCGTAGTACCAAGTGTCAATACATTATATCTACTATAATGGAGAACTTTATAGTGTAGATAAACAGGTCGAATTGAATTTAAAATGTTGGACCCTTAAAGAACATTGTTTTTCTGGAATTTTCAACAGACAGATTTATTTGCCAATCTTTTCAGAGAGTAATTGGAGCCCTTAGAAGATGAAGGTGTTAAGTGACATTTTTTGAAATTTGGAATTTGGATGGAAGTGTGATATGAAAACTTAAATTTCTGACTCGTCTGTACTTTTCTATCGCCTCTAGATTCATATTTAGCCAAAGATGAAGGTGTTATATGCAATCACTTTAAAAATAAACTTTGTGGATGAATGTGTTAAATGCGGTTAAGTCCTTTATATTAAGTCCCTTATACAAAAATAATTTTATCTGAACTTTTCATTTCGTGCATAAAGGTGTTAAGTGGGCACTTTAAGATAAGACATTATAGGTGAACACCACAAAAAGCAGTGCAGGCAAGAGGCACCAGCCAACACACACTACTTCAAATTTGAATATTCCGACGCAGGTGGCTTAACATGATGGCTAAATTCATCAACGGTTTTATTTAAATGCAATTTCAGCAGATCCTGGAGAAGGGAAAGAGAAAAAAACAAGCAAAAAATAAGTAAATTACAACATATCAAAAAGTCACTTAACACCTTTATAAAAAAAATTAAATTATATACAAAAAAGTTCCTAGATAAAGGTGTTAAATGCACAAAAGTGTAAATATATCAACAACTATTTGCGTTAAATAAAAAAGATTCCTTAAATTAAATTCACCTGAGTTTTATTGACTTTAAATTATCTATACAGTATTTTTATTATTTTCATAAAAAAAGTTATAGGCAATAAACTTTAAATGATTATAACTCCAATGTTTAAAAATGTCGCTTACGTCCTTCATCTTCTAAGCGCTTCAATTATTAAATAAATGATATGATTATTTAAATGGAAACCTTTGTTTTTTTTACGTGAATGGGCAAATTTTGTACTGGCAGATTTTTAAGGTACCTTTTACTAACTCACTCTCCCTCTCATAGCATGCAGCCTGTAAAAATAGTAAAGAAAATTTGCGATCTAGTGTAAGTATAAAGATAATAGGGTATCTACGACTATATTTCCAAACATGTTTGTTTTGTTATTGTTTTGCGTGTAAACATTTTGCTGAGTTGCTAGTCACTCTCTCAAAAAACACGGCTATTGTTGAATGATTTTAAGAAGTTTTCACATGGGAGTTTCAGCTACATGAGCTGAGATAGAAAATGAGAAATCTGATTTATAGTTTAACCTAAATGCAAATAGGTTTAACCCAAACGCAAATAGGCTTAACCTTAATGCAAATAGGTTTAGCCAAAGAGCAAATAGGTTTGACCCATATTTAAACATTTAGCAATTTATTTAAACTATTAACCAACAAAGTTTTGGCCATTAATTTTATTAGTATCAGAGAAAAGTTCGGCGGAATTTTTGACGCAGATGGCGTTATTGAAAATGCCTTAATGTGTTATCCTAACTTTAAAATGTCTCATGATTCATGACACTGGCCAATTTAGCCCGTGGTTATTTTACTGAGCATCTTTTACTTGTCCGGCAGACGGCCGCATGACTATCTCGTCGCGTGTTAAATGCAAAGTTAAAAAAAAATTAAAAAATACTGGTCGGAGTCGCGTCAAATGATATAAAAGCCCAAATCTGCTGCAAGGTTGTGTTTAAATTTACCTCTGCCTCGTTTCCATTTTCCCCATTATTTTAAAAATAAAATGGTAAATGGGGACACCTGCTAGGAATATTCGTATGGGGTAAGAGTAAACAAATAGGAATTGTCTTTTAAAAATAGACATCCTTAATCAAACGACAACCATAATCAGATAATCAAAAAGTAACTTTTATGCATCAAAACTCAATACCTCTATACCACCTAAAAAAAACTATGGAGCAACCTAAGTAAGATTTTTGTCTGCAAGGATAAAGGAGCTCAATGTTCCCTTAACCCTGATGAGCTTAATGATTATTTCCTTGGAGATTCTGTTTTTGTTGGTGATTTCGAAGCTAATGCTGCATTTAACTCCTTGAACAATGTGCCTAGGCTGGAGGATTTTTATGTTGTCAGCGAAGATGAAATCCTGGAAAGTGTGAAGGCTATCAAGTCTGACTCTGCGGGTGATGATGGAGTACCTATCTGTTTCGTTAACGCATCTAACTCATATAATTACCTGGTGCATTGTCACCTATACTTCCCTCTTTCTTGGAAAATTGCAAGAGTTCTTTCAATTGTCAAGAAGCGTGACTCTAATTATCCATCTGATTTTAGAACGATAAGCATCCTACCTTGCCTCTCTAAAGTCTTTGAGAACATAATCGAGAAGCAGATCTTAAGGCATCTTTCACTTAACAAATTATTTTATGAAAAACAATCGGTTTTTAGAGCAAATCATAGCTGCTCTCATAGAGAAAATACTACCTATAGAACCGACTTAAGGGGTCCATGCTCTTTCACCCTACAAGCTGGGCCCGTATTACAAATTATGAAACGAAAGGCAAAAAAACGATACCCAAGAAAACGATAGTCATGACATGGACCGATTATGGTTTAAGATAATGGATGCATGAAAATATTGCCAGATAAAATACAAAAATCTATTTTTTTAAAGGGCATTCAACTTCATACATTCAATATTTCTGTTAACAATAAATTGTTATAAATTAGTATAAAGTATATCTAATTAATTTCAAAAGTATTTTTGTAAATAAAAAAGTAAAATTTGTTTCCATTGTGATTTTTTTTGAGCAGTGACGATGACTCCGGGGATTCGGAAAACCAGGAAAATTCAATTTCAAGGAGATCACTGAGGGATGCATGAGACCAAATGGGTAGTCGGTAGTCCTGATGCATTGTAGGTTGGTTGAGCATTATCAACATTTTCATTATTAGTTGGTTGAGCATAATTTACACTTCCCAAGCCTGCCGTAATGGCATCAACAATGTCATGTTCTTTTTGGAACCGAGAAGGATCGCCTAAATGCATTCCTAATGTTTTGCCTGAGACCGCTTCCTTCAAATCAAGGATCGATATCACAGCTTTCTCGTTGTCTGAAGGTCTTTTGTTTATTTGGCCCACCTCCTGTGTCACTGGAATGCAATTTATTATCTCTTTCCATACCTTGGAATTATAAAAACAAAATTAAAGATGCATTAAAAAGATAATCTTTATAATTTTTCTTTTGTTGCGAATTCGACCAAATCTTTGTAGCAACAATACAATCCTTCTTTTAACAAATTTATTGTCTTATTAAGATGGTGGTGGTGATTATGATGATGATGCTTAAAGAAACTAACAAAGAAATATTTATACATAAGTATTTTACAAAAACTAAAATTTCAGATTAAAAAAAAATATCTTACCTTTGGTCTTCGCTCGGCCGTGGTTGTTTTTCGTTTGAATATGATTTAACTGAAATGGGGGATGAAAAACTTCAACAAGGGAAGGAATTTAAATGAATGCATTCAATCAGCAAAAATATTAAATTGTAAAAATGAATTCAACCAGATAACCGAGACGAACACCAAAGGCAAGTTTACACTGATGAGTTGATAACATCTCCCCCGGTATGGCGAGTGTGTGAGCGAGTAAGTACCTAAACAGGTATCTCAACTTCATCAGCTTCCGTACGGCGTTTGACATCTAAAACCGCTATTTTTGCTGCCGGTCGATGATATTCTCCACTTGATGTCTTTACAAAGATCCATCCTTAGCGGTTATAGTTCTGACCACAATACCTTTAGGCCAGCAATGTCGTGGCGGATTCGAATCTACAATCACAACGACGTCTCCTTATTTTATGGGTTTGGCTTTCTCGAACCAATTTGTTCGTCGCGTAAGTGTAGGAAGGAACTCTACTATCCATCTTTTCCAGAACTTATCGGCGAGGAATTGTGAGTGTCGCCACGATGATCTTACATATTGGTCAGTGGACTCAAAACGACCTGAAGGTTTGCTTCCTGATGACGATCCCAGCAGGAAGTGATTGGGTGTGAGAGCTTCCTGTTCTGCGGTTTCAAGAGAAAAGTACGTCAGAGGGTGGCTGTTTATTATGCTCTCCACTTCTACAAGCAGGTTTTTTAGCTTTTCATTAGTAAGTTTTGTGTCATGCGTGATGATTTGGTACAGAACTGATTTTATGGAGCGTACCATTCGCTCCCATGCGCCTCCCATATGCGGGCTCAGCGGAGGGATAAAGGTCCAACCGGTTTCTTGGCTTGTAAATTCGGCTTGGAGGGCATTGAAGCTGATTTTACGATATGCTTCTCGCAGCTCTTTCTCAGCAGCCCTTAGGTTGGTGCCGTTGTCGCTATAAAAATGTATAGGTATTCCTCTTCTTGCGATGAAGTTGCGAATTAGCATCACGCATGAACTCATAGAAAGACTGTGGGCGACCTCGATGTGAATAGCACGGCATGTCAAACACGTAAAAACAGCACCATAGCGTTTCTCAGCTCGTCTGCCTACCGTCACCAAAAACGGACTAGAAAAATCTAGGACCACGTACGAAAAGACTCTAGTGTAGGGCGACAGACGTGCATTTGGTAAGGGTGCCATTTCCGGGGGCTTTGGATTTGCTCGTTGAATTTTGCAAATCTGACACTCACTGCGAACTGTTCTAAATAGTGTTCGCAAACCTAGAATTTGGTATGACTGAAAGATTTCATTAATAACAGTCTCATGATTTACGTGAAGCAACTTTCTGTGGTAAAAATCAACAATGAGCTTGGTAATATAATGAGTTCTAGGTAGTATAACTGGCTTTTTCGTTGCGTCCCTAACTATGTTAGTGTTTTCTAGGCGACTTCGCATACGGATTATGAAATTTTTGTCAATAAATGGTGACATGGTCTTAAGTGGGCTTTACTTGGGCAAGGCACAAACGGGGTTATCTAATAAAAGACGATATTCTAAACAATAGGCTTGGGCTTGGACAAGGCGATATAGGGCTTCATGGCTCCAACGCAGCTCTTTATCGGTTATGTTCGGAACGTCACCAGTATTAAGAGTTTATTGTAGTTAATCATTCTTTAGAAAACTTTCTTGATTTGAGGCAGTTGTTATATTTTCTAATGTACGCCAAACTTCGAAAAAGTCGCTCCCATTTAGAAAATCGGTGGTAGCTTACGGAAATGTGTACTTGCTGTAATTCGGTTTGTGTTTCTACTTGATGTAAATCAGGATCTCTTCTCAATTCGCTGCAAGATGTTCCTTCATCGACGTACTGGTTTGAAGGCCATAGATTAGGCTGTAGAATCAGAAAGGCTGGTCCGGTAAACCACGTACTATCTCGGCTAAAATCTGGACTACGACTCCATTTTGTCGCCATATCAGCTACATTCTGCTTTGATGGAACGTACCTCCAGTTCGAAACATCCGTAGTTTCCTGAATTTCGCCAATTCGAAACATAACAAACTGTTTATATTTCTTCGGGTCAGATCTAAGCCATGACAAAACTGTTTTGGAGTCAGACCAGTAATGTGTTTTTTTTAATTTTGAGATCATGAGCCTTTACAATTGCATTTCCAAGTCGAGATCCCATTACTGCTGCCAAAAGTTCCATCCTAGGTATCGAAATAGGTTTTAAAGGTGCCACTTTCGTCCTAGCACACACGAGGGCAACCTCCACTCCTTTCTCACTAGTGATCCTTAGATATGCCACTGCGGCATATGCATCCCCGAACACATGTACTTCAATCTTGCTGGAATCACTGTTTGTTCATGCATATTGCAACTTGTTGTGCCTTTCCGCGCAACTCCGCGTTGCAAGGAGTCTACGCGGAGGGCCAACATTAGCAACACGCATGCACAGTAGTCCTTAAAGGTTGTATTTGCCAGTTCCACCAACTGAGCGCACCCGAAACCCAGTATTATTCATAATACTGGGCTGTGGAATGTGATCAGCTGGTGGACCGCAACCAACTTCACCTCAAATTTGCTTCCTTGTGAGCACTTCCCAATTTTTCAATCATTCTCATTTTGCAATTTGGCCCTTTCGGCAATTTTCTCCTTTCTTTGCTTTAGAACTAAATTTAACTTAACAATTGTAAAAACTTATTGTGGATCAAAACTTACAGTCAAAACCTAAAAGTCTAAATAAATAAAACTTAAAATTAAATATATATTGCTTGATAAGCATATATACATATTAATTATTACCGCCATTCCTTCGATTGGCGTAGCTGCGCCATTGCTTCGATTGGCGCAGGAGGAAAAGAAGGAGGAGGAGGAGAAGAAATCAGGACTATTTATCATCATCAGCAGCATCATCTTTCAAACCATCATAAATTTTGTTATAAAAACTGATGTACAGGTGAGTCTAAGGTTTTTTAATAATTGATTGGCAATTTTTGTATATACCTACATATATATATATATATATCATATTTTTGTATATAAAATCATACGATTTTCGATCTCGGGGTGCGCTCTTTCTCTTCCTTTCTCATAAAAGCTTATTGCTCGCGTTTATTAAGTCAGTTAGCTTGATTTATCTTTGCGATTTTTTGTGCCATTTTCGTTTCATTTCAAAGATTCTTTGGAATCATTTTCTTTCCATATGGAAGTTATTTGGATATTCGTGATTCCAAAAATAGCAGTAACTGCTGAAAATAGGTACAGTTTTTTGATTTTTTTCATTTACCGTTTTCACAACGCGTTGAACCGCACGTTATACATTTTGCTATTATAACAGTTCCTAAGTTAAGTGTTAACATAACGCGTGATTTAAACGGTGATCTTTTTATATTTTTAAACAGTTCTATTGTTAACTGCTGATACAGTTATTTATTAAAATCATATTTCAAGTTTTTTGTAACTGGTCCCCAGGTTCTTAAACAATAGATTTTTTTTGCTCAAGCTAATTTTTTCTCAAACTAAAACTGCATCATCGTTGCAATAGAAACATTTTCATTGATAGTTTTTTTTTTCTAGCGAATTCCTCGGGAAATTGTTGATTTTTCTCAATCTCGACTGAATTGTCATTTTCTTCTTCTCGAGTCTCAATAATTCTTTCTCAAAGTTGTTTTTTTTACTTCGCTTTTCGGATTCTTCTCTGAATCTCGGAATTTATTAAAGTTTTTCTCAATTTTGACATTGTTTTTCGAGATTCTTCTCTGAATCTCGGAATTTCTTAAATTTTTCTCAAGTTTTACTTCGTTTTTCGAGATTCCTCTCTGAATCTCGGAATTTCTTGAAGTTTTTTCTCAATTTTGACTTCGTTTTTTCGAGATTCTTCTCTGAATCTCGGAATTTCTTAAATTTTTCTAAGTTTTTAACTTCGCTTTTCGAGATTCTTCTCTGAATCTCGGAATTTATTAAAGTTTTTCTCAAATTTGATATCGTTTTTCGAAATTTTTCTCTGAATCTCGGAATTTCTTAAATTTTTCTTCAATTTTTACTTCGTTTTTCGAGATTCTTCTCTGAATCTCGGAAGTTCTTAAATTTTTCTCAATTTTTACTTCGTTTTTCGAGATTCTTCTCTGAATCTCGGACTTTCTTGAAGTGTTTTCTCAATTTTGACTTCGTTTTTCGAGATTCTTCTCTGAATCTCGGAATTTCTTAAATTTTTCCTCAATTTTTACTTCGTTTTTCGAATTTCTTCTCTGAATCTCGGACTTTCTTGAAGTTTTTTCTCAGTTTTAACTTCGCTTTTCGAGATTCTTCTCTGAATCTCGGAAGTTCTTAAAGTTTTTCTCAATTTTGACTTCGCTTTTCGAGATTCTTCTCTGAATCTCGGAATTTCTTAAATTTTTTCTCAGTTTAACTTCGCTTTTCGAGATTCTTCTCTGAATCTTGGAAGTTCTTAAAGAAGAATCTCGAAGAGCGAAGTCAAAATTGAGGACTTCGCTCTTCGAGATTCTTCTCTGAATCTCCTCGTTCTCGGCTCCATCCTTGCACTTGCATAATTTGTTGTGGACACCTGCTCAGTTATGTCGGTCTTAGACGATTTTATTCATGCTGCGGATTTGCTCGTGAAATTTCACGCATCTGCCAAGGAAGTCCCGGAGCGAAGCCACACGCATATGACCTTAGAAGCAAGAAAAATTGAGTTAAAAGATTTATGGCAAGAAGTCAAAAATACATTTGCTGATTGTGCCCGGTGGCACCCTTCTCAAAATGATGAGGGAGAAGAAGAAGAGCCCTTAGATATGGATGTTATCGAGCCCAAGTAATCACATAGTAATGAGACATATGTGAGTTGCTTAGCTCTGTTTTTAGAGCTACAACAAAAATTGAAACCTAGTTCTCCTTCGGTTAGAAAGCCTTTACCAGAACTGAATGATTCCTCTCAGAAAACCGCTTCTTCTCACTGCATTAAGCTCCCACCTTGCGACACGGACTTATTTCATGGGGATTACCTCTCTTGGCCGACATTTCGAGATTTGTTCGAGGCGGTGTATATACGACATCCCAAGTTAGGCGAAATCGAAAAACTTTTTCATCTCCGTAGCAAAACCCGAGGTGATGCGCTGAGAATTGTCAACCATTTTCCATTGACTAATTTTTTCCCTTGCCTGGGAAGCGTTACGTGCTGCGTATGAAAATACCCGTATTCTCGTAAATAATCAAGTCAAAAACCTCTTTAATTTGCCCACGGCACATGAAGAATCCTCCAAGACCATACGAACACTTCAAACCAAGATAAATGATTCATTAACAGTACTTAAATCTCATCACATTGTCACCGCGGATTGGGATCCAATTTTGGTTTTTGCCTGCTGTAACAAATTGCCCAAGACTACACTTGCCCTTTGGGAACAATCCTTAGACGATCTCACTAAAGTGCCGACATGGAAACAGCTGGACAAATTTCTCAGTGCGCGTTTCCAAACCTTAGAGTCTATTTCAGACACTACATCCTCAAAACCGACAGTAACTCAAAACTCTGCACGAAAAACCGTAACCTCTAAACCTAACAAAGTCAACACGTTTCTTGCAAAGGCGGGAGGATCGGGATGTAAAATTTGCTCTGCAAAACATTCTATTTACGAATGTCCTAAATTATCAGCTATGCCCATCTCTTCCAGAATCGAAGCGGTACGCAATCTCAAAATGTGTAATAACTGCTTGGGCACAAGTCATCAGAAGTCTACTTGCTCTAGTAAACACTCATGTAGCTATTGCAAAAAACGCCATCACACACTTCTTCATTTAGGATCCAACCTCTAAACCGTAACCTCTAAACCTAACAAAGTCAATACGTTTCTTGCAAAGGCGGGAGGATCGGGATGTAAAATTTGTTCTGCAAAACATTCTATTTACGAATGTCCTAAATTTTCAGTTATGCCCATCTCTTCCAGAATCGAAGCGGTACGCAATCTCAAAATGTGTAATAACAGCTTGGGCACAAGTCATCAGAAGTTCACTTGCTCTAGTAAACACTCATGTAGCTATTGCAAAAAACGCCATCACACACTTCTTCATTTAGGATCCAATCTCTCAGCTGTACAACAAAACAATAAATTACAGTCCACTCCCTCTCCACCGTTAGCTTCCAATTCTTCTGCTACACAACAAAACAATAATGTACAGTCCACTTTTTCGCCTTCGCAAAATTCTCCATTGTCTGCTTCTTCGCAGCCATTCGTGTCTCAGGTTTCTCATCAAACTTACACGGTTACTTCTCAAAGAAGAATTCTTTTGGCTACTGCTCTAGTCGGTATAGTAGGAACGGAGACAGAACATGTCATAAGAGCACTTATTGACCCCGGCTCTATCTACCCCGGCTAAATCTCCCATTCGTGATGAGAAATACTAATGTTTCTGGGATCAGCGGAAACCATTCAGTCACTTCTAAAAAACTTTGCTCTTTTTCACTCACGACTCTTGAAACTCCTTAAATATCTTTATTAGCTCAAGCCATGGTGCTTAAAACCCTCACGAACAATTTACCTATTTCTACCTTCTCTATAATAGATCCCAACCTTTTTGTTGGCCTCAAATTAGCTGATCCCTCTTTTAACAAATCGTCTCAGGTAGATCTTTTAATAGGTGCTGATCTCTATCCTTATACCATACGTTACGGTTTAAAAATGATCTCTAACTCACTAGTAGCCCAAAACACTATTTTTGGGTGGATTTTATCGGGACCAGTCCCAGATTTTGTTCAGTCGTTTAATACTACCATTTCATCTGATAGTGTTTTTAATAATTTGGATACTCAAGTCTGAAAATTTTGGGAATTAGAGGAATTGCCCTCCACCGCCATTCGATCAAAGGATGATTGCTACTGTGAACAGTTTTATAAAAAAAAAACACTTTTAGACGTCCTGATGGTAGGTTAGTGGTGCGTCTTCCATTTAAACCAACCAAAAAAAAGTCTTGGCTACTCTAGGTTCATCGCACTTATACAATTTACAAGAACAGAAAAATTTTTAGTGTCAAAAGTGGAATTGAAAGCCCAGTATTCGAAAGTTATTTTTGAGTACCTTTCTCTCAATCAAATGCGAAAGGTTACTCCATTGGAAAACGTTGAAAACGATCAAGTAAAATCATTTTATCTTCCGCACATGCGGCCATAAAACCAGAAAAACCACATTCCCGCTAGCATCAAAGATTCTACAATCAGAATTTTACGTCGATGATGTCTTGTCTGGTGCTCATAATATCCACTCAGCATTACAAGCTCAATCGGAACTCATCAAGCTTGTTGATTCAGCGGGGTTTCCACTTCGGAAGTGGACCTCAAACTCTCCTCGATTGCTCGACCATTTGCCTCGTGAGCATATTTTAAACGTAAATTTTTTGAAGCTCGACGTAGATAGCAATACGAAAATTTAAGGGATACGGTGGAATGCCAAAAATGACAATTTTTACTTTTCAACTCAGATAATTATTTTATCCGATAGTCCCACTAAACGTGAAGTATTTTCGCAAATTGCAAAGATATTTGATCCAGCAGGCTGGCTGGCTCCCGTCGTAATAGTTGCAAAAATGCTCATGCAAACCATTTGGGCAGAACACACTGGCTGGGACGAATCCCTTAAAGCTGATACTTTCAAAACTTGGAAAAACTTTGCGGATTCGTTATCTGATATAGAACATATTGAAATACCTCGCTGGGTAGAATATTCCCCCTCGTCAGAAGTCCAATATCATGGATTCTGCGACTCCTCTGAAAAAGCATATGCTGCCGCGTTATATACATATACGCACACAACAATCTAATGTAACTATCACCTCTCACTTGATCTGCGCAAAATCAAAAGTTGCTCCCATCAAATCTGTGTCTTTACCACGCCTTGAGTTGTGTGGGGCACTTCTTCTTTCAAAAATGATAAAAATTTATATTTCAAATTTCCCAGTACATTCGTATCAAACCTTTTTATGGACTGACTCTCCCATCGTCATGGCTTGGCTCAAAAAACCACCATGCGTATGGAAAACATTTGTTGCCAATCGCACAAGCGAAATTTTAGACAACGTCGGTAACGTTCCGTGGAGGCATGTCAAGTCAGCTGACAATCCAGCAGATTTGGCCACTCGTGGTTTGATGCCATCCGAGTTGAGGCAAAACACGTTTTGGTGGAATGGCCCCTCATGGCTTTGCGAACCAGTTTCGAACTGGCCGCAAACACAACCAATCATCCCTTGTGTGGAAGATCTGGAACAAAAGTCTGTCGTCCCCTTGGTAGTTCAGAATAAATCAGAAGATATTCTCGATCGTTTTTCATCTTTACGCCGCGCTTTGCGAATAATTTGCTATATTTTTCGATTCTATTTTAGAATTTCGAAAAGACAAAATTATCAGTACTCCTCTCCTAACAATACGCACTCAGAAATGGAGTTCGTAAAAAATCGCTTAATACTCTTGTCTCAAAAGATTTATTATCCTCCAGAATATACTCGTCTTAGTGAAGGTAAACTTATCCACTCTAAAAGTTTGATTCTCTCTTTCAACCCCTTCTTGGACTTAAATGACCTTATACGAGTTAACGGTCGGCTATCTCAATCAGATTTATCATTTAATGAACGGCACCCTATTCTCTTGCCTTATCACTCTGGATTTTCTCACCTCCTCACGCAATTTATTCATGAAATCTCGTTACATGGTGACAACTCCTTGATGCTTAGACTCGTTCGTCAATCCTTTTGGATCCCGAAGCTCAAAAACCTCATTAAATCATATATTCGTCAGTGTAAAAATTGCACCCTTTTTAAAAAAGTACTAAGCAAGCAACTTGTGGCTGCATTGCCACCAGAAAGATGCACGTTCTCTCCACCTTTCACTTGTACAGGTATCGATTCCGCAGGTCCATTCGTAATCAAGAGCTTCAGCGCAAGAAATTGTCGTATGACCAAGGGATACGTCTGTGTGTTTGTCTGTTTTTCCACCAAACTGATTCATCTTGAAGCTGTTAGCGATCTCTCTGCGGAAGCGTTTTTGGCCGCCTTCGCCAAATTTACGGCAAGGCGAGGTTTGCCCAAAGAAGTATTTTCAGACTACGGTACCAACTTTGTAGGAGCTGAAGCTATTTTGAAAAAGGATTTCAAAAAACTTGTCACTTCCATTCCTCAAAGAACTAGTGCCACGTATGGCGTACAAGGACTCATATGAAATTTTATGCCTCCCGGTGCACCTCATATGGGTGGCCTTTGTGAGGCCGGTGTCAAAAGCTTTAAAAATCATTTGCGAAAACTGGGGGCCAGTTCAAAATTCACCTTTGAAGAATTTTCTACAGTATTAGCTCGCATCGAAGCGTGCTTAAACTCTCGACCAATTTTCTCTATGTCCAATAATCCCTCTGATTTATCGGCATTAACGCCCGGGCATTTCTTACGCGGACGGCCTCTATTAACATTTCCTGAACCTAATTTGGTCGATGCTAATTTGTCTCCCATTAATCGGTGGGAAAAGGTCCGATGCCTACAACAGCAATACTGCCGTCGCTGGAAAGATGAATATCTGAAAGAACTTCATCAACGTCAAAAATGGCAATCGCCCCAAGAGAATATCAAAATAAATGACTTGGCTTAAAAATGAAAATCTTCCCGCTACAGAATGGCGTTTAGGGCGTGTTGTCAATGTTCACCCCGGTGCTGACGGTAGAGTAAGAGTTGCAACGTTGAGAACCCAAAACGGCGAAATCAATCGTCCAATCGTCAAACTTTGTCTTTTCCCATTGAAACAACTCATTTACCTTTACTTAAATTGTTTACATTATATGCCATTCAATTATTTTAGAGCTTTAGACTTAGCTTTTTTCTTATTTTCCAACTTAAATTTTTCTTAATTCAACTTTTTGAACTCATTTTTTATAACATTAAACTTAATAATTAAATTTTCTCTTTTTCTATTTTGGCTTTGGCGCATATCGCCAATGGGGGGCAGAATGTTCATGCGTATTGCAACCTGTTGTGCCTTTCCGCGCAACTCCGCGTTGCAAAGAGTCTGCGCGGAGGGCCAACATTAGCAATACGCATGCACAGTAGTCCTTAAAGGTTGTGTTTGCCAGTTCCACCATCTGAGCGCACCCGAAACCCAGTATTATTCATAATACTGGGTTGTGGAATGTGAACAGCTGGTGGACCGCAACCAACTTCACCTCGAATTTGCTTCCTTGTGAAAAAAAAAAAAATAAAAAAAATCGGGTGGCACAACGGCTCATGAAGAACCAGGGCCTAGTGACTAACAACTCGCAACCATTCCTGTGTGCGCCTTTTCGACAGGAATGGAAGGGACCTACAATTTTATGCCGAATCCGAACGGCTAGACGAGAAGCACTTATTCGTGACAAGTGATACTCTTGAAGGATTTGTCAATTCCTCGCAAGAGGCAGTAGCCCTGAAAAAAAACTTTTTAGTTTTTAGGTGAGCACTTCCTAATTTTTCAATCATTCTCATTTTGCAATTTGGCCCTTTCGGCAATTTTCTCCTTGCTTTGCTTTAGAACTAAATTTAACTTAACAATTGTAAAAACTTATTGTGAACAAAACTTACAGTCAAAACCTAAAAGTCTAAATAAATAAAACTTAAAATTAAATACAAAGAAGGAGGTTCCGTATTCTCAATTCAATTGTTAAGGAGAATTTTTTGGTGACGCTTTTGTGCTGCCGCGTCTGGATTTTGGTGGCCACAGTTCCTTTGGCCATACCTGTGCCGAACACTGTTCCTCAATGTAAAATAGCATCTGGGAATGTGAACGTCTTCCACATCTTTGAGTACTGAACGCCATTTAGTCCATGCTTCCACGAATTTTTGAGGAATGATTTCGTCCCATTCAATTCCACAGCGCCATATGTCTTGAAGCAGCGTTTTCATGTATACGGTAAAAAATGCTAAAAGCCCCAACGGGTCAAATATTGACATCAACAACCTGAGCAGCTGCCTCTTGGTTAACAGGACATCACCCTTTAATACTTCTTCACTTGCTTTTGTATATTTCAGGTCAAAGGTGAACGCGTCATCGAAAGTTCTCCACCACATTCCCAAGATATTATCTGCCTCCAAAAGTTGTTCAACTGTCCGTCCTGCTTTGCAAAAACTTTTCATCGAACCTGCCTCTCCCAAAGCATTAATTACTTCCTTAGAATTAGAAAGCCAATTTCGAATATAAAAGTTTGCGCGTTTGTGTAGCTCTCTCACTTGCTTGGCCAATTCAATGGCTTCTTGAGCTGAATTTACGCTATCCAGCATATCGTCAACAAAGTGCCTCTCTATTATGGACTTTGCAGCTCTTGGGAATTGAAATGTATTCCACTGCGTTAAGATTTTTTTCAGTTTGGGCCAGTGAAGGTGAGCAACTGGCACCAAAGCTCATAACCTTAAGAATGTAAACATCTGGTTGTCGGTTGTCCATTCCATCTCGCCATAAGAATCGTTGACACTGCTGATCTGCCTCTTTTATGGATATTCTGTGGAACATTTCACATATATCTCCACATAATCCGATTTTTCCAATTCTAAAGTTGAAGAGAACGTCGATTAAAGATGCCGTCAAGTCCGGTCCCCTCTCAAGACATCCATTCAAAGACACGCCATTGCATTCCGCGGCGGCGTCCTATACAACTCGAATCTTGCTTAGTTTGTTTGGGTTTCTGACGGCAAAAATAGGTAGGTACCACTTGCGCATAATCAGCATTTATTTCAGCCGTCGAAAGTTTTTGAATGTATTCCATTGAGTCCATATCCTTAACATGAGTGCACACTTGGTGTTTTAAATCGGCATCTCTTGCCAGCTTGCGTTCGAAACAGCATAGTCTTCGATACGCCATCGAGAAATTATCGGGAAGGAAAATGTTTTCAGATTTCCATAAAAGACCTGCTTCAAAGCGATCACCGTCACGTCATACATTTTCTTGAAGCTTCTTGATTTCAAGTTTATGTACTGCTTCATCTTCTTGAAACTGGTTTTCAATTTTCATGTTTTCGTTCATTGAAGTCTGCAAAGCAACATCGTCATCGCATTCACATGTGTGTAGTTGCCTGTATGCCTGTGATTGTGTTGACTGCACTTGGTCCAATTCACCATATATGATCCATCCCAAACGGGTTTTAGTGGCGGCTGGTTCGTGTGCTCCTCCTTCACGAAAGCTTAGTGCCATGACAAGACTTCTGTTGTTTAATCCAATAATCACGCTTGGAATTACACCAGCATAAGACTTCACTGGTAGACATTTTAAGATGTTTGAACCTACTCGTGAGTTCGTCCATCCTTAATGTTTGAGATGGCAAGTCAAGCTTCGTCACGGATCGAACACCTTTAAGTGTAAACTGCTTACCCCTATTCTCTTTAGAAGCCACCACTTAATTCAGATTATGTGAATCTCTCTCGACCCACACTGAACCATCTGTCCACCTTAAACAAAGATCTGATTTTGGACCCTCAACTCCGAGGCGAGATAAAACTTCATTTTCAATAAGAGTAGGACCAGATCCATCGTCTAAAAATGCATACACATCTACCGAAGAACCTTTTCCAAAGATGGTGATTGGTAAGATTCGGTAAAGTATGTTTGATGTTTGCATACTGTGAAGTGAAACTACAGTTGTTGGTGGATTACTAATTTCCAGACTTGGCTTATGTAGCAAGGGATGATGCTTCGCGTGACATCCACCGACTTGGCATTCTTTGCGTTCTGGACAGAAAAAGGCATCGTGAACTTTCAAGCATGAACGACATAACTTGTTGCTGTGAACCACGTTCCATCGTTCGTTGTAATTGAGACCTTAAAATACTTGGCATTTTGTTATTAAATTTGTTTCACCGCATGCATAGCATTTGAAAGCATGTGTTAAATTCTTGTTTGCTTTGATCTTGGGTTCATTTGCATGAAAGCCAACTCGATGTGCCTTACGCCTTTCATTGTCGGTACTACCCAGTAGCGGATCCAGGGGGGTGGCTATAGGGGCTAAAGCCCCCCCCACAGGCGGTTCTTCAAATTGATTGAAATATAGAAATCAGAATCAGGAGTCAGAAAAAATATCGAGGCTGGGGCTACGAAATTTATATGCTACGTATTTTTTTCTAAGCCCCAAATTAATTAGGTTGGGGCTGAATTCTGAAGGGAATTGTAGAAAAAACAAGTTCGGGGCTACGGATAATTGACAGAAAATTGGGACGAAAAAAAAAAACAGCTAGCGAGTAGGGCTTGACAAGAATTGAACAAAAAAACGTGATCGGGGCTAAGCAAATAATGCCTTTAAAACTTACCTTATTCCAGAAAATTTTTGCGCTTGAATCAAGGGATTGTCAAGTCTAAGTTGGGGCTAAAGCTTAAAGAGATAATTGAAAAAAACGGGGTCGGGGCTTAACAATTAACATGCCAAACGAAAAAATAATTCACCCTATGAACTTCGCTAATTTTGCAAAAACAACGAAATTGGGGCTAAAACCCGTGAAGAATTTGGGAAAATCTGAGTTTTTTCTGGCCACTCAGAAAATCATGCGTGTGAATATTTTCAGTCCCTCTAGACTGACGTAGTAGCCCGTAGCGTAATGGTTAGTGCGTTCGACTGTCACGCTGGAGGTCTGGGATCGCTTCCCAGCCTCGTCCATCTAAAAACTAAATAAGTTTTTTTTCAGGGCTACTGCCTCTTGCGAGGAATTGACAAATCCTCCAAGAGTATCACTTGTCACGAATAAGTGCTTCTCGTCTAGCCGTTCGGATTCGGCATAAAATTGTAGGTCCCTTCCATTCCTGTCGAAGGCGCACACAGGAATGGTTGCGAGTTGTTAGTCACTAGGCCCTGGTTCTTCATGAGCCGTTGTGCCACGCGATTTATTTATTTTTTTCTAGACTGACGTACAAATTTACTGACAGATTTTTTTTCTGGTGGTTCAAAGCTTGACGTGGCTGAAAATTGAATGTATACTCATTTATTTTCTATCTCCATTTTAAAATATTTTAAATGTTAAATACTACAAATCTTATTGCATGTTATATTGAAATCATTTTAAACCGGTGGTAGAAGCTGATATAAATGCACAAAAAACAGGGTTATTCTAAAAGGAAAAGTGGGAATGCCAAAATTCAATTATTTATATAACTGTAGATTTTCACAAAAAAAAACCCTTAACCTAAACTAAAACTTTTTTATATTAGTTATGTATAAATTATAAAAATATATAAATTATAAAATAAAATCAACATCGTCACAATAGTTAAAATAATTTGTTCTTCAAGGGAAGCGTTTTTCTCTTTTCACTCTCACAACGAATGTTACATTTCCTCGCCACTCGAAAACATTAAAAATAAAAATAATTTCAAATAGAAAGAAATATAATAATTTATTATTATTATAAAATAGCAGTTATCAATAAGATTCTAGAATGATTATTACGATCAAGTGTTCTGAACGCTGCACTGATAGATCAAGAGTCTACAGCAAATTTTGGGAGTGGATTGCTAACTAAAATATGAGTATGATGGTTTATAGGTTTCTTTTTCAGCCTTTGGCGGGGGTGGGAATTTGAAAATAGCGTTTTTCCAGTTTATTTTTTCATATGTATAACCACTTTAATAAATTTATAAAATATATAATGTGATGCTCTGTCATTTTCTTTAAGTCAAAATCTTGGCAATCCGACCAATAGAACTCAAGATATTAGGTTTTTAAGCGAACCTAAATCGATTTTGTTTTGTTGATTTTTTGTGTTTTATAATTCTCCAAGAAAAAGACGATAAGGTCCTCTTAAAAAGCTTATATTTTGAGTTCTATTGCTCTATTGCTTTTGACTTACTGACAACATCACATAATATATTTTTTAAATTTATTGAAGTGGTAATACCTCTGACAAAATAAACTGGTAAATCGCTATTTTCAAACCTCCACCCCCCCAAAAGGCTGAAAAAGAAACCTGAGAGACGGTTGTTTTTGATACCGCGATATATGCACCTACAAACCATCATACTCATATTTTGGTTAACAATCCACTCCCAAAATTTGCTGCGGGCTCTTAGGCTATGAAGTTTAAATGGCAGAATACATTCGTTTAACTAGAACTACAGACTTATCTAAGTTCAAGGTTTACTTTGAAACCGAATCAAGTGCTGAACTTAAGTTTAAACATAAATTGTTTAACTTGTGAAACTGGCCATAAATGTCTCAAACTGGATCTACCAAGCCCCCTCCAGAGCCTAATCTTAGATCCGCTACTGGTACTACCCATGCTTGACACTGGTGTGGATATAACACTGCTCGCAGCGTCTGCTAAATCAAAAAGCCAATTGCTAAAATGCTTCAGATTGGTATCTACAATTGATCTAGAATACACTGCCCAATCAAATCGCATTTGCGTTGGCAAAAAAAAAATGTCCGTGTGCTCATTATGTTTCTCGTTAATGAATTTTTATCTTGGCCCGTATTGCCACCGCACATGTTCGAAGATACAATAATGACGTCGGAACTATTGTTTTTTTTCACCCCCAATTGTCGAGCCATCAGCCTTGCCCAGCCCTGAACCTGTGCCATCATTTGCACACCTAACCCCTCACTATTTGACTCTGAGTCGCTTTCCATTAGCATGAGTTCGTATTTCATCTTTACGAATCTCATCTCAATTTCCCTTTCCTCATTGAGACGCAATAAGCCAATTTCTAAATTTTGGATACTTTTTTTATTTTTATTTTTATTTTGAGCAACACTTTGCTTACGTACCTCATTATCGATGTCGCCGACATCCTTGCTAGTTGCTGCTTTTATTTTTACGCCGTTGTTGGGTCCGACATTCTCCGTTATAGTGGTGTCTGCCTCATCCACACAGCTGCTGCACACCCAATCTTCCTCGCTTATACTGGCCGTAACGTTGACACAGATGAAGTGAAACCATACATCACAGGAGTCACATTGGACCATTGCTTCACTGTCTGCATCGTGACAGTTAAGTGACAGTAAGATTTCTCATTATTAATCAGTTGTTGGTTCTCAGTCGCGTCACGAAGTTGAGTGTTTTTCGCAGTTTAGAAAAAAAATCAAATCTGAAAAAACCACTTCGCATTAATCAATTTTTGTAGATTGTTTAAAGTTAATTTTGGAAAAAAGGTGATTTGAATATTAAAACAATATATCATGACGGCATTTAAATAGTTTTCTGAATATTTTTTCTTTTTTTTAACATTCATTAGAACTGATGCATGATTTGTGTTTTTCTTATTTTTCGTGTTTTTCTGAAGAAAAAAACAATCAAATGCCGCTAAATGCCGGTTATAACCTATACATCAAAATTTAGTGCTATTTTTCTTCTTTCAGAATATATATGACTTATTGAGCGCAGATTGGCGCAAATCTAAAAATTTTGTCAGTCCAAAGAAAATGTTCAAGCTAAACAACTTGATACGAATGATGCTTTGAAGCTTTTGGTTGAGGCAAAATTATCAAAACATCAGTACCAAATCATCAGCAACTTGGTAAACCAAAAATCTGAAGTCGATGTTTTTCCAAGCTATGTAAAAGTTCTTAAAGCCAAAGAAGAATGTTACCCAGTACTTCAAACGATACAAATATTGGATTCATTAGCTGAAGTTTCGCTTCAAGGGCTTCTTAATCATACAGCTGAACGCATCATAGAATCCCAACGAGAAATTTTTGAAAATTTAGAGAACGATTTCGGTAATAAAAAAAATTAAAAAACAAAGTTTTGTGTTATGTTGTAAAACTTGTCCCTTCATTTTTTAGCTGTGTTAATAGAAAAAGTAATCGGCAAATGGAAGCAGTGGACAGTCTGAATACAAGCAAAAAATATCCGGCAAATTCAGCGATTCGGACATGTTTTTAATTATATGTTCCAATACAACTTTTTTCGCAAAGGGGTTCTGAGTCTGAAAAGAAAATTGTATGGCAAAATCCTCGGCCAGGATCAACTCGATACTGCCGACCCATACGTTTTCAATTGAAAAAAGAAACGGCGTCGTCTTCACAAAAATCTAACCACAAAGTTTCTTTAAGAATATTTTCTTTTGTAGCGAATTCGACCAACTCTTTGTAGCAACAATACAATCCTTCTTTTAACAAATTTATTGTTTTATTAAGATGGTGGTGGTGATTCTGATGATGATGCTTAAAGAAACTAACAAGAAATATTTATACATAAGTATTTTACAAAAATTAAAATTTCAGATAAAAAAAAAATATCTTACCTTTGATTTTCGGATTAGCCGCGTTATTTAAAATAAGAGTGCGATTTTGTACTCACCCCGAACGTTTCGCATCAAATTACATTGAGCGTGGTCACCGGGTGAGTTTCCCGGTGACCACGCTCAATGTAATTTGATGCGAAACGTTCGGGGTGAGTACAAAATCGCACTCTTATTTTAAATAACGTGGCTAATCCGAAAATTAATTAATTATGTCTATAAACAACCGTGAAAACCTTAAAAGTTATATCTTACCTTTGGTCTTCGCTCGGCTGTGGTTGTTTTTCGTTTGAATATGATATAACTGAAATAGGGGATGAAAAACTTCAACAAGGGAAGGAATTTAAATGAATGCATTCAATCAGCAAAAATATTAAATTGTAAAAATGAATTCAACCAGACAACCGAGACGAACACCAAAGGCAAGTTTACACTGATGAGTTGATAACAATCTTACTATAAACATCTTACATTTTTCCATCCACCGACGGTCTTTTTTCGAAGGCCAAGTGAATAGAGTTTTGTTGACAAATTATTCCTAAAAATGTTGGACTTGGCTTTTGCTTGGCTGTTGGCATATGGTTCTTAGCAATGTCTGGATGCCTTTCCATAAAAGCAACAAGTGCATTTATTTGTGTGGTTTGTGTTGATGGCCTATGATTAAAATTGTGTTTATTAGCATCTTTATTTCTTTATTATTTTATTTTCTTACATTTTTCTTTTTATCAGCCACCAGCACCAATCACAAACAACAAACATAATAAATATGTGAGCTACACGAAGTCCTGTGTCAAAACATTGATATACGATTGCCAAAAGCAGTCGTAAGAGAAAACGAGTATCGTTTAATAAAAACGATTATCGTTAAACGTAATCGCAACTCAACGATAACGAGGGGTTTTGAAAGATAATCGTAATACGTAATACGGGCCCTGAATTGAGAGGATTATCTCCGTTTCAGCAAGCATGTGTGCAGTTGCCGTGCATTTTAAATGGGAAAACGAGCTTTGTATGTATGCAAACGGATTTTTGCTCAGTGCGCAATTTGGTGAATAAGTGCGCCCAGATATTCAAAAGAGGGAATCCGTTAAATTCAAAAATCGAAAAATAAAATATTTTGTCCATAAAATTGGTACTTTCAAATGTTTATGAACAAAAACTGTATTTGATGTAGCATTTTATTGCTTCTGGCATATAAGTCCAGTAATATTTATGGCTATTTATGTTGAAAATAAATAAAATTTAATCAAAGAGTAGAAGCGAACCCTTGAAATTAAATGCGTACGTACCTTTAACTCCCATTTCCACCACACAGCTGGAGAGCAAAACTGAGAACCGAGTGGTGAATTTTGTTGACATTTGTTGTTGTTGCGATTTCTTCGACAACAATAATTTTCCACCTGCGCCGGATTGGGATTGTGTCCAGGACAAAGAAGACAGAAGACTGCTTCAAGATCTGGACGTACCGCCGCCTTCGGTGCCCTTATCGTGCCTCCCAGCGAATAAATTGCCGTCGTCTATAAGATTTGGTAGTGTAGTTAATAAACCATCGCCCGTAGCGTCCATGTCAGCGCCTTATCATCCACAAATGCAAGGAGGAATACCGTTGGAACCACCTAGCTATGTGGATTTGATCCCACCGTCAATGCATGGCCAGAGTCCGATTCCACAATCCCAAATACATCGCTACGACAGCTACTACGCTACCTTCGCGACACAATCCAGTTGTTCATTCAACGTCCTACATGGGCAGTTCCAATGAGTAAGGGAACTGACTGGACGGAATCCGCCAGTCTATCTATGGGACCATAACCATCAACAACATCAGCCAAAGCAGTAGCATCAACACCACCACCAGTCGCAACAACCGGCAGCAGCCCAGTTGAAACCTTATGAATATTGGACTTAATCCGGATAAAAAACTTTTAGGGTATCTAAAGGATTTAGAATTCACAGTCATCTGCATCCTTTATGTGTATGTAATTAAATTCGGGAAAATCACGAAACGACTCAGGAATCATCACAGTGCCTGCGGCTGTGAACACAACAAGCCGTCTTCCTACAAAAGAAAATGAACGACATCTACTCCAATGGCAAGCTAACAACTGGTCCGCCACCAATTCACACTCAACCACCAAGAATGGGTTCTGTTCTATTTCATAAATTTAGGCATCTTTTATTAATATCTAACTCCGTTTTTTGTAATCCAATGCTTAACTCGTAATAAAATAATAACACGTCTACGTTCGGTGGCTTCCAAATTACAACTCACTCTTTATTATATCTTTATTTTTAAGTCTAATGTGATACATATTTTAACAAAGGGAAAAGAGAATAGTATATACAACAGAAATAACGATCGGTATTAGAAATTATAAAATGCTGGAATAACGCTCGGTTTATAGTAAATTATATAATGCAAGAATAACAATCGGTTTATGGTATTTTATATACAATGACAATGTGTGTGTTTTAAAGATAGATAGATAGTAAGTGAACAATATAACGATAGACTTGGTAGCATGCGATACCTTGACATATACATATAACTACTACAATTCGGCCATCCTGACCTTATAGATCACCTGATCTCTATTAAGGTTTACATTTTTTCTTTTTATGATTTTTTCTTAACCAAGGCTTCATATTAGCGACCGCCCACACTCCTTGGTAAAGTAATCTCGTCTGTTGAAAACCTTCCTATCATTTCGTAGTACTTTTGTGACCTGATAAGGTCCTCGAAACTTTGGTATTAATTTCTTTTAACACCCGGATGCGAATCAAAATTTTTTACCATAATATAATCTCCCGTTTTATAACTGTTTGACTTGTATCTTTTTTTGTCCACGTATCGTTTGTTGTATGCCTGAGAACTTTGTTGTTCTACAATTCTCTTTTGTCTTATTCTCTTAAGATCCCGTTTTACTTCTATCCCTTCAGTTTCTATCAATTTATGCTTGAGCTCATCTGATAACTTCCCTTTCTGATCTACCCCAAATAGCATCATACTTGGATGCTGCTTTATCGTACGATTGACTGTATTGTTGAATGTATGTTCTACCCTTTCTAAAACACGGTCCCAAAAAACTCCCTCTTCCGGTTTTACTAACTTAGCCAACATGGGCCCTAAACTCCTATTTACTCTTTCCACCTGACCATTCGCTTGTGGCGATCCTGTTGCAACCTTTATATGTTGAACACTCCTGTCTGAAAGAAATTCTTTAAAGTCAACTGAAGTGAAAAAACTAACCCTGCCTGAAACTATGCATTTTGGTATGCTGTACGCTCTAAAAAAAATCTTTTAATGCTTTTATGACCTCTTTGGTGTTTGTCGTTTTCGTAGGATATAATCTCACAAACTTAAAGAAAGCATCTATGACTACTAACACATACTTTTTAACTGACCTTGAATTGTCTATTGGTCCATAATGGTCTATATGTACGACTTCAAATGGTATTTTACCCTTCGGAATGTTGTGAAGAAAACCCTCTTCTTTACCGTGTTTAGATGAGTATACAATACATTTTAAACAATTTTTAATGTGCGATCCTATTTTCTCTCTCGTTTTTGGGAACTAGTAACTTTTTGAAATTAATTCAACAACTTTATCCGTACCTACATGACCAACCTCATCATGATATTTATATAAAACATGATCAATCATTTCTTCCGGTACTAAAAATACAACTGTACCATCATTCTTTTTCTTATATATCACTCCGTTTCTCATTTCATATGACTCGTGTTCCGTTTTTTCTAACATTTCTTTAATTTTTACAATTTTACTATCTTTATTTTGGCAAATAATCAAATTTTCTTCAAATGTATTCGTTTCTATCGTTAAAACATTCGTCGACCTACTTAAGGCATCTACATGTTGCATTCGGGTACCCGCCCGATGCTCCAACTCGAAATCATAATTTTGTAATTCTGCAGCCCATCTAGAAATTCTTGGGTTAAGTTCTTTTTTGTTTAGCGTCATAGTTAATAAATTACAATCAGTGACAATTTTAAAACGTTTGCCTTGTAAATAAACTCTAAATCTGTTTAATGCATATACTATTGCCAGTGTTTTCAACTCAAAACTATGAAATTTTGTTTTTGAATCACTCGTCCTTCTAGAATAATAAAAAACTGGGTGGAACTTTCCATCCTGTTTTCTTTGAAGTAGTATAGCTCCGAAACCTATAGCACTTGCATCACAATGCAACTCTGTCTTATCCTTAGGATTATAAAGTGCTAATACCGGAGTCTCTATCAATTTTTCTTTTAGTAACTCAAACGATTTTAATTGCTCCTCTCCAAAACTGAATTCTCTATCTTTTCTTCTCAAGTCGTACAGTGGTTTTGCAATTCTTGAAAAATCTTTAACAAATCTACGAAAACATGAACACAATCCCAAGAAACTTTGAACAGTGTGAGATTTCTGTGGAATTTGAAAATTTTTTATTGCTTCAATACCTTTGTCATCAGCCTGTATCCCTTGTCCTGTAATTGTAAAACCTAAATATTTTATCCTTTGTTGTAAAAACATACACTTGTCTATCCGCATTTCCAATCTGTTTTCTATCATTCTTCTAAAAACTTCCCCAAGTATTCTAAAATGGTCTTCGTTAGTATTTGTTGCTATCATTATGTCGTCTAAATAAATTATCACTTCATCGTTTCTAATCATGTCTGAGAAAATCTTGTTGATGTATCGTTGAAAAGTTGGCGGTGAATGTTTCAAACCAAACGGCATTCTTAAAAATTCTTTGTTGAGTCTTCGTGCATGTAAACATGAAAAAATCCGTTTTTAAAATCTAGCTTTGAAAAAATTGTTTTATTTGTCAATCTGTCTAACAAGTCATCGATTATTATCGGTATTGGGTAACTATCTTTTGCTGTGATTTTGTTTAAAGTCCTGAAGTCAACACACATTCTAAGATCTTTCTATTTTCTTACTAGCACTATCAGTGAAACATATTCAGATTCACTTTTAGTCCGGGAGGCGACCGTAAGATTACCTATCTCATCGCTGCTTTCAAAAAAATGGACACTAATCGATAGCTCTGGGGTACACGATATCAAAACCGGTGGTCGGACAAAGTTTTTCAGGTGCCATGGGTGCGAAAAATGGTAATTTCCGTTGCCATTTTTGATGGCTAATCTATCTCATAGGTGCAGTCACAAATGGGGTATTAAATGAAAGCTTGGACTGTCTTCTTTACGAAACCAGTGGTCGGACAGCTTTTTTCTGGTTATTACCGCGAGTCCGACCATTTTTATAACAACAGGTGTTTTTTTCCACTTTGTATTGAAAATTATGAAAAACTTTGTGAGAAAGTTAGAAAAGTGGTATCAAAAAATAGCTTAGACTTTTTTCTATGCTAATAATATAAGTTGGATAAAAAAAAGTCCGCTTAGGTATGACCTTCAAGAGTATTTTTGGAATTTTTATAGGCAGCAAAAAAAAAATTGTTTTTAATTCACTACTAACCCATAGGTCCTTTTAATTACAAAATATGGGGTATCAAACAAAAGCTTACACTATTACCGTTATGAAACCAGAGGTCGGACAGGCTTTTATTGGATTATACCACCAGTCCGACCACTTTTATTAATGAAGATGATTTTTTTTCACCTTGCGATTTACATGTTAAAGATATCTAAAACCATATCAAATATTTGCAAAAGTGACATCAAATCATAGCTAAGACTGTCTTCTATGCTCATAATGTGATTTGGAAAGTCATCAGCCTGCTTAACCAGTGCACTCAACTGCTTTTTGAATATTTTTACTAAAAACAACAATTTTTTTTGTATGTCCTGTTTTTGACTGTGTACTTACCCATGGGTTCTTCGGATTTCGATAAATGAAGTATCATGTGAAAGCTAAGACTATTTTCCTTAGGAAACTAGAGGTCGGACAGACTTTTTTGGATTATACCACCAGTCCGACCACTTATATGAATGAAGATATTTTTTTTCACCTTGCGTTTTACATGTTAAAAATATCTAAAACCATATCAAATATTTACGAAAGTGTCATCAACACATAGCTAAGACTGTCTTCTATGCTCATAATGTGATTTGGAAAGTCATCAGCCTGCTTAACCAGTTCACTCAACAGCTTTTTGAATATTTTTACTAAAAATAACAATCAAAACATTTAACATTGATTTAGATGTAAGTATTTTTTTATGTATGTATTTGAAACAATATGGATTATGCTTATGTGATCAATTAAAGTCAAAACTTATCTGGGATCGCTTCCCAGCCTCGTCCACCTAAGAACTAAAAAGTTTTTTTTCAGGGCTACTGCCTCTTGCGAGGAATTGACAAATCCTCCAAGAGTATCACTTGTCACGAATAAGTGCTTCTCGTCTAGCCGTTCGGATTCGGCATAAAATTGTAGGTCCCTTTCATTCCTGTCGAAAGGCGCACACAGGAATGGTTGCGAGTTGTTAGTCAATAGGCCCTGGTTCTTCATGAGCCGTTATGCCATCCGATTTATTTATTTTATAAGAAAAACTTATTGTTATTACTTAAATGTTAAATGTGTTGCAATATTTCCCGACCGAATTTATGTAGGTTATTTATGATGGTTAGGAAGACGAATTTTTATACTTAAAAACCGCGACTTAGGATTGTACGAATCCAATTAAGATAATAATAAAGACACAAACGAATTAAATTAATAAAATTGTGCCCGGCACACGCGGAAGTAAAAATCGGAATGTCAAACAGTTTGACGAAACACGATTAAAAGAAATAGAGAGAAGGAGAGAACGAAATATTGCAACCACACTGCAACAACGATGCAGCCAACCGGCTAGTCAGCTGGGGTGGGTTCGCCAAATTAGAGATACACACAAAAAGTAAACAACTCGAATTAAATATAAAAAAGAAAAGAATTGGGTGTTATAAAAAGGAAAGTACCTAAGTATATAAGTAGGTATTTAGGTAATGAATAATTATTAAATTAAATGTGTGTCGTTAGTACAGGGACGTACTTACGCTGTAGGGTGGGCGCCAGGAAACTTTTTATAGGGTCGTTTGCCTTGACCGGATACTGAAATTATCGTCTTCAATTAATGAAGGAAACGCAAATGTTTATTCCCGAGATAAGTTAAAAAAAAATATTTTTATTGAATATTGTCTGGGAAACCTTGGCTTTCGCCTGGATTAAAACCCAGAATCTTTTCGATAAAAAGAGAGTACAAAATTAAATGTTAATGAATTGTCGGAGGACAAATCTAAAGAAAATTATAATATAAAATAAAACAAAGAAAATTACGAAATGAAGACCGCAAGAATGGACCGCTATCACTAGGTCCCGATATGAAAATTAACAAAGAAATAAGCTACTCTAAGAAATGGGTCACGAGTCCCTCAATTTAGGGATTTAAGACAACGATTAAACCAAAAGCCAACCGAATTAAAATTCAAACATTTTATCAAACGAATAAAATAAACACTCTACTTATCTTAATTCCTTTCTTTTCCTCTTCCTGCTCTTTCCTCTTTAACTATCCTTCGCCCCGTTCTGACGATTTCCAACTCCTTTCATCAAAGCGAGTTCCTTCTCCTTTTTCCACTTAATTCTTTCTTTGAAACACTTTCCAAAAACCAAAGACACTATCGATATCTAATTTCTAATTATTTTTAACTTAAAATTATTTTCGGCTCTTTATTATTTCTTTTTCTCAAATTCAAAATCAAAATTAAACCTCACGGCTATGACAGTCAACCAAGAAGTGGTTGATCTTGCTTAGCCTTTGTCCTCTATTGGCCGCCCTCTTTCACTCACACATTCACACTCTCATGCAATAGCTATCGTGGAACTCGGTTGCGGTATCACTCCGAAGTTGAGTTCCATCGAAACTCTCTTTTACCCACACATGCACTGAATTCCCCAAGTTGTTGGCGTTGTCCCAAAACTTGACGAATCCAAGGCCGTATCTAGACATATTCACAATAATACCTTTGAGAAAAATAAAGAAACTATAAAAAGTTGAAAATACATTTCTGAGCATTCTCTCAGCTACTCTACATTATTAATTCTAATTTTTTTGAAAATGTTTCGAAAAAGAACTATACAATTTCTAACTGCTTTATAAATATTTTTGAGGAAACGAAGCAGGAAGGCAAATACTCAAATTAAACTGCCTAACGCGCAATCTACTATTCGGTGGACCTTTGTGCAGATTTGGGGAATTTGGAATTTGGGATAAGCGTTTAGCGCTCCATTCTTGAATGTCGGTCAATGTTAATTAAGTTAAATTTAATTTATGTGAATTAGGATGGGCTTATAGCCTTGTTTAAAAATGTGAAAAGTTAAATTAAATATTTATGTTGTTGTGTTGTTTCTAATATCCATTTGAAGTAGATTGGGGTTCGTTGCTCTCAGTAAAGATGGCGTGCGAGTCTCCAGCCCATCCGCTGGCTCAACACAAACAAATAGGTGGCGTGTAAATCTCCAGCCCATCCGCTGGCTCAACACGAAATAATCCATCAGAAAGAATTGGGTACCTAAATTGTCATCCTCTCTGAGCAACTCTCAAAAGCTCCATGAGGACAACGGACTAAAAGTATGGGTCGAAAAATGGGAAGGGTTGGGATGGAGGGGAAAACAGATATCGAGAGTTTGACTATGACCAAACAACATAGTCAGACGAAAGTTTTAAGAACTTATAAGGAATGGTTTTTGTTGCGGGAAATCTTACCGTAACAAATTCCACCCTTACCTACCGAGGAGTTGAAGCTGGCTTTCAGAAATGAAAGCGAAGTAAAATGGGATAATTAAAAGGTTTTAACAACACAATAATGGAATATATACACTATTAAACAACACCACTAAAAAGAACTCGATCGCTCCAGGCGAGAGTAAGCACATCACAGAGTTTGAAAACTCTCAGTACCTCTTAGTGTAGCTCATCCGCTACACGACTAATTTTCGGATCCTTCGGGTTCGTCGCAGTAAGGCTTTAAATCCTTAACGTTCCAGGTACCTCGATTCGTACCTTTTTCGTCTACTAGGACATAAGTCCACGGCGAGACTCGCTTCTTAATTAGAAACGGGCCTAGAAATTTAGGCGCTAATTTTGCTGTATAAAAGTTCGCTGCTTCAGATAGGGTGAAGTTACGTCGCCAAACCAATTCGTTCGGGAGATACTGAACATCTCTCCGACGAAGGTTATATGTTTTCGCTGCCTTCTTTGTTGCCGACTCTAACTTTTTCCCTATCTCCTCCCTAAGTTTCCTAAACTGTTCCCTAGTATCGTCCGTATTATCGCCACTATCATGCGGAATGGTGGTTAAGGATTCGCCTCCAAAAGTCACCATACCGCGACCAAAATTTGCATAATACGGCGATACACCTAAAACTTCATGCTGGGCCGTGCGTATACTGCACGCTACTTTCGCCAACTGCGAATCCCAAGCCCTATGGTTCTCTGAAACGTAAGCCCTAAGTGTCGTCTTTAAAATTTGATTAATCCGTTCTGCCGGATTAGCCTGTGGATGGTAATGTGCAGTAAACTTTATAGTAGAACCGTAACTATCACATAAAGACTTTAATTCCTTACTTTTAAATTGCGGACCGTTATCGCAAACTAAAAATTTAGGGACCCCGAATAGCAAAAAGACATTGTCTTCTAATTCTTTGCAAACAAATTTTGCCGTAGCAGACCTCAAGGGAAACAATAAAGGAAATTTCGTGAAATAATCCACGACAGTCAAAATATAAATAAACCCTCTACTTGATTTAGGAAGTGGACCAACTAAATCTACACATAACATTTCCCAAGGATTACTTATTCCTTTTCTCTCCGTCATCATACCAGCCGGTTTTTCATTAATTGGTTTCACGCTTTGACAAACCTTACAATTCTTCACATACCTAGTAATATCTGACCTCATTTTTGACCAGTAATATATATCTCCTATCCTAGCAAAAGTTTTCTTTACCCCCATATGCCCTGCTAACGGATGGTCATGATTTTCTTCCAACACCTTTTTCCTATCACTCTTTGGAACAACTAATTTCCATTCACTATTAGTGTCATGCACTACTATATGGTTTGCTTTCACAAACTTAAACAATTTTCCCTGCTCTACTCTCCAAGCTGGAAAAGATAAAGGTTTCTTTTCTACTTCTCCTATCATTTTCCCTATCCACGGATCGGTTGTAGGCTCTGAAATCCCGGCTAACACTGGTACGCTTCTTGAAAGCATATCTGGCACTACATGATCCTTACCTTTGCGGTGAACAATGTCGAACTCGAACTGCTGCATACGTACAGCCCATCGAGCCAGCCTACCCGCTGGGTCCTTCAACTGGCTCAACCATATCAAAGAGTAGTGATCGGTAATAACCTTAAATCTCACTCCCTCCAGATATGGCCGCAACTTCTCTATTGCCCACAGAACAGCTAGACACTCTTTTTCTGTGGTCGAATAGTTCCTTTCACACCTATTAACTGATCTGCTCAAATAGCAAACCACCTTCTCTCCCTCCTCAAAATCCTGTGTCAAGACAGCCCCAATCCCAAAATCAGAAGCATCTGTCTGAACGACAAATGGCTTTGAAAAATCCGGACACGTCAGGATGGGTGCCCCACGCCCCACGTTGGGCGCCAATTGTTGCAATATTTCCCGACCGAATTTATGTAGGTTATTTATGATGGTTAGGAAGACGAATTTTTATACTTAAAAACCGCGACTTAGGATTGTACGAATCCAATTAAGATAATAATAAAGACACAAACGAATTAAATTAATAAAATTGTGCCCGGCACACGCGGAAGTAAAAATCGGAATGTCAAACAGATTGACGAAACACGATTAAAAGAAATAGAGAGAAGGAGAGAACGAAATATTGCAACAACGATGCAGCCAACCGGCTAGTCAGCTGGGGTGGGTTCGCCAAATTAGAGATACACACAAAAAGTAAACAACTCGAATTAAATATAAAAAAAGAAAAGAATTGGGTGTTATAAAAAGAAAAGTACCTAAGTATGTACGTAGGTATTTAGGTAATGATTAATTATTAAATTAAATGTATGTCGTTAGAACAGGGACGTACTTACGCTGTAGGGTGGGCGCCAGGAAACTTTTTATAGGGTCGTTTGCCTTGACCGGATACTGAAATTATCGTCTTCAATTAATGAAGGAAACGCAAATGTTTATTCCCGAGGGAAGTTAAAAAAAAATATTTTTATTGAATATTGTCTGGGAAACCTTGGCTTTCGCCTGGATTAAAACCCAGAATCTTTTCGATAAAAAGAGAGTACAAAATTAAATGTTAATGAATTGTCGGAGGACAAATCTAAAGAAAATTATAATATAAAATAAAACAAAGAAAATTACAAAATGAAGACCGCAAGAATGGACCGCTATCACTAGGTCCCGATATGAAAATTAACAAAGAAATAAGCTACTCTAAGAAATGGGTCACGAGTCCCTCAATTTAGGGATTTAAGACAACGATTAAACCAAAAGCCAACCGAATTAAAATTCAAACATTTTATCAAACGAATAAAATAAACACTCTACTTATCTTAATTCCTTTCTTTTCCTCTTCCTGCTCTTTCCTCTTTAACTATCCTTCGCCCCGTTCCGACGATTTCCAACTCCTAACGCGCAATCTACTATTCGGTGGACCTTTGTGCAGATTTGGGGAATTGGGGATAAGCGTTTAGCGCTCCATTCTTGAATGTCGGTCAATGTTAATTAAGTTAAATTTAATTTATGTGAATTAGGATGGGCTCATAGCCTTGTTTAAAAATGTGAAAAGTTAAGTTAAATATTTATGTTGTTGTGTTGTTTCTAATATCCATTTGAAGTAGATTTGGGGTTCGTTGCTCTCAGTAAAGATGGCGTGCGAGTCTCCAGCCCATCCGCTGGCTCAACACGAACAAATAGGTGGTGTGTGAATCTCCAGCCCATCCGCTGGCTCAACACGAAATAATCCATCAGAAAGAATTGGGTACCTAAACTGTCATCCTCTCTGAGCAACTCTCAAAAGCTCCATGAGGACAACGGACTAAAAGTATGGGTCGAAAAATGGGAAGGGTTGGGATGGAGGGGAAAACAGATATCGAGAGTTTGACTATGACCAAACAACATAGTCAGCGAAGGTTTTAAGAACTTATAAGGAATGGTTTTTGTTGCGGGAAATCTTACCGTAACAAATGAAGTATTAAAGCAGGCTTGTGTATGTCCAATTTATTTGTTAAGAATATAAGGATGCCATTAGGTATATTTAAAGATATGGGATTAGGTATATTTAAAAATCTAAAACGCAAAGTAAAAAAAAAACCTACTTCATAAAAGTGGTCGGACTGGTGGTATAATCCAAAAAAAAGTCTGTCCGACCTCTGGTTTCCTAAGGAAAATATTCTTAGCTTTCACATGATACTTCATTTATCGAAATCCGAACAACCTATGGGTAAGTACACAGTCAAAAACAGGACATAAAAAAAATTGTTCTTTTTAGTAAAAATATTCAAAAAGCTGTGGAGTGAACTGGTTAAGCAGGCTGATGACTTTCCAAGCAGTCACAATGTGCCCCTCCTGTCCGCAAGCATAACATGCTCCGCATTCTCGCTTTGGTTTTCTACACTCCTTTCCCATGTGGCCCACCGAATTGCAATTAAAGCATCGAACTGCAATTTGTGGGACAAAATTCCTCGATCCTGTTGTTATTGATCTTACTGCCGCTCCTGTTGTCGTTCCTGTTGTTGTTTTTGTTTCGATGCTCTCTTTTGCCTGTTGAACCTTATGAAACGACTTAAACAAACCCGCCTTGGTCGAAAATTATTAACATGGGCGTACACCCTCAAGTTATTGTCGGTAAAACCTTCGATAATATATTCGACCAATTCCTCCTCGTCCATGTCCAGTCCTGTTGCCAATCTAGTTTTTTCATTAAAATATTCCCCAAAGCTCTCTGTCGTCTTCCACTTCGTTCCCTCGAACCGTTTGCGAATAACCATCCTGTTTTCATGTCGTCCAAAATTTTCCATTAAACCACTGCATAGGGACTCCACACTAGTGCGCAAAAAGTTTGGTTGTGCATGCAGCCACTCTTCTGCTTTCCCCTTTAATTTTGCCACCAGCAACGTGCGTACCATGTCTTCTTCAAGTCTATACATTTCTTTCACGTTATCCAGTTGTGTCAGCCATACTTCCACGTTTGCGTCTCCGTCGTAATCTGGTACCATCTCTTTAAAAATTCCAAACTGTTGCTCTCTCCTGTTGCTTTTTGCCGCTCCCGTTATCGATCCGTTGCTATTCAGTTGTGCCATCTGTTTTAATAACTCGTTCTCCTTTGCCATTATTTCTTTTTCCCTCCTTATCAGATCAATTTCCCGTCGCAACAACTCATTATCTTTTCTTATGTGTTTATCGGTTTCCAAATTGTTCGTTCCAGTATTATCATCATTACCTTCATCTTCTTCTCGCTCACCACCATCATTCTCATCGTCGTCACCGTCGCTGTTGTTGTACAATACTTCTTCTTCAGTAGTTGTTTTCTTTTTTGGCGCCTCACCTCGTTGCTCAGGAAGTATTTCACTCAATGTGAGTGCCAACGCGATTTTGTGCCTGAACTTGGCATACCCAACCGTTGTAGCCACACCCTCAATTGTGCAGCTGTGTACTCCGAGGCATTTACTGCACTTTCCATGGTATACGACGTATGAAATTTGCACAGACCGAAGGGATAAACGAGAATTTTTTTTTTTTTTAAATTAGATGGATATTTAGTATCCCACTTCTGAAAATTTATAGGCATCTTTTATTAATATCTAACTCCGTTTTTTGTAATCCAATGCTTTACTCGTAATAAAATAATAACACGTCTACGTTCGGTGGCTTCCAAATTACAACTCACTCTTTATTAGGCGTTTTTCTTTTTTAGCTCAGAAAAGAGTTCTGAACAGAGTCCGAGCATATCGAGCATGCTCTGAACATCCTCTGAACAAAGCGTGTTCTGGTTCTGAGCGCTCAGAATTATTTTTGAAACACACCTGAACACTAAGCTGTCACTTTTTTTTTCAATTTCACCTATCAAATGCTTGTGTTCAGCATTCAACTCGGTCTGCTCAGTTATTTTATTCTGAGCTCATAGAGCGTGCTCTGAACAAGCTCAGAACACGTTCAGAACGAAAAAAGAAACACAAATTTGAAACTCTGAACGTTCAGAGGTAAAAAAGAAACACAATTTTTTGTTTGACAGTTCAGGCTCTGCTCTGATCTAAAAAATTATTTATTTTCAAACATTTTATAAAGTGCAACAAAAAACAATGAAAATGCAAAAAATAGGGTTTTTATGAAAATGTTGAAGCTATACCCAATAGTTTAGACTATGGGATGGACATTAGTTAATGAATATTAAATGTTTCGTATTCATGATTCATTTTAGACGTTTTCAACAGTTTTTGTTGGACACCAGTGCATTAAGTAACACGCTTCGTGGGTTCTGAGACTCTTAACTCTTTTTTGGGTCGTTGCACTGCTTAGAGTATGTTTAATCATCAGGAAGGTGCCAATGTCAACATTTTCTAGGACCTTTGGTGGACGGCCTACTAAATGCAGGTCACCAAAAAGGTACTTTTGTCCAAGAAAAATTTGAAAAAAATCCAGAATGAATTATGAAAATAAAACGTTTCCAACCCCTACAAAAGAAAAAATAAAAGTTTCATTTAACCATTGTCTTATGACACTTTTTTTGCATTTAAATTGTTTTTTTTTTGTTGCACTTTTTTAATACAAAATTATGCCCAGTAATAATAATATTTTTTATTTTTTTTTAAACCAGCTGTATTTTGCAAAGCTGCAGCTGAAGTTGACGGCCCCAAAATGTGGGTAAATGATTTAATTTCTTTTTTAGCAGCAGCATTTTTTGAAATTGGAATGAATGATTCCCGTTAATTCCATCTGATGAAAAATTATCAACTAGAGCTTGGATGCAGGGAATGAACATAGGCTTATTATTTATTTTCAAAAATTTAAAACAGTGCAACAAAAAACAATTAAAACGCAAAATCTAGGGTTAACAAATGCGCAAAATCTAGGGTTAACAAATGTTGGAGCTATACCCAATAGTTTAGATTATGAGATGGACATTAGTTAATGAAGACTAAATTTTTCGTATTCATTATTCATTTTAGACGTTTTTCAACAGTTTTTGTTGGACACCAGTACATAAATTGAACCGCGTTGCGCGTTCTAAGATTCTTAACTGTTTTTTGGGTTATTGCTCTGCTAAGAGGATGTATAATTGTCAGGAAGGTGCCAACGTTAACATTTTCTTGGACCTTTGGTGGGTGGCCTTCCAAATGCAGGCCACCAAAGGTACTGTTATCGAAGAAATTGATTATGATTTTTCATCAACAAAAAAAAAAAAATTGTAAAAATGAAACAATTTCACGATCAAAAACGTTAAAAATATTATTGCATATTATTACAAACCGTTTTTATTTAACATATGAATTCTTTTTTTCTTCAATAATTTTTTTTATTTTAAGTGAATTTTTTTTTATTTTTGAGATGCCTGATCTTTAATATTTTCTTTAATATTTTTTTTTCCCAATTCAAAGTAGTTAGAATGAAACTCACACTAAAGTGCTGATAAAATAAAACTTTTAAATACAATTGGCATTAACAATAGTATAATTTGGAGATGACCTTAAATAATGAACCAACACATGAATAAAAAAGAATCTCAATTCATCAAAAGCCCAATATTTAGTGTTTACTTAAATATGTAGGTCAATTTTATGTAAATCATACAAAAAGTATCTGAAGCGTGCATTCTTCTAGATAATAATTGTTAAATTATATACTTTCAATATAGGGTGTTTCTCAGATATATAACAGATATATAAGGCTGTTTCAAAAAGAAGTATTTCTTCAGTTTAATGTAAAATTTAATTTAATTCATACAAAAAGTAGGTATATGTCCCTCAAAAATGCCATTATTATTGCTACATAATCAAGATTCTTTCTAAAATTGAAAACATTTCAGAAATTTTGGTTTGTTGTCTTTCGGTGAAGAAGCCAAAAAAGATGAGAAAGAAAGTAGCACATTCGCACAGAAAAATTATAGAAAAGCTAAATCTCTGCATGATGTTGTTAATAATCCAAAACTAAGTAGAGAAGTCGAGCGCATTGCACGCGGCAACACCCCTTCCGACTTCGATTTGAACAAACAGCTCTAACTTTGGCCAAAGATGCCTCAAAAAAATCTGATAAATGGTACGACGCCTATGATCCACGGAATCCTTTAAACAAACGCAAATCGTAGTCAGTCTTCTTCAAAGAAAACGCGCCGGCTGCTTCTACTTAATCTAGATTTAAACAAACTAATTTTTTAAAGTCTTCGTTATTTGTTTATTAAAAATGAATTTGATTTCACAAGCCAAATACATTTCATACAGAGTACACAATTTAACAGCCCTATTCTGTCGTTGTGAGGCTCACAGGTCACAATTTTTCGTGAGTTTGTTTTCTTATAAGGCGGTCCCAATTTCGTTTTCTATGGAAGCCCTCATAATAAACCTCACAAGGACAACGTGAGTTGTGATCTGCCAAGGAGCAGATCATAATTTTTAAGTTTTTATGAGGCGAGTTCACCACGAGTTATGAGGTTATTGTGACTTGTGCGGCATCAGTGAGGTTGCCAGAATAAGGCTATAAAGCACAGCGCAGATAACATAGCAGCCTCTGTTCAGGTAATTCTAATTTAATTTGTTAGATATAGTAATAAAAAATTTAACATTTAAAATTATTATTATTTTATATAAAAAAAAAACATTCCTGATTTAGAATTTCTCATTACAATTATTGCATCAACAACGCTTTCTTGCTCTATTATGGCTTCTACCCGTTCTATATGAGCTACGAAAAGCAAATTGTATTCAGCCCTATTGTAAGTTTCACCCGGAATAACATTTCGCCCGAAAATGTTTTGTTCGCTCGGATTTTTAAAGCTATTGCGAGTTTTATCCTCTATTTTACAACAAGTGTGGCCTCGTTTGTCACCAAAAATCAAATGGAAATCTTTCTGTAAATGACATGACAAATTTCACACGAAAAAGTGCTGTCAATAGTGCCAATAAGGGAATTTTTACGAACAGGGAATATTTGTCGCCTGAAACTCACAATAAGGGATTGTTATTTTGTCTAATTTTTTCGAGTGGATTTTCTTTCAAGCGGAACTCACAATAGGGCTGATTATTTCTTCTCTGGGGAATTATAAGGAATGCTACACACCAAATTTGGGCCGAATCCGTCAGACCGCTGATGCTTTATAAGTTAGAGCAGCAGCTAATTTTCCAAACATTTTTAGTTTCATGTTTGGGACTGATTGATTTTTACAGAAACTTTGTCGATATCTATCTTTTGGTCACTAACTACTTACTATAGCGAGTCGGACCTTCGAAAACAAAAAATGTCCAATATCACGTGCCGAATATTTGTTTGTCTCAATTATTTAGAATAGTATCGCCCAATGGCCGACATTTTTTTTTTTTTTTTCAATTTCAGGCAGTGGGATCCATTACAACATACATGATATTTTTCATAGAATTTATGCCCAAGTTTATATCGAAGTTCGATTAAAATTTTTAAAACAACCACAGCACAAAAATAATAAACACAAATGTTTGTAATTTTGTCGTCATTTTTTTTTATTTTTTTTCAATAAATAATTAAGTTTCCAAGCAATTTAAAATGTATGTACCTATTTTTGATTCTAATAACAATGCAAATTAGTGTGTAAAAAAGATTGTAATCATTACATTGGTCAATTTTTTTTCTCTAAAATCTAATATTAAATATGGTTTGTTAAAATTAAAGACCGAATATATGTCAATCGTTATCTAAAAAAACTAAAATAAGTGAGTTTTGTAAATGCAATTTTTTTAATCAAAGAATTTATTATTTTATTACTACGATGCATTACTCTACTAGACATTATATTGATATTGAATATTTTGATTTTATTTAATTTTAATTAAAACGAAATTGCTCACAAAATGGACTCGATCTTTTTATTTTATTCTATTTCTCTTTATAATTATTCATCATTTTATACGAAAACCAAATCAAATCTCCGTCAATAATTAATGAAAACTCCCTAGAGTAGTATTGGCAAGTATTTGAAAACGTTTGGATTTCAGTTTTTTTTAAACTTAGAAATAGAGCAACATAGAAAGCTTTAAGAGAATTTAGATTTAGAAATTTGGTTACTTATGGCGTATTAACGAGGTGTTCATTTGCTAGTTAAGGAAAAAATGAACTTTCGGAGTTTTCATTGAATGACTAATGCTGGATTTACACGAATGGCAAAGACGCCAATATTTCTGCCAAAAAAAAGGTAAAATAATGGCAGAAATAATTTTTTTATGACATGCATTTACACGAGTTCAAATAATGTCAGATTTCAAAATACTGGTAACATGCCATAAAAGAATGAGGAAGTTCATTCTTATCTAGAATGGCATAATTTCGGAAAATAGCGTAAGTAAAGTGTTTACACATAGTCATATTAATGGCTGCATTTTATGCCAATTATCTCTGCCATTTTATTTTGGCAAAAATATTGCCAGTATTTAGAGCGTTTACACGATGAAAAGAAAAATGGCAATAGTGGCATTTTGCCATTCGTGTAAATGCAGCATAATGCCGGATTTACACGAATGGTAATGTTGCCAATATTTCTGCAAAAAAAAAATGGTAAAATAATGGCAGAAATAATTTTTGTATGACATGCATTTACACGAGTTCAAATAATGGCAGATTTCAAAATTCTGGCAACATGCATAAAAGAATGAGTAAGTTCATTCTTATCTCGAATGGCATAATTTCGGAAAATGGCGTCAGTAAAGTTTTTACACATAGTCAAATTAATGGCAGCATTTTATGCCAAATAATCTCTGCCATTTTATTTTGGCAAAAATATTGCCTGTATTTAGAGCGTTTACACGATGAAAAGAAAAATGGCTATAATGTGACAGATATAATGGCATTTTGCCATTCGTGTAAATGCAGCATAAGAAATCACCCCTGTTACGGTTGTCGTGTCACTAAAACGACAGTTAAACGAAAAGGCTCTAGACGCAACAGTTGGCGTTTAAATAAACCCAAATCTTCAACATTCTCTCCAATCTCCAACGATCTCATCATTATGACGAAATTAGTCTAAGGCCCTTATTATGAATAGCGAAGCGAACTTAAAACTTTGCGAATTCACTAATTTCATATTAAGAATAGCGATTCGCTTCAAATGTCAAAACATTAGCGAATTTGATTATCACTGTATTACAAATAGCGAACTTTCGTTAATCTATTCGCTAAAAGAGGCAAAACTTATCGAACTAAAATTCTATGTCATAACTCTATCGAATTAAAAGTTAAAGAGCTTTAAATTATTTGTTATTGTTTATTTTAAGCAAAACTTAAAAAATAAATAATTTTATATGTATTTTAAAACAAATGCCAATATATTTCCAAACTATAGGTCTTCCGCGTTGATAAAATGGTCGATTTGTAAGGCAAGTTCAGAATCTCAATCTCACGTCCGTCTGGTCGTAGCTAGATTTGAGATCTCACTTTCCTGAACTTGCAAAAACCCAATTGATTTGAGGAAGGGACACGGAATCACTCACTAATTTTGTTAGAATAATGTACATGAATGTGGAAATATTATTTTGCCAATTAGAAACACAAATGCGTATTTAGTATATGCGAAGGAAAAGGAAGAAATATGAACCGACATAGATAATGAACTTGTTGATCAAATAGTTGCGAAATTCAAATAATCTGGGAGCTTAAACTCTAACTCACGCTGTAGGTATTCTTCTTAATACCGTAACAAATTAACCAAATCGTTTTGGAAACATTTCAGGAAAAAAAAAAATTATTTTGCAATCTTCACTGTACACACACATACAAGTTACGAATAATTAAATTATTTTTATTGGAAAGTTTAGCCAGCAATTTATTCATTATATTAAAAACAAATATATAAATGATACTCCATACGATGTTTTGTTTTTTAAGAAACAAATAATGACAATTCACAAACAGAAATAAAAAGTCAAGCCATTTGACGTTTAACATGTGTAAATTCATTTGAAAACTGTTGGCAGCATTGATTTCTGAAGCGAATCTGGAAGCTCGCTAACGCTAATACCGTGATAAGTGAAATTCGCTAAATCGCTCGCCTTTAAGCGAACGTGCGATTCGCTATTCATAATGAGGGCCTTAATAAAATATCAATTGCCGCCCCCAGGGACGTGTCGATTAATTGTCGTTTTAGTGACACGACAACCGTAAAAGGGGTGAATTATTTTTATTAAAAAAAAATTCACAAATCTAGTTCTAAGTTAGTTTAATTATTGTTTCTTTCAAAGTACTTTTTCTTCTCTTTGGGATTTGGGACAATCTGTAAAAATATTCCATTTTAAAATTGTTTTTCTGAGGAATATTTAACCAACTTACCGTATCACTTCCTGGTTTCCATTCAGCCGGGCAAACTTCACCATGGGTATCGGTATATTGAAAAGCCTGTACCAATCTTATAGTTTCATCGACCGATCGTCCAACAGGCAAATCGTTTTTGTGATTTGTCTTAGAACACCGTGTTGGTCAATGATAAAGAGTCCACGTAAAGTGTGGCGCGAATCATCAAGATAGACACCATAGTCCTTGGAGATTTGATGTGTCAAATCGCTCAGTAGTGGAATTTATATTGTACCCAGACCACCTTCCTTACAGGGTGTATTTATCCAGCCTAAATGAGTGCAGGTGAGTCGACACTGCAAGCTATAACTTTGGTGTTGATTTTACGGAATTCGTCAATGCGATCGGAGAAGGCGAGGATTTCAGTAGGACAGGCAAAAGTGCTAGAAATAAATATACATAATTTACGATTTATCAGGGTACTTGTTTTTGAAGTTATACTAATAGTCTAAGAGCTGATAGCAAATTTGTGGAGTGGAGTGATAACCAAAATTTATATACATATATGTATAAATATACGCAGTATTATGCTAAATTCGACCGTCTGGCAAGTTTCTTTTTCAGCCGGGGGGGTTCAAAAACGTTAATTTTTCCGATTTTGGGGTCGAAGTGATAACTACTTAAATTAATATATAAGCCATAGAGAATGGTGTTCTGATGTCAAAAAAGTCGGTCCAAGACGTTTTACTTTCAGCCTTCCCCTTGCCAGATGCAAACCAAAATGCAAAGATGCCCACCAAAAATCAACTTATGGGGTCGAAGTGATAACCACAAGTGATATATCAAAAAATCAGAAATATTCTCCTGATTATAAAAATGTGTGTCCAAGACGTTTTGGTTTCAGCCTTGTGCTTTCCAGACGCTCGTTTACTTTTCTAGAAATGCATTTTTGAACTTAAAACCTTAATAACTTTTTCCCTATGAAGTATAACCAAAAGAATGGTACGCCAACAAATCAGAAACACTCTCTTGATTATAAAAATGTGTGTGCAAGACGTTTTGGTTTCAGCCTTGTGCTTGCCATTGCATTTGAGAAAAATTAAAGTGTGTCTGGCAAGCACAAGGCTGAACCCAAAACGTCTTGGTAACACATTTTTATAATCAAAAGAGTGGATCTGATTTGTTGGCGTATCTGTCAATGACCCCCTTTCCCGACCTACAAAAGACCTTTTTAAAGGTAGAAAAATAGTACGACATATTTTCCCAAGTAACTAGATAGGGCTAGATTAGTTATCTATCCATTAACTACAGCAGTTCCCTAAAAACTGGGCACTTGTTTTGAAACTAAAAATAAATGTGGGTATGTATGTACATATGTACAGCAATCATTTTTTAAAACGACTTCAAAAACTTATGCCGTTTTCCTTTGGACGTCCGGAAGCGTCCAGAAGCGTCCGGAAGTCTTCTGAAGCCATTCCATTGGCACAAAAAGTACGCTTCTGACGATTCTGAGAAGAGAAATTCGATTCTTGATTTCAAATCAGAATCCACTCAAGAAGCACTAATACATTTTTTTTTTTTTTATTATTGAATTTATTAGTTTCAATGAAACTCTTTATATAATTTACAATAAAATTATTACAAACTATTATATAATATATATTTAAGACGTGATTTTATAACATTTTAATTTGTCAATTTTTTTATTTCACTAGGAAGAAGATTAAATAATTGCAGGCCTTTGTAGAATATGTTGTTTTGAGTATGACTTCTTAGTCGAAGCGGTAGTCGAAAATCACCAATGTTCCGAAGGGCGTACCTGTCATTAGTTATATATTGTACATTGTTCTGTAAATAGACTGAATAAAGATTTAATTTTATTTTGAAGATCATAATTAAAACGTTAAATTTTAGTCTTTGAGTAACATTTAGCCACTTTAGATATTGTAACATATCTATCACTGGAGTTAATCGACCACACTTAAAAACAACCCTCATAGCTCGATTTTGTAGTATTTGTAATTTATTCTGGTTTTGAATGGAACACATGTATATGACTGAGGAACAATAATTGAAATGTGGAAGTATAGTAGTGTTATATATGTTTAAAGCACAGGTCTTTGTTATATTTTTTTTAATCCTTGAAAGGAATCCTATCTTCTGTGAGAGTTTTGAACACAGTTTAGTTATATAATAGTTAAATTTTAACTTATTATCAATGTATACACCTAGATTAGCGTTCCCAGATTTTTCTAACAGCTAGGCGGGACAAATGGCTAAAATAATGAGAAATCCAGGGATTTCAACAGTTCACCCGGTACAAAATGAAAAATCATAAAATGCATGTACATTAAAATATATAATTTCTTCTCTTAATAGCTAAATAAATACATTTTTTTAACATTGCGTTGCATAGGTACGAGTATTATTATTATTATTATAAATAAATAAAATTCGTTGATGAAACATAAAAATAAAAACTTCTACTTCAAAATGAATATATTATTATAGTTTAAATTATTTGATAATGTTCTTTAATTTTACATAAACGATAAGTTTTTTTGTAACTACATTAAGTATTTGTACAGATAAAAACCTTATGTTTCATAAAATTACTTAGAATACTTTAAGGAACTTTTGGCACATTTAATTATTTGAGTATTATATTTTATACATAATTGTTAAATTCTGAACAGGTTAAGTCAAAGTTAAAGGTTGTAAGTAATTCACTTCTAATCAATTCATGGGAGCATTTATTTCTTACATCCGTCCATTTTAGAATTAAGAACAATTTGCGAAAATACTCTTTAAGCAAAACAATTGCGAAACACAATTTGCAAATATCTATTTGTCTTCAAATAATATTTTCTCAATTTAAATGACAGCTGTCAGGTTGTAAAAATATATTCTTCCTAAAGTTAGGTTCTGTTTGATCGAAATTTTAAAATCAATTTCTTATGCTGCATTTGCACGAATAGCAAAAAGCCATTATATCTGTCAAATTATAGCCATTTTTCTTTTCATCGTGTAAACGCTCTAAATACTGGCAATATTTTTGTCAAAATAAAAAGGCAAAGAGAATTTGGCACAAAAAAGGTTCCATTAATATGAATTTGTGTAATCACTTTACTGACCCCATTTTCCAAATTATGCCATTCTAGAAAAAGAATGAACTTGTACCCAAAGAAATCTCGGCTGTAAATTTCACAAGAAGTTGCAATCAAATTTTACAACTGTTTATTTGTATATTCAACAGAATCTGTGATCAATTTCACAATTAATTGTTGGTTTTATAGATTTGCCATCATTTTTACAACAAAATTGTGAAAACGATCGCAATTTCTTGTTGTAGAATTCACAACGTGTTGCCAAATTTGGTTGTCAATTCTTTATTATTATGAATTTGTGAAATCCACACCCAAGTGTCTCAATTTTACAACCAAAATCTATCGAAAGTACAAAAACATGCAAAAATGACAACCGAATTTGTTGAATTGACAACAATGCAGTCAAATCGACAGCAAAAAATCTAAAATCTATAATCTTTGTATTGAATGCACAAAAATTTGTGCTTTCATGCATTCAAATCGACAGCCAAAAATCTCAAATCTAAAAATAGTTGTGCTTTTAACATTCAATTTTGTTGAATTCACAACCATGCAATCAAATCGACAACCGAACATCTCAAATCTTAAAAAAGTTGTGCTTCCAACATCCAATTTTGTAGAATTCACAACAGTGCAATCAAATCGACAACCAAACATCTCAAAACTAAAAAAGTTGTGCTTTCAACATCCAATTTTGTAGAATTCACAACAATGCAATCAAATCGACAACCAAACATCTCAAATCTAAAACAAAGTTGTGCTTTCTACATCCAATTTTGTAGAATTCACAACAATGCAATCAAATCGACAACCAAACATCTCAAATCTAAAACAAAGTTGTGCTTTCAACATCCAATTTTGTTGAATTCACAACAATGCAATCAAAACTGCAACCATCTGATAAAATCAAAGCACATTGTCCCGTTATCAACTCATTCGCTTCGCACTTCACAGTTCAATCAGGTCGGTCATTGAGTCGGCTAGTTTAATCGATATGAATAGTGATATTTTTGTTTTATCTCCAAATACTGAGAACGGTGAAAGTGTAATTAGTCCACCATCCACAAGTGATTCGTCGTCGCCTTAATTTCTTTTGGATTTGGATGTTTTCGAGAATGTAAGCAATTTTAATGTAACTAAAAGTGTGGTGCCGTTTTTAGCAGGTAAGTTATGGTTAGTTACGTATTGATTGTATACCTAACTGTATTAAGCCAAATATATATTTTTATTAAAAAAAACGTGAACGCTCAAAATGTATGTATGTATATTAAAATATCTGTGAGTAAGAAATAGTCGTGATTGTAAGTAGATTGCTTTAGGTGATCATTTGAAAAAGGAGTAACAGATACAAAATTAACCACGTTTTGTAAAAAAAATTCTTTCTCGATCCGACGGTCCTATACGCTTTTTTTTATTTAACCTCTGCTTATTGCTGACATACAACTTTTATAATTGTTAAGGTCGCGGGCTTTCAAAAAGAAGCTTACTCCTACTGAGATCGGAACATTTACCGAACATTTTTCCGTATAGTGAACTTGGGCTGCAGTTGGAGTTCGAAGACGAATTGTTTAAATGGGAAAAAATACAAGTAAGTAGATAATCAATAATAATTTTATTTCTGATAAAAATCCCATATTCACCACCTCAGAAGAAACATTGTGTTCTTGAGATGATTCTTTATAGTAAAATTTATGAGATATGAATTTGGGTTTAAATTCAATTAAATTGCTACATCTTTGTCAAACTTGAATTGATTCTAAAAAATTTGTATTTTCATCGAAAAAAAAACCTTTAGAATCGGTTGTAGTTCGGCAAAATGAAAGCAATTTACAAAACACAAAAAACATGAACAAAAATTATAATTCGAAAACGGAGCGAAACGAGAAAATTAACTTCTTAGTCTTTTGACTCAGGCGGTGAGTGTATTTATCTTTGAACCTACTTTTTCAATTTCATTAAAACTATAAAATTATTTATTTTAGTTTTCACAATGCAGCATCAGCGAGATGAGCACCTCAGACTAGGGTAAACATAATAGTTCGCTTAATTTATTGCAAGGCACAGAAGACACATCAGGTGAATCTGGCTCATCAACAAACATAATTGTATGTATTAAATTCAATCGATGGACTTTTTTAATAATTAAATGCAATTTAGCCAATAAGGGATATTTTGTCCTTATCCTTAGCTGGACAAAATATTTTAAATAAAAACAACTCCAACAAATTTCTCAACCAGCGACAACAAAAACAACTAGTACAACTAGTTTTACAGTACTACAAACTGAAAAATAAGCAACTCAATAGACAAGAATTTGAAAAAATAGCAAAAGACATCGCATCAACTTTCCACAGAGAGAAAAAGTAGGTACACATTTATTTGATTATGAAACTGATTATTAATAACATATAATATTTCATTAATAGTCAACATATTTTGTTCCACCAAATACAAAATACTCACATCTGACTGGCGTGTTGTATAATGCGTACCACAATTTCAACAGAGGAAGAACTAAACAAACCGAAAAATATAAAAATCCATTGACTCAACAGGAAGAAAACACACCTCCATCTTTACCAGCTCCTCAGGTTGATGAACAAGAATACGAGAAAATTAAACAATTTTTGAAATTTAATGACCGCCCATGGGCTTCCATTGAAGAAAAATGGGAAAAAACATCACATTATAAACTGAACGAGATAAGAAAAAGCAACAATCAAAATAGCTTAGAAATCCTTCAGGAATGGCCCTTATATAAGCATAGAGGTTTATTTTCATTGGTAACTTCTACTTCAATATTTTGATCGTTTAATTTAATAATCAATTCAATTCAAATAGATAAATATTGATTTTAAATCAATACATCCGCTTTCATCCAACAATTTATTTTCCACGCACGCTGAACTGAATGCTTTACTTTTGAGAAGCTATCAAGGGGAAGATGGCTTACAAAGCAAAGAGTACAAGAGCCAGCTCCATGAGATATCCGAGCTTGACGAAGGTACGATCTTTACTCGTAAGCAATGTTTATATACATACATATTTAACTTGTTTCTTTTTTGTAGATTCCCGATCGTTTCCTTTATTTTATTTCTTGAGCAGCGTATTAACACCGACGCAAATTATAAAATCTCCAGGAAAAGCAGCTTGGCGTGTAAGCATTAAGGACAGCGAAGATTTTTTTTATTAATTTGTTGTGATCAAAACGACATATTAAGGAGGATTCAATTACAGCAGAGTAAGTGTTTGGAATATAAAATAACTTTCCAGCCCTCTATAATAGCTGTGGGTGAAAATATTTTAAGTATTAAGGATTTTTATATATATTTTGATGGTACGCTCCTTAAGTTTAATAATGTTATATCGTGTTTGGACATATGCTTTAAGATATTTTATGTTTTTGACTTAGAATATCAAAACAATGCCTACTCATATGGGCATTCATTCAAACTTATATTTCCAAGATAGATGTCAATAATTCTAGTAAATATTCTTCTTTAACGAGGTTTATTAACAACTTAAGGAAACAATAATCTTAAGGTCATTAAAAAAGTATTTTTTTTTTTCATTAGTTTCATAATGTACATATTTATGTTTTTTACGTAAAAATGAATTTCAGACAATTTCAGATTTATTTTACGATTTTAAGTTACATGGACTTAAACCAAATATTGAAATCGAATGTTTTCAAAACCAATGTTCACACTTTCGCACTTTAAGAGACATGTATTAAATAAACATAAGAACATTTTATCTTTAGAATCAAATACGGAATCCACGCCAGAAAATTTAATACAGAATTCAAAAATTGATGATATTAAAAATAATGAATCTGAAAGCTTACAAGAAATATCTATTGCTTATGAATGTGAAAACCAGAGTATATCTGTTACAGAAAATGAAAATAATTTGACAATAACTAAATTTAACTTAAACGAATGTAAAAAACATATAAATTCCAAGTGTTGTAGTTTCTTAAGTAATTTGTATGCGAAACCAAATTTTTCAAGAAAAAATGTGTCTGAGATTCAAAATTTTACACAGTCTTTGATTTCGTCTATAGTAACTAGCTTAACTCAACTAATAGAAACTGAACATAATGAGCTTGATTTGAGCGAGAATATAGAAAACTTTCAAAATCCTTTTACTGATTTTGAAACAGAATATAAATACATCAAATTTTTGCAAAAAAATAATTATTTTAAGCATCCAATTGGAATATCAATAAATAATGAAATAAGACCGAAAATAAGTAACTATGCTCCAAGTTTAAATCCAGGCAATATTCGCATGTATTTAATGCCAATCAAATTTCAAATACAGACATTTTTTGAATTACCAAATGTTTATAATGCAACAATGAAAAATATAAAATATCTTGAAAAAAGCAGTTTTGTTTCTAATTTTATAAATGGTGAACAATTTTTGAAATGCAAAGAATCATTTAATGATAAAAATATGATTCCATATTTTTTGTATTCTGATGATGTAGAACTTACTAATACTTTGGGAAGCCACTCTGGTCAAAATAGTGTAAATGGCATATATTATTCTTTTCCAACGATTCCACAACATTTTCAATCCAAATTAAAAAAATATTTTTGGCTGCCTTTATAAGAACAAAAGATAACAAGGAATTCGGTAACGATGTATGCTTGTACGAACTCATAGAAGTATTTAGAGACTTAGAAGAAAATGGGATTGACATAAATATAAACAATATGATTTATAAAGTGTATTTTGTTCTAGGATTAGTATTAGAAGATAACAAGGGTTTAAACACAATGCTCGGGTTTACTAAATCATTTAACAGCTTCTTTTACTGTAGAAATTGTAAACGAAATAAGTCTGATATGAGAGTAGATGTTATTGAGCACCCCGATTTTTTAAGATCAATAGATAACTATTCAAATGATTTACTAATAAGCGATGTTAAAAAAACTGGAATCAGAGAAAATAGTATTTTCAATAAACTGAAATCCTTTCACGTAACAGATAATTTCTGTTTTGACATCATGCATGATTTATTTGAGGGCATTTGCCATTATGACTTGAGCGAAATACTACTTGGTCTATTAAAAAAGCAGGTTTTTAGCATTGAAGTTTTGAACTTTAGAAAACAGATGTTTAGCTATGGGGAATCTGAGATAGGAAATTATTCCGAGCCTATAACTTATGAGCATTTACATTACATTACATTTGTACAGTATTTGCCCATTATGATAGGCGACTTAGTACCTGCAAATGATGAGATATGGATGTTTTTTACTAGTCTCCTTAAAATAATTGATACAGTGCTTTTAACAGAATTCGATGAAGCCATACTTCAAGATCTTTCCAGCACCATATAAGTCCATCATGAACAATATGCTTACTCACTTACTTACCCATTTAAAACCAGAATATCATTTTCTCCTTCACTATCCGTCAGCCATTAGAAAAACAGGACCAGTAAAATTTACTTGGACATTTAGATATGAATCATTCCATCAGAGTAGCAAACAATATACACATGTTAATAAAAATAAAAGAAATATATGTCAGTCTCTATCAATAAAGGCATGCATGTCGTTTTCAAATTTATTATTTGATGATTCAGGTTTTCAGATCGAAAATGGTTTAATAAATGAAGATGCTTTCACTGAAAATTATGAAACATGGTTTCAAATAAATTGCTAGCATACAAGGGAACAGAGTATAAGGTTGGACACTACATAAGTATAATCAAAACTGATGAACAACGCTTTTTCAAGATATTAAATATTATCATTCATGATAAAGAAGTTTTTTTTGTTTGTTGTGAATACAAAGTTTTGTGTTTTAACTTCCACTATCGGTCCTATATAATAGATCTAACAAATATAATTAAAAATTTATACTATTCAATATAAACAGATTCACAAGTCCACCCGTTCACCTTAAAACCCTAAATGATGGGTCCAAAGTTTTTAGGAATAAGTGTATTTGATTTATTTTAAAAATAATAATTTATGTTCTAATTAATTTAATTTATTCAAATAAAGAGAAATATTTAGTATTCAATTTTTACGTTTTTATTTTGGAACAGAAATTTTACAAAAAACACCATTCTACAAGGTTTTAAAATTATAAACAAAATTATACATTATGAAGATTTTTTGTGTTATGAACTCGAATCCGAAATCATAAATTGTTAATTAGTTCAAATGTTTGATATATTTCTCTTCAAATATCTTAAAAACTAATAAACTATTTCTGCCTACGGATTCCAGTAAACCACATAATTAAAAATCTTCGAAAATTTATAGGTTAATATTCATTGTAATGAGAGCAAAGTGTTGTAGTTTTTATAACGAAATTCGTATATTCTACAAGAAATCCTTCAATTTGACTGCAAAAAGTTGTGAAAACCACATCGAAATTTGTATTTTCTACAACAAAGCGTTCAATTTGACTGCATAAAGTTGTGAAAATCATAACGAAATTTGTATTTTCTACAAATTGTGTTGTAGATTCAGCAGCAAATGTTGTTGTTTTCTTATTTTTCCTGGTTTTCATTTCAACAAAAGGTGCTGTGATTTCTATAATTTGGTGATAGATGTCACAACCATGTCTTGGTCAAATTGACAACAGTGGTTGTCGGGCCAATTGTGACAACCAGCAATCAAATCAACCGCGATTTTCATCATTTCTACAACCGATTTTTTTGGGTGTGCTCATTCTTTTATGGCAGTTGCCAGTGTTTTGAAATCTGCGATTATTTGAACTCGTGTAAATGCATGTCATAAAAAAAGTATTTCTGCCATTATTTTACCATTTTTTTGGCAGAAATATTGGGAACTTAGCCATTCGTGTAAAATCACAATGTAGCGATTGTTCTGTATTAATGAAAGACATTTATATTGGTAATTTTTTTTTTTGGGGAATTTTGAGTCCAAATCCGGGAAAAAACTATCCCGGCGGGACAGTTGAATTTATGCCTGAAATCCGGGACATTCCGGGTAAACCGGGACGTCTGGCACCGCTAACCTAGATATTTAATTTCACTTACACAATCCATGACTTCATTGTTCATTTGAATGTTCACAGTTAAATTGTTACCGTTTATACACATGCATTTAGTCTTTCGAATGTTTACCATAAGTTTGTTCATACACATCCAATTATACATTTTATCAAGTTCTTGCTGAAGAATAATCTCACACGAACTAATACTACTACCACTTATATATATTGGGGTATCATCGGCAAATAAACATATTTTAGAACTTGTCAACGAATTTCCAATATCATTGATGTACAGTAAAAAGAGCAAAACACCCAGAACTGATCCCTGTGGGACACCAATAGGAATCAGCTTGGCACTAGAATATGTGCCATTTACTTTCACTCTTTGCATCCTGTCTGTTTAGTAGCTCTTGAACCAGCAAAGCTCGTTTTCGCGAACTCCATATTTGAAAAGCTTTTTGATTAATATTTCTCGGTCTATCGTTTCGAATGCTCGTTTGAGATCTAAGAAAACAGCCAATATAGCATTTCCCTTTCCCTTTTCCATTTCCTTTTTATATTCATTTATAACGAAACTAATAGAGGTTTCACATGAATGAGCACGTCGAAACACAGACTGTTCAGCACATATAAGTCTCCTTTCTTCTATAAAGTTGTTAGTTGTGTACAAACTATGACTTCCAGTATTTTTTCATATGTTGGTAGCATATTTATTGGTCTCCAGTCTTCTGGCCTCTTAGCGTTTTTTACCTTTTCTACTGGCACAATGTCTGCAACTTTCCAACTCTTGGGAAAATAGCCCTCACTTAGCGACAAGTTAATTATTTTTAAGAGCGATGGAAAAATGATATTTTATATTCGAGGATTATTTTAAAATTAAAACCATAGCTTTCATTTTTTGTATTCATTGATTTCACCGTCGTTTCGAGAATTTGTGCATCATCATACAAGGGTAAATTGTCAACATACGGAACACTAGGAATATTACCGTTTATTTCTAAAACACTTTCAATAAAAAAATTATTAAAACCATTTGCGACTTCTATATCACTTTTTAAAATAACTCCATTTATTTCCAATTTGTTTATTGCACTCTTCTGATCTCTAAATATTTGACTTTTCAGTGTTTTCCACATACCCTTTTGATCACCCGCCTTTTCTCTTATTTTGGATTCAATGTATCTTCTTTTTGCTTGAACACACTGATTTTTATAAGAATTTCTCGCTGTTTTATATCTATTCCAATCATCTAAAATATTAGTATAAACGGCCCTATCGTGTAGACGATTTTTTTCCAATTTATAATAGACCAATTCATCGTTATACCATTCCGCGCACTTTTCATCTATTATTATATTTTTAGTTAATTTTAATAAGGAATTCTTTAATGCTCCCTTGAATTTCACTGCATAATCATTCAAATCTTGATCTGCATGTTCACTAAAAAAGTTTTTAAATTCACTTATGAATCTATTTTTTTATATTTCACATATTTAATATCATTTGGTTTACAAGGAACGGACTGTTTTGTATAAATTTTAATGAGCAAGGATTCATGATCGGAAATTTTCCAGTCATTTCGCAGTTTTACGTCTGCGTTTAGGGTAAAGTCAGTCATCACATAATCAATAAGTGTTTTTGATTGTTGGGTTATCCTAGTTGGTTCTTTAACTATTTATTGAAGCCGAATAAGGTATTCAAATTGCTTTACATGATTAAATTCATAATTGTAAAATTTAATGTAGTAGTCTATATTAAAATCACCAGCTTTTACTAAATATTCAATTTCGTTTACATTCAAACTCAAACGTCAAAACAAACTGCAATGTACTTCATGTTTTTTTTTAACTTTTCATTTTAATTTAATTTACATCAAAATCAAAGTTTTTGGTAAATTTTAATAAACAAATTAAGAAAAAATATTACAAAAAATATTATTTGGACGTTCGGTGTTGAAACACTCGTGTTTTACATTTCGCTTTTTGTGTGGTAGCAAATAATTTTTATTTGACGATTCACCTATACAGATATCATTCCCCAGAATTGAGTAGAAGCAGATGCTTCCATTGGATTTCAGAATGAGTGAAACCTTGAGTGAAACCAAAGGAAAGCAGCATTACTGACTGCTTTTGTGTATTGCAATTGATGATCGGCTTTAGCTTGTCCTGCTGGATACACTGAACCTCCGGCAAATGAATAACTTTTAAGAAGTTTTGAGCGAATTTCATCGGCTGCAGTGCTTTTAAAGTTCAAGATCGCTGATGTGATAAAGTAGTACGGACTTAAGTCCTGTGGCCGGCATGTTTCACCCATTGAGTGAGGACTTCCAGGACATCTGTAATAACTATGGAATGATTTCCCAAACCCTTATAGACGTTTCATCGATATGTAAATCTTATAAGCACTCACGCAAATGTCTGTACTTCAATATTTCCAAGTTTGTCAGTTTTCGGGAGCACCGCCTGAATGTCTAGAGTCCTGATTCGCCATAGCGAATAGAACGTCGAATAGAACATGCCGAACTACATTCAGCTAAAATCGAAGCGATTTTCAGAGCGTGCTTTTTTGAGATTGTCGTGCTGTTCTCAGACACGGATGGCAATTCATTGACTATTTTTGCATTAAGTATTCGTTCATCGATATGGTTGAGTTTAGCTGAGCTAGGAGATCGTTGCAAATTGATCGGATAGTTTAGATCGGAAGATGTTCCGTTAATGATTCAAAGGCTGCTGCGACAATTCGACCTGAAATTTATAACAATTTCTTATTCTAAAGAAGATTCTTTTTGTAAAGTGTTGCAATACTTACTTTCGGGGTCTTGTCATTTATGTCTGCGTTTATTGACGCCTCTGAACTTGTCGACAATATAGTAAAGCCGATGGTAGCGGTTTTTTTGGTGAATCCACCGACTCAGAATCACATTGAATTGAAGTTGAGCGTATACAGCTTGCTGCTGTTACATCTGCAGTACCTGCTGCTGGCGGTTTCGGTGTTTGACGAAAATTGATAAACAGTCATCTTCAATGGAGGCTGTTGGCTCCTGGGAGATTTTTTAATACAAGACGCCTTTATAAAGAAAGTTCAATTGCTTATGGCGATGAAATCAAATCTGAAAATAAGAAATTATTTAAAAAATGTAAGTTTGTTTTAAACGTTCATTAGCTCGAGTTTCTAAATTATTTAAGACAGTGTATCTACAAATGAATGATTCCAAAATTACTAAAGAAATATATCTTCTAAGCAGACCCTCACATATGTAATATTAGAAAGTGAATAAAACTTTAGTTTAAATTAAACCAAAACATTTACACGATTTCACGTAATTTGAGAACTGTCATTTTTTACAAAACAACAAAAAAAAAACGTACCTGTCAGTTCGAGCAAATTTCGCCATTTTGTTTTTTAATCCACCACTCACACGGATTCACAGATAGGAAAAAAAGAGTTGATTAAGAGAGTTTTCTCTTACTCACCTCAAATAAATTTTGCGGGTGTTTAAGGCAAGGGGTTTACGAGTCGGGCCTCTAAGTAGTATACTTACTCTATGGCTGCTCTACTGCAATGGTCAACCTTGTTGAAGACGTTAGGCTTGCTTTGATAAGGGTCAAATAAATCTCCTCTGCTTACTCGACTTTACAAAGGCCTTTGACAAAGTGAATCACAGTATTCTTAAGTGGAAACTTGTAAACTTCTTCGGCTTTAGTGAGCATGTTCGCTGATTACTGACTACCTATCTGACCTATTGCAAAGGGTTACTTCAGGGGGGGGGGGAGCCCCCTGCTTAGCGCTCAGACCTGTTACACAAGGGGTCCCACAGGGATCTATTCTTGGTCCAATACTCTTTTGTATGTTTATCATTGATCTGCCTGCGTGTTGTTCACATTCTTCGGTACACCTGTATGCAGATGATGTTCAACTTCATCTTGCTAGGCCTTTCCAGCAGCTCAATGAACTGTCCCTCTCCATTAACGAGGATCTTAGCCAAATTAATAGGTGGTCCTTTGCAAATGGCCTACTCTTAAATCCTTCCAAGACCCTAATCATTCCAATTTCCAAGAAAAGGTTTGATCTCTCTAATCTTTCTTCCTTCTTACTCTCTACCAAATATATGGCTAAGTGATAGTTTAATTAAAGTAGTGGATCATTGTACCAGCCCTGGGTATACTATTGACCGTCATCTGTCTGGAATTATGTTATTGGTCGCATTTATGGATGCTTATGTAAGATTTAGCCTACAGAATACTTTACCCCCCTTGAAACTCGACGTAAACTAATTATTGCTTTAATTGTTCCACTCATATCCTATGCTGAAATCGTGTCCAAACAAAAACTACAAGTTGCTTTCAATGATGCTGTCCGTTATAATAGGCGCCCGCAGGATTTTTTACAGGGAGGAGGGGCAGATAAAAAATGAATAAGCTAATTTTGAACTCGATGTTTTTTTTGTATTAAAATTTTATTTATTTTGTCTAGGCATAGGTCAGTTGTAAGTGATTTTATATTAGGACTAGAAAATGTGACATTTTATTCGTGTTGGCGTTAAATAATTATTAAAGGAAGCAAACAAATGATTTTTCCTCAACATTTGTTACTTAGTGAATAGCAACTGCAACTGCCTGTAGTGCGTTCTTTTATTAACCACACATTTACATTTGATCGATGGATTTGTTTTTGAATTATTCTTGGACAGCTTTAAACTATGCCTGATTCATTCAAGCATTTTTCCATTACCTCCCATAGGGATTTAAAGCAATTGTCAGCATCCTCTCGATTTTGCTGAAACAATTTATTCAAAACATTGACCTGATCTTTTACTGTTGACAGATTTTGGTCAACGCCCTTTAAAATATTAGCATCAGGTTCTAGCATCGATGAGTAATGTGACATCACAAACAAACAAACTAAAAAGGTCGAATTTGTGCAAGAGTATTAAAGTTGGAGGCACGTTGCTTTACTATTCTATTACCCTCTTCCGAAAGCTTTTGCAGTGCCTTAATTACAACAACGATATGCTCTCTCAGAAATCGAATGCATTTGTATTTGTGTTGGTGTTTTGACTGTCGTTTTGATGATTTCTCTCTCTATCTTTGCCTATAGATGTCATAAAGACAGCTATCTTCAAATCGACAATCAACACAATTGATTCCACCCTTGATAATGATAAAATCCCAGGCGCGAACGCAGGGGGGGGGGTTCAACACCCCTCCCCCCCCCCGAAATGTATGAATTTAACTTCCTCGCCATACAGTTTCACTCTTTCACTCTTAATTTTTGAGTTTTCAGTTAAAACCCCCCCCCCCCCCCGAAATTTTTTCCTGCGTTCGCGCCTGTAAAATCCCAAGGAAAACCATGGAACTGGAAACAAAGCTTCAAAGAAAATAATCACATTTCCAAACAAAACAAAGAGTAAAATGAAAGCGGCTATACACGGCTTGGCTCAGACTCTGACAAAAAAGTACATTTAAACAGTAGTTTTTGTGAAAACGTCCTAGTTAATAATAAAAATAGAACTAGTACAATAGTTCGGCTAGAGCCCCTACCTGCGGGCGCCTATGTCCGTTTATGTCTATGGGTTACGTAGATATGACCATGTTTCGGAATTTTCCAAAAAAATATTGGGTTGGACATTGCAGTAATACATAAATGCAAGGAACTGCTTATTTTTACATAAATTAATTCAAACTAAGGCTCCGTCGTATCTGTTTACCAAACTCTCTTTTAACCGTTCTGCTAGAAGAATCACTATTATCCCTCAACTCGTCAATTATCTGAACTCATCTCGTTTATTTTTCATACGTGCTGTTAAACTCTGGAACTCGCTCCCATCTCTAATTAAATCAATTATTAATTATACAAGATTCAAAACTGCAATATTCCTTCACTTTTCTCCCAATTCAACCACAATCCTCTTCCTTTTCCCTTTAATTACGAAGAATTGTTTTCGCTTTTAAAATGAGTGTAAATCTCTTTCTCTTAAATTTTATTCAATCAAATGTAAATATTTAAACATAGGCGCGAACGCAGGAACAAATTTCGGGGGAGGGGGTGGTTGTTTGAAAAATTTTAAATGTTAATAAATATTATATTTTATCACGAAAAGTCAAAATCTTGACTTGAAGGACAATAATGTTTCAAATCCGGATTTAAATGAAAACATTAATTTTTAAAATTACACAAGTTATTCTAAAAAAAAAAAAATCTTAGCTTCTGCATATCGAAAACACTTTTCACAGGCGACTGCATACAAATTTTATGAAAATAAGTTAGGCCGTTACATATTACAGGTAATCTCTTTGTCAACTGTCAACTGAAGAGTCCAAGTGAGAACGCCGGGACGAAACGCCAATTTTTATGGACTAAAGGCGTTAAAAGCTATATTGAATCAATAATTCAACAAGTCCAATTAAATAATGCTAAGTCTTCTACTTGGCTGATGTATTTCAGTAGTATATAGAATTTGTATTATAAAACACACTCATATGTAAACAATGCCAAGCCACGGGTAACAAAATTTCCAACAATTCTTGATTAGAAATTCTAATTGGGTTGGATATAGTTCACAATTAATTTTCGCAGTAAAATTGATGTAAGCTGGACTGAACTTAATAAAAATTGCGTCTTGACAAGGCCCTCACTGTCAACTGAAGAGTCCAAGTGAGAACGCCGGGACGAAACGCCAATTTGTATGGACTAAAGGCCGTTTAAAGCTATATTGAATCAATAATTCAACAAGTCTAATTAAATAATGCTAAGTCTTCTACTTGGCTGATGTATTTCAGTAATATATAGAATTTGTATTATAAAACACATTCATATGTAAACAATGCCAGGCCACGGGTAACAAAATTTCCAACAATTCTTGATTAGAAATTCTAATTGGGTTGGATATAGTTCACAATTGATTTTCGCGGTAAAATTGATGTAAGCTGGACTGAACTTAATAAGATTGTGTCTTGACAAGGCCCTCACTGTCAACTGAAGAGTCCAAGTGATAACGCCGGGACGAAACGCCAATTTGTATGTACTAAAGGCCGTTAAAAGCTATATTGAATCAATAATTCAACAAGTACAATTAAATAATGCTAAGTCTTCTACTTGGCTGATGTATTTCAGTAGTATATAGAATTTGTTAATACAAATTCTCAAACACTCATATGTAAACAATGCCAGGCCACGGGTAACAAAATTTCCAACAATTCTTGATTAGAAATTCTAATTGGGTTGGGTATAGTTCACAATTGATTTTTGCAGTAAAATTGATGTAAGCTGGACTGAACTTAATAAAAATTGCGTCTTGACAAGGCCCTCACTATCAACTGAAGAGTCCAAGTAAGAACGCCGGGACGAAACGCCAATTTTTATGGACTAAAGGCCGTTAAAAGCTGTATTGAATCAATAATTCAACAAGTCCAATTAAATAATGCTAAGTCTTCTACTTGGCTGATGTATTTCAGTAGTATATAGAATTTGTATTATAAAACACACTCATAGGTAATCTCTTTATTCAACTTTATTCAACTGAAAACTCAAAAATTAAGAGTGGAATTCTTATGTGAGGAAGTTAATTTGATACATTTGAGGGGGGGGGGTTTAAACCTCCAATACCCCGCCCCCTGCTTTCGCGCCTGAATATGCCCCATTATATCTAAGTACTATAAAAGATATTATCTTACTGTACGTAACCGACCAAAACCATTAGCCTACATATTTGGACTATGAGATTTAACTCTTCTTACAGATTTGTCACGAAAATTAATGCAAAGAAAAAAACTGGATTAGTTTTTGAAGAATATGTCATCAGAATTGCTTTATTAATTCTGGCTTCCAATATACATATTGTAAAATAAGAGTTAAACAAAAATGAATTATTTATTTAAGGTTACTGTAATATTTTAGCCAAGGGTTCGCAAATAAAACTTATTTTTTTTTTATTCAAACTGAACAACAATTACTTTACAAAATGAAACACCTTTATTTCACTTCAAATACTTTAATTCCAATACTTTTATTATAACAAGCACAACTCTTAATTCACTATTTTACACCGACGTTTATTCGTTCACTTCCAAAATTAAACTGACGTCTTCGGACTGGTGGCCGTGTATTTATATCCGAGAAAAAGCTACTAGAATCTTCTAGGGCTTCTGGAATATGCTGGAATTTGCTTCTCCTCCACAAGTCTCCACAAGTAGCTCAAAAGCTCTCAAAAGCTTTCGTTCAATTAATTAAAGCAGTTTCAGTGGTAAAGCTTTTGTTCAATTAAATATAGCAGTTTCAGTGGTTTAGGTATTGGATAACATTAGATAACCTTTTGTCCAAAGATGGCGCTACTAATTTATTCTGTTATAGTAGAATAAGAGATGTCGTTACTTGCATAAATGGGCATATTCACCACATTGCCCCCCTCTTAGGTTTGATCGTCCCGATTAAATCATTACTCCCGTGACCACCGTTATAGCGATGTAAACGGTCACAGTGAACTACCTTGAGCTTGCCTCTTAACCCTCTCTGAATGCGGTAAACCACATCATTGATTCGCTTCACAACGGTGTATGGGCCTTCACAGTTTTGTTGAAGTTTTGGTGACAGTCCTTTTTGTCGATAAGGATTGTAAAACCACACTAGGTCTCATTCTTGGAATCCAATCGTTGTTGCACGAGCGTCGTACCGTGTTTATATCCTATCACTAGTAATTTTTATTTGTATGTCAATGAGTCTTTCTTTGAGGTTATCCAAATATTCATCTGGCTCTTCCGGTTCCATAGTTGTAAGACGGCTTTCACACAAGGAAACTGAGTTGCCAGAAACTGGCTAGTTTGTAGGCGAGAAGGGTGTGAGGGGAAATGTTTTGTCTTCCTTTTACGCCCTTCTCGCCTAGAAACTAAAAATCGCCGGCAACTCAGTTTCCTTGTGTGAAAGGGGTCTAACATACATGTGAACTCATCCAACTTAAGGCATACATGTAAACTAACCATTAAATGCTTAAGCTCGGGACACACAGGACGCGGTCTGGCGGTGCGGTCAACATTTTTGACCGTCGCGTTCTTTGTCTTGTGTAGAATCACTTGTTGTTGTTCAAACAGAACGTTGTTCAAATAGAATCGAATAGAATAGATCGCGACTGGCAAATTTATTTTGTAATTTTTTACAAAGAACGCGACGGTCAAGTGTCAAAAAAGACCAAACGTCAAAACAAACCTCTGAAAACAGCTGCATGGGAGATTATTATTTTGTATTGATTTTGGTATTTCTCTTTTATTTATTTTTATTCGTTTTCTTTTCCAATTTTAAGACAAATTAAAAAGAAAATAATATGTGTGACATTGAAGTACTGATCAAATCAGTTCGAACAAAAATATCAATATATGATTGCAAGCACCCGGAGTATAAAGATGTTGCTAAAAAGACGAAAACATGTGGAATAAATAGCTTCTTTTTTGGTTTATCTCATGAACCTATTTTCGTCTTTTTCTGGTTGCAAGTGTAAGCAGAAGAAGCACATGTTTTTGTTTTAATTATACTGCTGCACTCCGACCAACTGCTCAACAGAAAAACACAAACGAAACTAGAACGCCGAAAGCTGACCGCGTTCTGTCTGACCTTATAGAACGCGGCGGTCACCGGCGCGTTTTGACCGTACCGCCAGACCGCGTCCTGTGTGTCGCGGCTTAAGGTGAGGTTTATGCTGGATTTACATGTATCCTTCGTCTGCATGATGCAGAAAAGTAGAGCAGGACAGATGTATACAAAAAATCCGAGCGAGTGAAAGAGAACCACCAAGAAAATGAACACGTTCGTCTTCATTTCTGCATTATGGCACTTTCCTATAATGCAGAAATGAAGTTCTCCTGCATTTTGATCTTTTATCTCTATCTAACAAACATACATTTTGTATTTGGCATCCCTTTTTTTGTGCAGAAACCAAATGCAGTTACATATAAATCCACCATTAAGTTCAGATACAATGGGCCCTACCAATAATTAAATTACTTAAATATTTGAGTAAAATGGACCATAATTGCATGGGCTCTTAATATTAAACCAACCATGGAATGACTTAAATATTTACGTGGACCCTAAATAATGAATATTACATGGTATGGACTCAAAAATATGAAACATAATATGTATGGTTCACTTTTTGTAGTCCATAATATTATTGTCTATTTTCTTTAAATATTTAAGTCGTTACTAAATTTGATTATTGGTAGGGCCCAATATACATAGATATAAGATTAGCTAGAAAGATAGAAGGCAGTTCTGAAAGAGCAGCCAACGCGAAACCAACTACTTATTGTAACGTGCTAAGAAAATAAATCTATCTTTTTAATTTAACTAAAATAACACTGTGCATTATTTTATTTCGCTCGGCTACATTTTACATGGTGTCAGATGTAAAACTGACAAATAAAATAAACTGATATATAAAATAGAACGTGCAAAAGCAAAGGAACATAAGTGCCTAACTTTATTGTTTTATTGTGTGAAAAATCAAAATGGCGAATGATGAGCCAAATGCGAATGTTGCGATGGCGATTGCACCATCAAACACTTTACAAGTTCCCTCGCCAATGAATTTTTCTGATGCTGGGAAAAAATGGTCATTGTGGAAACAAAAGTTTAACATTTTTATGCTCGCGTCTGGTCGTAATGGTGACCCTGACAATATTAATATTGCAACATTCCTGCATCTCATTGGAGAGAAAGAAAAAGAGGTTTATTGCACTCTTTTTAAAAAACCTTTTGATGGCGAACCAGATTCGGCAATTAAAATGGTTAAAAGGAGTTCTGCTTACCACAATAGAATATTGTGATGGAATCCTTCAAACTTAACTCGATTGCGCAAAAAGAACATCAGCCGTTTTGTAAATTTGAGACGGAGCTTCGTCTTCAGATGCAACATTGCAGTTTTGTATGCGGTGATTGTAGTAAGTCATATGCAGAACGTATGTTGCGTGATCGCATTGTCCTGGGTGTGGCTGACACGCGCCTCCAAATCAAGTTGCTTGAAAATCGTGACGACACGTTGATGGAGCAAACGATCGATAAATGCAAGGCATCTGAGTTGGCAGCAGTTAACAAACAATTGCTTGATGTGCCACAAACGGATTTGGTCCAGAAGAAGCGCCCTACCATAATGAAAAGCGGTTTTGAGAAGCAGTGTCCTCGCTGTGGTGGAAATGCGAATGGGAACCACGACAAATTTTGCCCAGCACTTAGAGAAGGAGCAAAGTGCTACAGGTGTCAGCAATTGGGCCATTTTGCAAATGTTTGCCGATCCACAGACAATCCGGAGAGTCAACTAGTGCGGTATAAATCAGGAAAGAGTGAGTTATTCGAAAATTTGTAATTGGCTGCATAGGGACTCTATTTTAGTAGTAAGCAATGTAGTAAATGTTCATTTCTTTAATAACATAAGTAAACCGTGGTGTCAAGATCTCGTATTTAATGATGTTGAGGTCAACTTTAAACTGGACACGGGAGCAGACGCTAATTGCATTCCATTATTTGTATTAAAAAAAATGAAACTTGATCATTTGATTTGCTGTTCTAACACGCAACTGTTAAGTTATAATAATTCTAAAATAAACACAGTCGGTCAAATAACTTTGTCTTGTTTTGATTCGGCTCAGAAGAGAAAACAAAATATATTGTTTGAGGTGGTAGAGGGCGATTTACAACCTATTTTGGGTCGTGAGGCTTGCTCATGTTTAGGTCCGTTCATTCGAAATGTGGGTATCAATTTGATTTCAGAGGTTGCCAAAGCAGAAGCTTGTGCATTGATTGAAGAGTTTGGGGATGTGTTTGGTGGACTGGGTAAGTTACCAGGGAAATGCCATATTAATCTCAAACCTGATGCTGTGCCTGTGCTCAAATATAGAAAAAGGATCCCGGAAAGTCTTCATCACCGTCTTAAGGATGAACTATTGGAGATGGAAAAATCGAAAATTATTTCACTCGTAGATTATCCCACAGACTGGGTCAATAACCTTCAAATTGTGGAAAAAGCGAACGGTTCTCTCAGATTATGCTTGGATCCAAAGCCATTGAATGAATGCATTCGCCGGGAGCATTTCATGATTCCAACAGCGGAGTCAATAATTGGAAGATTAGCGGGGATGTCTGTGTTTACGGTTATGGATCTCAAAAATGGTTTTTGGCATCTAGAGCTGGATGATGAGACTGCTGATTTAACGACCTTCATGACGCCGTTTGGGCGATATCGATGGAATCGTGTTCCATTCGGATTGAACAATGCAATATTTTGCGATGGGGTCGCACTACTTACAGATTTCCCGAATGTCGTCCACTAGTCAAGAGTATTGCTCAAAAAAATGGCGAAGCTCTGGTGATGAATTTGATTCACGCCTCAGTATTCTTTTTGCACTCGTATATGATGCCAGACGTAGCCGAAGTATTGATGGAGATAAAATCAGTTAAGGCGAAAATATGGAAGCGTATTTGAAGCGAGCACTGGGTGCATTGCCAAAGAAGAACAGCGGCGGTTATGTGACAGCAAAACAGGAGCAACTAGATACATTTAGTAATTCGGTCTTAAAGTAGGATTAAAAATACATTTTATTTTAAACTAAAGCTTACTTACATATTTCTTTTTTTTTTTGCAGAGAGGAGGAAACAAAAACCGTGACAATAGCTCTTAAAGAATTTACTAGGCCATTTCTGACAAACTTTTTTTTTTTATTTGAGAACAAATTGCGTTTGATTTCATTTTATGTAGACTATTAGATTACTTATAAAGAAAATTGACATGTTTAAATTTAGTTGAAAAAGTTTTCTAAACAGAACTCATTAAATCTAATAATTGCAATTGCAAAAAAGATGCAAACGTGAAATTATAAAATTTTCTTTGTGTAGAAAAAAAATTATGTGAGCAGTAATAGTTGAGGATTTTAAATCATCCCCTCTTCATTTTGGCAGGCAAAGGGGAATCTAAAGGACTACACAACGAAATGTCAACTTTCTCTCGGAGGGAATGGAGGGACGCACATTTTTATAACTACACTTACTCACAAGCGACATTAGGCGGATTTTTTTTTAGGTGGAATATCAAATTTTAAATAGCACACAGCGATTTTGTATGACAATTCTTACTTAAACCAGTGGCCTGGCTATGATGACTGTCCCTATCGCATCTGTATGAAAAAATGGAGTATTCTAATACGAAGAAGTTAGTTCGTTTCCCGTAATGTACCAGATTTTAAGTTAATATAATTTGGAGAATAATTATCCACATTTTATTTTGTTAGATTTGCAAATATTTATTGATTATACTTTGGAATATATAATTACTTAAACATCCTTAATGCTACGTGAATTTTAAATAAGAAAAGCTTGTTAACATTGCTTTAAAGTTTTCCCTTCAAAAGGAGATTTCAAATAAAATTAAATTATTATGCGGTACTTTTTGTAAAACCACTCACTGGCGGTTTAACACCCATCATATTACACAATTCATTACGAACAGGACGAACCTCTAACAAAGGCAGACCCCAATCTGTTTCAGATAATAAATTCAAGATCTCATCCATATTTTCTTCGAGAATATCACATGAATCACAATGAAGTGTAAGGGCTTTATATAGTTATGTTGCTGTAGTCTTGCGAACATAGACATGGGTAAGCCCTAAAAATACTGACATTTTGGCAACCCACCATTTGCCGATTTGCGACCCACCGTGAGCGGACGTGGACGTGTGCGTGAGTGGAGGAAATTCCTTTTTAAATACCCCCAGTGTTTTTATATAATAACTAAATAGTTTAATACAAATATTATAGTTTTTTCCCTATTTGTCCCTCTCAAAAAAAAAAAATAAATAAACAACAATAGTGCAAGTGCAGTCTGCCTAAATCATTACACATATAATACACAAAAAAAATCATTGAACATAAACCTACTAATCGCGCCGCGAATCAAATTAAAAAAAAAAAAATAGCCTAACTTAAATACCTAACAACAACAATAGTGCAAGTGCCAGTGTCAGTGCATTACCCAAGCAAAAAGCAAAACGAAAAAAAGTGCACCTGTGTAACGCAAATGATGATGCATAAGCAACGAACACCATAGCACAGCGGTAAATTTCCTTTTCTATCCTTCCCACGTCACTCACAGTGCTTTGGCTTCGTCACTATATGCAATGTGTGTAGCATCAAACACAATGTATGTAATCAACTAAGCCATAGCATATCAGATAAATTGCTGTTATTGATTTTGTGTATCCAGGGGCGGATCAGTACACTGCTTTTTTAGGCATAACACTAGTAGTATTGTACTGTGAAGTCATTGGGAGCCTAAACTTGATATCAGCATAGATAACTGTCTGATTTGTTTTTTATGTCTGTTTATTGTAATGGTGGGTGAATTTAGGGTTGACTACAGCAACATTCGGGGACTGAGGCAGAATTTTTGTGCTGCATATGTTTATACTGTGAAAAACAGGCCAGCTGTTTTGGCACTAAGTGAAACCCAGGTAAGGGAAAATACCGACCACTCGGAATTCAGCCTACGTGGTTATAGCTTAGTGTCTCTATTTTTTCCACATCATGGTCTCGCCGTGTATGTTCGAAATGATGTTGCTTATCAACTTCAACCACAATACGGTTCATGTTTGAATACGAACTTTAATTTCATGTGGTTTAAATTCACCATCCATAAGCGCATCATCCATACTTGTTTTATTTATTGTAGTCCTAATTTGGATAGTAATTCGACTTCCAACGAATTCGATGAACTATCCGACTCCATCCAGAGAATTATTTCCCATTTTCCGCACAGGGAAATCGTTGTTACGGGCGATTTCAATGTACATAATTCTTCGTGGCTACGCTATTCGGGTCAGACAACACCCGAAGGAAGGTATGTCGAGATTTTTGCTGAGATAAACAACCTAACTCAGCTGGTCGACGAGCCTACTCGGATTCCTGACGTTACAGGTCAATCCGCCAACACTCTAGATTTGTTTCTTACCTCTGACCCTGATAAATACACTATAAGTGTATTATCGCCCCTAGGCACATCAGACCATTGTGTCATATCTGCGAATTTCTCGTGCCACCAAAACACAGTTAAAGAAAAAACTCCCAAGAGTACCGTTTGGCAGTATGAGAAAGCCAACTGGGACGGTCTCAATGTTTTCTTCAGGAACTTTAACTGGTCACTATGCTTCCTCGATAGTGACGTAGATTCCAGTGCAGATATGATTACAAACTTAATTCTTTGTGGAATGAGAAAATTTATCCCGAATAGGGTGAAATCTATCAAACCCAAAGAAAACTCATGGTTTGATTCGAGCTGTAAGGAGGTTATTAGGGTTAGAGAAGTAAGCTTCCGAAGTTATAAAGCCAACCCTACTGAGGAAAACCGGAAAAAGTTTCAACAAGCTAGAAAGACCTGTAACGTTCATATTCGACGAATCAAATTTTTACAGGATCAAAAATTACGGCAAAAAATTCTACAATGTCCCAAAGGTAGTAAAAATTTTTGGTCATTTGTAAAAAACATACGAAATACCACCTCGTCCTCGGTTCCAACACTCGTCTTCAACGATACTCCTTTTGTCAACTCAATCGATAAAGCCAATTTGCTTGCAGCACATTTGCTGTTAATTCGTCGCTGCCTGAAAGTGTTATGACTCCTCCTGTACTTGAGAGCGCAAATGATTCTATGGGACAAATCTTCTTCCGCACTCGTGCAGTTGCCAGAGTTCTGAAAGATCTCGATATACACAAATCCGCTGGCCCGGATAGAATCCCTCCCATTGTTCTGAAGAGGTGTTCTTCAACGCTGGCAAAACCACTGCGTAAGCTTTTCCATCTGTCCTACTCTACTGGTCTCTTTCCGAGTGGATGGAAAACAGCATTTGTCCAGCCTGTCCCTAAAAAAGGCGTGTCTTCTTCCCCCTCCAACTATCGGCCAATTGCGCTTACGTCCCTTCTTTCCAAGGTCATGGAAACGCTGATTAATTTTCAGCTAAAGAAATATCTCGAAAAACGAAAGCTTGTTAATGACCGGCAGTACGGCTTTCGAAGCAATAGGTCCACTGGTGATCTGATGGTATATCTCACCGAACAGTGGCACAAATCTTTACATCGTTTTGGAGAAAGTAAGATTATTGCGCTTGATATTTCTAAAGCATTTGATAGAGTTTGGCATCAAGCTCTCTTATCTTATATGATAGAGTTTGGCATCAAGCTCTCTTATCGAAAACGCGTGTATTTGGTATCGATGAATCTCTTCTTCGTTGGATTAGAAATTACCTTTCGGACCGTTCAATCCAAGTTGTATTGGATGGTATCAAGTCTGAAATTCACAATATAAATGCTGGTGTGCCCCAGGGCTCCGTTCTGTCTCCGACTCTCTTCCTTATATTCATAAACGATCTTTTATCTGAAACTTCTAATCCATTAAATTGTTTCGCTGACGACAGTACCCTCAGCTTTTCATATTCGTTCTTAGATTCACATCCATGTCCTTTTGATGTGGAACTTGAACGGCAGCGTATGATAAGCTCATTAAATTCTGATCTCGACAGCATTGTCCAATGGGGAATAAAAATCGTGTAGAATTTAATGCTTCAAAAACTCAATGCTGTCTACTGTCGTTAAAACGAAACCCACCCCCCATGCCACTATCCATGAGTGGCACTTGCATTGAGGAAACCGAAAAGCTTTCAGTCCTCGGTATGTGTGTCACAGACCACCTTTTATGGAACGACCACATATTCGACATCGCCAAAAATGCTGCTAAGTGTTTAGGTTTTCTCCGTCGATGCAAGAAATTTTTCTCCCCTTCTGATTTGGCTGTGATCTACAAAGCCTTTATTCGTCCAAAACTTGAGTATAACTCTCACATTTGGGCAGGTGCTCCAATAACCTACTTGAGTTTATTGCATAGAATTGAAAAGAGAGCTCTTAAAATGATAGGTGAAAGAACTATAACGGAAACATTCTCATCTCTTGACCACCGTCGAAATGTTTCATGTCTTTCGTTATTTTACCGTTATTTCCATGGACAATGCTCTAGTGAAATAGCCAGTTGCATTCCTCCCCTTAAACAATTCAACCGTAATACTCGCGCTTCTGGGAATGCCCATCAGTTTACCCTTGAGCCCAATTTCGGACGTACTGTTAAGTACAGAGATTCTTTCTTAAGTCGCACTACTCGAATGTGGAATGCTCTACCCAGCTCAATTTTCCCCTCCCATTGTGATCTACAGACGTTCAAAACCAATGTGCATCGGTATCTCCTTTTAAATCCCCACCAATCTGCATAATCGCTCGTGCTGTGCATATCATCTTAAGGGTAGTCACAACCCCTTTTGCACGCGCTAAATATAAAAAAAAAATATTTTCTTACAGAGACGGGGAACTAGAATCAATTGACAAAACACATTGAAACTCGATATGAGTTTGTAGAACTTCTTGTGTCCTTCGAATTCTTCGTTAACTAATCGAAATATGTCATCGACAAACTTGGATTCTTCGTCCATTAAAACCGAATTGATTGTACCTGTAAATAAAATAATACATTTAATAAAACTAAGATATGTAGTTTAGAAATAAATTCAGCAAAAATTACATGAACCCTATAAGAATGTCTAAGAAATTTAGCATCGGATGAGTAACTCTATCGACCATCAAATGGTCTTCAAAGTTTTTAACAATCTCATTACGCAAAAATTTAAACAGAGCAGATGAATATTTTATCTAAAACAAAAAATGCGTTAAAAATTCACCAATGATTCTGTAAGTTGTCGAATACTTGCACTTAAGCCGAGAAGAACTTTCTGTGAATAATCTAGCAATTCTAAAGGCTTAACTACAAAGGCCTACTTATGTACAAAAGTACAAAAGTGAGAAATAAATATCTATTCCGAAGACTCCCGCTTGCAAAAAAAACAATGGAAAATTGTGCATGGTGGTTTAATATATGTGTCAGAACAATTTTCGTTTGGTTTTTTGCATGCATGTTTCCTTAGCGAGCATTTTAATTTCTCACTTTTGTACTTTTGTACAGAAGTAGGTCTATGTAGTTAAGGCTTAATAGAGAGCAAAACATTGGAAATGTATGGTCAGCAAATAACCAAAGTACAGCCTCAGTATTTTCGGGAAAAATCTCTTTAAGTCGATCATGTTGGATTATGTGTGGAATGACTGGATCAAAATTTATGAAACTGGAGAAAAGGCGCCCAGCCAAACCTCTTGTGCGATCAATTTTTTCGACTGCTTGCTGAACCAAATCTAGAAGAACTCGTTTTACATGATCCGGGTTCATAATACTTGTTGGGCATGTGGTAAGCAGTTGGTATTGAGCTACAAATAAATCGAAGCAAAAATTATTTAAAATTTTCAAATGCCAAATATTCGTTGCCAACCACTCATATCTGCTTCTCGCACCCAGGCTCCAATATCGCCTCTATTATCGACGGAGTACTCTTCAAGAGCTTTCATGTAGCATTGGAAAACTTTTTCAAAATACTTGGAATTTGCTATAGACCTATCGGAATCACTAGAGAAGCCAACGCAAAGGCTTGTACGAAGTTTGAAAGTGATCAAACGCTTTCTCTGCGAGCCTCACTCCATTTGAAAGTGACAACATTTTCTGCTTGTTTTTCAGATGGTTCCGAAGTCAATTCTTGTGCATGGGAACGTGGTACATGGCAGTACTTAAACCTTTCAAAATCGTTTTTTAAAGAAGTTTTGAATAGTTGATTGATGGGGAACGATGTACATTATGTTGGCAGTTTGGTATATCTTTTGTCCAAATTTTCATTCGAATTGGGTTAAGGTAAGTGAAGCCTAATTTTTCAAAAAACCAATACGATACCTTTGTGTGACACAATTTTCAAAAGTAGTTATGGTCCATATTGATCCGCGATCAATTAGATTTGTTATGAACACTAAAAAATAGTTTATGTTATAGTTATTCAAATAACCCGTTCTAAAAGACAGAAAATTTACCTGGCAGGGCCACACAATCTTTCCTTCTGGGTTGCTTTTTGAATAAATCATATTTGATACCCCAGTGGAATGGACACTTTTGTATCAAAATGTGTAATGGTTCGTCGAACCCGCGTGGCACAAATTCCTACAAATTATTGAAGCCAGTTGAGTAGCTAGTATTTTGACCAGCAAAATATTGTACCCAATTAGCTAGGAAGTAGGTACTAGCTCGTGTGGCAACGGGGTAAAACCAAACAGTCTAAGAGTTCCGAGTTGTGTTCATTGTCCATTTCAAATATTTATATATCGTTCTGAACGCAGGATGCTGCGATTCACGGACGAGAATCAAAGTGGACAAGCCTATTATTGGTTAGAGGTATGTAGGTGGTGAAATCCAAAGCATCGATAGATAAATAATCCTGGTAATACACTACGAAGATGGGTATTTTCTTGAACTTGCGCAAGGGTTTTGGATTCAGTTTGCTATGACTTTTGAAATGGATCTATTGCCGAATCCATAACATTCTAATTCATTAAAAGCTTTTATGACGTTTGGCGCATTGTTAGAGTGTTTTTGCAGTCGGTGAAGAGTTACTGAAAGATAATGAGAAAATAAAAATTATGCACACGCCAGATTGATTAGAAGCAACAAATAACTCACTTTATTTTAACGGAAACAAAATTAGATGCATTGTACTTTAAATTTACTGCTTCAGCCAAAATTTGCAGATACAATCATTCCAGGGCCTAGTAAGAGATTAGTTTGATGTTTGCTGATGATATAAAGTTCTATGCTGTAGTATCTAAGGGGCCAGTTATAGCGATCAGTAAAAACCATCAGTAAAAATTTTCTTTTGGATAATTTCATGTGTTATAAAAAGATTAGAAACATAAAAATGATACTAATCGATGGCAAATCGATTAAAATATTTTTTTCTGACAAAAAATAATCCCAAGGATGAATATTTTTTGTAATAAAAGCATTTATTTATTTTACTGATGGAAATTCGTTTTACTGAACAGCTGATTGCCAATTCACAAAAAATGGAACACTTCGTTTCAGTTTTCTATGTTCCATTTTTTTACTGTTCCATTCATCAGTAAAAAAATTACTGAAGCATTTTGCATCATTAAAAATAAATAAAAGATTGCGGCTATCGGTTTGACATTAATTTACTGATATAATTTTACTGATTGCTATAACCGCTCGTTCGTAAAAAAAATCCAGTTTTCAACTGTTTCAACTTTTACTGATGGTTTTTACTGATCGCTATAACTGGCCCCTAACATACAAGACTGTTCTTTTTTTCAATACGATCTCGATAATTTTTCGAAATGGTGTGCTTTAAATGATCTGCAGCTTAATATAGATAAGTGTGCATGTATGCTCTATAACAGAACTCTTTTTCATATAGTTCCTTCGTATACTCTTTCAAATAAGTCAATAATAATAGTTAACGAATTCAACGATTTTTGTGTGCTTTTTGATGGTAAATTGACTTTTGATCTTCATATAAACCGGTTAGTATCGAAAGCCAGCTCAACACTTGGCTTTTTGAATGCAAGGATCCATACAGTTTGAAAGCTTTGTTTTGTTCCTTAGTTCGCCCTATACTTGAATATTGTTGTATTGTTTGGAATCCTTCAACTGCCAAAAACATCAATAGAATTGAAAAAGTTCTGACAAATTTTTTGCGTTTTGCTCTTCGTCGTTTCTATGAAAATTATCGTAATGACCGGCATTTATATGCTTCGAAATGTTTATTGCTAGGCTTGCAATCTTTAGAAATCAGACGTAAAATGTATTGTGTCATGTTTGTTCGTGACGTTTTTTGTTCTACCATTGATTGTGGGAATTTATTGCTTCATTTAAATATTTATGCACCTCAGAGGTCATTAAGACCAAGACCCTTTTTGTGGGAACCTACTCATAGCACCTCCTATGGTTCACGTGATCCAATAACTTGTTGCATTAAAATATTTAATTTAATTTTTGATGATAATTTTGATTTAACTATGTCTCGGGATGCTTTCAAATGTAAATTAATTGTCTCCTTGAGTTCTCTGTAATTCTTGTATGTATGTACATATAATTAGGTTACGATAGTTATATAAATATCTGTGGATGTATAATCGTAGATAAATAAATAATAATAATTATTGGTGGTGCTTTTGAAAGGTTTTCATAAGTGGAACATTTAAGATGAGTTATTCATTGTTACACTGGTTTATATTACTGATTTATTTTGAAAATTGTTTGGTGTATTTTGTTTGTTTTTTGATGTAAGAAAAAAAAACAATTAATAATTTTCGAACACCGGCATGAAAATATTTTTTGTTGGACTATGAATTCCTGAGGAAAATCGTTCGATGTGGACCGGGACAAAGTTGAATATAACTTTGGAATTTTAACAGTCATCTTGAGAAATAGTTTTTATTTACTTCACATTTTATCCAAATTAAAGCCTGATCCACATCTGTGTCGTGTGTTGCGTTGTAGAGCCGTGTGTCGCTGTCATTCCATATAGTTTATGCGCCACACTGCAACACAACACACAAGACAAATATGGTTCTACGCATATGGAATACATTGTAGCGATAGCGACACACGACTCCACAACACAACACACGACACAGATGTGGTTCAGGCTTAATGTTTACAACTTTTCTTTTTGTACTCTAGAGTTGATCAACTTTGGATTTTCTAAACTGCCCGAAATAGTAGAAGTTAGCGAGAAAACTTGGGATTTTTCTTCATTTCTGTCTATTTATTCATGCTATTCAGTTCTCGACCGATCACCGAAATCAAGCATTGTCTAGTGAGTTGGTACTAAGATAGGGGACCGCATGAGTTTTTTTGGTTTCTTATTTTTTTTTTTTTTTATAGTTGAAATTTGTTTATAAAAATGGTGCCTATCCCCCACCAAATATTAGAACAGGTGTTCAATTTCAATAAACAGATCACTTCACCATTGCGTTCCATGTTATATACGGAATGATTTGCTGGTCTTGTGATGTTTAAGTAGTGGGTGAGGATTTCGCCGGACAAGTGCTAAAACATACTCATGAACATGGATCCATTCATGATTGCATTTTACAATAATAGTTCTTACGTTTCATGGAGTTGTTGATCTTTGTCCCGGTCTACATTGAACGACTTTTCCAGTGCCGATCTTTTTTTCGTAGGTGAAGGGAGTGAAAAGTAAGGGGTAGGGATCAAATCGTTTGTACCACAAAACTCGAACGATTTTTCCAGTCTGTTTATGTTCTCCCTCGTCTTCTTTCCATTTTTTGTGTGTTTTCGGTGTCAGTGTGCCGTTCGTTTGATGGTGTGAGTGCATCTCAATCAAACATGTAGAGCACAGCAATAAAAAAAATGAAGAAGACAAGGAAAAAATCGTTTTGTGTGTACGTTTCACACGATTTCTGGAAAAATCGGTCAATGTAGATCGGGACTTTGTTTGGCTTTTCCTGTTTGGCCTTGCAGGCTCTCCCAAACCAATGCGAAACATTCGTTGCGGCTAAGAAACATTCGCATGTCAAAATTTATTTACATGGTGATATATGAGAGTGCCCACATCAACGCGGCGGAGAAACATATGAATTAATTTTTACTGATGAATGCATGGTTTCTTTGCCGCAACGAATGTTTCGCATTGGTTTGGGAGAGCCTTTATTCTTCTCAAACATTAACAGCCGAATCTATAAAGAAATTTTAAAGGCTTCTTAGCTCTAAACTACCTCTAAATATCACTTAAGTGTGAAATCGGTATCTATAATCAATTTCCACATTTAAGCAACGTAACTTAAACACCTCTTAACTTAAACACCATCCAAAGCGTTTAAAGGCTTAGCAAAGCCAACTTAAATTTATTTTGACACATGAGAATTGTTTTTTTTTTATCAAAACAAATTGTGCGCAGGTTGAGTAAGGAAATATTTATGAGTGTACTGTGATGGCCGGGTTTAAATTGTTTTGTTTTGTTTTTTTGTTAAAGAAAATAATATAATAAACGATATACTTTCTCACCAATATAGGAAGGAAATTTCTGAAAACCAAATAAAAAAAAAACCGAAGTGGAATGGTTTCATTTCTTCTGTCTTCTGTGTTTGACGATGCATACACACATACACCCAGTTGCTTCTCTTTCTGTCTTTTTATTTGTGCACTCTTTTGTGTATGCAAATTTTTTTTGAAATCTGACAGAAATAGCCTGAGAGGGAAAAATGTACTAGAAATTTGTATCAGATTTGTCAATTTTCTTGCGTTACGTTACATTACGGTTGTTTAGTTAAGTATGAAAGGAATATTGATTATAGATACAAATTTAAGTAACGTGATTTAAAGGCAACTTTAATATTTAAGCAAGCTTAACTAATTAACCTCTAAGAGGCGTTTTAAGATAATTTTATAGATACGGCTGTAAAATTTTTACACACCAAAAAATAACATAAAAACAGAGACACTTGCTTCTCCATTTTCCGTAAGGAAATTTTGAGAAATTAATTTAAAGAAACAGATCTTTTATTCTGTCAAATTCCTATCTTGTCAAAGCATGAAGTCTGACGCGACATTATATTTTGCAAATTTTAGGGTCACGCTTAATGACACATGATATCGTAAAGTCGGTAAAAAGCCTTTCAAAGTCGGAGCGACCTAACGCGTGATTGTGATTTGGCCATTACACGATTCGTTTTTATGTGTGAATGAAATGGCTTTTCATATTTTGCTTCCACACTTGCTTGTACTATATAGTACCTTAACCTAAAAAAAAGTGTCGGTAAAAAGCCTTTCAAAGTCGGAGTGACCTAACGCGTGATTGTGATTTGGTCATTACACGATTCGTTTTTATGTGTGAATGAAATGGCTTTTCATATTTTGCTTCCACACTTGCTTGTACTATATAGTACCTTAACCTAAAAAAAGTGTGATAGAATGTGGGATAGAATAAGAACCATTCCTAAAATTCTTCAAGTATTAACACATATCAAATTGTGTGGTTAAGAATGTCGGGTTGTGTAGGCTGGGCTGCCATATTTTGTTTCCACACTGTTCTATATGATTTGTTTCCCACTTTTTTGACATGTTGATACACAGTGGACTAGTGTGGAAGGTCTTTAATGACAGATTTCATGACACTTTTGTCATTCGTGTAAATCCGGCATAACATCAAACACTGTTTTTTCGATTAATTTTGTGGAAGTCTGGCGGGGGTAAAGCTGAAAGGAAAACGTCTGGGACCTAATTATTTGTTTTTGTTTGTATTACCGCTATTAATTTTTAGCTACGTCAAGGCTTTAACCAAAAAGTGCATTAACATTGTATTCAAAACTGCTGGAACGAATGCGTCCGAACCCTACTGTAGTTTCAAATTTTGTTTGACGTTTTTGTCTCACTGGATGAACAAAGCTCACTCCACTTTCCACATTATTTTTGTTGTTATTCATTTTGCAGTAAAAATGATGAAATTTGGGGAAAAATTTACTAAATCATGGCCCAACGAAAACTCACAAAATATACTGACAGATTTTACCAAGAAACTACTAGCTGATTGTTTGAAAATTGAAAAAAAAAGTTTCGGCGACACAACATTAGCGGATATAATAAATGCATCTTCTAGCTTTCCCATTGAGGTAATGCAAGTTTTTAATCCTCTAGCTATGTACCCGTTTAGTAAAATATGAATATTTTAGTTTGGTACGAACAATTGCAGAATTCAAAACCAACCAGAAGACCGCAATTTATTAATTAAAGATCAATTGGCATCTGCTTATCCAATAATACATGAGAGAGTTTTGTATCTCTATATAAGATTTCTGGAGCACAAGTCTCAGTATGGTAAGTCAACTGCAATTCTTACTGTTTTGCAGAATGATTCATATCCACTTATAATTACTTTCAAAAGATTATATGTATTTACATTGTCGTTTGAATATAGGATTCATTTAGTTTCATTGTGAAAATTAGGAATATGGGCTGGGCTGTCTAAAGGGTACCGATGACAAGGCGCCATAAAGTTGTTGTTTGTACCGCTATAAAGTATCCATATGAAAAGAGTCCCTCGGTGGCACTGATTTCTATAATACTAAAGTGTCTTATACAGATCAGTGGTCGGTGTCTTTAGTTTGACGGTTTTTTATTTTGTTGGACAAATTTCATATTTTTGGGTCTATCTTTTTACTTGCGATATAGGTACTATAGAAGATTATTCCTGTGATTTTCGGTCCGGTGTGTATCGAAAGAGTATGGAGGAGAAGATTCAACGACGAGCTATACGGGCTATACAGCGACGTTGACCTGGCCAAAAAGCTGAAAATACAGCGGCTGAGATGGCTGGGGCACGTGGAGCGTATCGACAGCAACGCACCTGCCCGACGAGTTTTCGAATCCAACCCCAATGGGGTACGCAGCAGAGGAAGAACCCGTAACAGGTGGCGCAAACAAGTGAATGACGATATCAAAGCACTCGGTGTGCGCAACTGGAAGCGGCTAGGGATAGAGCTGGCTGGAGGGGCTTGTTAGTTGAGGCCGAAGCCCATCCTGGGCTGTGAGCGCCATCAAAAGTAAAGTAAGTAAGTATAGGTACTAAAGGGCAAGTTTTGGATTCGTAAAAAAATCGAACTCGAGATTTTAATTTTCCCTAACATAACGAATATAGAGAACGCAAAAAAAGTTGGTCCCGCAGTTGTGTCTGTGACTCAGTTATGGCCTCATCAATTTCAATTTTTTGTACAGGAGGCCTATTTTAATTTAAACAATTTTACATATAAAAATTTTCAAAATAAAATAGTTTTTTTGAAAATGTGTATGAATGAATTTTGTTTTAATTTTGTGTTAAAATGTAATTTATTAAAAACTAAAAGTGGGCATACCAGTTTTTTTTTTTAATTTTCCAAAAATTAAGAAAACCGCTCTAACGATTTAAATTTTTTTTTTTCATAAATTTTATATTTTTCAAAGTATATTTTTTTTAGCTCTATCTGTTTAAAGGGGTATTTTTAATCATTTAAATAATACATTTATAAAAGACTACATAATAATTTATATTTAAACTATTTTACACTTTATTTTTTACGACATCATTATATTATTGAACTAATGAAATACATTGTCAATTTCTTGTTACGTTAAAGTTGTTAGCTACGAGAGCATGTTTGTGGGATCCAATCGTGAAGTTGATTTATTCTTGATGTGTTTTACTCAAATGTGGTCCAAAGAATTGTTTAATTATACTTCGGTGCTTGAACTTGAAAAGTTGAATGAATAAAGATACTTTTACAAAATCCTAAAATAAGGCAGATTTCGGAACAAAATTTCGTAGAGTTTGGCCAATTTCAGAGACTAAATTTATTTTTGGTCAATTTTGTTTAATTATGCAAATGAAAACGTACATACATTTTATCCCGATGTTTCGCTGGAGTTTCTCAACATCTTCAGGGGCGTTTATTGTGTCTACATTCGTATTCAATACAAAAATAAAAATAAAATACATTTTTTCAATACACAATTTCCAAATCAAAAATTTAATTTAGGTTAGGTTAGGTTGATGGGCTGAGGGTAGATCTTGTTCCCGTCACACTTAGATCAAAGTTGATCCCTTGTGATACCCCGATGGATTGGACCATCCCTTTAAAACAAATAACCTATGAAATCCTATGGAGCATCGAGCCATTTCGAGGCGTTGATGAAGTTCATTAAGTTTAAAATGTTACCATCAGTTGACTTCAAGATTTCTGCTAAATAGTTAAAGTAGTAGCTACCCAAAAATGTTATCCTTATGTTGCAGAGTGCCGGGCAGTGACCTAGTTAGTAAAGTGTGTCCTCCTCTACTTCTTCGTCTCCGCAGCCTCTCTTAGTTTGTTCATAATTATTTTTAAACTTACTTTAATTTTATAGCATATTTAAAATTTGTTTAAATTGCACGTCCCTAACATCTTACATCATCAACTTCACTGTTTTAATAAATTAATAAATTATTATATAAATAAATAAATAAATAAAATTTGAAATTTACTTTAATTTATTGATTTTAATTTACTAAAGTTTGGAACAAACACTTGTCGCCAACCAATAAATCAATATACATTTATCCAACAACAAGTTGCTTCTGCTTATCCTGTTGTACATGAAAGAGTACTCTGGTTATATTTAAAATTTTTAGAACATAAATCAATACAGGGTGCGAAGCATAGCCTAAACCCTTAATATAATATATATAATACATATATCATAACCTTTTCAATGAGTAATTAATTTTTTTTAGCAAATAAGTGTGAAAAAGAAGTCTTCTCAAATCTTTCACTTACCGGCTTTGTACAAAGGCTTTTAACAAAACGATGTGTAACTTTCTATATGAAAAACGACAAATACCTACTTATAACAAAAGAAAAAGGTTGCAGTGGATTTATGACTGTTGGAATGGAAGCCGAGACACCGCCATTAGTTTTGAAAAATGTGCTCAGCTATGAAGAAGTGAAGGTATGAACTTACGTATTTATATTTAAGCATTTTTTTGCGAACATAAATATCGATGGTAATTACTATTAAGGAAACAAAATGTTCGCTCCAAAACAATTTTTTTGATTGAACTATAATGTACGAAACTTTATTTAAACTTTATCTAATAAATATTTTTTTTCAGCTCTCTGCACTACTTTCTGTTTCGTCACATTCGGAATTCCTCAATGATGGAAATCGCAAGAATATTGGTGTTATTGAAACAGATAAATCCAAAATCGAACGGGCAGGTGTTGTTATAGGCTTGATTGGTGCTCGACTCTCTCGTCGTGATGTAATGGAGTTTCAAGACATAGTAATTTCCAAAACTCAAAACACATCTGAAAATGGTTATGGCCAAAATTGTGCAAGCAACGAGACCAGACAAAGCAGCTACCGTCAGGTCTGGAAAAGTTTTTACGAAGAAGACGATTATTTGTTTCACAAAGTATCGAAAGATGGTAAACGTTTTGGTAATTCAAAAAATATGAACGACATTTTTGATAATTTAATCATGAAAAAACGCTATGCCATCTCGTTTGATACACTTCTGTTGGAAAGTGAAGCGAGAGCTGCAGCTGTTGGCAAGCGTGCATTTATACATGTTGTTGGAATCGGATTGGGTGTTTGGAAAACAGCACCACAGCAAGAAGAAATATTTCTACTGACTTTTACAGAGAGACTAAAGTTACTGCTGCCTAAGCTTAATAATGTTGCATTTGTGCATTTTTCATGGTTCAGCGTTACTGAATGTGATGAGTTGAAACATGGGGGAATATTTAAATGTGAAACGCATCCTGATGGAGGAATAAGAACGTTTTTGTCAAAAAGAAATCCTGCAGATAAATTGGTAAGAAAAATACTACTTAATTATAGAAAAACTAAATTAATTTCTTCTTTCATCATTTTCTTTTAAAATCATAAAGAAACAAATGGAAAGATATTTTTTGTACTAAATGTTGGCTTTTACGGACATCAGCAAAATTTTGTTCGCGTTGTTTTTCGTCTTTTTCTTAAATGTTTCGACTTTTTAAGCAGAAAAACGGACATGTATGATGTTTATGTGGGCTTAAGCTAGGTCTCTAAGCTAGATCTATAAGTGGAAAATGTGTCTTAAATTTAAACCCTTTGAATATATTAGAAAAATCATTTGCAAGCCATTGTCCGACGACCATCTCATTAGCTCATTGTTTTTCCATTGTCAGGTCTATTAATATTGTAGCATCAAGATCCCACCCACCTTCTTAGAAGCATGATTTAATTGGACTTGTTTAATTATTGATACAAATCAGTTTTTAACGGCCTTTTTAGTCCATTTAAATCGATTTTTTGTTCATGCTTATACTTATTGATCTTTTAACATTTATTGCCATATAATAAAGCCTTTATTAACTGCGAGAATTACGAAATCACTTAAAAAAAAAAATATATTAAAATTAATAGGATGGGAGGCGACCGTAGGTTTACCTATCTCATCGCGGATTCAGAAAAGATTGATGCCAATTCATAGCTTTAGTTTTAACATTAACAAAACCGCTGTTCGGACAAGGTTTTTCAGGTGCCAATGGGTAGAAAACGCACTTTTTCGGTTTGCATTTTTGGCTTAGAGTGTCTAAACCATGATGGATTTTTATAAATGGTGTATCAAATGAAAGCTTATACTGCCGTCCTTACGAAACCAGTGGTCGGACAAACTTTTGTTGGTTGTTGTGGCGAGTCCGACCACTTTTGTAAAAAGAGCTATTTTTTAACCTTTGCATTTAAAATGCATTTAAGTGGTAAAAGCGTTTTTCTAGGTTATATGAAATAGTTTTGCATAGTTGTCCACCTGTTAAACGCAATGGATACAAAAATAGCTGTTTTTACAAAAGTGGTCAAACTCGCCACACCAACCAACAAAAGTCTCCCCGACCACTGGTTTTGTAAAGAGTACAGTCTAAGCTTTTATTTGGTACCCCATTTAAAAAAAATCCATCATGGTTTTACCCTAAGCCAAAAATGCAACCGAAAAAGTGCGTTTTCTACCCATTGGCACCTGAAAAACCTTGTCCGACCAGCGGTTTTGTTAATGATAAGACTAAAGCTATGCATTGGCTTCATTCTTTTCTGAAGCCGCGATGAGATAGGTAAACCGACGGTCGCCTTCCGTACTATAAGAGTTAACAAAATATGGCTTGCCAATAAAACTGTATAAGGTCTTAGAACCCCAGTGACCGAAACGGTTTAAAGGCAAATTGAATGTTTTACCATGCTTAGCTAAACGGCTGAGAACAGTTTTTATCTTTCATTAAGGAATATATATATGGAAGCATATAACTCATTTCAGAGCAAATTAATGTGTTTGAGCTTATTTTCATAAGAAATAGAAACACTTGCACGCTTGTTATTTTTACAAGTTCAACTTTGAACTTCAGTTACAAAATGCCCCCACGTAAAAATGAGCCAAAATTAGTTGTATCGTGGCTAAAATGAATAAACGGTTATCCATAATATAAATCCTCACTTCTGAAATTCTTTGATGTCAACAAATGTTATTTAATAAAAAGAACCAAGTATTTATGCATTATCTTAAGTTTTCAAATTCACCTCAGCATCAACCTGAACACGATAATGTCTTACTCATCGTATCGTATGCTTGGGATGGAAACGCTTTGCCTGGAAATGAATTTTGGATGGTAAATAAATTATTACTATTTCGAGAAATATTAACGTTTCTTTCATATAATTTTATTTTAACAGAAAATGCTTAAGTCGAGTGGAGACTCTTCAACAGCTTGCAGCACTCTTATCACTGAAATTCACAATCCACATATTAACTCTCAAATGGTTTGCGGAGAAAATTTGCATATAGCTTCACCCGAATACGGAGTTATTCACATATCGGAGTACAGCAAGAAAGTTTTACATTTGTAATTTTTATTTAAATAGTTGATTGTTGGATATAAATTAAATTTATTATATTGAGTTTTGTTAAGCATCGAGTTTTTTTTGATGATGATAAATAACGAATGTTGGATTTACTGGGACCTCCCAATTGTATGGTTTTTGTTTAAACAGACGTCAAGAAGCTGATGAAGCAGAAGTTTATTTCTAATTGATTTTTTTGATAAACAGTTCTGCACATTATGATGTTATAACCTATAAAATACAATTATAAAAAGTCGAAAGGAGAGGGAGATATCGGAGATTTTGCTGCATTAAAAGCTCAGCCAGCGAATCCAAAAATTTGTATCCTCAGTATTTTGCCAGCCAAACTGAGTTTTTCGCTGAGAAATCCTAATCAGGCAACTAAGATTAATGAGGTCCTCTCCTTTTCTCACTCCCCTGATATCTTAATTTAAAAACTTTGAGTTATGCCAAAATTTTCAAATTCAAATTATTATTTTCAATGGGAAGTCAGGCTTTGCACACCTATATAATCACTTCTCGTAAAATTAAATTGAATGCATTCCACAATCTTCCTCTGGCCATATTATACATTTTTGAGTACGAGTTAGCAAGGGAAATATCTCATAAAGCGTGGGGAAGTTTTAAATTTGACAATTGTGCATGTGCATTTGTTTTAAATAGAAGCTGTGGATTGTATAGTTAAATGTTCCACACTTACGGATTTTGTATGGACAATTATTTGGTGACTGAACTGTGGATTAACTCAGCAACTATTTTTGATATTTTATCTTGCCCGTTTTTAAGTCTGTGTATCCATCTCCCACTTAAGAACTGCACTTTTTGCCGTAATTGAAATCAAATCTATTTCCAGATATAACTAATTCTGGTTTAAGTCACAACTGAAAAACTGGGCCTTATCGTTTCATTCAAATCACCCAAATAAAAATATATCAAAAACATTTCACTAATTGAATTTTTGAGCAACAACAACTTAAAGGCGCTACCACCAATTGTTTGGCTGGAGATATAGCTATTTCGTGCTTTGCCACTTTTGCACTCATCAGTCTCCTTTTTGTGGTGCTCAGCTTTAATCCAATTTTATTTGAAAAACTTTTTATGCACACCATAGGATTCGAACCCACGCATATCAGATTTGCTCAGTCTTTGCAGTCGTGTGCACTACGCATTCCACCGCTTAAAACCACTGACGTCACAGGTCGAGATGTGTTATTTGTTTATCAAATGCATTTGGAGCATCAGCAATTTTATAAGCGCTTTTAAGTATGCTGTTTTGTTCCGTCTCCATTTTTCTCCATACCTTATTTCGAAAGACTACAATTCGCAGTACGTATCAAATTTTTTAATTTCACTAATTAATTAATTAGAAAATAAGTTTAAGTAATTAAACAAACGAACTTCTTTTTCTCGTACAAAGTTAATTTTTATTATAAGTAAACGTTTTCGAGAATATTCATTCTCATCATCAGACTAAGCTTAGTCTGATGATGAGAATGAATATTCTCGTAAACGTTTACTTTTGACTAAGCTTAGTCTGATGATGAGAATGAATATTCTCGTAACCGTTTACTTGTAATAAAAATTAACTTTGTACGAGAAAAAGAAGTTCGTTTGTTTAATTACTAAAATTAATAAACTCGTGCAGTAGTTCCACAACGTAATTTTTTACGTGTCTACAATAGAAAATTAGTGTTTATATTTTTGCAATCAAACATGGTATAAGATATATGTGCAAAAGAAATCATTTCTCATCGAAATGTACAAAATTTTGATACGGATTGCCAGACAATGTTTGCATGTATGTATGTATTTTAGTCATTTTTTGAAAGCTAAAAATGTTGTCTGTGAAAGTAAAATGTCCATTATGGTAAGTAGAAACAAATGGATAGTATGAACCTTTTATCAGTGGGACTCTGAAACTACGTGTTTTTATCAAAACTGATTTTTAGTAAATCATCAACTTATTTTGACATTTGCTAGACACCAACATCGTTAAGTAGGGCTTAACATCACCCTGACGCCTAAAAGCTATTAATCCGTCAATGAAAATAAAGTATCGGTGTTGAATGGAACTCTCACACGTAATGATTCACCTGCATCTGAATTTCTTATCGTGGCTGGCAGATATTTTTTTAAAACAGTATTTAATTTTAACTAAGCCAAAAATAAGTTTCTTCTACATCGAACTATCTTTTTACTCAATAAATTTGTTCCAAGGGCGCAAAAAAGTCTAAGGCCTTCACTGAAAAAAGTGTACTTACAAGCTCTCTCGGGAAAATAGCTATATAAGTATTTTACAAATTGTTGAGTGCATATCTGTACTTTGAGCAAATGGAGGAAATAAAAATGTTGCGTCATGCGTCACTTAATATTAAAACTAATTCCAATTAGATACTCGCCAGGTGAAGTTTTGTTTTATAAAATCGGTTTAAAATATGTCAGATTTTGGACTTGAATTTAGAAGTGTTTGGCCTATTATAGAGACTAAACGTAAATTAACTGATTTTGAGAAAGCTCTACTTGAAAAGTGTTTGAACTCACAAAAATCCGTCGGAAGTAACATCGACTTACAAAATTTTACTCGCATGTCATCAAATTTCCCAATAGAGGTTCGTAGGGAGTAAAGACGTGGACTATAGTTAATAAAATTGCATTTTGATTTCAACATACCCATAGTTTGGAACAAACACTTGTCGCATTTACGGGCAGCCGAAAGATCGATATAAATTTATTCAACAACAAGTTGCCTCTGCTTATCCTGTTATCCATGAAAGAGCGCTATGGTTATATTTAAGGTTTTTAGAACATACATCAATACATGGTGCGAAGAATAGTTTGTGTATGAATAATATTTTAAATTTTGTTATTAATTATTTTGTTTCAGCCAACAAGTTTGAAAAAGAAGTTTTTTCAAATCTTTCCCTTACCGACTTTGTGCAACGACTTTTAACAAAACGATGTGTAACTTTCTATGAAAAAAACGATAAATACCAACTTATATCAAAAGAAAAAGGTTGCAGTGGATTTATGACCGTTGGAATGGAAGCAGAGACCCCGCCATTACTTTTGAAAAATGTATTGAGCTACGATGAAGTGAAGGTAAGATAATGTTTGCAGTTTAATTTTTCTTTATAAAAGAAGGAATTCAAAATAAAAAAATAGGCTTTAATAAAATAAATAAAATAAGAAACTAAAACGGATTACAGCAAAGAAAATAGAGACAACTATTATTCCCTTTTTTTTTATGAATGTTTGAATGTTCAACAACCACTTGAGTTGGCTACCACCATTGTATTTGGCTGGAATTATTGCAATTTCATGGCTGCCACACCAATTATCAGATTCCTTTCAGTGGTGCTTAGTCTTTATGTTCAATTTTAATTTATAAATTAGTGCCGTCAATTGGAATCGAACCTAGACCAGCTACCTCTGATGCCTATGCACTACGCATTGCGCCACCGAGGTCACCTGATCATGCCCATCTAATGTAAGGTTTTGTCTTTATAAATTGCATATTGAGACAACTAGCATTTTTACTAGCCCACACAAGTTGGTTGTTGATCTTTCGGGTTCTTTCTCTTTTTTCCGTACACGATTTACAAACCAACAATTCGTTGGACAATTGTAAGGTGGGAGATTGTATGAAAGATTTAACACTGGTCAAGAATTGATTTCATTCAATAGGGTTTTTTGTGTGATAACACACTCGCAGTTAGGCTGCATAGCTTTCTCTACGTCATTTATATTTATTTATGAATGTTTGAATGTTCAACAACCACTTGAGTTGGCTACCACCATTGTACTTGGCTGGAATTATTGCAATTTCATGGCTGCCACATTAATTATCAGATTCCTTTCAATGGTGCTTAGTCTTTATGTTCAATTTTAATTTATAAATTAGTGCCGTCAATTGGAATCGAACCTAGACCAGCTACCTCTGAGGCCTATGCACTACGCATTGCTCCACCGAGGTCACCTGATCATGCCCATCCAATGTAAGGTTTTGTCTTTGTAAATTGCATATTGAGACAACTAGCATTTTTACTAGCCCGCACAAGTTGGTTGTTGATCATTCGGGTTCTTTCTCTTTTCTCCGTACACGATTTACAAACCAACCAATTCCTTTGATTTTCAAAATCTCCACGATAATAGCTTTAACAAAAATGTATCAAAACATTATACATTGCCGAAATATTTTTTTAAGTAAAGAAATTTTAAGAAAAGCTGTCAAAAATGCATATCGGACTTTTTTGTTACTTTCACTCTATTTTTTCTTTAGCTTTCTGCACTACTTTCTGTTTCATCACATTCGGAATTTCTCAATGATGGTAATAGGAATAATGTTGGTGTTATTGAAACTGATAAATCCAAAATCGAACGGGCAGGTGTTGTTATAGGTTTGATTGGTGCTCGACTCTCTCGTCGTGATGTTATGGAGTTTCAAGACATAGTAATTTCCGAAACTCAAAACACAGTTGAAAATGGTTATGGCCAGAATTCTGCAAGCAACGAGACCAGACAAAGCAGCTACCGTCAGGTGTGGAAAAGTTTTTACGAAGAAGAAGATTTTTTGTTTGACAGACTAGTCAAAGATGGTAAACGTTTTGGCAATTCAAACAATATGAACGACATTTTTGATAATTTAATCATGAAAAAACGCTATGCCATTTCGTTTGATACACTTCTGTTGGAAAGTGAAGCGAGAGCAGCAGCTACTAGCCAACGTGCATTTATACATGTTGTTGGGATCGGATTGGGTGCTTGGAAAATAGCACCACAGCAAGAAGAAATATTTCTGCTGGCTTTTTCAGAGAGATTAAAATTACTGCTGCCTAAGCTTAATAATGTTGCATTTGTGCATTTCTCATGGTTCAATTTAACTGAGTGTGGTGAGTTGAAACATGGGGGAATATTTAAATGTGATACACATCCTGATGGAGGAGTAAGAACGTTTTTGTCAAAAAGAAATCCTGCAGATAGATTGGTAAGCAAAATTATATATACTAGAACATTTATAAAAACAAAATTTCTCTTCTTTCAATTAATCTTGTCCTTTCGCTTTGTGTGTACCTTTTACATAATGAAGAAATCCTATGATGATTTACGAGGGTGAAGCGTGAAAAAACTGTCTGAAAAAATTCTCAAATTGTTGACTCGAGCAAATTTTTTCCATCTACGTCTTGCCCTTCTCCCAAAAAAATTGAAGTTGCTGCAAATGCAAAAACTTCTATTCATTTAAAGGAGAATTTTCAAAAAAAAAAAAATTATTTCCCGAGTTCTGTGCCAAGGGTATTTTTATTTGGTTTAAATATGCGAGTATAGTTAAGGAAAATAAGACAAAAAACAATCGTTTTATATAAAACGGCTGAATTTGTTATATCTGAACGAGGACTCTTAGAAAAACTTAAATCCTGTTTTCGGGAAGCCATACCCCGGCGGAAATCCGCCATTTTAATCTTAGAGGAAGAAATTGTTCGAAGATCGTTCCCGAAGAAATTTACGTGAATTACCTGCTTATCAAATAAGAATTTTAGAACACTAAATTTCCAACTTTTTGATATATTTTTGAAGATGATGCGATACCGCATTCAAAAGTTTCAGTCGTTTTGGTTGCGCTAAAATGTAAACTCCGGAGAAAATAAAATAATAAATTGTTATTAAAATTAATACAAACATAAATTTTCGATTGTAAACAAAAAAATTGGTAAATATAAACTTAAAGTGAAATAAAACATGCATTTTTCAAAAAACAATTAATAAAAATACAAAATTATTAAATAAATAGTAAGTAGGTTTCAATTAAAATACAGGAACACATTACACAAAGTGTTTCGGGTATGAACATATTTTGTTCAGAGCCATTTTTAAGTTCGCTCAAGTTTATTTGAGCTTCGTCCTCTAGTTCATCGGTTTCAACTTCAACTTCAATGGAGTTGGTGCATGATGAACCATTGAGGCAACCAGCGGCGTTACCACAGGGTTTTGCGCATTTACATGAAATAATTTAAAGAAAAACTTCTAATCCCAATACCAATAAAAGTGTATTCCTGTATTGTACTGAAACCTCCATCAACTATTTAGTAAAGTTGTGTTTTATGCAATTTTCTTAAAACTGTAGTTTAAAGTTAAAATACAAATCTATAGAAAATGCATGTTTTTATTTCACTTCAACTTTATATATACCAATTATTTTGTTTACATTCGAAAATTTGCATTTGTATTAATTTTAATAACAATTTATTATATTACTAGCGGCCCCGTGCTTGCGTTGCTTCGCAGTTTTAAGAATGAAAATTAGTTTACTGTTGGGGTACAAACCGGGGCTCAATGAGGCTATCTCATCGACAAAGTTTTCAAAAATAGATTTTCAGATGTTTTTTTAAAGCTTCGGGATACACAACGTTGTTATTTGGTTGCCTATTTTGACAGCATTTATAATACGCATGAATTAAGTTTGCGAATTCGTTTTTTCAATATTGAAAATATTTAATTTACAGATTTTTCTTGAAGTACACGCTTTTTGAATGATTTGTATAAAATTGTTTGTTTCCTTAAAACTTGGAACACTCTTATGACAAATAATTTGTTCTTCAATAATTTGATTTAAATATTGGCTATACCGATTCTTTTAATTAAATCTTAAAGTGGAAAGCATATTTTAGCGGGGGGATAGAATCCTGGAAATAATTAATATTTAATTTTTTTCGCACAGTTTAAAGAATGATAATTTTGGGACTATATAAGGCTAACCGCAATTTCTCCTATATGCCTTCCAAATAAAGTATTTTATGTTCTCTCACGAGACAAGTTTTCAAAAATAGACTTTTTTGATGTTTGCGTTATTCAATTTCTTTTAATTTTAAAGTTTCCGGATAAACAATGTTGTCACTAAAAAACTTCTCATACTTTTGTATGATTTAAATAAATTTTAATCCTTAAACTTCGGAAACAATTTTGTTTGCACCATGGTAGTTAATTTTATTTGTTATGTTGTTTAAGTAATACTAGAATTTTATTCAACTCTGTTCAAAATCGAAAATATTTAATTTTAAAGTTTTTCCCTGAAGTATACGCTTCACACACTTGTTGATCGATTTAAATACACAATTTCCTTAAAACTTAGAAAATACTTTTTAGGTTAGTCGGAAAGAATTTTGTGGAGACATCCTGTTGTTAAAATATTTGATCTTGTCATTTTTTTTTAGAAGAATAAACGTTTCAAAAATGTTTAGATGATTGAAATAAAATTTTACCTAAAACTGAAGAAATACTTTTTTTCTGCAACACTCAACAAAAGCAAACAATTTCAAGTTATTGTTGTTCATTCAAACCTTTAATATTAATATATGGCGGAGCGAAAGCTATGCAGCCTAGCTGCGAGTTTTGTATCACACCAGTTGACCAGTTCTAATTTAATTCAAGGCGAAAATGTATTTTACTACAAAAATACATACGGTAAAACTTAGAAATGAGAAAATTCCAGAACTACCGACAAAATTTGTATTTTTCAGTGATATTAGCAGAAGTCTGAAATATTTTTTTTTTCATTCCGGACTTTTTTCAACATTTTCTATTGGACAACAGTACCTTTGATGACCCACATTTGATAGGCGGACCCAAAGTACTGCTGTCCAAGAAATATATTTTTATTGGGGCTTGCCTGGCGATTAAACTACCCTATAAGCGGAGCAACGAAGTTGCAAGGTGAGAGTTAAAATTCTTAGAACTCAGAAGGTGGCCATTGAGGGTAATGTTGTCCTACAAACACTATTGGAAAAAAGTTCTTATGAATTATGAAAACAAAACATTTCAGAATTTTACCAATGTCACTGAAAAGTGCTAGTTTTACCGATAAAGCATTTCCATCAACGTACATATATCAATATGTTAGTCCAACCTATTATTATTAAGGATAGGTAAACCAATTTAAATAAATCGCTTTTATTTTTTTGCATTTTCATCGGCTTTTGCTGCACTATTTTAGATGTTAAACTTTAGTTCATTTTTAAATTATGAAAAGAAGTAAAGCGTGTACTTCTAGAAAAAAATTGCATATAATGTTTGTTAAGCTCAATTAAACAAAACTCGGTATTGTCAATATTTACCAAATTGTCGAGGATAAAATTATTTGCCATATGGATGGTGAAAAAAATTGTATTCTCTCGTAGTCTTTTTTTGAGTATTGAAAATATTTAATTTTATATTTTTAGCTTGAAGAACACATTTAAAATACTTTTTGAATGATTTATATAAAAAACACAAAGGAAATATTTTTTTTTACAAATGTAAAAAAACTTTTTTAAACTGTTTTTTTTTTTTTTCTTAGACAACAGTACCTTCGGTGGACTTAATTTAGTAGGCCGCCCACCAAGAAAAAGTTGGCAATGGCCTGACGATTAAACATACTCTTAGCAGAGCAAAGACCCAAAAAAAAAAGTTAAGAGTCTTAAAACCCACGAATCGGGTCACGATTGTACATTATATATTCTATATAAAGGATCTCCATTTACTAATGTCCATCTCATAGTCTAAAATATTGCGTTTAGCTTCAGCAATATCATCAAAACCCTGTTTTTTGCATTTTTATTGTTTTTTGTTGCACTTTTTAAAAATTTTGAAAATAAATAATTAGCCTATGTTCATTCCCTACATCCAAACTCTCGTTCCAATCATTTCAGTATTTTCTTAGATAAAGTGGAACAAACAGATACACGAACACACTTTCACATTTATAACATTACTAGCCGTCCCCTGCTGGCGTTGCTTCGCATAGTTTAAAGAATGATAATTGACTATAGGTATAAAAAACTGTGCTCAATAAGGCTAACCGCAATTTCTACGATATTATTAAAAAAAAAACGTTTATATATGTATACCTTCCAAATTAAGTATTTCATGTTCTCACACGAACCAAGTTTTCAAAAACAAACATTTTTTGATGTTTGCATAATTCAATTTGTTTTAATTTTAAAGTTTCCGGATACACAATGTTGTCACTAATTTAGTGCCTATTTTTCACTCAAAATAACCATGAATTCTATTTGCAGTAAAAACTATTTGCCATATAGGTGCAAATTCCTCAGTCATTTAAATCATTAAAATAGGACGTAAATCAATAACGAAAATAAGGTGTTTTAAAATAAATGCTATCTTCCACTTTTTTAGGCAAACTTAAATAAAACTCGGAATTGTCAATATTTAACCCAAATTGTCCAAAAAAAATGTATCTACCATACAAATGGTAAAAAATTATTTCCTTTATTCTAAGTATGTATAACCTTTGAAATACAAATAATCATACAAAATGTATGAAGATACTTTCTTCCAGGTTTTGACCAGAGAAATTCTACCCCAATTTCTACCAATATATTAACAAAAAGTTTATACTTTATGTATAAAGAGTTAAATGTTCACTCACGAACAAGGTTTTCAAAAATAGACTTTTTTGATGTTTGCATAAAAGTAGGCAAAATATTTTAATTTTTTTTTTTTTTTTTTAATGCTTCCGGATAAACAATGTTGTCAATTGAATGCACATTTTACTTTTACTCAAAATACTCATGAATTCAGTTTTTGGGAAAACCCATTTACCATAAAGTAGGCTCAAAAAAAACAAAATTGATTCCTAAATTTTTATTTAAACCATGAAAAGAAGTAAAGTGTGGTATTCTAGAAAAAAAAATATATGTGTTCAAAATAGAATGTTTCTAACAATGCTATCTTTCATTTTGTAAGCCAAATTATATAAGACTCGGTATTGTCAATATTTACCAAATTATCGAAGAAAAAAGTATTTGCGATAAGGGTGGTGAAAAAAGTATTTCCATATTTTGTAGGTAAAATTATCATACAAAAAGTATATGCGAATGTTATTTTGGCAAGAGTTGAAAGAAATTCGAACGGTAATAAACGACTTGCATAAACTTGTATATTTCAAATGAATTTTAGTCCTTAAGCAGCATAGATGTCCTCACCATTCCTCATTTACTCTTCAACTACAATTCGAGAAAAACTATATTTAAAAACAAACCATCCTATACAATATTAAAGATCCTTGCACTGAAAACTTAAAACTTATGTACATTAGGGTGGTCTTTATAAAGGTCATTGTCTTATTTTGAACGACCCACCCCCCTTATTTGTTCTAAATAATTAAAAAAAAAAATCCTGTATAATTTTAGCTCATTATATTAACGTAAACCCGGCCCCAAAGACGCCTGAAGTTTTATATGGGAAATCCCATGTATTTTTGTAAATCCAAATTTGGAAAATCTTGACTTTGGTAATGATTGATAAAAGAAATTGAATTTTGGAACACATTTAGTCACTTTTGTCATATTTATAAAAAGGTATCAGAAAAAAATTTACAATAGTTATTTCCCTACTTAAAGCCATATAAACAAAAATATCTTTTTTTATTTAATTTTTAATTTTAATAAATGTTGTAAATTTTTTTTAATACATTTTTTTAAACATCTTTTGTCAGATAGATGTGTGCAAAAATTCAATTGTCTTTAGCAATCATTACTCAAGTTATGAATTTTTAAAGTTGGATGTTCAAAAAATACATGGGATTTCCTATATAAAACTTCAGTCATCTTGGGGGCCGGGTTAACGATAATTAAATGAGCCAAAATCTTACAGGAATTTTTTTTTTTATTATTTAGAACAAATTAGGGGGCTGTGTCATTAAAAATAAGACAATAACATTTATAATTTGTTAATATTGTTATTAATAACTTGTTTATAAAAGTAATAATAATAATTCGTAAACTCTGGCTTTAATTTTCTTGGTCCATGGTAGTTAATAAAAAAAAACGTTTAAGAAAAACTTCAGTAATTTTTTTTTTGTCAGTATTGAAAATATTTAATTTTATATTTTTTTTCTTGAAGAACACAATTCACATACATACTTTTTGAATAATTTATATAAAAAATACAAAGGAAATATTTTTTTTTTTACAAATGTCAAATAATTTGTTCTTCAAGAATTTGATTTAAATATTAGGTCCGATCCTTTACTTTGTGCACAGAAAATCACAAACTGTCAGATCTTGGAGAGCAACGTTGATATATTCTCAAAAATATCATAACTGTGCCAAAGTACGGGAACGCAAATTCAACCCAATTCCGTATTACCTATTGTGCTGGACAAGTAAGGCACGATGTTTGGCTTTCATTCTTTTGCTCTCAAATTGACATTTTGCTGTGCTGTGATTTTCAGTGCGAAGAAATTTCTCGGACTGAAAATCACAGGTAGGGGAAATTATTTACTCTATCGTGAGCGTTGTTTTTTTGTAAAAAAAACTGTAAAATTATTGAGTACGGGAACGGCTTTGGACTGAAAATCACACAAATGCACAGAAAATCAGGTTTTGACCAGAGAAATTCTACCCCAATTTCTACCAATATATTAACAAAAAGTTTATACTTTATGTATAAAGAGTTAAATGTTCACTCACGAACAAGGTTTTCAAAAATAGACTTTTTTGATGTTTGCATAAAAGTAGGCAAAATATTTTAATTTTTTTTTTTTTTTTTTAATGCTTCCGGATAAACAATGTTGTCAATTGAATGCACATTTTACTTTTACTCAAAATACTCATGAATTCAGTTTTTGGGAAAACCCATTTACCATAAAGTAGGCTCAAAAAAAACAAAATTGATTCCTAAATTTTTATTTAAACCATGAAAAGAAGTAAAGTGTGGTATTCTAGAAAAAAAAATATATGTGTTCAAAATAGAATGTTTCTAACAATGCTATCTTTCATTTTGTAAGCCAAATTATATAAGACTCGGTATTGTCAATATTTACCAAATTATCGAAGAAAAAAGTATTTGCGATAAGGGTGGTGAAAAAAGTATTTCCATATTTTGTAGGTAAAATTATCATACAAAAAGTATATGCGAATGTTATTTTGGCAAGAGTTGAAAGAAATTCGAACGGTAATAAACGACTTGCATAAACTTGTATATTTCAAATGAATTTTAGTCCTTAAGCAGCATAGATGTCCTCACCATTCCTCATTTACTCTTCAACTACAATTCGAGAAAAACTATATTTAAAAACAAACCATCCTATACAATATTAAAGATCCTTGCACTGAAAACTTAAAACTTATGTACATTAGGGTGGTCTTTATAAAGGTCATTGTCTTATTTTGAACGACCCACCCCCCGAAGAAATTTCTCGGACTGAAAATCACAGGTAGGGGAAATTATTTACTCTATCGTGAGCGTTGTTTTTTTGTAAAAAAAACTGTAAAATTATTGAGTACGGGAACGGCTTTGGACTGAAAATCACACAAATGCACAGAAAATCACAGACATTTAAAGTAAAGAAACGGACCTATTGTTTTATTTAATTTTGTCTTAAAACGGTAAAACAAAATAGTCTTATTAAACAAAAGGATTTAAATAAAGATGGTTAAGCAAAACGCGATAGTTTAGACCTTTAGATTGACTTGGAGATTCCTTAATTTAGGTAATATTAAACTTCAAAAGTCCCAAATGTCTTGTTTCCATTATTCATTCCGGACTTTTTTAAACTGTTTTTCTTGGACAATCTTGGTACCATCGGTGGCATTAATTTTATAGGCGCCTGCCTGGCGACCAAACGTACCCTTAGCTAAGAAACGACCCAAAAAGAGGCTTAAAACCCACGAAGCAGGTTACCCAAAGTACTGGTGTCTAACAAAAAGTGTTGAGAAAATTCCAGAATGAATTATGAAAACGAAAAATTTCGGACTTTTACGAATGTCGCTGAAAAATTCAAAGTTTTACCGATAAACTCTAGAATTTCCTTGTTTCGGAGTTTTGCAGTTAAATACATATCTGATGTATGTATATATATAATCTTCATAAAGCATCTCCATTAACTAATGTCCATCTCATAGCCTAAACTATAGCTATACGCAATTTTCCTATATACAATACATACACAATTTTCATCTAAATCCTAATTTTTGTATTTTAAATGCCTTTTGTTGCACTGTTTTAAATTTTTGAAAATAAAAAAAAGCCTATGTTCATTCCCTGCATCCAAGCTCTCGGTTATGATTTTTCATTAGACGAAATTAACGGGAACCATTCATTCCAATTTCAAAAAATGCTGCTGCTAAAAAAGAAATTAAATCCCTTATCCATATTTCAGGGCCGTCAACTACAGCTGCAGCTTTGCGAGTTAAGAGTCTCAGAACCCACGAAGCGTGTTACTTAATGCATTGGTGTCCAACAAAAATTGTTGAAATTAGTCTAGAATGAATCAAGAAAACGAAATATTTCATCTCCATTAACTAATGTCTATATCATAGTCTAAACTATTGCGCACAGCTTCACTATTTCCATTTTAACTCTATTTTTGCATATTAATTGTTTTTTGTTGCACTTTTTAAAATTTTTGAAAATAAATAATAAGCCTATGTTCATTCCCTACATCAAAGCTCTCGATCCACAAATTTTCATTCCAATCAAATAGAACAAATAGACACACAAACACACTTTCACATTTATAATATTATTAAGATTAAGATTAAGATTAAGATTAAGATTAAGATTAAGATTAAGATTAAGATTAAGATTAAGATTAAGATTAAGATTAAGATTAAGATTAAGATTAAGATTAAGATTAAGATTAAGATTAAGATTAAGATTAAGATTAAGATTAAGATTAAGATTAAGATTAAGATTAAGATTAAGATTAAGATTAAGATTAAGATTAAGATTAAGATTAAGATTAAGATTAAGATTAAGATTAAGATTAAGATTAAGATTAAGATTAAGATTAAGATTAAGATTAAGATTAAGATTAAGATTAAGATTAAGATTAAGATTAAGATTAAGATTAAGATTAAGATTAAGATTAAGATTAAGATTAAGATTAAGATTAAGATTAAGATTAAGATTAAGATTAAGATTAAGATTAAGATTAAGATTAAGATTAAGATTAAGATTAAGATTAAGATTAAGATTTAGATTAAGATTAAGATTAAGATTAAGATTAAGATTAAGATTAAGATTAAGATTAAGATTAAGATTAAGATTAAGATTAAGATTAAGATTAAGATTAAGATTAAGATTAAGATTAAGATTAAGATTAAGATTAAGATTAAGATTAAGATTAAGATTAAGATTAAGATTAAGATTAAGATTAAGATTAAGATTAAGATTAAGATTAAGATTAATATTAAAATTAAGATTAAGATTAAGATTAAGATTAAGATTAAGATTAAGATTAAGATTAAGATTAAGATTAAGATTAAGATTAAGATTAAGATTAAGATTAAGATTTTCATTTAAGCGCAACCAAAATGGCTGTAACTTTTGACTGCGCTAATGTACTATCTTCAAAAAGAGGCTGGGTTCGACCCTCAGTAGTAACTTCCCATTGGTGCCCTTGAAAACCATATACATTATACATACATATTTGCAAAATTACACAACACATAGATGGTATTGGTATATATTTGAGTTGAAAAACATTTGTTGAAGGCTTGTAATGTTTCGTTTGCTGTTTCCTTGCTCTAAAAAAAACTATGTATTGAATTGTTTTGAAAAAAAAATATCCGTTGTTGACTACGTCATTAAAGTAGAAAAAATAGACTAGGTTCGGAATCATTATTTGTTCTTGAAATATTTTTTTTATTTTTTAACTGTGTTTCTTAGTTTAAAAAAAGCAATTTTGTTTAAATGATTACCAACTTTGTATTGTGTAATTATGTGTAAAATAAAATTAGTCTGAAGTGAATATCTTTTTCCGTTGTCGAGATATTCGAGACAAATGACATTTTACAGCTCCTTTTTAAATTCCTGTAGTAGAAAAAGGTTAATTTAATTTGTTCCTTTTCAGCACGTTATGACAATTATTATCTGTAAAATAAAATTCATCCGAAGTCGATATCTTTATTCGTTCTTGAGATATGGTGGACGAAAAAAGTACCCCGAACGTACAGTGGTGTCAAAAACATTCCGGATTTTTTTGGTCAACTGCATTAAGTGTTGGTTTGTGAGATAAAAAGAACAAATCAAATATTTGTAATTTTTCGCCATTTTTTTTAAACAATTGTATCATTTTAAACAAAAAACATGGTAAATTATCCATTAAAACAAAAAATAATAGTCAAAAATTAAAGTTGATTCAGAATTTTAATGTGACAAACTAACCGGATTTTATCTTGCACAATTAATTATTATTTTGTATTTAATATTTTGTCCAGTAACCCCTATTTTATATCACAGCTCGACATCGACGAGGCATTGACTGAATTAAATTTTCGAAAATAGAAGCAGGAATATTCTCCCATTCATTTTTCAAGGCTGCAAAAAGAAAAGTTGTTGACGTGTGCTTTTTTTTCCAACCCGCCTTTTTAAAATGGCCCGCAAGTTTTCAATTGGGTTTAGATCGGGTGATTGAGACGGCCATTCTAAAACACGAATATTTATAGTCGCAAACCACTCTTTTAGCAGCTTTGAAGAATGTTTGTGGTCATTATCCTGCTGAAAAACCCAACGAAAAGGCATTTCTTCCTCTGCATATGGAAGTAATGCTTCAAAATGTCCTTATATTGAAAACGGTCCATAATTCCTGTGATTTGGTGTATTGGACCGCAGCCTGCGCCTGAAAAACAGCCCCAAACCATCACCGAGGCTCCACCGTGCGTAACTGTAGGGAGTACATTTGCAGGCTTTAATCCCGTACCTTTAGAGCGCCTTACTGTCCTTGCACCATCACATCGGAGTAAAACAAGTTGAATTTGCTTTCATTACTGAAAAGCACGCTCCTCCATTTGCTTAAAGACCAGTTAAGATGATTTTTTTGCAAATTCAACCCTGAGTTAAATATTCTGATTAGGAATTTAAAGTCTTTTCCAAACACCTTTCATGGCTTACCTTTTTCTAAGATGTTTAGCAGTTAGAAGAGGTTTCTTCGCTGGTCGAAATGCAAAAAGACCGAAATCTCTTAAACGCTTCCTTACCGTACTTGGTCCTATAGGTAGATTTAGTTCATCACAAATTATCTTTGAAGTTGCAAAAGGGTCTTTAAGCACAAAATTCTCAGCGCCTATCAGTTTGAACAGTTGTTTTGCGAGGGCGTCCACCAAAATGATCTGCTTCTACTGATTTCCCGCTTCTAAATTTTGTAATGATGTCACAAACCGTTGACTTTGGAATTTGCAATATTTCAGATATTAAATTTTGTTTTGTACCGGGTTGGAACTTTCCTATTACCTTGTATCGAATCGCGTTGCTATAAAGTGTTTTAGCCATTTTCTGCACTATATAATTTCAACTAACACAGCTCTCAATTTGTAAAGTCTGTTTAATCTACGGCGTGAGTCAAAAGACTCGAAAAAACCGCTACTTTAACATCGAGACTCGCAATCTCCCTGCAATCCGGTTAGTTTTGCACAATTATGTTATTGAATAACTTTATAAAATATTTTTTTTTTATTATTCTTGTCATCGTAGCATTATATTTTTAAGGTTATTATCTCATACCCTTTACACATTATGGAAAACCTATGGAAAGTTATTAGTTTTCTACTTGATATTAAGAAAAACATTATACTGAGGAAAAATCCGGAATGTTTTTGGCAGCACTGTACATACGTACATACACACATACAGACATCTTGCTAAAAACGACGGATTCTGATTCAAGTAGACCTCAAAACGTGAAGATATGTCTAAATTTTCTATTCGATAAATCGCACCACTTACAATAACTTCCAATGGGCAGTTAAAAATATATCAGTATACAGGGTGTCCCGTAAGTAATGGATAACCCTGAAATGCCGCATAGTAGACTTTATGACCGTCCTAAAAACTGATAAAAAAAAGTTCTATCCCTACCACAAGAAAAGTTATATGCATTTTTTTGTTCAGTGCATTATTTTTTTTTCTTACTTTACATTTTTGAATACCACGACTACAAGTGAATGAGTTCCATCATTTTTTTTTTGCAGGAATATTTTACATTACTTGTGCCAACACATAAGTAGAAGAATATTATTATAACTGTTGGACTTCTTAGAGAAAAAAATTATTTAACATTGAATTTCAATGCAAAATGTGAAAACAAATAATTTTTGAAAAAGTTAAATCATAGCTGGTATAAGAAAAATGCATGAATACCTGAGTGGCCAACTATTTTAAAAATATGCGCGTTAAATGCAGATTTCAAAATGGTATTACTTATTATTATATCTAGAGTCAATAGCAAGTTATTGGTAAAAATCTGCAATACTAGAGTAAATTTAGCAAAAACAAAAGTTTTCAAAATTAGCACAGTAAACGTGAAAATAATACCAAGCGTTGAACATATCAGATTTTTGATTTATTGGCTGTTTCTACGATGTTGTCCTAATGATAAATCCAAGCTTTCAACTTCTAGGGCCGAATGCATTATTGATAAAAATGTCAAAAAAGTGCAAAAAACGGTTACATTTTCGAGCTTGTTTTGAATTTTACCTGTTCTATTGGGCTTTAACAAACCCATCAAATATTTTGTTGGTTTCTATTTTTTATTTGTTATTTCCTCCAAACAAAAAGTCTTCTGATTCAATTTTAATTGTGTTTTTTGAATAGTAAATTGTAAGATCCTGAGAAAGTGAGAACGCATAAAATCGTAAGTTTTTTAAATTCTGAATTAAAGTTTTTGTAATTTGATCTTAATTCATAAGATTAAGACCACGACGAACACTTATTTATATCGTTTTTATTGTTCATTCTTCAGAAAAATTAACGGTCTAAATAGCTGTTTTCCTGAACCTGCTTTTTGATAATTAAGTCGTTTAATTGAACTTTTTCGATGCCACGTATTCTGTATTCTGCACAAGAATATGCAAACATGCATTTCATTTATGGAGAGTGCAGAGGCAACGCAAACGAAGCTGCGACTCTGTATAGGGAAAGGTACCCTAACGCACGTCACCCGGATTATCGAGTGTTTATTAGAGTCCATAGCTGTTTCTCGGAAGGAAGGCTGCCTGGTAGTGGTGTTGGTGGTGCTGGCGTGGGACGACCCCCTCGAGGAGATACTGAAGACTTAGTGCTTGCGGAACTTGACCGAGATCCTACAGTATCAATCCGAGCAATAGCACGACGCACTGGGATCGGAAAGACGACTGCGCATAATGTGCTAAGTAAATATAAATATCATCCCTTTCACCTAACACGGATGCAAACTCTCCAGCCGCAAGATTTTGAAACGAGAAAGAGTTTTTGTCGACAAATGATAATGAAAATTGAAGAAGATCCGCAGTTTTTTGACAAAATTCTTTGGAGCGATGAGTCGACATTTAAAAGAGATGGCTACAAAACCCAAACATCATGAGGGAAGACAGGTCCCGGTACCAATTCAAAATAAACTGGGATTCTCAATGGGAAAATAATTGGACCCTTTGAGTTGCCGGGGATTTTAACTGGCCAAGGTTATTTGGAGTTCCTCCAAAATGATCTCCCAACCTTGCTGGAAGAAGTGCCTCAAGAACTAAAGGAATCCCATTGGCTTCAAAATGATGGTTGTCCAGCACACTATGCTGTGCCTGTGCGGGCATATTTAAATGCCAGATATCCAGGCAGATGGATAGGACGTCTGGGACGAATTTTATGGCCACCTCGTTAACCAGACCTAAATCCACTTGATTTTTTTATTGGGGATGCATTAAGGAAATCGTATACAGCAAGCCGATCAGGTCTTTAGAGGAGCTAAGAAATCGTATGGAGGCAGCTGCATTACAAATTTCTGAGCAAAACCTTGCACGTTCACTAAGACGTTCATTTATTCGAAGGTGCAGAACCTGTATAAGAGTGGGTGGAAAACAGTTTGAGCATTTGCTTTAAATAAAAAAAAATTAAAAAAATATCTATTTTTGTTTTTGTTTTCTAACTAAGTGATCATGTGATTAAAAGCTGGCTCAAAAACTTTTTGTTTAGAGAAAATAACAAATAAACTAATAGCAACCAAAAAAATATTTGATGGGTTTGTTAAAGCCCAATAGAGCAGGTAAAATTCAAAACAAGCTCGAAAATGTAACCGTTTTTTGCACTTTTTTGACATTTTTATCAATAATGCATTCGGCCCTAGAAGTTGAAAGCTTGGATTTATCATTAGGACAACATCGTAGAAACAGCCAATAAATCAAAAATCTGCTATGTTCAACGCTTGGTATTATTTTCACGTTTACTGTGCTAATTTTGAAAACTTTTGTTTTTGCTAAATTTACTCTAGTATTGCAGATTTTTACCAATAACTTGCTATTGACTCTAGATATAATAATAAGTAATACCATTTTGAAATCTGCATTTAACGCGCATATTTTTAAAATAGTTGGCCACTCAGGTATTCATGCATTTTTTTTATACCAGCTATGATTTAACTTTTTCAAAAATTATTTGTTTTCACATTTTGCATTGAAATTCAATGTTAAATAATTTTTTTCTCTAAGAAGTCCAACAGTTATAATAATATTCTTCTACTTATGTGTTGGCACAAGTAATGTAAAATATTCCTGCAAAAAAAAAAATGATGGAACTCATTCACTTGTAGTCGTGGTATTCAAAAATGTAAAGTAAGAAAAAAAATAATGCACTGAACAAAAAAATGCATATAACTTTTCTTGTGGTAGGGATAGAACTTTTTTTTATCAGTTTTCAGGACGGTCATGAACTTTTTTTTATCAGTTTTCAGGACGGTCATAAAGTCTACTATGCGGCATTTCAGGGTTATCCATTACTTACGGGACCCTGTATATATATATATATGTTTATTGAACAAAATAATATTTACAATTTGACTTATAACTAGTTAGATACGATGATATTATACATTTATTGGCACATAGGGGGCCTAATCTTATACTTTGTCTTAAATTTAAAGGATTAAAAAATTTAAAATACATGTCAAAAAATTAAATCTAAAAATCGGCTGACTTTATGGTCCTCGGGGTGTTCCGTCCCGGTTGTCAAGTTGTGGTTAAAAATATATCAGTGTTGGAAATTTAGTGTTCTAAAATTCTTATTTGATAAGTAATTCACGTAAGTTTCTTCGGGACGACAAAAATGTGTAAATGTATAAAAAAAAAAAACAAAAAATAAAAACACATAAACTTGAAAACATTGCCCGCACTGAAAAGGAATGCATGTATGAACGAAAGATGGTTTCATTACCTACAACTTTGGCCTTGCAATTTTTCCTCTACGACCAATAGTTTCGGAGATGTAGATCAACTCGCCTTTTCCAAAATAGCGGATTTCCCCAGGGGTATTACGTCCCGAAAAACAGGACTTAAGCTTTTCTAATAACCCTCTTTCATGTATACAAAATTAAGCCGTTCTATATTTCGTTCCACAAAAAAATCTATCTTTCCAGTGCGAATATAATGAAGCTCTGTCATTTTTGTTAAGTTAAAATACCTTAATCCTGACGATCCGATAAATTGAACTTAAGATATAAGCTTTTTAAGCAAACCTTAAACACTTTAAATGAAAATTTTTCTTTAACTAATTTTTGTTAAAAATTATATTATTTTTGGTTTCAATATTCAATGCTCTTATCAATGTTAAGTAAAAAACTGAAAACAAGAGAATTATTTATCAGTTCAATATTTAAATCAGTCCAGAACAAAATGTTGGGTAGCAATAGGAGTTAAGTAAATTAAGAGTTTAACAAACGACTATGAATGCGCCACAATTTGGTTCAGCTTATTTGTATAATTGTTTCGCAACTTTGAATTGAAACATAAAATACTTTGACTGATAATAGGACTGAATAAGGAAATGTCGAAATTAAGCCACGACGACGACGGCTTAAATGAATAAACAGTTCTCTATCAAATTTTATTTAATAAAAAGAACTATGTGTAAATCATGTATTTTCTTAAGTTCTCAAATTCATCTCAGAATCAACCAGAACACGATAATGTCCTACTAATTGTATCTTATGCTTGGGATGGAAACGCTTTGCCTGGAAATGAATTTTGGATGGTAAATAAAATATTATAATATATTTGTTTGAAATATTAACTTTTTTTTTAATCATTACATTTTATTTAAACAGAGAATGCTTAAATCGAGTGGAGATTCTTCAACAGCTTGCAGCACTCTTATCACTGAAATTCACAATCCACATATTAACTCTAAAATGGTTTGCGGAGAAAATTTGCATATAGCTTCACTTGAATACGGAGTTGTCCACATATCAGAGTACAGCAAGAAAATCTTAAATTTGTAAATGTTAATTTGTTGGTTTTAAATTATATTCTATCTTTTTTTCTTTTTAAATCTGTATCTGATTTTTGTTGTTGATTTGATCTTTTTTTGGATTTATTAACTTTTTGAGGTAAACATCGAGTGTTTATTGTTGTGTTTGTTTGTAATACATCACGACGATAAAGAAATGAGGTTGGTTCATCGGGCGCTTCCAATTTGATGTCTTTTGTTTTGGTTTGCGGTGCGATCATTAGAAGACTATTATTAGTACTTCGCTGGATGTTATCTAATTGTACAATGGATCGTTCACATTTAACATGAAATTCTTTCATACCATTTATTGTAGCTTTGTCATTGTTGTTTGGTTCATTTTCTTCGGCGTATTTTAGTTCTTCTTGCTTCTGCCAATCAAGCACATTTGTTAAGAGCTTTATATACTTTATAGACATTCGAAGGATTTCGTTTTTTGATAATTTCTTGTCAGGTGGATGTGTTGGTACCAATTTTCGGAGCTCAGAAAATGCACCGGAAACGTTTTGTTGACGCCAGCGCTCTCTAGTGTTTGTAAATACTTTTCGTACAACAACTTGACCATTTTTCATTATATTACCACCAGGAGATGTGCTTTGAACGTGTGGCTGAAGGATATTATTTCGACCTTTGAAATAAAATGAAAGTGAACATTTAATTTCAATTTGTATCAAAATCTAATAACAATATTTGAATAAGTATGTTTAACTCATACCTTCAGTGTGGTTGATAAATTCTTCATCTTCGCTATCGTTTGAAAAATCAGACATATCGCCATCGGATATTGAATCTGTTTTTCCGTTACTGCAAAATCTGTTTATTGATGAAGCTTCTTTGGGGGAAGTGGCAGGTTTTATATTATTATAAGAGCGAATATGATCTGTTGTGCTGCTAATAGAAGAAGTGGAACTGCGATCGTCATTTTCTGCTTGTGATTCCATTCTGAAAGACAAAATAAACTTCCGTAAGACTCCATATAAAAACTGAATTTTTCTTCAAGATTCCGATACAACAATATGTTATATTAGACAAAATTAATGCAAGCAACTTGTGCAAAAATTTCTTCTTAATAAAAAATAAAATCCATGTTAGGGGCCAGTTATAGCTATCATTAAAAAACTTAGCTGTTGATTTTGAGACCCTTCGAAAGTTTATTCATTGATTATTTTAATGCAGAAATATAGCTTACTTACTTTACTTTACTTACTTTTGATGGCGCTCACAGCCCAGGACGGGCTTCGGCCTCAACTAACAAGCCCCTCCAGCCAGCTCTGTCCCTAGCTAGCCGCTTCCAGCTGCGCACACCGAGTGCTTTGATGTCGTCATTCACTTGATTGCGCCACCTGTTACGGGTTTTTCCTCTGCTGCGTACCCCATCGGGGTTGGATTCGAAGACTCGTCGGGCAGGTGCGTTGCTGTCGATACGCTCCACGTGCCCCAGCCATCTCAGCCGCTGTATTTTCAGCTTTTTGACCAGGTCAACGTAGCTGTATAGCCCGTATAGCTCGTCGTTGAATCTTCTCCTCCATAATCCTTCGATACACACCGGACCGAAAATCACACGAAGAATCTTCCTCTCAAAGCACCCTAGCAGATTTTTATCCAAGTCCATGCTTCTGACCCATAAAGCAGGACGGGGATGATTAGGGTCTTGTATAAAGTCTCCTTGGTTCTCTGAGAGAGGGCCTTACTACTTAAATACCTTCTTAGACCGAAGAAACAGCGGTTGGCAAGGGTAATTCTTCGCTTGATCTCTGCACTGATGTCATTCTGCGATGTAAAAGTGGAGCCCAGGTAGACAAAGTCCTTGAAAACTTCGAAGTTATATCTGTCCATCGTGATATTTTGCCCGAGTCGACGATGTTGTGATTCCTCTCTCGATGACAGCATATACTTCGTCTTGTCCTCATTAACCGCCAAACCCATTCTAGCCGCCTCCGATTCAATGCTCGCAAATGCCCCTGCCACAGCTCGCTTCGTTCTGCCGACAATGTCTATGTCATCCGCATATGCAAGCAATTGAACGGACTTTTGATAGATTGTACCGCTGGTGTTGACATGTGCGTTGCGTACAATGGCTACAAGAACGATGTTGAATAGGTTGCATGATAACGCGTCGCCTTGCCTCAATCCTTTCTCAACATCAGAGGAATCGGTGATGTTCTTACCAATTTTGACGGAGCTGCGAGATTTCTCCATCGTCATCCTGCACAGGCGGACGAGTTTGGCAGGGATGCCGAGACTCGACATGGTTCTGTATAATTCGTCCCTATTCACGCTATCATACGCGACTTTAAAATCGATAAAAAGGTGGTGTGTATCGATCTGGAATTCCCGGGATTTTTCTAAAATCTGTCGGAGTGTGAACATTTGGTCGACGGTTGACTTGTCAGGCCTAAAACCACACTGATAGGGGCCGATCAGATCGTTGACAAAAGGTTTTAAGCGGTCACACAGGATGGCCGACAAGATTTTATAAGCGACGTTTAGGAGACTAATTCCTCTGTAGTTGGTACATTTCAGAACATCTCCCTTTTTATGGATGGCGCACACTATACCGAGGTTCCATTCATCGGGCATACTTTCCTCCTACTAAATTTTGCAGATGAGCTGGTGTATGCTCCTAGCCAATTCATCTCCCGCTGATTTAAATAGTTCGGCTTGTAAGCCATCCGCACCAGCAGCCTTGTACGACTTAAGTTTGGATATCGCCAGCCGCACTTCGGTTAGGTCGGGTGGATGGAACTCTGGCCATCATCGTCCAAGTTGAATGGAGCGTTCTGCCTATTAGCGGCATCTTGGCTGTCTTCGCCATTAAGCAGTCTAGAGAAGTGTTCTTTCCAGATCCTCAGCACTGACTGTGTGTCTACTACCATATTCCCACTCTCATCTCGGCAGGCTTCCGTTCTAGCCTTGAATCCTTGGGTGGATCGCTTCACCCTCTGATAAAATTTTCGAACATCTCCCCTACCGCTACAACCCTCATAGACTCTACCGCCCGCTTCTCGTGCTCTCTCTTTTTCCTCCTGAGAAGTCGGCGTTCCTCTTTTCGTTTCAGCCCGTAGAGCTCCCGGGCCACTCTCTCAGCAGCTCTTGTTCGAGTCTGTAGCATTGCCTGGTAGGCCTAGTCCTTAGCTGCATGCGCTAGCCGGCACTCTTCATCGAACCAGGGGTTTCGTTGTATTCGCCTAGTGAAACCCAGCACATCAGAGGCGGCACTTCTGATGGCTTGTTGACAGTGTTCCCACTGGTCCTCTGCACTTGATGCTGGTGGCGGACCTCCTGAGAGATTAAGAGTTACGTGGTCTGCAAAAGCTCTGGCGGTCTCTTGCGATTTAAACTTCTCGACATCGAAACTTTTCACAGCATCTGCTCTGCGTTGTCGCGTCATGGATATCTGCATACGTAGTCTAGCTACCACCAGGTAGTGATCCGAGTCAATGTTGGCCCCTCGGAACGTTCGGACGTCCAAGATACTGGAAGCATGTCTCGCGTCTATCGCAACGTATTCGATTTGGTTGACGGTTAGTTGATCACGCGACCGCCACGTCCCCTTGTGTATATTGAGGTGTGGGAAGTAAGTGCTTGAGAAGATGACATTTCGCCCCGCCGCAAAGTCTGCCAGCCTGTGTCCGTTGCCGGAAGTTTCGTCGTGTAGGCTGTGTCCTCCGACTATCGAACCAAAGCTGCCCTCCTTTCCGAATCTTGCGTTGAAGTCACCAAGAATGATCTTCACGTCGTACTTCGGGCACATATCATACGTTGTCTCCAGGAGATCGTAGAATGCTTCTTTGGTTGAGTCCTCTTTCCTTTCATGGGGGGCGTGAACGCAGATCAGCGAAATGTTCTTAAATTTGCCTTTGATGCGGATTGTGACCAGGCGCTCGCTTACACTTCGGGAGCCCAAGACTTCTTGCCCAAGTATTCCCCTTATCACAAAACCACAACCAAAGAGCCGCTGACCCTGTTCCTTCAAGCACTCGCCGTAGTAGATGTCACACGATTTCAGTCTCCGTATGCCCTCTCCATCCCATCGCACTTCCTGGATGGCTGTTGCGTAAGCCTTTAGTCTATCCAGGTTCTCCACTAATTGTTCGGCTGCACGTGTTCTGTATAAGGACAGAACGTTCCACGTGCAGTTCCGAAATTCATTGTCCTCGTTTCGTTTGCTGGGGTCGTCAACTTTAAAATCATCCATATCCGAGGCTTGTTGTTGTTTCGGAACAACTTTTTTTTAAGTGGTAGGGAAGTTACCCCGACGCACAACCCCCGACCCGGAGGACCAGACCCTTCGTATAAATCCAAGGGTAGGAAGCCGGATAAACCGCTCATATAAGGTGTTCACTAAGTAGTTCAACCTAACTGGAACTGTAGACGCCACCGTTGATTCCATCTAGAGAATTCGTCCGCTGCCGCCTCGATGAAAGGAGAAGTGCCTTAGTGGGAACACTCCTCAGCCCCCCCCCCTCTCTCGTTGGCTGTCCCCAACAGCTTTCCACGGGGTTTTAAACCCCGTCTCCAGCTGAGGTACTAGACACCCGATGTTCACCACTAAGAGGTGAGAGTAGGAGTTGGTAGACAGAGGTGGGTTTTGAGAAAAACCTGTGGACGCTTGTGTCCTCTTGAATGCACATAACTACCCTTTTAAACATCAAATATATCTTACGACTTCAAAATTATTTCTCCTCCAAAAAAAAAAAAAAAAATTCATTGTGATCCATATCTTCCCCATAAGGGGCCAGTTATAGCTATCATTGAAAACCATCATTGAAAATATTAATTGTAAATTTTGAGAGATTTTGAAGAAAAAATAGGTGATTATTTGGATGCCAAAGTAAAGCTAATTTACTCAAGATTTATTTCTAGGTAAAACAAAATTCAATTTTGCACAACTTTTCTCATAAAATGATTTTTAATTTTTCAATGATGAACTACTTTACCAATGATCATTGAGAAAATTAAAAGTTACGCTATGGGGAAGATATGGGTCAAAATGAATTTTTTTTGAAGGAGAAATAATTTTGAAGTCGTAAGCTATAGTTCTGCATTAAAATATTCAATGATTAAACTTTCCAAGGGTCTCAAAATCAACAGCCAACTTGTTCAATGATGGTTTTCAATGATAGCTATAACTGGCCCCTTAATGTTGATTTTGAGACCTTTCGAAAGTTTAATCATTGAATATTTTAATGCAGAAATATAGCTTACGACTTCAAAATTATTTCTCTTCCAAAAAAAAATCATTTTGACCCATATCTTCCCCATAACGTAACTTTTAATTTTTTCAATGATCATTGGTAAGGTAGTTCATCATTGAAAAATTAAAAGTTACGTTATGGGGAAGATATGGGTCAAAATGAATTTTTTTTGAAGGTGAAATAATTTAAAAGTCGTAAGCTATATTTCTGCATTAAAATATTCAATGATTAAACTTTCGAAAGGTCTCAAATCATTGAAAACCATCATTGAAAAAGTTAACTGTTGATTTTGAGACCTTTCGAAAGTTTAATCATTGAATATTTTAATGCAGAAATATAGCTTACGACTTCAAAATTATTTCTCCATCAAAAAAAATTCATGTTGACCCATATCTTTCCCATAACGTAACTTTTAAATTTTCAATGATGAACTACCTTACCCATGATCATTGAAAAAATTAAAAGTTTAGTTCTGGGGAAGATATGGGTCAAAATGATTTTTTTTTGGAAGAGAAATAATTTTGAAGTCGTAAGCTATATTTCTGCATTAAAATATTCATGATTAAACTTTCGAAGGGTCTCAAAATCAACAGCTAACTTTTTCAATGATGAATTTCAATGATAGCTATAACTGGCGCCTTACCTAGAAATAATTATTATGTCAATAAGCTTTACTTTGGCATCAAAATAATTATTTATTTTTTCTTCAAAATCTCTCAAAATTGACAATTAATATTTTCAATTATGGTTTTTAAGGATAGCTATAACTGGGCCCTTAGACATGTGTATGCACATTATGTTCATACCTATACGTACCATTAACAAATGTATTGTTCGCTTGAGTTATGGACCAGTTATAGCGATCAGTAAAAACCATCAGTAAAAATTTTCTTTTGCATAATTGTATGTGTTATAAAAAGATTTGAAACATAAAAAAATGGTACGAACCGATGGCAAATCAATTAAAATATTTTTTCTGGCAAAAAATAATCCCAAGGAAGAATAATTTTTCTAAAAAAAAAGCATTTATTTATTTTACTGATGGAAATTCGTTTTACTGAACAGCTGATTGCCAATTCACAAAAAATGGAACATTTCGTTTCAGTTTTCTGTATTCTATTTTTTTACTGTTCCACTCCATCAGTAAAAAAATTACTGAAGCAATTTACAGCATTAAAAATAATAAAAGGTTGTTGCTGGAGGTTTGACATTTAATTACTGATAGAATTTTAATGATTGCTATAACCGGCCGTACGTAAAAAATTCCAGTTTTCAACTTTTACTGATGGTTTTAACTGATCGATATAACTGGCCCCTTACGTAGACTTGCTCTTGTGGTTCAAGACTATAACGTGGCTTAGGCATTGTAGCCATAGAAAAGTTTTGCTTTGTTAATAAAATTGTACAGTTTTAGAAAAATGTGAACAAGTGAGGAATCTAAAAAATATTTTCTGAAAAAAAAAAACGTCAAAGCCCTATTTATTTTTTTGAATTTGTTGACAAAAACCTGGAATACCTACTGGTTTATTACAATAAGTTTATAAACATTATAGGTACCTATGCTAAGGCAAGATACATATATATAAAGGTAATATCAGTAGGTAATATCAGTAGGGTATTCATTTTTGTTCAGTTTTGCGCATGTTGTCAAAATCAATAGTAAACAAAACTTGAATTTCAAACAATCACCAAACATTTGTTTTTGTTTACTGTGTACTTACACAAAGGGCAGCCTTCTTGAAATTTGACAAGCTGCGCCTGATAATACCTTTGATATGTGTACTGTGATGCTAAGGCACCTATTAATTATATTGACTATAGGGAGTCGCAAGTCATTATATAAATATATAATAAATAAGACTTTTGGCATTAGCGTTAAGGCCCACCTAGTTTTAATTGGTATAAAAAGTAAAAAAAATCGTATTAAAATGTTGTTCTTTACGAACATTGTAGTTTGCTATTACCGTGATATAACCGATTTCGCCTGGCAAGTCATAATAGGGCCAGTTTTTATAGCCTGTTTTCAAAAAAATGCTTTAAATTTTCCAACCTCAGATACTTACTTACTTACTTAGGTCCTCGGACCTATTACGTCCGTGATGTTTCCCTTACGGGACATAGGGCCTCCACTACACCTACGCGCCATCGTGTACGATTTCTTGAAATATATTTCAGCTCTCTCCAACTTTTCCCCAGTCGTGCCGATTCCTGTTCGACCGTTCTTCGCCATGTACTTCTAGGCCGGCCCACTTGTCTTCCCTCCTGTGTGAGCGGGTTCCACTGCATTGCTTGAGATGCAATGCACCGATCGCCTTTTCGAAGCGTATGGCCAATCCACTGCCACTTTCTTCTTCGTATAATGGAGTCTATGGGCTCCTGACCCGTTCTCGCATGAAGTTCGGCATTGGAGATACGGTTGGGCCAGAAAATCCTCAAGATGTTTCGTAGACATCTATTAACGAAGGTTTGCAGCTTTCTAGTGACAATTTCAGTGACTTTCCAAGTGCTGCAGCCGTAAAGCAGAACGGATTCAACATTGGAGCGGAACAGTCGTAGCTTGGTCTTTAAGCTAAAAGAGTTGTTTCTCCATATTTTGGACAGCATTCCGAACGCAGCCTTTGCTTTTCTGATTCGACTGTTTACGTCCAGTTCAGTTCCGCCACCCGTAGAGATAATACTCCCAAGATATTGGAAATCCTCTACCATCTCTACCGGTTGTCCAGAAATATTTACTTGGATTGATGAGGAAGTTCCAAGGCTGATCCTTTTAGTTTTTGCCGAGTTGATCTTAAGCCCTACGATTTCTGCTTCTCTCTCCACCCTTGTTGTCATTTGATGGAGATCCATGATCCTATGAGAGAGTAAGCATACGTCGTCCGCGTAGTCCAGATGTTTGAGGTGAGATTGCAGAGTCCACTGAATTCCTCCATTTCCATTTGACAAAGCTGCGTGCAGTACGTCACTTATCACCAACAGGAACAGTATTGGTGACAGTATACAGCCTTGCCTAACTCCACTTTGGATTTCAAACTCCTCTGACAGCCTACCTTTGTGCAAAACGTGACACCTGGATCCATCATATGTAGCCTTGATAATAGCAATCAATTTATCTGGGATGCCCCTCCTGTGCAAAGCAAGCCAAATAAATTCCCTATTGACACTGTCGAACGCCTTTTCAAAATCGATGAACAGCAGGTGAAGTGGTGATCGATATTTAACGCACTGTTCGATGATGATCCTCAAGGTGTTGATGTGATCAACACAGGAAGATCCAGTGCGGAAACCTGCTTGTTCGGCGTCGAGTGTGTCTTCGAGGTGGTCTTTAATTCGGTCCAATATTATCCTTGCTATTATCTTGGCTACTGCAGGCAGAACGCATATTCCTCTCCAGTTTTCGCACTGTGTGAGATCTCCTTTCTTTGGGAGCTTGACAATCATTCCTTTTTTCCACTCTTCAGGAAAGCTCTCTGCTTCCCAAGCTCTCTTAATAAGTGGGTGCAGTAGCTCGCTCGATGTCGTTGGGGCTGCTCCTAAGAGCTCTGCAGGAATACCGTCAAGTCCAACCGCTTTGTTGTTCTTCAGTGCTTTGATGGCGGTGATAATTTCTTCTTTACTGGGGGGTACGGTGCGTATTCGGGAAATTGTTACTTCGGGTAGCTCAGTGGGAATAGGGTTCACTTCACTTGCGAAAACGCGGTTTAAAACCGCAGAAAAGTGTTCCCTCCACCTTATGAGCTGGTCCTCATCCGAAATTAGCAGGGATCCGTTTGTGTCTTTAACCAGGTGTTGTTTAGAGCTCTGGACACCAGTGAGCTCTTTGGTAATTCTGTAGACGGTCCTACTGTCACACCTACTAGCGGCTTCTTCTGCTTCTGTAGCCAGTGCGTTGATGTAGTTACGCTTATCACGTCGCACACTACGGTGAACTTCCCTCATCTTCATGCGGTACGTAGACTCAAGCTCGTTTCTCCCTGCTGCTGGGGTAGCTGCGATGCGAGCTTTAAGGTGTTTCCTTTCTTCGATCCTTGCCCAAGTTTCGTCGGAAAGCCAAGCACTATTTCTTCCTTGCGCCCGGCCGACTATACTTTCAGCACCGGATATGAACACATTTTTCACAGCACACCAATGATTTTCGATGGATGTGGTTTCCGTGCTGCTGATTGCGTTCAATCCTTGTGAAAGGTGGTCCCCTAGTTGTTGGCGCACTGCAGGATCCTTTAGTCTATCTGTATTAAACTTGGGCATTCGAGTGTTTCCTTGGGATCTCCGAACTGCAGCTGTACGCAATCTTACGGTAGCAACCATCAGATGGTGGTCCCGGGCCATTCCCATGTCAGCACCTCTTCTGTTACGGACGTCCTGGAGACTGCTTCTAAAACGCCGGCTGATCGCGAAGTGGTCAATTTGGTTGGAAGTTGCTTGTCTGTCAGTCGACACCCAACTGACTTTGTGGCACGTCTTATGCTCGAACATGGTCCCTCCAATAACAAGGCCGTTGGCGTTGCAGAAATCGACAAATCGTTCGCCATTGTCGTTTCGGTTACCAACACCATGTTTTCCCATGACATGCCTTAGCCCAGTGTTGTCATTGCCAACCTTGGCATTTAAGTCTCCCATCACCATAACTATATCACCTCGTGGAACGCTATCATAAGCAGCACTCAGCCGGTTATAAAAGGCCTCCTTCTCCTCGTCAGAAGAGAGCAAAGTTGGGGCGTAACACTGTATGATGGTGACGCGACGTACTCTTGTCCGGAACCTGGCTTTCAGGATCCTGTCACCTAAAGGCTCCCAGGAAATTAGGCTTTTGAGAGCTGTTTTGGAAAGCAGCAATCCAACGCCAGATTCCCGAGCGCTTCCAGGTGTTTTTCCGGAATAGAATAGTACAGTGTTACGGGTTGGTGACTTGAACTTCCCCGAACCCAGCCATCTAACTTCACTTATCCCTAAGATGTCCATCCTATACCGCATGAATTCCTTCTCTAGTTGCAGGAATCTGGCATTCTGAGGACCTTCTTTTCCATTGTCAAGAAGCGTCTTCACATTCCAGAAACCAATCTTTGTCCGGGTACAATAGCCAAAAGTCGTCAACGAGTTATCATTAATTATCCGAGGCGTAGTGTTGGTTTCGGTAGCGGGTTGATTTCAGTTACGGAGAATGCTAACCTCCGTAACCTATCCTAGAAAGCTAGGCCTTTTCGCACTTGTAATTTTAGCCTATTTATGTATATTGGGATACATAAATAGTTGCCCGGGGACCACCACGAGGAGGTAAAACAAGCACTTCATCGTGGCTGATTGTTGCGCTACATATATGATACACAGTATTTTTTTGGCATTCGGCTTTCCTGTCCCATGTATCATATTATAATTAGCTTCACTGTCCTATACAAACTGCTTAAAATCATCCCCACGTCCAATAGTTTTGTTCAAGAAAAACCATAACTATTTGGTAATATTTAGTGTGGGATGTTTTTTTTTTGCATAAATAATGAGTTCTTGTATTAAAAATAGGGATTTAGTTTTGTGTTCATATAATTATGATACATGGACAGGGAACGTGGGGGACAAATAATGTTTTGGAAAAATTAAACAGATTCTTGCAGAGGAACAAAATACGAGTAATTTTCACTATGGGAGGGAGGATCTATCTCCCCCCATTTAGTGGGAGGGGCAATTTTTTTAATGACTTAGAATCAAAAATAAATTATTTAAAAACTATACTACTCGTACTAGAAAAAAGTGTTATACCTGTTTTGAAAGCCAAAAGTCTGCGCTTTACCTTATTTTTAAATCAATATCTAGGAGACATGCACTGTTGATTATAAAGGTGCCTTTCATATGCTTTTGCGCATATATGATTTATGGAATGATTTATCTTCACATTACATTACATTACATTTTCGAAAAGCTAAAATTAATAACAGCTTTAGTGAAAACTTGGCCACTTTCAGTTGTTTTTTTACTAGTAGGTATATATTTCGCATGAAGGTTTTCTTCAAATGTTACAACAAACATTTGTAAAGCAGGAAAAAGGACTTACAAAAGTGGCGGATACGTGGCAGCAACTGGCGGGCGCATTAGGGAGGATAATGAAGACAGTTAAGAAATAGCTTGAAAGAGATGTATGTATAATAGATATAATTTCAAATCCATAACGCAGATCCAAGAAATGCTCTTGAGGGAATAGGGAAATGCTTTGGTCGGTCCTCTGCATCTGCATCACGGATAATAAGGATTTCTCCAATCGTTTATAAGAAACAACATTTCCTTTCAGAACTAATACGTCCCGATGGTAAATCTTTCAGAAAGCGTTGCTGTTCTTGCTACAAAAATCTGAAGAGTAAAGGCCGAGTGCAAGACATGCAACAAGGCATGTCTATTACGGTTGTTTACTTGTTTGTTTTAGTAACTTATTTGTGTGATTGTTTTAGTTATTTATTTTAAATTTATTCGTTGACTATCTTTCCTTTTCTCCTAATGCTTTTTGTTCATATAATCATGCCAAAATTTTTTTTCAGTTTGTTTGTTTTGTTAAGTACCAAGCCTAACCTACTTGATATTGTGGTGAATATGCCCAGTTATGCAGACAACGACAACATTAATTAGTACAAGTTTGCACGCCATCTTTGAATGAAATAAATAACTAAATCCACGGTTGGTGTTTAGGCTCGTTCGTTATTTCGTCATACTAAAAGTGGATCGTGGAAATTGAAATAAACCTTTTGGAAAAGAACCATCTAGCAAATTCTAGAATCCTTTATTTTGGATTAAAAAACAGGCCACCGAAAAGAGGAGTTTCATTTTGAAAGTGAACGAATAAATGTCAGTGTGAATAAAGAGTTGCATACTTGTGCTTGGTTATAATAAAAGTATTTAAAGTTTTATTTTGTGAAGTAATTGTTGTTTCAGTTTGAATAAAGGAAATAAGTTTTATTTGCGCGAACCTTTAGTAAAATATTACATTGGTGTCAGAAAAATTGGAATAAAACTTATTTAATCTGTGAATTCAGATAATTATTGATGGTGAAAAATTGATGAAGTGTGTGGATTAGTGAACAAATAAGAAAGGTGTTTGTGAAAAGTGACACAAAAAAATATAAGAACAAAATAAAAAAAAAATAGGTAAAATTGTGAATTCATTGAATTGTGTTGAACTTAAAGCAGAACTAAACAGATGAGGTCTTCCTACTGCTGGAACAAAAATGACCTCATTATCCGTCTGCAGGAAGACTTAAGGCAACACGATGAAAATCTAGACACGTGTCTATTTGAGATTGAGATGAAAGAAGAGCAAGTAAGTACAACCTTAGACATGACCAATATGATGGCTGAGCTGATCGCCCAGTTTGAAGACCAACGAAAGGAGAAAAGAATCTCCTAGAAGAGAAACGCAGTGAACGAATTGAGTAAAAGATTGAACAAAAGAATCTGCTTGTACGATTAGAAGAACAGCGAAATGAACAAAAGAATGTTCTTGAAGAACAACGCAACGAGCAAAGGAACCTTCTAGACGACCAGAAAAACCTAATCGAAAGTAAGCTAAATTTATTTGAAAATAAATTCATGGCTCTTGGTGAACGTGTTGAAAACGTCGAAAAGAGTTCGAGAAATTTGAAGACAAAATGCAGAACTTTGCCAATGAATTAGATTAGGTTAGGAAAATGAAGGTAAGAGAGGGCAGTTGCGATTTTCCTAAGAAGAAAGAAATACATCCCCCAACCTTTGATGGACAGTCTTCTTGGTCAATCTACAAGAAGCAGTTTGAGGCAGCCGCAACAACAAATGGCTGGGATGACGAAGACAAGTTTACTGCCCTGATGCTTGCCCTTAGAGGTCCTGCTGCTGAACTTTTGCAAACCATACCAGCAGACGAGAACGACAAATTCAGTGCTCTTGTTCAGGCCATTGACAAAAGCTTCGGCGATAGCCATATGCAAGAAGTCTTCCGCGTCCAGCTCAATACCAGAGTCCAGAAAAGAGGAGAAAGTCTGCAACAACTCCAAGCAGACATTGAACGGTTGGCACACCTAGCATACCTGACTGCAGGAAATGAAATTACCAACCATCTAGGCACCATTGTAAGAAAAGACTTGGTCAAGATGACGTGGCTACATAACACCAATAGCCACCGTCTTAAAACTGCGACAGGTGAGGCAGCAAGAGTATATGAAGAAGTTCGTCTTAAAATTCGTTTGGCAGAACTAGAGTTTTCGCATCTATTTATGGTAGCAGATATATGTGATGCAATCTTTCCAAAACATCATCTTAGGGAAGACTGTTGTGGAACCAAAGAACAAAATGGTACCCGTACGGATTCTGAACATCAAACCGTACGGGGTCAAGCTCAAGAAAGGAGAAATAATTGAAAAATGCTAATCTGTGACCGCAATAACTAAAATCACAGAAATGAACGCAGAAGAACCTATGGACCCCGGAAAATTCAGCTCCATGAAAGCCAAAATTCTCAAGCCATCCAATCTAGGTCAACATCAGCTAAGTGTTGCTGGAAGCCTTCTTCATGAGTACGCTGATATATTTTCTTCAACGAGTGGGCAGTATGGTCGAACACAACTAGTACAGCATCGAATCGACATAGATGATGCGAGACCGATTCGACAACCAGCAAGACGTCTCCCATTAGCCAAACAAGCTGAAGTTGAAGAAATGATATCGACAATGAAGAAAGATGGTCTAATCGAAAATTCCAAAAGCCCTTGGGCGTCACCAGTTGTTCTTGTCAAAAAGAAAGATGGAAGCACCCGGTTTTGTGTGGACTACCGTAGGCTGAATGATGTGACAAAGAAAGACAGCTACCCTCTGCCCATAATCAGCGATACTTTGGATGCAATGGAAGGAGCTCAATGGTTCTCGACGCTGGACTTAAAGAGTGGCTACTGGCAGGTAGAAATCCGTCCAGGAGATCCAGAGAAGACAGCTTTCCCTACAGGAAATGGTCTGTGGCAGTTTAAAGATATGCCATTCGGACTATGCAACGCTCCGGCAACATTTGAGCGTCTGATGGAGTGTGTTCTTCAAAGACTTACTTTGGAAATCATGCCTGGTATATTTGGACGATGTCATCGTTTATGGAAAAACTTTTGACGAACATTCTTTAAACCCTAAGGCTGTATTCCAAAGGCTTCGAGAAGCACACTTAAAATTAAATCCAGACAAATGTGCGCTTTTTAAGACCGAAGTTAAATACCTGGGACATATCATCTCATCCCAAGGAGTAAAGACTTATCCGGAAGAATTGGCCAACACCACAATATAAACACCAACTCCGTAACTTTCTTGGTCTAGCCACATATTATCGGCGCTTTGTAAAAGACTTCGCTGAAATAGCTAAAAGCTTACATCAGATTACTGAAAGGGGGAAGTCGTTCAAATGGTCAGGTGAGTGCGAGAAAAGTTTTCAGGAGCGCAAGCTACGCTTGTGTTATGCTCCTGTGCTGATATATCCGACTCCAGGCAAACCTTTCATCATCGACGTCGCCGATGCCAGTAATAATGGACTTGAAGCTGTATTGTCGCAAGTCCATGACGGAGAAGAAAAAGTCGTCGCCTACTACGGCAAGGAACTCTCAAGGCCAGGGCGCAAGTATTGCGTGACCAGAAGGGAACTTCTAGCTTTGATTTTGGCAACAAAGCACTTCCATAAATACATCTACGGATGGAAGTTCCTCCTTCGAACAGATCATGGTGCGCTTAATTGGCTTCTGAACTTCAAGAATCCAGAAGGACAAATAGCAAGATGGATTGAGAGACTGCAAACATACGACTACCAAATTCAACATCGAAGAGGAAGACTGCACTCAAACGCAGATGCGTTGCCTCGAAAACCGTGTAAACAGGACTGTACGCATTGCTCGCGTCAAGAAGAAAAGGAAGCGGTTACCGTCCAACGAATAAGAGCCGATCCCATTTATGGTTGGAGCAATGAAGAACTGAGGACTGCCCAACAAGAAGACTCGGATATAGAGCCCATTCTTGCATGGAAGGAACACGAAGAAAAACCAGAATGGGGTGACATCTCCGATAGAAGTCCAGCTCTCAAAGCATATTGGGCACAGTGGGACTCACTTCATGTGCAAGAAGGAGTACTGAGGCGCAAATGGGAATCTGCAAATGGCAAGTCTTATGTAATGCAGGTAATCGTGCCTCGGTCAAAGGTTAATGACGTTCTTCAAGAGATGCACGATGGATCATCTGGAGGTCATTTGGGAGTCAATAAAACGCTGGAGAAGATACGACAACGGTTCTACTGGCTACATGCAAGAGATGATGTCGAAAAGTGGTGCCGAAAATGTGATACTTGTGCTGCTACCAAGGCACCAGGTAGAAAGCTTTAAAGTAAAATGCAACAGTACAATGTGGGCACACCTTTCGAAAGAATAGCAGTAGATGTCGCAGGTCAGTTTCCGGAGGCCAACAGCGGAAACCGATACATCTTGTAGTGATGGATTACTTCAGCAAGTGACCTGAGGCATTTGCCATCCCAAATCAAGAAGCTAAAACAGTTGTTGATCAGATTATCCTCAATTGGGTGAGCAGGTTCGGCGTATCTTAACGATGTAAACGGTCGCAGTGTACTACTTAAAGCTTACCCCTTACTCCTCTCTGAATGCGGTAAACCACATCATTGATTCGCTTCACAACGGTATATGGGCCTTCCCAGTTTTGTTGTAGTTTTGGTGATAGTTCCTTTTGTCGGTGAGGATTGTAAAACCACACCAGGTCTTCTTCTTGGAATCCCATCGTTGTTGCACGGGCGTCGTACCGTGTTTTCATCCTATCACTAGCGGTTTTTATGTTTTTCCTTGTCCGTTGATGAATGTCAATGAGTCTTTCTTTGAGGTTATCCACATATTCATCTGACCTTTCCGGTTCCATGGTATGGCATCCAAATTTGACTTAACTGGGCAGCCGTATTGTTGTGCCAAACAGGATCTCCGATAGTGTATGTCCTGTTGAACTATCAACCGCACTTCGATAGGCCATCAAGAACAATGGAATATGGCGGTCCCAGTCTCGTTGGTAGTCACCTACAACCTTGGACAGATGTTCTTTAAGAGTCCTGTTGAATCGTTCTACCATCCCATCAGATTGTGGATGAAGCGGTGTTTTCCTCGTCTTCTTGATGCCAAGGAAAGAGCAAACCTCCTGAAAGATGTTAGATTCGAAGTTCCTTCCTTGGTCAGAATGCAGTTCCAAAGGTATCTGATCAACAACTGTTTTAGTTTCTTGATTTGGGATGGCAAATGCCTCGGGCCACTTGCTGAAGTAATCGATGACTACAAGGATGTATCGGTTTCCGCTGTTGGTCTCCGGAAACGGACCTGCGACATCTACTGCTATTCTTTCGAAAGGTGTGCCGACATTGTACTGTTGCATTTTACTTTGAAGCTTTCTACCTGGTCCCTTGGTAGCAGCACAAGTATCACATTTTCGGCACCAGTTTTCGACATCATCTCTTGCATGTAGCCAGTAGAAACGTTGTCGTATCTTCTCCAGCGTTTTATTGACTCCCAAATGACCTCCATCTCCCGAACAACGTCATTAAGCTTTGACCTAGGCACTATCAAATGCATCAGATAAGACTTGCCATCTGCAGATTCCCATTTGCGCCTTAGTACTCCTTGTTGCACATGAAGAGAGTCCCACTGTGCCCAATATGCTTTGAGAGCTGGACTTCTATCGCAGATGTCACCCCATTTTGGTTTTTCTCCGTGTTCCTTCCATGCAAGAATGGGTTCTATATCCGAGTCTTCTTGTTGGGCAGTCCTCAGTTCTTCATTGCTCCAACCGTAAATGGGATCGGCTCTTATTCGTTGGATGGCAACCGCTTCCTTTTCTTCTTGACGCGTGCAATGCTCACAGTCCTGTTTACACGGTCGTCGAGACAATGCATCTGCGTTTGAGTGCAGCTTTCCTCTTCGATGTTGAATTTCGTAGTGTATGTCTGCAGTCTCTCGATCCATCTTGCTACTTGACCTTCTGGATTTTTGAAGTTTAGAAGCCAATTAAGCGCACCATGATCTGTTCGAAGGAGGAACTTCTGTCCATAGATGTACTTATGGAAGTGCTTTGTTGCCAAAATCAAAGCTAAAAGTTCCCTTCTTGTGTTGCAATAATTGCGCTCTGGCCTCGAGAGCACCTTACTGTAGTAGCCGACGACTTTTTCTTCTCCTTCATGGACTTGCGACAGTACAGCTCCAATTCCGACGTTACTGGCATCGGCATCGATGATGAAAGGTTTTCCAGGAGTCGGATAGGTTAGCACAGTAACATTACACAAACGTAGCTTGAGTTCCTGAAAACTTTTCTCGCACTCACCTGACCATTTGAACGGCTTCCCCTTTTCAGTAAGTTGATGCAAGCTCTTAGCGATTCCAGCAAAGTCCTTCACAAAGCGCCGATAATATGTGGATAGACCAAGAAAGCTACGGAGCTGCTGTTTATCCTGTGGTGTTGGCCAATTCTTCACAGTGTCAACTTTCTCAGGATCAGTCTTTACTCCTTGGGATGAGATGATATGTCGGTCTTGAAAAGCGCACATTTATCTTGATTTAATTTTAAGTGTGCTTCTCGAATCCTCTGAAATACAACCTTAGGGTTTTCACAATGCTCGTCAAAAGTTTTTCCATAAACGATGACATCGTCCAAATATACATGGCATGATTTCCAAGTAAGGCCTTGAAGACCACACTCCATCAGACGCTCAAATGTTGCCGGAGCGTTGCACAGTCCGAATGGCATCACTTTAAACTGCCACAGACCATTTCCGGTTGAGAAAGCTGTCTTCTCTCGATCTTCTGGATGGATTTCTACCTGCCAGTAGCCACTCTTCAAGTCTAACGTCGAGAACCATTGAGCTCCTTCCATTGCATCCAATGTATCGCTGATTCTGGGCAGAGGGTAGCTATCTTTCTTTGTCACATCGTTCAGCCTACGGTAGTCCACACAAAATCGGGTGCTTCCATCTTTCTTTTTGACAAGAACAACTGGTGACGCCCAAGGGCTTTTGGAATTTTCGATTAGACCATCTTTCTTCATTGTCGATATCATTTCTTCAACTTCGGCTTGTTTGGCTAATGGGAGACGTCTTGCTGGTTGTCGAATCGGTCTCGCATCACCTGTGTCGTTTGGATGCTGTACCAGTTGTGTTCGACCATACTGCCCACTCGGTGAGGAAAATATATCAGTGTACTCATGAAGAAGGCTTCCAGCAACACTAAGCTGATGCTGACTTAGATTGGATGGCTTAAGAATTTTGGCTTTCATGGAGCTGAATTTTCCGGGGTCCATTGGTTCTTGCGTTCATTTCTGCGTTCATTTCTGTGATTTTAGTTATTGCGGTCACAGATTCGCATGTTCCAATTACTTCTCCTTTCTTGAGCTTAACCTCGTACGGTTTGATATTCTGAATCCGTACGGGTACCATGTTGTTCTTTGGTTCCACAAGAGTCTTCCCTAAGATGATGTTTTGGGAAGATTGCTCAGACTCTGGTTCCACCATGAGGTATCGATGGCTACCTAGATCGCCCTCTATTTTCGTCCAAACAAACACTTCTGAAGAGGCAGGCAAGCATATGTCTTCTTTGATGACAATTCTTAGAGTTGATGAGTTTTCGTTGCCATATACCATAGGAATCTCTACATTTTGGTACTTCAACACTTGCTTACCGATATCCAGAATCACTCCGTGCTCTTTCATGAAGTCGATTCCAATTATGCACTCATCACATATGTCTGCTACCAAAAATAGATGCGAAAATTCTAATTCTGCCAAATGGATTTTAGACGAACTTCTCCATATACTCTTGCTGCCTAACCTGTTGCAGTTTTAAGACGGTAGCTATTGGTGTTATGTAGCCACGTCATCTTGACCAAGTCTGTTCTTACAATGGAGGCTGTGGCACCGGTGTCAATTGTAGCCAACTGTTTCTTGCCATTTAATGTTGCATCCACTGTCAGACTTTTATTGTTCCGTTTAGTCTGCGAGACTTGTATGGTGGTTCTCGGGCCATCGATACCAGAAACCAGCTTCTGCCCCTCGAAGTTGGTTCTTGCTGGTTTCCCGACTGGGAAACAGAGCGGGCGGGAGCGTTGATGTTATTGCTCACCTGTTCGCGGGTATTATTCCTGTTTCCACAGTGTTGACAGGCGATTCTTTTTGGTGGCAATCTGCACTGGCGCTGGATGTGTCCGGTTTTGTTGCAATTCCAGCATCGAGCAGGTCCTTCTCGCTGACTTCTATGGAATTCAGCTCTCTGGCAAGAACATTCCTCAACTTCAAGTTCTCTTACCCGATGAACTTCTAGGGAAGCCAGTTCTGATGCTTCCATAGTCAGAGCGAACGCTAATGCTTCAGAAAGCGTGCGTTTTCCAGCAGTTCGAATTGCTCGCTGTAGGTTGATGTCGGAAACTGCACGGACAAAAGCCTCCGTTGCTAGCTGGTTGGTAATTTCATCTCCTGCAGTCGGGTATGCTAGGTGTGCCAACCGTTCAATGCCTGCTTGGAGTTGTTGCAGACTTTCACCTCTTTTCTGGACTCTGGTATTGAGCTGGACGCGAAAGACTTCTTGCATATGGCTATCGCCGAAGCGTTTGTCAATGGCCTGAACAAGAGCACTGAAGTTGCTGTTCTGGTCTGCTGGTATGGTTTGCAAAAGTTCAGCAGCAGAACCTCTAAGGGCAAGCGTCAGGGCAATAAACTTGTCTTCGTCATCCCAGCCGTTTGTTGCTGCAGCTGCCTCAAACTGCTTCTTGTAGATCGACCAAGAAGTTTGTCCATCAAAAATTGGTGGATTTCTTTTCTCTTTGGAAAATCGGCATTACCTTCTCGAACCTTAATTTTTCTAACTTTTTCTAACTCATTGGTAATGCTCTGAATTTTATCTTCGACCTTCTCGAATTTTGCTTCCACTGACGAAAATTGTTTTTCAACACGATCGTCACGGGCAACAAACTTGTTCTCAAAGACATCTAGTTAACCTTCGAGGACGTGTTTCTGTTCTTCAAATCGTTCGAGAAGATTTTTTTCTGTTTTTTTTTTTCCAGTAAATTCTTTTGCTCGTCGCGTTGTTCTTTAAACTGGGCAAGCAGCTGAGCCATCATATTGGTCATGTCTGTGGTTGTACTTACTTGCTCTTCCGGCATTTCAATTTCAAATAGAAACGTGTCTGGATTTTCATCGTGTTGCCTTAAATCTTCCTGCAGACGGATAATGAGGTCATTTTTTGTTCCAGCAGTAGGAAGACCTCGCCTGTTAAGTTCTGCTTTAAGTTCAACACAATTCAATGCATTCACAATTTTACCCATTTTTTTGTTTTATTTTGCTCTTATATTTTTGTGTGTCTTTTTTTCACAAACACCTTTTTTATTTGTTCACTAATCTACACACTTTATCAATTTTTCACCATCAATTATCTGAATTCACAGATTAAATAAGTTTTATTCCACTCTTTCTGACACCTATGTAATATTTTACTAAGGGTTTGCAAATAAAACTTATTTCCTTTATTCAAACTGAAACTGCAATTAATTCACAAAATAAAACGCTTTTTATTTCAAATACTTTTTCTTTCTTCTTTTATTATAACCAAGCACAAGTATGCAACTCTTTATTAACACTGACATTTATTCATTCACTTTCAAAATCAAACTGCCGCTTCGGACTGGTGCGCCTGTATTTATACCCGAAAATAAAGGATTATAGAATTTTATAGCGTCTACTAGAAGGTGCTTTCCAAAAAGGTTTCGTCAATATTCCAGTACGAACGAGGCTGGACACCAACCGTGATGGATTTAATTATTTATTTCACTCAAAGATGGCGCGGAAAGTTGTACTAATGTGTGTTTGTTTACATAACTGGGCATATTCACCACAATATATAAGTGTTGTTATTTTTTTTAACAATTCTTTTTCCTTCTTATTTATTTATTTTGTAAATTATTTTTTTCCCAAAAAAAGGATAGATATATTTTTGAAAAAAAAAAACTTTTTTCAAACGGTTTTTGCAGTTTTGTTAAGAACTAGACCTAAGCCTCAAGTTTATATGACAATTAAGTTCTAATTCTGTTTTTTTCATAAAGTAAATTTTGTTAGTAAATTTGTGTATCATATATATACATGGACAGGGAAAAAAAAATTCTGTGTATTATATATGATACATGGGTCGTGAGGTGGAAGACTTTTTTTTCCTGAACAAAAATAATGAACGCAGAGATGTTTTTAAAGCAGATTGTATAGGGACAGTGAAGTTAGTTTGTTAAAGTATGTTTTGTGTTCGTATATGATACATGGGACAGGGAAGGCGACGGATTCTGTGTTCATATATGATTCATGGGACACTGAAGTGGTTAACTTATTCTTTTGTTCACTTATGTACTAAAGTAATAACATTTTTACTTATTTGTTCATTTAATTATAAATTTATATCCTTTATATTTATTTGTTTATCCTTCTTTTATATATGCATTCATTTATTTATTTATTCATTTTTTTATTCTTGGTTACATTGTATTTATCGTATTTGTTATGCAACTTGAAAACATCTATTACTTACCAAACTATTGTATTCTCTTCAATCATCATAATATTAAATCAAAAAGTTATCTACTTCATCATTCCTGAAAAAGCCTGATGGTTCCTGGACAGTTTTTCCAGCCGAGTCCTTGGAACTATTGATGACGACACACTTTCCAGGGTGCGAGAACAACAGTTTAGTGACGCTAGAACCTTAGAACACGTCTTCATCTCGAGTAGATCATATCAATACCGTTATAACAAAAGAAAAAAATTCCTGCGCAATTAATACTGTAATATTTGACTAAGGGTTCGCAAATAAAACTTATTTCCTTTATTCAAACTGAAACAACAAATTGGAACTAACACCTGCAGGGGCTTATTCCTTTTTCCGAGGGGCTTTACTTCCAATTTTAAATGCAAATAAAACTCTTTGAACAACAAATATCAACAAGTGTAAAAAATGAACAAACTCAATTTTCAAATTTTACATTTCTAACTTCTATTGTTATACATACTTTTGATCATTGAGTATTTATTTGGTTGGTGAAATTTAAAAACTCGCGCGAGTTTTAAAATTTCACCAACCTAATAAATACTCAAATAAATAGAAATTCGCGTGAATTTTAAAATAAATACTCAATGGTCAAAACTACAACAATTAGTCCGGGAGGCGACCGTAAGATTACCTATCTCATCGCGGCTTTCAAAAAAATGGACACTAATCGATAGCTCTGCGGTACACGATATCAAAACCGGTGGTCGGACAAAGGTTTTCAGGTGCCATGGGTGCGAAAAATGGTAATTTCCGTTGCCATTTTTGATGGCTAACCTATCTCATAGGTGCAGTCACAAATGGGGTATCAAATGAAAACTTGGACTGTCCTCTTTACGAAACCAGTGGTCGGACAGCTTTTTTCTGGTGATTACCACGAGTCCGACCATTTTTATAAGAACAGGTGTTTTTTTCCACTTTGCGTCTTTTGTATTGAAAACTATGAAAAACTTTGTCAGAAAAGTGGTATCAAAAAATAGCTAAGCCCTTTTTCTATGCTAATAATATAAGTTGGATAAAAAAAAGTCCGCTTAGGTATGACCTTCAAGAGTATTTTTGGAATTTTTATAGGCAGCAAAAAAAAAATTGTTTTTAATTGCATTTTTACTCACTACTAACCCATAGGTCCTTTGAATTACCTACCTGAGATACCTACCTACCAATAACTTTTTTCGTTAGGAATTTTTTTACTTTTTTTGAAATTTAAGTGTAAAATAAATTTGAAAAACTTAAACATGAATTTTTGCATACCACAATAACAATAATTATAAATTGTTCCTATTTTCGTGACCTTTTTTTTTTATAAATTTCTAAAAGGAATACAATTTTAGAAATTTATAATAATAAGTGTTTTTTTTTGATGTTTAAATCTTAAAACTTCTATCTCCCTCCGTTTGTGGGGAAGGGGCAATTTTATAAAACATTTGCTTTAAAAGGATTAAAAATTATTAAAAATCAACGATATTACTTACAATATTATGCGATAGCTTTTTTCAGTCTATTTTTTTCAAATTGTTTTCAAAAGTCAAAATTTAGAAAAAAAAAACAAAATGATAAACAAAATTTATTTGCATTTTTTACTCCAGAATTTTACGTAACATTCTTTGTTCCAAAAACGATTGCTGTAATTAGTTTTTAGTCAAACGCTAAGAACCAGGAGCTGGTATATAGTTTAGTTTTAGAGAAAATCGAAACTTATGAAAGTACTTTTTTCTTCCAAAATTATTTTTTTGAGTAGGTATTTAGTACGTGTATACAGGGTGGTTTGCATAAGGTGTCATAAAAGGCTAGAGCGTGTAGGTTTGACTTAGACAAGACAAAATTCGTATGGGAGGGGGTCTATTTTCCTCCGTTTAGGTGGGAGGGGCAATTTCCAAAAAAAAATCACTTAAAATAGAAAAAAAAATATTAAAAATTAACGGTAACACAAAGTGACGCTATAGCATATTGAAAAGCCAAAAGTCTATTTTTTAATATAATTTTTAGATTAAGTTGTTCGAGTGAATAGTTTTTGAAAAATAAATTTTGAAAAAAAAAAAATTCAAGCTAATTTTTTTCAAAATTTTATAAGCATAATTTTTGTTTTCAAAACTTAATGCTCTTGTCAATTTTTAGTCAAACGCTGGAAACCGTATGGATCAAGGACTTTTACTTTTCAAGATATGAAAAAATTAATTAGGCAACTTTCACATTAAACTAAGAAGAATTCGCCTAAATGATAATTTCAGCAACCAGTTGATTATCGTCAAGTTTAAGTTGTGAAAATTAGCAGAAAAATAGTTATAATATTAACTATAATTTAGCCCAAATAAAGCTATTTTATCTGTCCAGGCGTATTAGCACTAAACATTGTATAATCATCTAAATATTTTATATGTACATATGTATTTAAATGCTGAGGAAATAACGTTTCTAAAAAAAAAAAAAAAATCGGGGGGCACAACGGCTCATGAAGAACCAGAGCCTAGTGACTAACAACTCGCAACCATTCCTGTGTGCGCCTTTCGACAGGAATGGAAGGGACCTACAATGCCGAATCCGAACGGCTAGACGAGAAGCACTTATTCGTGGCAGTTGATCTTTTTTATTATTAGATTTTAAAAATTTATAATTTTTAAATTTGAAAATATTTGATGGGCGTGTTGACAATATAAAAATAGAAAAAGCATGATCCACTTTGCATTTTTTTGGTAAATAATTCAATAAAACTAACTTTAGAGCGGCTTTTGTTGAAATAATCACTTAAAATTTATAAGCAATATTTTAGAAGAGGATTAGAGCAATTAGGGTGTTGGTTTTGTTTTTCAAAATTTATCAATTTTTTATTAAAAAAAATAAATAAATCGTGTGGCACAACGGCTCATGAAGAACCAGGGCCTAGTGACTAACAACTCGCAACCATTCCTGTGTGCGCCTACCGACAGGAAAGGAAGGGACCTACAATTTTATGCCGAATCCGAACGGCAAGACGAGAAGCACTTATTCGTGGCAGTAGCCCTGAAAAAACTTTTTAGTTTTTAGGTGGACGAGGCTGGGAAGCGAACTCAGACCTCCAGCGTGACAGTTCAACGCACTAACCATTACGCTACGGGCAACTACAATTTTTTATTAACGTTTGCATTAAAAGTACCAAAAATCGAATTGATTTTTCACTAAATTCCATTTCTAGTATGAATTTTTTAAGATTATGGAAACATTTTAACACAGAAATTTAGATTATAAATTTCTTTCTTTAATTCATGTATCATTTGTTATGAACTATTAAGTATTACTCAAGTTTGAAGCCTCTAAACTTGGTTAAATAGAGCTTAAATTGCCCTTAATTTTTTTTCAGTTAGATTTACAAATACAAAATTACTCACATATTTGTAGAAGAAGGTTACAAGTATAAATGTGCATCATTATTTTTCGAAAACATATACATTTTTCATTAACTTTTGAATTTAAAGTACGAAAAATAGAGTTGATTATTCATTAAAACACATTTTAAGGTCAAATATTTTGCAATAATTTTTACACAAAAATTTAAGTTTTAAATTTCTTCCTTAATTTCATGTAACATTTATTTTGAACTATTAAGTATTACTCAATTTTTAAGCCTCTAAAGTTGTCTAAATGTAGATTTTTTTTAATTTATGATTTGTATATGGTTATGATTTTTTATATTAAAAAAATAAAAAAAAATTAATTTGAGATAACGTTGCTTTGCACTGGTTGACGATTGTTGACAATGAACAAAGCAAAGCATTTCTATGGATTTTATTTGAATTTTTATGAATTTTAAAAAATCAATTGTGACACTAATATAAAAGGTACAGATTAAAAAATGAGGTATCAAATTAATGGTTATTTTATTGAGATTAAATATAAGAATAAACTAAATCAATCCATGCCTACACTCACATGGTATTAAGTAATATGTGTAAAAATTATATATTGTTAATTTATCAGCTCAATGGTACAATAGAAATATAATTTTTGTATACAAATTCCTGGACCATATAGCTATAATTCATTAGTATATTGGAAACCTCTATCACTGTTTATTGAAAAAATATTAATAAAAAACAAAACAAAAAAAAATTTCAAAATGTTTACTCTTTCTTAAATAAATCTGTCAAATGTTAGAAAGTTGACATTTTTACCTTTTATGTTAGAAAGATAACATTTTTGCCATTTAATTGCTATCAAATATATCTATAAGATTTTAAAATTTTAGATTTTTCCAACTACCTGTTAAAAATCAAATAGATTGAAAAATTGACCAAAATAATTTACCCTTTTTCAAAAATCATTTTGGGTATAAAAAAAAAAATCTTGTCAAAAATTGCTTAAACATGGATAATTTGTAAAATGTAAAAATAAAAAATGTACCCCCATATAACTACTAAGTACTTTTTGAAACGACTATTTATCAATTTTCAGTTTTAAAACCGGGTATATCTCGGTTTGTAGATTTTTAATAAAAAAAAGTTGTGCATATTTTTTTGCCTAATTTTTCAATATCTTTCAAATACAAAAATCAAGTTTCTACGACGCACGTCGCGTTTAGAAGTAAGTTTCTTGACTTTGATTCAGTTTTACCCTATTTTACCCTATTAAATGTGCGAATTTCAAAAATTCCGTTCTTAGTGCAACCCTGAACAAAATTTGCTATCATATAAATTTTAGTATATAGATAGCTACCTATTTTTAATACTTCTAGTTTAAGCTGTACCGTGATTTGTAAATGTGGTTGTAATTAGGACAATTTTTATTCTTTCATTTATATAATATAAATAAATAAATAATACAAATAGTAATAATTTTTTGTAATTTTAAAATTTGTCATCAAGTTTTCAATAATTTAGGAGATCAAATATAAATTTGACGGGACATTTACACACCCTTTTAGTGTGAAATTTGTCGATCCTCCTCAATAAATTTTATACAAAAATTTAGCCACATTTAAAGGCTTAATTTTAATATCTTAACTTTAATATTCTTCCCAGTAGTAATGAAGTTATGATTTTTAAAAAATCCAATTAGAAAATTGGTAGGCGATTGTCGACCATGAACCAAACAGAGAATTTCGAAGGAATTTCGCCGATTGTTAACTATCAAGAGTAACGATTTAATACCTAGATGCCCTTTAGACTGTCCCTAACACCACATGGTCAAATAGTGGTTAGTTAGAAGTTCAAATTTCTCACTGAAAATCCTAAACAATGATAGCCATCCGTAATAATTTCAAACCCTTTAAAAAGACAAAAACTAACGAAAATTAATCATACACAATTAAATAAAAATTAAGTTCCTACCTAAATATTAATACATATGTACAAACATACCTACATTTCTAGGTTAAAAAAAGGCGACATACCTAACTACATACCATCAGCCAAAAAAACATCATCGCCAACAAACTCATAAATTATTGCATCACTCATATTCTTACCAACATACCTAAATAGGTATCTAGAAAGCAAAAAAAAAAAAAAAAAAAACAATCTACCTATATGCCTTGACCTTCTTGCCGCCGACGTCACCATTGTCTTCTCGCACACAAGAAAAAAAAATCACCCCTTCCTATTTAACCGCACAAAACCCATCAAACCAAGGAGAATTCCCAAATTTTTTTTCACACTTTTTAAGTCTCTGCACCTTTGCATAGCAAAATAACCGACAAAAAAAGTAAAAAAATGCTATCCTTTAAAAAAAACATTCATTGTACCTATTTCACTATAACTATTATAAATAAGAGTATTCCTTTCCTATTCGTACTTGAAATTCTCCACAAAACTCAACTGTCTCCACTGTGAAATTCGATGAGATTCTTTCACAATCGATCTGAAGATGGCAGTCCATTCGACATTCATGTTGTGCCCGTCACTATTATTGTGCTTACCATGCATAATATCTTCTAATTAACTGCGGATATCCCTTCCGGATATGCATTTGTTTATGTTTATGAAATAAACATCAAATGCCACCCGTCATGAGATACTTTTCTTTGGGTGCCTTATCTTCTTTTTATAATACAGCAAATATGCTGACTGTGCAGCATCTCTCCATCCAATATTAATATTAAGTATCTGTCGATGCCAATTCATCGACACTGTAAATAAAATTTCATAAGAATAAATGAGTAGTCTTAATTCAGTCGCAAAGAAAAAAACTTCGTCTTTTTATTAAACCACGCATAACAAATTGGTGCCAGTGGTGCGATATGCACTGAAAACAAAATTCCGGTGTTGTAAATCTTTGTACATAATGTAAATAAATTTTATTCCGGTAATATTTTAAGTAAAAAGTACGTATTCTGGTTTTTAAGTAATTACAATGGGGAACAAAATTAATAATCCCTATAATACCTTCTAAGTGCGTATTGAATTTAGCATCTTCTGCGAATACAATTGAATCCATATCAAAGTGATTGAAAGAAAAGAAGGAATTGAACCGAATATGAGTGCACGTACAAACTTATCCATATTAATAAAAAAAAAAATATTAAAAAAAAAACTTATAAAAGAGTTTGCAACTGAAAGTGAATAAAAAAAAAAACCTACAGTATTAAAGTTTAAAAACAAAACAAAAAAAAAAAAAAAACTCGAACAATATATTATTAAATAAGAAGAGAACCAGAATTCCAAGGAAGATTAAAAACGAAGGTGTAGTTTACCAGCCAGCCGAATCATCAAATTAAACATCATAATGAACGGTTATAAAAAAAAAAAAAAAAACCGTCAAAGTTTTTATTAAAATGAATAAGTAAAAGTATAAGTATAAGAATAGTATAATGTATAATGTTGCCAGCAAAGTAAGCTCGCCAAAGAGCCTCAGCATAAACCTTTATTGTCTTTTGCCAAATCATGCATCAGCGGCAACGCTTCGTCAATTTAAATGAACAAAACCTTAGACTCTTGGAGTCAATTAAAAGCAGAGCTTAACAAAGTATACAAAGAAAATTATGCAAACTTACAACTCCATAGAGAGTTGATACAGTTAAAACAACAGTATGATGAAACTGTCGTACAATATACGCAAAAATGCGAAACATTACAACGCAGAATGCTGCAAAATGAAATAGTTGATACTGAAACTTCCGATTGGAAGGGGAAAAGTGAATATATAAAACTAAATATTTTAAATGCTTTTGTTAACGGATTAAAAGAAAAAATAAGTTCATATGTCAACAATAGAAAGCCAGGGGATTTGAATGAGGCTAGCAGATATGCTATAGAAGAAGAATCAAGGTTAGGGCTACATGTTAATTTATTAAAACCTTCTAGTAGTAAGGACTATACAAACAAAAATACAGTTAGAATTAATACAATTACCTGCTTTGCATGCGGCAAAGTTGGACACAAGGCTAATGTCTGTCGCAACAGACATAACAGGCAAAATAATTTCACTAATATCCAGCAGAATAGAAAAAAAAACCAAAGCAATACTAATACTCATTGGAGACGACCAAGTGGTCAGCCATTTGCGGCAAGAAATTTATCCAACCAAAATGGTCTGGGTTTTCGCAAAAGCGAATAGTTGGAGAGGTCAACATTTCGCTATTTAATATAACAGAAAGTCCTCATATTATCATGAATTATAAAAATAAAAGCTGTAGAATGAACACCTTCACTGTCCCATGTATCACATTTGATACATTCAATTTTGTTTTTCCCGTCTCTCCCACGTCCATGTATCATATTTTCTTTGGGTGCCTTATCTTCTTTTTATAATACAGCAAATATGCTGACTGTGCAGCATCTCTCCATCCAATATTAATATTAAGTATCTGTCGATGCCAATTCATCGACACTGTAAATAAAATTTCATAAGAATAAATGAGTAGTCTTAATTCAGTCGCAAAGAAAAAAACTTCGTCTTTTTATTAAACCACGCATAACAAATTGGTGCCAGTGGTGCGATATGCACTGAAAACAAAATTCCGGTGTTGTAAATCTTTGTACATAATGTAAATAAATTTTATTCCGGTAATATTTTAAGTAAAAAGTACGTATTCTGGTTTTTAAGTAATTACAATGGGGAACAAAATTAATAATCCCTATAATACCTTCTAAGTGCGTATTGAATTTAGCATCTTCTGCGAATACAATTGAATCCATATCAAAGTGATTGAAAGAAAAGAAGGAATTGAACCGAATATGAGTGCACGTACAAACTTATCCATATTAATAAAAAAAAAATATTAAAAAAAAAACTTATAAAAGAGTTTGCAACTGAAAGTGAATAAAAAAAAAAACCTACAGTATTAAAGTTTAAAAACAAAACAAAAAAAAAAAAAAACTCGAACAATATATTATTAAATAAGAAGAGAACCAGAATTCCAAGGAAGATTAAAAACGAAGGTGTAGTTTACCAGCCAGCCGAATCATCAAATTAAACATCATAATGAACGGTTATAAAAAAAAAAAAAAAAACCGTCAAAGTTTTTATTAAAATGAATAAGTAAAAGTATAAGTATAAGAATAGTATAATGTATAATGTTGCCAGCAAAGTAAGCTCGCCAAAGAGCCTCAGCATAAACCTTTATTGTCTTTTGCCAAATCATGCATCAGCGGCAACGCTTCGTCAATTTAAATGAACAAAACCTTAGACTCTTGGAGTCAATTAAAAGCAGAGCTTAACAAAGTATACAAAGAAAATTATGCAAACTTACAACTCCATAGAGAGTTGATACAGTTAAAACAACAGTATGATGAAACTGTCGTACAATATACGCAAAAATGCGAAACATTACAACGCAGAATGCTGCAAAATGAAATAGTTGATACTGAAACTTCCGATTGGAAGGGGAAAAGTGAATATATAAAACTAAATATTTTAAATGCTTTTGTTAACGGATTAAAAGAAAAAATAAGTTCATATGTCAACAATAGAAAGCCAGGGGATTTGAATGAGGCTAGCAGATATGCTATAGAAGAAGAATCAAGGTTAGGGCTACATGTTAATTTATTAAAACCTTCTAGTAGTAAGGACTATACAAACAAAAATACAGTTAGAATTAATACAATTACCTGCTTTGCATGCGGCAAAGTTGGACACAAGGCTAATGTCTGTCGCAACAGACATAACAGGCAAAATAATTTCACTAATATCCAGCAGAATAGAAAAAAAAACCAAAGCAATACTAATACTCATTGGAGACGACCAAGTGGTCAGCCATTTGCGGCAAGAAATTTATCCAACCAAAATGGTCTGGGTTTTCGCAAAAGCGAATAGTTGGAGAGGTCAACATTTCGCTATTTAATATAACAGAAAGTCCTCATATTATCATGAATTACAAAAATAAAAGCTGTAGAATGAACACCTTCACTGTCCCATGTATCATATTTGATACATTCAATTTTGTTTTTCCCGTCTCTCCCACGTCCATGTATCATATTTGATACATTTTGGAATTCAGCTTCACTGTCCCAAAAGAAATTGATTTTAAAACATTAATACGTTCATTATTTTTTCTGAGAAAAAAAAAAACATCGGCTATACGTCCCATGTATCATATTTGATACACACTATTTTTTTTGTGTTGTGTCACCTACGTCCATGTATCATATTTGATTCATAAACATGTACTTTTAAAAACATGTTTTTTATATGAAAAAAAAATTGTACAGGAACCTATCTTGCACATTAGCGTGTAGGTGAAACCCGGTACTTTAGAAAACTGCAAAAATAAATGGATGAATGTTTAAGAAAAAAAACTTTTTCACAAGTAAATTTTTACTTTTTTTATTAACAGAACAATTTAATTTTTAGAATATATAGGACTAAATGTTTTATTAAGTTGATATACATTATGTACATTTTTCATCCATCAAGGAGTCTATGGATTTGATTGAACTCTTTGTCGATTTAATTTCGAATGCCGAATTCAAATGATTGACATTCTTGTTTTTCGCAGCCAAAATCGTGCGCTCAGCCAATTATGGTCAGCATAATTCAAAGCGATATACCTACTGTAAAAAATCGTGATTTCGCAAAAATTCGATGGGAATTCAATAACGCTGGTGACTAAGTCGACTGAAATCACGCCATTGCCCACCGCCAACAATTGCCTGAAGAAACTGCAGTGGACTGATAATTTCGTAAAGTAACTCGCCTGTTCGTTTTCAACTGCAATTTTTTCACACATCTATGACGCTTTTAGGCAAGTGTTCAATTTATTTGCCGGAGTTGAAGTTGATCTTGTAATGACAGGCAGCGTATGAAGATAATAGCCTGACAGCATAATAATTGCATTGCCAAATCGTTCATGAATTCGTATATCTTTCAACGTGCGATTCAAGGCTTCCAATGCGTGTTTGTGAGCCATTGTGCCCTCGTCCTTGGTGATAATGTTTCATTTCTGAAATACTTTCGACATTTCAGACTTCTTTGAAATGTGGTGAATGTAGGTTCTACGTCCACTTACATATTCAATGTCAATTTCAACGCAGAATGGTTCGACCCCCTTATAAAAACGTATCCTTAATCCCCTAAGAGACCGAAACCAAGGCGATCTCAGATCTCGTACGAATCGTAGCCATACAAACAGTGAAAACAGGAATGTCTTTTTTCCAATTCCACTGGACGTATTAAGGAAGAAAATGCCACCATTTCCGTTTTCGACTAGTTGCATCCATTTAGAGAACATGAGGACTCAATGCGACTCGATCTAAATCCATTTCTCGCTCCAATTTTCGATTAAATGCAAAAAAATACACTGAAACCCGGATATTCCCGGATTTTCAGTTTTCCTGGAAATTTCCGGGATTTTCCTTAATAGTGTTCTTCCATGGCCAACACAAATCCATCAAACCCATAATCGTGAAAATCAAACCACCCATTCTCGAGTTATGGTGCTAAAAAAAAAACAAAATTTGCGCCTATACCGCCACCTGTTCAGAATTGTTAGGCTGTTCTTTTTTTCCTAAGCCTTCCAAACCTGCAGAAAGAAGTTTCCAATTCGGTCCATCAGTCGTTTTCAAGTTTTAAGCATATGGATTATCATACTTTACAATGAATCATATATGATTCATTGGACGTATTGATATGAAATGAGCTAGCATACGTCCATGAATCATATATGAGCACGAAACTAAATCCTTTTTTTAACAGCAGTTAACATTTATCTATGCAACCAACCCATTCTATGTTGCATCTTACTGAACAATAATGCTTTTTGTTGAAAAACAGTATTGGACGTGGAGATGTTTTAAAATCAGTTTGTAAGGGGACAGTGAAGCCGATTTATGTTTATGAATCATATATGCTACATGGACGTAGGAGACTAAAAAAAAAACAAATTTTGTGTATCATATATGATTCATGGGACGTATGGTTGATGTTTTTTTTAAAAATAATGGACGTATGGATGATTTTATATGAGTTTGTATGGGGACAGAGAAGGTGTTAACACCTTCTTAGCAGCTGTAAGCTTAATAAAAGTTGATAACATTTTTGAAAAGGACTTAACACAAAATAAATTTCTTAATTTTAAAGGTATAGGGAATGGAAACATAAAAAGTTTAGGTACATGTAATTTATCTGTGGATTTTGGGAATTCTGACTACTTAATAGAATTCCACGTCATAAATAAGGAGTATTTAAGTAATTATGACGGTATTATTGGCAATGATGTTTTGAAAGACAATGCTTTCATTGTAGATTATGATCGTAAAACTCTTAGGAGGAAGAACGAGAATAAAAATAAGAGAAATAAGAAAAGTTTTAATGAAAATATCAATTTTGAGGGGCAGTACTTAGAAGAAATACCCCCCAGGTGCGAAGTTTTCAGGTTAGTGAGTATAACTGATGGTCAGGGAAATCAATTTCCAGAAAATAGTGAAGTGGTAATACTCAGTGCGAAGATAAATGGTATATTGTTCCCAGATTGCGTTACTTTGGTGCGCAGTGATGGAAAAGGTTTAGTTAAAGTAATAAATTTTGATGAAGATATACATTACATTCAAAGCTCAAAGCTATTGGATACGCTTTAGAGGATTTCAATACAAATGAGTCAGATTGTGAAGATGCCGACTTATTAGAAATCAATACATTCGAAATGAATGATGGTAGAATTGAGGAAATACTGAGTAATTTAAGAACTGACCATATGAATGAAGAAGAAGCCGATAGTATATTCGCTAAAGCTAAAGAATATATATGTGATATTTTTAGTTTAAAAGGAGATAAATTAACTACAACGAGTTTGGTAGAACATAAAATTAGAGTTAAAGAAAATAGTGAACCTATTCACACTAAATCGTACCGTTATCCAAAAATTCATGAAAAGGAGGTAGATAACCAAATTAAAAAAATTAAAAGAAGAAGGGATTATAAGAGATAGTAAATCGCCATAGAATTCACCTTTGTGGGTGGTCCCTAAGAAAAGGGATTTAAGTAAAGAAATGAAGTGGAGGATAGTAATCGATTACAGGCGGTTAAATGAAATTACTATTGCTGACAATTATCCACTTCCGAATATAAGTGAGATATTAGACCAGTTAGGTAATAGTAAATATTTCTCTGTTTTAGATATTACATCTGGTTTTCATCAGATTCCAGTCGCTGAGGAAGATGTAGAAAAGACTGCCTTTTCTACGCCATATGGGCATTATGAGTTCACGAAAATGCCTTTTGGATTGAAAAACGCACCGGCGTGTTTTCAGAGGCTTATGAACACTGTTCTGAGTGGACTACAGGGTGTAAAGTGATTCGTTTATTTAGATGACATAGTTATCTATGGAAAAACTCTTCACGAGCATAATCAAAAATAATAGAGGTTTTTGAACAACTGCGTAGATCAAATTTAAAACTCCAAATGAATAAATGCGAATTTCTCAAAAAAGATGTTGCGTACTTAGGTCATGTTATCACAGAAAAAGGCGTTAAGCCAGATCCGCAAAAGGTAGAAGCACTCGATAAATTTAAACCACCAAACAACCAAAAAGAAATAAAATCATTCCTCGGAATGATAGGTTACTACAGGAAATTCATCCATGATTTCAGTAAGAAGGTGTTTCCTTTAAACAAATTATTGAAAAAGAATTCTGATTTTAAGTGGACTGCGGAGCAACAAAACTCATTTTTAGAACTAAAAGAAGCGTTAAGAAATGTCGTAATTTTATAATACCCAGATTATAATAAGAAATACGTTATTACAACTGATGCAAGCAATTACGGTTTAGGGGCAAGAAAGTAATGGAAAAGATCTGCCATTGCAATTTATAAGCAGATCAGAAAAGGAATGCTTGGCAATCGTATGGGCAAAGGACAAAATTATCAACAAATACGGACTTACGATTCAAGACGATCTGTCTATGGTTATTAAATTTGTTCCTATAGAAAGTAAAGAAGCTAGTATAGTGACTAAGGCTCTTGTAGAAAATTGGATACTTATATTTGGAGTACCAAAGATAATACTGTCTGACAACGGGACAGTCTTTAATGAAGGAATTATCCGAAATATTTGGTTTTAAGAATATTACTACCAGTTTGGCTTACCCTCAATCAAATGGTAGTGTCGAAAGAGCACATGCTCGACTCACAGAATATATTAGAACAGTAAGCAGGGAAAGTTCAGATAGCTCCAAAAACTGGGATGAAGTATGCAAGTTTTTGTTATAATACGACCCAACATTCAAGCACAGGCTTCACGCCTTACGAACTTGTTTTTGGTAGAACAGCTAATAAACCTAGCGATGTAGATTATGAAGAAATTCAAACAACACATGATTATTCGACAGAACTAAGAATGAAGTTGTTAGCAATGTAAATAAAAGCTAAAGCAAGGCTATTAGATAACAATGAAAAATCTAAAGTCAGATATGATCAGAAATTAGGACGAAAATTAAGAGATATTCGATCAGGACATAGAGTTTACGTAAAGAAGCAAGTGCAGGAAAGTTAGACCCGAAATGGTCAGGTCCTTATGTCGTATCTTCTGTAGAAGATAATAATGTTATTGTTAAAAGAAACGGAAAATTAACCATTTATAATAAAAGTCGTGTCAAAATTTTTATAGGATATGGACGATCGCAATCGGAATTGCAACAAGCATCAACATCGAGAAATTAGATGATCATAATGGATTTTATTTTAAATCTCTTGGTACTATGAAAACAATCGATGGACACGTTTCAGTCAATAATAGAATTGACTTAGCTGAAGTTGAAAATAGTATAGAGCATATTAAGTTACAAACTAATAACATTCATGAAGTATGTTTAAAATTATTCGGAGAGAGCAGAGACTTAGCTGAAAAAGGAAAAAGCTATAATAATTTATCAGATAAAATGGTTACAATTTATAATTTATTAGGAACAAGGAAAATCAGAATCCGAAGAGGATTAATAGATATTGTTGGTATGGGACTTAAAACATTATTTTGAACTATGGATAGTTCTGATATTATGATAAAATCATAGCAATTACAAAAGAAAATCAAGAATCTTTAAGAAAAGGATTAGTAGAAGAAATAAATATAATGGACAAAGTAAATGATCAAAATAAGATATTAAATAATAATTATTATCGTATAGAAAACAAAACTAATGAAAATATAATAAAGTTAAACAAAGTTATTTCAAATATGAAAGATATAGAGTGGAGAGAACATGCTTTAGAATACTTGCAAGAAGTGCATAATTCAATAATTGATAAAAGTTTAGAATTAGAAATAGAATTAGAAAAAATTATTGATGCGATCCTATTTTTACAATTAAAAATTATTCATCCTTTTATAGTCACTCCTGAAAAATTAATTGAAGCATTAATAAACAGTAAATGTGAAAATAAAATGTTATTTACTCCTAGTTTAATAGCTTATCAATTTATAGTTAAGCAAATTGATGTTAAATGTTATGAAAAAGATCATATGATACATGTTATCATATCTGTTCCGATTTTGAAACAAGAAACAATGGAAATATATGAAATAATCCCTTTTCCAATTGTTGTAAATCAACAATTTACAATTTTTGAAAATAAAGATAATATTCTCGCTATTACTCAAAATAGAGCTAATTTTGCATTAAAACATAATATGAATGATTGCTTTAATCATGATAATATATACGTATGTGAAAATTTAGTACTTGAAAGTACAATTAAAAATGAAGTTTGTGAAACAAATGTTTTTCTGAAAAGGGGCAATAATAAATGTGAAATAAAAATAATAATAAACAATGTAGAATTCTTTCACAAAATTAATAATAATAAATATTTATATGCTATTACTGAAGACACCCCATTTAAGTGCAATTGTAAATCTAAACAACAAGAAAACGGTGTTTTATTAAACATTGGAATATTGTATTTAGACAATCAATGTAAGTTTAGTACTTTAGAAACAGATAATATCATATCTGAAGACATTTTTGAAGAAATTAATAATGATGTAATACATTACACTATTGACAAAAACTGTTGTCAAAATATAAAATTAAATGAAATTTCACCAAACGATAAAGTTATAAAAATAAAAGGAACTGATTTAAGAGAATTAAGGGATTTATTAATCGAAATTAATAATCAAAGAAATATTGTTAGTAAACTATTACAAAAGCTACCCGAGAAATCACAAGGTGCCTTAATTGGAATAACTGGGATGTTCACAACTATAGGTTTAATTTATTTTACCATAACTTGTAATAAAGGTCGTCATACCTTTACTTTATTTAATAAATGCTTCAATAAAAAACGTACTAAACCAGTGCAAAATCAAATTGCTTACATACCGGATCAAAGTAAGAAAATTGTTAACGTAAGAAAAGAAGCGATGACAAATTGCTACCATAAAATAAAGTATAAACTTATAAACAAAAGAAAAACAAATGAATTGAATGTTATATATTTTATTTTTTTTGTTTAAAACATATTTTAATTATCTTGTAATCATATGTTTTATTCTATGGGGGGAGGTGTTGTGCCCGTCACTATTATTGTGCTTACCATGCATAATATCTTCTAATTAACTGCGGATATCCCTTCCGGATATGCATTTGTTTATGTTTATGAAATAAACATCAAATGCCACCCGTCATGAGATACTTTTCTTTGGGTGCCTTATCTTCTTTTTATAATACAGCAAATATGCTGACTGTGCAGCATCTCTCCATCCAATATTAATATTAAGTATCTGTCGATGCCAATTCATCGACACTGTAAATAAAATTTTATAAGAATAAATGAGTAGTCTTTTTTCAGACGCAACGAAAAGAACTACGTCTTTTTATTAAACCACGCATAACATTAACCATGATAGTACTGTAGTGAATATGCCCAACAAACAACAACACATAAGTACAACTTTCCGCGCCATCTTTGAGTGAAATCAATAATTAAATCTATCACGGTTGGTGTTCGTACTGGAATAATTGACGAAACCTTTTTGGAAAGCACCATCTAGCAGACCCTAGAAAATTCTAGAACCCTTTATTTTCGGATATAAATACAGGGGTACAAGTCCGAAAGCGGCAGTTCGATTTTGAATGTGAATGAATAAATGTCAGTGTGAATAAAGAGTTGCATACTTGTGCTTGGTTATAATAAAAGTAGTAGAAATAAAAGATTTGAAATAAATGCTTTTATTTTGTGAAGTAATTGTTGTTTCAGTTTGAATAAAGGAAATAAGTTTTATTTGCAAACCCTTAGTAAAATACTACATTGGTGTCAGAAAAAGTGGAATAAAACTTATTTAATCTGTGAATTCAGATAATTGATGGTGAAAAAAAAAATTGATAAAGTGTGTAGATTAGTGAACAAATAAGAAAGGTGTTTGTGAAAAAAGACACACAAAAAAATATATGAACAAAATAAAAAAAAAATGGGTAAAATTGTGAATTGTGTTGAACTTAAAGCAGAATTAAACAGACGAGGCCTTCCTACTGCTAGAACAAAAAACGACCTCATTATTCGTCTGCAGGAATATTTAAGGCAATACGATGAAAATCCAGACATGTTTCTATTTGAAATTGAAATGCCGGAAGAGCAAGTAAGTACAAGCTTAGACATTTCTAGTATGATGGCTCAGCTGCTCGCCCAGTTTGAAGACCAACGAAAAGAGCAAAAGAATCTTCTAGAGGAAAAACGAATTGAGCAGAAGAATGAACAAAAGAATCTGCTTGTACGATTTGAAGAACAACGTAGTGAACAAAAGAATCTTTTAGAGGAACAACGCAACGAGCAAAGGAACCTTCTAGATGACAAGAAAAATCTAATCGAAAGTAAGCTAAATTCATTTGAAAATAAATTTATTGCTCGTGATGAACATGTTGAAAACGTCGAAAAACAGTTCGAGAAATTTGAAGACAAAATGCAGAACTTTGCCAATAAATTAGGTAAGGTTAGGAAAATGAAGGTAAGAGAGGGCAGTTGCGATTTTCCTAAGAAGAAAGAAATTTATCCACCAACCTTTGCAGCCGCAACAACAAATGGCTGCGATGACGAAGACAAGTTTATTGCCCTGACGCTTGCCCTTATAGGTTCTGCTGCTGAACTTTTGCAAACCATACCAGCAGACCAGAACGGCAACTTCAGTGTTCTTGTTCAGGCCATTGACAAACGCTTCGACGATAGCCATATGCAAGAAGTCTTTCGCGTCCAGCTCAATACCAGAGTCCAGAAAAGAGGTGAAAGTCTGCAACAACTCCAATCAGACATTGAACGGTTGGCACACATAGCATACCCGACTGCAGGAGATAAAATTACCAACCAGCTAACAACGGAGGCTTTTGTCCGTGCAGTTTCCGACATCAACCTACAGCGAGCAATTCGAACTGCTGGAAAACGCACGCTTTCTGAAGCATTAGCGTTCGCTCTGACTATGAAAGCATCAGAACAGGCTTCCTTAGGAGTTCATCGGGTAAGAGAACTTGAAGTTGAGGAATGTTCTTGCCAGAGAGCTGAATTCCATAGAAGTCAGCCAGAAGGACCTGCTCGATGCTGGAATTGCAACAAAACCGGACATTTCCAGCGCTAGTGCAGATTGCCACCAAGAAGAGTCGCCTGTCAACATTGTGGAAACAGGAATAATACCCGGGAACAGGTAAGCAATAACATTATCGCTCCTGCTCGCCCTGGTATCGATGGGCCCAGAACTACAATCCAGAACTCACAGACTAAATGAAACAATAAAAGTCTGACAGTGGACGCAACATTAAATGGCAAGAAACACGTGGCTACAATTGACACCGGTACAACAGCCTCCATTGTACGAAGAGACTTGGTCAAGATGACGTGGCTACATAACACCAAACTGCGGCAGGTGAGGCAGCAAGAGTATATGGAGAAGTTCGTCTTTAAATGCGTTTGGCAGAATTAGAGTTTTCGCATCTATTTTTGGTAGCAGACATATGTGATGAGTGCATAATTGGAATCGACTTCATGAAAGAGCGCGGAGTGATTCTGGATATCGGTAAGCAAGTGTTGAAGTACCAAAATGTAGAGATTCCTATGGTTTATGGCAACGAAAACTCATCAACACTAAGAACTGTCATCAAAGAAGACATATGCTTGCCTGCCTCTTCAGAAGTGCTTGTTTGGACGAAAAATAGAGGGCGATCTAGGTTGCCATCGATACCTCATGGTGGAACCAGAGTCTGAGCAATCTTCCCAAAACATCATCTTAGGGAAGACTCTTGTGGAACTAAAGAACAACATGGTACTCGTACGAATTCTGAACATCAAACCGTAAGAGGTCAAGCTTAAGAAAGGAGAAGTAATTGGAAAATGCGAATCTGTGACCGCAATAACTAAAATAACAGAAATGAACGCAGAAGAACCAATGGACCCCGGAAAATTCAGCTTCATGAAAGCCAAAATTCTCAAGCCATCCAATCTAAGTCAACATCAGCTTAGTGTTGCTGGAAGCCTTCTTCATGAGTACGCTGATATATTTTCTTCACCGAGTGGGCAGTAAGGTCGAACACAACTGGTACAGCACCGAATCGACACAGGTGATGCGAGACCGATTCGACAACCAGCAAGACGTCTCCCATTAGCCAAGATGGTGTAATCGAAAATTCCAAAAGCCCCTGGGCGTCACCAGTTGTTCTTGTTAAAAAGAAAGATGGAAGCACCCGATTTTGTGTGGACTACCGTAGGCTGAACGATGTGACAAAGAAAGACAGCTACCCTCTGCCCAGAATCAGCGATACATTGGATGCAATGGAAGGAGCTCAATGGTTCTCAACGTTAGACTTGAAGAGTGGCTACTGGCAGGTAGAAATCTATCCAGAAGATCGTGAGAAGACAGCTTTCTCAACCGGAAATGGTCTGTGGCAGTTAAAAGTGATGCCATTCGGACTGTGCAACGCCCCGGCAACATTTGAGCGTCTGATGGAGTGTGTTCTTCAAGGCCTTACTTGGAAATCATGCCTTGTATATTTGGACGATGTCATCGTTTATGGAAAAATTTTGACGAGCATTGTGAAAACCTTATGGCTGTATTTCAGAGGCTTCGAGAAGTACACTTTAAATTAAATCCAGATAAATGTGCGCTTTTCAAGACCGAAGTTTAATACCTGGGACATATCATCTCATCCCAAGGAGTAAAGACTGATCCCGAGAAAGTTGACACTGTGAAGAATTGGCTAACACCACAGGTTAAACATCAGCTCCGTAGCTTTCTTGGTCTAGCCACATATTATCGGCGCTTCGTGAAGGACTTTGCTGGAATCGCTAAGAGCTTGCATCAACTTACTGAAAAGGGGAAGCCGTTCAAATGGTCAGGTGAGTGCGAGAAAAGTTTTCAGGAACTCAAGCTACGTTTGTGTAATGCTTCTGTGCTGACCTATCCGATTCCTGGAAACCTTTCATCATCGATGCCGATGCCAGTAACGTCGGAATTGGAGCTGTACTGTCGCAAGTCCATTAAAGAGAAAAAAAAGTCGTCGCCTACTACAGTAAGGTGCTCTCGAGGCCAGAGCGCAATTATTGCGTCACCAGAAGGGAACTTCTGGCTTTGATTTTGGCAACAAAGCACTTCCATAATTACATCTATGGACAGAAGTTCCTCCTTCGAACAGATCATGGTGCGCTTAATTGGCTTCTGAACTTTAAAAATCCAGAAGGTCAAGTAGCAAGATGGATCGAGAGACTGCAGACGTACGACTACGAAATTCAACATCAAAGAGGAAAGCTGCACTCAAACGCAGATGCATTGTCTCGACGACCGTGTAAACAGGACAGTAAGCATTGCAGGCGTCAAGAAGAAAAGGAAGGATCGAGAGACTGCAGACATACGACTTCGAAATTCAACATCGAAGAGGAAAGCTGCACTCAAACGCAGATGCATTGTCTCGACGACCGTGTAAACAGGACTGTAAGCATTGCACGCGTCAAGAAGAAAAGGAAGCGGTTGCCATCCAACGAATAAGAGCCGATCCCAGTTACGGTTGGAGCAATGAAGAACTGAGGACAAGAAGACTCGGATATAGAACCAATTCTTGCATGGAAGGAAACACGGAGAAAAACCAGAATGGGGTGACATCTGCGATAGAAGTCCGTGGACTCACTTTATGTGCAAGAAGGAGTACTAAGGCGCAAATGGGAATCTGCAGATGGCAAGTCTTATCTGATGCAGTTGATAGTGCCTAGGATAAAGATTAATGACGTTCTTCGAGAGATGCATGACGGAGCATCTGGAGGTCATTTGGGAGTCAATAAAACGCTGGAGAAGACACGACAATGTTTCTACTGGCTACATGCAAGAGATGATGTCGAAAACTGGTGCCGAAAATGTGATACTTGTGCTGCTACCAAGGGACCAGGTAGAAAGCTTCAAAGTAAGATGCAACAGTACAATGTGGGCACACCTTTCGAAAGAATAGCAGTAGATGTCACAGGTCCGTTTCCGGAGACCAACAGCGGAAACCGATACATCCTTGTAGTCATGGATTACTTTAGCAAGTGGCCTGAGGCATTTGCCATCCCAAATCAAGAAACTAAAACAGGTGTTGATCAGATTATCTTCAATTGGGTGAGCAGGTTCGGCGTACCTTTGGAACTGCATTCTGACCAAGGAAGGAACTTCGAATCTAACATCTTTCAGGAGGTTTGTTCTTTCCTTGGCATCAAGAAGACGAGGACAACACCGCTTCATCCACAATCTGATGGGATGGTAGAACGATTCAACAGGACTCTTAAAGAACATCTGTCCAAGTTTGTAGGTGACTACCAACGAGACTGGGACCGCCATATTCCATTGTTCTTGATGGCCTATCGAAGTGCGGTTCATAGTTCAACAGGACATACACCATCGGAGATCCTGTTTGGCACAGCAATACGGCTGCCCAGTGAAGTAAAATTTGGATGCCATACCATGGAACCGGAAAGGTCAGATGAATATGTAGATAACCTCAAAGAAAGACTCATTGACATTCATTAACGGACAAGGAAAAACCGCTAGTGATAGGATGAAAACACGGTACGACGCCCGTGCAACAACGATGGGATTCCAAGAAGGAGACCTGGTGTGGTTTTACAATCCTCACCGACAAAAGGGACTATCACCAAAACTACAACAAAACTGGGAAGGCCCATATACCGTTGTGAAGCGAATCAATGATGTGGTTTACCGCATTCAGAGAGGAGTAAGGGGTAAGCTTAAAGTAGTACCCTGCGACCGTTTACATCGTTATAACGGTGGGAATAATGGATTAAATCGGGACGATCAATCCTAAGAGGGGGGCAATGTGGTAAATATGCCCAGTTATGTGAACAACCACACATTAGTATAACTTTTCGCGCCATCTTTGAGTGAAATCAATAATTAAATCCATCACAGTTGGTGTTCGTAGTGGAATAATTGACGAAACCTTTTTGGAAAGCACCATCTAGCAGACCCTAGAACATCCTAGAATCCTTTATTTTCGGATATAAATACAGGGGCACAAGTCCGAAAGCGGCAGTTAGATTTTGAATGTGAATGAATAAATGTCAGTGTGAATAAAGAGTTGCATACTTGTGCTTGGTTATAATAAAAGTAGTAGAAATAAAAGATTTGAAATAAAAGCGTTTTATTTTGTGAAGTAATTGTTGTTTCAGTTTGAATAAAGGAAATAAGTTTTATTTGCGAACCCTTAGTAAAATACTACAGTACTATAGTTTATATATACAAAGGCTTATGTTAAAAACCAACGAAAAGTAACCACCCGTACCATTGCAGTAGTATACTTGGACTGCTAGCCGGTCGGCATTTCCATACAAAAGTTGCATTGAAGATGGTTCCACCGACTTAAAGCGACAACAGTGCCTATTGGCGCAAAGTGGCAATTAAATAAATGATTCCCGATGCCATGTGCTGCCACTTAGCGTAAGCAATCATTTGTTTCTAATAGAAACTAATGCCATCTACTGTGTTTGTTTATCAAATTCTTTTCAAAAAATCCAAAGTGTGAGTTCCTAAGCATTGATATCGCTAATAAGCCAGTTTTGGTTGATTAGCGTTAGGGCTAAACTACAAAGACCAAAAGTTACAAAAGTGAGAAAAAAATATCTATGTTGCAGACACCAGATTGAAGAAAAAAACAATTGAAAATTGTGTAGGTATAGTGGCTTAATTTATCTGTCAGAACAATTTTCGTTTGTTATTTTGCAAGCAGGTTTCTTTAGCGAATATTTTAATTTCTCATGCCTTTGCACTTTTTGGCAAAAGTAGATCTATGTAGTTAATGCTTTAGTTAATTAGAGCATGTGCAAGTCTCATACTAAATTTAACCCAAAGTGAACAAACTGGCCTTTATAGTTGTTTTCAAAATAATGAGTTATACAAAATTGAAAATTAAACATTTGAAAAATGAAATTTTTTTTAAGAGTTTTGTTGGAAATAATGTTAACACCTTGAAGAAGCTTCACCATACAAAAAAATGTAGAATATCAACAGAACAAATTAAAAATGTCAATAGAATCATTTTGGAGAAAATCAAAACAATATATTTCTGCATCCTGTTTTTTTGTTATTTGACCATTAAATATCTTTGCGGATATACTTAAAAACACGTAACAAGTGCTCAAGTAAGGTAAATTAAAAATAAAATGATAACTTAAGCAGCTTCTGTCACCTCCTTATCCCCTGTCTTCAACCTAGTCGTCTGAAATATTAAAATCAATTTTTTACACACTTTATCATTTATGTAAAAACGCAATGATTAAAAAAAAATAATGATACGAGTGAGTTAATTTTTTCATTCATTTAGAGTTTGAAAATAAATTTTTCAAAAACTATTTGCTAGAACAACCTGATTAAAAAAAAAATAAAAGAATGGATTCTAGACATTTAAAAAAAGGTTTAGTATGAAATTGTAAGTGTTGCCGTTGTTTTTAAGTATTTTTTTTTTCTATTAAACATTTATTTTGTTTTTTGTTAAAGTTTAAAATTAAAAAAAAAAATATAAGTCTTCCAGTCTGCCTTCTGGCTTTTTGAATTTGATCACTATAGATACATACACAAATACACTGACAAATCGCCAGAAGTGCCGGGGTCAGATAAATTTTCCGATTTTTCTTACAGCTTTAGTAGCTTCTGTCACCCCTTTGTTTTCCACTTAGCCTTCTGGCATTCCGATCTTCCGATCTTCATCCGATTCAGCCAGTTTTCAGCCTTGTCGGAGAGTGTTATTTTTCAAAAAAAAACGCAAGTTTGACCCCCAACCCCCGCTTATGTCTTCAAGTCTGCCTTCTGGCGACCGGGATTTTTCTTTTCCTACCCCCATCCAACAAATTCCCGAAAAAAAAAATTCATGTCGCGAGTGAGGTCGAAACTCTGCAACCAGCTCTTAGACTATTATTTCGCGACGAAAAACATTTCCGCCTTATGAACCATGAATGAAAAAATACAAAATAACGACACTTCGAATTTGTCGCTTTGTTATTGTAGTTTTCAACACGCTTCGTGACGCAAGTGGGGACAAAAAAGACTACATTTTTGTATAATTTGTATGAGATATAGGGACGTAAATCTATAAGTCACTTGAACTCGTTGTTCAAGTCATTTTTTCCATTATTTAATTGTAATTTTGCGAGCTATATTTTGTTAATATAATAAAAACAATAAAAATAATAATTCAAGAAGGAACTATGTCTGATATTTTAATATTTTCACCGCACTCTCCAGTTTTGATCCCTATTTTGACTACTTATATAATTTAAAACAATTGGATAGCAATTTATAACATTTTTCAGTTATATTTTTGTATTTTTGTAGTATTTGAAAAACTGTATTTATCATTTAATAATTCGCGAACAAAAAAGCGTCTGCATAGAAATTTTTTTGCCTGTCACATCTGTTTTCATGTTTTGTCTCCAAAAACTTAAGTGGCGTAATTTTGTATTTTTTTCAATTTTTCTGACAATGGACAGAACATATTTGCGTTATCAGAATTCATGTACCTTATAAATTTGTTTTTCACCGAAATTTGACAACTTTGACGCCCCGCCCGCAAGCGCCCCCGCCTTAAGCCTCTGAATCGCCCTGCAGACGTGCATATTTGTGCTCTGTTACACTGTCAAAAAAGTGTGGAACTGTTTGCAAAAACATGACTTGACTCTAATAAAAGTAAATTAACGTACCGCAACCTGACTTTTGAGAGACCAAATTTGTAAAGTTTGGAACAGGATTTTGTCAACAATTTATTGTTTATAATTTTCAGTTGTCGTCGAGTTTGAGAACAGACATTATTATACATAGGATAAGCAAGGGGTGGGATCGGCTAAGGTAATAGTTGATTAGCAATTGTGGTGGTCATCGTTTTGACGATTGCTGTCTCTATTTTTGCCTTAAGATATGATAGAGACAGCTATCTTCAAAACGACGATGACCACAATTGATAATCGACTATCACCTTAGCCGATTCCACCCAAGGATACTGTACAACAAAAAAAAAAAAACACTGCTATCGTCAAGCTGACTTGTAAACACCTTGATCGCTAGTTTTGTATTTAGCTTTTGTTTTGATTCCATATCTAAAACAAAACTACCAACTCCCGCCGCGCCGCGCCGGCTATGACTGTTTCTTATACCTATGCTTCGTGATTGTCTTTCCATTTGCCCATGTCCAAAAATTTTGTCTTCCATATTTTTTTTTAAACCAAGCAATGTACTTATGTATGTAAATAGTTATTATTTATCTTGGTTGATCGTTAAAAAACGCTACAAAAAATCCTTGCAGCATAAAGAAAAGTAAGTCAAAAAATAAGAGTATAGGACAACAAAACGAACACCACACCGATTTCACTTTGTTCTTTTTTAACTGAATCATTTAACTTCTGTTTTGATATTTGTTGCCAAGCTTTTTTATGAGATTGGTCTTACTTAATTTTGATGTTTGTAATTTTTGTTGTTTTAATTTTATTTATAACAATTACCTAGTAATAATTTAAAAGACAAAAATTTACTTTTACGAAAAAGAACTCACCGAACCGATTTTTGGTTAAAGAAATTAAATTTTTAAACCTTCAGAAATCAATTATCACAAATTATCTTATGATAACTGTTTATAAAATTTATATATGGATCTCTTGTTGCTTTGACGATTACTTCGGAAATAACGAAAGGAAAAATAATAATTTCCTTTTTAGTGAATCGATTCTGTATTTTTTTAAAGGACACGCCTTGGTAAGGGCGGAGTCATATAAAACAACCCCTTTGCGAGGGTGAAGTATCTTAACAATACCGTTTTTCGGTTGGTCTATCAGAGTGGCGTGTTGCGTTATGCATCCTTCGTGAAGCACTAAAGCTAATATAAAATTAACTACTTTGGTTAGATGAGGTTTTTTTTATTGTTGAGATTAAACGTTAAAGTGACCAAGGTGCTGAGCGATGTTTGTATCTATTTAAGAGGATTGTTTGTTATTCATTATGTGATTAGATGTCTTTTTGATGCGACACGTGACCTGTTTTCGGAAACAAATTCATCTGCAGGATATGCAATAAAATATAGATTAATTTTATAGAAAAAATACTCCCTGAAATTCTTAAAAAATTGATTTTTGTGGTTTAGTGTGGAGAGGTGACTTTTATCAATTAAACTGCAGGCATCGTATGTGTATGTTTGGCATATAGCCCATTATAGAACAAGATATTTTTTTGGTTTCTTTAAACTTAATTGAAAAAAAAAATCACTTGTTTTTTGTAGATTAATATAGTAAAGCTTTGTCTATATTAATTTTAATTTTGTTAAAATTGTAGCATGGTAAAATGGGTTTACACCAAGAGGTAACAATCAGGTTGAGTTGAGAACGGAAAAAATTCGTATGGAAGGTGGGTCTAGGGACAATTTTATACAAAAATTGACTTATTACTTTTATTTAAACTGAACAACAATTACTTTACAAAAATAAAACACCATTATTTCACTTCAAGTACTTTCCTTATAATACTTTTATTATAAACAGAGAACAAGTATGTAACTCCTTAATTTACCCAGAAAACGGAGTCCACCCTCTTTTTAAAGATGGAAGCCAAATGAGGGAGCTTTCAGCCCCGAAACTCATATGGTATACGCACACTGACCCCTTCCTACACAAACCAAAACAAATCTTGTGGTCAATGTAACATTTCAATGGACTAATATGCAGTTGGTAGTTGTACTGTAAATAATTAATTTTAAATTACCTACACGGTATCTTTATAAAGTTTTCTAATTTTAATTCAATTCAATTTACGATGGTTCTAATGTGAATAAAACAAAAATTCTTCTCCAACCTTGAATACTCGTTGCTTAAAAATTATCCAAAAAAAACCTTTTTGTTTCATATTTGTCACCCTTTCGTCGTGCAAATTAAAAGGGAAGTTGTAAGGAGCATAAAGTGATGATTGAAACAACGGCTTTCTGTTTGTTTTGCTCAACGAGTATCTTATGTTTTTCTAAATTAAATCTTTCTTCCCATTTGTATGAAATTTAAAGTTTTCGCTCTAATTTTTTTTTTTTTTTTAATTTTAACTATATGCCTGTAAGACTTCAGGTCTTTTAAATGCAATGCACGGCACTAGTTAGAAGGAATAGAAGGAAAGGAAAGATTTTTGTTGGCACAGTGGATTGAGAATAAGATGTTGATTTTCTCATCAAATTCCACGGATGGCATCCAGTTGAAACTGGGGAATATAGAAAAGAATGCTACCTAGACTAAGGATCGAACCCACACATATTCATAAACCAAACTCCATCGAGAACAGACGTGTTTTCTTTTCGCTCCGCGTATTGTGCTATCCCTGATATTTATTTATTTTATTAAAAAAAATAAATAAACAATAAAAAGCAAAAAAATACAACTCGTGTGAAAATAGCCCCATAAACAATTTTTTACTCGTGTTCGATTTGCCCCAATAATTGTTTTTTCCCGGTATCATCAATAATCGACCCTCAATTAATTGACCCACATTCCGCAAGTGTTTTTAAATTTAACTGTAAATCGCTAATTTGCATTTTTTTTTTTGTTTTGTTTTTTTCTCTTGGAAAGTTGTCGTCTATTGTGACCTCGACAATAAAAATACTGAGAGGGTAGTTTGCAACGGAATCTGTGGCAAATCATTCCACCCTCTTTGTATCGGACTTAGTAAAAGGGCTATAACATACTTGAAAGAATATTCAAGTCTTTTTTTTTTCAAATGCAATGAGTGTAAAAAAATTTCTCTTTCGGATGTTTTGTTCGCGATTAAATGCAACAATGAGAACATTAATTCTGTTGCGAATAAACTTGTCTCCCTGGATATTAAAGTGACCGCCTATCGCCGCCCGAAAGCATGTGTGTCGATCTGAGACAGGATCTCAACTCCACTATAAAGCACATTCTAACTGACAACAAATCTTTTTACAAGAGTGTCATTAGTCAGCTACAAAAAATGGATGACTTTTTAATTAAGGCATTCGATGAATTAAGTAACAATATCGATTGCGTTAATGAAAGATCTGTTTCCAAACTAACCTCCATTGAAAAACAACTTAGTGCTCTAACGGACCTTGTTATGAACGACACTCGCGTAAATCAATTCAATAATCGTTATGACTTATTAAAAAATGAAATGATAACTCTTTTAAACTCTCATTTTGCCTGTAATTCTGTAGAATCCGTTAACGAAAATTTAGCCCTGCTCCGCTCCGATCTGGATTGTCACCTCCTGAGTACCTCCAACATAATTATACCCGGTCTCCGCCAACCTCTCGCGTTACTCGAAAACGCCGTGGGTACAATAAATTTAATAAGCTCGGAGCTAATGGAAACTAGAATCTGCATTACCCAACTTGCAGATGACATCCAGACGGCATCCTGTAAAATCGATGGGATTCAGCTCCAACCTACTACCTCTGTATATAACACTTCCTTACTGGCTGAAATCTTGGACACTGTCCCTTCCACGCCTCTTCCCATCTGTCAACCTTTTCCACTACCTGCTATCGGAGCTGCATCACCACCTCCACCTGATAACGGTGCTGCGTTATCACCTTCACCTGCTCGCCAACAACTCCAGGTTTCACCACATTTAACAACACAAGCGGCAACATCTCCTCCAGAAAAGTCTTGTCAACAACCGGCTCGTTCATCCAACACAACATCTCAGCCATTACCTACCATCAACAGATTTGGCACAATTTAGACCCTATCCGAATGGAACAACAGGATTAAAAGACTAAATAGTAATGCTGAAAATGCTATATTCTTTTTAAAAAATGCTCCCGCTCATGCTGATGCTGCTTGGATAACCAGACTTTTTAAAAGAAGATTTTCCATTACTCTTACCGAATGCCAAAAGACCTCGAAACCGCGTTCCAGACACCAGAACAACTTTAAAATTAGCTTCCCATTAAAATACCAATGGCTTTTTTGCCCTTACTCAGATAATGTGTTTCGTCTGGGAAATATGACTATGACCAAATGGGTGGATCAACAGGAACATATTAAATATAAAAACTTTATCTATAATTCTAATAAATCCATCCCTCTATCCTCTAATTTAAAAAAAAACATATTCGAGTCAAAAAAATAATCCCGTTAACTTTCCCATATCTGATCCTAACTGGAGCTTCAAAACTAACCTCTTCCCCAGTTTTACTCCCCCCTCCATCTCGCAAAATATAACAAACCCTCTAGTAACCCGTCAGAAACGAGTATCTTTCAACCTCGAACCTTCTTCAAAGACCCCTCTTCCCACCAATTCTTCCTCTACAAACTTTCCAAATTTCATACACTCTCATACCTTAAACCCTGCTTCCTCACCTTTTTCACCGCCTTTTACCACTTCTAACTCGGCTAAGACCACTGATCCTTCTTCTTCTACTGTTCATCCCCCAATCTTTGACTTGCCGACCTTCCACCTACTTCAAATGACTTAGATGGACGTTATATGATGTCTCCTTTACGAGATAATAAACTTTTCGATAACGTTCGTCTTAACCTTGCGTACTTATACGACAAACCTGATTCTGTTTGCATTGAAGGCAAAACTAAAACCAACCTGATTGTATCACTTCAAAACGAAGGCCTGCCAACAGATCCTAGCAGCCTTCATTAGATCTACACCCGCTTCCATGAAGGCTTCGATATGTATCAATTCAAAAAGAAGGCCTGCCAACAGATCCTAGCACCCTTCATAAGATCTACACCCGCTTCCATGAAGGCTTCGATATTTCTCCTGCTACAGTCTCTAAGGATCTTGCTGCTTATGCTCCCCATATTGGCTCTAAACGCGTTTCTCACCTTCAAAGTACCCGCAACACCCTGAAAAAATATTATCGACCCTAACCTAATTCCTATTTTCGCTCCTATCCCTTCAAATAGACTTCCTTTACCCCAATATCATCCTCCGAAATGCATGTCTCTATATTATCAAAAAGTCAGAGGACTTCGTTCCAACTTCGTTGCGCTAACTGAAACAAATTTGTCTGCTGATATAAACGATAACGAGCTTTTTCCATCACATTTCAATATCTTTCGTGTCGATGGTTCCTCGAATTATACTGAGACTTGTAGCCGTGGTGTCTTACTGGCAATTCACAATCGTTATGATTCAACACTATTTAAAACCTCCCTTTCTACCTCTTTTGAGTTTGTTTGTGTCAAATCAAATATTTCAAAAACCTCACTCTTTACCATTTGCTGTTATATCCGACCTTCCCAACCTATTCAATGCTATCAGCTAGCTGTTGATGCCTTCGATTCCATTTTTGATGCTGCTCAACCTTCCGACGTCGTCATAATTGTTGGTGACTTCAACTTTCCCAATCTTCAATGGGTCCTGTCTGATGAAGAATCTTACTACATAGCCCTAAATACCACATCCGACAAAGAAATTCTATTTACCGATTGCCTCTCAGACTTAGATCTTTACCAATTAAGTGGTGTTAAAAATAATTTAGGTCGCCAACTCGATCTCATATTTTCCTCTGATCCTGACAATTGTGTGGTATCCGCTTGTGATCATCTACTCTCTAAACTAGACTCGTACCATAATCCTCTTTTCCTTTCTTTTTCTTACGAGTTTTCCCAAAAACCCAATCTGTCTGAAAATCCACTGACATTCAATTTTCGGAAAGCTAACATCCCTAAACTCAACGGCTTGCTTAGATCTATTGACTTCAACAGCATCACACTCACCGCCCTCCGCAATTTCTACTCTATTGTTTTTAACTGCCTTTTTTCCTCTGTCCCTGTGGTTCAACAAAAAAGCGCAAATTCATCTCCTCCCTGGTACAATAGTGACTTGCGGTCTTAAAGAAATAAAAGAAATAAACTATGGCGGATTTACCTAACAGTAATAGTAAGTAAGTAAGTAAGTAATAAATTCATTTTTATTTAAATAATTTCAACATACATAGTTTACATAAGTTATGAATTTTAATGCTTTGGCTTAGCCGTCAGCTCAGTTGACAATAAAGTTTGTTTATATAAACGAACAATTTAAATAAACTCAGTTATTAACAGATTTCTATATTTATGAATAGATTTTAGGAAGCAACATAGAGATTTCCAGTTTGATCCGTTTAAGATTTCAATCGTTTCTAGCATTGTAAACTTCTCTTTTCCTTGATATGCAAGCCTCTGGTATTTAAAAATTGGACAAATGCTGATAAAATGGAAGTTGTCTTCTTTGGCATTCATGTTACACAGCGGGCAAAATTGATTAAAGTTGCCGCTGTATGGTCTTCTATTTAAGAAGAGTAGCTCACACCTTGATTTAATAGCTGAAGTCATCTTGAAAGTAGTTGTTATTAAAAAGGTTATAATTTAGCTGCGAATAAATAAATCTGCTTTCGGATTGACGTGCTTCCGCAATTAAGGCACTTCGAGTATTATCCTCATTAATTTGTATAATGGTGTAAAGCTGTTCTTTTAATAGCATTATATTATTAAAATTCCACTGCAAATAGATCCCAGAAGAAAAAGCCATATTCTGCCATTTTATTATCCACCAGTCCTTGTTTCTTTCTTCATACATAAGCATTTTTTTCGTGAGACGAGTATCTGTGTGGGAAGCTTTTTTTAAAATAAAGTCTGCTTGAAGTTTCAGAGTGTAAGTAAAAATCTTAGGCTGCCCAGTTTCCAAATACACTGCATAATTCGGAGTATTTCTCGGCAGATTAAAAAGCTTTTTCAGGAAATTTTTATGAAATTTTTCAACCTCTTCGAACTCCTTTGTTCCCCACCCTTGAGCAGCATAAAAGAGTGTTGATTTCACAACACTAACAAAAATTTTGTATTTAGCGGAAAGTGTAACATTTTCGTTCGTAAAAATTTTTCGCCATGTTATGTTGACCAAGCTTTGTGATGAATTTGCTTTTTCTTGAAGGTGCTTCCTGAAATCCAGAGTAGAATTTATTTTTACTCCCAAATTTTTGTATTCATTAGCAACTTCAATTTTGTTGCCATTTAAGAACCAATTATATTTTGTTACACTTCTTGAGTTCTGTTGGAAGATAATAATTTTCGATTTATCGATGTTTATAGTAAGACCTCAAGTTTCGCAGTAATTCGAAAGGCGGTTTATCATTAACTGTAAGTTTTCAGGGGACTCTGACAGTAGTACTAAGTCATCTGCATACAAGAGAACATTCACAATGGTTTCGGCGATTCGGATTCCTCCAGGTATACACGTAACTATGTCATTTACAAATAGTGAAAACAATAAGGCACTAAGTAAACATCCTTGTTTTACTCCAGATTCCGTATAAAACCATTGTGAGTAAAGTGATCCATCCCACACTGCAGCTTGTGTATCTGTATACATTTCCTTTAGAATTTTAATGAGTTTCGAAGAAAGGCCCAGTCGAGAAAGCTTGTAAAGTAGTGCATTTCGATTCACTAAATCAAACGCCGCCTTAAAATCTACAAAAAATGAATAGACCTTCTTTTTCCTAGCCCGAAACGCTTTTATCATTGCAGTTAGACAAAAAATTTGGTCAACACATGAATAATTTTTACCTAACATCTCAATCCGTCGTCGATCTCTCAAATTATCAGAACGCCAACTCTCTTTTCTCTGAACTTTGTGATTCTCTTTACCAGGATTACCTGAATCGAATGTATTATATTGTATTATAACAGACCCCAAAAGATTCTTTCATTTTATCAATACTAAAAGAAAATCTGATAGCTACCCGTCTACCTTAACTTATATGAATTCTAGCTCCGCTGATCCTAAAATAGTCGCCAATTTATTTGCCCAATTCTTCCGACAATCTTTCTCTGATACCGACCTTCAGCCTGACTTAGAATACTTCTCCTACTTAAAATCTTGTAACCAAACTTCCTTAAACTCCATTACCATTTCATCAGAAGTTGTTGAAAGCAAGATTAATAATCTAAAAGACGATTGCTCTGCTGGTCCTGATGGGGTTCCAGCCATAATCTTGAAAAAGTGCTGCTTACACTTAGTTAAACCCCTGACTGCTCTTTTTCAACTTTCACTCTCGCTTGGAGTTTTTCCTGCTCTTTGAAAAAACTTTTTTATAATCCCTATCCATAAAAAAGGACCCAAGAAAGAAATTTCCAACTACCGCCCTATTGCTAAGTTATCATGCATCCCTAAGCTTTTTGAAAGTATCGTCTATGATACAATGCTGTTCCACTGCAAGCATATAGTCTCCCCAAACCAACACGGTTTCGTCAAGGGCAGGTCTACTACTACTAACTTGTTAGAATTCGTTTCAGGAAACTTATGATTTCTTGAAAACGGTAATGAGGTCGATGTTATTGCAACCGATCTAAGCAAAGCCTTTGACAAAATTTCCCATTCTTTGATCCTTTTCAAGTTGAATGCCCTAGGATTACAACCCATATTCCTTTCATGGGTTTAGTCATACTTAAAAGATCGGCAGTATAAAGTAATCTTTAGATCCTCTGAATCTGATCCCATCCTTGCAACGTCTGGCGTCCCGCAGGGAAGCCACCTTGGCCCACTGATTTTCATCTTGACTATCAACGACGTCGACTGTATAATAAAAGACTCTTTTATATCAGTTAACGCCGATGATAAGAAAATCTTTAGATGCATAACATCCCCTGCCGACTCTATTCTACTACAAAATGACCTTAACCGATTTTCAACCTGGAGCCTTGAAAACTTTCTTGAGCTCAATGTTAACAAATGTCAAGCTATCACCTTCTCCCGTAAGCGCTTTCCACTCCCTCCTAGGACGTATTTTATCGACAATGTGCCAGTCCCCTCGGTTGATGCACTGTGCGATTTAGGAATTATCTGCGATAGAGAATTGAATTTTCGTTCTCACATAAATGGATAAATCCATCAAGAGAGCTAACTCCGCACTGGGCTTTGTGAAACGATGGTCAAAGGAATTCTCCGACCCTTATGTCACTAAATCTCTCTATACCACATTTGTTAGGCCACTCCTCGAATATGCAAGTCAAGTCTGGTCACCTTATTACCTTAATCACTCTCAGCGAATTGAAGCTGTTCAACGAAGATTCCTTCGTTTTGCCCTCCGCGGCCTTCCCTGGTCTGATGCACATAACCTGCCTCCCTACTAACATCGTCTAAAGTTAATTAATATGGACTCCCTCGAATTTCGCCGCCGAGTGGCTGATACTGTCTTCACCCATCAGCTCTTAGCTGGCAATATCGATTGTCCAGCTCTTCTTCAAAAAATCTCCCTGCAAACAAATTCCAATAATCTCCGATCCATACCTCTGTTCCAAATCAAGTTTCACCGAACCAATTACGGTAGCAACGAACCTATAAACCGTATGCTACGTACCTTCTAACAGCGTGCACAACCTATTCGACTTCCATCTAACCAAAGACAGCCTCAAAACCTGCCTTTACCGTTCCTCGCACCCCTCCTAGCCATAATCTTAAGTTAGTGTAAGTTTTTAATGTTAATCTTTAAGTTAGTATGTAAGTTTTTGCTTGTATTAAGCTAATAAAGTGAAACAATCTCTTGGAGGCGGGAGGGGCCTTTCTCCCCTCTCCCTATGGGCGTTTGTTGCTATATAATTAGCAGTCAAACACTACATCCACTATGCCATTGCCACCCTCTAAGCCTTTCATTTCAGTACTGTTTTCGGTCCGGTATTATTTAAGACCTTAGGAGGTTGACAGGATGGGATCTTTTTCTTACTCTTCTTCGGGATATTAGAAGTTCGAAAAATGATTTCGTGAAACGTTTATGAAAATTTTTACTTGCATATATTGGTTTCGTGTCAATAAAAAATTTCGAGATTTTAATCAAATCTAAAATAACGATGAAGTCCAAAACAGTGATTTTCGGTCTGTCGCGTCGGTCGGTCTGTTTGCTGTACATCCTGATGTATACATATGTACATCGAGTTGGAGCCTTGACGGTAAGACAGATTAGATTCAAATTTTGTGTAAATCATTTGTTTGTTCTTCCCTAGAGGAGAAATTCGAATTTTTGTTTAAACTCATTCAGAACGGGTAGCTGCCATCATATAACAATTTCGGTCTTATCAAGTTTTATCAAAAATAGCTTTAACGATTTTTATTAAACTTATTACACGTTATATCTAGGACAGTTTTAATAATACCTTATACCATATTCTCGCCAAAAATTCGAAAAACGGAAATAAGGTTATGTATTTTTTTTTAGCTAATTGCCCTTTTTTTAACTTGTTTTGAGATATTTGCGAATATCTCGTTTTTAGTCAAGCTCGATTTTGTAATTATTTTGCAATTCGGTAGTTTTAAAAACAAAAATTGCATTTAAAATTTGTATGAATAATTTTTTGTATGAAAAGAATTAATTTTATTTTTAAATGTTTTTCCATTTTTTTGTTTGATCTCTCGAGCTGCATTATAACAATTTCCTGCAAGAGTTTTCTTCCGAGTTGAACCTAACACTTTTTCATATTTTTCATCTGAAGGTCTCAATAAGTGTAATTTTTTCTGTTAGCATATATAAGTATTTCAAGCAAGGGTGTTAATGCAAAAAAGCTGGTCAACAATTATTAAAATCAATTATTAAAAAAACAACAACACTGGAATACATTTTTTTAAACCAGAAATTCATTCTTTATTTAATTTTTAAATCAATTTGCACAGTAAAAAGTTTTTGAATAATTAGTTTTTAAACTCAAAATTTTGAAAAAAAAAAAAAAAAAACTTAACTATAAAAGACTTATTCTTTTGCGAATCTCTTCAAAGAAGAGCCGGACAAATGGGTCGTACATGCCGTTACTTCTTATTGATATCTTTTTAGGACAAACAATAACATTAGGCTCAAACAATTTTTAAAACGGTTAGACGGATTTGCTTCAAATTTGGTGCGAAGCGTTTTAATGTGGTTCCCTAGAGAGAATTAGAATTTTGTTTAAGGTCATCTAGAACAGGTAGCAGCCATACAACGTTTTCGGTTTTATCAAGTTTTCTCGAAAACGGCTCTAAGGATTTTGATTAAACTTCGTATATGTAATCTCTTAAACAGACTTTCATACCAGACTGCATACCACATTCTTACCAAAAAATTCGAATAAAGCAAAGAAATGGTTTTTATTTCAAAACATTTCACTTTTTTATGCTTGTTTAGAGGTATATTACCGTAGGTATATCTCGTCATTGGCTTGGTTGATTTTATCATTATTTTATAATTTGTTACTTGTAAGTTTGTTCAGAAATATTGCATTTAAAATTTGTGTGAATGATTTTTTTTAACCGAAAAAATTTAATCAAAGAATCATTTTTTTATATTTTTAACTTTTTTCCAATTTTTTCTATTAAATCAAAAATTTAAAAACTTATTTTAACCCACCTTTACCATTTTTTCGTAAACGATATAAAAGTATTATCAACCTATTACTATATATATGTACACCGTCAATTTCTACATTATAGTATTGCATTCTACTTTTCTTGTTTTCCAAAACATCAAGTTTAATCATTGTTTAAGAATTTGCCATTTAAGCTTATACACACTAACCTACACGATGTGATACTGATACCTTTTACCTCTGTCAAAAGGAACAAAAACACCCTGGGCCTGGGAGCCAAAAGCCAGCTGAAAAAATCTTTTTTATTGATATTTCCCAGACAAATTTCCCACCATACAACGTTTACGTTCAGTAATAATCGCATTAACACCTCTTTTCAACATGACACACCCACCGATATCAAGAACACTTACACTGCAGCAATATCTTGTGCACTCAACCAAAAATCCTTCAAATTAATTCTAAGCACTATCAGCACGTGGCCTCCTGCAACAAATAGAATAGAAATAAGTCAGTCAGTGGTGGTGAGGGTGGGCGTGTGATATAATTTTTTTTGAATGGACCCGACGCTGAGATAAGGAAAGCCATCATTGTAATACCAGCCAAGGGATGTGATAAGAAATGCGATAAAACTTGGACCTTGAAGAAAGGGTACGGATGGATTTTATTGTTAAATCCTTTTTTCAATCTTGTTTTTACGCCATGCGTATCGTTTATTTGTTTTTAAAGTTTTTTAATCCCGCGAAGGACCTTTTTATCAATAATCCCATTTATGACTCTAATATTTCAACTTTAGAATTATACGCAAATTAATATTATGTAAATAAAACGCACAACTTTGTCGCCCGTAGATAATGGTTTTTATATTAAAATTGGTTTAGATTTATTATTTGCTTCTGTATTCATAGGTAAAAATACAATTATGTATATAAATGCGAATGAACATACATATTATATGCGAATGTATGTATATGCGAATCGAACAGGCGCGAACGCAGGGGGAGGGGGAGTAAAATTTAAATTAAATAAATTCTATTCTGGTGTTATTGCTAGAGGCATGGACCGATTTGGTTCAAAATTGGCATTTGAAGCTTTTTTTTATAAAAAAAAGCTCCGCCTCAATTACGATTGCAAGTCATATCGGCTTTTATATTAATTATTTGATGTTAAATGATAATACAAACAAAAAAATCGTTACTTAGTTATGTTAATAACATAGCAACTTGTCTTCAACAACTTGTCTTTATCAACGGAAGTTAAAAGAGTTAAGGTCTGCTAAATGCAAGCAGCTGAAAAATTTAAAATTGAAACAAAAATAAAACTATTTAAAAATAAGGATTATGAAATCAAATAAACCAATAATGGAGAGATTCGAAGTTTTCCTTCATTCAATCTAGAGTGGGGAGCTTCCATACAACGAGCTTTGAACTTCGTGTACAATATACAAATTGACACAAATATACAAATTGATACAATATACAAATTGACACAATGAAAACAGGGTTTTGACGTTTATTTGTTGTTGAATTTTTGGGTTATTCCTGTATATCACGTAATCGGCTAAGATAATTTGCACACAGGTCCTTCTAAGAAGTTGGTACATATACCTACTTATCATATTTAAGTCCAATTTTTAAAAAAAAAGCTAAATAAGAGAAAAAATAATTCGTTAGTACTTTTGAATTCAATAACACTGTTTCATACAAATTTAAAAACCGACACAATAGCATTTGTATGAAAAATGTTATACTTTTTTATGTCTGAAATGCGATCCATTCGTGCATTTTATTTTCAAAAAAAAAACTGTTTTTAACATTAGGTACATTCCATACAACTGTTTTTTTTTTGTTTAATCTTCGAATTTCCCGGAAACAGCTTCACTAATTTTATTTAAATTTGAATGTTGTAGACTCCCCTGGAAAGTGTTAGTAGCACTACGTACCAATATTTTAAAAGTGAATATTACAGTAAGACCTCCCTCGGGCGGACTACCACAGTGACATTTTTTTTTGAGTGAAACAATTAATACATTTCTGGCTGTTCGTTTACTCTGAATTTTTGTTGTTTTTTTTTGCATTTTCTCATACATATATGAATTTTGAAATTCAATTTCAATATATCAATTTATTTCAATTTTATTTATTAAGCTTGACTAAAAAGCACATACATTCAGATAAAAAAAACGGACTTAGAATTTGTATTGATAAAAATAACCAAAAATTGCCTCTGTGACCGAGTGTTTTGAATTGAGAAAAAAGATACATTAAAAAGTATTGCTGAAAAGATGGGCACAAAAATTACGGCTGGTATTCTTGTCCGTGTCCGATCAAGGGAGAAACTTCATAATGGAACATAAAATATAAGGAATTTAAATCCGAGATTCGTGAGAATTTGTCCGTTTAAAAGATCTGTCCGCTCAAGTGAGTTGTCCGATATATAAGGTTTCACTATATTTGATTTAAAAAATATATTTTTTAAATCAATAAATATAAATTTTGATAAATAACTAAGTTCTTAAGAATTGGATCCTTGCAGTCTTTCATTACATAACAGTCGATAATATTAAGTTATTTAAAATTTGCTCATAAAAGGTCTCAGCCTGGCAAGTAATGTTTTAATTCAAAGAAAAGGGTTGATTTCTTAGAATAACTTTTGTAACTTTAAAAATCATTTTGTTTCATTTTGTAGAAACATAATATTGTCCTTCAATTCAAGATTTCGACTTTTCGTGATAAAATATAACATTTATAAACATCTTTAATTTTTCAAACCCCCCCCCCCCCAATTTTTGGCTGCGTTAGCGCCTGGAATCGAAGGTTCGCAGTAAAAATTATTTTCAAGTTTTCAAGATAAAAAATTTAAAAAATATATTTAGGTATTGTTTAAAAATCCAAAAAAAAAAGATTGTTGAAAATTCCTATATTTAATATAATGGTTTTTGATAATGTTCATACTAATTTTTCTTTAAAAAATTCGTTGGAGCCATTTTTGAGATACAATTTCTTACTTGCGATGTAGGTACTATTAGTCTAAGAGCCGACAGCAAATTTTAGGAGTGGATGTATAACCAAAATCTGAGTATGAGGCTTTATAGGTGCATATTTTGTGATATCGAAATCAAAAGTCTGGCAGGTTTTTTGTTAAGCCTTTGGCAGGAGAGGGGGGTTGAAAATAGAGATTTTCTAAAATTCTTATCTGGCGTATTATCACTTCCATCAACTTTTTGAAAATACATTATGATGCTCTGCATTTTCCCTTAGTCCAAACACCTTAATCCTTGTGATATGACGAGTAGAACTCAAGATATAAGCTTTTTAAAAGAACCTTAATCGACTTTTTTTGGAGACTTAGTTTTGTTGATTTTTTGCGGTTTATAAATCTCCAGGAAAAAACCGATTAGGCTCGCTTAAAAAGCTTATATCTTGAGTTCTATGAGCCACATCACCAAGATTAAGGTGTTTGGACTTAAGGAAAATAGCAGAGCATCATAATGTATTTTCAAAAAATTGATAGAAGTGTTAATACCCCTGTTAAGAATTAAAGAAAATCTGTGTTTTGAATCCCTCGCCAAAGGCTGAACAAAATATCTGACAGACTTTTGATTTCGATATCACAAAACATGCACCTATTAACCCTCATACTCAGATTTTGGTTATACATCCACTCCCAAAATATGCTGTCGGCTCTTGTACTGCATAGGGCAATAAGTTTAGGATTCGTGCAAAAAATCGAACTCGAGATAATAATTTTTAAATTACTTGTTAACGGCTACACCGATTTCAACCATAATGTTTATACAAGAGCTCCTTCACAATTCAAACAACTTTAAATATAAAAATTTTGAAAAAAAAATTATTTTGGATTTTTAAAAAGATATTGAACATGTTTACAGACGTTGCAAGAAAGAAGCAAAGAAAAAGTGTGCACAACTTCAAGCAGGGAGTACGAAGAGCATGTATCGGGAGCTGGGGGAAATATCTGCACCCGCTGATGTAAACGTAGCTTTTCAGGAACTGCCAACATGAACAAGGGCGCAACTATTTTCAAAATCACCGCACAGAGAAGGAATAATGCTCAGAAGATTCGTTCACCAAAATTCATTAAAAACGGTGGAGTGAAAAACTCCAAAAAGGGAAAAGTGATTGGGCCAGACAAATACGACATACCCTCTGAGTTCTGGAAAAAGATGGGAGACATCGGGTCTAGATGGCGCATGATTCTCATCTCCAAACTTATCTGCGGCGACCAAGTGCCTAATCAGTAGAGGGAAGTTACCTTCTTCCAATCTACAAGGGAAAGGGTGATACACGAAATTGCGACAGCTACCGTTCGATCAAGCTGATGTTTCTCCCATGAAGATCGTTGAGCGGATATTGGATGGTCGCCTTCGAAAAATAATACGGCTGTCTGACGACCAGTGCGATTTTGTTTCGGGTAAATCAACCACAGATGCTATTCAAAGTATAAGAATCAGAATGGAAAAACATCGGAATTTGTCAAGAGATTTGTATATTGTATTGGTTGATTTTGAAAAAGCATTCGACATACAACCATCACGAGATTTGATATGAGTTGCACTTAGGCAACGAGGAGTTCCGGAAGTCTACGTGCGGATGATCATCGACATGTACGAGCAAGTTAAAACAAAGGTAAGATGTACCGCAGAAATCACCAAAGAGTTCCCAATTAGAGAAGGTGCGCACCAGGGAAGCGGATTGAGTCCTTTGCTCTTTATTAATATCCTTGACTATCTGCTTGAGGATAAGGCGACGGACCCCAAAGTGAATCAGCTATTCTTTGCTGACGATGAAGCCATCATAAGTGAAGATCCTGTGTCCTTGCAACGAGCACTTGATGTATGGGTGTATGTTCTGGAGGAAAATGGATACCGCATTAGCGCTAAAAAGACCGAATACCTATGCTGTCCATTTTCTGATCCACACAGGCCTATTCCGGAAATCTATTTGAATGGAACAGTGCTTCCCAAGTGCGAAAAGTTAAAATATCTTGGATCTGTGATAATAGCGAAGGAGCTTGTGATGACGACATCGCGTAAGCGTAGGGTGTATGAAGTCGCGGTAAAACTCTGCCATCTTTTGTGATCGAGAAATGCCCCCTAAGCTGAAAGGAAAGCTCTACACGGCAGTTGTTCATCCAGCGCTTACATACGGTACACAGTGTTGGAAAATGTATAAGAAGTATGAGAGTAAATTGACGGCAGCTGAAATGAAGATGCTTCGCATGACAGCAGGAGTTACAAAGCGTCATCGAATAAGAATCAAGAGAATCCGAGGAAGCGTACACGTCAAAAATATCATCTTGGACAAAATGCAGCATGACCAACTTAGCTGGTACTGTCATGTACAAAGAAGATGCCATGAGAACCTAGTTCAAAAGGCAATAGCACAAGGCGTTCCAACACTATCGCGGAAGAAAAAAAAATAAATAAATCGCGTGGCACAACGGCTCATGAACAACCAGGGCCTAGTGACTAACAACTCGCAACCATTCCTGTGTGCGCCTTTCGACAGGAATGGAAGGGACCTACAATTTTATGCCGATTCCGAACGGCTAGACGAGAAGCACTTATTCGTGACAAGTGATACCCTTGGAGGATTTGTCAATTCCTCGCAAGAGGCAGTAGCCCTGAAAAAAAACTTTTTAGTTTTTAGGTGGACGAGGCTGGGAAGCGATCCCAGACCTCCAGCGTGACAGTCGAATGCACTAACCATTACGCTACGGGCTACTACTATCGCGGAAGAAAGGCAGGCGCAAAAACTCCTGGATGAAACAAATGCAACGACACACCTGCATTAAGTTGCCCTCAGATATGGAATACTCCAAAACCGGGAGGCCTGTCGACGTTTTCTGAGGTCAACTCAGCGAACCCCACAAGTGGAACCTTAGGTGAAGCTTGAGTGGGAGAGTTGTGGTCCCCTCGAGATCATGACAATCTCCAGTAAAATGAAGAAGAAGAAGATTGAACATTTTTTTTTGAAAATTCAACATATTGAAAACGGCCTTATGTTTATTTTTTTATTTTTTTTTAAATTGTATATTATTAAATCCTAAAAGTTGTCATACCAAATTTTATTTTTGAAAATGTGCAAAAAATTGTTAATATAAAAAATTTATTTTTGAGAAAGCCGCATTAACTATTTTTGACTTTTTTTTTTATAAGTTCCTAGTTATCAAAAAAATCAGATGGCATACTTTATTTTACGCTCTAAATTTTGTAGCCAGTAAAATAACAAAATAGTTATTTATAGTAAAGCCTAGTACGCAGCTGAATCGAAACGAAAAATATCTTTACTCTCCAGATCAATAGCGAAAACATAAACGAAAAGGCTACGAAAAATATTTATTGAGACCTCTATCAGATGTGCCAAAAATTAAGAAAAAAAAACATCAAAATCGAAAGACGTTTAAATTTTTCATTAATGAAATAGTTTTTAGTTTTATTTTTCTTCCTTTAATTTGTGATTATACATTTCAGTTAAGGGTTTTAAAATACGATGTGTCTCAATCTCTAATGCGAAACGAAATTTTCCTGCGGTCTCCAAAAATACAACGAAATGCTTACGAAAAAACAGCGAAAAAATAGTCATGGAGAGTTTAAATAAATTGCAAATAAATAACGAAAATTAACGAAAAAATCAAACAAAAACAGTGCTGTAATGAAAGAAAAATACGAACAAACCCAAATGTCATTTTTCCGCACACAATATTAATGGTCCGGCTAATTAATTCATTGCGAAAAGAGAGTGGAGACTTATCAACACAATCTGGTTTAATGATCAATTTCGCTGGTCGAATTTTTCGTTTCTGATTTCGTCATGTCATTTTTGTATGGGATTTTTCGTTTCGCATCAGCAGCGTACTGAACAAAACGAGAACAATATTTTTGTTTATGATTTCGTTGTCAATTTTTGTATGAAAATTTTCATTTCGCTCCATGCTGTGTACTATGCTTAATAATTTATTTTTAATGTTTGTCTAAACTTTTTTTAATGATATCATAATATTCAGCCTAATCGGCAATTGCAGGGGAGTTGTTCTCCCCCGGATTTTCATTTTTCCCAGGAGTCGAATACTCCTATCGTCAATCTCCCCCGGGTTCATTCTCCCCCGGAAATTACTTCGAATCAATTTCGAAATGCTCTGAGAGAATTTATATTCTGAAATTATTTATCTGTCAAAGTTTGAAAATTATTTTCTGAAATCAAATTAAATATTTGAAATATTTGTGGTGATAAAGAGATAAAGACCTATTTTGCATCGTAAATTCAATTCTTATATAATGGAAACGCGTACAAATATTCAAAAGTTAAAGAAAAAATCATTTTTTGTCTATTTTATTGTTGTAATATTTTTGTTCTTTCTCTCTTTGCAAAACTGTGTTACTTAAGGAGGGGGAAAAACCCGAAAGTGTAAAAGTAAATTTGTTCATTTTTTGAAAGCTAAAAGATTGTTCTTTTATTGAGTTTTTGAATAAAGTTATTACTATTAATAGTTTTCAAAAAAAATATCTTTCAACTCAAACTTGAAACAAATATGAACTGATTATTGCTTTTAAAAATGTGGAATTGGGTAAGAAATTGGCTTAAATTCCTTAATGGATAAGTGCTTCTATTAATTCTTCTAAACCACTGAAAACCAGATGACTTTATGTCTTCTATTTTTATAGAAAATCTAAAATCACGTAAAATACTTATTGTATTATTCATTTTATTTATAAAATTGACCGTCCTGTGAAAAAAAAGATAGAAAGAGATAGATAGTTTTTTCCAGGGAAACATCATAAATTTTCACCCGGAAAATAGATTTACGATATGTACTTTTTTCATTGGAGTTTTTTCACATTTTTCGATTTATGATAAGATAGTCTCATAAGGGGTAAAAAAATCCGGGGGAGATTTTATTCCCGATAAGATAAGGCTGATTGAGGAACCAATACATGTTTGTACAGTACATCATCAGCTTCTAGTTACGTTAAAGTTGTTAGCTACGAGGGCAAGTTTGTGCGTGTCCATTTTTTTTTTCATAACGGTTGTACCTAACCTACCTACATAAATACTCAGTGTCGTTATTTTTATGCCGTTTTCCTTTGGACGTCCGGAAGCGTCCAGAAGCGTCCGGAAGTCTTCTGAAACCATTCCATTGGCACAAAAAGTACGCTTCTGATGATTCTGAGAAGACAAATAATTCGATTCTTGATTTAAAATCAGAATCCACTCAAGAAGCACTTATACATTTTAAATCAAATGTCAAAAAAAACTCACCGAAGCGTTTTGACAGCAAATTGTGAGAGATGAACAAAAATTGTTAAGACGTTCATCGATGTTGGCAAAACATCGATGTTAGACGAAAAAACATCGGTGTTTCAACACCGATGTTAGACGAAATTTTTTAATTTATTTAAGCTTTCAATGCTTTTGAAGTATTAAAATCATAGCTAAGGCACCAATTTACACATGCTTTTTTGTATAAACAACTTTTTTGATGTTCATTCATGCTAAATAATTTAATATCGATGTTCAAACATTAAAATCATCGATGTTTAGAAAGGTAGAGACAGTTTACAAAAGATTTTTCTTACTGTAATGATTGAAACGCACGCTTTTAGTAAGGCACTTCAGTTTATTCTTAATATATAATTTCAATGTTATACAAGTGAGATGCTACTGGCTTGGCGGCGGACAAACAACTGACTCTCTGAGAATATATGCTTTATTAGCTACGTCATTCACTACAACTTTCCCCTTTAATTGTTTGTCCGTAACCAATTACAATAATTTTAATCTTTTTTTCTTTTTCTTAAATTATGTGTCTTAACATAAACAGGTGGTCTAGGGCTAGTTACAATATTTTTTTCAACTATCTTCTTATTCTGTGCTACATTTCTATTATTTTTTGATATTTATCTTCTTCTACGATTTGAACTAATGATTTGCGAGTGTTAGGTAAATTACATAATTATTTTCGGTAATTTGGGGGATCACCCTTCTCTCCCTCCAATGTAACAATATTTTCTAAATTATTTTCCTTATTTTTATTTTGGTATAAATTCAGATCAGTGTCTACTTATAAAGTTTCAGGAACATAATTGTTATTCATATTATCATTACATTTAATAATTTGATTAAGGTGTCTTTTCCAAATTTTATTTGATTCTTTAACTTGAACTAAATACGTCAGTATTCCTAAACGTTTAACAATTTTTGCTTTTGACCAACATATTTTATTTGGTACAGAATAAGTTTTTACCATAACAATATCATTTACTGCAAAAGGATTTCTATTGTTAGATTTAAAATTACATTTTTGATTCTTTTGTTGTTTTTCAATATTTGACTTAACATTATTTACATTAACAATATTTTTTTTTTTTTTGTTAAATTAAACACAGTGCGAGCGTTAGGAAAACAGGGAAGGATTAAAAGGAGATGCCGATGCACATTGGTTTTGAACCTTTGAATATCGAAATGGAAGGGAAAAATAGAGCCGGGTAAAGCATTCCACATTCGGGTAGTTCGGCTTAAAAAAGAATCTCTATACTTGACCGTACGTCCGAAGTTGGGCTCAAGGGTAAACTGATGTGCATTCCTGAAAGTACGAGTGTTACGGTTAAATTCTTTTAGGGGCGGAATGCAACTGGCTATTTCAGTAGAGCACTGCTTATAAAAATAACTGTAAAGAAACGAAAGACATGAAACATTGCGGCGGTGTTCGAGAGTTGCAAATGCTTCCGTTATATTTCTATCACCTATAATTTTCAAAGCTCTTCTTTGTATCCTATCCAAAAGACACAAGTGGGTTGATGGAGCACCTGCCCAAACATGGGAATTGTACTCGAGTTTTGGACGGATAAAGGCTTTATATATAACAGCCAGATTTTGGCGACATCAAAAATGTGATCATTCCACACAAGGTGGTCTGTGATACACATACCGAGTACTGAAAGCTTTTCGGTTTCCACAATGCAAGTGCCACTCTTGGATAGTGGCATGGGGGGTGGGTTTCGTTTGGACGACAGAAGACAGCATTGAGTTTTAGAAGCATTAAATTCCACACGGTTTTTGATTCCCCATTGGACAATGCTGTCAAGATCAGAATTTAATGAGCTTATCATACGCTGCCGTTCGAGTTCCACATCCGAAGGATATGGATGTGAATCTAAAAACGAATATGAAAAGCTGAGGGTACTGTCGTCAGCGAAACAGTTTAATGGATTAGAAGTTTCAGATAAAAGATCATTTATGAAAATAAGGAAGAGAGTCGGGGACAAAACGGAGCCCTGGGGTACACCAGCATTTATTTTGTGGATTTCAGACTTGAAACCGTCTAATACAACTTGTATTGAGCGGTTTGAAAGGTAATTTCTAATCCAACGAAGAAGAGATTCATCGATACCAAATGCGCGTATTTTCGATAAGAGAGCTTGATGCCAAACTCTATCAAACACTTTAGAAATATCAAGTGCAATAATCTTACTTTCTCCAAATCGATGTAAAGATTTGTTCCACTGTTCGGTGAGATATACCATCAGATCACCAGTGGACCTATTGCTTCGAAAGCCGTACTGCCGGTCATTAAGAAGCTTTCGTTCTTCGAGATATTTTTTTAGCTGAAAATTGATCAGCGTTTCCATGACCTTGGAAAGAAGGGACGTAAGTGCAATTGGACGATAATTTGAGGGTGAAGAAGATACGCCTTTTTTAGGGACAGGCTGGACAAATGCTGTTTTTCATCCACTCGGAAAGAGACCAGTAGAATAGGACAGATGGAAAAGCTTACGCAGTGGTTTTGCCAGCGTTTAAGAACACCTCTTCAGAACAATGGGAGGGATACTATCCGGGCCAGCGGATTTGTGTATATCAAGATCTTTTAGGACTCTGGCAACTGCACGAGTGCGAAAGAAGATTCGTCCCATAAAATCGTTTGCGCTCTCAAGTACGGGAGGAGTCATAACACTTTCTGGCAGCATCGAATTAACAGCAAACTGTGCTGCAAGCAAATTGGCTTTCTCTAACGAGCTGACAAAAGAGCGTTGGAACCGACGACGAAGTGGCATTTCGTATGTTCTTTGCAAATGACCAAAAATTTTCACTACTATTGGTACATTGTAGAATTTTTTGCCTTAATTTTTGGTCATGCAAAAATTTGGTTCTTCGAATATGGTCGTTACAGGACTTCCTGGCTTGTTGAAACTTTTTCCGGTTTTCCTCAGTAGGGTTGGCTTTGCAACTACGGAAACTTAATTCTCTGACCCTAATAACCTCTTTACAGCTCGAATTAAACCACGAGTTTTCTTTGGGTTTGATAGATTTTACCCTATTCGGGATAAAATTTCTCATTCCACAAAGAATTAAATTTGTGATCATATCTGCACTGGCGTCTACGTCACTATCGAGGAAGCATAGTGACCAGTTAAAGTTACTGAAGAAACCGTTGAGACCGTCCCAGTTGGCTTTCTCGTATTGCCAAACGATTCTCGTTGGTGCTTTCTCTTTAACTGAGTTTTGTTGGCACGAGAAATAAGCAGATATGACACAATGGTCTGACGAGCCTAGAGGCGGTGATGCACTAATAGTGTATTTATCAGGGTCAGAGGTAAGAAACAAGTCAAGGGTGTTGGCGGATTGACCTGTAACATCCGGTATTCGAGTTGGCTCGTCAACAAGCTAAGTCAGGTGGTTCAACTCAGCAAAGAGCTCAACATACCTTCCTTCGGGTGTTGTTTGACCCAAAAAGCGAAGCCAACTAGAATTGTGTACATTGAAGTCGCCCGCAATGACGATTTCAGTGTGAGGGTAATGGGCAACAATTCTTTGAATGGAGTCCGACAGAGTATCAAATTCGTTACAAGTTGAATTTCTGTCCAGATTAGGACTTCGATAAAGAAAACAAGTATGAATGATGCGCTTATTCACCTTGAATTTTAACCACATGAAGTTGAAGTTTGTGTTAGAACACAGACCATATTGTGGTTGAAGTTGGTACGCAACATCATTTCTTATGTAAACGGCAAGACCGTGACCGTTTTGCAGTGTGAACATATGTGGCATAAAAATTCCTTCTAAGCCCACGAATGTTGCTGAAATCAACTCTAAAACTACCAACCATTTCGATCTTCTAAGCTAACGAAAACACAAGTCAGACAATTACCTAAGATGAATATTTAATTCTAGTTCGCAATTGGAACTTTTCAGTACAACTTGTCACTAGTGTTATGCCTTAGCGACAAATATAACTGATCCGAACCCTGGTAAACTAGAAAAAATAACAACTATCTATCTGACGTCAGACTTACTTGCTCGATGTATGCACTATGTGAGAAGCTTCACACACAGTACACATAACGATCAAGTTAATGCAACTGTGAGAGGAGAAGGGAGGAGGAAAAAAGGGGTTTATCACTCGTTGCACTGTTTATTGTTTTTTTTTTGTCATCGCTCATATTATTTTGGTTAGGATTCAATAAATCCAAACGTGTTCTTAATTTTCTACCTATCATTTATTCTGCCGGCGACACACCTGTGCTTGCATGAATCGTATTCCTATATTCCAGTAAAAATCCGTTTAAAGCTATTTGAATATTATTCATTGCATTCTTATTGTTATCTAAAGCCCGTTTCATAGCGTTCTTAACCGTCTTGACAAAATTTTCGGCTTGACCGTTTGTTGCTGGATTTCCCACTGGCGTTGTTATGTGCTTAACACAATTCATTTTTAAAAAAAAGTATCGAACTCCTGTGAAACAAAAGCTGTTCCGTTGTCGGACACCAAAACTTTTGGTGCACCGAAACATGCAAAAATGGGTCTTAAATTTTCGATTGTAGCTCTACTCGTTGTGTTGGTACCCATGTCTAAACACTCTGCCCACTTACTGTGGCTATCGACTACCACCAAAAACCACTTTTAAAAAATAGGACTTAAGAAATCGATATGAATTCGTGCCCAAGGTTCTTCAGGCCATCCCCAATTCAACAGAGTTCCCTTCGGAGGGTTATTTCTTGTAGCTAAGCAGGGTTCACAAGCTTTAACAATTTGTTCGAGGTCCGAGTCTAGTTTTGGCCGCCAGCATTACTCTTTGGCCATTGCCTTCATTTTACCAATACCCATGTGAGTTTTGTGTAGCTCATCTAAAACAGATGCTTGCAACGCCGATGGAATCACAACACGGTAGCCCCAAAACAAACACCTGGCCTCAACACTAAGCTCATTCTGTCTTAAATAAAAGGAATGCATTTGGTCGTCAATTTTGTCCTGCACCCAACCGTTTTTCAAAAAGTTTTGAATGCTGACTAACAGACTATCTTTTTCCATCTCCCGCTCGACCTCTTCTATAGTAACGGGTATTCTTACTACTCCCTTAACATAATTTATGTAGAGATTGTCCGACTTTATTTGTTCGTCTTCGCCATCTTGATGATGTGTTCATGGAAAACGAGAAAAATAATCAGCCACATTGGCTTCCGACTTTACACATTCAATGTCAAATGTGTACCCAGCCAAGACTAAAGCTATTCGTTGGAGACGGTTGGCTGCCATTACGGGAATACCTTTCTTGGAACCTAGTATATGCATCAGAGGCCTATTGTCAGTTACCAAAGTGAACTGTCTACCATATAGGTATTAGGTATGGTGACATTTTTTAACTCCAAACAGTATCGCAATTGCCTCCCTATCCAGTTGAGAGCATTTCGTCTCAGTCTTGGGTAATTTTCTAGATGCAAATTCTACCGGCCATTCCAAACCATTTTTATAAACCTGTGAAAGGACAGCACCTAGACCTACAGGACTTGCGTCAACTGTCAATTTAACCGACAAGGTTGGATCAAAATGAGCGGCACGAGTACGATAACTTGGGCGCCGACAATTGATAACGGATTTTGTAGAGGGGTAAAATACAAACATTTTTTAATATGGGTGGGGGGGGGTGTTGGTCTATCTCCCCCCATTTGGGTGGGAGGGGCAATTTAATGAAAAAAGTACTAAAAATGTAAAAAAAAAATCATTTAAAAATAACGGTAATACCTACAATTAAGTATTATATCTTTTTTGAAAGCCAATACTCTGTTTTATTAGCCAGTTTTTAAATCAAGTGAAATCTATCCATAGTTTTTGAAAATCTACTTTCAAACTCAAAATTTGGAAAAAGAAACAGAAAAAACTTTTAAAGTGTAAATTCGAAACTTTAAGATTTTATATTATTTTTCTTTAATTAGAAACCGTTGCTCATATTCATTCTTAAACAGAAACCGAAAACAAAATGAGTTTATGTCTTCTAGTTTTCGAGAAAATTAAAAATTACCAAAACTACTATTTAATTAATTATTTTTTGCTTGAGTATTTTAATATATAATATAAAATATATAAATAAATTTAAAATATATAATATAGTAAGAATAGAATATGGATTAATTCTTACACAAATTGACTCTTAATTATCATACTTTCTCAACACCCAGCCTTCCGACGTATAAACAGTGATTTATGTTTGGGGGGGCATGCTGCCCTCCTGCAACCCCCCTGCTTGGGCTCACTATAGGATTTGGGGTATGTGCGAGGTTCGGTGTATGCAAAATTTGATGTTTAAATAAAGTCCTAGTGCCCAGCATTAGGCGGGCATTTTAAAAGCGAGGTATGTATGGGGGGCATGCTGCTCCCCTGTAAGCCCCCTACTTGGGCTTACTATAGGATTTGGGGTTTGTGCGAGGTTCGGTGTGTGCCAAATTTGATGTTTTAAATAAAGTCCTAGTGGCCATTATTGGGCGGGCATTTTAAAAGCAAGGTTTGTACGGGGGGAAACCCCCCTGCTTGGGATCACTTTAGGATTTGGGGTATGTGCGAGGTTCGGTGTATGCAAAATTTGATGTTTAAATAAAGTCCTAGTGCCCAGCATTAGGCGGGCATTTTTGAAGCGAGGTATGTATGGGGGGCATGCTGCCCCCCTGTAAGACCCCTGCTTGGGCTCACTATAGGATTTGGGGTATGTGCGAGGTTCGATGTATGCAAAATTTGATGTTTAAATAAAGTCCTAGTGGCCATTGTTAGGCGGGCATTTTAAAAGCGAGGCATGTATGGGGGGCATGCTGCCTCCCTGCAACCCCCCTGCTTGGGCTCACTATAGGATTTGGGGTATGTGCGAGGTTCGATGTATGCAAAATTTGATGTTTAAATAAAGTCCTAGTGGGCATTGTTAGGCGGGCATTTTAAAAGCGAGGCATATATGGGGGGCATGCTGCCTCCCTGCAACCCCCCTGCTTGGGATCACTTTAGGATTTGGGGTATGTGCGAGGTTCGGTGTATGCACAATTTGATGTTTAAATAAAGTCCCAGTGCCCAGCAATAGGCGGGCATTTTAAAAGCGAGGTATGTACAGGGGGGCATGCTGCCCCCTGCAACCCACCTGCTTGGGCTCACTATAGGATTTGGGGTATGTGCGAGGTTCGGTGTATGCCAAATTTCGTTTGCAGTTAAGGTACTTTGAATGTATTCTCTGTTTCCAATGTCAACAGCTACATTAATGATAATTGTAAATGTATGAAAAGTAGTAAGTAGTAATTTTCAATTTTCTGAGCATTGACCACTAAAAGAAAATTTAGTTTTCCATTTCACAATTTTGAGCAAAATTGATCCAATCATTTCTTTTTGCGTTTTTTTATCAAAATTTTGTGTTTGAATGCAAATTTTTTGAAAACTATTGACACAAATAATTTAATTTAAATGTAGGATTAAAGATCAGATTTCTGACTTTTAAAATCTTTATTGTTTTGTATTTTAAGTATTGTCGTTGCTTTTTAATATTTGTTTTTCCATTTAAGTCGTTTTTATCAAAAATCGCCCCTACCTCCTAAACGGGGCGAGATAGACCCCCTCCCATAGTAAAAAATGCTTGTATTTGACCCTTCTACAAAAATCCGTTACCAATTTTTGGCGCCCAAGTTATCGTTCTCTCCCCAAATGAGCTAATGCTCTGTCTGATATTAAATCGTTCGACTGCCTTGGACTATTCCAGTGAAACCCAACATTTTTCTTAAGCAGTTCGTATAGTGGCGCACAGAGAGTTGTTATATTAGGTAAAAATTTCCTATAAAAGTTGACTACTCCAAGAAACGAATTTCTTGAATAATTTTTAATTTCTCTGAACAAGGTCGCAACCCGTTCTTATCGATAATGTGTCCCAAGTACGTCACTGACTTAGCAAAAATCGACATTTATCCTTGTTCAATTTTAGCCCAGCATCTTGTAGCACCGAAAGTACTTGATGAACCTTTTTCATATGTAGCTTCCTATTACTAGCCGTCATAATAATATCATCAAAGAAAATGGCCACTCCATCTATTGCCATTAACAATTCCTCCAAAGACTTTTAATAATCTGCTGGCGCCGGAGCCAACCCAAATACGACTCGTGTATATTGAAAAAAACCTTGGCAAGTGGAGATGGTTGTAATGTCTTTAGACTTTTCATCTAAAGCTAATTGTTGATATGCTGTTGATAAATCTAAAACTGTAAACTCTTCTCCTCCATGAAGCTGCGCAAATATTTCCTCAGCTCGAGGCATTGGATGCTTGGAAACCATCAATTGCGGGTTGACGGTGACCTTGTAGTCACCGAAATTCTAACCTCACCCGATTTTTTTAAAATAGGAACAATGGGAGTTCCTCACTCACTATAATGTACCGGTTGTAGTACACCTAATTTAACCAGCTTATCGATTTCGTTTTTCACCTTTTCTTTCAAGGCAAACGAAATAGGACGTGGCTTGAAGAACATTGGGACATAATTATCTTTTAATTTCAACGTTACTGGGCTTTTGTTAAATTTGCCTAGTTGGCCATCAAAAATATTACTAAATCTTTGAAAAATGTCCATTAAATATTTTTTGTTGGCATCTTCAACGTAATTGATGTTTTCGAATTTGATATTAAATGCACTCAAAAAGTTTCAACAACATCTACCGTTTCACATTAGTTTTTGTAGCACACATTCATAACACAAACGCCTACCGGTTTAATTAATGTGCCGTTGTAATTATTAAACACTGAATTTGTTTTTTCAATCTTATGGCACAAAAATAGATCACGATAAGTTTGCAATGAAATCGCCGAAATCGATGCACCTGTATCTATTTCCATGACTATCGGAATACCATTCATACAAACTTTGATTTTAATTGGTTGATAATGATCAAGACTAGAAATAATATTATACAATGTAAAATCAAAGTTATTAAATTAATGTATTTTAAATCGTTTCGATTAGAATTAGTTTTATTAGGACAAGCTTTTTGCAAAAAATTAATTTCGCGATTTTTACAAACTCTACATCTATAATTCTTAAAACGACATACTATCTATATGATTCGATGAACCACAAACCTTACATTTGCTGTTGCTAACTTGACCACTACCGTTTTGCTGCTGCTCCCTCTGCTGTACCCTTGACTTGGTTGCTTGATTACTATGATTTTTTGTTTCGTTTGACCAATACTATAAATGCCCTCTGACGTTCCAGGCTCTTGCTTAACCTTGACATCATATTGGTGCTTCACACACTCCACCGCATTCGCCACCTCTACAGCTCTCTCAAATGTCAAAGTCGATACATTCTCTGAGCGCAACATCGAGTTCCGTTTTCAACTCGCAACACACAGAAAGTGCTCTCACCCGCGCTGCCCACTGGTTTATGCTTTCACCATCTTTTTGCGCTGAGTAAAATTTGAACCTTTTAGCAAATCCTGATACCGTTGGATGGAAATGCCTGCTCAATGCCGACACTAACTGATCATATGTTGCTTCAGCTAATTTTATTGGATGTATCAAATTAATGAGCAATTTATATACCACTTCAGATAAAGTATTTATCAAAATAGCTTTTTTCTTTGCTTCCACAATGACATCGTTTGCCACAAAAAACTGTTCTAGTTGGATCTTAAACACGTTCCAGTCGTTCTGGTGAAAATCAAATTTCTCGACAGATCCGATAAACGACTTCGACATAATACAATTTTTATAGTTTTGCGATTCAATATTTAAAAATATTGATAACTACCGAACTTCTTACTTTACTTTTGATGGCGCTCACAGCCCAGGATGGGCTTCAGCCTCAACTAACAAGCCCCTCGAGCCAGCTCTGTCCCTAGCTAGCCGCTTCCAGTTGCGCACACCGAGTGCTTTGATGTCGTCATTCACTTGATTGCGCCACCTGTTACGGGTTCTTCCTCTGCTGCGTACCCCATCGGGGTTGGATTCGAAGACTCGTCGGGCAGGTGCGTTGCTGTCGATACGCTCCACGTGCCCCAGCCATCTCAGCCGCTGTATTTTCAGCTTTTTGACCAGGTCAACGTCGCTGTATAGCCCGTATAGCTCGTCGTTGAATCTTCTCCTCCATACTCCTTCGATACACATCGGACCGAAAATCACACGAAGAATCTTCCTCTCAAAGCACCCTAGCAGATTTTTATCCGAATTTTTCAGTGTCCATGCTTCTGACCGGGATGATTAGGGTCTTGTATAAAGTCTCTTTGGTTCTATGAGAGAGGGCCTTACTACTTAAATGTCTTCTTATACCGAAGAAACAGCGGTTGGCAAGAGTAATTCTTCGCTTGATCTCTGCACTGATGTCATTCTGCGATGTAATAGTGGAGCCCAGGTAGACAAAGTCCTTGACAACTTCGAAGTTATATCTGTCCATCGTGATATTTTTCCCGAGTCGACGATGTTGAGATTCCTCTCTCGATGACAGCATATACTTCGTCTTGTCCTCATTAACCGGCAATCCCATTCTAGCTGCCTCCGATTCAATGCTCGCAAATGCCCCTGCCACAGCTCGCTTCGTTCTATGGCTTCAAGAACGATGTTGAATAGGTTGCATGATAACGCGTCGCCTTGCCTCAATCCTTTCTCAACATCAAAGGAATCGGTGGTGTTCTTACCAATTTTGACGGAGCAGCGAGATTTCTCCATCGTCATCCTGCACAAGCGGACGAGTTTGGCAGGGATGCCGAGACTCGACATGGCTCTGTATAATTCGTCCCTTTTCACGCTATCATACGCGACTTTAAAATCGATAAAAAGGTGGTGTGTATCGATCTGGAATTCCCGGGATTTTTCTTAAATCTGTCGGAGTGTGAACATTTGATCGACGGTTGACTTGCCTGGCCTAAAACCGCACTTATAAGGGCCGATCAGATCGTTGACAAAAGGTTTTAAGCGGTCACACAGGATGGCCGACAAGATTTTATAAGCGACGTTTAGGAGACTAATTCCTCTGTAGTTGGTACATTTCAGAACATCTCCCTTTTTATGGATGGGGCACACTATATCGAGGTTCCATTTATCGGGCATACGTTCCTCCGACCAAATTTTGCAGATGAGCTGGTGTATGCTCCTAGCCAATTCATCTCCCGCTGATTTAAATAGTTCGGCTTGTAAGCCATCCGCACCTGCAGCCTTGTACGACTTAAGTTTGGATATCGCCAGCTGAACTTCGGTTAGGTCGGGTGGACGGAACTCTTGGCCATCATCGTCCAAGTTGAATGGAGCGTTCTGCCTATAACGGCATCTTGGCTGTCTTCGCCATTAAGCAGTCTAGAGAAGTGTTCTTTCCAGATCCTCAGCACTGACTGTGTGTCTACTACCATATTCCCACTCTCATCTCGGCAGGCTTCCGTTCTAGCAATGAATCCTTGGGTGGATCGCTTCACCCTCTGATAAAATTTTCGAACATCTCCCCTACCGCTACAACCCTCATAGACTCTACCGCCCGCTTCTCGTGCTCTCTCTTTTTCCTCCTGAGAAATCGGCGTTCCTCTTTTCATTTCAGCCCGTAGTGCTCCCGGGCCACTCTCTCAGCAGCTCTTGTTCGAGTCTGTAGCATTGCCTGGTAGGCCTAGTCCTTAGCTGCATGCGCTAGCCGGCACTCTTCATCGAACCAGGGGTTTCGTTGTATTCGCCTAGTGAAACCCAGCACATCAGAGGCGGCACTTCTGATGGCTTGTTGACAGTGTTCCCACTGGTCCTCTGCACTTGATGCTGGTGGCGGACCTCCTGAGAGATTAAGAGTTACGTGGTCTGCAAAAGCTCTGGCGGTCTCTTGTGATTTAAACTTCTCGACATCGAAACTTTTCACAGCATCTGCTCTGCGTTGTCGCGTCATGGATATCTGGATACGTAGTCTAGCTACCACCAGGTAGTGATCCGAGTCAATGTTGGCCCCTCGGAACGTTCGGACGTCCAAGATACTGGAAGCATGTCTCGCGTCTATCGCAACGTATTCGATTTGGTTGACGGTTAGTTGATCACGCGACCGCCACGTCCCCTTGTGTATATTGAGGTGTGGGAAGTAAGTGCTTGAGATGATGACATTTCGCCCCGCCGCAAAGTCTGCCAGCCTGTGTCCGTTGCCGGAAGTTTCGTCGTGTAGGCTGTGTCCTCCGACTATCGAACCAAAGATGCCCTCCTTTCCGAATCTTGCGTTGAAGTCACCAAGAATGATCTTCACGTCGTACTTCGGGCACATATCATACGTTGTCTCCAAGAGATCGTAGAACGCTTCTTTGGTTGAGTCTTCTCTCCTTTCATGGGGGGCGTGAACACAAATCAGCGAAATGTTCTTAAATTTGCCTTTGATGCGGATTATGACCAGGCGCTCGCTTACACTTCGGAAGCCCAAGACTTCTTGCCTAGGTCTTCCCCTTATCACAAAACCACAACCAAAGAGCCGCTGACCCTGTTCCTTCAAGCACCCGCCGTAGTAGATGTCACACGTTTTCAGTCTCCGTACGCCCTCTCCATCCCATCGCACTTCCTGGATGGCTGTTACGTCAGCCTATAGCCTGTCCAGGTTCTCCACTAATTGTTCGGCTGCACGTGTTCTGTATAAGGACGTTCCACGTGCAGATCCGAAATTCATTGTCCTTGTTTCGTTTGCTGGGGTCATCAACTTTAAAATCATCCATATCCGAGGCTTGTTGTTGTTTCGGAACTTTTTTTTACGTGGTAGGGAAGTTACCCCGACGCACAACCCCCGACCCGGAGGAGCAGACCCTTCGTATAACTCCAAGGGTAGGGAGCCGGATAAACCGCTCCTTATAGGCCTGAGCTACAAATATGTCGTAGTAGCCCATATAAGGTGTTCACTAAGTAGTTCAACCTATCGGAACTGTAGACGCTACCGTTGATTCCATCTAGAGAATTCGTCCGCTGCCGCCTCGATGAAAGGAGAAGTGCCTTAGTGGGAACACTCCTCCCCCCCCTCTCTCGTTGGCTGTCCCCAACAGCTTTCCACGGGGATTTAAACCCCGTCTCCAGCTGAGGTACTAGACACCCGATGTTCACCACGTGGAGGTGAGAGTAGGAGTTGGTAGACAGAGGTGGGTTTTGAGAAAATCCTGTGGACGCTTGTGTCCTCTTGAATGCACATAACTACCCTTTTGAACTACCGAACTGTACTATAAAATTGTGATTTATAAATTTTGTTTTTATACTCGTCGCCACTGTAATGATTGAAACGCACGCTTTTAGTAAGGTGATTCAGTTATTCTTAATATTAATATATAATTTCAATGTTATACAAGTGAGATGTTACTCGCTTGGCGGCGGACAAACAACTGACTCTCTGACGTCATTCACTACACTTACCTACGACTTGTGAGATGTTTATTGATGCATAAAAACTTAAGATCGATGTTCAAGCATTAAAATCATCGATATTCAGAAAACTAAGTGTACACTCAGAGTAAAGCTGAGAGTGAGCAAAATTAAAGAGCAAAGCGGAGAAATCAAACACGTGTTGTGAAAGGAAAGCACACAGAGCACTTTTGGAAAAAAGGCTTATGCCGGATTTACACGAATGGCAAAGTTGCCAATATTTCTGCTAAAAAAATGGTAAAATAATGACAGAAATAATTTTTGTATGACATGCATTTACACGAGTTCAGATAATGGCAGATTTCAAAATTCTGGCAACATGCCATAAAAGAAGGAGCAAGTTCATTCTTATGCCGGATTTACACAAATGGCAAAGTTGCCATTATTTCTGCCAAAAAAAATGGTAAAATAATGGCAGAAATAATTTTTTTATGACATGCAATTACACGAGTTCAAATAATGGCAGATTTCAAAATACTGGCAACATGCCCTAAAAGAATGAGCAAGTTTATTCTTATCTAGAATGGCATAATTTCGGAAAATGGGCTCAGTCAAGTGTTTACACATAATCATATTAATGGCAGCATTTTATGCCAAAAATTATATCTGCCGTTTTATTTTGACAAAAATATTGCCAGTATTTAGAGCGTTTACACGATGAAAAGAAAATGGCCATAATGTGACAGATATAATGGCATTTTGCCATTCGTGTAAATGCAGCATTACTATTGTACTGAATTCAGTACTATTTGATTTTCTTAGTACGTAAGTACATCTTTGCCATTTTCAGTACTATTTTGAATTGTTTGTACAAAATTGATAAACTCCTTAACCCGGGGCTTAGACAAGCGAGGAGAACTAGTAGCGTATATGTGTGTTAGTGTATCTGAACACGAGAGAGTCGAATAGCAGGGCAAATATGTAGTATAATATTTTTGCCTGCGAGTAGCCTGCCAGTTATCCTGCTAGTGAAGTGTATTGTTTTCATTTATTTGTTTTGTTTCCATAGTTTCCATTATTGTATATGTATATGGAGCATTTTCAATTATTTTAGAATAATGCAGTTTGGTGTATTGGGCGTATACCATCCACCAATTTTCGCAGAATTGTTATATGGAACATTTCCGAATGTTACAAAATTATGAAGTTTGGTAGACCGGTAGGTCCTTAGATGCATACAAATAAAACTAATTGAACTATGAGATTTTCCTTGCAGGGTACATGGCATCTACCCACTTCTTCATAATTATTATCATTTAAATGGAGCACTTCTGTTTGATGAAAATTAGTCTGACTTGTACTGCATATAAAAGGTAAAGTAGGTTAATTCAAAACTTAAATTCCTTTGTGGGGCTTTCAGTTCTTCATTATTTTTTTGTAAAGAAAAACTTGGCTTCTTTTTTTAACATTTATGTTATTGGTGTATTTTCACTACTTTTTGCAAATAAAGAAAGGTAGAGTAATATCGAAGAACCTCGAAATTATAAGTGAAATTTGTTATTTAAATGATTACTCCATCCATCCATTTTAAAGAGCCCAGTACTATTCGGTCTTTTTCAGTACTATTTTGTGTCAGCGTTCAGTACAATCGAAAAAAGTTGATTTCCATCACTGACACAGAGTGAAGCGTTGTTCGATGATGGAGCAAAGAGTCAACAAGGGAGCAAAGCAGCAATTTCAAACATGTTTCATTTCTCCGCTCTCATTACTGCGATGTTTAACAAGACGTGTACATTATTATTCGTAACAGAAAAATATTCCACTTTTCTCCTGCTCCTTGATCCCCACTCTGGCTGGGCTTCATCTTTGCTCGCCTCTCCAGCTCCTTGCTCTTTTCTCTGATGAATTAAGCAGCTTTGCTCTCCGCTCCACTCTGGTTGTACAGATACAGAGGCAGCAATTACAAATGATTTTTTGTATAAGCGACTTTTTAGATGTTCATTCATGCTAAATAAATAGATCGATTTTCAAACATCCAAACTCACTTATATCACAGTTGAGCTCAGGTACTTGTATTACCTTTTAGTACTTTCATTACCTATAAGCATAGATAAACAATATAAAGATACACATCTTTCGTACGTTTTACCCCCCAAAACCTATTTGTTTACATTGTTGTTTTTGTAATTTAATTCTGTGTCCATGAATAAATGTGAAATCCAACAACAAAGTTACGCGTCATGAGCCGTGGTGGAAATCAGTAAGTTGCACTAGTATGCGTGTTTTAAAGCACACTAGTAAAACTTACTGATTTCCACCACGGCTAAACCCACCTTTTAGCTTGTAGGCAAACCGGATTGACAGCCAAAGATTTGTCTCTTTATTTGTTTATCTATGCTATTAGTACCTGAGCTCAACTGTGATATAAGTGTCATTGTTAATTTTGTATTTGATTATTTTTTGCTAGATTGTTCTTAATTTATTATTTATTTGTTTTTATGTTCAATTTTGTGTCATTGCCGTCTCCGGGAATGATGCAATAGTAGGATATAAGAAGCAGAGTATGTAATTTTTTAACAATCAAATTAAAAAAATATATAACCCCTGAAGAAGTGAGGAATACTCACAAAACGTTGGGAAAATAATGGAATAATATTGTTTTTATTCGCATTTTTTACAAATAGACCAAAAGAGCCTCAATAATCACAGTGGAGAAGTTATTTTATATTTGTAATGTATTGCATTTTTATGTTGCAAACAAATGTATTAAAAAAATTGATGTTAAAAAAAATAGGTGTTTATGATTCGATAATTTTTGACATCGGGATTGGTTTTTCGATGTTGACTTATCGATGTTAACATCGATGATTTTGCAAAATCACTCATCCCTTCACCCTACCACTTAATCTTTTTACGATTCACCGATACAAAGATAAAATGTCAGAATTGAGCAGAAGCATTACAAACTGTTCTATTGGATTTCAGAATGAGAGGAACCTTGAGTGAAACCAACGGAACACGGCATTAGAGTTAAAAACAGAGTTGGTATTTTTAAACGTTGGAGGCAGAGAAATAGGTAGTTTGTAATATTGAGAATGTAATATTTTTTCATTAAATAAAAAAAAATATTGAAATTTCGTTCTTTCAGCACTATAACTCCACTAATCCAGTTAAATGCGTCTAATTCAGTTATTCAGTATCAGTAGGTATAATATCTATTTTTTCGTTCGGTATTTGGAAGTTGAAATGGTTTGGTTTTCTCTCGCAATACATATGTACATATATGTACCTACTTATCTACACTTACCTTAGCTTTTTTACAGCTGGATATGGTGTTGATGTAAAAGACACACATCCTGTAAGTACAACAACCCCTTTGAAGACCTTACTCCTTTAAAGCTTTGTGAAGGGAAAATTTCTTTAAACAAAACCAATAGGTAGGTTGAAGTTGAAGTAAAAGACACAAAGCCATTTCATAAATAAGAATGCGGGTTGGACTAAAGCCGTGTGTCAATTGCGTTAAAAGTGCGTTAAATTTGATCCCATGGCTAAGTTTTGACATTACTGAGGTGAATACAGTCGTCAAAATTTAACCTGCTCAGGAGCTCGTTTAAATTTTAACTAGTGTATACATTTTGACGTTTGTATTAAGCTTCTTGCACATTACTTATATCATCGACCTATTATACCTGGACTGCTAGGAGCCAACATCAAGATGGTTCCCTTTATTAAAAAAAAAATCGAAACAGTAGCGGCAATTTGAAAACGACTTAGGCCTAATTTATTCACTCAAAGTTAAACAAAACTTTGGGATTTTTACAGTGAACTTGAGAAATAGTTTTTATTCACTCGAAGTTGACCTTTTCAACTTAAGATTTTCAACTCTTGAGTTGATGAACGAAATGGTAGAAGTTAGTGAGTATACTTAGGAGTTTTCATCATTTCTGTTTATTTATTCATGATATTTAGTTGTGTGAACTTTTCGCTTTTGACTTCGAAAGAAAAAAATCTTAAAATAAATAATAAATCAAATAAAAATAGAGCTCTGTTTTAATGGAAATTATAAAATAAAAAATGTCATCTTTTTGGAGTCATCTTTTTGGAGCAGCGAAGATGATGCAGAGGAAGAAAATTTATCCCTTGAAAGGCGGCAATATAAAATGCTTCCCCGTGTTGGTATCGATAAATAGGACGACCATGATTTCATTTATCGTTCTCGCCTCTCAAAAGCAACGACAATTATGTTTTTTTTTTAATTTAATAAAGGATTCATTTCCTTTTGACGAAAGACATTACGGAAAACATCGGTTTAAAAACCAAAAATAGGTTCTCGTTCGATCACCGAAGTCAAGCATCTTCGAGTGCGGTTAGTACTAACATGCATGAGCATTGAGTGTTTTGTCTTGGTATTCTTTTGACTCCGCGCTTCAGATGGAATGCAAAATCCATTCCAATTATTCGGAATAAAAAAAAATCGACAATAATGATTTATACCGAGTATTTTATTGAATAAGGAAACACAAAATTCTTGTTCCAAATATTTTGAATATCTAAAATGAATAAAGAAACATATTCACAACCAAATGCAAAATTATTCTAATGCAAACCAAAAGTTGAAAATGACGTCTTGTGTGTCATGCTTAACAAATGAGAATGACGATCGACTCGCAGTCCAGGTATTCTAGGTTCATGACTGCCACTATCAAAATGCAATTTCCACGTTCAAGCCTAGTACGCTGCTGATGCGAAACGAAAAATCCCATACAAAAATGACATGACGAAATCATAAACGAAAAATTTCGTTGTCCTTTTCGTTCTGTGGTACGCTGTTCGACCAGTGAAATTGATGATTATACCAGATTGTTTTGACAAGTCTCCACTCTCTTTTCGCAATGAATTAATTGCCCGGACCATTAATTGTGTGCGGAAAAATGACATTTGGGTTTGTTCGTGTTTTTATTTGTTGTTTCGTTCATTACATCACTGTTTTTGTTTGATTTTTTCGTTAAATTTCTATTTATTTATTTGCAATTTATTTAAACTCTCCATGAATATTTTTTCGCTGTGTTTTCGTAAGCATTTCGTTGTCTAATTGGAGACCGCAGGAGAATTTCGATTCGCATCAGCAGCGTACTAGGCTTCAAGATCGTATCCAAAGCGATTTGAATAGATTTGTGTTGTAATTCCTTCTGAAAAAAGCTATTGCAACAACAAACAGTAGCGTACGCAGGATTTAGTTTGGGGGGCTCAGTCTCAATGTTGGTGAAGTTCTTATAAGATATCACAAAATAACACAAAATTAAAGCCTTTTGTATTATCAACCACCAGAAGTTCAATTTCAATAAAAAAAAAATTAATTTTACCTCTCTTTCTTTGTAAAAAAATATTTTTTTTTTTTAAATCCACTTTGACAAAAATCCACTTTAATGGACTGGATTTAAACAACGTTAGCGGTAATAGGGGTATGGGTGAAAAGTGTATTCACATTTTAATAAATAAAATGTACGTTTTTTCTTTAAATAAGCTCATAGCCAAGGTACTGTTTATTGCACATAAACTGAAAGTACACAAACTGACAACATACACAACCAAAAACCCGCGTATAACGTAACTTTTACATGTCCTATATGTTCTTTAATGCATTTATTAAGTCTGTTCCTTTCCTTTGAGTTTCTATGATTTTTAGTCCGAAGTCCTGTCAAGTTCATATAATAGAAATGAAATTGACAGAACATGGGAACAAAATGCGCAGATAATCACAGAAATTAAGAGTAAAGGAACAGACATTATTATAGTTTAAAGTAGCAGAAGCAGTAGCTCTACAAATACAATGAACAAAATGGTAACATTTTTCAAGGGAATTCTCATTATACAAATTATTATTTGGGCGTTTTCGTAGTGGTTTCGCTAAACTCATGTTTTACTTAAGTACAGTTTAAATAAGATCAATTATAAAAATGTATTCCAATTCGATTTCTGTACTTATCTAAAAAAAGTTTGTTAAATTATTGAACACCAAAAATTGTGGATTGACAAAAACTAAAATAAATGTTTAGGTTATCTTTTAAGTTTTAACTAATCATAATAGTTTAAAGGGACAATGAATACGATCCATTAACTTAAAAAAAGAGTTTGGGAAGATTGTCTACCTCTGATACAAGTTAAAGTCAGTTTTTCGAAATGTCATCAATTGACTACAGCTTTCTTATAATGCCTTATGTCGTAGAATTAGAAATAACATTCGGTAAAAAAGTATACACTTTACAGATATTTAAAAATATTTTTTGAATATTTGATACGTTCACTGAGCGCGAACATAATTGTTACATTATAACTAAAGCATTTGACCACTAAAAAGCAATAAAAAAAGAGAAGATATCAAGGGAATCTATTATGTAAATTAGTTCACTGCATTCGTTATTTCATTCCGGCTTTTTTTTTTAATGGTAAAAGAAGGAAAAAATTAAATGTGTAAATCATTTTGCGAAATTTGACTGATTGCAAGGGAATTTTGTTTGGGTTTCAATATTACGTGTGGTATGAACTAATGATTTCAATACGACATCCATGTCTATAGATTTTTTTTTTAATTAAAATTGAAAATACTGCTATAGTTCAAAATTAACAACAATAAAATTTAACTAAAAATAATAAAAAAAAACTTTCTTCGATGATATATGAAATCTTAGCACAGTACACCATATTGCTTGGGGGGCTCAAGCCCCTTAAGCCTGCGTACGCCACTGACAACAAATCAAGGTATCCACCGTCTCGGTTAGATTCCTTAACGCAAGGAGCGTCGATGGGAAGACAAAGACACAGCAAAACCCTTCAATTTTATTCACCCCTATAAAAACGGATCAAATTTAACCAACATTTTAACGCAATTGCCACACGGCCTAAAAGTTAAAATCTCCAGAATTCAAGATGATGTTTTTATCTGTTTAAGAGGATTGTTTAATATTCATTATGTGATTTGATTAGGTGGTTGTTGATGTCGTGTGTCATTAAATGCGACACGTGACTAATGTTTTTCGGAAGCAAATTCATATTCGACTTTCTAGATATGAAATGATTAAATACAAATTTAAAAAAAAAAAATCTACAAAATTCAGTACGAAAACAAAATTTGTTGATAAGGGTTGAGAGGTTGTGATCATCACTGTATTTTTAGACCGACAACAAGCTGAGACAGAAACGAAAAAATGTTGTATTCGGAGGCGTCTGTCCGCCTGTCTGTCTGTCGCGGCCAGATTAATGTTTCGCAATTTCGCACTCAGAAAGTCAAAGGCTTTAGGATATACATACAACCATTTGAAAATGGTTTCTCAAAAGTGTTAAAACCGATTTTCGGCAGTGCGTCGTACTGTGGGACACGTTGTATGGGAGGGTGGAAAAAACTCTCTAAACACTAAACTACTGAACCGATTTTGATAAAACTTGCAGGAATTATAATTGGCAGCTTGGTTAACCAAAATAATGAATATCCGCCCACTGTTGTTTAACATAACCTTATACAAATTAATAAATTTGGGAAAATCGGCTATGCAAACATTTTACCACGCCCATTTTGTGAGCGCTTTTCTTAGTTTTTTTATGGATCCAGTCTTGGTTCGATAATATCAGAACCATTTTTTCCATTGTAATGAATTTTTCAGACATGATAAAGGACAGTATAAGGGAGCATTCCATCGTTACGTGGGGGACATTCGTACGAGAAATCGATGAAAAATTGTAAACTATTACTAATAATATTTAAAAAAGCTTAAATATTTTTTCTTAAATAAATACATAAACATATTGTTAAAGTTATAGAAAAATATTTTTTAAATTATTTGGAACCATCTTGTCCCAATCTGAATTTTGCTAAGTGTTACGTTTAGGACATCAAAAATACTATTGTTTTAAATTTTAGTTTTTGATGCACAATTTCATCTAAACCTCAAGTCGTAAATGAGTTTCAAGTCATGAATTATATTCTTCATGATTTTTTAAAATGTTTCCCAAAGTTAGAATTCAAAATTTACTTCAATAAATAATAATTTAGAACATTTTAGTGAACGTTACGTGCGGGACAAATTTGTAACGTGCGGGACATGTACGGAATCAGTGTTTAAAACTTTTTGATTGAAGCCAAAATCCCGTTTATATGCAGGAGGGATTTAATTCTTTGCGACTAATAGCTAGTTGAAGCCAGTTTCCCAAAAAATTTTAAACCAATGCATGAGAATTCCATCGATACGTATGGTACATTCGTACAAAAACAACGGCAAAATTTAAAACTATTTATCCAATTTCAAAAATAAACATATCGTTTCATTTATCTTAATTTTAAACAGTAATAAACCAAAATTGTATTTCAAAATTTGCAGTGTGTTGTATATAATTTTATTTAAATTTTGTGTTACGTGTGAGACGATTTTATTTATTAGATGATCACCTTCCATAGGTAAAAAGTTTTTTGCGTTAGTCTGAGGCGTGGGCTGTGGCTCGGACGTCAAAGTGGTTGCAGATAATTTTGTGGTAATTTGAAATTCCAGGTATTGGGATGTTGTCTTTCCAGGGATTTCCATTGTTAATTTCTTGTTGGATTGCAGACCCTGGAATGTAGATGATATTTTTCGGATTCACACTACTTTTGACGCCAAACCTGGAAAATCCTTTACTTTTCGTCTTATTTGACATGTTGTTATATTATTTTTTTTTAATTTAACAATAGTACCTTACTTGTTTTAAATTTTACGTTACGCGTGCGATAAAGATTAAAACTTTTTTTTTTATAAAACGCCTGAAATACGGAAATAATTTTGCACAAAACAATTAGAGAACATATTAACCTTAAACTTTCGATCAATTTAAAGAATATCAAGTCGCCTTTAACCGTAATGTTTGAGCCAGAAAAACAAACGTAAGGTGATGTAAGGTTCTAAACTATAATCTTAGCTCGTTTTTTTTTTGTAAGTAAATACATTACGCAGTTGTCATTAAATATAAAGCATAGACAAATCTTGAAATAAATTTGACCTAAAAAAGATAGAAAAGAAAAATTTTCTAAAAATCACATGTTATGATATTCAAAGTTTATAAATTAAAAGAAACTCTTAAGACTTTTAATTTTTTTTTATTTTAAACCGTTACGTGCGGGACAATTTTTAAAGTGGCATTGCACAAAATATAGGGTATGTAAATTTGATTTTTCTTCCGATTTATAATGAGGCGGAAAAACTCTGTTTACGAATATATATCCTTTTATACGTTACGTTACGTGCAACACAGTAAAATACCCTTTTTCAACCTCACTGAAATAAATTAAAACTGCAGTATTCATTTTTTTTTCTTTCTAAATGAATGTTAACACATTTCTTGTTTTGATAAAAATATGTCCGAATAATAAATCATTTAAACAACATCAGAAAAAAACTTAGTTTTTTATTCATATTTAGAAAAATCATCTAAGAAAATGTACACGGATTCAAATAGATCTTATTAAGTAACTGTAAGTTATTTTTCAAAAAGTCAAACTGGCTAACAAGGGCAATATAAGGGGCTACAAACTTGCAAACAAATTTGATCAAAAAAGTAATCTTTTAAATTTCACATCAGTTTTCTATTTTTCGTGGAATGCTCCAAGGAACTATCACAGAGACTTTCCGCCCACTGAAACACCCGTATAAAAATTTATCTACATAACCTTGTGAAATCCTCGCTCATCAGATCCTATTTCATTAGCTATTGACGTTTCAAGGTAAACAGAAAGGTAAGTTCTTAAAATTTCAACAAAAAACACGATAGCATACAATAACTATTGATTAGTTAATTTTATAATGAAAGGAAAAATGAAAGCCATGTTTTTTGAGAGAGTGTATAGCAACTCACAAAATTTTTAACACGGAAACCACAGACAAAATTCTTTTTAATATAATTTGTTTTGTTATTGTTTTGCGTATAAAATGTTTGAATCCCCTTAATCAAATAGCTTCTTTATTCAATTTTAATAAACTTCTTCTTTTTTTGTTCTACGATTATTTTTTCAATTCCTAAGCAAATATTTAAAACCTTGAATAAATTTTGTACATCATTTAAACATTTTATGACCCTTTATCTACCTCTCATCGTTTTTTGGTATTTTCGTAAATCTGAAAGGAGTGAATCTGTAGAAAGATTCCGCAGTATCGTCTGTCGACTGTCTGTCTTTTTTTACTCGAACTGCAGTCTAAATTACTGAAGTGATTTTCTTCAACCTTTGGACTTTAAGGTTTCTAGGAGATTCCCTGGACGGGAAAGTGAAAAATAGCGGGACAAATTATTTATCTCAAAAACGGCTCTAACAAATTTGATAACGAACAAATTAAAAATTACTATTAGGACTATGAATGTTTATAATATTGTAATATTTTAGCCAAGGGTTCGCAAATAACACTTATAAAACCGAACAACAATTACTTTAGAAAATAAATCACCTTTATTTCACTTCAAATACTTAATTTCCAATACTTTTATTATAACAAGCACAACTTCCAAAATTAAACTGGGTCTTCGGACTGGTGGCCGTGTATTTATATCCGAGAAAAAGCTACTAGAATCTTCTAGGGCTTCTGGAATATGGTGGAATTTGCTTCTCCTCCACAAGTCTTCACAAGTAGCTTAAAAGCTCTCAAAACCTTTCGTTCAATTAATTATAGCAGTTTCAGTGGTAAAGCTTTCGTTCAATTAATTATAGCAGTTTCAGTGGTTTAGGTATTGGATAACATGAGAGTGGTTTAGGTATTAGATAACATTAGTTAATCTTTTGTCCAAAGATGGCGCTACTAATTTATTCTGTTATGGAAGAATAAAAGATGTCGTTGCATGCATAAATGGGCATATTCACCACATTGTCCCCCTCCTAGGTTTGATCTTCCCGATTAAATCCATTACTCCCGTCAACACCGTTATAGCGATGTAAACGGTCACAGTGAACTACCTTGAGCTTGCCTCTTAACCCTTTCTGAATGCGGTAAACCACATCATTGATTCGCTTCACAGCGATGTATGGGCCTTCCCAGTTTTGTTGAAGTTTTGGTGACAGTCCTTTTTGTCGATGGGGATTGTAAAACCACACCAGGTCTCCTTCTTGGAATCCAATCTATGTTGCACGAGCGTCGTACCGTGTTTTCATCCTATCACTAGCTATTTTTATGGTATTCCTTGTTCGTTGATGGATGTCAATGAGTCTTTCTTTGAGGTTATCCACATATTCATCTGGCTTTTCCGGTTCCATAGTACGGCATCCAAATTTTACTTCACTAGGCAGCCGTATTGTTGTGCCGAACAGGATCTCCGATGGTGTATGTCCCGTTGAACTATATGAACCGCTATCAATAACAATAGAATATGGCGGTCCCAGTCTCGTTGGTAGTCACCTACAACCTTGGACAGAAGTTCCTTAAGCGTTCTGTTGAATCGTTCGACCATTCCGTCAGATTGTGGATGAAGCGGTGTTGTCCCCGTCTTCTTGATGCCAAGGAGAGACCAAATCTCCTGGAAGATGTTAGATTTGAAGTTCCTTCCTTGGTCAGAATGCAATTCCAAAGGACAGCTGAACCTGCTCACCCAACTGAATACAATCTGTTCAACCACTGTTTTGGCTTCTTGGTTTGGGATGGCAAATGCCTCAGGCCACTTGCTGAAGTAATCCATGACTACAAGGATGTATCGGTTTCCGCTGTTGGTCTCCGGAAACGGACCTGCAACGTCTACTGCTATTCTCTCGAAACGTGTGCCGACACACTGCTGCATTTTACTTTGAAGCTTTCTACCTGGTCCCTTGGTAGCAGCACAATTATCACATTTTCTGCACCACTTTTCGACATCCTCTCTTGCATGTAGCCAGTAGAACCGTTGTCGTATCTTCTCCAGCATTTTATTGACTCCCCAATGAACTCCAGATGCTCCATTATGCATCTCTCGAAGAACCTCATTAACCTTTGACCTAGGTACCATCAAATGCATCACATAAGATTTGCCATCTGCAGACTCCCATTTGCGCCTTAGTACTCCTTCTTGCACATGAAGTGAGTCCCACTGTGCCCAATATGCTTTGAGAGCTGGACTACTATTGGAGATGTCACCCCATTCTGGTTTTTCTTCGTGTTCCTTCTATGCAAGAATGGGCTTTATATCTGTGTCTTCTTGTTGGGCAGTTCTCAGTTCTTAATTGCTCCAACCGTATATGGGATCGGCTCTTATTTGCTGGATGGAAACTGTTTTCTTTTCTTCTTGACGTGTGCAATGCTTACAGTCCTGTTTACACGGTCGCCGAGACAATGCATCTGCGTTTGAGTGCAGCTTTCCTTTCCGATGTTGAATCTGGTAGTCGTATGTCTCAAGTCTCTCGATCTACCTAGCTACTTGACCTTCGGGATTTTTGAAGTTCAGAAGCCAATTAAGCGCACCATGATCTGTTCGAAGGAGGAACTTCCATCCGTATATGTACTTATGGAAGTGCTTTGTTGCCAAAATCAAAGCTAGAAGTTTCCTTCTGGTCACGCAATAATTGCGCTCTGGCCTCGAAAGTACCTTACTGTAGTAGTCTCTCGATCTACCTAGCTACTTGACCTTCGGGATTTTTGAAGTTCAGAAGCCAATTAAGCGCACCATGATCTGTTCGAAGGAGGAACTTCCATCCGTATATGTACTTATGGAAGTGCTTTGTTGCCAAAATCAAAGCTAGAAGTTTCCTTCTGGTCACGCAATAATTGCGCTCTGGCCTCGAAAGTACCTTACTGTAGTAAGACTTTTCTTCTCCGTCATGGACTTGCGGCAGTACAGCTCCAATTCCTACGTTACTGGCATCGGCGTCGATGATGAAAGGTTCTCCAGGTGTCGGATAGGTCAGCACAGGAGTATAACACAAGCGTAGGTTGAGTTCCTGAAAACTTTTCTCGCACTCACCTGACCATTTGAACGGCTTCCTCTTTTCAGTAAGTTGATGCAAGCTCTTAGCGATTCCAGCAAAGTCCTTCACAAAGGGCCGATAATATGTGGCTAGACCAAGAAAGCTACGGAGTTGATGTTTATCTTGTGGTGTTGGCCAATTCTTTACAGTGTCAACTTTCTCAGGATCAGTCTTTACTCCTTGGGATGAGATGATATGTCCCAGGTATTTAACTTCGGTCTTGAAAAGCGCACATTTATCTGGATTTAATTTTAAGTGTGCTTCTCGAAGTCTCTGAAATACAGCGTTAGGTTTTTACAATGCTCGTCAAAAGTTTTTCCATAAACGATGACATCGTCCAAATAAACAAGGCATGATTTCCAAGTAAGGCCTTGAAGAACGCACTCCATCAGACGCTCAAGTGACGCTGAGCGTTGCACAGTCCGAATGGCATCACTTTAAACTGCCACAGACCATTTCCTGTGGAGAAAGCTGTCTTCTCTTAATCTTCTGGATTGATTTCTACCTGCCAGTAGCCACCGTTCAAGTCTAACGTTGAGAACCATTGAGCTCCTTCCATCGCATCCAATGTATCACTGATTCTGGACAGAGGGAAGCTGTCTTTCTTTGTCACATCGTTCAGCCTACGGTAGTCCACACAAAATCGGGTACTTCCATCCTTCTCTTTGACAAGAACTACTGGTGATGCCCAAGGGCTTTTGGAGTTTTCGATAAGCCCATCTTTCTTCATTGTCGATATTATCTCTTCAACTTCGGCTTGTTTGGCTAATGGGAGACGTCTTGCCGGTTGTCGAATTGGTCTTTCGTCTCCTGTGTCAATTCGATGCTGCACCAATTGTGTTCGACCATACTGCCCACTCGGTGAAGAAAATATATCAGCGTACTTATGAAGAAGGCTTCCTGCAACACTTAGCTGAAGTTGACATAGATTGGACGGCTTCAGAATTTTCAGAATTTTGGCTTTCATGGATCTGAATTTTTCGAGGTCCATAGATTTGTCTGTGTTCATTTCTGTGATCTTGGTATTGCAGACTCAGATTCGCATTTTCCAATTATTTCTCCTTTCCTGAGCTTGACTTCGTACTGTTCGATGTACAGTATCCGTACGGGTACCATGTTGTTCTTTGGTTCCACAAGAGTCTTCCCTAAGATGATGTTTTGGGAAGATTGCTCAGATGATGGTTCCACCATGAGGTATCAATGGCTACCTAAATCGCCCTCTATTTTTGTCCAAACAAACACTTCCAAAAAGGGAGGCAAGCATATGTCTTCTTTGATGACAGTTCTTAGAGTTGATGAGCTTTCGTTGCCATAAACCATAGGAATCTCTACATTTTGGTACTTCAGCACTTGCTTACCGAGATCCAGAATCAATCCGTGTCATTTCACAAAGTCGATTCCAATTATGCACTCGTCACATATATCTGCTACCAAAAATAGATGCGAAAATTCTAGTTCTGCCAAACGGATTTTACGACGAACTTCTCCATACACTCTTGCTGTCTCACCTGTTGCAGTTTTCAGACAGTATCTATTAGTGTTATTTAGCCATGTCATCTTGACCAAGTCTCTTCGTACAATGGAGGCTGTTGCACCGGTGTCAATTGTAGCCACGTGTTTCTTGCCATTTAATGTTGCGTCCACTGTCAGACTTTTATTGTTTCGTTTAGTCTGCGAGACTTGGATAGTGGTTCTGGGGCCATCGATACCAGAAACCAGCTTCTGCCCCTCGAAGTTGGTTCTTACTCGTTTCCCGGCTGGGACGGGTCGAGCAGGAGCGTAGATGTTATTGCTTACCTGTTTGCGGGTATTATTTTTGCTTCCACAATGTTGACATTGTCAAGCAGGAGCGTTGATGTTATTGCTTACCTGTTTGCGGGTATTATTTTTGCTTCCACAATGTTGACAGATGACTTTTCTTGGTTTTGTTGCAATTCCAGCATCGAGCAGGTCCTTCTCGCTGCCTTCTTTGGAATTCAGTTCTCTGGCAAGAACATTCCTTAACTTCCAGTTCTCTTACCCGATGAATTCCTTAAGAAGCCTGTTCCGATGCTTCCATAGTGAGCGCGAAGGCGTGCGTGCGTTTTCCAGCAGTTCGAATTGCTCGCTGGAGATTGATATCGAAAACTGCACGGACAAAAGCCTCTGTTGCTAGCTGGTTGGTAATTTCATCTCCTGCAGTCGGGTATACTAGATGCGCCAACCGTTCAATGTCTGCTTGGAGTTGTTGCAGACTTTCACCTCTTTTCTGGACTCTAGTATTGGGCTGGACGCGAAAGACTTTTTGCATATGGCCATCCCCAAATCGCTTGTCAATGGCCTGAACAAGAGCACTGAAGTTGCCGTTGTTGTTTGCTGGTAAGATTTGCAATAATTCAGCAGCAGAACCTCTAAGGGCAAGCGTCATGCCAATAAACTTGTCTTCGTCATCCCAGCCATTTGTCTTTGCAGCTGCCTCAAACTGCTTCTTGTAGATTGACCACGAAGTTTGTCCATCAAAGGTTGGTGGATGCATTTCCTTTTTCCTTGAACAGTCGCCAGAAGTTTCTCGAACCTTTATTTTTCGAACTTGTTTTAACTCATTGGCAAAGTTCTGCATTTTGTCTTAAAATTTTTCGAACCTGGTGTCAACTTTCGAGAACTGTTTTTCGACGTTTTCAACACGTTCATAAGAGCCATGAATTTATTTTCAAATGAGTTTAGCTTACTCTCGATTAGGTTTTTCTGGTCGTCTAGAAGGTTCCTTTGCTCGTTGCGTTGTTCTCTACAAGCAGATTCTCTTGGTCATTCTTCTGTTCATTTCGTTGTTCTTCAAATCTACGTTGCTCTTCTAGAAGATTCTTTTGCTCCTGTCGTAAGTCTTCAAACTGGTCGAGCAGCTGAGCCATCTTATTGGTAATGTCTAAGCTTGTACTCACTTGATCTTTCGACATTTCAATTTCAAATAGAAACGTGTCTGGATTTTCACCGTGTTGCCTTAAGTCTTCCTGCAGACGAATAATGAGGTTATTTTTTGTTCCAGCATTAGGAAGAACTCGTCTGTTCAGTTCTGCCTTAAGTTCAACACAATTCAATGCATTCAGAATTTTACCCATTTTGTTTCTATTTTTATTTTTATATTCTTGTATGTCACTTTTCACAAGCACTTTTCTTATTTGCTTATTTATTCACACACTTTATCAATTTTCACCATTAATTATTTGAATGCACAGATAACATAAGTTTTATTCCACTTTTCTGACACCAATGTAATATTTAGCCAAGGGTTCGCAAATAAAACTTATTTCTTTTATTCAAACTGAACAACAATAACTTTACAAAATAAAACACCTTTATTTCACTTCAAATACTTTAATTCCAATACTTTTTTTATAACAAGCACAACTCTTAATTCACTATTTTACACCGACGTTTATTCGTTCACTTCCAAAATTAAACTGAGGTCTTCGGACTGGTGGCCGTGTATTTATATCCGAGAAAAAGCTACTAGAATCTTCTAGGGCTTCTGGAATATGCTGGAATTTGCTTCTCCTCCACAAGTCTCCACAAGTAGCTCAAAAGCTCTCAAAAGCTTTCGTTCAATTAATTAAAGCAGTTTCAGTGGTAAAGCTTTCGTTCAATTAATTATAGCAGTTTCAGTGGTTTAGGTATTGGATAACATGAGAGTGGTTTAGGTATTGGATAACATTAGTTAATCTTTTGTCCAAAGATGGCGCTACTAATTTATTCTGTTATAGAAGAATAAAAGATGTCGTTGCTTGCATAAATGGACATATTCAGTTATTAACGGTACCTGTCATAGAACCGGTTTATTCAAATTTCTCGTTAAAGTACTTCACCGATTTTGAAAAAAAAAAATTTAATTAACAATTTTGCATATAATTCAGTATCTTTAAAACGGGTCAATGAATTTTCTTAAAATTTTGTTTAAAATAGTATTTTAATACATAATGAAAATTGTTATACCAAATTTTATTTTTAAAAATGTTCAAGGAACTTTTCAAAATTCAATGCTCCATTTGATTCTCAGTCAGTGGCTGAAAACCGGATGACTTTATGAATTTTACTTTTCAAAATAAACTTATATTTAACTTCAACTTCAACTTTATAACTGCTTAGTAAAATAAGAAAAAACGAAGCAGAAATGATCATTTGGCTCATAATCTGATAAGTATTTTGAAAACTAAAAGTCCTTGAGCCATCCGGGTTTCAGCGGTTGACTGAGAACCCATTGGGGCATTGAATTTTGAAAACACAAATAGTACATAAAGCTGGCCATATACGAACAGCTCGGAGCCATTTGGCTCCGGTCCTTTTGGCCACGGTCCATATTTGGGTGGCATACATGGCGGATCCGAATCAATTTTGGCAGTTTGGTTCTTGTCCAAACAAAAAACGTCAGCGGTCCGTTCAATGCAAAAAGCACAGGTCGACTGAACTGAACTTCTTATGACAGTTGCCCTATCAGAAACCAAGAAAATTCTAAAAATCTGAATTTTGTGTTTTGTATTTAACATGGCAAAACTTGACAAAAAGGAGAATGAGACAGTTAGATGTTTTTGGTGAAAATTGTATTCTACAATTTAATGAGGTGTAGTGAAAAAGTTGGATTTTATTTTTTAGTGACAGTGGAGCGATTGGAAAGTTGGAAGCAAACAGAAATCCCCGGTTTGCTGATTCCCCACACACGATAGAGCCGAACATTGGTTCAGAGGTTCGTGTTCGTGGATTTTGGCCTGGCTGAAAACTTCAAATTATTCGGCCGAACCAAACGAGGCCATCTGAGTTTTCCCACTCATGTGCAATTTTGGTTCGGCTCGTTGGTTTAGTTTGAAATTATAGTTTTATTTTTTTTTTAATTTTAAGTTTGAAAATTAATTTTTCGAAAACTGTTAACTGCAACAACTTTATCTTATCTTAATCTTAATCTTAATCTTAATCTTAATCTTAATCTTAATCTTAATCTTAATCTTAATCTTAATCTTAATCTTAATCTTAATCTTAATCTTAATCTTAATCTTAATCTTAATCTTAATCTTAATCTTAATCTTAATCTTAATCTTAATCTTAATCTTAATCTTAATCTTAATCTTAATCTTAATCTTAATCTTAATCTTAATCTTAATCTTAATCTTAATCTTAATCTTAATCTTAATCTTAATCTTAATCTTAATCTTAATCTTAATCTTAATCTTAATCTTAATCTTAATCTTAATCTTAATCTTAATCTTAATCTTAATCTTAATCTTAATCTTAATCTTAATCTTAATCTTAATCTTAATCTTAATCTTAATCTTAATCTTAATCTTAATCTTAATCTTAATCTTAATCTTAATCTTAATCTTAATCTTAATCTTAATCTTAATCTTAATCTTAATCTTAATCTTAATCTTAATCTTAATCTTAATCTTAATCTTAATCTTAATCTTAATCTTAATCTTAATCTTAATCTTAATCTTAATCTTAATCTTAATCTTAATCTTAATCTTAATCTTAATCTTAATCTTAATCTTAATCTTAATCTTAATCTTAATCTTAATCTTAATCTTAATCTTAATCTTAATCTTAACTATTATATTTATAAAACGAAAGACTTATTTTGTTCCTTCAAGCATAACTCATAAAATAATTAACTGATTTACGTGAAACAAATTTTATAATATTCTTTATGTCTATGAGACGGTTTTAAGCTATTTTTAATTTCTTAATTTGTTTTAATTTTCAGAATATTATTGTTTTTTAAATTTTTGTCACCTTTTTTCTAAGAGTTTCTCCCAAATATTCACTTACATATATACTCAAAATGGTTTGTAATTTTAAAATAATAACAATTTTTTGATAAACTCAACATTCATCCAAACATTTTAAGACCTATATCTTTTCTTAATTATATATACAAACTGAGCAATAAATATATAAACTTTTGAAAGTTATCAATTTTTTAAAATTATTTCTCGCCATGAATGCTATTCAAGAGCAATAAACGGGTATCTGCTATTTTTTTTTGTATTTTTGTTTTGTGCTTTTCTTTCGCAAACTGAATTCATGCCAAGCACAATGGTGTAGTTGTAGAAAGGTAAAAAAAATAGTATAATGTAGCACCACAATGTAAAGCTACCATTGCACAGTGGTTCCAGTTGTATGGAGAGGCGGTCATAGTTGATAGAATCTGAACTTCTGCACCGATTTCAATGAAATTTTCAGGTTCGATAAAAAATTCTATAAGAAACAACACACCCACTTTTTCAAATCTTCAAATAATAAAAATTCTTGTAGATAGGAAAAATTAATTTTTTATAAACTTTTTTATTTCTGTTTTAAAGGTAATAATAATGTGCTTATCAGTTAATTTGAGTTCTTATCTTTGAAAAATGTATACACATTTTTTTCGAACAAATAATACAAAAAAAGTGTTTCTAGAACCATTTTTAGAGGTTTCCTTAATTTTTATTTTCATAATATTACATAACAAAATATTTTTTATAAGAAAACAAAAAGAAGACCACACATTGCTGAAAGACAACCACATATCCAGAACCCCCAAACGTTTCAAAGAACACTTCAGACAAGCACCTTTCAAACCAAAAAAAAATATATATGAAATATGCTGCTGTTTGAAGGAGAATGCTGAGTCAATCGCAGCTAGACGCTGCTAGATGTTGTTGTTTTTGGAACTACATATACATACGAATATTTTGGTATATGATTCATGCATGACTTTTCATGACTTTGTTATTAAAAGTTTCGTTGAATTGGAGAAAAAGAGACAAAAAAACAAATTTTGGACTTTCTTTGTGGGAACTTGCTCTTGGTTATGAAGTGATCAAAATAATAAAACATACTTTATAAACACAGTACATACCTTTAGTTTGAATATCCATTAATAACAAATATTTAAAAAAAAAAACTATTCTTAAAAAATAGGACTTTAAAGCTTATTGCAAAAAGAGCACTTATTATGACAACGATATTTGTCTGGTATGTCCAACTTCGGAAGCACAGAATGAAAAGTTCTGTTTGTGGATTTGATTTTTTTTTTTGGAATCAGGTAGCATGGCTCCTTAATTAATACTATAGGGAAATATGAGGCGATAATAACAACATCAAACTTTTACTCTATGACCTACTACGGTCCCACTGTGCATTGCAAGAAATTGTGTGCGTGTGTGTGAAATAGGTAGGTGTTTTATGTAGGAAGAAAAGAGTCACATGTGATCATATGACGGGTAGATAAAAATGATTTGGTTCGAATAAAAAGCGTATAACTTGACTTCTAATAGTCGGATCTTCAAGATTGAGATCTTAAAATGACGGGAAAAATAGTCGTGGGTATTAAACGTAAGAGGAACAATTAATATTAAACTAATTGAATAATATTTGACGAATGTTTTAAAAGGGAAATTGTTATGAATAAATTCAAATGAATTCAGTCTTCGAAAACGCTTTACATATTTACAAAATGGCTACACTGCAAAAACATTTTGTACACGGAAGCCTAAAAAAAACATATGTAAATATGTAGGTAGGATGGTTTGCAAATATAAACAAACTCCTTTAATGTTATGTACCTACTTATAGCAAACAAAAAATTATTTTTTAAAGTTTGCAAAGCAACGCGAGCACGGGTCGGCTAGTTAAATAATATAAAAGAAGGGATTTCTGGGTTTGCAAAAAAGTATAAAACGTTTGTTGTACGTGTTACCGTTCTGTTTTATGTCAATGTTGTTTGATAATTGCCCCTCCAGCCTCCACGAGGGGGTAATAGACTCCCCCCTTTCTTGTACGAGTTTTTGATTGTCTCGACACCAACCTACGCGCTCCAACTTTTTGTTACACCTTAGGTGAATCACCCTGTAGGTAAATTCAATTGATGTATGGAGACTTTTTTGTTCATACATTTTAAAGTGTTGGATTCAATAAATTTTGGTTCTATTTTTTCGAAATAAAAATCTGAGTTATTATTTTTTTTTTTGTTTAATTTAAAGTTTTCTTTGATTTATAGTCAATTTCTCTCAAATTTAAGTAGTGCTTTAAATAATACTTTTGAAAATAATAAAAAGTTAAAGCTGTACGCATTGTATATAAAACATATAGTACTATTAATGAGTCGAATTTCGGGACGATAGTCTAGGCCTATAGGTGGAGTGATTATCGCTAGAGAGATTTAATGAGATTTTCAATGTGTTTTTTACACTACATTATCTACAGAGCAAATGCCCTCCCAGGCCAGTGGCACCGCCACCGTCGTTTTGGTTTTTTGATAGTACTATAGATATTTATATACAATGCTGTACGGAGACATTTTTGACTGAGAGTATGTTATGTAGACTAATAATACAAAGTCATTAAATTCAACTGACGTTAAATTCAAGTGTAAGATAAATAAATGTAGCTCATAGTGTTTTCCGAATCCAACCCAGGTATTTCGAAACAAAATAAGCACTCTTAACTTATAATAGAAATTAATCCAAATCCAATCAACAAGCACGTTGCGGGTGATAAACAAAAAACACCATTTTATTGTGACTAGGGACTGATAACATCGCCTTCAAATTTTGTTTAACAATCTTCGTATAGTTTATATAGTATAGTATACCGGCCTACACATTATTAGTGCGTCAATTCCACACAGGGTTATTGTTTATCTACATAGGTATTGATAGTGGAATTTTTAGACAAAACTTACTAAATATAACTCGCAATCTTGCTACCTAAATAAAAGTTTTCGTCATTAATAACATTTTAGAAGATAAAAACCTGTTTCGTGTATTTTTGGACAATATAAACGCTAGAAAAAGACCTTACATGTTCAACCGATATTGAATGATAAGATACCTAATTCTTGAGATTTCTTGTCAAAACACAATTTTTATCAATCTGTATAATGAATGACATACATTTTAAAAAATTCACACGCACATATGTTTTTTTTTACATTATCAAATATTTGTCAAAGCGAGCACTTGAATCAAGCTTCATCAAGCGCATCATTTAAGTTTAAACGTGATAATTCCATGCGATAGTTGATCAAAAGCCTTGAAGTAGTCTGTAGAGATACAGTTGAGATCTTGTTCACGTTCATAAATACAAGCAAATTTCTTACCATCGATTGCTTCTCAATAGACATTATATGACAATAGATATTATACACTGTCCAATGAAATTATCCAAAAAAATCTAAAATATCTACAAAAATTCGGGAGGAGAATTTTATTGTTTTATTTTAAAGAGTACCTTGGGGATTCTAAAACCGTCGTCCGCCATTTTGAAAAAAGTATTTAAAAGTGTTTAATAAATTTTCTCAACCGCTATTAGTCTAAGAGTAGTCATTTTTGTTTATTTTTGTAGGCCAACATGTTCTCTACATTTTTTGTCTTAAATTTTTTTTGATATCTCCTTCCTATAAAAAGTTATTGTTGAAGAACCAGCAAATTTTCGATTTTAAAAATGGGTTTTCAAGTTTATCTCACCCAATTTCCATCCGAACCAAAAATCACTCTAGGTACTTTTTATAAAAAATTGAATTTTCTATATTTCTGTATATTTAGATTTCAGTCAAAAGCTTTCAAGATATAGCACGACAAAGCTTCTGATATTCGTATTATATAATAAATTGTGAATTGATTTTATTAAATTGCCCCTACTTGTTTCCCGTTAGATTAACGAATATAGAATTACTAACATATTTGTAGAGAAAGATTATACCTGCGTATTTAGTAGATATTTTTGCTAATTTGATTGGCCTAACATCTAAGTAAGCCATTCTATATGTTAGCAGATGATGTAAAACCAGTAGGTACCTATATTTAACATCAACGAGCATGGCGGCAATACTTCATTTTGCGAAAATGCAAAAGTCTTTCGATCCATCGTTCATTTGTGCAGTTGTAAAAACTCAAAATATCATTTATATGAGGCCTACGATGATATAAAACTAACTTATCAACACCTTAATATTTAACAACAAGGAACATGGTGGCAATCCTTCATTTAGTTTTCTAAATTTTAAATGTTGTCAATTTGATGTCATCAAGACCACTTTTCTTCGTATTGTAAGTTATAGTACAAGAGCCGACAGCAAATTTTGGGAGTGGATGTATTTATAACCCAAATATCAGTATAAGGGTTTATACATACATAGGTGCATATTTTGTGATACCAAAATCAAAAGTCTGGCAGGTTTTTTGTTCAGCCTTTGGCGGGGTCGAGGGGTTTAAAATAGAGATTTTCTAAATTTCGTATCAGGGCTAATTTTATGTACATTATAATATGATGCTCTGTCGTTTTTCCTAAGTCCAAACACCTTAATCTTGGTGATCCGACTAAAAGAACTCAAACTGTAAGCTTTTGAAGCGAACCTATTCCGTTGTTAAATTAAAACTTAGAGCATGAGGATCAATCTCTTCCAATATAAATTTCAAAGCTTTCTTGTTGACACGAAAGTTGCCTTAACCTTGCAAATATTTTAGGAATTGTCTTGAATACAGCATGAACAAGACGATTTCCATTTACTTTCGTGGAATTTGAAAGGCTCATTGGGTTGGATGAATCTCTTAAGAGTTGTCTTGTTATACGCATTTCTTCTTATGATGCAGATTCATCTTCACTTTCAAGAAAGTAATGAAAAAAACATTTTACCCAACTAATGCAAATAAAATTGATATTTGAAACTATTCCAACATACGTAATTTTACATTTTTATATACATAGGTTTAACTTAATTACGTCTTGATCCCACTTTTGTTTCTCATATTCGCTGTACGCCATAACTTTCGTTTCTCTTGGTTTCGTTATTTCTGCCCTGAAAACAAATTTTAAGTGTACGAGGCTGGGAAATGAACCCAGAGGTAAAATGAACCAGAAAGCTAATCGATAGTAAAAAATAAATAAAGTTGAAATCTGTGGAGGGGAAGGAAAACGACCCGATTAGAATATCCGCGGCGTGAGCTGTGGCAAGCTCGTGGGGCGCGGCTAAGCTCGCCGGAATCGGGGGTCTTGCCCACGCTGCTGGATCTCACCTGTTCCAAAAACACATATCATGCCAATAAACTGAAAAATTATCTTCATAATCACCACCAGCACATAGTTTACCACACTTTGGGTCGCTGTTGATGACATCACAGCATGGCCTTTGTCCCACCCTGCCTCGAATCCAGTCGGCCTTCAGTTTCGGATTCCCCAACATCTGCAGTCTCACCTTAGAGGTTCCGTTGAGCCATACTTTACCGTTCGGCTTTAGCCTTCCCTACTCTACCCCCTGAAATTTCCTTTACCAAGCCATTGAGCCTTTATGAAGCCCAGTAAAACAAAAAGATTTCATCGAAATCAGCAGAAATCAGAATCATAAGTGCCTCGCACAAAATAATATCTTTACAGAACATTCCCCTAGGGATCGTATGAGGTTGTAAAGCGAGCCTACAGGCAAAAAGAAAACTTGGGACTAAACCTAAAAGAAAATCTATTAATTCCTAATGCTCGCCGACGGGTATATACCAATTTGATTCTATAAATAATTAACTACAATTAAATATCAACCAAAATTAACAAGAAAATATATTTTGGTGAATATGCCCAGTTATGTAAGCAACGACACATTAGTACAACTTGGCGCGCCATCTGTGAATGAAATAAATAATTAAATCCATCACGGTTGGTGTCCAGCCTCGTTCGTACTGGAATATTGACGAAACCTTTTTGGAAAGCACCTTCTAGTAGACCCTAGAAAATTCGAGAACCTTTATTTCGGGTATAAATACAGGTGCACCAGTCCGAAAGAGCAGTTTGATTTTGGAAGTGAATGAATAAATGTTAGTGTGAATAAAGAGTTGCATACTTGTGCTTGGTTATAATGAAAGTATTAGAAGTAAAAGTGTTTGAAATAAAAGCGTTTTATTTTGTGAAGTAATTGTAGTTTCAGTTTGAATGAAGGAAATAAGTTTTATTTGCGAACCCGTAGTAAAATATTACAATACTGATTCTTGACTTAACCGTAGACAAATCTTTTTCCAGATATAACTAACTCTGGTTTAACTCAGAAAAACTGGGCCTTAATTATTAATTTATATGTACCTACTGGTTATCGCCCACTGGCCGAAACTCGATCACCAAAAACTCACATTCACAGCTTACACACAAAACAAAAATGAACCACAGTATGTAAATGCATGACTCAGTGGTGCGTTCTTTTATTAACCATAGTTAACTATAGTCAACAATGGTCGTTCCTTTATTACATAATAATTACGATTTGTAACTATATGACTTCATCACATCACATCGTTCCTAAATTCAGTTTATTAGTGTCAAATAGTTACAATTCGTAATGTATTTCCTACTCATCTGTCAAAGCAAATATATGAGAAGGTTTTTTTACAAAAAATAAAAATTGAAGAATCAAAACAAAACTTTTGGTGAAGTGAAATGAATTAAAATTAAATATTATACAATTTTTTAATGAAAATGGTTATGGTAATTAAGAAATTAAGTTTTCTAAAATGTTCGTTTGACAGATCAACAATATCTAGCAATAAATCGTTCCTAAATGAAATGTAACAATTTCCAACTAAATCTAACAATAACACTTCAAAAATTGTTTTTGACATAAAAAACATAGTTAATTATTGTAAATAAAAGAACGCACCACAGGTATTTTCTGCACATCTCCGCACCTATATCTCCAACCATATCCAATTTATCGAAATCGCTTGGATACTTTTTGAGAAAATGGTACCACAAAATTTATTCAAGGCTATTTATTCATATAGATTTATCAGCTAGGTTCAAGAAATTACATGAAATGAAAATGAAATCGAGATTGAAAATCGAGTGAATTTATTTTCTATGCTCCACATTTCGATCGATTTCATAATTTCGAAAGCTTTTCGAAATCACTTTAAGTGAAATCAAAAACAGCTTACATCTGTCATGCTGATTGATATTCAATTTTTTTCCACAACAAAATCCTGAAATATATTGTGCTGCGCAGTAATTTTATGCTTCCCATGTTTAAATAAGTTATTTTACTTGAATAATATTTATAAAATATGAAAAATCATTTATATTTTAGAACGCAACAGCTTGTTTTCCCAGTTTCACTTGAGAATATCTGGTAGAATTGAAATCACGTGAAAATCGATAAAATCGAAATGTGGACCACGGAAATTCGATCAGTTTTAACTTCGAAAAAAATGAAATTGATATCGATTAAAGTGAGATGTGCAACAGGATTTCAATATCATTTCGATAGAAAGTGATTTCTGGAACCTAGCTGTATGTGAATTGTTTTACATAATAATTGTTAGATTATCTTTCCAATAGGATCAAAAGTTTCTGTGAGTAAAAAAGATCATATTCAATTGATTTAATAGAAGACCAAACGCAACTAAACAAAGAGAAACAAACTGTAATTATAGACGCATAATAAAATGATTGCCTTGTATTCAGAGTAATCAAGCTATGTCATGCTCACTCTATATAAAAATGTCTCTACTTCTTCTAACAGTAATTTTTTTGTTCGACCTTAAACCAAATAAAAAAAAAATCAAAATTAATACATAAATGCGCAAAACTGTTGATAATACTTGTCAGCTCATGGATATAGGATTTTTTCCAACTTTCGTTATCTTTTGAAAACAATAATAATTATCAATTGTGGTTTATTTAAATATAATCCGCCAAATCGAAGATACCGAATTCACAAGACCTTTCGTATCTTAACTTCAAGTACCGGGAAATCCAAATCGCCAACCTATATCTTCCGGTGGGCGAAAACATTAAAGCTCAGTAGTTATCAGAACTTTAACTGAAACACATACCCTTAGACACATTTACTTTACGAAATGTACTTCGCTACAAGCATAATAATCGGCCTGGCATTTGGGTCAGCAATTTTTGCTGGATTCGTGTTGATATTACGACGAAAATCAAAGTGTATATTTGGAATTTATCCAGAAAAGGGAATCTTTTATCGCCTCAAGTATCCACTGGCTATGCAATTTGTTTGCTATTGGAGACGAAAAATCTTCACCGAACATGAGAACGAGTTTAATTCTGCCGAATACTTGCAATCTTTGGAGAAACCACAAATTTTATGCAGCAATCCCAAGTCGTACGATGTGGTGTCGTTCTTTGGAGCCAACGAAAAAGGCTTCAAGTTTCTAATAACCATGGAACGTCGTCGCAGAGGTGTCATAAGGGCTGCCTTTTATCTATGGATACCAAACCGTGGATTATTTTCATCGCCAAATCTACCAGAAATGGTGCACTTTACGACTGATGGACACTCCGAAAGTAAAGAATTTATAGCTGATGGTTTCAAAATTCATCCTGTGGATTGTATGCGTCGTTGGAGAGTTATCTACAATGGTGAAGTGAAACAGGATTCCGAACAGTTTGCTTTTAAATTCGACGGCGAGTTCTCTTCTGAACTGGCGCACTTTGACTACAACAAAAATCTTAGCCTGTCGGTGATTGCAGATTCTGTTGCCCGAGAGGCCTGGGACGATCAGTTTTTCCACATGGCCTGGAATTTTGATAGTATATTAAAGACTAGAACTCACTACGAGCAATGCGGAAAGATCAATGGAACTTTTCAGCTAGGCGATGAGCCTGTTGTACACCTTGGCCTAAGTGCTTTTCGTGATCACAGCTTTGGAACGGATCGTTGCCTTTCGTCCATTTATCGATATGTATATTTTGCGCTCTTCCTTGACGATGGCACACATTTGGTGGTAGGAATCCTTAGTCAACCATCATTCTTTCTGTCTTCCTTGAAGGTGGGCTATATTTGCTTGCCCGAAGGTGGTGGCTACGATCCAATCACGAGTTGTAACTTTGAGCTTTATTCCTACGGAGAGAGGGGAACACCACCGAATCATGAAAACTTTATTGTTGAGACTAAAGATCACAGACATTGCGTGCAAATTAAATCAGAGGGCAGTGCTATCCGTTATGTTGGTGGAAATTGGGAGTCCAAGGTGTATAATCAATTTGTTTCGTGTACAGTGAATGGCATTAAAGGCCATGGGATTTCAGAATATTTGTATCGAAATAAAACCGGACGCCCTATGAGCGCCACAGTAAGTGATCCAAAATGGTACAAAGAAATTAAATCGTTTGAGAGGCGTTTAAGCGAAATGGAACTGGTTGATGATTGGAGTGGTGTTTTGTGGTGAATTTTTAATAGATATTATAAGATATAGATATTTAGCATGTTTAATTGTGATTTTTAAATTCAAACTCCGTGAAGAGGTATCTTTACAGAATTGTTTATAAGTGATAGCATATTAAGATTAATTTAAGTTAAATACAGTTTTATATTCAACCTTATTTTCAACAGTTTTGTTGGTATTTTATTTCTTTACTGTTCCTAACCAATGTTAACCCTAGGTAATCTTTAAGGAAAACCACTTGTTTCAAATCCTGTTCATCTAACGGCGAAACCAGTAAAATATAACTACGGTGACCATATTTCTGGGAGCCAACCCCGAGACAAAAAGTTAAAAGTTTAAAAACGTAAAAAAAAATATTATGTAGTTTTTTCATTAATTTTTATTTTGATACATATGTATCTCCGTTTATTACAATAGATAAAAATAACAGAAAAACAAACGAAAAGAAAAAAAATAAAGAAAAATATTTAAGGTTAAAAATGATTTTAAGCAGACAAATTCATCAAACAACTGAGAGTCATTAATTCTTGTGTCGCTTCGCTGTTGGCACACAAAAGCCAAACATGCGTCAATTTCTGGCCAGGAAGGTACATTAAAAAGAATTACCCAACTAAAAATTTCCAGTTCCTTAAATGATCTATCCCACTGATTTAAATATTCGTAGCAAGTGTTATAAAATGGAAAGACATTTTCTTCAAATTTCTTTTGGTTAATTAATTTTGTTTTGACTTCAGTCATCATTTTTCTTACTATCAGATGCATACATTTTTCGTCTTTTCTCTCCTTTAATTTTAATTTAAGATCTTTTATAACAAGCTCAACCTCGGACATGCAAACTTCTTGCGACTCTATTAAAGCAATGTTGCCATGAAAAATTGAAGCCTCTGAGTGAATGAAAAATAGCAGAACTTCAGATAGTCTAAGAGCCCACAGCAGATTTGGCGTACAAAAATGAACCAAAAAAAAATTATATGAGTCGAAAGGTGTATTAAAGCTGATAAAAGAAGTGCAAGTCTGGCAGTCCCTGGTGGCGGCTGTAAGGTGGGAGGGGCAATTTTCTAAAAAACTGACTTAAAACAGAAAACAAATTATTAAAAAAACAACGGTAACATGTACAATGCCCTATTATATTTTATTGAAAGGCCAGAAATCCCTTCTTTCATTTTCTTTTTAAATAAAGTTCTTTCAATGAATAGTTTTTGAAATATTAATGTTTGAACTCAAAATTTTGAAAAAAAAAAAATTAAAAAAATGGTAAAAAATATTTTTTTCGCAAAATGTCACGTAGTTAAGTACTATTTTTGTTTCCAAAATTCAATGCCAATGTCAAAAACTGAAAACCGGATGGTTATAGGACTTTTACTTTTTAAGATATTAAAAAGTAAATGAACCAGCTTTTTCATAAAAATAAGACAAATCCGGCTAAATTATTATTGCAGCAACCAGTTAAAATAGGACAAACATGCAGAAAAAAGTTCTTAAATTTTTGAAACTTGGTGGGAATGTCTAATTAACCAAAAGAATCAAAAGAGTCCATAAAAATATCTGTATCCCGCGGGTACTTTTTGGAGGGGGGAAAGGGGAGGTATGACTTATGGAAATTAAAAAATTATGTTGATACAATTTGGACATATGATACATGATTTTAGGGAATTTTTCAATTCTGAATCTAATAGCATCAAAATTAAGGCGATGCAATAATCCTAAAAAAAGTTATGGTCAATTTTATACAGAGATGACTGTTTTTCAGTAAAACTGGTAAACTATTAAAAAATACCTTGAAAAGAATGGTACATTGATGGAAATTTGTATAAATATTCAATTTGGCATTCGACAAATGAAACATTTTTAAAAAATTTCATCCCATTCATGGGATAGGTGATCAAAATTTCATACCTTCTCTTTCCCTTAAGAAAAACACCCTTTCGTCATAGATATTTTATGTACTCTTTTGATCCTTTATTCTCAGGCCAAATTGAATATTTATACAAATTTTCATCAATGTACCATTCTTTTCAATGTATTTTTTAATAGTTTACCAGTTTTACTGAAAAACAGTCATCTCTGTATAAAATGGACCATAACTTTTTTTAGGATTATTGTATGCCATTAGATTTAGAATTGAAAAATACCCTAAAATCATGTATCATATGTCCAAATTGTATTAACATAATTTTTTAATTTCCATAAGTCATACCTCCCCCTTTCCCCCTCCTAAAAGCACCCGCGGGATACAGATATTTTTATGGACTCTTTTGATTCTTTATTCTTTTGGTTAATCCGACATTCCCACAAGTTTCAAAAATGTAAGTATTTTTTCCGCATGTTTGTCCTATTTTAACTGGTTGCTGAAATAATAATTTTGCCGGATTTGTCTTGTTTTTATGAAAAAGCTGGTTCATTTACTTTTTAATATCTTAAAAAGTAGAAGTCCAGAACCATCCGGTTTTCAGTTTTTGACTACAAATTGATAAGGGCATTGAATTTAAGAAACAAAAATAGTACTTAACTACGTGAAATTTTTCTGTTTTAAGTCAATTTTTTAGAATATTGCCCCTCCCACCTTACAGCCGCCACCAGGGAATGCATTTCTTTTATCAGCCTTAATACACCTTTCAACTCATATAATTTTTTTTTGGTTCATTTTCGTACGCCAAATCTGCTGTGGGCTCTTGGTCTAAGAGGAAGGGTTGTCAAAAAATCTTTGAAGACAGTTGGACATTTGTCTTGCGATAAAAAAAAAAACTGTTTTAAAGGCTTATACAGTTTTATTATTCTTTCAATAGATGGCTTTAAGGTAAGCCACCTAGTTTTACTGAAACCATCTAGTTTACAGTATTCAATTTCAGAATTGTCACCAATTTCTTTAAATTTTTCTACACGCATAGTGTAGAGGTAAAAAAGGAATACATTTTTACAATAACAACTTCAATATCTACTGGAAGGCATTCAACCCTAGTTTGAATACAATTATTCAAGACGTGAACAGCGCAATTTACTCCAATTAGAGCATTTCCAGTAGATTTTTGATGTTTACTAAAAACGTTATTTTTACCTTTCCTCGCTGCCCCACCAAAATTACAGTTTGTGTTGTCAGCACATATTGCCAGCAACTTATCTTTTATTGAAAAATATTCCAAAGTTTCTTCTGTATATTTTGAAATTACGTCGGACGAGTCGTCTGGAAGGTTCCTCACCTCCAAAATTTTAACAACGATACCTTTATCAGGTGTAAAATAACGTACCAATAGTGGACACAATTTTGTACTTCCATGATTGGAACAGTCAGCATAAACTGTTACGGAGTTGACTGTTCGTAGAGCAGTTTTAATTTCTACGATGGAATAAGGTGCCAAAACATTCCACACAATTGCTTCACATTTTGTGTAATTTATATCAATTATTTTTTTATAAAATATAAAAAAATTAAACAAAAAAATCAGAAAATATGCAAATACGGGACAAACCCGGGACAAATAAAGAAACCCGGGACACTTGTACCTCCCGGGTTTCCTAAAAAAAAACCGGGACAGGCTATTGAAATACGGGACAGTCCCGAGAACTCCGGGACGTATGGTCACCGTAATAGCAGTCACATTTCAGATGATTTGACAAATAATTTTCGCACTTGGAATTATGTAACTGCTTCGCTTGCTAATCAAATAAAAGTCAAAATAAGAATTTTTGGCCAAATTCTTATGAAAATGAATGATAATATACAAAATAAATTATTCGTACTTACTTTATAAAGTAGGTAACAAATGTTTCTAAATTATTTTTAGCAGTTTTGAGAAAGTCACATTGACTTTACCTCTATTACGCTTAGTTTTCCAATTATTGAAGAAAAATAAACAAAAAGGGAAACTTTACCCCCTCTCCTGCCTAAAACTTGCGGTCCTGGGCTGGGGACTTTAAGTACCTATGTTATACCTAAGGGTCAGCTCTACCACTAACACAGTACCTTGGCTGGCTTGCTTCGCACGCTAAACTATTTGTTCATTCTTTAACCTCAAGCTCAAAGAAGCACTACTATCACATACTACAAACTATAATAATAATAAAAATTATACAAAAAAAAAAAACATCAAACAAATAATATTGTCGTCGCAACTTTCAATTTTCTCAAAAACTAGAAGACACAAAACCATTTAGTTTTCAGTTCTATAAAGAGTTATTAGGGGTAGTGAATAATAAAAGCCAATTCAGCATCTTATTTACTGCAATTAAAAAAAAAAAAAAAAAAAAACTAAATTTTCAATTTGTTTTTTTTTTTTTTTTAATTTTGAGTTTGAAAGTTATTTTTACAAAAACTATAAATAACATGATTTAAAAATAAAATAAAAGAACGGAGTTCTAGCTTTCAAAAAAGGTAATTTTTTTTGTTCTAACTTGTAAGTGTTGCCGTTATTTTTTAATATTATTAAAAAAAAATGCCCCTTCTATCTTAAGGGGAGGAGAAAGAACCCCACTTTATGGCAAATAAATTTTGTATTGAAAAAAAAAAAAATTAAAACAACTCTTGCTAATTAAATTTTAAAAAAACAACGGTAACATGTACAATGCCCTATTATATTTTATTGAAAGGCCAGAAATCCCTTCTTTCATTTTCTTTTTAAATAAAGTTCTTTCAATGAATAGTTTTTGAAATATTAATGTTTGAACTCAAAATTTTGAAAAAAAAAAAATTAAAAAAATGGTAAAAAATATTTTTTTCGCAAAATGTCACGTAGTTAAGTACTATTTTTGTTTCCAAAATTCAATGCCAATGTCAAAAACTGAAAACCGGATGGTTATAGGACTTTTACTTTTTAAGATATTAAAAAGTAAATGAACCAGCTTTTTCATAAAAATAAGACAAATCCGGCTAAATTATTATTGCAGCAACCAGTTAAAATAGGACAAACATGCAGAAAAAAGTTCTTAAATTTTTGAAACTTGGTGGGAATGTCTAATTAACCAAAAGAATCAAAAGAGTCCATAAAAATATCTGTATCCCGCGGGTACTTTTTGGAGGGGGGAAAGGGGAGGTATGACTTATGGAAATTAAAAAATTATGTTGATACAATTTGGACATATGATACATGATTTTAGGGAATTTTTCAATTCTGAATCTAATAGCATCAAAATTAAGGCGATGCAATAATCCTAAAAAAAGTTATGGTCAATTTTATACAGAGATGACTGTTTTTCAGTAAAACTGGTAAACTATTAAAAAATACCTTGAAAAGAATGGTACATTGATGGAAATTTGTATAAATATTCAATTTGGCATTCGACAAATGAAACATTTTTAAAAAATTTCATCCCATTCATGGGATAGGTGATCAAAATTTCATACCTTCTCTTTCCCTTAAGAAAAACACCCTTTCGTCATAGATATTTTATGTACTCTTTTGATCCTTTATTCTCAGGCCAAATTGAATATTTATACAAATTTTCATCAATGTACCATTCTTTTCAATGTATTTTTTAATAGTTTACCAGTTTTACTGAAAAACAGTCATCTCTGTATAAAATGGACCATAACTTTTTTTAGGATTATTGTATGCCATTAGATTTAGAATTGAAAAATACCCTAAAATCATGTATCATATGTCCAAATTGTATTAACATAATTTTTTAATTTCCATAAGTCATACCTCCCCCTTTCCCCCTCCTAAAAGCACCCGCGGGATACAGATATTTTTATGGACTCTTTTGATTCTTTATTCTTTTGGTTAATCCGACATTCCCACAAGTTTCAAAAATGTAAGTATTTTTTCCGCATGTTTGTCCTATTTTAACTGGTTGCTGAAATAATAATTTTGCCGGATTTGTCTTGTTTTTATGAAAAAGCTGGTTCATTTACTTTTTAATATCTTAAAAAGTAGAAGTCCAGAACCATCCGGTTTTCAGTTTTTGACTACAAATTGATAAGGGCATTGAATTTAAGAAACAAAAATAGTACTTAACTACGTGAAATTTTTCTGTTTTAAGTCAATTTTTTAGAATATTGCCCCTCCCACCTTACAGCCGCCACCAGGGAATGCATTTCTTTTATCAGCCTTAATACACCTTTCAACTCATATAATTTTTTTTTGGTTCATTTTCGTACGCCAAATCTGCTGTGGGCTCTTGGTCTAAGAGGAAGGGTTGTCAAAAAATCTTTGAAGACAGTTGGACATTTGTCTTGCGATAAAAAAAAAAACTGTTTTAAAGGCTTATACAGTTTTATTATTCTTTCAATAGATGGCTTTAAGGTAAGCCACCTAGTTTTACTGAAACCATCTAGTTTACAGTATTCAATTTCAGAATTGTCACCAATTTCTTTAAATTTTTCTACACGCATAGTGTAGAGGTAAAAAAGGAATACATTTTTACAATAACAACTTCAATATCTACTGGAAGGCATTCAACCCTAGTTTGAATACAATTATTCAAGACGTGAACAGCGCAATTTACTCCAATTAGAGCATTTCCAGTAGATTTTTGATGTTTACTAAAAACGTTATTTTTACCTTTCCTCGCTGCCCCACCAAAATTACAGTTTGTGTTGTCAGCACATATTGCCAGCAACTTATCTTTTATTGAAAAATATTCCAAAGTTTCTTCTGTATATTTTGAAATTACGTCGGACGAGTCGTCTGGAAGGTTCCTCACCTCCAAAATTTTAACAACGATACCTTTATCAGGTGTAAAATAACGTACCAATAGTGGACACAATTTTGTACTTCCATGATTGGAACAGTCAGCATAAACTGTTACGGAGTTGACTGTTCGTAGAGCAGTTTTAATTTCTACGATGGAATAAGGTGCCAAAACATTCCACACAATTGCTTCACATTTTGTGTAATTTATATCAATTATTTTTTTATAAAATATAAAAAAATTAAACAAAAAAATCAGAAAATATGCAAATACGGGACAAACCCGGGACAAATAAAGAAACCCGGGACACTTGTACCTCCCGGGTTTCCTAAAAAAAAACCGGGACAGGCTATTGAAATACGGGACAGTCCCGAGAACTCCGGGACGTATGGTCACCGTAATAGCAGTCACATTTCAGATGATTTGACAAATAATTTTCGCACTTGGAATTATGTAACTGCTTCGCTTGCTAATCAAATAAAAGTCAAAATAAGAATTTTTGGCCAAATTCTTATGAAAATGAATGATAATATACAAAATAAATTATTCGTACTTACTTTATAAAGTAGGTAACAAATGTTTCTAAATTATTTTTAGCAGTTTTGAGAAAGTCACATTGACTTTACCTCTATTACGCTTAGTTTTCCAATTATTGAAGAAAAATAAACAAAAAGGGAAACTTTACCCCCTCTCCTGCCTAAAACTTGCGGTCCTGGGCTGGGGACTTTAAGTACCTATGTTATACCTAAGGGTCAGCTCTACCACTAACACAGTACCTTGGCTGGCTTGCTTCGCACGCTAAACTATTTGTTCATTCTTTAACCTCAAGCTCAAAGAAGCACTACTATCACATACTACAAACTATAATAATAATAAAAATTATACAAAAAAAAAAAAACATCAAACAAATAATATTGTCGTCGCAACTTTCAATTTTCTCAAAAACTAGAAGACACAAAACCATTTAGTTTTCAGTTCTATAAAGAGTTATTAGGGGTAGTGAATAATAAAAGCCAATTCAGCATCTTATTTACTGCAATTAAAAAAAAAAAAAAAAAAAAACTAAATTTTCAATTTGTTTTTTTTTTTTTTTTAATTTTGAGTTTGAAAGTTATTTTTACAAAAACTATAAATAACATGATTTAAAAATAAAATAAAAGAACGGAGTTCTAGCTTTCAAAAAAGGTAATTTTTTTTGTTCTAACTTGTAAGTGTTGCCGTTATTTTTTAATATTATTAAAAAAAAATGCCCCTTCTATCTTAAGGGGAGGAGAAAGAACCCCACTTTATGGCAAATAAATTTTGTATTGAAAAAAAAAAAAATTAAAACAACTCTTGCTAATTAAATTTTCTCTAATTAAGTATACTTCAATTTGTTCGTAAAGTTTCAGATATATAAAAAAAAAAGGAAATTATAACTCCACTCTTAGCCTCACGACACATGATGAAATAACAGTGAATGAATTTTTATTTACCTTTTTGTTTTTTTTTTCCAGGATAATTGGTCAGAAAACATTCAATATCTAAGGCATTAACAGGTTTTTTTCAGATTTGTTGACATTTCTAAACCCTGCATCTCCCTTATTATTGACCTTAGAAAAAATATGTTTGAAACTTTTTTATAGACAGTTTATTTTTCATAATAAGAAGATGAAGAAATTTAAATATTAAAATATTGAAATTACTTTTGTTTTAAGTGGAGTGCATGAATAAAATTCAACTAAATAGTACAAGTGACCTCAACTCCAGTTTATTTTTCTCTTATTATGTAGAAAAGACTTCCGCTAACATTCTTGGTTGTGCCAATATTACCGAAAATCTAAAAAAATGGTACCTTTAACTGGGGTCCTTGGGTGTGTTATACCTATATGAGACACAACATTTAAGGTGCTATAAATTATTTATATATGTATATGTACATAATTTAAAAGGGTGTTTTGCCTTAAGTAAATCAAAACGCCAAAGACCGGTCCAAACATAGCGCGGTCTGGCTTTCTTTGTAAAAATTTTGAGTTTTTTTCACCGCCAGGCCGCGTTCTGTTTGCACCGGCCTTAAGGAGTGGAAGGTTAGTCGAACACGAACAAGTCTTTTATTAGAGGAGTGTATCTCCCTCCCTTCGTTTAGCCGGATGGGACAATTTGCTAAAATTGGCCACTCCTCACTTTGTCCCTTTTTAACAAACGTCTCTCCTAATAATCCACGCCCCTTTTAGGATTTTGAACACGCCTTTATCTAAGTCACACCTTATTTTGTACCACTATTCTTGTAAACCACTTCTTAGGTTTTTGGTCCTTTAAGGCATTTGGCCACGCCTCTTTTTGACAACTCCTCATTTCAAGCCACGCCCCTTTAATTTTTTTTTTTTAAATTTCGTGTTTAAAGGTGTGGCGGTTCCAGCTCAAGCTGAAACCAAGTTTGGCCCTAAATGTCAAGGTCAAACCATGGAGTATACTTGATTTGTAGTTCCGCCAAATTACGAGCCCAAATATGGAACTCAATGCTCTCGTCATTAGTTTTTTTTTCGTTGAAATGTTGTGATTTGAGGTGACGCGTGGCGGTTCCAACTTGACATCAAGCTGGTACTGCCACAGATTTAAGGGGTAATGGTAGGAGTCTTAAATTTGGAATTTCCGCCAAATTATCAGCTCAAAAATGGAACTTTAATATGGAATCAATAGTTTTTTGAAATTTTGTGTTTGAAGGTGTGGCGGTTCCAGCGGTACGTCAAGCCGGGGTTACGTCCACCACAAGTTTGAAGAGCAAAGTGTTTTAGTTCTCCATCGGGTACTAAGTTATTCCAAAAATTGAACTTTAATATGGCATCATTAGGTTTTCGAATTTCAGTTGTGGCGGTGCGAGCTTGACGGACCCCCCCATAAGCAATAACTGTTGCTGTTTAGCATGAGTTAATAATAAGAATAAAAATGGTAAGTTATGGATTCGTAAAAAAATCAAACTCGAGATAATAATTTTCCCTAACATTATGATGATAGAGAACGCGAAAAAAGTAGGTCCCACAATTCTGTGGGATTGTCTCGCCCGTACAGCCTAAACGGCTGGAGCGATTTTCTTCACACTTGGTATTTAGTGTTTTTGACTAATATGCCTAGACATTTTTTTATTTTTTTAGGACAAAAAATAACGGTCTTTCTAAATTAAAAAATAACGGTGCCTTCCAAACAAATGTTGAAAAATCGTTAAGAAAAAAAAAAATAATTTTCTCGAAAACGGCTCCAAGAATTTTGATAAAAATGTGTGCGTTTACTATTTAAGGTATGGTGAATACTTTGATGAAAACAAATTTTACCAATAACGGTACCTGTCATAGAACCGATTTTCTTGTTTTCAAATTTCTCGTTGACGGCTGCTCCGAGCTTCTTCACAAATCAAATAATTTTGCATACACAAATTTCCAAAAAAAATTATTTTTGGATTTTGTTATTATTTTGTGTAAAATTGTATTTTATTAAATACTAAATGTTGGCATACTAGATTTAATTTTTGAAAATGAGCGAAAAATTTTATATACAAAAAATTTGTTTTTAGGAAAATCGCTCCAACGATTTTTTATTTTTTTTTTTTTTTTCATAAATTCATATTTATCAAGCAAATCAGATGGCATACTTAATTTTGAGCTCTTATTCTCAAAGCCCTTATAATAATTTATAGTAATTTATTTAATTTTTTTTTAATACTATCATAATATGTTGAAACCCATAGCTATGTAGGTACTTGTACATCACCAATTTCTAGCTACGTTAAAGTTGTAAGCTACGAGAGCAAGTTTGTGCGATCCAGTCGTGCCCATTTTTTTATTTGAATTCTTCACTTGAAAAGAAATTAATGTTTTGTGTTTTTTGAGAGAGTGACTAGCAACTCAGCAAAATATTTACACGCAAAACAAATAATTATAATAGACAATTTTGTTTGTGTTTTCCATCATTCCGTGTAAAACTTTTCCTGAGTTGCTAGTCACTATCTCAAAAAACACGGCTCATATCATTCAAAAAAAATTATTCAATATACAAAAAACAACACATTAGTTAGGGTGTTAATGTTAAGGGCACATTTTAGATCAAACCTTGCACTTCATCCTGAAGGAATAAGCCTTGGTACACTAATAGTCCATGTGTTTGGGCAGGAGCTCCATAAACTCACTTGAGTTTGTTGGACAGAATACAAAAGAGAGCTTCAAAAAAGATAAGATAAAAGATCTATAACGGAAACAATTACATCTCTCGAACACCGCCGTAATGTTTCGTGTCTTTCTCAATTTTATCGCTATTATTATAATCAGTGTTCTAGTGAAATAGCCAGTTGCATTCCTCCCCATAAAAATTCATATAATATATTATTTAAGCCAATTATTAAAAAAATACCAACAATCAGGGGAGTGCACTTAAAAAAAAAACATGGTTTAAAAGAATATAAAAGGGCAAATTAAGTGTCAAACACCAAATTTCGATTTTAAAGCGATTTTGAGTGTAAGAATTTTTCGAATTAAAACAATTTTGAAAAGTTAAGTTTTTTCTTGCAACATTTCGATTTTTGCTTTTTAAAGGGGGGTTTTAAAAATCTCAAAATTACACAACATTTAGATGGTATATATTTGGTAAAAAATTGAAATCGATATCATTATTTTTTTTTTTCAAAATATTTGTGTTGAAAAACATTTGTTAAGCATTTTTAATAGATGTTTTTGCACTTTTTTTGCTTTAAGAAAACTGTGTATTGGTTTTTTTTTTAATTATCAGTTGTTGACTACGTCATTACCTACATATATGTAAAAAAAAATAGACTGGGTTCGGAATCATTTTTTGTTCTTGAAATATTTGAGACGAAAATTATTTTTCAACTGTTTTTCTTTGTTTAAAAAAATGTATCTGTTGATTTTTTTTTAATATTTACCAATTTGGTATTGTGTAGTTATGTGTAAAATAAAATAAGTCTGAAGTGAATACCTTTCCGTTCTCGAGATATTCCAGATAAATGACATTTTACAGCTGCTTTTTAAATTGATGTAATAAAAAAACGGTTTCTTGAATTTGTTAGAAAACCTTTTCAGCACGTTATGACAATAATCTGTTATCCGAGGTCGATATCTTTATTCGTTCTCGAGATATGGTGGACGAAAAAAGTAAGCCGAACGTACGTACATACACACATACAGACATCTTGCTAAAAACGACGAATTCTGATTCTAGAGACCTCAAAACGTTAAGTTATGTCAAAATTTTCATTTCGACAAATCACACCAAAAACAATAACTTCCAATTGGAAGCTAAAAAAGTTCTAACTTTACTTTTAAGAAGTGTTGCCACGGTGTCAACACTGGCAGATCGACGATAAGCGAGTTGCCTACTTCAGGTTATAACAAAATTCCACATAAATTGGCCTTTAAATCGCGAATCCAGACATCGGACGATAACGCGGAATGTTTCGTTGAATTCGAATACTTGAAGCCATAGGACCACATTATTGTCTTGGCTCCTCCCCACCCCTATTTGTTGGGGGCGCAAAATACCCTAGGCGGATAAGGATTTTTGTTTGTCAGAAAATAATGGTAATTTTATGCGAATTCATAAAATGTTAATATTGGTGTCGACGCAGAATTTCACACTCTACAGCATATCCGAAGCCTACTTTAATCCATTTGTTTGTATTTTGTATAATAGCTTTCAAGTGCGGAGAGGGTACCGTAATTTTTCCTTTAAAATGACAATTACTTTCTCAAGGGTGCTTTTTTCGTCTTAATTTTACTTTTATTGGATTTACCTTAAAATCGTGTACTATATTACATTATACATAGGTACATATGTATGTATGTACGTATCGCGATTACACAAAAATAAAATATTTTCCTTCCGCCTCAAAAAACACCCCTAGATAGGGCTGCCAGATAAAAAAAACCGGGACAAATCGGGACATTAAAACAATCTATTTATACAAATGTTAAATGCAATGGCGCAAAATTGTTGTCGATTTAGTACGATGTTAAATCATTTTTAATCAATAAATTTAAAACGAGTTTAGCATCCTACCATCTCATAACATTACACTTTACTTAAATTAAAATCTATTTTGTTTATTTTGTAACGAACAGACCCCTCTAAATGTCAAAATGATGACTAACTTAGAAGTACCTCTACCCAATTGCGAAATTTTGACAAAATCGAAAAAGCTAACAGAGAGATATTCGGTAATATCTCAAAACAAGTAAGAGACCGGAAATTTTCACAAAAAAACCCAACCATTTATTTCAGTTCTTAGATTTTTTTTTGGCAAAAGCGTACGTAGTGTCATAAAAACTGTTCTTTGGATTATATTTACGAAGTTTTGTCAAAACCATTACAGCCGTTTTTTTAATAGAAAACTTGATAAAACCGAATTTTTTGTATGACCGTTTTATCCAGGGGCCTTATTACGTTAAACGACAACGATCAAACGATATCGTTTTGGCAATAGCTGTACCTATCATAAAAGTGGACAAAGAAAGGGACAGGTACTGCAAAAACGAAATCGTTTGATCGTTATCGTTTTACGTAATAAGACCCCAGTTAAGCTAAACACAGTTGAATCACACTCCTAGAGAATAACATAGAAAGTTTCACAAGAAATTTAAAGCAAATCCACCGGTTAGCTAAGGCTCTAGCTCGATATAAATCGGGAAACACAGGCAGGGCCGGCCCCAGCCAAACTTGCGCCCTTTGCAAGATTTGTAGAAAGCGCCCCTTTTTTATATTTTCACACATACAGTGATACACATATATAAGCCTTTTCCACATTACCCAGGAGGTAGACTTTCAATGAGTTTTTTCTATTGAGGTATCCCCGGTAGGCCTAATCCTAAGTAACAAACAAATATGTTTACATAAATGATTGTATGTATCAAAAGTAATAAAAGTACAAATTAACAAAAAAAAAAAAACAATAAATAAATTAAAAACAAGAACAAAAAAGAGGGGAAACGTTTTTACATTTCTGGCATTACATTTTGCAAATTCAGAAATGAGATCATCAAAGTTTAAAGAATTTTTTGTAGTAGTAAATTTTTTTTTTGTAAAAAAGTTAATTTTTTTTGTAAAATAGATATTTTTTTTTTTAAAAAAGTTATTTCTTTTATAGATAAATAATTATAATTATTGTGGGTTATTTTTTTTTGAAAAAAAAAACGTTTTTATTTACAAGCTTATTGTAAAAAGCTTAATTCTTTTTTGTAAAAAAGTTAATTTTTTTTTGTAAAAATGTAATTTTTGTTTTGTAAAAAAGTTATTTTTTAATTAATTTTTTTTTTGTAATTAATTTTTTTTTGTAAAAAAGTTAATTTTTTTGTAAAAAAGTTAATTTTTTTTGGTAAAAAAGTTTAATTTTTTTTTGTAAAAAAGTTTAATTTGTTTTTGTAAAAAAGTTAATTTTTGTTTGTAAAAAAGTTAACTTGTTTTGTAAAAAAGTTAATTTTTATTGTAAAAAAGTTATTTTTTTTTGTTAAAAAGTTAATTTTTTTTTTGAAAAAAAGTTAGTTTTTCTTGTAAAAAAAAAGTTTTTTTTTTGTAAAATTGCATTGCAGCGTTATACAGTCAGTGAGTCAATATTCATATATTATTATATATTATTTATTTATTTAAATACCTACATTTTCCCCATCTGCTTGTTCCTCGCCGCGTTTTAAAAATTTTCCGAAATGTTTGCTCTGTTCTTTATTTCCGGCATCAACAAGCCTTCGCCTTTTTCTAAATTCTGCCCGAAGGCTTTTTTATCCAAATTGGAAAAACGAATAATAAACACTTTCACAAAATACGTCACTTCTATTGAAAACTGATAGCTATTTATTTAATCTTAACCAACAAAGCGAAAAAAACAATTAAAACAATCTGCACCAGACCATTCTATAAAAATTTCCATATTCCATGATTCCATCTCCTGTGTAAGCAGGTACTTAACCCTTATACATACACATACACATACACAGTAACACTGTGCAATAAGAAAACATGCACGCTCTGACCCATATGACTCCGTTCCTATAAATAAGTATTTTTTTTAAATATTTTCCCATGCTAGTTTCGATACTCAGTGTGCAGAAAAAAAACTTGCACATCCATTGACTGTAGTCTGTAGTAGTAGGTATCACAGCAACCTACATGTTCTCTTTTTCGGATACATTTGTATGTTGTTTTTTTTTTGGTACGGTGCGTAATACAAAACCTGCACGTTCTAGCCCACATGATTCAGTATTGCCTAAAACAGATGTGCAACTTTTTCCATGCAGCGAAATTAAATTACACAGGTTCTTATGGGAGCAGATTCACTCAAAGTCTGCATGCAGCGCAGCGCTGCACGATGTCTCTATTTCTAAATTTGCTGCCTAGTTTCATTGCAGCCACAACTGAAAAACGAAAATTTCTAAATAATTGCTATTTGGCATTACTCATATTGACATCACCTGCCATTCTTTCAAAAAATTTGTTTGTGTTGGTGATTTTTGTTTAAGAATAGATGAAGCCGGCGTTGCCACCCTACCATCGTCCAACGAAGAAAATCTCATTCCAACACTATTGTGTGACATCGGCAACGCTGTGCTTTCATGTATTTGTTTGACATAAATATGCATCATGAATGTCAGAAACTATGCACATGTGTTTCGTGTGCAGCTCTGCATGCAGAGATGCGTGCAGACTCGCTGCTTCTTAAACAAAAATCACCAACACAAACAAATTTTTTGAAAAAATGGCAGGTGATGTCAATATGAGTAATGCCAAATAGCAATTATTTAGGAATTTTCGTTTTTCAGTTGTGGCTGCAATGAAACTAGGCAGCAAATTTAGAAATAGAGACATCGTGCAGCGCTGCGCTGCATGCAGACTTTGAGTGAATCTGCTCCCATAAGAACCTGTGTAATTTAATTTCGCTGCATGGAAAAAGCTGCACATCTGTTTTAGGCATTAGTGTGCATTATGCAAGAAATAACTTAGCACGGTTGTGATGGATGTTATTTTGGGATTATTTGAAGAATGTTTGTGTTTGTGGTTAAAATGCAAATGGTAGTAGATACATATTTGTTTGCGCAAGATCAGATTACATTTTCTTGCTCCTGGTAATGCGCCCTGTGCATTTGCACATATGGTTGGTCCGGCCCTGCGCACAGGCAAACAAACCGACGCGACGACGGACGTCTTTTGTCGAAATCAGAATTCTACATTATCGTAACGTTAGTTTTGATTAAAACTTCGAATTTAGTTTTTGACACAAAACCAATAATTGCCCTACATAGCAAGTAAACTTGGAAAGTCGGGACAAAATCGTGACATTTCATATATCGGGACAGGTTTCAAATATCGGGACTGTCCCCCCAAAATCGGGACGTCTGGCAGCCCTACCCCTATATCCTTTTGAGTCTTGGTTCTAACAAAAAATAAAACATTTATACCAACTTTCATCAGAAAACCAGTTTAGCATTAAGAAGCTACACAATGGTTACACACGGGTTTCCAAATAATTTATATCAACAATAATAATAATAAGAATCAAGTTGATAAGTCATATAAATTGAAAGTACCTACACAAATGACTCAGCTTATTATAAATAATAATATTAATAATAATAATAATAATTGATAAGATTGGTTCGTTTATACATACATCAATTCATTAAGACATGACTAAAGCTGCATATTTCGTCATGGTAGTGCTGGACTTCTGACCTGAGATATAATCTTGGAATGATTATAAACTTCGTTATTTTTATTCTAACATTTGCAAGGTAGGTACAAACAATCAAAGGTAGTATGACGACTATAAACGTTGGCGAAGGCACGGACGCCATTTATGACCTCCAAAGTGAATCGATATCAGTCAAAATCAAACACAAACAATCTTTGAGTATTGATGAAGATGCTAGATAAATTTACCATTTTCTTAAATTTCCACTTTGGCTTAACGCTTTGTATTGTACTTTTGAACGTTTATCCCATACGAAAAAAGGGGTAGGGAATACCTACTATATAAACAAATCAAGTCCATCTGAGCATGTGCAAATTGTAACTTTAAGACAGGGCCGTTGGTAAAAATGTATTTAAAAAAAAACTAATAATTAAAACAAATTGATTTAAAAAGAATTAAAGAATGGATTAATGGCTTTAAGAAAAGATACAGCATCATATTGAAAGTCTTTTTTCGATTTGTAGTTATTTATTTTTAAGCAACAATTTCGCCCAAACTGTAAGCAACCTAAAATAGTCCAATCAAATTATCCAAAAAAATATCTACTGAGGAGTATCTCTCGGGGATTCCAAACCACAAAATTCCAACAAAGAATCCTTCTGCGTGCGTCGTCCGCCATTTTGAAAAAAGGCATTTAAAAGCGTTAACTTGATTTTTTCAACCGCTATTAGGCGTAGAGTAGTTATTTACTATTGAAGGTTAAGATGTTTTCTACAATTTTTGTTTTATAATTTTTTGATAGCTTCTTTCTATAAAAAGTTATTTGTCAAAAAACCAGCAAATTTTCGATTTAAAAATGGTTTTCAAGTTTATCTCATCCAATATCCATCCGAACGAAAAATCACTCAAAGAAAATACTTTTTATGGAACATTGAATTTCCTACATTTCTGTATATTTAGATAGCACGACTAAGTTTCTTATATTAAATAATAAAGTGTCGATTGATTTCAGTTGTAGATTTATAAATATAAAATAACTAACATATTTGTAGAGAAAGGTTATATGTATCTACAATTGTGTATAATTTTTTTCTTGAAAATTTAAAATTTTTGATCAAATTTTGAATTTAAAATAGTAAATATAAAGTTGGTGGGACATTTACCCTTTTAGTACTACATTTTTTTCCCTTCCCCAATGTATTTAAAAATTTAGCCATACTTGTATGCTAAGTTTTGAGATCTTTTATCTTAATCTTAAAAATATGACCAGTAGAAATGAAGTTAGGATTTTTGAAAAGGAAAAAAAGACGATTAAAAAAATTTTATAGATTTTATAGATTAAGAAATAAACTAAATAAATAACTACTCTACTAAAAGCGGTTGAGAAAATCGAGTCAACACTTTTGAAGGCCTTTTCAAAATGGCGCCGAGGGTTTTTTGTTGGAATTTCGTGGTTTGAGAATCCCCAAGAGGTGCTCTTTAAAATAAAACAATTAATTTCTCCTCCCGAGTTTTTGAAGATATTTGATTGGACTAAAAACAATTGACTCGGACCATTACTTTGTTGTAGCCAAGGTACGGCTTCGGATATCTCGAGTACAGCCAAACCGAAGAAATAGTTTGACGGCGGGCGGCTACAATGGCAAGAGATTGCTAGGTCCTTCTCTGACCGAGTCTCGAATAACCTGCCACATCTGACGTGCTGGTTTTCGTTGTGGTGGTCGAGTGACCACTTGACGCAGCAGGCATACAAGGCGTCGCTGCACAGAAGGACCAAAACTGCTCGCGAGCTTCACGAGCAAAAAAGGAGAGATGAACATCGGCTTCTCAGAAAGAAAAAGAGGGAGCATGGGAAGCGCGAGATCGAGGAGATTGAGGGATGTCATAACAGGAATGAGGTTCGGAAGTTTTACCAAAAGGTAAAAAGAAGATCTCAGGGTTACAGAGCACGAACCGAAGCCTGCAAGGACGAGCAAGGGAACGTCGTAGTGGATTCGCAGTCGATGCTGAGAATATGGAAAGATCATTCTGTAGACTGTATAACGGCGATGACGAATCTAATTCTGCTGTCAGATAGATTACACCATTCAAGTTAGACGATGAAGGTAACAATTCCGTCTACCCGACCTCGACGAAGTGAAGATAGCAATATATAAGCTTAAGTCTAACAAAGCTGATGGAGCCGACGGGCTTGCTGCCGAGCTATTCAAAGCAACAGAAGATGACTTGGTTAGGAGTATGCACCAGCTCATCTGTAAAATATGGTCGGAGTAAAGCAAACCCGATGGATGGAATCTCAGCATTGTTTGCCCGATCCACAAGAAAGGAGACCCTCTAAACTGCTGCAACTATAAGTGAATCAATCTCCTTAACATCACCGACAAGATTTTCTCTGTTACGTGAAAGCCTGAAGCCGTTCGTCAACAACCTGATAGGTCCATATCAGTGTGATGGCTTAGGAATGTCCACCATCGACCAAATATTTACACTACGGCAGATTTAAACAGAAACTCACCACCTTTTCATCGATTTTAAGGCCGCGTATGACAGCGTTTATAGAGACGAGCTATAAAGAGCAATGTCCAGTTTTAGCATCCCTGGTAAACTCGTCCGTTTGTGCAGGATGACGACGGAGAACGCACGCTGCTCCATCAAGGTCGGCAAAGACTTCTGCAACATCAGGAAGGAATAGTCCAAAACGTCAACACTAAAGGCACAATCTTTCAAAAATCCATCCAATAACTTGCATACGCCGACAATATTGACATAATTGGCAGAACAAAGCGTTATGTCACCAGAGCTTTTGGCAGCATTGAGAAGGGAGCGGCAAAGATGTGTTTAGCGGTGAATGAGGACAAAACCTCTGACCCTGATAAATACACTATTAGTGTATTATCGCCTCTAGGCACATCAGACCATTGTGTCATATCTGCGAATTTCTCGTGCCACCAAAACTCAGTTAAAGAAAAAACTCCCAAGAGAACCGTTTGGCAGTACGAGAAAGCCAACTGGGACTGTCTCAATGCTTTCTTCAGGAACTTTAACTGGTCACTATGCTTCCTCGATAGTGACGTAGATGCCAGTGCAGATATGATCACAAATTTAATTCTTTGTGGAATGAGAAATTTTATCCCGAATAGGGTTAAATCTTTCAAACCCAAAGAAAACTCGTGGTTTGATTCGAGCTGTAAAGAGGTTATTAGGGTTAGAGAAGTAAGTTTCCGTAGTTACAAAGCCAACCCTACTGAGGAAAACCGGAAAAAGTTTCAACAAGCCAGAAAGACCTGTAACGGTCATATTAGAAGAACCAAATTTTTGCATGACCAAAAATTAAGGCAAAAAATATTACAATGTCCCAATAGTAGTAAAAATTTTTGGTCATTTGCAAAAAACATTCGAAACACTTCTTCGTCTGCGGTTCCAACGCTCGTCTTCAACGACACACCTGCTGTCAGCTCGCAAGATAAAGCCAATTTGCTCGCAGCACAGTTTGCTGTTAATTCGACGCTGCCAGTAAGTGATAGAACTCCGCCTGTAATTGAGAGAGTAAACGATATTATGGGGCAAATCTTCTTTCGCACTCGTGCAGTTGCTAGAGTTCTAAAAGATCTCGACATTCACAAATCCGCTGGCCTGGATAGTATCCCTCCCATTGTTCTGAAGAGGTGTTCTTCAACGCTGGCAAAACCACTGCGTAAGCTTTTCCATCTGTCCTACTCTACTGGTCTCTTTCCGAGTGGATGGAAAACAGCATTTGTCGAGCCTGTCCCTAAAAAAGGCGTATCTTCTTCACCCTCAAACTATCGTCCGATTGCACTTACGTCCCTTCTTTCCAAGGTCATGGAAACGCTGATCAATTTTCAGCTCAAGAAATATCTCGAAGAACGAAGGCTTCTTAATGACCGGCAGTACGGCTTTCGTAGCAATAGGTCTACTGGTGATCTGATGGTATATCTCACCGAACAGTGGAACAAATCTTTACATCGTTTTGGAGAAAGTAAGATTATTGCACTTGATATTTCAAAAGCGTTTGATAGAGTTTGGCATCAAGCTCTCTTATCGAAAATGCGCGCATTTGGTTTCGATGAATCTCTTCTTCGTTGGATTAGAAATTACCTTTCGGACCGATCAATACAAGTTGTATTAGACGGTTTCAAGTCTGAAATCCACAAAATAAATGCTGGTGTGCCCCAGGGCTCCGTTTTGTCTCCGACTCTCTTCCTTATTTTTATAAATGATCTTTTGTCTGAAACTTCTAATCCATTAAACTGTTTCGCTGACGACAGTACCCTCAGCTTCTCATATTCGTTTACAGATTCTCATCCATGTCCTTCGGATGTGGAACTTGAACGGCAGCGTATGATAAGCTCATTAAATTCTGATCTTGACAGCATTGTCCAATGGGGAATCAAAAATCGCGTAGAATTTAATGCTTCAAAAACTCAATGCTGTCTAGTGTCGTCAAAACGAAACCCACCCCTCATGCCACTATCCATGAGTGGTTCGTGCATTGAGGAAACCGAAAAGCTTTCAGTCCTCGGTATGTGTATGACAGACCACCTTCTGTGGAACGATCACATATTTGATGTTGCCAAAAATGCTGCTAAATGTTTAGGTTTTCTTCGGCGATGCAAAAAAATTTTCACCCCTTCTGATCTGGCTGTTATCTATAAAGCCTTTATTCGTCCAAAACTCGAGTACAATTCTCATGTTTGGGCAGGTGCTCCAATAACTCACCTGAGTCTATTGGATAGAATTCAAAGAAGAGCTATGAAAATGATAGGTGATAGAAATATAACAGAAGCATTTGCACCTCTCGAACACCGACGCAATGTTTCATGTCTTTCGTTATTTTATCGTTATTTTCATAACCAGTGCTCTAGCGAAATAGCCAGTTGCATTCCTCCCCTAAAACAATTCAACCGTAATACTCGTATTTCTAGGAATGCACATCAGTTTACCCTTGAGCCCAACTTCGGACGTACTGTTAAGTATAGAGATTCTTTCTTTAGTCGCACTACAAGAATGTGGGATGCTTTACCCGGCACTATTTTTCCCTGCCATTTTGATATTCAAAGGTTCAAAACCAATGTGCACCGGCATCTCCTCTTAAATCCTTTCCTATTTTCCTAACGCTCGCACTGTGTTTAAACAATTTAAGGGTAGTAAGAACCCCTTTAGTGTGCGCTTAATTTAAAAAAAAAAAAAAAAAAAAAAAGCACTATAGTGGATTTTGCATGTATTTGCATCTGCAAAATACAGAAAAGTAGAGAGAGTCAGATATATGTCGAAACCCGAAAGTGGGAAAGAATACACAGGTTGTGACTCTTTTTTAGTTCCTATAAACTGCTATAACTTATTGACACCTGTCACAAAGACATTTTGAAAATAAGTAAATATTGCTGTGACAGCCAGACCAATTCCAAGTCGGCTCAAAAATAATTAATTTATGTGAAACAAAATACTTATATCTCAATAAAATCCATACATACAATCGTGAACATTGCGTGCAGAATGTGATCAAAAAAACTGCAGAAAGCAGGCCAGGTCTTCATAAGTCCCGTCTGGGGTCTGTGTCATAAAGAGCAATTCCCTGGAGACAAACAGTTAAATTGATTCTTGTAAGTATAAGCGATCTTCATAGGGAAGCTTCATTGCAAAAACACTTAATAATTTGTCTCTTTAATGGTAGTTGCACCAAAATGCTCTAAAACCAGTTTTTGCTAAAAGGCTATTAAAATTTATCGACATGATAAATTCGTTTGGGTTGCACCAAACATCTTCACAGTTTTTAGCTAAAATAGAGTTCATTAACCATCCCTGCATTGAAACATCTGCTTTCAAAACTGAACGAAAAAGTTTCAACTAGTGCAACTGAGATAGCAATACGAGAAATGTCAATTAAAATAAATAAAGATTGGGATTGGGATGCGCTGGGTACCAACACATACAAACATACATATGTATGTAGGTACCTTACTTAGTCCATGCAACTCGAAAACAGAAAAAAAAATTGTGAAAAATATGTAAATTTATTTATTTCTGGGTTCTGCCCATGAATGAAAAATAATAGATTATGACACGCGCATGTGTTACTTTTTTTGACATTAGCTGTGACGTATGAAGAGACGAAAAGGCGCGAACTCAAAAAGGAAATCCGGGCAATTTTTAAATTAATTCTTTTTTGAAACTTTTTAATATCTTAAAATTCAAAATGCGATGTGCAGTGTGTGGTTGTAATAACAACAATAATAAAAATGACAAAAACAATAAGGAAAATGTGTCCTTCTTTACGTTTCCAAAAGATTCTGGCATACTGAAAAGTTGGATTCATTTTTGTAAACGAAAAGACCAAATCAACACGAAGACGGGTAGGATTTGCAGTGAGCATATTGGATCTGATGACTTCGAAAGGAACCTCCAGTACGAAATGGGTATTTAATTACACAGACAAATTAAACAAGATTTATTAAGGATTTATTTAAGGTTTTGTGACTCATAGACGCCTTTTACTCAAACCTGGTTCTGTTCCCTCTATTTTCATTACTGAAAACGTGGAGGTACCTTCCACTCAGGGTAACAGAAAAAACAGAGTCCAGGCAAGAGAAAATAAGAGGGCTATAGATGCATTGTTACAGGAAGCAGAGGAAGTTCCTCCTTGCGTTTTAAGTGAGAGCATCGACGAAGCTACACAAATCAGTTCTTGTCAGAACTGCGATGTTCTGCGAAACCAAATTGAAGAGCACCTAACACAAATGTATGTCTAAGGAAGTTTGTTTATTGAGCTCCTTATTAATTTGTTTACTTTCAGACAAAAGTTAGAAAATGAGATCAACTTATTAAAGAAAAATCAACAGAATCTTCGAACGTCTTTGACAAAAAGTAGGTGTGAAAGCAAGAATGTTGAAAAAAAATTGGCTTCCATTTTCACCTACGGCCAAATAAGAAAATTGAAGAGCGGTGCAAAGCTTACGCATTGGTCAGAAGTTGACGTCGCAAGGTCAATTACCTTATACTCAGCGAGTGCAAGAGCATATAGACTTTTGCAAAAAAACAAGTTTCCACTTCCTTCGATAAGAACGCTTCAACGCTGGGCTCAAAAAATCGACATCTCGCCAGGTATTTTACAGCCAGTTGTGAAAATACTAAAAGCAGCAACACAGCTTGATACAAGCCAAAAAGTTTGCATCCTCAGCTTTGATGAAATGAAAATTAAAAAGGCATATTGCTACGAAAAGCCGACGGATACCACTTTGGCTCCAGCAAATTACGTCCAAGTAGCGATGTTGCGAGGTAAGATCATTTCACTTTTGGAAGTACCTAATTTGATTTGATCAATTTTTTTTTCCTTTAAAGGACTTATGAGCAATTGGAAGCAGCCGATTTTTTACTCTTTTGACTGCAAAATGACGTCTGGTATCTTAAAAGAAATTTTAAGTGCCACTGAAGACTGTGGATATACCGTTGTTGCCATGGTGAGTGACTTAGGAGGAGGGAACAGGGGTCTATACAGTGAATTAAATATTACACCAGAAAAACCATGGTAATACTTTCAAGCCAGTAAGATCATTCCTAACCTTTTCTATAATTTTAGGTTTTTGAATGGTAAACATAAAGTTTTTGTTTTTGCTGACGTGCCCCATCTTATAAAACTTCTTCGAAACCACTTCATAGATAGTGGATTTCTTATAAACGGAAATGAGGTCAAAAAGGACACTATCGCGAAGCTTTTATCGTGTACTGCAACAGAGCTTACAATAACCCACAAGATAAGCGAATACCACATCAATGTCAAGGGTGCAGAAAGGCAAAAAGTGAAGCTGGCAACTAAGCTATTTTCACACACCATTGCCAAAGCAATAGAAAGAGCAGCTTCACTTAACCTTCTTGGGGATAACTGGAGAGAATGTTATCAACTGTTCAAGCTTGTAAGAACCTTTTTAAACAGTTATGTTACACTGATAAACATTTTTTGATTTCCTTTTATAAAGGTCGATGAATGGTTTGATGTTATGAATGTACGAGTACCCAAAGCCGATTCAAGGGAAAGACTTCATGCTTATGGGCTTGCAACTGATCTTCAAAACCAGATTCTCAACACCATGTCCGAAACAATGACAAACATGAGGGTAATCGGCAAAAACACTCTATTGCCTTTCCAAAAAGGTAAGAATGTATACTTATTTTATATAAATTTGTACAAATAATAAGAGGTTCAATTTATTTTTAAGGTATTATTCAATCAAACACAGCGATAAGGCTTTTGTACGAAGAAATAAAGGACCGCTTCGGATTTAAGTACATCCTTACGTATCGACTCAACCAAGATGTGTTGGAGAATACGTTTGGTCTACTTAGGGCTAAAGGAGGGCTTCATGAACACCCTGATCGTCAGGAGTTTAAATACAGACTGCGGTCTCACATCTTAGGGCATAACGAAGGCGTTATTTCTGATAACGCTAATGTTAGCTTGGATGAAACTCCAGATTTGGTGGCACCCATAACTGGTAAGAAATATTTTCGTCGTTTTTGACGAAAAGCTAAACAATATCCTCTTACTTTTAAAGGCACCATTTTAAAGAGCATTGCGTGGGAGCCTGAGGAGGAAGAAACTTGTCAAGAGCAGGAGGAGCTAAAAAGCTTAGCGTATGATGGACTTGAAAATCTGGCTGGGTATATTTGCCACAGGTTACCAGTTGAGACCTTCGGCCAACATACTAATGAACGTGATGTCTTACCAAATTCGTGGGTGAGCCACGTTAGTGAAGGTGGTTTGATGAAGCCATCCCCAGAGTTGATGTCGCATATGAATACATTGGACGAAATATTCATGTCTTTCAATGGTGAAGACATAGTTATATGCAATAACTACCTTAAAAATCTTTTGGAAATGGCCGAGGACGTTGCGGTAGACATCAAAATAAAAACATTATTTTTCCGAGCACGAATGTACTTTCGAATTAGAACGCTAAACCGGGCAATATTAGAAAGCACAAAGTCGCAAAAAAGAAAATTCAATAAAACAATAACATAAACATCAATGTAGTATCTTTTCTTTTGAATTTATTATTTTTTGTTTACATTTTCAGCACTTCTCTTTTCAAAAAATTGGCTTTTCAATGGACTGTTACCCACAACAACATCAAAATAAAACTTATTTACATTAGTTGGCGTATTCAACTAACAAATTATACTAAACTTTTTATTTTTTGACAACTTAATTGCAAACAAATATTATTTTAATAAATACATTCATTTGCACACCGCGATAAATAAAAAAAAACTGTCTCTTCTGACGTATGTGCGCAGCAAATCAAAAAATGAAACAGCAGCTGTCGTAATCTTCTATTTATTCATTCATGGGTTCTGCCCAATAAAATTGGTTTAAAAATTTAACTGGAGGAAAATGGAACTTTAGTTTATTGGTTCGTTTAGTGGACTTTTAGAATTAAAAGTGGTTGGTGCAACCGATAAATGTCGTTTTAAAATCTAACAAAGCAATACAAATTTAAAAGAGCTTGGTGCAACTGGCCATAAGGCTTTAAATTCAGAAAACAAACGCAATGCCTTCTTGCAAAACATTATTAATCAACTGATTTGTGTTTTTGATGTAATTTTGAAGACACTCCCACCATGCTGGTTAGCACTATGACAAAGATACATTAGATTCCTACGAAACATCATGGAAATATTGTGTAAATTCACAAACGCATCACTGTGCTATTGATGCGCAATCACTTTCGTCAGAACATTCATAAAAATAAATACATTAAACCGATATAAATTTTTGTATAAGTGTTGGGTCAACATTCATTCTACTCCCTCACAAGCCGCTGAACGAAGAAAACACAATTTTTAAAGTAGGTCTCATGCTGATGAAGGACAATGTTGATTATAGCGAGAATGTCGGACTAAATCGTAGTTCCAAGAGAATAAAAAGCTCACCTTATACATCTTCTTTAACTTTGAATAATTTCGATAATGAATATCACAATATGCAGCATCTGGGAGAGGAACGACAATGACGAGCGGATCCTGTCGGCCCTCTCCAAACTTACGCGAATCACATTTTCGAAATAAAAAATTATTTTTTTTTTCCAAAAAATAGTTTTGCTATTAGAAAATTAATATATAAATTGTTTTATTATTAACTTAATTGAAAACTTAAAAAGTAAACATTCTTTGTTTTTTTTAAAGGTATAACAAGTTCATAAAACTTAAAAAGGAAACATTCATATGAAATTCTTAAGCTAAATTTCTCAGTTTTGCTTGACATTTAGTTTCCAAAGCTTCAGTTCCGAAGAACAGCCTCATCCACGACTGAAAACAGTTCGGTCCTTAATGATCTTCGTATGGAGTGTGGGAGCGTTTCCATATCCTGCTGTATCATTTTACAAGTTAATGCAGCAAATGTTTTGACATTTTGAGTATCGGTCTTAGGGCCAGTTTGTTCATAGCTAATCATCTTTAATCCATGATTAGTGGAGCTGGGAAATCCTCAAATGTGTTCGTCGATCAATTTTTTTTTTAATTAAAAGTATGAGTTGCTAATCATGGATTTCACTAATCAGCAAATTTTGGTTGATTAGCGTTGTTTAATTAAAGCCCATGAAAGTCACATACTTAATTTAACCCACTGTGAACAAACTGGCCCTTAGGAGTATTAATTTCTTTTTGAATTTTCAGAGCCTCTTATTGATAATTTTGTCGAGTTGATTTGGATTTATCTAAAAAGATTATGATAGTTGATTATTACAAATTATATTGACTTCGAGTAGGCATTAGGAATTTGTTGAAAAAAAAGAGCTTTTGCAACTCAGTTCACGTGACAGAAGCTACAGATTTACCCTTTTATTTTTTTTTATAAACGTTGCAGGCGTATCTGGACTGTCGGCTGACATCATCAACGAAGTTGTGCTCTAGGAATAATAATATATTAATAAAAAAAAAATGGATTTCAAAATCCTTTAATACCATCTCGGTTCCCGGGTGTCATCTAAAAATGATAGCAAAAGAGCTTATCTATATTTTATTTTTTTTTTTTTTTGAACGCCTGTATCCGCTTTTCAAGGAATCCCACCTTTTACGGGCTTTATTTTTGAACTCATTATTTAAATCTAAAAGAAAGTAATAACAAATAAAAAAATATTAAACATACAAATTTGCAAATTCGATTATAAAGGCTTAACTACGTAGACCTACTTTTGTACAAAAGTATACGAAAGTGAGAAATAAAAGTGAGACACCTGCTTGCAAAAAAACAATTGAAAATTGTGTATGGTGGCTTAATTTATATGTCAGAACAATTTGCGTATCATTTTTTGCAAGCAGGTTTCCTTAGTGAACATTTTAATTTCTCACTTAATGGACAATTTCATAAACATTTAACTGGCTTTTAAATTTTTAAATGACGTATTTTGTATAGAATAAACGACATTTTAAGACTTAAAAGCTTTTTAAATTTTTAAAAGGGCTTTATGAAATCGAGGATAAGTCTTAAGTTTTGCAAATAAAATACATCTTCTTGACATGAGATGTACATATGCAAATCTGAACAAATTTTCCATCGGCAGTTTGTGAACACCTAGGTGAATTCGATTTTCAAAAAGATATATTTAACTTGCCAAAGAGTGAGTTTAATGTTAAAATAGAAATAAAATAAAAAATATAACAATTATAACGAAAATAAAAATATACTTATTTCGGAAAGAACATCATCCCATGCATTGCTCGTGACAACACGATTTCGGTAGACCTCATTCCTAATATTCCATATTGCTGGTCTTAGCTTTATGGCCTCGATAAGTTGTTTTGAATGAAATGCAAACATAAAATTCAATTTATTATTCGATAAGAAAAACCTGTCCTATAGTACCTATAGTCGCAAGTAAGAAATTCAATATAATTTTATTCAATATATACATAGGCATAGGTATCAGTAGCTTGGCGTCAATAATTTAAAATGGGAAGACGTAACAAAAATGGTTGACTTGCAAAAGTATCTTGAAAATAAGCAGATATATATACTAAGTTAAAAAAAAAAAAACAATCCTTTGTTGCAATCTTTTTTTATAGGACGCATAGATAGAGTGGCCTTCCATTAAAACAATTTGCTTTGAAGATACTACCTTTGAAAGTAGCAACATTCCTTCGATGGGATTTGGGTCAGTTTTTATTGGAATGATTTTTAACGTATTTTTATTGACTTGACTTAACGAATATCAGACAGGTATCCCTTCTGAGAGATTTATGCACTATAAGGAATCCAGTTCCCATACCTATTGCGTCAGATTTTAATACAACAGTCGGCAAAAGATTATTTATCCCGTGAGTTTTTTTTTTTCAAAATTAATAGCTTTTTTTTCCAGCACCAGAAGGCAATGACAAATCCGCAAAGTTTGCTCTCACAATTAACCATCATTGGGTCCTGGGTTCGCAAATTATCAAAAACATTCCTAATAAAGCTTTAAAACAATAAAGTAAAACAATTTATGGTTGATTGCATCTTAAAAAATTCCAATGGAAACTCTTGCTTTAGATCACTTAGGCCATTGGTTTATTCTCAAATCTAGAACGATTTACTTCGTCTGCATGATGCAGAAAAGTAGAGCAGGACAGATGTATACAAGAAATCCGAGCGAGTGAAAGAGAACCACCAAGAAAATGAACACGTCCGTCTTCATTTCTGCATTATGGCACTTTCCTATATTGCAGAAATGAAGTTCTTCTGCATTTTGATCTTTTCTCTCTATGTAACAAATATACATTTTGTATTTGGCATCCCTTTTTCCACCATTAAGGAGACAAATATCAGAAGAGAAACATAACATAACATGACAGCATAAGAGCAAATGATTCACTGTGTACCCTGATCCACTGCCGACACCTTTACCCAGAGCATATCTAATAATGAGAAAAGACACTCTTCACGTGTTTCTTATCAGTAAATTTTTTTTAAGTTAGGAAATGGAAAGGTTTGGAAAAATGAAGGAATGTCAAGTAGCGGGGACGCGGCCTGCTTGCATATGCACGGCGTCAGCTCGTCGCACGGGGGGGATCTTGCCCCCGAAAACTTGACCTCGCCTGCAAACAATAACATAAATCTGGCCTGAGGAAAACAAGGAAAAACAAAAAGAAACGGTGGCCATTTTTGAATTCCCCCAAAATGGTTGATGATCAGCTTCGGAACCCCTAAAAATTTTAACTTAGAAAAAACACCAAATTTCATATGAATAGAATGGCAGAAAAGAAGTTTATTATTTCTGATTCTGACTTTAACATTATTTGATTAAAATTAATTAAATAATTAATTAAAAGAAATTACAAAAAAATTAAGTTTTATCAAAATGTATCTTCTATCATTTACACAGATACATAAAACAAAAAAAAAAACAATGCGAAAAAGGGAAGTTTCCTAACAAGACTATCGACAAAAAAAAAACCAAAAGCACCCTTTCTGGCACTCACACAAAAATGGAGAAATCGATGTGGAAGTCCTACCTTCATGGAGCTCCTTGGAGATGGTTATATTCCAGAATTTGACTGGTAAATTAAACAAAAATCGCAAAAAAAGATGGAGGAAACTCTAGCTTGTTCACGGACAACAGTATTTTTAAGTTAATAATTTATAAGTTGATTAAACCTTTTGTTCCTCCAAAATCGTTTTAGGAGTGTGGAAGTTCACATATTCAGCTAAGAACAAGGATGCAGCAGTAATCCAGTATATTAAAAAAGTTATCCAGCATAAAAACAGTAATCCAGTATAAAAAAGATCCAGTACACAAAAAAGTTATCCAGTATAAAAAAGATGGGGCGGCCCAGTGCTCCAGTGGCAACCTGGGTCCGCCAACTGAGTACAATGTATAACCAAAAATACTTATATAGATTTATCACTTTTAGCAATTTTCCAATAAAACCATTTTCTTTACAAAACTCACCACTTTGATTTCTAATTCTTTTTCTTTGCTTAAAAATAATTTTGATTTTAAATAAACAAAACATCGGCACAAAAAAGAGGTATTTAAGCGGCTCTTCCTTAAGGTGTCCTATAGGAAATATGCAAAAAAAGTAATGAAGCTTTACTTAACACAATAATACGCAAAAACGCAACGAACCGTATAAATGTATCTTTTATTTCGTTTTATTAATTTTCAATATATTTTACGATTTTCGTGTTACTTTAATATTTTGTATCTCTTTATTTCCCGTAATGAGGTGTTGGGTAGCTGACCATTTGTTTTAATTAATTTGCCTTCAATGAGTGGCTACTGTCAAAACATAAACCAATGCCCCACACTCAAATATTCTACTTTTTTTTTTTTTGTTTTGGTATTAGTGTGTCCAAATAAAGAAACCCGGCGAAAACTATTCATAAAAAATGCTCGGATGATTTTTCCTCTAACTAAACAACATCATCCGATCCACATCTCCATGAAGCACTTACATACAAAAATATTAAATAATAGAAAAACATAAAAAAAACACTTGTGTGGTGTAATGCCTTAGTATGGGTGAAAAAAAAGAAACTCGACATGACATTTCTATTCCTCACTTTCGCCTTCCATATTCGGCGGATATGTTCAGAAACAATGGGTCATGGAAAATTACCTTGACGCAGGTCAAGGGATAGTTTGATTTGGATTAGTCCAATCAATTTATTTGCTAACATAGCAGTAGTTGTTGTCGACTCCAAGCCTAAGTGTGCACATGTAACTCATTTGGGGTGATTGTTTGTGTCAAAACTCAAACTGTTTAGTTGCTTCAATCGGTGACTAAATAGTTTCTGCATGTGCGCGGACTCTCATTTAAGAGCAAGGGATTCATTTTAGCAACCAAACCGTTTCGTGAATGAAAGTTGCGTGCGCACGATTAGCCTAAAAGTTGCATGCGAGTGCTAAGGCTGAATTTTAATCAAACAAAATTGGATGAGACTATGATTTAAACAGGAAACATTGACGTTAAGTCGTATCGGAACGTGATATTACCAACAAAAATATACCGTCACGACATGAAAATAAATATGAACGTAAAACACGAATGAGAACAAAAATGACGAGTGTAAACAAAAAAGTTTGGTGACTGGAACAAAACGATGTTTTAAACATTGTATCGCGGTTTTTTTTGTAAGAATCGGTGAATAATATTTAATTTTCATTTTAAACTAGGAATTAGCCTTAAGAAGGAGTCGCTGCAACTTTTCTGCCCAGTCCATATTGCACGGATCCGAACTGGTCCGCCAAAATCGGTCATTGCCGAACGGACTCGCACAGGTCCGACAAAAATTTTTTAATTTTTGTTTCTATCCTTTTATCTGACATTTCTCCCAAAACAACAAAGCAAAACAATAGCAGCGACAGTCGACAAAATTGGTAGGTATGAAATTAAATTTTCATTTTTTTCTATTGTTGTTATTATTTTGTAGGTATTTATTTTTCTTTGATTTTATTATAAAACTAATTATTATTCTTATAATCTAATTTAAGACTTCATACATGGGTTCCAGGCGTCCGCAATAAAATTTATTGTTTATTGGGATACATTCCCAAAAAGCAACAAAAACTACTGTCGGCGCCCGGAAGTGTATCGAAAAGTTCACCTGGACGGTGGACTTAAATTAATTTGGTATTAGGATGGAGAGACGCTACGATAAAATGTAGGAAATTTTATATCATTCTTTTGTGAATTGGCTCTAATTATGTTTTTTTTTTCTCAAAGATTTCAGATTTCTTGTAATGTCGATGGCCACTGTGGGGAAAAACCCACGATCAGCCGGGCCGAAAGTAATTGGCCAAGAATTTTTCTTGAAGCCACCGATGCTTTGCCAATTATTAACAGTAAGGTAAGTACCGTGCATATAAAACTAAATAATTTCATTAACTTTTTTTTTCTATATTCCAGCACACATTTTCGAATTTTGTTCGAGGTCAACAACCTCACACTGTAAACCTGACCTTCCTCAACACGTTCGGATAACTAAATATATATTTTTCTTTTATTATTTCTGGTGAGTGGATACCTTTTTATTTTTAGTTTTTAAATTATTAACAGTGCCCTGACTGTGCTACATACAAAAAAATAGTGAATCGAAAATAAAGGAATACAAAAAATAAATAAATAAAAGTTGTTAGCTACAAACAAACAAATAAATAATTAGCATGCAAACAAAAAGTGGTAAAAAAAAGTAAATAAGAATAACAAGCATGCAAATAAATAAAAATAAAAGTGAATAAATAAATAAAAGTGTATAAATAAAAAGTTAAAATTAGTATCACAGTTAATATCACCGATTTTTAAGTAAATTACTAAACCTAAGGTATAAATAAAAAACAAATGTAAATATCACAGATGTTTATAATAAAATATTGTTAGTAAATTTTCAGTGTTTATATAAAAAAATATCACAGAAAGCATAGGGGTTTATAACTTAGATCTAGAGATCACAGCTGCTTGAAAAAATTATTCTCGTATCAATAAATAAATAAAAATAAATAACATTTAGTAACATAATACAAAAAGCATGTAATTAATAAAGTTTTTTACAAACTATATAAACATTCTTGGTTTTTATTGAAAATTTTTAGGATTTTATTCGATGTTGGGTGTTCCAATTCTCTTTAAATTTTATTTTGTTGGTTTTACGGTTCTTCTACATGAAAATTTTTCGAATCGTGGACTTTCGAAGAATCGATTTTTGATTTGAGAATCCGATCAGGTACATTGTTGGAAAATTACATCAACTAATAAAACGTGACGATACTAAAACAAATTAAACGAAATAAATAAAACAACTAAATAATAAATAAATAAATGACAATTATATAAATAAATAAAATAAATAAATAAATAAAGGATAGAGGCACTACACGAAAAGCAACGAAAATTTGTTAGCTATATGCATTTATACATTTTTTTTTTCGATCTGTTCATTGTTTTAAATCTTTCGCGTGAAATATTCCAATTCTTTTTCCATTGAGTTTTTCTACTTCATACATGTTATTTCCGATTTGTTTTATTATACGGCATTTTATATATTTTGGTGAAAGTTTTGCCGATACATATTTCGAGGAATCGCTTAAGACGAAATTCCTCCGATAAACTTCTTGTCCGGGTGTGTATCGAATTGGTTTGGTGCGGACATTATATATTCTCGCCGATTTATCATTGGCCTTTAATATATGCTCGCGAATTTGATTTCTTATGCACTGCAATCGACTTTGTCGGGGAAGAGTCAACAACTCGTTGTAGTCTATCGCGTTCAATTTTCTTGCAAGTTCATAGCTACTACCGTGCGTCATCATATTAGCACCAAATAAGGCAGAATATGGTGATACACCCGTAGAACTATGAACTGCGCTCCTTAACGGACACGCTATATCGCCAAGATGCGTATCCCAGTATCGGTGGTCATCCTTAAGGTATGATCGGATAGCAGCTAACAACCAGCGGGTAACCCTTTCCGACGCATTCGATTGTGGTGCATAGTACGCGGTTTTGAAATGTCGTATACCATATCTGTCTATCATGTTTTCAAATTCATTGGACACGAATTGCTTTCCATTATCCGAATGACTTATATTCGGAACTCCAAACATGTTAAAGACATCTTCTTTTAAAAATTTTATCATGATTACAGTACTTGCTTTTCGTAACGCTTTCAACACCACAAATTTGGACAAATGGTCTAAAACGACGAAAACGTATACATTACCTAATTTGGACCTCGGATAAGGCCCTAAAAAGTCAATGCATATTTTTTCAAAATGACGATTACTACAATAAGACGTTACAATGGAGGACAAGAAATTTGGTTGGAAGCTTTACTTTGCTTACACACACTACAATTAGCGACATATTCACGAACCTACACGGTCATATTAGGCCAATAAAAATAGTTTCAAAGTCGATTTAATGCTTTTAGTATACCACCGTGAGCAGCCTTAGGAGGATCATGGGCCCTACTTATTATTTCTTCTGTCTAGCCTGATGGAACCCAAAGGAGCCATGAATGTTCAAACATTTCCTCTTCGCCTAACTTCTTAAAAGCTTTCTTATACACATATTTGTCTTCGTATTTTATATCAGGAAGCTCGTCTTTTTGTTCAATTACCGTTTCGATTAGGTCCAAATATTCATCGGATATGAATTCCGCTGACTCTTAGTCAATCAACGGGGCAACATCTTCCAGGTCCAGAGAATCTACGTGCACCCGAGAAAGAGTGTCTGGAACTACATTCAGTGTACCTTTTCTGTGTTGTATGTCGAAGGCATACCATTGCAGCAACAGACTCCACCTGGCGAGCTTACCACTCAGGTCCTTCATGCTCATAAGCCACTCAAGGCTGGAATGATCGGTGATAACTGTGAAATCCATGCCCTCGACATACGGCCTGAATTTCTGCACAGCCATCACAGCAGCCATGCACTCTTATTAAATTTTTGGGAGAAATACGCAATAGGAACTTCCTCATCCTCATTGTTCCTTTGGAACAGTACAGCACCGATTCCCGCATCCGAAGCATCACATTGGATAAAAAATCTTTTTGTAAAGTCGGGATGCGAAGAAACCGGCGCCGTGGTTAACGCCTTCTTTAGTTCATCGAACGCTCTCAGTGCCTCTTCAGTAATTTTAAATTTATCGTTTCTCTTTTTCAACAGGTCAGTAAGGGGTGCAGTCAGCCTAGAAAGATTCTTTATGAATTGTCGATACCACCCTGCTAAACCAAGTAACCGCCGAACCTGTCTTGGGGTTTTGGGAATTGGGAAATCCACAATTGCCTCCACCTTGGCAGGATCAGTTTTAAGCTGTCCACCACCAACTATGAAGCCCAAATATTTAAGTTCCTTGAAACAAAATTTTGATATCTTCATGTTGATGGTAAGATTTGCCGTGCATAAACAGTCGGCTACTTCGCTTAACAAGGTCATATGCGTCTCAAAATCCGGCGACATCACAAGCAGGTCGTCTAAATAAACAAACACACGATCCCTAAGTCGTGCAGGAATAAGCTTGTCCATCAACTAGCATAACCTTTGGGCTGCATTGCACAACCCAAAGGGCATAACAGTAAATTGGTACAAGGGTTTTCCCGGTACCGCAAAGGCAGTCTTTTCCCTGCTCTGTTTCTCCAACGGTATTTACCAGAATGCTTCTTTTAGATCTATACTACTAATGTAGTAAGTATCCGGAAGTCGACTGAGGAGCCCTTCGATATGAGGAAGAGGATTTGCGTTTTTCTTCGTCAGTGAGTTCAACTTACGAGAATTCAGACAAAGTCGATTTTTGCCTGGTTTTCGCAAGAGAACCACTGGGGAACACCATGGACTTTCGCTTTCCTTGATAACGCCGAGATCCAACATTCGATCTAACTCTTCATACAAAATGACTTGTACCGCTGGCGAGACAGGGTAGTGACGCTGTTTCACAGGGAGTGCATCTCCTGTATCGATGACGTACTCTATGAGAGCCGTCTTTCCAAGACCTTCACGATGAAAACATAAAAATCTCTGCCTGACTGCATCCAGTCTGGTCTGCTGATCAGAGTTTAGCTGATGAACGTTCGATAAATCTAATTCTTCGTCAACCGAGACACTACTGACTATACTTGGGGCTAATTGAAATGCTCTTCAGAAGTCTACCCCAAGGTAGATCTCCTGGTCCAAATTTGGAACGGTGAAAAACGTAATACTATGTCTTTTGTTATCATATCCCACTTTTAATTCTACTTTTCCTACTATAGATTGACTTTTTCCGTCCGCTGGCTTAACTCCTGATTGGTAGGGTATAATATTGCATTTCAGTTCATTAGCTTGTAGCCTGCAGTTTTTTCCTAGTATGCTAACGCTCGCTCCACTGTCTAGTAAACCTATCACTTCTTTTTCACCCTATTTTATTTTAGCATAGGGCCTAGGATCTGAGGCTATATTTAAAATCGTGGACGAAATTCGCTTTCGAGATTCTTTCCTACTTTTGAAACGGGGTCTAGCTTTTAATACGTTCTTCGACAGTGGGCGAATCTCACTATTGAAAATTCTTTCTCTAGCTCTGTTGTACTCTTCAATGCGTACATGTAATGGCTTGATTTTAAATAAACTTGGTTTCACATTATTATTTTCATTAATTTCTTTTTAAGTTTCTCGTTTTAAAATTTTAATTTTATTCTCACCCTCTTCCATGAGAGGGGTTTTCATCGCTTCTTCAGCGGAAATGGTATTTTCTGAATCTATTGGGGGTTCTGACTCGGTTTGGCACGTGATTCGCCCGGACCCTTCGCGTCCCTTGACCGGTTTCCCTGATTGCATCGTGTGCAACGCGGAGTTATTACACCATCTTGGCCACATTTATAGCAAAACACGTTTCGCACTTCAGACTCACAGTCGAAGTACGTATGTCCCTGCACCTTGCAGTTCCAGCAAACTAGGTTTGTAGTGTCCGCATATTTTTGAGGAGGGATTTTTGGTCGGGTCCCGCCAAACTGGTAAGCAGCAAGCTGGCTGGTACTCCTCTTCATACTCCAGTTCATTTGCCGTATATTTGCCTGGCGGTTTGGTAAGTTTTAGGCACTTCCTTCCTCGAAAATGCCACTTCGGCGTCCTTGCAGGCAGTCCTCAGCTGATCCAAGGTAAAAATGGCCTACGAGTATACCAATTTCCCTATCCTCTCACTTAACCATTTCTACCTCTGGTATGGGGATCCTAAACTGAAACTTCATCTTATTAATGGCCATAAAATAATCTTCACTACTCTCCCAGGAATGCTGCTTACGATCGATGATATCTCGGATTATCTCGAAGTCAGTCCGAGTATTTTTAAACTGACGCAGCAAAGCGTCCTTCAGCGTTGGCCAGTCATGACGGATATTAGTCCGCTGAAACTGCCAATACCATTCAGTAGCAATTCCTGAGAGAAATAGATGGAAATCCCTTTAAACTTCCGGCCACGAGCATCTATTGTTGATGCGCTGAAGCTCAACTCTAAGGACAAAATCTTCAGCGGACGTAGTATTTGGTTGACCATCGAAAGTCAAGCCCCACCTATCCATTCTTATCGGAGCTTGGGGTCTCGAATACATGGTTGGACCGTCAATGTCAATGGTCTAACCCTTGACTTGCTGATCTTGTTAGTCTATGTTCGTCATTTATTTCAGCATTTCTTATAAGGCGGTTAATGCGTTCCTCCTCTTCTTTATTGGAATACGCCATCTTTAAACTTTTCATAACGAAGCCGAATCAACAAAAAGCAAATAAAAAATCAACAATCAAATGGTGAGGTTTTCCAAGAATGGTTTTTTTATATAAAATACAGTGCACTAGAGTAGAAAAAAAATTCTTGAAATAGAAAAAACTAATCTTTTAAAAACTATAGAAACAAACTAATACAAATATCTTTGATCTTTCAATTTAGAAAAAGCTTAACAAATGATTCTGAAACCCTAACGTAATTTCAAAACTTGATTTAACAAAACAAAAAATAAAGAAATAAATCAAAATAGATTATTAAAACGAAACTATAACTAAGAATCAATTATAAAAAAACAATAGATTTTTCTTACGAAAATTTTTAACGCAGAACGAAAAACAAAAGATACTCTTGTAACCAATATAATTCTAAAAAAAATGTATTTTAGAAAAATTTGTATCGATGTCTTTCAACTTGTTATCTTAACAAAATTAAAGTAGATTTCCTATAATGTAAAACTAAGCCTAATAATGTAAGAAAACTGTAACAAAGAAATTATCAAACTACGAAAACAAAAAAAAAAAATAACGAAAACTAATAAATACTTAAAATTTGCTAATGAACAAAGTTTCGTTAAAGAAAAACCAATAACGCAAAAGAAATAAATTAAACTCTGTAACCAAATTCAAAAAAAAATTAAGAGACTAACTTTTCTAAAAGTATCTCAACACAAACAATATATAATAGAAATTTTTTTAATATAGAACTAAGTATAACTTAAAATAAATAAATTTAATATATTTCAAAACAAAACTAAGTTTTTCTTTTAACAAATCAAAACAAAAACGACTAATAAACAAAATCTATCCTAATCTTAAGATCTTTAAAAAATTTAAAGTATTTTTTTCTTAGAAAAAAAACATAAACTTAACAAAAGAAAACTAGGACTAGGACTGCGTTTGACTGTCACGCTGGAGGTCTGGGATCGCTTCCCAGCCTCGTCCACCTAAAAAACTAAAAAGATTTTTTTCAGGGCTACTGCCTCTTGCGAGGAACTGACAAATCCTCCAAGAGTATCACTTGTCAGGAATAAGTGCTTCTCGTCTAGCCGTTCGGATTCGGCATAAGATTGTAGGTCCCTTCCATTCCTGTCGAAAGGCGCACACAGGAATGGTTGCGAGTTGTTAGTCACTAGACCCTGGTTCTTCATGAGCCGTTGTGCCACCCGATTTATTTTTATTTATTTTTTTTATCATTACTGTCGGGGTGCTTCGGGTAGGTTCTACTCAATGGTTTCTTTTCGACATGGTATGACTCTACTTACGACTTCACTTAAAAAAGGACATCAAACGGACGACAAAACTCCCATGATGAGACAATAATAAAAAAGGAAAACTACCAGAAACACTAACATATTACATTACAAAGTTTTCCCTTACCGTTCCCGCAATCCTAGACTGTCTCAAGGACTTTGCTAGAAGACATGAAACGGTAAGGTAAAACTTAAAAAAATTTGTAACGATGATGTTGGACTAGACGTCACGCACAATCAATCGTCCAAGTAAAAAGAGACGAGACTAAGGATAAGAAAATTGAAATTTAGAATAGAAAATAAAAAAAGTAAGGAGTGGAATAGGGAAAAACGATACTAACATACGCTATCTGATACTACTCAGGCTTTCACCAAGGAACGTCGCGATACGTCTAAGTTCGTCTGTGACCTTCCTGACGCAGACATACAAAAATAAATGAAAAAATAAATCGGGTGGCACAACGGCTCATGAAGAACCAGGGCCTAGTGACTAACAACTCGCAACCATTCCTGTGTGCGCCTTTCGACAGGAATGGAAGGGACCTTCAATTGTATGCCTAATCCGAACGGCTAGACGAGAAGCACTTATTCGTGACAAGTGATACTCTTGGAGGATTTGTCAATTCCTCGCAAGAGGCAGTAGCCCTGAAAAAAAACTTTTTTAGTTTTTAAGTGGACGAGGCTGGGAAGCGATCCCAGACCTTCAGCGTGACATCGAACGCACTAACCATTACGCTACGGGCTACTACCCTGACGCAGACATACGCCCTTGAAAAAAACTCCAGTAACAACAGACAAACGGATAACATTTACTAACCGCAGTCACTGTGAACTTTCAAACGCCCGTCGCAATTTATCTAGATACGTCTGAGACCTTCCTGATAAAGACTTACGAGGCTTAAAAATCCACAGTTAGTTTGGTTGGGGACTTTACAACATAAACAAACTGAAACTAAGACTACGAAAACTAAATCTTGGCTCAAAACAGAAGCTAAGACGTTGGGCGCCATATTGTTGCGCGGCAAGAGGAGGTGAGGAGTTGGTAAGGAAGTAGGATGGGAGAAGTTGAGGGTAGGAAGCTAGGAAAAGGAAAGGTTAGGAAAAATGAAGGAATGTCAAGTAGCGGGGACGCGGCCTGCTTGCATATGCACGGCGTCAGCTCGTCGGACGGGGGGGATCTTGCCCCCGAAAAATTAACCTCGCCTGCAAACAATAACATAAATCCGGCCTGAGGAAAACTAGGAAAAACAAAAAGAAACGGACTAATTATGACAACGGACGGACTTTTGCCACATCAGGGCACTGCAGATGGTGTCGCAGTGTGGACATTACCCACCCAACCTCAGGAATTCGTGGCCATTTTTGAATTCCCCCAAAATGGTCGATGATCAGCTTCGGATCACACCATCTTCACCTTTTACCTCGGCTACCTTCAGAACCCCTAAAAATTTTAACTTAGAAAGCCATGATTTCTTTAATAGAAATCAGAAAAAACACCAAATTTCATATTAATAGAATGGTGGAAAAGAAGTTTATTGTTTTTGATTCTGACTTTAACATTATTTAATTAAAATTAATTAAATAATTAATTAAAAGAAATTACAAAAAAATTAAATTTTATCAAAATGTATCTTCTATCATTTACACAGATACATAAAACAAAAAAAAAAACAATGCGAAAAAGGGAAGTTTCCTAACCAGACTATCGACAAAAAAAAACTAAAAGCACCCTTTCTGGCAATTACACAAAAATGGAGAAATCGATGTTGAAGTCCCTACCTACATGGAGCTCCTTGGAGGTGGTTATATTCCAGAATTTGACTGGTAAATGAAACAAAAATCGCGACGACAGACGGAGGAAACTCTAGCTTGTTCACGTACAACAGTATTTTTAAGTTAATAATTTATAAGATGAATAAAAACAAAACAAATTAATTATCAAAACTTCAACGCCTAAATAGATATAAACGGGATATTTTAAATTTTCTCATATAAAAAAATAACAGTTAAATATAATGTCGACTTTCAGTCAATATTTTTCAACGACTTGTTTTATAAATATAAATAAATACATTTTTTGAAATACTTTATATGTATAACAGGAAATATCGATGAACCCAATAAGCTTCCTTAAGGTGTCATATAGGAAATATCAAAAAAAAAAGTATTAGTATTGAAGCTTTACTTAACACAATAATACGCAAAAACGCAACACACCGTATAAATGTATCTTTTATTTCGTTTTATTAATTTTCAATATATTTTACGATTTTCGTGTTACTTTAATATTTTGTATCTCTTTATTTCCCGTAACGAGGTGTTGGGTAGCTGACCATTCGTTTTAATTAATATGCCTTCAAGGAGTGGCTACTGTCAAAACATAAACCAATGCCCCACACTCAAATATTCTACTTTTTTTTTCTTTTTTTTTGGTATTGGTGTGTCCAAATAAAGAAACCCGGCGAAAACTATTCGGATGATTTTTCCTCTTTATGAACAACATCATCCGATCCACATCTCCATGAAGCACTTACATACAAAAACATTAAATAATAGAAAAACATAAAAAAAAACACATGTGTGGTGTAATGCCTTAGTATTGGTGAAAAAAAAAAGAAACTCGACATGTCATTTCTATTCCTCACTTTCGAACTTCCCTTAGGCGCCAGTTATAGCTTTCATTGAAAACCATTATTGAAAATTTTGTCTTTCAATTTTGATGCACTTAAACAATTAAAACTGATGGCGTTTTGGTACCAAAATGATGGTTGTCAGTTATATAATTTTTTTAGTGAAAAAAATGTTTAGTTTTCTTTACAAATTTCATATAAAATCATTTTTTGTTTTTCAATGATGAAAATCGTTTTCAATGAACAGCTGATATTTTGTTCCCAAAAGTGGAACACATTCGTTCCAATGAAATGTATTCCTTTCTCTTCCTGTTCTCGTCTGTCAGTTTTTCGTTCAATGATCGACTTTAACCGCAAAGTTGTTTTTTGTATGGGGAATGGAATTTTCAATGAAATAAAATTTCATAATAGCTAAACCGACTTGTCAGAAAATATTCCACTGTTTCACTGATTTGTGTTTCAATGATGGTTTTCAATGAAAGCTATAACTGGCGGCTTAGAAGAAGAAATAGAGGAAGAGGTATTTGTCACATATACAATGTACGTGAGTGAAGCACTTTTTGAGAGCCAGAAGTGTCAAATCGTTAGCGTGTGATTAGAAAAAAACAAAGAAAAAAAAATTGGTACAAGTTAAAACCCAAAATAATATAACAATTACTTTGAAAAAACAATTAATTTAAAGTGCATTAGATAGACATTGTGGTGATCTTCTTATAAAAAAACATGAAGTGCATTGTTTAGGGGTGTGGAAATCAACAAAACAAGGTGGATAAAAGCTTTTTCTTTCACAGGTGAATTTTATTATATTTTTCTCAAAAAAAGTGCTGTAATGTTTTTGTCTTTAGATTGATGAACTATTAAACAATATATTTAGAATGGGTTACACTTTAAATTAAATCAAGAATATTATAATTTAGTTGAAAATGTGCACATAATTTTTTTGTTAGAATTTAAGAACCAGAAATGTCAAACTGAAATTCTCTTTAACAGGTGTGCATGAGATTATATTGGAGGTTGAAAGGCGCAACTATCTGTTAAGCGCCCTTCTTATGAGAAAATTATTTTTTGTTATTAAATCGATTTTTTACGATTTTAGTTAGTAATAAAATATCTATTTGTTCCGTCGCCAACTTATAAGTTCATATTTCAATGTTAATTTGTCTGTTCAGTTAGGTGTCTATCAGTTCATATTTGGTTGTTCATGGTTCATGTTTAAAGTTTAGTCCATTATAAATAATATCTTCTTCGATAGTTAATTAATCTAAATAAATAATACAAACAGTTAACAGCACTTGCTTTGAGAAAAATATAATAAAACTCACTTGTGAGAGGAAATGCTCTTACCGCACTAACTGTTTTTTTGTTGATTGCTAAATAACTACAATGTCTATTTTATTCACTTGAAAAGTTTTGTCTTTTCAAAGTTCAAAGTTTTTTTTTATATATATGTGTCTTAATTTGTAACACTTTTTTATTGTTCTTTTTTAAAATCACACTAGCGATTTGACATTTCAGATTGACAAATTGCTTCACGCACGTACTCTTTCTTTTTTTTAGAACATTCCACTAAAACAACTTCGGAAAATAACAAAAATGACAATTCTGATGGCGCCCTGGTGAGTTGCCTTCAAAGAGCACTCCGTCCCTGCTGTAATGCATTTGTGTTTGTGAGACCTCACACCATTTTAAAAACTGCTTCACTTATTTCCAGCAAGGGCAGTTCCTCTATTTCTTCTTCTAAGGAACTTCCATATTCGGCGGATATGTTCAGAAACAATGGGTCATGGAAAATTATCTTGACGCAGGTTTTGGTCGACAGATGGCGTTGTAAAACGTCAGCGTACAAATTACCTCCATTAAGAAAACATGGGGATAGTTTGATTTGGATTAGGCCAATCAATTTATTTGCTAACATAGCAGTAGTTGTTGTCGACTCCAAGCCTAAGCGTGCACATGCAACTCATTTGGGGTGATTGTTTGTGTCAAAACTCAAACTGTTTAGTTGCTTCAATTGGTGACTAAATAGTTTCTGCATGCGGGCGGACTCTCATTTAAGAGCAAAGGATTCATTTTAGCAACCAAACCGTTTCGTGAATGAAAGTTTCGTGCGCACGATTAGCCTAAAAGTTGCATGCGAGTGCTTAGGCTGAATTTTAATCAAACAAAATTGGATGAGACTATGATTTAAACAGGAAACATTGACGTAAAGTCGTATCGGAACGTGATATTACCAACAAAAATATACCGTCACGACATGAAAATAAATATGAACATAAAACACGAATGAGAACAAAAATGACGAGTGTAAACAAAAAAGTTTGGTGACTGGAACAAAAAGATGTATTAAACATTGTATCGCGGTATTTTTTTGTAAGAATCGGTGAATAATATTTAATTATCATTTTAAACTAGGAATTAGCCTTAAGAAGGAGTCGCTGCAACTTTTCTGCCCAGTCCGTATTGCACGGATCCGAGCTGGTCCGCCAAAATCGGTCATTGCCGAACGGACTCGCACTGGTCCGACACAAATTTTATAATTTTTGTTTCTATCCTTTTATCTGACATTTCTCTCAAAACAACAAAGCAAAACAATAGCAGCGACAGTCGACAAAATTGGTAGGTATGAAATTAATTTTCATTTTTTTCTATTGTTGTTATTATTTTGTAGGTATTTATTTTTCTTTGATTTTATTTATAAAACTAATTATTATACTTATAATCTAATTTCAGGCTTCATACATGGTGTCCAGGCGTCCGCAACAGAAGTGTGGAGGTGAAAGAGAGATAGAAGAGAAAGACTCTGGTTAAAGAATCTGACATAGGGTGTTCCGGAAAATAAAGGCATATGCAATGCATGTCAATTTTTAATACATTTTTATTAAACAAATAAGAATAAATAAGTTATAAAATAAAAAGTACATGTGCGTAACGCTAATCAATTTCAATTTTGTCTACGAAAAAAAATAAACTGTCAATTTATTATTAATAATGACTTAGATTTTTTGGTTTTACCTTCTGAGTTATCATTTAAATTTTCCAAAATATTTATGTTAGGTGTAGCCGAAAATTTCAGGCGAACTCCGGACTTGGAGTACATGTCTTTTGAGAACTGATTTTCGCACAACCTCGAATCCTTTGAAATTGGCTTGTCTGAAAGATGAATTTTTTGAATAGCACTAAACCAATTTTCTTCCTGAAAAAGGGAAAAGTTCTAGATATCATTTCTAATCACACTTTTATCAACTGCAAAACCGGTTCGATTGAAATATACACTAAACGACACTATTCACTTAAAATATTATATATGTGTTGAGAGGAAAATATTTTTACTTTGGCCAAACATCTACCTGCATCGATATCTCTTCTCAATTTCACATGCAATCATCCTATGCATTGGTACCTACCTGCTCGGAGAGACGCCACTAATCGTCCCGTTCCTGCGTTGACCACGCATCTACAAAAATATTTGTCTAATAACCTATAAAAAACAAAGGATTTATCCAAGTTAGGGGCCAGTTTCAGTTATAGCTGTCATTGAAAATATTAATTGTCAATTATGAGAGGTTTTGAAGAAAAAATAAATGATTATTGATGCCAAAGTAAATCTGATTGACTTAGTTAATATTTCTGGGTTTAAAAAAATTCAATTTGGCACAAATTTTCTCATAAAATGATTTTTAATTTTTCAATGATGAACTACCTTACCAATGATCATTGAAAATATTAAAAGTTACGTTATGGGGAAGATATGGGTCAAAATGAATTTTTTCGTAAGCTATATTTCTGCATTAAAATATTCAATGATTAAACTTTCGAATGGGCTCAAAATCAACAACTAACATTTTCAATTATGGTTTCCAATGATAGCTAAATCTGGACCCCTAAATACAATATTGAAACTGTAACTTTTTTTAATTTTAACTCCATGATTTTCGGGTTGAATAGAAAAAAAATAATTATAATTATATCCAATTGAGAGAATTAATTAGATTTGTTAAAGTGCTTAATAAAATTTCTTTTTTGTTAATGCAACTGATTTAAACAATTTAACAGAACAACATTAATCTATGTTCGTATATATATCACATACATTCATCAAGAAAAAAATGTATAGCAACGAGAAAATCTACAATAAATTATATATTGCTTACCTTTCACTATTTTGCGGTATTTTACAATACTTTGATTCAGAGACATCTTTTTCCGTTCTTATACTTCCGCATACTAAACTAAACTAAAAAATAATGTTTACCAATTTTTATTTTTCACATTTAATTCACTGCATACGGTACACCCTATATATTTCTCACTCAATGGTTTTTGCACATGTGATAAGATTTCAACCCAGACCGCCTTTTAAAAAAAAAAATTATGAAAAAATTAAAAAAAAAAATACCAACTACTCTTAGTGTGACCAACTGCTTTAAAAACAATCACCTGAAAAGTAAAAACACGTTTGCTAATACTTAGCCAAAAATGGCTTTGTTCGATTTTTTTGAGCATGCAAAATAAATTTCAAATGATAATTTTAATATTCAAGAATGAAATATAAATTTAAAATTCGTTAATAAGGCCTAATTTACAAAACAAACATCCAATCAGAAGAAGTGAAGCCTGTGTTACGAAAAGAAGAACCTGGTCACACGAAGAAAGAGAACGGCACAGAAAAAAAAATACACAATCAAGCAATCAACCTGGACCGCCTTTAAAAAAACATTATGAAAAAATGATGCATTTATATATCTTACGAATGGGTTTACATATGTAGTGCTTGGAAAACATATTGTGTATCTTTCTTACATTTGTGATTTGTCGTAAGGATTAAAATTATTAGTTTGGAACTTCTCACACCTATTGTTTGTTTTTGTTTTAGTTTATATTTTTTATAGTAGGAATTGGATATGTGTAGAGAGTGTCGCTACTCATAATTAGATATACTCTGCCTTTACCCTACCTATTTTATCTTCGGGAAATGATTTGTCATCTGCTACAACGACGTTGGCGTCGTCTTCCTCGAGATATTGGTGTTTTGATAATTCAATTGCTTGCATGCGCCCGCCAAACAAAATGTATAGGAAAATATGAAAAAAAACGCAAATTCACAAAATGCAGACGAAGTTACCATAATAAAGACGAACATGTTCGTCTTAACCATAATCTGACTTCTGCATTTCAAAAATGTCCTTTAATGCAGAAATGAAGTTCTTCTGCATTTTGATCTTTTCCCTCTATCTAACATATATAAATATGTATTTGGCATCCCTTTTTCTGTGCAGAAACCAAATGCAGATACATGTTAATCTACCATATGCTGTCATCTAGAAAGGACGCTAAACACCGACGTCTTGGACAGAACGTCGCCAATAGACATATACAACTTTGAGGGAGTTAAGCACTTTGTCTACCTGGGCTTTCCGCTATCAATTCAGACAATGATACCAGCGCTGATATCAAACGAAGGATAATTCTTGCCAATCGCTGTATTTTTGGGCTAAGAAGGCAATTGAGAAGTAGAGCCCACTCTCGAATGTATAAATTGTCCCTCTACAAAACACTCATCATTCCGGTCCTGCTGTATGGTGCAGAAGCATGGACCCTGTTAGTGGCGGATAAGTACGCTTTGGGAATATTCGAGAGAAAAATTCTTCGGGTGATCTTCGGTCCCATATGCATAGACGGGGAATGGAGAAGAAGATACAATAACGAACTGTAAGAGCTGTACAGCGACATCGATTTAGTCACAAAAGTGAAAAGGCAACGACTCAGGTGGCTTGGTCATGTAGAACAGATGGACACCAATGCTCCGGCCTGAAAAGTCTTCGAATCCATCTTCGAGGGACGGCGCAGTAAAGGAAGACCGCAAAACCGGTGGCACAGGCAAGTGGAAAAGGACCTCAACCAACTTGACGTGCGAAACTGGAAACAGCTAGCTAGGGACAGAGCTTTCTGGAGAAGACTTGCTGGTTGAGTTCCTAGTCCACACCGGACTGTAGGGCCACCATAAGTATGTAAGAACAATTCGCGCGAATTGTTTAGACCTTTTATTATAAAAAATAAAACTTGATTTTAAGCTGGCAATACTCGACCGACCCGAATAGCTCGGAGCCATTTGGCTACGGTCCATTTGGCCACGGTCCAAATTTGGGTGCCACACAAGGCCGATCCGAACCAATTTTGATAGTTTGGTTCTTGTCCAAACAAATAACGTCAGCGGTCATTTCAATGCATAAAGCACAAGTCGACTAAACTGAGTCGACATCAGTTGCCCAATTAGAAACCAAGAAAAATTTTAAAAATCTGAATTTTGTGTTTTGTGTTGAACATGACAAAACTTGACAAAAAAGAGAATGAGACAGTTAGATGTTTTTGGTAAAAATTGTATTCTACAATTTAATGAGATAGAGTGAGAAAGTGGGATTTTATTATTTAGTGACGGTGGAGCGATTGGAAAGTTAAAAGCATGTTGTAAGCAAACAGAACAGCTCGGCTTGCTGATTCCCCAAACACGATAGAGCCGAACATTGGTTCGGAGGTTCGTGTTCGTTGATTCTGGACTGGCTGAGTATCCAAATTGTTCGGCCGAACCAAACGAAGGCATCTGAGTTTTCCCACTGACGGGCAATTATGATTCGGCTCTTTGGTTCGGTCGTGTATGACCAGCCTTATATTGTTTTTTTTTTTAAATTAAAAAACTCAGTGTACACAATTTTTTACAGATTTTGAAAAAAGAATATAGGTAAGGTAATTGTAACAAATTCGCACAAATTTCTAACAACTTACAAATAATAACTTTGTAATTTTTAAAAATCTATAAAAAGAGAATTCTGCATACTTAAGGCTGTCCCAAACCAACGCGTTACATTTAGTGCTGCTGAGGAGAAACATTAATGGCCAGTCAAAATTTCTTTACATGGTGATAAATGATATGAGTAATTAATGTTCTGAGTATTTTAATGGCCAAATGAAGATCCGGTTAGCAAAATTTAACTGGCAAATATAAAAAACCTACTCACAGCTGTCATACCGTTTAGAAAGATACACATAATTAAATACATTTTCCCACTAAAGTAGGTTGATTATACGGTTCGTTTTTTCGTTCGTTTCGTCTTTCGTCTCATTGACAGGCACGTATCTACGTACTAAGATAATAAGAAGATGAAGACATTTAAATATTAAAATATTGAAATTACTCCTGTTTTAAGTAGAGTGAGATCACTTGTATCTTTTAATTGAATACGTACGTACATACTTCGCTTCGTTATTTTAACGTTCATGCAATTTGGGATTGTTTTGTAAGAAAATAATCAGTAGTAATAAATAAAAATATTTTTTAATCACTTTTTTCTCAAATACAATCGTATATTAGGTGTATATGCAATTACGAAAATCAATTTTCCAATTCAATCATTTTTGTTCAAATAGTTTTTTTGCTAACATCGAGGAGGGTCAAAAAGATGAAACAAGAAACAACCGAAAAAACGAATCGTGTATTCGGGCACAAGCACAATGTATTATCTCTGTAGATATCTTTCAATTTAATTTGCATAATACAAGTCTAAACGAGGCCACTGTCTTCTCTACTGGCTTCGAAAAAGGCAAGCCATTTCAAGAGCAAGTTGATCAGGTTTGTATATGTAAAAGGCCTTCCACACTAGCCCACTATGTATTAATACATGTCAAGAAAGTGGGAAAAAAATTATGTAGAATAGTGTGAAAACAAAATATGACAGCCCAGCCTACACAACCACATAACCCGACATTCTATCCTACACGATTTGACATGTGTTACAGGCCGACTCTACAGGCCATACAGATGTCCAACATCACAAACATACAATCCAATCAACAAATAGTGCATTTTAACTCACTGGGCAAATCATGTCATGTCGTTCATTAGCCTTTATTCACAACTACTTCTATCTTTTACAACAAAATTCACTTACGCATTCAAGAAAAACCAGAAAAAAACTCACACGCACATGAATCGTCATCTCATAGACAAGCTTTGAACAGCCCTCCATGTCTTGCTCAAAACGTTATATTTTTCGACATGTTGCTGCTTACTTACTTACTTACTTAGGTCCTCGGACCTATTACGTCCGTGATGTTTCCCTTACGGGACATAGGGCCTCCACTACACCTACGCGCCATCGTGTACGATTTCTTGAAATATATTTCAGCTCTCTCCAACTTTTCCCCAGTCGTGCCGATTCCTGTTCGACCGTTCTTCGCCATGTACTTCTAGGCCGGCCCACTTGTCTTCCCTCCTGTGTGAGCGGGTTCCACTGCATTGCTTGAGATGCAATGCACCGATCGCCTTTTCGAAGCGTATGGCCAATCCACTGCCACTTTCTTCTTCGTATAATGGAGTCTATGGGCTCCTGACCCGTTCTCGCATGAAGTTCGGCATTGGAGATACGGTTGGGCCAGAAAATCCTCAAGATGTTTCGTAGACATCTATTAACGAAGGTTTGCAGCTTTCTAGTGACAATTTCAGTGACTTTCCAAGTGCTGCAGCCGTAAAGCAGAACGGATTCAACATTGGAGCGGAACAGTCGTAGCTTGGTCTTTTAGCTAAAAGAGTTGTTTCTCCATATTTTGGACAGCATTCCGAACGCAGCCTTTGCTTTTCTGATTCGGCTGTTTACGTCCAGTTCAGTTCCGCCACCCGTAGAGATAATACTCCCAAGATATTGGAAATCCTCTACCATCTCTACCGGTTGTCCAGAAATATTTACTTGGATTGATGAGGAAGTTCCAAGGCTGATCCTTTTAGTTTTTGCCGAGTTGATCTTAAGCCCTACGATTTCTGCTTCTCTCTCCACCCTTGTCATTTGATGGAGATCCATGATCCTATGAGAGAGTAAGCATACGTCGTCCGCGTAGTCCAGATGTTTGAGGTGAGATTGCAGAGTCCACTGAATTCCTCCATTTCCATTTGACAAAGCTGCGTGCAGTACGTCACTTATCACCAACAGGAACAGTATTGGTGACAGTATACAGCCTCGCCTAACTCCACTTTGGATTTCAAACTCCTCTGACAGCCTACCTTTGTGCAAAACATGACACCTGGATCCATCATATGTAGCCTTGATAATAGCAATCAATTTATCTGGGATGCCCCTCCTGTGCAAAGCAAGCCAAATAAATTCTCTATTGACACTGTCGAACGCCTTTTCAAAATCGATGAACAGCAGGTGAAGTGGTGATCGATATTCAACGCACTGTTCGATGATGATCCTCAAGGTGTTGATGTGATCAACACAGGAAGATCCAGTGCGGAAACCTGCTTGTTCGGCGTCGAGTGTGTCTTCGAGGTGGTCTTTAATTCGGTCCAATATTATCCTTGCTATTATCTTGGCTACTGCAGGCAGAACGCATATTCCTCTCCAGTTTTCGCACTGTGTGAGATCTCCTTTCTTTGGAAGCTTGACAATCATTCCTTTTTTCCACTCTTCAGGAAAGCTCTCTGCTTCCCAAGCTCTCTTAATAAGTGGGTGCAGTAGCTCGCTCGATGTCGTTGGGGCTGCTCCTAAGAGCTCTGCAGGAATACCGTCAAGTCCAACCGCTTTGTTGTTCTTCAGTGCTTTGATGGCGGTGATAATTTCTTCTTTACTGGGGGGTACGGTGCGTATTCGGGAAATTGTTACTTCGGGTAGCTCAGTGGGAATAGGGTTCACTTCACTTGCGAAAACGCGGTTTAAAACCGCAGAAAAGTGTTCCCTCCACCTTATGAGCTGGTCCTCATCCGAAATTAGCAGGGATCCGTTTGTGTCTTTAACCAGGTGTTGTTTAGAGCTCTGGACACCAGTGAGCTCTTTGGTAATTCTGTAGACGGTCCTACTGTCACACCTACTAGCGGCTTCTTCTGCTTCTGTAGCCAGTGCGTTGATGTAGTTACGCTTATCACGTCGCACACTACGGTGAACTTCCCTCATCTTCATGCGGTACGTAGACTCAAGCTCGTTTCTCCCTGCTGCTGGGGTAGCTGCGATGCGAGCTTTAAGGTGTTTCCTTTCTTCGATCCTTGCCCAAGTTTCGTCGGAAAGCCAAGCACTATTTCTTCCTTGCGCCCGGCCGACTATACTTTCAGCACCGGATATGAACACATTTTTCACAGCACACCAATGATTTTCGATGGATGTGGTTTCCGTGCTGCTGATTGCGTTCAATCCTTGTGAAAGGTGGTCCCCTAGTTGTTGGCGCACTGCAGGATCCTTTAGTCTATCTGTATTAAACTTGGGCATTCGAGTGTTTCCTTGGGATCTCCGAACTGCAGCTGTACGCAATCTTACGGTAGCAACCATCAGATGGTGGTCCCGGGCCATTCCCATGTCAGCACCTCTTCTGTTACGGACGTCCTGGAGACTGCTTCTAAAACGCCGGCTGATCGCGAAGTGGTCAATTTGGTTGGAAGTTGCTTGTCTGTCAGTCGACACCCAACTGACTTTGTGGCACGTCTTATGCTCGAACATGGTCCCTCCAATAACAAGGCCGTTGGCGTTGCAGAAATTGACAAATCGTTCGCCATTGTCGTTTCGGTTACCAACACCATGTTTTCCCATGACATGCCTTAGCCCAGTGTTGTCATTGCCAACCTTGGCATTTAAGTCTCCCATCACCATAACTATATCACCTCGTGGAACGCTATCATAAGCAGCACTCAGCCGGTTATAAAAGGCCTCCTTCTCCTCGTCAGAAGAGAGCAAAGTTGTATGATGGTGACGCGACGTACTCTAGTCCGGAACCTGGCTTTCAGGATCCTGTCACCTAAAGGCTCCCAGGAAATTAGGCTTTTGAGAGCTGTTTTGGAAAGCAGCAATCCAACGCCAGATTCCCGAGCGCTTCCAGGTGTTTTTCCGGAATAGAATAGTACAGTGTTACGGGTTGGTGACTTGAACTTCCCCGAACCCAGCCATCTAACTTCACTTATCCCTAAGATGTCCATCCTATACCGCATGAATTCCTTCTCTAGTTGCAGGAATCTGGCATTCTGAGGACCTTCTTTTCCATTGTCAAGAAGCGTCTTCACATTCCAGAAACCAATCTTTGTCCGGGTACAATAGCCAAAAGTCGTCAACGAGTTATCATTAATTATCCGAGGCGTAGTGTGGGTTTCGGTAGGGGGTTGATTTCAGTTACGGAGAATGCTAACCTCCGTAACCTATCCTAGAAAGCTAGGCCTTTTCGCACTTGTAATTTTAGCCTTTTTATGTATATTGGGATACATAAATAGTTGCCCGGGGACCACCACGAGGAGGTAAAACAAGCACTTCATCGTGACTGATTGTTGCGCTACTGGCCCAGACCAAGTTCTGAGCAATCAATAGTTTCCCGATCAGGCACGATGCAGGTCGCCACATGTTGCTGGATGAACATGAATTATTTGGACTCCATGGATTTTAGGACTTTCCCACATTCAATCCTTTGAGTATATATAATATGGAGTGCTCGTTTCTATTCCAAAAACGTAACCATCATAGGAGGCGCGGTAATCTATGCGGTAATTCAATTTTCAATATAGAGAGGGTTTTTACAACAGCACTATCATACCTGCCAGCTGTCAAAATACCCTCTCTATATTGAAATCAAGCCCCCTATCACAGGCTCAAGTACTACAATGCATTAGGGATAGGAACGAGCACTCCATATTATATATACTCAAAGATTCTATCACACTTTTTTTAGGTTTAAGGTAATGTATCAATACAAGCAAAATATGAAAAGTCATTTCTTTCCCACAATTTCGACAGTCTGGTGGAATTCTATCCAACTTTCAATTTGACACAGTGGGCTAGTGTGGAAGGGCCCTTCCTTATGGAGAGTTTAAATAATTTGCAAATAAATAAAACGAAATTTAACGAAAAAATCAAAAAAAGCAGTGCTGTAATGAAAGAAACAACAAATTAAAACACGAACAAACCCAAATGTCATTTTTCCGCACACAATTAAAGGCTCTCCCAAACCAATGCGGAACCTTCGTTGCAGCGTAGAAAAATTCGCATGTCTAAATTTATTTACATGTTGATATATGATGGATTTACATGTATCTTCATCTGCATAATGCAGAACAAAAGAGCAGGACAGATGTATACAAAAAAATCCAAGTAAGTGAAAGAGATCCATCAAGAAGATGAACATGTTCGTCTTCATTTCTGCATTATAGCACTTTCCTATAATGCAGACACGAAGTTCTTCTGCATTTTGATCTTTTCTCTCTATCTAACAAATATACATTTTCTATTTGGCATCCCTTTTTTGTGCAGGTACCAAATGCAAAATGCAGATACATGTAGATCCAGCAATATGAGTGCCCACACCAACGCGGCGGAGAAATATTTGAATTAATTTTGACTGACCAATGTTTCTTCGCCGCAACGAATGTTTCGCATTGGTTTGGGAGAGCCTTAATGGTCCAGGCAATTAATTTATTGCGAAAAGAGAGTGGAGACTTGTCAACACAATCTGGTACAATTTCGCTGGTCGAACAGCGTACCACAGAACGAAAAGCACAACGCAATTTTATGATTTCGTCATGTCATTTTTGTATGGGATTTTTCATTTCGCATCAGCAGCGTACTAGGCATTGACCTAAAAAAAAGTGTGATAGAATGTGTGATAAAATTAGAACCATTCCTAAAATTATTCATCTATTAACATATGTCAAATCGTGTGGGATAGAATGTCGGGTTGTGTAGGCTGGGCTTTAATATTTTCTTTCCACACTATTTTACATGATTTTTTTTACTTTTTTGATGTATTAATACACAGTGGGCTAGTGTGGAAGGCTTTTAAGAAAATTTAAATGTATTGTAACTTGTAAAAGCCCTTCCACACTACCCCACTGTGTATTAATACATGTCAAATTGAAAGTGGGAAAGAATTCCACGCGACTGCTAAATTTGTGGGAACAAAATTACTTTTCATATTTTGCTTCCACATTTGCTTGTATTAATACATTACCTTAACCTAAAAAAAAGTGTGATAGAATGTGGGATAGAATTAGAACCATTCCTAAAATTATTCATGTATTAACACATGTCAAATCATGTCGGTCTGTGTAGGCTGGCCTTTCATATTTTGTTTCCACACTATTCTACATGATTTGTTTCCGACTTTTTTGACATGTATTAATACAAAGTGGACTGGTGTGGAAGGCCTTTAAGTGCCTGTCCACATTGGATTTTTAATGCCAGGTGCATGCATTTTATGAGAGTAAAAAAGAGATGGGTAGATTCCACCCAAAATACACCAATGCGCCACTTTCAAACAATATTCTCGGATTCAACATGATAGATTTTTTATTGTGTGAGTGAAAGATAGTGTTGTGGACACCTGCTTCCACGGATATATAAATATATACTAGCGCATGCTAGTCCAGTGCTCCTTAAAAGACTGTACACATGAGAGCGACCAACGACCGACAAATGAGTGAACAAATGGGATTTAAAACATTATTTAACCTAAATTGTTTATAAAATCTAGACAAAATGGAAGAAATGTAATTGACGATTATTTTAAGATACTAAAATTTTTATTTTAATTGCAAAAACAAGAGAATTTTAAGAAAACAATTTGTTCGTCGCGAATAGACGCTATTCGTAACGACCAATTTATTTTCTCAAATTTCTCATATTAAGCCAAATAAAAATTCATATTTTATAATTTTAAAATTAATCCTAAATCGAATTCTACAGTTTTGACTAGATTTTGTGAAATATTAAGGTTTAATAATTTTTTAATTCCTATTTGTTTGTTCATTTGTCGGTCGTTGGTCGCTCTCATGTGAATGGTCCTTAAGAGATTGTCATGTGCCAACGACCTACATCCGAAAGATATACCTGCGAACAAAATAAAAAAATGTTTAGTAGGTAGTCCAAAATAGGTAGGTATTGCACTATACTCACTTTGGAACATCCACTATAATGGTCTGACTGGTGCATATAGTTTTTAGGTACATCTTCGATTATCCTGTAATGATGAAATAAATAAATATAATTCTTAACTAATTTTTCGAAATGTATTTTGTTGGTTACATACCTGCTCTGTTTTGCTGTACTGTTGGTGCTGATGCAACTAAAAAATTAATAGCAAAACCAAATGAAAATTTTGTTCACTTGAATTGGCCTGTAATGTAGAATAATATTAATGAATAAATAGGAATAAAAATAAATAAATAATTAATCCTTAGCAAATTTTGTTTACACTCACGTTTTGTTGCTGATACATCGTACTGATACTGCTGCTGCTGATGTCGTCGCTGACGGCCCGGGCAAAAGCAAATTCCTTTTGTTTTCTAGGGAAGAGAAACACTTTTATAATATATTGGTTGTTTCCATTCATTAAGTATACCTAATGCACTTACCAGGAATTGTTATGATGATGTTTTTTTTTTTATTTTTGTTGAGGCGATTTCCAAACAAAAACCAAATCGGCTGCCATATTTTGTGTATTTGTTTTGGTTTTCGACATTTCCCTCGTTGTTAATTGGGGTTGGGGGCAAAATACTGTATGGGTCATAATACTGTATTTAAAATACTGTATCTCAAAATACTGTATTTCGAAATACTGTATGTACAAAATACTGTATGATCAAAATACTGTAAGTCAAGATTCTGTATTTCAAAATAATGGTTGGTCAAAATTCTGCATTTCAAAATTCTGTATTTCAAAATTCTGTATTTGAAAATACTGTAAATAGGCTGAAAAATAAAAATCGATTTAATAATGTAAAAAGGTGTGCACTTTTTTACATTATCAAACCGATTTTTATTTTTCAGCCTATTTACAGCATTTTGAAAACAGAATCCTTTTTTTAAGAATACACAATACATTTCATAATAATTTTTCATTAGTGTAATATTCTGATATACCCTTTAACAATAACATGTATACCTATGATAATTCATGTCTTTGAATTTATTAAAACAAAATAAATGGCATCTTGTTCTCATTTTCTCTTTCTCATTTTCTTCTTCTTAATTGTTTGTATCTCTCTCACATTTTTCCATGAATTGTTTTGATCATAATCAACAATTGTATAAACAATTGCACCAAACTAATTGATAGGTCCGAGGACCTAAGTAAGTAAGTAAGTAATTGATCTGTCAAAACTTCCAGGTGATGTTCATGCATTTCGTTGATGTTTAAGAGTTTGCGCAAATTTAAGTGTTAAGGGTCCTACACATTATCAAGTTTTGTCGACAATAATTACTGAAGATATTTTCTGTCAAAAATAATTGATGAAACGTTGCAACCAAACGTATTAATGAATATTGACAACAATTCAACAAATTGTCTTTTAAATTCGCGAGAATTAAATCGAAAATCATAAATTTCATTTTTTTTTTACACTACACAACACAACCGAAACATCGATAAATACCTTGATGTTACTCAGAACCCATCCTGACATTGACACTTACATTGATGAAAACCAATCAATCAATCAATTTTGTTTCTCATCAATGTGGTCAATGTTAACAATGACATTGAAGAGCATACAAACGATCAATACCCAGCCAAAAATGACATTTTCAGCGAATATTGACAATAAACATAGATCGTCTGTAGGGCCCTTTAAGTTCTATTTTTTTTATTTATCCATATACATAAATCGAGTTCTGTTTTTTTTTTTTTTTTTTATAATGGAAGTTTAAGAACGGAATTATGCACAAATAATTTTTTTTTATATATAGAGTTTTGAGATAGTGTTTTGCTCATATTTGAGATACAGTATTATGAGATACAGTATTTTGATCACACAGTATTTTGAACATACAGTATTTTGAAATACAGTATTTTGAAATACAGAATATTAACCATACAGTATCATACAGAATTTTGACCATACAGTATTGTAACATTTTACTAAGGGTTCGCAAATAAAACTTATTACTTTATTCAAACTGAAACTGCAATTAGTTCCAAAATAAAACGCTTTTTATTTCAAATACTTTTTCTTCTGTTACTTTTAATATAACCAAGCACAAGTATGCAACTCTTTATTCACAGTGACATTTATTCATTCACTTCCAAAATCAAACTGCCGCATTCGGACTGGTGCCCCTGTATTTATACCCGAAAATAAAGGGTTCTAGAATTTTCTAGGGTCTGCTAGAAGGTGCTTTCCAGAAAGGTTTTGCCAATATTGCAGTACGACGAGGCTGGACACCAACCGTGATGGATTTAATTAATTATTTCACTCAAATATGGCGCGGAAAGTTGTACTAATGTGGTTGTTTACATAACTGGGCATATTCACCACATTGCCCCCCTCTTAGGATTGACCGATTTAATCCATTATTCCACCGTTATAACGATGTAAACGGTCGCAGTGTACTACTTTAAGCTTACCCCTTACTCCTCTCTGAATGCGGTAAGCCACATCATTGATTCGCTTCACAACGGTATATGGGCCTTCCCAGTTTTGTTGTAGTTTTGGTGACAGTCCCTTTTGTCGGTGAGGATTATAAAACCACACCAGGTCTCCTTCTTGGAATCCCATCGTTGTTGCACGGGCGTCGTACCGATTTTTCATCCTATCACTAGCGGTTTTTATGTTTTTCCTTGTCCGTTGATGAATGTCAATGAGTCTTTCTTTGAGGTTATCCACATATTCATCTGACCTTTCCGGTTCCATGGTATGGCATCCAAATTTTACTTCACTGGGCAGTCGTATTGTTGTGCCAAACAGGATCTCCGATGGTGTATGTCCTGTTGAAATATGAACCGCACTTCGATAGGCCATCAAGAACGATGGAATATGGCGGTCCCAGTCTCGTTGGTAGTCACCTACAACCTTGGACAGATGTTCTTTAAGAGTCCTGTTGAATCGTTCTACCATCCCATCAGATTGTAGATGAAGCGGTGTTGTCCTCGTCTTCTTGATGCCAAGGAAAGAGCAAACCTCCTGAAAGATGTTAGATTCGAAGTTCCTTCCTTGGTCAGAATGCAGTTCCAAAGGTACGCCGAACCTGCTCACCCAATTGAAGATAATCTGATCAACAACTGTTTTAGTTTCTTGATTTGGGATGGCAAATGCCTCAGGCCACTTGCTGAAGTAATCCATGACTACAAGGATGTATCGGTCTCCGCTGTTGGTCTCCGGAAACGGACCTGCAACATCTACTGCTATTCTTTCAAAAGGTGTGCCCACATTGTACTGTTGCATTTTACTTTGAAGCTTTCTACCTGGTCCCTTGGTAGCAGCACAAGTATCACATTTTCGGCACCACTTTTCGACATCATCTCTTGCATGTAGCCAGTAGAACCGTTGTCGTATCTTCTCCAGCGTTTTATTGACTCCCAAATGACCTCCAGATGCTCCATCATGCATCTCTCAAAGAACGTCATTAACCTTTGACCTAGGCACTATCAACTGCATTAGATAAGACTTGCCATCTGCAGATTCCCATTTGCGCCTTAGTACTCCTTGTTGCACATGAAGTGAGTCCCACTGTGCCCAATACACTTTGAGAGCTGGACTTCTATCGCAGATGCCAGCCCATTCTGGTTTTTCTCCGTGTTCCTTCCATGCAAGAATGGGTTCTATATCCGAGTCTTCTTGTTGGGCAGTCCTCAGTTCTTCATTGCTCCAACCGTAAATGGGATCGGCTCTTACTCGTTAGATGGCAACCGCTTCCTTTTCTTCTTGACGCGTGCAATGCTTACAGTCCTGTTTACACGGTCGTCGAGACAATGCATCTGCGTTTGAGTGCAGCTTTCCTCTTCGATGTTGAATTTCGTAGTCGTATGTCTGCAGTCTCTCGATCCTTCCTTTTCTTCTTGACGCCTGCAATGCTTACAGTCCTGTTTACACGGTCGTCGAGACAATGCATCTGCGTTTGAGTGCAGCTTTCCTCTTCGATGTTGAATTTCGTAGTCGTACGTCTGCAGTCTCTCGATCCATCTTGCTACTTGACCTTCTGGATTTTTAAAGTTCAGAAGCCAATTAAGCGCACCATGATCTGTTCGAAGGAGGAACTTCTGTCCATAGATGTAATTATGGAAGTGCTTTGTTGCCAAAATCAAAGCCAGAAGTTCCCTTCTGGTGACGCAATAATTGCGCTCTGGCCTCGAGAGCACCTTAGCGTAGTAGGCGACGACTTTTTTTTCTCTTTAATGGACTTGCGAAAGTACAGCTCCAATTCCGACGTTACTGGCATCGGCATCGATGATGAAAAGTTTTCCAGGAATCGGATAGGTCAGCACAGGAGCATTACACAAACGTAGCTTGAGTTCCTGAAAACTTTTCTCGCACTCACCTGACCATTTGAACGGCTTCCCCTTTTCAGTAAGTTGATGCAAGCTCTTAGCGATTCCAGCAAAGTCCTTCACAAAGCGCCCATAATATGTGGTGTTAGCCAATTCTTCACAGTGTCAACTTTCTCGGGATCAGTCTTTACTCCTTGGGATGAGATGATATGTCCCAGGTATTTAACTTCGGTCTTGAAAAGCGCACATTTATCTAGATTTAATTTTAAGTGTACTTCTCGAAGCCTCTGAAATACAGCCTTAAGGTTTTCACAATGCTCGTCAAAAGTTTTTCCATAAACGATGACATCGTCCAAATATACAAGGCATGATTTCCAAGTAAGGCCTTGAAGAACACACTCCATCAGACGCTCAAATGTTGCCGGAGCATTGCACAGTCCGAATGGCATCACTTTAAACTGCCCCAGACCATTTCCGGTTGAGAAAGCTGTCTTCTCTCGATCTTCTGGATGGATTTCTACCTGCCAGTAGCCACTCTTCAAGTCTAACGTTGAGAACCATTGAGCTCCTTCAATTGCATCCAAAGTATCGCTGATTCTGGACAGAGGGTAGCTATCTTTCTTTGTCACATCGTTCAGCCTACGGTAGTTCACACAAAATCGGATGCTTCCATCTTTCTTTTTAACAAGAACAACTGGTGCCGCCTAAGGGCTTTTGGAATTTTCGATTAGACCATCTTTCTTCATTGTCGATATCATTTCTTCAACTTCGGCTTGTTTGGCTAATGGGAGACGTCTTGCTGGTTGTCGAATCGGTCTCGCATCACCTGTGTCGATTCGATGCTGTACCAGTTGTGTTCGACCATACTGCCCACTCGGTGAAGAAAATATATCAGCGTGCTCATGAAGAAGGCTTCCAGCAACACTAAGCTGATGTTGACTTAGATTGGATGGCTTGAGAATTTTGGCTTTCATGGAGCTGAATTTTCCGGGGTCCATTGGATCTTCTGCGTTCAGTTCTATGATTTTAGTTATTGCGGTCACAGATTCGCATTTTCCAATTACTTCTCCTTTCTTGAGCTTGACGTCGTACGGTTTGATGTTCAGAATCCGTACGGGTACCATGTTGTTCTTTGGTTCCACAAGAGTCTTCCCTAAGATGATGTTTTGGGAAGATTGCTCAGACTCTGGTTCCACCATGAGGTATCGATGGCTACCTAGATCGCCCTCTATTTTCGTCCAAACAAACACTTCTGAAGAGGCAGGCAAGCATATGTCTTCTTTGATGACAGTTCTTAGAGTTGATGTGTTTTCGCTGCCATAAACCATAGGAATCTCTACATTTTGGTACTTCAACACTTGCTTACCGATATCCAGAATCACTCCGTGCTCTTTCATGAAGTCGATTCCAATTATGCACTCATCACATATGTCTGCTTCCAAAAATAGATGCGAAAACTCTAATTCTGCCAAACGGATTTTAAGACGAACTGCTCCATATACTCTTGCTGCCTCACCTGTCGCAGTTTTAAGACGGAAGCTATTGGTGTTATGTAGCCACGTCACAACTTTTATATAGATATATTTGTTAATGCGACGCGTTTCGGAGTGTTGCTACTCCATCATCGGGCGAACTACTTTGATGTTATTATATAACTTAATTCAGCTCAAGATTAAGCTTTTGTCTCAGGTTGTTTGTGTTGTTGTTTTTATTTTATTTTTGTGGATCTTTTGTGTTGTGCTGGTGGTGTATGGGTTATGTTTTTATTTTATCTATTATTTTGTATATGTTTTATTGCAGTTTCATAAAGTGTATTAGTTTTGAATGTCAGTTTACCGTTCAATAGTCTGTCTTTTTCAGTCTTGTATGCTTTGTAGATCTCGTACTCTTCAGTCGCGTCTAATATTTTTCCTTTTCTGCAGATGTGTAACGTTTTCATGTTTGTCTCAAAGTCTGTGTAATTGTGGTCGTTGTTTATTAAATGTTGGGCGTAAGTGGATCTGGTGTTGGGTTTTGGTTTGTGTTCTTTAAATCTGTCATTGAAAGTTCTACCAGTTTGGCCTATGTAGAACATGTTACAATCATTACCATTCAATTTGTAGACTCCAGAGCATGATTTTATATTGTTTTTAGATTTTTGTTTTAATATATTATTTATGTTATTGTTTGTTTTAAATGAAACATGTATATTTAATTTTTTGAATTTATATTGGAGGGTTTGGGAAATTATGTTGGTGTAATTTACTGATGTGTATTTATTATTATCTACTGTTCGTGTATTTATGTTATTTTTGTTGTTGTTTATTTTCTTTTTCTTTTTTGTGAGTAATTTGTCAATTATTGTTGCGTTATAGCCATTTGAATATGTAATATATTTAATGGTACTGAGTTCATTTTCATAGTCTTTTTTATTCATTGGAATTTTAATTAATCTGTCAATAAAATCATTAAATGCTGCCATTTTTTGGGGGTATGGGTGGTGGGAATCTCTATGTATAGTGATATCAGTTGTTGTTTCTTTTCTGTATATTTTAAATTGGAGTTTATTGTTGTTGTTTTTGACGATGGTGAGGTCTAAGAAGTTTATTGAGTTATTGTTTTCGATTTCTGTTGTTACTTTTAATTTTGTGTTTATGTTGTTGATATATTTTGAGAGTATGTCGATTTGTCTTTGAGTACCGTCAAATATTATGAAAGTATCATCAACATATCTCGAATATGTAATTATTTTTTGTTTTTGTGGATTATTTGTTGATAATATATATTTATTTTCAAAATGGTTCAGATATATGTCTGCAAGTAGACCGCTTAGAGGTGATCCCATAGCTAGACCTTCTGTTTGGGTGTAAAATTTATTGTTGAATGTGAAATAATTTTGATTTAGTGTGATTTTTAATATGGATATTAATTCATTGATTTGTTGTTGGTTAAGGTTTGCTGTAGTATTAAGATTGTCTTTAAGTATTATTATGGTCTCGTCTATGGGTATGTTTGTGTACATGTTTGTTATATCGAAAGAAATCATTTTATAGTTTGTTGACATGTTGATATTTTTTAATTTTTCTATTAAATGTGTGTTGTTTTTTTATTATTTTTTGTAATGTTTTGGCTACTTTGTAACCTGGTGCTGTGGTGTAGTTGATGAGGGGGCATATAGGTGTTCCTTGTTTGTGGATTTTGGGAAGGCCGGTGAGTTGTGGTGCTGTAGCGCTTGGTTGTTTGAGTATAAGTTTATTTATATTAGAGAATAAATTATTGCACTTGTTGATAGCGTTGTTAATTTCTTTTGTGTATGTTTTTGTGGGGTCGGTTTGTAATTCTTGTATGTTGTTATCGTGGAAAAACGTTTCAGTTTTTGTAATGTATTCTTGTTCGTCGATGATGACTATTGTATTACCTTTATCGGCTTTTGTAATTATAGCTTTATTGTCATTTAATTTTTGTTTTATGGGTTTTAAGTTTTGTCTGTCTTCTTTATATTTTATTTGTAATTTATTATTTATTTCGTTGTTTTTTATGAGTTGTTTTAGTTTTTTGTTTATAATGACTCTTGTTTCGTTTTGTATGTCGTTGGTAGGTATTAATTGTATTGCTGCTTCTGCGTTGATGACTTCTTGTTCGATGCTATTTTTGTTTATTTTGGGAATGTTGTATTTGAGGCCTTTGTTGAGTGTTTTTATTTCTGTGTTGGTGAGTGCGATATTTGTTTTATTAACTATTCTTATTAACTAGTCTGCGAGACTTGGATTGTGTATCTGGGCCCATCGATACCAGGGCGAGCAGGAGCGATGATGTTATTGCTTACCTGTTTGCGGGTATTATTCCTGTTTCCACAATGTTGACAGGCGACTCTTCTTGGTGGCAATCTGCACTAGCGCTGGAGATGTCCGGTTTTGTTGCAATTCCAGCATCGAGCAGGTCCTTCCCGCTGACTTCTATGGAATTCAGCTCTCTGGCAAGAACATTCCTCAACTTCAAGTTCTCTTACCCGATGAACTCCTAAGGAAGACTGTTCTGATGCTTCCATAGTCAGAGTGAACGCTAATGCTTCAGAAAGCGTGCGTTTTCCAGCAGTTCGAATTGCTCGCTGGAGGTTGATGTCGGAAACTGCACGGACAAAAGCCTCCGTTGCTAGCTGGTTGGTAATTTCATCTCCTACAGTTGGGTATACTAAGTGCGCCAGCCGTTCAATGTCTGCTTGGAGTTGTTGCAGACTTTCACCTCTTTTCTGGACTCTGGTATTGAGCTAGACGCGAAAGACTTCGTGCATATGGCTATCGCCAAAGCGTTTGTCAATGGTCTGAACAAGAGCACTGAAGTTGCCGTTCTGGTCTGCTGGTATGGTTTGCAAAAGTTCAGCAGCAGAACCTCTAAGGGCAAGCGTCAGGGCAATAAACTTGTCTCCGTCATCCCAGCCATTTGTTGTTGTGGCTGCCTCAAACTGCTTCTTGTAGATTGACCAAGAAGACTGTCCATCAAAGGTTGGTGGATGCATTTCTTTCTTCTTAGGAAAATCGCAACTGCCCTCTCTTACCTTCATTTTCCTACCCTTATCTAATTCATTGACAAAGTTCAGCATTTTGTCTTCAAATTTCTCGAACTGTTTTTCGACGTTTTCAACACGGTCATCAATAGCCATGAATTTATTTTCAAATGAATTTACTTTACTTTCGATTAGGTTTTTGTGGTCGTCTAGAAGGTTCCTTTGCTCGTTGCGTTGTTCTTCAAATTTCCCAAGAAGATTCTTTTGCTCTTTTCGTTGGTCATCAAACTGGGCAAGCAGCTGAGCCATCATATTGGTCATGTCTATGGTTGTACTTACTTGCTCTTCCGGAATTTCAATTTCAAATAGAAGGTGTCTGGATTTTCATCGTGTTGCCTTAAACTTCCTGCAGACGAATAATGAGGTCATTTTTGTTCCAGCAGTAGGAATATCTCGTCTGTTAAGTTCTGCTTTAAGTTCAACACAATTCAATGCATTCACAATTTTACCCATTTTTTTTTTCTTATATTTTTGTATGCCACTTTACACAAGCACCTTTCTTATTTGTTTACTAATCCACACACTTTATCAATTTTTCACGATCAATTATCTGAATTCACAGATTAAATAAGTTTTATTCCACTCTTTCTGACACCAATGTAATATTTTACTAAGGGTTCGCAAATAAAACTTATTTTCTTTATTCAAACTGAAACTGCAATTAATTCACAAAATAAAAAGTTTTTTATTTCAAATACTTTTTCTTCTGTTACTTTTATTATAACCAAGCACAAGTATGCAACTCTTTATTCACACTGACATTTATTCATTCACTTCCAAAATCAAACTGCCGCTTTCGGACTGGTGCCCCTGTATTTATACCCGAAAATAAAGGGTTCTAGAATTTTCTAGGGTCTGCTAGAAGGTGCTTTCCAAAAAGGTTTCGTCAATATTCCAGTACGACGAGGCTGGACACCAACCGTGATGGATTTAATTATTTATTTCACTCAAAGACGGCGCGGAAAGTTGTACTAATGTGGTTGTTTACATAACTGGGCATATTCGCCACAGTATTTTAAAGTACAGCATTTCGACCCGCTCCCTGTTAATTGTTCTTTGTCTCGCTTTGATTTATAGAGCTGATCTCGTTTTACAAAATTAAATAATGATGGCCGCGGTAAGTTTTGTTTCAAATTTTCACGGCAAGATGTCGTTTTAGCCTGTACTAAATTTGTACAGATTTACACACACAGAAATTAAGTTTTCTATTTGTGGTGAAGAGGGGTGTAAATTTTCAAATGTATGGTACTGGTATTGTCTGATTGGTGGTTAAAAGCAAATAATTTAGCCGTTGGGTTTTGTGTAGCGGGAGAATTTGAAAGTCAATTTTCAATAGGTAGGACACAGTTGTATAGTCCGCCTAAGTGTTAACACGAGAAGTTTGAACTCAAAGTCGAGCTTATGTAAATCGACTTAACTTACATTAGCTTACAACTTAAATTAAACCTAAGAAAAAAATATATAAATTATCTAAACTTAAGTGTAAAGTCCTATTATTTTTGATAAATTCTAATAATTAATCCTGGTGCTAAAAGCAGAGACACTCAACGGCGTATACAGGTGGGGGGTCATGTCCCCCCCCCCCCCCCCGAGAACTCAAGATAATTTTGTTGATCTGAAATAATTATTTAGTAACCACATACAAAAAAAAGCAAGTTGGTTACCTAGAAAGCTAATATGATTTTCGAGTGGTAAATTCAGAATTCAATAGAAAATTTGAATGATGGTAACTTGGATTTCAATAAGGAATTTAATTTTCATGGCAATGAAACACCTACCTACCATATTTTGTATTCAATTGATGCAACTAAGATTTTCTTCCTCGTACCTCAAATTTAAGATAACAACAAACTTATCATATGATAATACATTCAAATCTTAAAATATATGCATAAACAATCATAGGTTCCGTTTTAAGATGACAGCCAAAACCTGTTTAAGCAAACAGAAATTAAAGACTGTAGTTGTTTCCAAATGTTCACTCAGTAAAGTAAAACCAATAGGATTCTGAAAAAGAACATTTTATATTTCTGAAAATAAAATCTTTAAACACATTATAGAACACCATATAGAAATTGTTTTATTTGATTTCTGTATGACAGAGTAGATTATTTTTAAAAGCAAACAAAAATATCTACATAATGTGAGTGACAACTTTCGATTTATTGTTATTCTAACCAAACAATGTTAATGTGAGCGAGAAATAGTCATAAATATATAAAACTATGATGAAAACCTATTATGATAGGATTTTGTTTGCACTTATTCAACATTTATGATCGAAAAATAATGTTGTTAATATGCATGTGGATTATTTTTACAAAGGAACCTATGAATCCCGTAATGCAAAAGTTTATAGCTATGGTAAAGGCGATTTATTGGAACTCCTCCTTGGTGACCGTTTGACCAGTCAAATGGAATCCTTGACAAAAACGCGACAAGGTTCACAGAATTTAACAACTTTTTTCAATTATTTTTATCAGAAAGGCTTTACTGGTAAGATAGATAAAAAGATTAGGTATATTTGTTGTACATATTTATTTTGCCTTTCACTTTGCCATCCTGGCAGTCGTAAGCTGGCCATACACGACCGAGCCGAACAGCTTGGAGCTATTTGGTTCCAATCTCTCATGGAGAAAATGAGACAGTTAGATGTTTTTTGTGAAAATTATATTCTACAATTTAATGAGAAGAGTGAGAAAGTAGCATTTTATTATTTAGTAACGGTGCGGTGGAGCGATTGGAAAGTTGGAAGCAAACATAACTGCTAGGCTTGCTGATTCCCCGCAGACGATAGAGCCGAACATTCGAAGGTTCATGTTCGTGGATTTTGGTTTGGCTGACAATCCAAATTCTTCGGCCAAACCAAACGAAGCCATCTGAGGTTTCCCACTCACGGGCAATTTTGGTTCACCTCCGGGCCGTTCGGCTCGTTGGTTCGGTCACGTATGGCCAACTTAGAAACAAAATTATTTTTTTTTTTCAAATCAGAAGCATGTACAAATCACTCCTGAACTTTTTTCACACTTTTATTGAAAAGCAACGAAAACGAATCTTTGTATTCAATTAAAATACGAATTTGTAATGTATTTTAATTTCTCCACTATTGTTATTGTATAAGCAATTAGCCCAAGTGGTCATTTTTGAAAATCAGAACTATTGTTTTCATTTTCAGTAATGAATATTTATATTTAACTGTTTACTTAAATTTCAGAAACAGAAAAAGAGTACCTAATGTTATTTTACTAATATTTCCTGCAACTTCGATTCAAATTAGAACTAGCTGAAATAAAATAAATTCTGAACAAAATTCAAAACAAATGACCCAGCGAATCCAATATTTTTTCCTCAGTATTTTGATAGCTAACCTCAGATTTGTTGTTCAGGCAACTGGAGACTGCTATATGCTGTTGCTGAGGTCCTCCAAAACAAAAAATGTAGGGCTGGCCACGAGACGAGACTCTGAGAGACTTTTGTAAGTCTCGGTCTCGTTAAAATCGAAAATTTTCTGTCTCGTCTCGGCCTCGTGTCGGTCTCGTATAATTAAGTCTCGTCTCGGTCTCGTCTCCGAAAAATACGATTTCCGGACAAACTGTTGATTATTGGAACGAAATATTTTCAATTATCGTTTGAATATGTGCAGAAGAAAATAAATATTTAACTGAAATTGGATTTTTTTAATTTATTAGACTCTCTGTAAATGTCGGTCTAAATATACAGTCTCGTCTCGGTTGCTTTAAAGGCAGTCTCGCCTCGTCTAGTCTCGGTCTCGTCATGCGAGATCGAGACCGAGACTTTTCTAGTCTCGTGGCCAGCCCCAAAAAAATGTTACATCAAGGTATAGAAACGAATAGCCCGTTATACTAATACTATACGTTTTCACTGGGCCAAATGAGGTAATTTCGTTGAAAATTTCCAAATGAGATCCGAAATTACATCATTTCCCATACAAATTCTTTTTTCCAAATGAGCTAATTTCAACCAATAGCGTAATGGTTAGTGCGTTGGACTTTCACGCTAGAGATCTAGGTTCACTTCCTAGCCTCGTCCACCTAAAAACTAAAAACTTCAGGGCTACTGTCTCTTTGGACGCATTGACAAATCCTCGAAGAGTTATCGCTTGTCATGAATAAGTGCTTCTCATCTAACCATTCGGATTCGGCATAAAATTGTAGGTCCCTCTCATTCCTGTCGACACGTGCACACAGGAATGTTTGCGAGTTTTTAGTCACTAGGCCTGGTTCCTCACGAGCCGTTGTGCCACCCAATTTATTTTTTATATAAATGTATTATAGTATAGTTAATTAAGACTTTTTCCCTTTTCTTGTTTATACCCACAGTAAAATATAAAACAAAAAAATATATGGTCATTTTTGAAAATCAGAACTATTGTTTTCATTTTCAGTAATGAATATTTATATTTAACTGTTTACTTAAATTTCAGAAACAGAAAAAGAGTACCTAATGTTATTTTACTAATATTTCCTGCAACTTCAATTCAAATTAGAACTAGCTGAAATAAAATAAATTCTGAACAAAATTCAAAACAAATGACCCAGCGAATCCAATATTTTTTCCTCAGTATTTTGATAGCTAACCTCAGATTTGTTGTTCAGGAAACTGGAGACTGCTATATGCTGTTGCTGAGGTCCTCCAAAACAAAAAATGTAGGGCTGGCCACGAGACGAGACTCTGAGAGACTTTTGTAAGTCTCGGTCTCGTTAAAATCGAAAATTTTCTGTCTCGTCTCGGCCTCGTGTCGGTCTCGTATAATTAAGTCTCGTCTCGGTCTCGTCTCCGAAAAATACGATTTCCGGACAAACTGTTGATTATTGGAACGAAATATTTTCAATTATCGTTTGAATATGTGCAGAAGAAAATAAATATTTAACTGAAATTGGATTTTTTTAATTTATTAGACTCTCTGTAAATGTCGGTCTAAATATACAGTCTCGTCTCGGTTGCTTTAAAGGCAGTCTCGCCTCGTCTAGTCTTTTCTAGTCTCGTGGCCAGCCCCAAAAAAATGTTACATCAAGGTATAGAAACGAATAGCCCGTTATACTAATACTATACGTTTTCACTGGGCCAAATGAGGTAATTTCGTTGAAAATTTCCAAATGAGATCCGGGCTGGGCTGTTGTCAGATTTGGAGCTGGCGCAATTTTGCCCCTAACAATCACTCTACTGCAAAGTACGAAAAACCGTCGAAAATGAAACGCCTAACCCCAATTTTTACGAATTGCACTCAAAAATTGAACCCCATTAGATGCAACATTGATTGTTCGGCTATTATCGCAACGTGTCAGCATCTGCGGACCTCCAGGTCTTATTTTCGTTCCATAAGATTCTGGATCTGGTATGAAATTACGGAAAAACGACCCAATCTCGAAATTTTTCTAAGAATAGCCCTACATCTTAGGATACTTGAACGAAAGTCTTGAATTTTGGCCTTTTCCGTATTTCTTAAATGTATACCACGCGGCTACGTTGTTTGTCATCTCGAAACTCATAATTAAATGAAGCTTAATTGAGATTTGCATAGTGCGTTTATACTTCTGCAATACGAAAAAATCTGTTTTGGTGTCGCTTCCATTTCCTGTTTTCTATAAAATGCATTTTTACAGGTGCGTTTATACTTATGCAAAGCACTGTATAAGTCTGTGTTATTTTTTTTTCGGCGTGATCCCCCCCCCCCCAAGAAGTAAGGCTGTCTACGCCCCTGGAGACACTTACCTATTTACTATATAAAAAAAACTAGGAAAATATATATCCCAGTAAGTAAATGATCTTTGTATATATAAACTTTGTATATACATATAACATAGTACTATCATGGTGAATGTCGAATGGACTGCCATCTTCAGATCGATTGTGAAAGAATCTCGTCGAATTTCACAGTGGAGAGAATTGAGTTTTGTGGAGAATTTCAAGTAAGAATAGGAAAGGAATACTCTAATTTATAATAGTAAGAGTGAAATAGGTACAATGAATGTTTTTTGTTAAGGGATAGCATTTGTTTACATTTTTTTGTCGGTTACTTTGCTATGCAAAGGTAAAGAGACTTAAAAAGTGTGAAACAAATTTGTGAATTCTCCTTGGTTTGATGGGATTTGTGCGGTTAAAGAGGAAGGGGTGGTTTTTTTTCTTGTGTGCGAGAAGACAATGGTGACGTCGGCGGCAAGAAGGTCAAGGCATATATGTAGATTGTTTTTTTTGTTTTGTTTTGCTTTCTAGATACCTATTTAGGTCTGTGGGTAAGAATATGAGTGATGCAATAATTTATGAGTTTGTTGGCGATGATGTTTTTTGATGAGTATGGCTCATGGTAGGTAGTTAGGTATGTCGCTTTTTTTATTTTAACCAAGAAATGTAGGTATGTTTGTACATATGTATACATTTGTATTAATATCTAGGTAGTAATAAGTCCATGTAAGTAGGTACCTATCCAATTTTTATGTAATTGTGTATGATTAATTTTCGTTAGTTTTTGTCTTTTTAAAGGGTTAGTTTAGAAGTTTGAAATTATTACGGATGGCTATCATTGTTTAGGATTTTCAGTGAGAAATTTGAACTTCTAACTAACAACTATTTGACCATGGGGTGTTAGGGACAGTCTAAAGGGCATCTAGGTATTAAATCGTTACTCTTGATAGTTAAAAATCGGCGAAATTCCTTCGAAATTCTCTGTTTGGTTCATGGTCGACAATCGCCTACCAATTTTCTAATTGGATTTTTTAAAAATCATAACTTCATTTCCACTGGGAAGAATATTAAAGATAAGATATTAAAATTAAAATTTAAATGTGGCTAAATTTTTGTATAAAATTTATTGAGGAGGATCGACAAATTTCACACTAAAAGGGTGTGTAAATGTCCCGTCAAATTTATATTTGATCTCTTAAATTATTGAAAACTTGATGACAAATTTTAAAATTACAAAAAATTATTATTATTATTTATTTATTTATATTATATAAATGAAAGAATAAAAATTGTCCTAATTACAACCACATTTACTAATCACGCTACAGCTTAAACTAGAAGTATTAAAAATAGGTAGCTATCTATATACTAAAATTTATATGAAAGCTAATTTTATTCAGGGTTGCACTAAGAACGGAAATTTTGAAATTCGCACATTTAATAGGGTAAAATAGGGTAAAACTGAATCAAAGTCAAGAAACTAACTTCTAAACGCGACGTCTTAGAAACTTGATTTTTTTATTTGAAAGATATTGAAAAATTAGGCAAAAAAATATGCCCAACTTTTTCTTATTAAAAATCCACAAACCGAGATATACCCGGTTTTAAAACTGAAAATTGATAAATAGTCGTTTCAAAAAGTACTTAGTAGTTATATGGGGGTACATTTTTTATTTTTTTTTACATTTTACAAATTATCCATGTTTAAGCAATTTTTGACAGGATTTTTTTTGTCATACCCAAAATTATTTTTGAAAAAGGGTATATTATTTTGGTCAATTTTTCAATCTATTTGATTTTTAAGAGGTAGTTGGAAAAATCTAAAATTTTAATATCTTATAGATATATTTGATAGCAATTAAATGGTAAAACTGTTATCTTTCTAACTTATCATTTGACAGATTTATTTAAGAAAGGGTAAACAATTTGAAATTTGTTTTATTAATATTTTTTCAATAAACAGTGGTAGAGGTTTCCAATATACTAATGAATTATAGCTATATGGTCCAGGAATTTGTATACAAAAATTATATTTCTATTGTACCATTGAGCTGATAAATTAACAATATATAATTTTTACACATATTACTTAATACCATGTGAGTGTAGGCATGGATTGATTTAGTTTATTCTTATATTTAATCTCAATAAAATAACCATTAATTTGATACCTCATTTTTTAATCTGTACCTTCTATATTAGTGTCACAATTGATTTTTTAAAATTCATAAAAATTCAAATCAAATCAATAGAAATGCTTTGCTTTGTTCATTGTCAACAATCGTCAACCAGTGCAAAGCAACGTTATCTCAAATTATTTTTTTTTTTTATTTTTTTAATATAAAAAATCATAACCATATACAAATCATAAATTACAAAAAATCTACAATTAGACAACTTTAGAGGCTTAAAAATTGAGTAATACTTAATAGTTCAAAATAAATGTTACATGAAATTAAGGAAGAAATTTAAAACTTAAATTTTTGTGTAAAAATTATTGCAAAATATTTGACCTTAAAATGTGTTTTAATGAATAATCAACTCTATTTTTCGTACTTTAAACTCAAAAGTTAATGAAAAATATATATGTTTTAATAATGTTTTAATAATGATGCACATTTATACTTGTAACCTTCTTCTACAAATATGTGAGTAATTTTGTATTTGTAAATCTAACTGAAAAAAAATTAGGGGCAATTTAAGCTCTATTTAACCAAGTTTAGAGGCTTCAAACTTGAGTAATACTTAATAGTTCATAACAAATGATACATGAATTAAAGAAAGAAATTTATAATCTAAATTTCTGTGCTAAAATGTTTCCATAATCTTAAAAAATTCATACTAAAAATGGAATTTAGTGAAAAATCAATTCGATTTTTGGTACTTTAAATGCAAACGTTAATAAAAAATTGTAGTAGCCCGTAGCGTAATGGTTAGTGCGTTGAACTGTCACGCTGGAGGTCTGAGTTCGCTTCCCAGCCTCGTCCACCTAAGAACTAAAAAGTTTTTTCAGGGCTACTGCCACGAATAAGTGCTTCTCGTCTAGCCGTTCGGATTCGGCATAAAATTGTAGGTCCCTTCCTTTCCTGTCGGTAGGCGCACACAGGAATGGTTGCGAGTTTTTAGTCACTAGGCCCTGGTTCTTCATGAGCCGTTGTGCCACACGATTTATTTATTTTTTTTAAAATAAAAAATTGATAAATTTTGAAAAACAAAACCAACACCCTAATTGCTCTAATCCTCTTCTAAAATATTGCTTATAAATTTTAAGTGATTATTTCAACAAAAGCCACTCTAAAGTTAGTTTTATTGAATTATTTACCAAAAAAATGCAAAGTGGATCATGCTTTTTCAAGGAATTCTATTTTTATATTGTCAACACGCCCATCAAATATTTTCAATTTTAAAAATTATAAATTTTGAAAATCTAATAAATCTAATAAAAAAGATCAAATCCAGAATTTTGCCAATTTGTCGGCATAAAATTGGTTATAAATCGAAAGTACTTATCCGAATTCAAAAATTTAGATGTCTATAGAAAGGTTATTATAGGTCACACTGGAGGTCTGGGATCGCTTCCCAGCTTCGTCCACCTAAAAACTAAAAAGTTTTTTTTCAGGGCTACTGCCTCTTGCGAGGAATTGACAAATCCTCCAACAGTATCACTTGTCACGAATAAGTGCTTTTCGTCTAGCCGCACGGATTCGGCATAAAATTGTAGGTCCCTTCCATTCCTGTCGAAAGGCGCACACAGGAATGGTTGCGAGTTGTTAGTCACTAGGCTCTGGTTCTTCATGAGCCGTTGTGCCCCCCGATTTATTTTTTTTTTTTTTTAGATAGGTTATTTCCTCAGCATTTAAATACATATGTACATATAAAATATTTAGATGATTATACAATGTTTAGTGCTAATACGCCTGGACAGATAAAATAGCTTTATTTGGGCTAAATTATAGTTAATATTATAACTATTTTTCTGCTAATTTTCACAACTTTAACTTGACGATAATCAACTGGTTGCTGAAATTATCATTTAGGCGAATTCTTCTTAGTTTAATGTGAAAGTTGCCTAATTAATTTGTTCATATCTTGAAAAGTAAAAGTCCTTGATCCAAACGGTTTCCAGCGTTTAACTAAAAATTGACAAGAGCATTAAGTTTTGAAAACAAAAATTATGCTTATAAAATTGTGAAAAAAAATTAGCTTGAAATTTTTTTTTTTTCAAAATTTATTTTTCAAAAACTATTCACTCGAACAACTTAATTTAATAATTATATTAAAGAATAGACTTTTGGCTTTTCAATATGCTATAGCGTCACTATGTGTTACCGTTAATTTTTAATATTTTTTTTTCTATTTTAAGTGATTTTTTTTTGGAAATTGCCCCTCCCGCCTAAACGGAGGAAAATAGACCCCCTCCCATACGAATTTTGTCTTGTCTAAGTCCAACCTACACGCTCTAGCCTTTTATGACACCTTATGCAACCACCCTGTATACACGTACTAAATACCTACTCAAAAAAATTATTTTGGAAGAAAAATGTACTTTCATAAGTTTCGATTTTCTCTAAAACTAAACTATATACCAGCTTCTGGTTCTTAGCGTTTGACTAAAAACTAATTACAGCAATCGTTTTTGGAACAAAGAATATTACGTAAAATTCTGGAGTAAAAAATGCAAATAAATTTTGTTTATCATTTTGTTTTTTTTCTAAATTTTGACTTTTGAAAACAATTTGAAAAAAATAGACTGAAAAAGCTATCGCATAATATTGTAAGTAATATCGTTGATTTTTAATAATTTTTAATCCTTTTAAAGCAAATGTTTTATTAAATTGCCCCTTCCCCACAAACGGAGGGAGATAGAAGTTTTAAGATTTAAACATTAAAAAAAACACTTATTATTATAAATTTCTAAAATTGTATTCCTTTTAGAAATTTATAAAAAAAAAAGGTCACGAAAATAGGAACAATTTATAATTATTGTTATTGTGTTAGGTATGCAAAAATTCATGTTTAAGTTTTTCAAATTTATTTTACACTTAAATTTCAAAAAAAGTAAAAAATTCCTAACGAAAAAAGTTATTGGTAGGTAGGTATCTAAGTTAATAACAATTATATTAGCTATCCACATACCTAATTTCCCATTCCCACATTCATATTCCTAAACCACCACATTCCTATACCCAGCACCTTACACTCTATTTCGTGCACACTTCCTTTTATAATAAGTCAGCATAATATTATTAAGCTAGTAATTTGTATAACCTTCCAACAAATCCATTATTTGCTTTCCAAGAAAATATAGCATTAAGATAAAATTGTTCAATTATAAATATGCAAGCAAATCAATTATTTGCTTTGCAAGCGAAAATAGAATTAAGTTCAAATTATTGAATAAAATGAATCAGTCATAAACTCAACAAGAAAGACAAAACATCTTTTATTTACTGGCGCCCAACTTCAATTCGAATAGTATTGTGTGCTCCTAAAATCTTAGTATTAAGAGAATAGAGCAAGTTAAAACGCAAAAACCTTGATAAAGAATCCCAATAACCAATAAAGGAAACGGCTAAAGGAATTGTAGCGGAATTAAAGCTCCAAATATCTTCGTAGAAAAAGAATAGAGTTATTTAATTATAAAAAAGACGCAAATAATCAATTAGTCACCCACCAAAGGAAAAGATGCAGTTACAAATCTTCATAGTGTAAGATTATTAATTTTTATTTATTTAAAATTTTCAAAATATAAAGTGTATCTTTGTGTTATATTTTATTAATATTATTAATTTACCTATAAAAAATACATTAAGTATAAATTTTGTGACTGTGCTTAGAATTTTTGTTTAAATTCTTAAAAATGTCCGAAATCGCTCAAACTATAGCGTCAGCCGTGCGGGTAGCTGTCGAAACAGCTTGTGAAACAATCGTTAGAAGAATGGGAGATTTAACAGTAGAAAACCAACAGATTAATGATAGGGTCAACGAGAGAATTTCCGAGCTGTCAAAAAAATTAAATGCCGTTCAATTACCTCAAGCAGTTGTTGCTTATGAGCCCATTTATGTCTCGACACCCGAAATACCGTGCCAAATATCACTCGATGTGGTAAAATCCGTACCAGATTTTAATGGTGAACGATCGAAGTATATTTCGTGGCGTCAAGCGGCTAAGACCGCTATACAACTATTTGATCCATATAAAGGATCTGAACGGTTTTATCAAGCCATCGCTATAATTAGAAACAAAGTTGTCGGACCTGCCGATTTAATTTTATCATCTTTCAATACGGTTATTAATTTCGAAGCAATAATTTCTCGCCTTGATAATTTCTATTCGGACAAACGCCCGCTGCACGTACTCGAAAATCAAATGAGTATTTTATGTCAAGGACATTTATCCATCTCTGAGTACTACGACGAGATAGAAAAACATTTAACTTCTATTACGAATAAAATATCTATGGAATATTCGGGTAATAATGAATTAATTAATTTATTAGCATCAAAATACAGAGCAGATGCGTTGCGGGTATTCATTTCAGGCCTTAATAAGCCTATCTGCAATATATTATTTTCTTCTGGTTGTGAAGATCTGCCATCTGCATTAGCGAAGGCACAGGAGCTTGAGGCCAATCAACATAGGTATAACTTCGCAAGAGCATTTACTAAAAATACTAGTATTAGTGCTCTTCCAAAGAGCAACCCCCACTATAAACGAGTTGTTCAAGCTCAACCCCAAGCCCAAGCTCAACACCAAGCCCATGCTTCCCCCATAGATAACCAGCAGAAATACAACCAACAATCAGAACCATACGATCATATGAGCGTTGATAACTCGTCAATATACCGACGCAGTAGAAGGTCACAAGTTCGACCAGCGGTGCCAGAGGGCAGTAATAAACAAACCATCAGGCAACAGCCGCAAACCTATGAAAACAGGACATCGAAGCGCGCACGCGAGTCTGACAAGGGACCATTACCGAAAGCTCAGCAAACTAATTTCGTAAAATCCAAAAATGTAAAACAAGATCAAGAACTAAAGAAAAGTCCCGAATACGAAGTGTATGAAGACGAATATGAAAACCTCGATGAGGAATGTGAAGATCAGATTAATTTTTTAGAATAAAGTCCGCTTTACCATTTGTTGAAAAGAAGTTCAATGGTAAAACTATAATGAGAATCCTAGTAGACACTGGTACAGCCAAAAATTATATCACACAAATTTCTCAATTAAAAGTAATTCCAAATAGTAAAAATTTTAAGGTCAAGTCTCTTCACGGTGAAAATAAAGTAACCCACAAATACAGAGTACAATTTTGTGGTAAAATTACAGATTTTTTATACTTCCCCAATTAGAAACCTTCGATGCGATTATAGGGTATGATTTTCTCGCGCAAATAAAAGCGCAAATCGATACTAAACGCTCTTTATTAATTTATGAAAATGGGGAAATGGAAATCAAATTTTTAGAATGCGAACAGGTTAATAATTTAGAAATCGATATAAAAACAATTCCTGACACCGTCAAAAACGAATTTAAAGAATTAATAGAAGACTTTTCAGAAGTGTTCGCTCAACCAGATGAAAGATTACCTTTCAATACAGACATAAAAGCTACCATAAGAACATTAGATTCCGAACCAATCTATTCTAAGCCAAGACCATACAATATGGCAGCAATTCCTTTTGTAAACAAGGAAATTAAGAGATTACTTAATGATGGTATAATTCGGCCATCACATTCCCCTTATAACACCCCAATATTAGTAGTAGGGAAAAAAGGAACTAATGAAGACGGTACTCCGAAATCTAGATTAGTGTTTGATTATAGGAAATTAAATGAACGCACTATTCCAGATCGGTATCCGATTCCTGAAGCTTCCGTTATTTTATCCAATTTAGGACAAGCAAAATATTACACAACGATCGATTTAAAATCCGGCTTCCATCAAATTCTCCTAGCAGAAAAGGACCGGAAAAAAACGGCGTTCTCCATAAATAATGGAAAGTTCGAATTTTGCAGACTGCCTTTCGGTTTGAAAAACGCTCCAAGTATATTTAAGCGAAGAATTGATAACATACTACAAAGCGATATAGGCAAAAGGTGTCATGTTTATATAGATGACGTTATTATTTTTTCACAAACAGAAAAAGAACATTTGGAAGATATAAAAATAATATTTTCTAAACTTTTCAACGCCAACATGCGCATATCTCCAGAAAAATGTAAATTTTTTAAACATGAGCTTGAATTTCTAGGATTTCTTGTATCTGGAGACGGTATTAAAACCTGTCCCAATAAAGTCAAAGATATAATTGACTTTGAAGTGCCAAAAACACTTCGAGCACTTAGATCCTTTCTTAGTCTTTCTGGTTATTACCGTCGATTTGTAAAAGATTATGCTCAGATAACCAAACCGTTAACAAAATATCTCAGAGGATAAAACGGAAATGTAGGAACGAACAAGTCTAAGAACATCAAAATTATTCTTAATAAAAGGCTTTATGTGCCTTTAATAGAATAAAGAACATTTTAGCCTCAGAAGATGTGTTGTTATTCTATCCCGACTCTCGTAAGCCCTTAGATTTGACTACTGATGCTTCATCACAAGCAATAGGTGCAATTCTCTCTCAAGGTGGTAGACCTATTACAATGATATCTCGAACTTTGAGTAAATCCGAAGAGAATTTCGCTACGAATGAACGAGAAATGTTAGCGATAGTCTGGGCATTGCAATCTTTGAGAAATTATTTATATGGTGCTCCTGATATTCATATTTATACAGATCACCAACCACTCACGTTTGCAGTTTCCGAAAAAAGTCCTTATACAAAACTTAAAAGATGGAGAGCATTTATTGAGGAATATTCTCCACCCTTTCATTATAAACCAGGTAAAGAAAACAAAGTAGCAGACGCATTATCCCGTCAGCATATTAACACCCACTTTACCTCCGGAGAAACCGTTCATAGCGAGGAATCCTTAACGAAAGTAATACCTTCTGTAGAAAATCCCTTAATTGCTTCAAAAATCAAATCTTCATTAATCAAGGTTCTGAGAAAAGCAAGAAAGTTAAAATTATTTTCCAAAAACAGGTTAGACATATGATAACATTCAGATGCACTGGAGAACTTATCGAAATAATGCGCGATGTCCTTCATACGGACGTAGTCAATGGAATCTATTGTGATCTTGAAACTTTAGGAAAAGTACAAAATGATCTCATGATTGCTTTCCCTAAAGTTAAAATTAAACATGCAAACAAACTTGTTCAAGATGTGTTTAACACACACGATCAACAGGAACTAATCATAAACGAGCATAAAAGAGCACATAGAGGACCACAGGACAACTTCAAACAAATAATTTCAGAATACTATTTCCCAAATCTTATGAAGCTTTGTACAACATACGCATCTAAATGTAAAATTTGTAAAGAAAATAAATATCAGCGTAGACCAGCGCAACATCCAATCGGTGCAACACCAATTCCCACATTTGTAGGAGAGATTCTGCACTTAGATATTTACAATACTGGTCAAAAATATTTCATAATATGTATAGACAAATTTTCCAAATTTGCCATTATAGAACATATTCCCTCTAGAAACTCTGTTGACATAAAAAACCCATTGATTTAAATTATCTTCCAATTTCGAAACACGAAAATAATAGTTATAGATAATGAAGGTGCATTTACATCGATTGCAACACAAACATTATTAAAAAATGAATTTAACATTTCTACACATTCTGTACCAGCACTCCACAGTCAAAGCAATGGACAGGTCGAACGATTTCATTCGACTCTTGCTGAAATAGCAAGATGTACAAAAGATAGTACTGCAGATATTGTTGAATTAATGCTACTATCAACCTACAAATATAATAACTCAATACACTCAGTAACAGGTTATAAGCCCGCAGAAATTTTTCACGATTTATCTTAGGCAATGACAGATGAAATAACTTCGAAACTCAAAATAAAACAAAATAAAGACCTTGAATTTCACAATAATAATACCACGCCCAAAGAATTCAGGCCAGGTGAAAATGTTTATTTAAAAACTAATAAGAGAATTGGAAATAAATTATCTAAACTATATAATCAAAAAACTATTCAGGCAGATTTAGGCACAGCTGTTATAATTGATGGAAGACAGGCTCATAAAAATAATTTAAGATAAAACTTTATTTCTATATTTATGGAAAAATGGCTAAGCACTGCAAAAATTGTTGACTTCTCTTCGGCGTTGTTCATTCCTATTCCTGCAGGAGAAGTTGCCATTTACGAAGACCATTTCTACCTGAAACACACTACAAATTTTTCGGATATTGATACAATCATGTCAGAAAATAGAAATATATTAAATGAAATCAAACACGAAAGATGCAAAGAAATACTGCTTCAGGACATAAATGAAATTGAATGTTAATTTTACTAAGACCTTCCACGAGAAATAGACGATCAATAGATTTTTTAGGCTCCGCAATTAAATTTGTTGCGGGTACGCCTGACCATGCAGACATGGAACTGTTAAAAACTCAGGAAAACGAACTAACTAGGGCTAACAACAGACAAATTGAAATAAACAGGCAATTCCAGGAAAAAATAGACCAAATAACTGACATAATAAATAAAATAAATATAAATGAAATTGACAAACTCCAACGGACTGATAACTTTGAAAAACTTAGTGCAACTATGTCAAAAAGAAATAGGATAATAATAAATAATTTAAGCAATAACATTTATTCTCTCATTCTTGCTAAAAATAATATTGTAAATCCATTAATTCTTAGCACAGAAGAAATAGAAATGATTATTATAAAAGAAAATGTTTTAACTGACTTAAGCGATTTGTTAAATATTGCCGATGTAAAAATGTATTACCAATATAATTCTTTAGTATACTTAATTAAGACTCCAAAAGTTCAAGAAATCTGTAAACTTTTTCAAATTATTCCTGTAATTCATGACAACAAAATTAAAGATTTAAGATCCAACATTTCAGCAATTTGTAAAAGAATTCATTATCCCTTAAATGCTTGCAAGAAAGCTCCCTTATATTCTTATTGTGAAATAGATTCCCAAAACTCCTGCCTTTTCCAACTCCTTAACAATAACACGGCACACTGCCCAACAACTCATGCTAATGACATAAAAAAGATCGAAGTCGTTAAAAGCGGACTAATCGTCGCGAGGGACGAAAACATAACTATAGAAGAAAACGGCCAGCTTATTGTTCTGAATGTAACCTTCCTTATAACATACGATGCTAAAATCAAAATCAATGGCAGAGAATTTATCACAGAGAAGCCTATCGAAGTAAATCACCTACCAGCACCAAAACCAACCATTTAAAATGAAGTCGCCTTCAATGAAAAAATTACGCTGCCACACTTACGCAAGCTGCACATCATCAACAATCAGAAAATAAAAGAATTTTCAATTACGCTCGAGACAAGCAGATGGATGTTGTATGGCACCATAGGTATACTGGCACTTGTGATTCTTGTGCTTCTTTACATAAAAATAAGGCCGAGGACAGTAAAAATCAGAACAAAAGCAGATAATGGTTTATCAACGTTAGATAAAGACGTTTTAAAACTGCGAGTTATGAACATTATGAACGAGGACGTCCAGTCTTAAGGATGAGAGGAGTTAATAACAATTATATTAGCTATCCACATACCTAATTTCCCATTCCCACATTCATATTCCTTAACACCACATTCCTATACCCAGCACCTTACACTCTATTTCGTGCACACTTCCTTTTATAATAAGTCAGCATAATATTATTAAGCTAGTAATTTGTATAACCTTCCAACAAATCCATTATTTGCTTTCCAAGAAAATATAGCATTAAGATAAAATTGTTCAATTATAAATATGCAAGCAAATCAATTATTTGCTTTGCAAGCGAAAATAGAATTAAGTTCAAATTATTGAATAAAATTAATCAGTCATAAACTCAACAAGAAAGACAAAACATCTTTTATTTACACCTTACTTATATAGTTTCAACTCTTTACTGATGGTGATAACCACTGCAGAGTTCACGTGTTAAATATTTGTATAAATTACTTTTTTTGTATATGGTGCAATATTTAGTAGTTTTTTTTATTGTTAAAATCTATAAGATTTTGGGTATTCTCTTTTTTTGTATCGTTAAGGTCAGGGAAATTTAGATCCATTTTGTTTTTAATGATCTATGGTGGATTGATCGCATTTCCGTTGATCGCCTTTTTTGTTTGGCTCTCCCCTATTGTTTATGCCCAGACGACAACTACCCATCGTTGAGCTCAATATAGGTAGGAAATCTGGTAGTGCAAATACTTTTAAAATTCACCTAACATACATACGAAATTTTTTGGTTATCGCATCCTTCCCGAAACTAGGTGAATTCACTGTAGCCATACGATTAAAGAATTTTAAATTTCCTTTCTTTGTAAATCTCTCAAATAAAAATTAATCAAATTGTTTTCTTTTGTATTATCTTTTTGTAAGTACTTAATATTCTCAAATTCTTTTTCATATTAATGTTTATTATGTTAAATTTATTTAAATTTAATTCCCTAAATTGTTATTCCGTTATCAAAATACCCTTTTAAAAATAATGTGGCATAAATGGGCATATGCAAGCAACGACATCTTTTATTCTTCTATAACAGAATAAATTAGTAGCGCCATCTTTGAACAAAAGATTAACTAATGTTATCCAATACCTAAACCACACTAATGTTATCCAATACATAAACCACTGAAAACTGCTATAATTAACTGAACGAAAGCTTTTGAGAGCTTTTGATCTACTTGTGGAGACTTGTGGAGGGGAAGCTTATTCCAGCAAATTCCAGCACATTCCAGGACTTTAGAAGATTCTAGTAGCTTTTTCTCGGATATAAATACAGGGCCACCAGTCCGAAGACCAGAGTTTGATTTTGAAAGTGAACGAATAAACATCGGTGTAAAATAGTGAACTGTGCTTGTTATAATAAAAGTATTGGAAGTAAAGTATTTGAAGTGAAATAAAGGTGTTTTATTTTTGTAAAGTAATTGCTGTTCAGTTTAAGAAATAAGTTTTATTGGCGAACCCTTGGCAAAAGATTACATTGGTGTCAGTAAAGTGGAATAGAACTTATTTTATCTGTGCATTCAGATAATTAATGGTGAAAATTGATAAAGTGTGTAAATAAATAAACAGTAAAAGTGACATACAAAAATATAAGAATAAAAATAGAAACAAAATGGGAAAAATTGTGAATGCATTGAATTGTGTTGAACTTAAGGCAGAACTGAACAGACGAGGTCTTCCTACTGCTGGAACGAAAAATGACCTCATTATTCGTCTGCAGGAAGATTTAAGGCAACACGGTGAAAATCCAGGCACGTTTCTATTTGAAATTGAAATGTCGGAAGATCAAGTAAGTACAAGCTTAGACTTAACCAATATGATGGCTCAGTTGCTTGCCCAGTTTGAAGACCAACGAAAGGAGCAAAAGAATCTTTTAGAAGAACAACGAATTGAGCAGAAGAATGAACAAAAGAATCTTCTTGAGCGGTTAGAAGAACAACGCAGTGAACAAAAGAATCTTCTAGAGGAACAGCGAAGTGAACAAAAGAATCTGCTCGAAAAACAAGAAAAGAATCTTCTCGAACGGTTCGAAGAACAGAAACACATCCTCGAAGGTAAACTAGATTTATTCGAGAACAAGTTTATTGCCCTTGACGAACGTGTTGAAAAACAGTTTTCGTCAGTGGAAGCAAAATTCGAGAAGATCGAAGATTACATTGAAAGCATTACTAAAGAACTGGACAGAGTTCGAAAAATAAAGGTTCGAGAAAGTTCTGGCGACTGTCCAAAGAAAAAGGAAATGCATCCACCGACCATTGATGGACAAACTTCTTGGTCAATGTACAAGAAGCAGTTTAAGGCAACCGCAACAACAAATGGCTGGGAAGACGAAGACAAGTTTATTGCCCTGACGCTTGCCCTTAGAGGTTCTGCTGCTGAATTATTGCAAACCATACCAGCAGACCAAAACGGCAACTTCAGTGCTCTTGTTCAGGCCATTGACAAACGCTTTGGTGATGGCCATATGCAAGAAGTCTTCCGCGTTCAACTCAATACCAGAGTCCAGAAAAGAGGAGAAAGTCTGCATCAACTCCAAGCGGACATTGAACGGCTGGCGCATCTAGCATACCCGAACTGCTGGAAAACGCACGTTTTCTGAAGCATTAGCCTTCGCGCTCACTATGGAAGCATCGGAACAGGCTTCTTTAGGAATTCATCGGGTAAGAGAACTGGAAGTTGAGGAATGTTCTTGCCAGAGAGCTGAATTCCAAAGAAGGCAGCGAGAAGGACCTGCTCGATGCTGGAATTGCAACAAAATCGGACATCTCCAGCGCCAGTGCAGATTGCCACCAAGAAGAGTCACCTGTCAACATTGTGGAAGCAAAAACAATACCCGCGAACAGGTAAGCAATAACATCAACGCTCTTGCTCGGCTTGGTATCGATTTGCCCAGAACCATAATCCAAGTCTCGCAGACTAAACGTAACAATAAGAGTCTGAAAGTGGACGCTACAGTAAATGGTAAGAAACACGTGGCTACAATTGATACCGGTGCCACAGCCTCCATTGTGCGAAGAGACTTGGTCAAAATGACGTGGCTAAACAACACCAATAGCTACCGTCTTAAAACTGCGACAGGTGAGGCAGCAAGAGTGTATGGAGAAGTTCGTCTCAAAATCCGTTTGGCAGAACTAGAGTTTTCGCATCTATTTTTGGTAGCAGATATATGTGACGAGTGCATAATTGAAATTGACTTTATGAAAGAGCACGGATTGATTCTGGACCTCGGTAAGCAAGTTCTCAAGTACCAAAATGTAGAGATTCCTATGGTTTATGGCAACGAAAACTCATCAACTCTAAGAACTGTCATCAAAGAAGACATATGCTTGCCTCCCTCTTCGGAAATGTTTGTGTGGACAAAAATAGAGGGCGATTTAGGTAGCCATCGATACCTCATGGTGGAACCAGAGTCTGAGCAATCTTCCCAAAACATCATCTTAGGAAAGACTCTTGTGGAACCAAAGAACAACATGGTACCCGTACGGACACTGAACATCAAACCGTACGAAGTCAAGCTCAAGAAAGGAGGAATAGTTGGAAAATGTGAATCTGTGTCCGCAATAACCAAGATCACAGAAATGAACACAGACAAATCTATGGACCCCGGAAAATTCAGCACCATTAAAGCCAAAATTCTGAAGCCATCCAATCTAAGTCAACATCAGCTTAGTGTTGCTGGAAGCCTTCTTCATGAATACGCTGATATATTTTCTTCACCGAGTGGGCAGTATGGTCGAACACAACTGGTTCAGCATCGAATCGACACAGGTGAGGCTAGACCGATTCGACAGCCAGCAAGACGTCTCCCATTAGCCAAACAAGCCGAAGTTGAAGAGATGATATCGACAATGAAGAAAGATGGGCTAATCGAAAATTCCAAAAGCCCTTGGGCATCACCAGTAGTTCTTGTCAAAAAGAAGGATGGAAGCACCGGGTTTTGTGTGGACTACCGTAGGCTGAACGATGTGACAAAGAAAGATAGCTACCCTTTGCCCAGAATCAGCGATACTTTGGATGCAATGGAAGGAGCTCAATAGTTCTCGACGCTGGACTTAAAGAGTGGCTACTGGCAGGTAGAAATCCATCCAGAAGATCGCGAGAAGACAGCTTTCTCTACAGAAAATGGTCTGTGGCAGTTTTAAGTTATGCCATTCGGACTTTGCAACGCTCCGGCAACATTTGGGCGTCTAATGGAGTGTGTCCTACAAGGACTTACATGCCTTGTGGATTTGGACGATGTCATCGATTATGGGAAAACTTTTGACGAACATTGTAAAAACCTTAAGGCCGTATTCCAGAGGCTTCGAGAAGCACACTTTAAATTAAATCCAGAGAAATGTGCGCTTTTCAACACCGAAGTTAAATACTTGGGACATATCATCTCATCCGAAGGAATAAAGACTGATCCGGAAAAAGTTGACACTGTGAAGAATTGGCCAACACCACAGGATAAACACCAACTCCGTAGCCCTCTTGGTCTAGCCACATATTATCGGCGCTTTGTGAAGGACTTTGCTGGAATAGCTAAGAGCTTGCATCAACTTACTGAAAAGGGGAAGCCGTTCAAATGGTCCGGTGAGTGCGAGAAAAGTTTTCAGGACCTCAAGCTACGTTTGTGCAATGCTCCTGTGCTGACCTATCCGACTCCTGGAAAACCTTTCATCATCGACGCCGATGCGAGTAACGTTAGAATTGGAGCTGTACTGTCGCAAGTCCATGACGGAGAAGAAAAAGACGTCGCCTACTACAGTAAGGTACTCTCGAGGCCAGAACGCAATTACTGCGTGACCAGAAGGGAACTTCTAGCTATGATTTTGGCAACAAAGCACTGCCATAAGTACATCTATGGACATAAGTTCCTTCTTCAAACAGATCATGGTGCGCTTAATTGGCTTCTGAACTTCAAAAATCCCGAGGGTTAAGTAGCTAGGTGGATCGAGAGACTACAGACATACGACTACGAAATTCAACATCGGAAAGGAAAGCTGCACACAAACGCAGATGCATTGTCTCGACGACCGTGTAAACAGGACTGTAAGCATTGCACGCGTCAAGAAGAAAAGGAAACAGTTGCCATCCAGCGAGTAAGAGCCGATCCCATTTACGGTTGGAGCAATGAAGAACTGAGAACTGCCCAACAAGAAGACACAGATATAGAGCCCATTCTTGCATGGAAAGAGCACGAAGAAAAAACAGGATGGGGTGAAATCTCCGATAGAAGTCCATCTCTCAAAGCGTATTGGGCTCAGTGGGACTCTCTTCATGTCCAAGAAGGGGTACTAAGGCGCAAATGGGAGTCTGCAGATGGTAAATCGTATGTGATGCAGTTAATCGTGCCCAGGTCAAAGGTTAATGATGTTCTTCGAGAGATGCATGATGGAGCATCTGGAGGTCATTTTGTAGTCAACAAAACGCTGGAAAAGATACGACAACGGTTCTACTGGCTACATGCAAGAGATGATGTCGAAAAGTGGTGCCGAAAATGTGATACTTGTGCTGCTACAAAGGGTCCAGGTAGAAAACTTCAAAGTAAAATGCAGCAGTACAATGTGGGCACGCCTTTCGAGAGAATAGCTGTAGATGTCGCAGGTCCGTTTCCGGAGACCCACAGTGGAAACCGATACATCCTTGTAGTCATGGATTACTTCAGCAAGTGGCCTGAGGCATTTGCCATCCCAAACCAAGAAGCCAAAACAGTAGTTGATCAGATTGTATGCAATTGGGTGAGCAGGTTCGGTGTTCCTTTGGAATTGCATTCTGACCAAGGAAAGAACTTCGAATCTAACATCTTCCAGGAGGTTTGCTCTCTCCTTGGCATCAAGAAAACGAGGACAACACCGCTTCATCCACAATCTGACGGAATGGTCGAACGATTCAACAGGACGCTTTAGGAACATCTGTCCAAGGTTGTAGGTGACTACCAACGAGACTGGGATCGCCATATTACATTGTTTTTGATGGCCTACCGAAGTGCGGTTCATAGTTCACCAGGACATACACCATCGGAGATCCTGTTCGGCACAACAATACGGCTGCCTAGTGAAGTAAAATTTGGATGCCGTACTATGGAACCGGAAAAGCTAGATGAATATGTGGATAACCTCAAAGAAAGACTCATTGACATTCATCAACGGACAAGGAAAACCATAAAAATAGCCAGTGATGGGATGAAAACACGGTACGACGCTCGTGCAACAACGATTGGATTCCAAGAAGGAGACCTGGTGTGGTTTTACAATCCCCATCGACAAAAAGGATTGTCACCAAAACTTCAACAAAACTGGGAAGGACCATACACCGTTGTGAAGCGAATCAATGATGTGGTTTACCGCATTCAGAAAGGGTTGAGAGGCAAGCTTAAGGTAGTTCACTGTGACCGTTTACATCGCTATAACGGTGATGACGGGAGTAATGGATTTAATCGGGACGATCAATCCTAAGAGGGGGGCAATGTGGTGAATATGCCCATTTATGCAAGCAACGACATCTTTTATTCTTCTATAACAGAATAAATTAGTAGCGCCATCTTTGAACAAAAGATTAACTAATGTTATCCAATACCCAAACCACACTAATGTTATCCAATACATAAACCACTGAAAACTGCTATAATTAACTTAGCGAAAGCTTTTGAGAGCTTTTGATCTACTTGTGGAGACTTAAGGAGGGGAAGCTTATTCCAGCAAATTCCAGCACATTCCAGGACTTTAGAAGATTCTAGTAACTTTTTCTCGGATATAAATACAGGGCCACCAGTCCGAAGACCAGAGTTTGATTTTGAAAGTGAACGAATAAACATCGATGTAAAATAGTGAATTGTGCTTGTTATAATAAAAGTATTGGAAGTAAAGTATTTGAAGTGAAATAAAGGTGTTTTATTTTTGTAAAGTAATTGTTGTTCAGTTTAAGAAATAAGTTTTATTGGCGAACCCTTGGCAAAAGATTACAATAAAATCCAGATTGTAAATTGCGCCATAATGGTCGAAATTTGGTGTTTGTTTTCAAGCGCATAGCTTGATGGATTGCTAAGCGATTCAAGGGGAAGTCAAAAATTGGTCAATGGCTTCCAAGGTAGGGTGGGTATGACCGAGGCTGAGAACACCCCAGCCCCCTTTAAATGGTAACGTCCGTCCACGTCTTTTCAAGATTTTATTTGAATATTATTAACGAATATCTTTCGGCATGATCTGTGTTTAATGTAATAGGTGAGATTGAGTTGAGTGAGTAAGAACCCACCCAATTCCGGCGAGCTCTAGCCGAGCGCCGACAAGTATGCCACACTCAATAAGCAATATTCCAATTTGTAAAATCTTCTCAACCTTATTACACATGGCACCCACAACGTTGGTCTTTGTTTTTGTTTACCTTTTTTCCAAATTTCACTTACCTCCCAATTATTTTCGTCATCACCACCGGCAACTCGGGTCATAATTTAGGAAATTTTCTAACATACCTTCTCATTTGCGACGAGAAAACAAGATGGTGATGGCGACTATAATTAACCCGTGTTTTTTCTTGTCTATACCGATTCCTTATATGTTATACATTTTTACTTTTCTATCTTTCTCTTTTTCAAATTTCACTCTTTTGTCTCGTTTTCCTACAAAGATTTGTGGCCAGTTAGCTGATACAATATCACAACTGTTGCATTTTGCAATTTCCTTTTTTTCATCTTTTCTTTATGTGTTGCTTATCTGACTTCATGTCTCCTAGCAAAAGTCTCAGGCTTTTCTAGAATTGCGGAAGCATCAGATAGCAACGTGTTTTGTCCTTCGTTAAAATTATTTGTAGCTATTTACCATTTAGAGGGAAAAAATCAAAATAGTCCGTCCGAAAGTCTAACAAAATTCAAATTTATTCTACGTATTTCAGCTCAGTTCATACTACGACAAAAATTAGTTCACCGTTGAGTTGCCTGAAGCATCCCCGCAATGTTACATGAAAAAACCTCACAAAAAAAAACCTTATTAAAAAAAAATGTATTCATTTAAAAAAAAAAGAACGTTCAAGTTTATTGATAAAAATCTTATCGCATCATATTATCTAGAAATTCACTACATTCCTATAGTATTGATATTATAATTATATATCATATTAAAAGAAAAAAAATCACAAAAATTTTGACTGTTTGTAATAATTTAAAACATATTTTTTTCTCAAAATACAAAAACAGATACTTATTCTTACCACTTGAGTGGGCTACCACCATTGTATTTGGCTGGATTTATTTACTAATTCGTTTTTGAAAATTTTGATAGGTTTCTTAAAAACAAATTTTTTTCTCAAAATACAAAAACAGATACTTATTCTTATTTATTAATGTTTGAATGTTCAACAACCACTTGAGTGGGCTACCACCATTGTATTTGGTTGGATTTATTTACTTATTCGTTTTTGAAAATTTTGATAGGTTTCTTAAAAACAAATACATATACATACACATATCTTAAATATAATTTTTTTTTTAATTGCATAATATACCCTTAAAATCTAATACTTCAAAACTAATATTTATATTTCTAAACTCCCTAAAATGTTCATACATAAAATAAAATGTTCAAAATTAAAACACTAAATTGACGAAAATGGTTATAGGGACGAAAACAATAAGAGTAACAAGACAGGTGCTATAAAAAAGAAAGGCTCTAGGTCTTCGAATAGATTGAACCCTAGTGAGCAAGATCGCTTGCTTCAATCAAACATCGAAACAGCAAATATGGCATCACACTCTAATAACCCCGTTCCAGAACCATACCACCAATCAAATTTATCCCGGCCTACAGAAGAGGAGCGGCATCATTACTGAGTCAGGAGAACCCATTTTCACCAACAAATAATAACATGAATTTCCATAACCAACCGTGTCCTCGTGTGCAACACACACCCGTTCAAGTCACTAATCAGGAACAACTTGCATTGTTAGATATTTCAACGGGTGGTGAACACTCAAGCTGCTAACAACCTTAATAATAGTATTCTCACTGTACGTAATCAGGAAATTCCTGAAAACAGAAACATAATCGATAGAAACATGAACACCACAGAATCTGTACCAAGTCACAAAAACAACAACAACCGCAAAGACAACTGACACAACAGCAACTTCCTTACCAACAACAACGCCTACTTTAACTACCTGACCAACAACAACTGCAACAACAACAACTGCAACAACATCGATATCAACTACAATTACCTAACCAACCGCGACTGTCACAACAACAACACCAACTACAGTATCCTTACCAACAACAATTGCTTCAACTTTCCGAAAAAATCAATCCTTTTCATGCCTTCCAATACACCAACCCTCAAACAGTTTTAAACCAATTAAAAATCATAATAATGCTAACATACCGCTACAATCCCAAGTCCCACAACAGCCGCCTGATTTTCGATCTTCTCATTGTTACCTTCGAAGTCCCCCGGATCCATACCAGCATTGGAATCCAAATTTAAGTAGGGGTTATCGTGATCCAATAAAATTAGACCGTATCGGTTCAAAATTCGATGGTAAACCGGAGAATGTCACCGCCGAAAATTATATACTCCGGTTGGAAGCTCTCCAAGGCCAAAATGATTGGCCATAGCCGGAGATTTTAAAACAATTCCATCTCATGTTGTCAGGAACTGCCGAGGATTGGTATTGGGAGCTCCAAAAATCAAACTACCGACCCGACTGGCCTACGTTGCGTGATGCATTATTGCTTCATTTTAGAAATTGTAAGTCCGATTTTGAAATAACCCGGGAATTGGCTGATCGAAAGCAAGGTGCTTTGAATCGTGCGATAATTTTTTGAAGCGATTTCAAAAATTAAATCGCAATTAAAAACATCAATTCCCGAGTTTGAACTCATTAAAATGTTGAAGAGAAACCTAAATGATAAAATAGGCAAATTAGTTTACCCTATGGCTATATTTTCTTTGGACCAGCTGCGCTTTGCATGCAAAGAAGCTGCAAATGCATTTCCGTCTAAGGAAACTTATAAACAAGCCAGACATTATAGATAGCCTGCCAAGTTAGTTAATAATGAGATTCAGTTTTATGAAATAGACACGAATCATTATGAAGATCAGCTTGCAGCTATGCAGTATGTCAACAACAACAGGCCAAAACCAGCAAATAAAGTCCTTAATAGCTGGAATTGTAAAGTTGATGGACATACGTATTGAGAGTGCCCATCTCCCAAACAAAATCTATTTTGTTTCCGTTGCGGCGAAGGAAACGTAATTGTTTCCAACTGCCCCAAATGTAAACCGGAAAACAGGAAAAAGAGCGCGACTTCAACGGGGGAGTCGCGTTCGACACAGTTCCCCGAGTCATTAAACCAGAACAAAATTAAGAAAATAAAATAGGAAATAGTAAGAAGTTCCATTACGAATTTTGAAAAGAGAAAATGTGAAAAATAAAGAAAAATCAAGTATAACAAAATTTAGTTATAGGAAACCCTTACATATAAGAATTGAAAAGTATAATAAGGCAAGAGAAAGAATTTTTAATGCGTCTATAAGTAACAAAAGTCTTTAGGCTTAAAACGGATATAAAAATAGAAAAGAAGTAAGATGTAATTTATTATCTACTATTATAGATGTTTCTGGCGATCCTAGGCTTTATGCCAAAATAAAAAGAGAAGATAAAAAGATGCTAGGCTTGCTTGATAGTGGTGCAAGCGTCATCATTTTGGGTAAAAATTGCAAAAATTTAATTGATGAACTTAACGTTCAAATTTCTCCTTTTTCGTCTGACGTTAAAACGGCAGACGGAAAATGTCAATTAATAATCGGAAAAATTAATATCGAAGTACAATATAAAAATAATAAAAATAATATCACTTTTTACCTCGTACCAAATCTGGATCAAGAACTTTATCTCGGCGTCGATTTCTGGAGAGCATTTAACCTTGCACCTGGAATTGTCAGTGAAATTTCAATTATGGATGTTAAAGATACTTCAGATACTCACCCTCCAGAGCAGGAATCGAGATTGGACGCAGTCAGGAGAAAGTTCCGGTGTTATACCGAATACGGTCTTGGAAAAACGACGCTTCGATACCGGAGAGGCGGTGCCAGTAAAGCGGCGTCATAACCCTGTTTTTCCGGCGATATAAACCCTGATGTATGCCGAGATAGATCGAATGTTGAGCCTTGGAGTTATTGAGGCGAGCAAAAGCCCCTGGAGTTCGTCAGTGGTCCTCATACAGAAACCTGGCAAAAATCGTCTGTGCCTGGATTCACGTAAGCTGAACTCCCTCACGAAGAAAAATGCGTATCCTCTCCCAAATCTGGAGGGTATCTTCAGTCGTCTTCGTGATACTATTTTGTATAAGTAGTATCGATCTCAAAGACGCATTTTGGCAAATACCGTTGGAGGAGCAGAGTCGAGAAAAAACTGCTTTTACTATACCGGGACGGCCTTTGTACCATTTTACCGTCATGACTTTTGGTCTGTGTAATGCAAAAGTTATGTCAGTTGATGAACAAGGTCATTCCCTCAAGGTTAAGGGACCGTGTCTTCGTGTACCTCGATGATTTGCTCGTCATTGCTCCGGATTTTGAGACACTTATTGCTCTGTTAGACGAAGTTGCTGCACACTTCAACAAGGCTGGCCTCACCATCAACGTAATGAAGTCAAAGTTTTGTTTCAAGGAACTGAAATACCTGAGCTTTATCGTTGGTGGTGGAATATTAAGACGGATCCCGCTAAAGTCGAGGCAATTGAAAATTTTCCAGTCCCGAAAACTTCAAAATAAGTTCGCAGACTGCTTGGTCTAGCAGGGTGGTACCGTAGGTTTATACGGGAATTTTCTACTCTGACGGCTCCAATCACAGATACCCTGAAAAAGTCTAAGGAAAAATTTAAAATGACGGAAGAAGCTCTGGAGGCATTTGAAAAGTTGAAGAAGGCTTAAGCAACTGCCCCAGCGTTAACACACCCAAATTTCAACAAAAGGTTCTGAATCAAATGTGATGCATCTGACACAGGTGTAGGGGCGGTGCTTTTCCAGAAAAACGATGCCGAGGAAGAAACACCCCTTTCATTCTTTACCCAAAAATTGAATAAATGCCAAAAAAAATTACAGCGTTACTGAAAAGGAATGTCTGGCAGCGGTATTGGCAATCCAGAGATATAGGCCGTATGTAGAAAGAATGCCCTTTACGGTCATAACTGACCATTTGAGCCTGCAATTGCAAGCCTTTTCCTTTGACATTGAGCACCGAAAAGGTAGTTTAAATGTTGTCCCTGATGCCTTGTCCAGAGTGTTTATGGAGGTGGATAGTATTGACATCAAAAATATAGCTCCATTAATAGACCTCGACTCAGAAGAGCTTGATTCTGAAGAATATGTAAGTTTAATCAAGACAGTTAAAGAAAATAACGACCGATTACCCGACTTAAAAATATATGATAAATTTTTGTATAAAAGACCCTTTTCTCCACAGAATGATGATTTTGCTACGGTTGAGCACACTTGGAGACTATAGGTGCCTTCAGGCCTCACGAACGAAATTATTGTTCGCGCCCATAATCCTCCACAGGTTGCTCACGGAGAAGTTGCTAAGACAATACAAAGAATCCGCGAATATTTCTACTGGCCAAATATGACCGTGCAAATACGCGAGTATATATCCAAATGTGACACTTGTATTCAGTGCAAATCGACAAATCAAATCTTACTTCTTCCTATGTCAAGTACATATTGCGTTGATAGTACTTTTCAAAAATTGTATGTTGACTTTTAAGGTCCATATCCGCGTTCTAAGTCTGGTAATAGTTATGTCTTTGTTGTCCTCGATCACTTGTCAAAATTTGTCTTCTTGAAATCTTTGAAAAATGCCAACACTCCCAGTATAATTAATACGGATAATGGAAAACAGTTTCTCTCAAAAGAATTTCAAGACTTTTTGCAAACTTACGGAATTCGACATTTTAAAACTGCAAACTATTCTCCTCAGTCAAATGCGTCTGAAAGAGTGAATCGTACTCTTTTAGCCGCAATTCGTTCTTAAATCAAAGATGACTAACGAGACTGGGATCTTCACCTGAGTGACATAGCTTGCACTTAGAAGTGCAGTATACACTTCTACTGGTGTGTCACCATATTTTGCCTTATTCTTGTTCGGTTTAAATATGATGACCCACGGAAGCTGTTATGAGCTAGCACAAAAACTTAACTCCTTAGAAGATGGTGAGATTACGACACTTTCTTGACACACAAAGCTGCAATGCTTGCGGAACAAAATCAAAGACAGCATTGCTAAAGCTAGTGAAAAGAGTTCTCAAAAATATAACACCCGTGTTCGAAACGTTCGTTTTCTACCTGGGCAGGAGGTATTCAGAAGAAATTTTATCCCAAATTTGTCAAATGTCGAATGGCAAAATCTGTCGTTCCACAACCATACCACCAATCAAATTTATCCCGGCCTACAGAAGAGGAGCGGCATCATTACTGAGTCAGGAGAACCCATTTTCACCAACAAATAATAACATGAATTTCCATAACCAACCGTGTCCTCGTGTGCAACACACACCCGTTCAAGTCACTAATCAGGAACAACTTGCATTGTTAGATATTTCAACGGGTGGTGAACACTCAAGCTGCTAACAACCTTAATAATAGTATTCTCACTGTACATAATCAGGAAATTCCTGAAAACAGAAACATAATCGATAGAAACATGAACACCACAGAATCTGTACCAAGTCACAAAAACAACAACAACCGCAAAGACAACTGACACAACAGCAACTTCCTTACCAACAACAACGCCTACTTCAACTACCTGACCAACAACAACTGCAACAACAACAACTGCAACAACATCGATATCAACTACAATTACCTAACCAACCGCGACTGTCACAACAACAACACCAACTACAGTATCCTTACCAACAACAATTGCTTCAACTTTCCGAAAAAATCAATCCTTTTCATGCCTTCCAATACACCAACCCTCAAACAGTTTTAAACCAATTAAAAATCATAATAATGCTAACATACCGCTACAATCCCAAGTCCCACAACAGACGCCTGATTTTCGATCTTCTCATTGTTACCTTCGAAGTCCCCCGGATCCATACCAGCATTGGAATCCAAATTTAAGTAGGGGTTACCGTGATCCAATAAAATTAGACCGTATCGGTTCAAAATTCGATGGTAAACCGGAGAATGTCACCGCCGAAAATTATATACTCCGGTTGGAAGCTCTCCAAGGCCAAAATGATTGGCCATCGCCGGAGATTTTAAAACAATTCCATCTCATGTTGTCAGGAACTGCCGAGGATTGGTATTGGGAGCTCCAAAAATCAAACTACCGACCCGACTGGCCTACGTTGCGTGATGCATTATTGCTTCATTTTAGAAATTGTAAGTCCGATTTTGAAATAACCCGGGAATTGGCTGATCGAAAGCAAGGTGCTTTGAATCGTGCGATAATTTTTTGAAGCGATTTCAAAAATTAGATCGCAATTAAAAACATCAATTCCCGAGTTTGAACTCATTAAAATGTTGAAGAGAAACCTAAATGATAAAATAGGCAAATTAGTTTACCCTATGGCTATATTTTCTTTGGACCAGCTGCGCTTTGCATGCAAAGAAGCTGCAAATGCATTTCCGTCTAAGGAAACTTATAAACAAGCCAGACATTATAGATAGCCTGCCAAGTTAGTTAATAATGAGATTCAGTTTTATGAAATAGACACGAATCATTATGAAGATCAGCTTGCAGCTATGCAGTATGTCAACAACAACAGGCCAAAACCAGCAAATAAAGTCCTTAATAGCTGGAATTGTAAAGTTGATGGACATACGTATTGAGAGTGCCCATCTCCCAAACAAAATCTATTTTGTTTCCGTTGCGGCGAAGGAAACGTAATTGTTTCCAACTGCCCCAAATGTAAACCGGAAAACAGGAAAAAGAGCGCGACTTCAACGGGGGAGTCGCGTTCGACACAGTTCCCCGAGTCATTATACCAGAACAAAATTAAGAAAATAAAATAGGAAATAGTAAGAAGTTCCATTACGAATTTTGAAAAGAGAAAATGTGAAAAATAAAGAAAAATCAAGTATAACAAAATTTAGTTATAGGAAACCCTTACATATAAGAATTGAAAAGTATAATAAGGCAAGAGAAAGAATTTTTAATGCGTCTATAAGTAACAAAAGTCTTTAGGCTAAAAACGGATATAAAAATAGAAAAGAAGTAAGATGTAATTTATTATCTACTATTATAGATGTTTCTAGCGATCCTAGGCTTTATGCCAAAATAAAAAGAGAAGATAAAAAGATGCTAGGCTTGCTTGATAGTGGTGCAAGCGTCATCATTTTGGGTAAAAATTGCAAAAATTTAATTGATGAACTTAACGTTCAAATTTCTCCTTTTTCGTCTGACGTTAAAACGGCAGACGGAAAATGTCAATTAATAATCGGAAAAATTAATATCGAAGTACAATATAAAAATAATAAAAATAATATCACTTTTTACCTCGTACCAAATCTGGATCAAGAACTTTATCTCGGCGTCGATTTCTGGAGAGCATTTAACCTTGCACCTGGAATTGTCAGTGAAATTTCAATTATGGATGTTAAAGATACTTCAGATACTCACCCTCCAGAGCAGGAATCGAGATTGGACGCAGTCAGGAGAAAGTTCCGGTGTTATACCGAATACGGTCTCGGAAAAACGACGCTTCGATACCGGAGAGGCGGTGCCAGTAAAGCGGCGTCATAACCCTGTTTTTCCGGCGATATAAACCCTGATGTATGCCGAGATAGATCGAATGTTGAGCCTTGGAGTTATTGAGGCGAGCAAAAGCCCCTGGAGTTCGTCAGTGGTCCTCATACAGAAACCTGGCAAAAATCGTCTGTGCCTGGATTCACGTAAGCTGAACTCCCTCACGAAGAAAAATGCGTATCCTCTCCCAAATCTGGAGGGTATCTTCAGTCGTCTTCGTGATACTATTTTGTATAAGTAGTATCGATCTCAAAGACGCATTTTGGCAAATACCGTTGGAGGAGCAGAGTCGAGAAAAAACTGCTTTTACTATACCGGGACGGCCTTTGTACCATTTTACCGTCATGACTTTTGGTCTGTGTAATGCAAAAGTTATGTCAGTTGATGGACAAGGTCATTCCCTCAAGGTTAAGGGACCGTGTCTTCGTGTACCTCGATGATTTGCTCGTCATTGCTCCGGATTTTGAGACACTTATTGCTCTGTTAGACGAAGTTGCTGCACACTTGAACAAGGCTGGCCTCACCATCAACGTAATGAAGTCAAAGTTTTGTTTCAAGGAACTGAAATACCTGAGCTTTATCGTTGGTGGTGGAATATTAAGACAGATCCCGCTAAAGTCGAGGCAATTGAAAATTTTCCAGTCCCGAAAACTTCAAAATAAGTTCGCAGACTGCTTGGTCTAGCAGGGTGGTACCGTAGGTTTATACGGGAATTTTCTACTCTGACGGCTCCAATCACAGATACCCTGAAAAAGTCTAAGGAAAAATTTAAAATGACGGAAGAAGCTCTGGAGGCATTTGAAAAGTTGAAGAAGGCTTAAGCAACTGCCCCAGCGTTAACACACCCAAATTTCAACAAAAGGTTCTGAATCAAATGTGATGCATCTGACACAGGTGTAGGGGCGGTGCTTTTCCAGAAAAACGATGCCGAGGAAGAAACACCCCTTTCATTCTTTACCCAAAAATTGAATAAATGCCAAAAAAAATTACAGCGTTACTGAAAAGGAATGTCTGGCAGCGGTATTGGCAATCCAGAGATATAGGCCGTATGTAGAAAGAATGCCCTTTACGGTCATAACTGACCATTTGAGCCTGCAATTACAAGCCTTTTCCTTTGACATTGAGCACCGAAAAGGTAGTTTAAATGTTGTCCCTGATGCCTTGTCCAGAGTGTTTATGGAGGTGGATAGTATTGACATCAAAAATATAGCTCCATTAATAGACCTCGACTCAGAAGAGCTTGATTCTGAAGAATATGTAAGTTTAATCAAGACAGTTAAAGAAAATAACGACCGATTACCCGACTTAAAAATATATGATAAATTTTTGTATAAAAGACCCTTTTCTCCACAGAATGATGATTTTGCTACGGTTGAGCACACTTGGAGACTATAGGTGCCTTCAGGCCTCACGAACGAAATTATTGTTCGCGCCCATAATCCTCCACAGGTTGCTCACGGAGAAGTTGCTAAGACAATACAAAGAATCCGCGAATATTTCTACTGGCCAAATATGACCGTGCAAATACGCGAGTATATATCCATATGTGACACTTGTATTCAGTGCAAATCGACAAATCAAATCTTACTTCTTCCTATGTCAAGTACATATTGCGTTGATAGTACTTTTCAAAAATTGTATGTTGACTTTTAAGGTCCATATCCGCGTTCTAAGTCTGGTAATAGTTATGTCTTTGTTGTCCTCGATCACTTGTCAAAATTTGTCTTCTTGAAATCTTTGAAAAATGCCAACACTCCCAGTATAATTAATACGGATAATGGAAAACAGTTTCTCTCAAAAGAATTTCAAGACTTTTTGCAAACTTACGGAATTCGACATTTTAAAACTGCAAACTATTCTCCTCAGTCAAATGCGTCTGAAAGAGTGAATCGTACTCTTTTAGCCGCAATTCGTTCTTAAATCAAAGATGACTAACGAGACTGGGATCTTCACCTGAGTGACATAGCTTGCACTTAGAAGTGCAGTATACACTTCTACTGGTGTGTCACCATATTTTGCCTTTTTCTTGTTCGGTTTAAATATGATGACCCACGGAAGCTGTTATGAGCTAGCACAAAAACTTAACTCCTTAGAAGATGGTGAGATAACGACACTTTCTCGACACACAAAGCTGCAATGCTTGCGGAACAAAATCAAAGACAGCATTGCTAAAGCTAGTGAAAAGAGATCTCAAAAATATAACACCCGTGTTCGAAACGTTCGTTTTCTACCTGGGCAGGAGGTATTCAGAAGAAATTTTATCCCAAATTTGTCAAATGTCGAATCGCAAAATCTGTCGGTAAGAACCTATACGAATTGGAGAATTTATCTGGGAAAACCATTGGAGTATATCATGCTAAAGACATTAAACAATGAAATTAATTTAAATTTATCTGTATTTTTGTTTATTGTGATGGCAACATCGCATTTTGCAACTCGATTGATCTTAAAATTATTTATTTATTTATTTAACTCTTAGTTCATTATTTCATTTTCTTATAATTATTTCTCTTTATAATACTTATATTATTAAATTTTTTGTTGCCATATTATTTAATTTATGTGTATTTATTGAGTACTTATTAAATCAGTGAAGTCCTTCTGACCTGTGATATTTTCGTTGTATCAAATTTTTATTGAAACAAAGAAATAAATCCAGCACTGTGATATTTTGATTATTTATTTACATTAGTTTGAGTTTGCAATTTTAGATTTAGTTATTTATTAAAATTTTTTATTACTTACGAAATTATTTATTTGTTAGAATTATTTATTTACTTAATTTATTTATTTATTAGATTATTTATTTATATATTTATTTATTTATTTATTCAACCTATTTAATTCGTTATTTATTTATTAATTCATCTATTTATGTATTTATTTATTTCTGTTAATTTATATATTTATATTGTTAATTTATTAAACCCTACATTTTGATTATATGTTTATTTATTTATCTATTGCTGAATTGTATTAATTTATTTATATTATCAACTCAGTTATTGTTTATCTATTTTTTTTTCTCGTTTATCGGAAGTCGAATTGTTATATATTCGATTATTTATTTATTTAAATCAATTGTTTGATCATTATTTATATATACTTGTTCGTAATTTATTTATTAATTTGTCATTGGTTATTATTTATTACTTTGTTTATTTTCATATTTATTTTTTGATTTCGGGAATTTAATAAGTCATATTATTATTCACACTTGTTTATTTACTTCATCTTGGTAGTTCGTTAATGTTTTAAGCATGATATCACAACATAGCTATTTCAACGATCCAAAAAAAAATTGTGAAAGTAAATCAAAAGAAATATTTTCACTAACACTGAATGTTCATATAGACATCCCTTCAAGCAAGCGAGCTCGTTTTCGGTCCGCAAACGTATCAAACAACGTATGGACGGCTTCGCATTCGGATCCAAATACGGATCGAAAAACTGCGTTTTGTGGCTCAAATTAGTATGGAAATTAGAATCACCACGGAGCCATTATGTGAATGTATTGTGAGAGAGAGAGTTTTTCAATTCACCATACTCGGAGAACCGAAACCAAATGGAATCTAAAACGGTTCCAAAAAAAAATGAATGAATTGAGGCGTACCCAACCCAAATGTATTTAAAAAAAAACTTCCCATCTAGCCCAGTTTCTCCATTGCCTACACAAATAAAACAAACAGATTTTTTTCATTTCAAGAGTTTTTTTTATTTATCATTCATAAAAGGTTTTCTAAAGACTATTTCGCACTAATAAACATGACATATTTCCACAAATATAAATTAACATTTAATAAATAGAAACTTGCATTTCTGATTGGAAATGTTTCAAAGTTTAAGCAAGAAAAAAGAGATAAAATAGCAACCGTCTTCGCCACGCTACCAACGAAACTGAACTAAAAAAAAAAGTGGTGGAAATTTTGTCAAAATGATTGTATACTTCGCCTATACTCTCTATTTCTCGTTGCTTAAAAAAAATACTCTCGATTCTCTTTCTTTTTACATGCGTTCACAGAAAATTTGTTATTGTGTGTAAGACACTCATTTTTTTTGGAGTCCCAAGTGAACCGAGAAATTTGGGTCCGCGATTTTGCTTGAAGGGATACCTTATTTATGTGTCTTGACTGTCCAACAGTCACTTAAAACTAACAATAAAACTAAAATCGAAAAACTTAAATTCATAAATCGTATCCCGACTTGAGAGGGTTCTTCACCACGTTAAAAAATACTAACTATGCATACCTATGACACAAGAAACATATAAATATATAAGAAAATAAATCCCTGACCTATTCCTTCGTATATTGTGTCTCTATACTTGTCGGAGAAAGCGGAATGATTGTTGACTTTCCAACGACCTAAAAACAACCCTTACTGAAAAAATGAACCTGTTCGTAAGACGTAATAAAAAGAAGACATATAACATACATATAACTTTTTGTTGCACAATGCTGCATGTGCATTGTGTTTGTACATGTACATGTGCATGTACCTCAAATATTTATTTCACGTTTATATATGTTCGTGTTTAAATGTTATTTGAATATAATATCATAATTTCTTATATAAGATTAACTCACGAGTTCAATTGCGATATACGACAAGTAGTTATCATTTGTCCAGTCCACTGTCCTCGCCGTCGAAATGTTCTTCAACGTGTCCAGTGTTTTGTTGTGGACACCTGCTTCCACGGATATATAAATATATACTAGCGCATGCTAGTCCAATGCTCCTTAAGAGATTATCATGTGCCGACCTACATCCGAAAGATATACCTGCGAACAAAATGAAAAAATGTTTAGTAGGTAGTCCAAGTTAGGGGCCAGTTAGGGTCCAGTTATAGCTATCATTGAAAACCATCATTGAGAATATTTATTGTCAATTTTGAGAGATTTTGAAGAAACAATAAATGATTATTTTGATGCCAAAGTAAAGTTTATTGACTTAGTATTTATTTCGAGGTAAAAAAAAATTTAATTTGGTACAACTTTTCTCATAAAATGACTTTTAATTTTTCAATGATGAACTACCTTACCAATGATCATTGAAAAAATTAGTAGTTACGTTATGGGGAAGATATCGGTCAAAATTAATTTTTTGTGAAGGAGAAATAATTTTGAAGTCCTAAGATATATTTCTGCATTAAAATATTCAATGATTATTCTTTCCAAGGGTCTTAAAACAAACAGCTAACTTTTTCAATGATGGTTTCCAATGATAGCCATAACTGGGCCCTAAGGCCCCAGTTATAGCTATCATTGAAAACCATCATTGAAAAAGTTAACTGTTGATTTTGAGACCCTTCGAAATTTTAATCATTGAATATTTTAATGCAGAAATAAAGCTTACGACTTCAAAATTATTTCTCTTCCAAAAAAAATTCATTTTGACCCATATCTTCCCCATAACGTAACTTTTAATTTTTCAATGATGAACCTTACCAATGATCATTGAAAAAATTAAAAGTTACGTTATGGGGAAGATATGGGTCAAAATGAATTTTTTTTGGAAGAGAAATAATTTTGAAGTCGTAAGCTATATTTCTGCATTAAAATATTCAATGATTAAACTTTCGAAGGGTCTCAAAATCAACAGACAACTTTTTCAATGATGGTTTTCAATGATAGCTATAACTGGCCCCTAAAACAAAATTCAATTTGGCTCAACTTTTCTCATAAAATGACTTTTAATTTTTCAATGATGAACTACCTTACCAATGATCATTGAAAAAATTAAAAGTTACTTTAGGTGCCAGTTATAGCTATCATTGAAAACCATCATTGAAAAAGTTAACTGTTGATTTTGAGACCTTTCGAAAGTTTAATCATTGAATATTTTAATGCAGAAATATAGCTTACGACTTCAAAATTATTTCTCCTTCAAAAAAAATTCATTTTGACCCATATCTTCCATATAACGTAACTTTTAATCTTTCAATGATGAACTACCTTACCAATGATCATTGAAAAAATTAAAAGTTACGTTATGGGGAAGATATGGGTCAAAATGAATTTTTTTTTAAGGTGAAATAATTTAAAAGTCGTAAGCTATATTTCTTCACTAAAATATTCAATGATTAAACTTTCGAAAGTTCTCAAAATCAATAGTTAACTTTTTCAATGATGGTTTTCAATGATAGTTATAACTGGCCCCTTAGGGCCCAGTTATAGCTTTCATTGAAAACCATCATTGAAAAAAATAGCTGTTGATTTTGAGACCCTTGGAAAGTTTAATCATTAAATATTTTAATGCCGAAATATAGCTTACGACTTCAAAATTATTTCTCCTCCAAAAAAAAAATAATTTTGACCCATATCTTTCCCATAACGTAACTATTAATTTTTTCAATGATCATTGGTAAGGTAGTTCATCATTGAAAAATTAAAAGTCATTTTACGAGAAAAGTTGTGCCAAATTGAAATTTTTTTAACTAGAAATAATTATTAAGTTAATTAGCTTTACTTTGGCATCAAAAAAATCATTTAATTTTTCTTCAAAATCTCTCAAAATTGACAATAGATATTTTCAATGATGGTTTCCAATGATAGCTATAACTGGCCCCTTAGGGGAAGATATAGGTCAAAATTAATTTTTTTTTTGGAGGAGAAATAATTTTGAAGTCGTAAGTTATATTTCTGCATTCAAATATTCAATGATTAAACAATCGAAGGCCCTTAAAATCAACAGCTAACTTTTTCAATGATGGTTTTCAATGATAGCTATAACTGGCCCCTTAATTTGGCATCCAAATAATCATTCATTTTTTCTTCAAAATCTCTCAAAATTGACAATTAGTATTTTCAATGATGGTTTTCAATGATAGGTGCCTGTTATAGCGATCATTGAAAACCATAATTGAAAAAGTTATCTGTTGATTTTGGGGGCCTTCGATTGTTTAATCATTGAATATTTAAATGCAGAAATATATCTTACGACTTCAAAATTATTTCTCGCATTTAAATATTGAATGATTAGATTTTCGAAAGGCCTCAAAATCAACAGCTAACTTTTTCAATGATGGTTTTCAAAGATAGCTATAACTGGGCCCTTATGGGGAAGATATGGGTCGAAATGATTTATTTTTAGAGGAGAAATAATTTTAAAGTCGTAATCTATATTTCTGCATTCAAATATTCAAGGATTAAACTTTCTTAAGGTCTCAAAATCAACAGTTAACTTTTTCAATGATGGTATTCAATGATAGCTATAACTGGCCCCTTACCTAGAAATAATTATTTAGTCAATAAGCTTTACTTTGGCATCAAAATAATCATTTATTTTTCTTCAAAATCTCTCAAAATTGACAATTAATATTTTCAATTATGGTTTTTTATGATAGCTAAGTAGGTATTTCACTATACTCACTTTTGGAACATCCACTATAATGGTCTGACTGGTGCATATAGTTTTTAGGTACATCTTCGATTATCCAGTAATGATGAAATAAATAAATATAGTTCTTAACTAATTTTTCGAAATGTATTTTGTTGGTTACATACCTGCTCTGTTTTGCTGTACTGTTGATGGTGCTGATGCAACTGAAAAGTGATAGCAAAACCCAATGAAAATTGTGTTCACTTGAATTGGCCTGTAATGTAGAATAATATTAATGAATAAATAGGAATAAAAATAAATACATAATTAATCCCTAGCAAATTTTGTTTACACTCACGTTTTGTTGCTTGTACATCGTACTGATGCTGCTGCTGACGTCGTCGCTGACGGCCTGGGCAAAGGCAGATTCCTTTTGTTTTCTAGGGAAGATAAACACTTTTATAATATTGTGGTGAATATGCCCAGTTATGTTAACAACGATACATTAGTACAACTTGGCGCGCCATCTATGAATGAAATAAATAACTAAATCCATCACGGTTGGTGTCCAGCCCCGTTCGTACTGGAATAATTGACGAAACCTTTTTGGAAAGCACCATCTAGCAGACCCTAGAAAATTCTAGAACCCTTTATTTCGGATATAAATACAGAGCCACCAGTCCGAAAGCGGCAGTTTGATTTTGAAAGTGAACGAATAAATGTCAGTGTGAATAAAGAGTTGCATACTTGTGCGTGGTTATAATAAAAGTATTAGAAGTAAAAGTATTTGAAATAAAAGCGTTTTATTTTAAGAAGTAATTGTAATTTCAGTTTGAATAAAGGAAATAAGTTTTATTTGCGAACCCGTAGTAAAATATTACATTGGTGTCAGAAAAAGTGGAATAAAACTTATTTAATCTGTGAATTTAGATAATTGATGGTGAAAAAAAAAATTGATAAAGTGTGTAGATTAGTGAACAAATAAGAAAGGTGTTTGTGAAAAAAGACACACAAAAAAATATATGAACAAAATAGAAAAAAAAAAATGGGTAAAATTGTCAATGCATTGAATTGTGTTGAACTTAAAGCAGAACTAAACAGACGAGGTCTTCCTACTGCTGGAACGAAAAATGACCTCATTATCTGTCTGCAGGAAGATTCAAGGCAACACGATGAAAATCCAGACACGTTTCTATTTGAGATTGAAATGCAAGAAGAGCAAGTAAGTACAAGCTTAGACATTACCAATATGATGGCTCAGCTGCTGCCCAGTTTGAAGACCAACGAAAGGAGCAAAAGAATCTTCTAGAAGATCAGCGAAATGACAAAAATAATCTGCTTGTACGATTGGCAGAACAACGCAACGAGCAAAAGAACCTTCTAGACGACCAAAAAAATCTAATCGAAAGTAAGCTTAATTCATTTGAAAATAAATTGATGGCTATTGATCAACGCGTTGAAAACGTCGAAAAACAGTTCGAGAAATTTGAAGACAAAATGCAGAACTTTGCCAATGAATTAGATAAGGTTAGGAAAATGAAGGTAAGAGAGGGCAGTTGCGATTTTCCTAAGAAGAGAGAAATGCATCCACCAACCTTTGATGGACAAACTTCTTGGTCAATCTACAAGAAGCAGTTTGAGGTAACCGGAACAACAAATGGCTGGGATGACGAAGACAAGTTTATTGCCCTCACGCTTGCCCTTAGAGGTTCTGCTGCTGAACTTTTGCAAACCATACCAGCAGACCAGAACGGCAACTTCAGTGCTCTTGTTCAGGTCATTGACAAACGCTTCGGCGATAGCCATATGCAAGAAGTCTTCCGCGTCCAGCTCAATACCAGAGTCCAGAAAAGAGGTAAAAGTCTGCAACAACTCCAAGCAGACATTGAACGGTTGGCACACCTAGCATACCCGACTGCAGGAGATGAAATAACAAACCAGCTAGCAACGGAGGCTTTTGTCTGTGCAGTTTCCGACATCAACCTCCAGCGAGCAATTCGAACTGCTGGAAAACGCACACTTTCTGAAGCATTGGTGTTCGCCCTGACTATGGAAGCATCAGAACAGTCTTCCTTAGGAGTTCATCGGCTAAGAGAACTTGAAGTTGAGGAATGTTCTTGCCAGAGAGCTGAATTCCATAGAAGTCAGCGAAAAGGACCTGCTCGATGCTGTAATTGCAACAAAACCGGACATCTCCAGCGCCAGTGCAGATTGCCACCAAGAAGAGTCGCCTGTCAACATTGTGGAAATAGAAATAACACCCGCGAATAGGTTAGCAATAACATCATCACTCCTGCTCGCTCTGGTATCGATGGGCAGTCGCGCAGATTAAACGAAACAATAAGAGTCTGACAGTGGACGCAACATTAAATGGCACGAAACACGTGGCTACAATTGACACCGGTGCCACAGCCTCTATTGTGCGGAGCGACTTGGTCAAGAAGACGTGGCTACATAACACCAACAGCTACCGCCTTAAAACTGCGACAGGTGAGGCAGCAAGAGTATATGGAGAAGTTCGTCTTAAAATCCGTTTGGCAGAATTAGAGTTTTCGCATCTATTTTTGGTAGCAGATATATGTGATGAGTGCATAATTGGAATCGACTTTATGAAAGAGCACGGAGTGATTCTGGTTATCGGTAAGCAAGTGTTGAAGTACCAAAATGTAGAGATTCCTATGGTTTATGGCAACGAAAACTCATCAACTCTAAGAACTGTCATCAAAGAAGACATATGCTTGCCTGCCTCTTCAGAAGTGTTAGTTTGGACGAAAATAGAGGGCGATCTAGGTAGCCATCGATACCTCATGGTGGAACCGGAGTCTGAGCAATCTTCCCAAAACATCATTTTGGGGAAGACTCTTGTAGAACCAAAGAACAACATGGTACCCGTACGGATTCTGAACATCAAACCGTACGAGGTCAAGCTCAAGAAAGGAGAAATAATTGGAAAATGAAATGAACGCAGAAGAACCTATGGACCCCGGAAAGTTCAGCTCCACGAAAGCGAAAATTCTCAAGCCATCTAATCTAAGTCAGCTAAGTGTTGCTGTAAGCCTTCTTCATGAGTACGCTGATATATTTCCTTCACCGAGTGGGCAGTATGGTCGAACACAACTGGTACAGCATCGAATCGACACAGGTGATGCGAGACCGATTCGACAACCAACAAGACGTCTCCCATAAGCCAATCAAGCCGAAGTTGAAGAAATGACAATGAAGACGGATGGGCTAATCGAAAATTCCAAAAGCCCTTGGGCGTCACCAGTGGTTCTTGTGAAAAAAAAAAGATGGAAGCTCCCGATTTTGTGTGGACTATCGTAGGCTGAACGATGTGACAAAGAAAGACAGCTACCCTCCAGCCCAGAATCAGCGATACATTGGATGCAATGGAAGGAGCTCAATGGTTCTCGACGTTAGACACTTGAAGAGTGGCTACTGGCAGGTAGAAATTCATCCAGAAGATCGAGAGAAGACAGCTTTCTCAACCGGAAATGGTCTGTGGCAGTTTGAAGTGATGCCATTCGGACTGGGCAACGCTCCGCCTACATTTAAGCGTCTGATAGAGTGTGTTCTTCAAGGCCTTACTTGGAAATCATGCCTTGTATATTTGGACGATGTCATCGTTTATGGAAAAACTTTTGACGAGCATTGTGAAAACCTTATGGCTGTATTTCAGAGGCTTAGAGAAGTACACTTTAAATTAAATCCAGATAAATGTGCGCTTTTCAAGACCGAAGTTAAATACCTGGGACATTTCATCTCAACCCAAGGAGTAAAGACTGATCCTGAGAAAGTTGACACTGTGAAGAATTGGCCAACACCACAGGATAAACATCAGCTCCGTAGCTTTCTTGGTCTAGCCACATATTATCGGCGCTTTGTGAAGGACTTTGCTGGAATCGCTAAGAGCTTGCATCAACTTACTGAAAAAGGGAAGCCGTTCAAATGGTCCGGTGAGTGCGAGAAAAGTTTCCAGGAACTCAAGCTACGTTTGTGTAATACTCCCGTGCTGACCTATCCGACTCCTGGAAAACCTTTCATCATCGATGCCGATGCCAGTAACGTCGGAATTGGAGCTGTACTGTCGCAAGTCCATGAAGGAGAAGAAAAAGTCATCGCCTACTACAGTAAGGTACTCTCGAGGCCAGAGCGCAATTATTGCGTGACCAGAAGGGAACTTCTAGCTTTGATTTTGGCAACAAAGCACTTCCATGGGGTGACATCTGCGATAGAAGTCCAGTTCTCAAAGCATATTGGGCACAGTGGGACTCACTTCATGTGCAAGAAGGAGTACTAAGGCGCAAATGGGAATCTGCAGATGGCAAGTCTTATCTGATGTAGTTGATAGTGCCTAGGTCAAAGGTTAATGACGTTCTTTGAGAGATGCATGATGGAGCATCTGGAGGTCATTTGGGAGTCAATAAAACGCTGGAGAAGATACGACAACGGTTCTACTAGCTACATGCAAGAGAGGATGTCGAAAAGTGGTGCCGAAAACGTGATTCTTGTGCTGCTAGCAAGGGACCAGGTAGAAAGCTTCAAAGTGAAATGCAACAGTACAATGTGGGCACACCTTTCGAAAGAATAGCAGTAGATGTCGCATGTCCGTTTCCGGAGACCAACAGCGGAAACCGATACATCCTTTTAGTCATGGATTACTTCAGCAAGTAGCCTGAGGCATTTGCCATCCCAAATCAAGAAGCTAAAACAGTTGTTGACCGGATTATGCTCAATTGGGTGAGCAGGTTCGGCGTACCTTTGGAACTGCACTCTGACCAAGGAAGGAACTTCGAATCTAACATCTTTCAGGAGGTTTGCTCTTTCCTTGGCATCAAGAAGACGAGGACAACACCGCTTCATCCACAATCTGATGGGATGGTAGGATGATTCAACAGGACTTTTAAAGGACATCTGTCCAAGGTTGTAGGTGACTACCAACCAGACTGGGACCGCCATATTCCATTGTTCTTGATGGCCTATCGAAGTGCGGTTCATAGTTCAACAGGACATACACCTTCGGAGATCCTGTTTGGCACAACAATACGGCTGCCCAGTGAAGTCAAATTTGGATGCCATACCATGGAACCGGAAAGGTCAGATGAATATGTAGATAACCTCTAAGAAAGACTCATTGACATTCATCAACGGACAAGGGAAAACATAAAAACCGCTAGTGATAGAATGAAAACACGGTACGACGCCCTTGCAACAACGATGGGATTCCAAGAAAGTTTTACAATCCTCACCGACAAAAGGGACTGTCACCAAAACTTCAACTAAACTGGGAAGGCCCATATACGGTTGTGAAGCGAATAAATGATGTGGTTTACCGCATTCAGAGAGGAGTAAGGGGTAAGCTTAAAGTAGTACACTGCGACCGTTTACATCGTTATAATAATGGTGGAATAATGGATTAAATGGGGGAGACCAATCCTTAGAGGGGGCCAATGTGGTGAATATGCCCAGTTATGTAAACAACGACACATTAGTACAACTTGGCGCGCCATCTATGAATGAAATAAATATTTAAATCCATCACGGTTGAATGAATGAATAGAAAATTTGAGGGATATTGCACTGCGACCTTGAGACCTATTGTGCCCCCCATCTATAGCTGGATGAGGCCTGCTCATCTCACAGCTCTTCCTCCAGATGTATTCCTCTCAAGAATTGGAGTATTTGAAGTATTTTAAGAGATGGTAAGTCGCTTTCTTCTACCTGGTAGCGTCCCAGGTATTTTTTTCTTTGATGTATGAGTGTGCTACTTCTGCCTAGAATGTGGTCCGGCGTTTCCTCATCTGTGTCACAGAATCTGCATGTGGCACTACTTACTAGGCCAAGTATACTTAGGTATCTTTTTAGTTTGCAGTGCCCAGTGGGGAGACACGTTATAACTCTTAGGTTGTTCCTACTTAAACTGATACAGTCTGTAAAACGTTGTTGGTTATAATTCCCAAGTAATAGTTTAGCCGGTCTTAGCTTTGGTAGTTCTTTCCAAGTTTTGGATCTTATTGCCTCCTCTTCTTTTTGATTTTGTTTCTTATAACATTTTCACCTATTCCGCAATATGGTTCAGGTCTCGTCTCGTTTTTCTAGGGAGTCTGCCTCTTCGTTGCCCTGGACACCTACGTGGCCAGGTACCCAATGGAGTGTGACAGTGTTATTTTTGCCGAGTTCATTTAGCCTTTCTACACATTTCCATACCAGTTTAGAGCTGATGGAGTAGGAGCTCAGAGCTTTGAGTGCGGCTTGGCTGTCTGACATAATGGCAATGTTTTGTTTCTTGTAATTTCTTTCGAGATTTTGACATGCGCATGCTCCTATCGCTTGAACTTCAGCTTGAAATATGCTAGAGGACTGTCCCATCGGTATGGAAAGTTTGGTTCTTGGCCCAAAAATTCCCGCACCAGTCCCTTTTGTCGTTCTCGATCCATCCGTGTACCACTTGATGGTATTTGCATTGAAAGTGTAGTTCACTGTTTCGCCTACCCAGTCTTTTTTGCAACTTAGCTTCGTTTGAAAGTTTTTGACGAAGTTATATTTTTTTTATCATAACATCTCTTGAAATGTCAATAAGGTTTGTTATTGAGGATTTCGGAATACAGTCTCTTTCCCTCAGACTGATGCATTTTCCAGTACCCGTTCCCTCCTTGGCAAATCTCATAATGGCTCCCTTTGCAGCACTTACAATAACCTCGTGTTAGATGGTGGATAGATGGAGGATAACCTCCATAGCTGCTGTGGGGCAAGTTCTCATGGCTCCAGTTATGCATAAACATGCGAGCCTTTGTAATTTTCCTAGAGCTTTCCTAGTAGTTACTAATTCGGTTCGTTTGTGCCAAGCAACCGCACCATAGGTAATGATGGGTCTTACCATCATGGTGTACATCCATCTAAGGATGTAAGGCTTGCAACCCCAAGATTTTCCTGCAAGTCTCTTGCATATCATAAGGGCCTTTGTGGCTTTCCCGACGGTTATTTCTACATCCTTGTTCCAGAGGAGTTTACTGTCTAGTGTAATTCCTAGATATTTTACCTCCCTTTTTGTTTCAATTATTTCGCCAGCTAACCGAATAGGTTTCATGTGTGGTAGAAGTCTTTTCTTGGTAAATGTTACAATCGTAGTTTTTGAGGGGGTTAATATTTAGCCTTACAGATAGACACCATTTCCTTGTAATCCCAACTAACAATTTAGCTTGTAGTAGGTCCGATTTTCATAATTTGGGAAGCTATTGCTTGCATATAATTTGTACAAGGCTTGTTAATGCAAAACACACATTTTTTTGGTATTTTTTCCAAAAACAATCTGCTTAAGGCCTTTTAAAATAAGTCATATAGCAGCCAATAAGAGACTACTACAAGCTATAGCTTTTGCATTTTGTTGTTATGCAAATGTTTGGTTTTTTTCGGTTTGTATATAGCCAACTAATACAAATCATACCACGTGGATTTGCATATAGCCAACTACTACAAGCTATAGCTTTTGCATTTTGTTCTTATGCAAATGTGTAGTTTTTCAGTTTGTATATAGCCAACTAATACAAATCATATCTCGTGGATTTGCATATAGCCAACTACTACAAGCTATTACTTTTTGCATTTTGTTCTTATGCAAATGAGTATTTTTTTTGGTTTGTATATAGCCAACTAATACAAATCATACCACGTGGATTTGCATATAGCCAACTACTACAAGCTATAGCTTTTGCATTTTGTTCTTATGCAAATGTTTGGTTTTTTTGGTTTGTATATAGCCAAATAATACAAATCATACTACGTGGATTTGCATATAGCCAACTACTACAAGCTATAGCTTTTGCATTTTGTTCTTATGCAAATCATACCACGTGGACTTCTATATAGCAAGCTACTACAAGCTATAGCTTTTACATTTCCTTCTTATGCAAATGTGTAGTTTTTTTGCGTTTTGTATAAGGCCAACTAATAAAAGCGATACCACGTGTATTTGAATAGGTACCTATAGCAATTTCTTTTGCATTTTGTTAATAGCCGTACGTTTTGAATTTCATGAAAACAATACAGCCTTAATACTATTGTGCGTTGTATATTAATTTATATTTCATGGGAATTACACCATTATTGAATAAATATTGGATGTTAATATTAATTTTGTTTTAACTTCATCCTAAAAAAAAGCTTTGGTTACCAGTTGAGCACAAAATTTAAAAATTTTCTTATTATTTTTATATAAACGGGTATTCATTACAATTATTGCAAAGGAATATTTAAACATGTGAGTTGTAAAACAAGCGTAAAACATATCGAAACTGGCAAAAAAAATGGTTTACTTTGCAGGTGCGAGCTAGAATACATACCACGTTGATTTGTATATATAGCAAGTTACTACAAGCTATAGCTTCTGCATTTTGTTCTTATACAAATCATACCACGTGGATTTGTATGTAGCAAACTACTAAAAGATTTTCTTTCGCATTTTTTTTAAATAGCGGTCTTATACAAATGTATATGGAATCACAACAGCATTTGTAAGTACATAATTTACGCTACCTGTAATACTTTTGTGTGTTGTAAATTAATTTGTATTTCGTGGAAATTTAACCATGAGTCATCGGGAATAACTATTGATGTTGATTCATTTCGATTTAACTTCATTGTTAACATAAAAAAGGTTTTGGTACCAGCATATACGTGAACAGTATTGTTTGTATATACAATATATAGGTATTTGGAGTACATATATGTTGTATATACATAGTTATATAATATAGTTTCTATGCCAACCACGAGAAATTACAAAAAATTTCAATTGGTCAGTAAGAAACCAAGGAATAAAGGAAATATTGTGGAACATCCTTACCCAATGTAGCTACCTATGATACCTCAAATAATATTTTTTTTTTTTTTTTTTTATAATAAGCGCGTGCAAACGGGGTTGTGACTACCCTTAAGATGATATACACAGCACGAGCGATTAGGTAGATTGGAGGGGATTTAAAAGGAGATACCGATGCACATTGGTTTTGAACGTCTGTAGATCACAATGGGAGGGGAAAATTGAGCTGGGTAGAGCATTCCACATTCGAGTAGTGCGACTAAAGAAAGAATCTCTGTACTTAACAGTACGTCCGAAATTGGGCTCAAGGGTAAACTGATGGGCATTCCTAGAAGCGCGAGTATTACGGTTGAATTGTTTAAGGGGAGGAATGCAACTGGCTATTTCACTAGAGCATTGTTTATGGAAATAACGGTAAAATAACGAAAGACATGAAACATTACGACGGTGCTCAAGAGATGAGAATGTTTCCGTTATAGTTCTTTCACCTATCATTTTAAGAGCTCTCTTTTCAATTATATCCAATAAAATCAATTGGGTTATTGGAGCACCTGTCCAATTATGAGAGTTATACTCAAGTTTTGGACGAATAAAGGCTTTGTAGATCACAGCCAGATCAGAAGGGGAGAAAAATTTCTTGCATCGACGGAGAAAATCTAAACACTTAGCAGCATTTTTGGCGATGTCGAATATGTGGTCGTTCCATAAAAGGTGGTCTGTGACACACATACCGAGGACTGAAAGAAACTCAAAAAAACGTTTGCTTTTCTAAAGCATTTTATTCAAATACACGAACAAATAAAGTGTTTAAAAAGAAAACAATTTTATTACCACCGCGAAGTTAGCCGACCGACTTTCGATTTTCGAAAAAAAAAATGTCAGGCGATAGACCTCTTTAGAGTCATACCATTTCTGCAAAAATACAATGGGTCACTCCCACACTTTTTTTTTTAAATATAAACAATTTGCACTTTGTATGGAGCTTTTAAATGCCTATAACCGGTAACCAAATTGAATACCAAATGCAAAAGGGCTTTTATTTAGTGACTCTAAAAAGATTTAAATGGCCATCCAAAATTTGATTAGAAAACCTCGTAATTTGTTAGTAAATCAATAATTAAAATCTTAACCAACCGAAAAGCTTACCATACATACTTATATTATTATAATAAATCGGCCATGAATATACGAAGTTGAATTTAGCTTGATGGATGTGTTACCGCCTATGGTGCCGGAGGTCGCAGGTCCAAACCTCGCGACCTACCTTTTTTTTTTTAAATATACTTATGTTTTTTTTATGTGTTTAACATTTAACAAATGTTCTCGGCAGGGGGTAATGCGAAAAAATGGCTTAAGAGCGTCTGGTTGAGCATAGAAAATGTTAAAATTTGAAAATTATTACAATGTATATTTTATTACTATAAAAGAGAAATGTCGTCCGTGTGTAAGTATAACTCGAGAATGGATAGTTCCATTTTCACGATTTTTGGCTTGCTGAACTCGTTTTGGCTCAAAGAAGGACGTAGGATACTGGAGAAAAATCCCGGAAAATTTCCAGGAAAATTGGAAAACGGGGAACATCCATTTTGGAATTCAACTCGAGAACGGTTGCTTAGATATTTACGATTTTGGGCTTGATGAATTCGTATTGGCTCAAGGAAGGACATAGGACACTGGAGGAAAATCTTCGAAAATTTTTAGGAAAATTGGTAATCGCGGAACATAGTTTGATTTTTTAGATTTTAATTTTTTTCGTGATGGCCTAAAGAAGGAATATGAGGTGTCCTTTTCGTTTCGGCATTCAAATTGAATTTTATATTTGCTATTGCGTTCGGTCAAAATAAAAAAAAAATGTCAGGCGATAGACCTCTTTTATGTCATACCATTTCTGCAAAAAAATAATGGGTCACTCCCACTGTTTTTTTTTTTTTTTAAGTATAAACAAGTTGCACTTTGTATGGGGCTTTTAAATGCATATAACTCGGTAACCAAATTGAATTCCAAATGCAAAGCGACTTTTATTAAGTGACTCTAAAGTGTTCAAATGGTTTATCCAAAAATTTGATCGCCAGGGGATAATCGTAATTTGTTAATAAATCAATAATTCAAATCTTAACCAACCGAAAAGTTAACTATACATACATATGTTATCATAAAAATCAGCCATGAGAATATAATACCGGACGTAGCTTGATGGATGTGTTACCGCCTATGGTCGTCGATCTCGATCTGTGGAAGTGTGCACAACGTTATCGGCTTTCACAGTATTCCAACTAAAATCGCGAGTGAAGTATTAATTCAAGTTTAGCCAAGGAAATTTTATATAGTGCAATAGCACAAAGGTAGAGTGGCCGACCGCAGTGTGGAAGGTAGCAGGTTCGACCCCCAGTGTGGGTCTCAACTTTTATCTGCTTTTTTACACAACAGAGAAGTACAAACAATAATTGCATTGGACAATCGACGAATGGAAGGTGGAAAAAGTGCGGGGGCATCGAAAGATGGCCCAGCAAAGACAGTAAAGCCGACAACGGCAAAATCATCAGAGTCAGCCAAAACAACAAAAACAAGTACGAAGGCAATCAAGCCAGCAACGGCATCAATACCGGGGACATCGAAAGATGCCCTGGCAACAGCATCATCCGATGCCGATACGGTGCAATCAGCCGATCAGCCGAAAAAAAGAAGGAGGAGGGTAAGAAGTGTACCCAACTTGGTAAAGCGCCGCTCCATTACCACAGCTGAGCTGCCAGTTGAATGGAAGGAGACGGTGCACAATGCCAACAACACAGCAGCAGCCGAGAAACAGAAACAAGTGTTCACCTCGCCATCTGATGACGAGGAAATTGATATATGTCCGAGGGTGGAGAGGGACTATACAAATCAGGTGATAGCCAACAAATAATCGGCCTCACCTCACCAGAGGCGTCAGAGGAAGAAACTGAGGTTCAAAACTTAGAAGATGAGATAGGCAAAGTGCGGGGGGCGATTGAGACTCTCCAAGCTAGGCTCACCCCCCTAATCGAAGCATTAAAAGAAAAGCAGCAAGCTCGTCGAGAGAGAGAACGACAGGAGCGGCAAGCTAAAAAAGCAAGACAGGCCCCACTAAAGGAGGCCCAGTCAAAAAGTGGTGATGCGGAGCTGCAGCCCCATGAAGCACAGCAGCAGAAAAAAGAGCCGCTGCTGACAAGCAAACAACTACAGCAGGCGAACAAAAAATCAAACGAGCAGCAGCAACAAAACCAACAGCAGCAGAAACAACAACAGCAGAACCAGCAGCAGCAGAGACAACCGCAGCAGAACCAGCAGCAGCAGAATCAACAGCAGCAGAGTCAACAGCAGCAGCCACAGCCGCAGATAACCAAGAAAGAGAAAGTGCCACCCATTAATGTTTATAAGATGGACCTTAAAGAGACCATAGAATTATGTAAGTCGGCCATAGGCCAGAACTTTTATATTAAACGTTTAAGTATAGATAGGCATGCTATCCACTGCATGACTGTGGAACAGCACAAAATAATTAAAAATTTATTAAAAGTCTCCACAACTGAATTCTTCAGCTTCACGCCGAAAGTTGATAAATTACAAACGGTCCTCTTGAAGGGCATAGATTCCTGCACGGATCCGAAGGACCTCTTAAATGAGCTCCGCCAAAAAGCGAGTGACGATCTCGACTTTATCGAGGTCAAGCCGTTTACCACAGTCCGAGCAAGACGGGAGAAGAGGAATTTGTCCATCTTCCTAGTGCAGCTCTCACCCAATAGCAAACTGGATAGTTTGAGGAGTATCTCCGTCCTCAACTACCAGTGTGTAACCTGGGATAGATTAAAGAGGCGCGGTGACATGCTTCAATGCATGCGCTGCCAAAGGTTCGGCCACGCTGCAGCAAACTGCGAAATGCAGTCACGCTGCGTTAAGTGTGGTGAGAACCACATAAAAGGAGAATGTAAGCTAGGTGAGGAAAGGGTCGAGGACAAGGCCCTGCTCAAATGTGCACTCTGCCGGAAAGACGGACACCCCGCTAGCTATCGGGGATGTCCGATCTTTCAGGAACTGAAAAATAAAAAAGTAAGGCAAATAGAAGTAGAGAAACGCCCATTAACGCGTGCTCCCACAACAATGTCCGTTAACCCCCAAATCTCGTACGCCCAAATGGCGTCAGGGAGGGGAACAACGGTACAGCCTACGCCAAAGGCAGCCCCACAGGCCCCCGTGCCTAAGGCTCCGGCGGCACAGGCGGATATTATGACCTTGTTGGTGGCCATTCAGGGCCAATTAACAGGTCTTCAAAAACAGATCGGGGAGCAGGCAAAGCGGGTAGACCATCTCTACTCCTATTTGCCAAGCTTAACGCAATTTATAGGTTAAGGGCGCGCTGCCGGAGAGGCTCTTTAGGATCCTTGCTGTGAATGTAAATTCACTGGTTAGGACCGAACGTAGAGCAAATCTATTCCAATTGTTGAAGGATCAAAGTCCAGATGTGTTTATGGCCAGCGAAACTAAGCTGAACCAGAAACATAAAATGACTAACAATAATTACAATATCGTACGAAGAGATCGGCCCAACTCCACTTTTGGGGGAGGTGTCGCAATCTTTGTACGAAAAGGCATTACTTATAAAGTTATATATAATAGTGAAGTACGCAGATTTCGGTTGCTTGAGGCGTGTATCGTATGCATTCCTCTCAAACATGGGAAGCGGATGTATGCGATTGCGGCTTATGCACCGGAATCTCCTCAGCCAACTGAATTTTTAACAGAGCTCGAAAAACTTTTTCAATGCTTACAACTGAACTCGGAAGAGAATTACTATCTCATGGCCGGTGATTTGAATGCCAAACATGTAGATTGGGGAAATCAAATACAAAATCCGAGAGGTAGCCATCTATTTAATTGGATGAATCAATACAACGTTGAGTATATGCTCGACCTTCTGGCTACTGATAGGCCTTCGTTTCCAAGAAGCGGTTCCTATCTGGATGTTTTGCTTAAGGACTCAAGACTGACTATTATTGACACTGTGGGTCAACGACCTAGAAACTGTTTACGAACGATAGAGTACGACAGTGACCACTGCGGACTTGCTGCCGTAATTCAACTTCCGAACGAGCTCGTGGAGTTGAAAGAGTATGTGCCAGTGCATTCTTACAACTAAAGTAAGATTCGCTGGCCACGCTTCACCAGCGCTTTATCGAGCGAACTAGGTACTAACAATATATCCCAACCAAATGACAGGAATTTAACAAATACGGAAATTGACGATTACCTGGAAAAAATGGACAGTACAATCCAACGAACAATGGAAAAAACAATACCGAAATACAAAGAACGAGAAGCCACCGACATGTACCGCAACGCAACTATCGACGCACTACACAGACAAAAAAGTGGACTTTTGACAAGACTGAAACTCTTGTACAGACGATTTACTGACAGACACGATCTGGAGATTAGGACACTGAAGTCGTCTATCAAAAACATCAACCAACTGATCAAAGAAAACTACCGGTTGTCTATTAATTTGTACTGGGACAACAAAATTCGGGCCGTTAATTCTAGTGACCCGAGTATGTTTCCTCAAATTAATAAAATATTTAGACGGAATGATCAGAACGAACTTCCGTGTCTTAAGCTTCAGAGAACGACAGAGAACAGAGACGTACTTCTGATAGCAGGCATAGATCCAGAGGAAGCCGTCTTGGACGATGACCTCTTTATAATCGAAGATCCTCGTGAGAAAGTGGAGGCTGTGGGGGCTGCTTTCCAGCAAGTGTATAAGGTGAATGCTAGCATTCGCCCGAACCATGACCTGGAGAACAGAGCCTTGCTTCACCACTTCTACCTTCGAAATGAAATGACGCAATGGCGATCAGAGAATCTCGGTTTCACCGGGTTCAATGAAGAATACTTGGCAAACGCCACCATCGCCGAGCGAAACAAAAAAAAATCCGGCGAATCTCCGGTCGATAAGTCTTCTTCCAAGTATCAGTAAGGTATTTGAGAAAGTTATAAATAGAGCTCTGTCCAAGTGGGCGGAGGACAACAATATCATACCGGATAATCAGTTCGGTTTTAAGGCGGGACATGACACCATTCATGCCGCGTCTAAACTCGTTTCTGATGTACAATGGAACAAATCTAAAAGACAGTGTACGGGTGCTTGTCTGGTTGACTTGGAGAAAGCTTTCGACACCGTATGGTTAGAAGGTCTATATCTAAAGCTAGCCAGACTGGGCATAAGTAAACCGCTTTTATATATGCTTTATGATATGCTCAATGGTAGAAAGTTTGTTGTCAAAATTGGCAATGTAACTTCTACCACAACCTTCGAAATTAAAAATGGTCTTCAACAGGGAGCGGTGAACTCACCGATTCTATTCAGTATTTACAACACCGATCTGATAGGTAGTCTAGCCCATGCCATAGCGTATGCCGACGATCTAATTGCGTACAGAACAGCTCCAACAGTTGAGGTCATCAGAATTCTCTTGCAGCGTGACTTCGACAAGATTCAGCGATATTGCGATGACTGGAAGTTGAAAATCAACTTTCAGAACTCCGAAACCATTCTGTTCAGGACTCCATTGCGTGGAGCCCCTAGGGATACAAGAAAGAACTGGCGCAAGCTGGTGATCGTAGGGCCACATGGACATCCACTGGCGAATAAAAGTGTAGTAAAGTACCTTGGCATCTGGATGGATCAGTATTTGTATTTCGACAGACATATAAATGCTGCTCTGACCAGAGCCAGGGGAGCTTTCGCCCTGACAAAACGGTTGTTTTTTAGCAGCCGTCTTGATAGCAGGGTTAAGGTGATTTGCTACATGGCCCTTATCCGGCCAATGATTGCCTATGGATGCCCGGTGTGGTTCAACGTTGCCCCATCTCAAATGGAAAAGATTCGGGTGTTGTAGAGACAGTGTCTTCGACGCTGCCTTGGATTACACAGAACACCAGAGTCGGAGTACAAACATTATTATTCCAACGAGTTTCTATACAATGGAGCCAACATTAACAGAATCGATAATTTTATACTCAAGCTGATTCGGGGTCACATTGCAAGAGCGATGTCCTCGACTAATAGCTTAATTTTTGGGGCTTACTACCCCAACAACGAATACTTTGAGAGTGTGCGTTTGAGCGGTTATATTCCACCTAACGCATTCTTCTATTTAGACAGTCGGGGGCTGATACAGGATAGAGAGGCGGTTCCGCTAATCTACCACGTCTGCCGTAGAACTGTGGATAGGCGACTTCTTTATAGTCGAGACGTCATCGCACAAGGTGGAGCTGAGCGACTTCGGTTCAGTAGGACTGTGTCTGATAGGGACCGAAGAGATAGGGTGAAGCAGAAGAGCCAGTGTTGGTGGCTTAATGCTGAAAATGAAAATTTTTAAAGTTGACTCAGATATAGTTCTGGTCTTGGTCGACTTACATAGTTTTAGGTTTATTAGATTTAAGTAGGGACAGTCAGGGTGGCACAAAAAAAAAAAAAAAAAAAAAATTATAAAACAACGAAATCAAACAAAAAAAAAAATATAAAACAACAAAATCAAACAAAAAAATACAAAATCAAACAAGCCTGCTGTGGTTGTTCTAGTTTTTAAGGTAGTTATAAGTAGTTTTATAGTAGTCTTAAGTAGTCTAAGTAGTTTTAATTATTTTTAGGTAGTTGTAAGTTTTATATAAAAAATTAAAAAAATGATATAGAAACCAAGTTTTTCCCAATCTTTCTTGGTGAAAAATAAAACCAGTTAGACTTTAGTATATAATTAGTTCTTAGGCCGAAAGGCATTAGTATTAAGATATTGTTTGACTTAGAGCGCCCGCCTAGGGCCAGTAAGTTAGTTGTAAGATATTGATAAGTAGGCTAGTTTTTATGAATTTTTGTCTAGCATTAAGATAGTTATAAGTTAAATGAAAATAAAAATGAATTAAAAAAAAAATAAAAAAATAAAAAAAAAAAAAAAACCGCCTATGGTACCAGGGGTCGCAGGTTCGAATCTCGTGATTTACTTTTTTTTTTAATATACTTATATTTTTTTTTTGTGTTTAACTTGTAATAAATGTTCTCGACAGGGGATAATTCGAAAAAAAAAATGGTTCAAGACCATCTGGTTGAGCATAAAAACACGTTAAAATTTGAATATAAAAATTATTGAGAAGGGGTGAAAAATTTCATACTGAAAGGGTGTGTAAATGACGCGTCAAATTTATATTAGCTCTTTTAAATTCAAAACTTGATGAAATTTTTATAATGATCTAATGATACAAAATTATAGTTCTAACCCTTTTCTAGAAATGTGTAAGGAATTATTTATTTGTTTATCTAACGGGAAAAAAAGGAGGGGCAATTCAATAAAATAAATCACAAAAAAGCTCCATTTAGCCAACTTTAGAGCCTTCAAACTTGAGTAAAATTTAATAATTTTCTTTGTTTGAGACATGTTGTTTAAGTAGAAATTTATAAACTGAATTTCTTTGTAAGATTGTTTGCAATTTAAAAATAAAAACACATACTTAAAATGTGATTTAATTAAAAATCATTTCGATTTTTGGTAATTAAAATTCAAAAGTTAATGAAAAATTGATAAATTTTGAAAAACAAATCCAACACACCTATTACTCTAATCCTATAATTTTAACAGGAGCGGCGTTAATATTGGTTATATCGATTTTTTAACAAAAAAAAAATGAAAAACGGATCATTTATTTTACAACAAATTTTATTTTTATATTTTCACCACGCCCAGCAAATATTTCCAAATTTAAAAAATATAAGTTTTTAAAATCTAAAAAAAAATTTATATATAAAACATAACATAACATAAAATTTTACATTCTAAATATTTTTCTATTTTTACAGATAAAATCCAGAGAAAATTTTAATATTGTCAATTTGTCTGCTCAAAGTCGGCTATACATCGAAAAGTACTTATCCGAATTTCAAAATTTAGATGTCTATAGTAAGGTCATTTTTCCACCATTTAAACACATACAACATCTTAATAGACAACCATTCAATTTTAAAGACAATTACGTCTAAGAAGATAAAATAGCATTATTTTGACTAAATAGTGAATACCATATCTTTTTATTTAAAAATTTGATATACAAAATATAACTGTGCTAAATACTTTATACAGATAAAATCCAGAAAAAAATGTGAAATTGCTGATTTCTCTGTATAACATTGGCTAAACAGAAAAAGTACTTATCCGAAATTCAAAATTTAGAAAGCTTATTTCCTCACCATTTAAATACATATATAAAATGTATAATCGACTCAAAAATTTTAAAGACTAATACACTTGGGCAGATAAAATAGCATTATTTTGATTAAATATTGAATATCTTAACTGTTTCCGCACCGATTATCAAAACTAATAATTAATACCAATCAACAATTATCTTGGCATATTTAACATATTTCTACGATAACCAGAAGCTTTAAAATGGATTTTTAAGCATAATCGCAAGAAAAATTCATCAAAAATACAGTCTATTGGTCGATCAAATTGTTTGTTTTTTAAAAAAACTTAAGCAATTATTGCTTAATATATAAACATATATATAACATATAAATGTGGTATCAAATGAAAAGATATAAGAAGAAAAAAAACTATTCACTTTCATGACATAATAAGTTGTTAAAAGAGAAAGAGTTTGCCATAAAGCGAAAACTGCATACCTTTTAGCGTTAAATACACATTGAAAATTGGTAAAAATTAATGAATAATCTAAAAATTAAAAAAACAATTATAGATATAACCTTCTTCTACAAATTTGTAAATAAAGCAAATTGTTCTTTTTTTGGAAAAATACTGTAATTATTTGTATTTGAAAGGTTTTAGGACATACAATATTATAAAAACCAAAAACACGGAAGGGGTTTATTTCTAGAAAATTAAAAATTTTATAATTAGCATGTAACTCCTTATGATTATTAAGGGTATTCATATTACGAGATAATTTTCTGTTTTCCAGAAAAATATTATAACTTTCCGTAAGATGTTTACATGAATACCCCTTTCAAAATTAAATGAAACGTCACAAATGACTTATCCCAGTGTATCAGGCTTTTCTCTAAGCTTTCCGCATCAAATTCATGAGATAATATTATCTGTTTTGCACATTATTTTTCCCATACAATGTTTGACAGTTCATTTCCACCGAGATATAATAATATGGTTCACCAGGTATACCGCTTTTATACTTCTTTGATTTTTTTCTTTTTAAAGGGTGGGTTTGCTCGCTTAGTTAACTAGAGCTAAGGTAAAATATTAGAGTGCCTCTAGGTATCGACTCATTGCTCTTGAGTGCGCTTAACGATTCATTCAAACCAATAAAAAAAAACTATTATTTTGATATCTTTTTTGTTGCTCCTGCTATATTATTATCACAATTTCAAAATTGATTTTTTATATTGATTGAAAAAAAAAAAGAAATTAAAACTGCCAGGTTCGATCATTACCAACCCTCGGCCACCAGATGGCTTTGGGATCCTGTTTAAAAAAAAATAATTTGAACCAATATTTTTTCTTTCAAAAAATCATAACTTCAGTTCTAATACTCGGATTTTCATGGTCAAGCTCTTTAAAAAAAGCCGAAAAATGGAAAAATTATTGTGTGAGTGAGCAATCAGTTTGATTTTTATATCAATAGTGTATTCAAAATTCTATTAAATAAAATTGGTCAATTTAAAAAAAATATAATTACATATGATTAATGGCGAAAACCTCCTTTATAAATATTTTTCAGATTGTACGTATTAAAGGTAAAGTATTGAGGGTACTTTAATCACATTTTTTGCGGAAAAATCAATTTTCATTACGAAAAATATATTAATATGAAAAAAAATTGTGAAAAATGTTTCGGCGCAAACAACTGTCACAGATTTATAATTAAAAATAAAATGTGGAAATTTTAAACAATTTTAATTTTGTTTAGCAATTTATAAAATGAATTTCCATCAAGTTAAGATCGATAAAATTAAACAATTAAAACTTGAAAAATTATTGCAAATGTTTAAAAAATTCATACTAAAAATGTGATTGTGTAAAAAACTCACTTGATTTATTTTTGCTATAATTTCAAAAAACAAATCCATCCATGATTGCTCTTAACCTTATTAAAAACATTTGCTATAATTGTATTATGATAAATTCAACAAGAGTGAAGTTAAATTTGGTCATCAATTGTTTACCAACTAAAATGGATTATAATAAAAAAAAAACAATCGACTTGGTATCGCTAAAATTATTGCCGCACAATTTTAAACGATTTAGTAAATTGTTAAAGCCATTTTACTACCTTGGTAAGGTAAAAAGAAGATTTGCCCAATTTTAAACTTTCTTAACATCTTACTATCTCTTAACAATTAGCTAAAGTTAAAACCACAAAATGGTTACTTTAACTTTTTAGCAATTTGCTAAATCCATATTAGTCCAATCAAATTATTCAAAAAATATAGAAAATATCTACAAAAATTTGGGAAGAGAATTTTATTGTTTTATTTTAAAGAGTATCTCTTGGGGATTCTAAAACCACAATTTTCCAATAAAAAAAACCCTCTGCGTAATCCGCCATTTTGAAAAAGGTGTTTAAAAGTGTTTACTCAATTTTCTCAACCGCTATTGGTCGTACATTAGCTATTTTTATTTACTTTTGTAGGTAAACATGTTCTTTACAATTTTTGCCTAGTTTTTTTTTTTGATAACTCCTTCCTATACAAATTTATTGTTGATAAACAAGCAAATTTTCGATTTTAAAAATGGTTTTTCAAGTTTATCGCACCCAAAGTCCATCCGAACCAAAAATCACTTTTGCTACTTTTTATAGAACATTAAGTTTCCAAAATTTCTGTTTATTTAGATTTCATGTAAGTCAAAAAACTTTCAAGATATCTAACGACAAAAATTCTAATATTATATATTAAAGTGTCGATTTATTTTATTAAACTGCCCCTAGTTGTTCCCCGTTAGATTAACAAATATAAAATTTCTAACATACCTGTAGAAAAAGGTTATACCTCAAATTGTGTATAATTTGTTTCTTAAAAATTTAAAATTTTTCATCATATTTTGAATGTAAAATAGTATATATAAAGTTGACGGGACATTTACACAACCTTTTAGTAAAACATTTTTTGCCCCTCCCCAATAATTTTTATTTAAGAACTTATCCACATTTGCAAGCTAAATTTTGAGATCTTAATTTAAAAAATCTGACAAGCAGAAATGAAGTAAGGATTTTTCAAAAGGAAACAAATCTGATTAGAAAAATTATATAAAATAACATTAAAAAAAAAAAACAAATATAAAAATAAATTTTATCTAACCGGCTTTTTTTCCTTTTCGGCTACATGAAATTGGGCCCTCATGAAAAATGGCCCCAAACGAAAAATGAGAAATGGCCCCGAATTTGGGGCTCTTTTTCGTAATGAAAAATGGCCCCATTTTCAAAATGGAAAAATGACCCCAATCTTATGTAAAATGGCCCCAAACAAAAAATGAAAAATTTTGCGTCGGTTTGGGAGAGCCTTAAAAGTACCTTGCCTGCACCGATTCGCGGGTTCAAGGATTAAAACTCCCTTTTCGGGTCCTCTGTCCCGCTCACGCGACTCCGTCGCTCCGCTTAGGGTATGCTCAGTCGCCTGGCAGGCGCCTATGTTTTCCGTCGGTTTGCTATCGAAGTTTTTTTTGAAAAAGTATTTTCATTGAAGATTAAAAGTTTGGGGCCATTTTTCGTAATGAAATTTTAAAATGCAAAAAGGCCCCAAAACCATGAAAAATGGCCCCAATTTACAAATTCTTAAATTTTTTTGTTTTTGTTGTTTCCCATATAAATTTTTGGACCATTTTTCATTTTATGTTTGGGGCCATATTTCATTGGGGCCAAATTTCATGTAGCCCTTCATTTCTACCGAATGTGATGAATCTGATGGTACATCGCACCGATGGAACCGAGGTCAAGGTTCGATTCCTGCTGGTACACAGATTCTTTTTTTTTTTTTTTTTGTAACTAATGAAGTTAAAATGATAAAAATATTAACATCGAATACTTTTTTAGAGCACAAATTGGGTTTCCATCAACTTTATGTGTAATTAATTTACAACGCATAAAAACAATAATTGTGTTCATCAAATTTAAACCTAAAAATGTTAAGCTATGTGCTTAATTAGCAATTTACTAGTTAGAAAAAGGTTTAAAATGTTGGAATATCTTAGCAAATTGCTAATTAACTAGGAAATTGCTGACTAGTAAAATGCTAAGCCCTTAACAATAGGTTGTTTTAAATTTTGCGCCACTGATATTAAGGCAAGGATATGATTTATAAAAATACTAATCCACTTTGACAAAATAGTAAAAGCAATTTGAGTTAATGTTTTTCTTTCACTTACCTTATTGTTTTAAATTAAAAACTATACCTACTACGCTGTATGCATTTTTTTTAATAAATATGTTGGTCTTATATACAGGGTGTCCCGTAAGTAATGGATAACCCTGAAATGCCGCATAGTAGACTTTATGACCGTCCTGAAAACTGATAAAAAAAAGTTCTATCCCAACCACAAGAAAAGTTATATGCATTGTTTTGTTCAGTGCATTATTTTTTTTCTTACTTTACATTTTTGAATACCAAGACTACAAGTGAATGATTTCCATCATTTTTTTTTGCAGGAATATTTTACATAACTTGTGCCAACACATAAGTAGAAGAAAATTATTATAACTGTTGGACTTCTTAGATAAAAAAATTATTTAACATTGAATTTCAATGCAAAATGTGAAAACAAATAATTTTTGAAAAAGTTAAATCATAGCTGGTATAAAAAAAATGCATGAATACCTGAGTGGCCAACTATTTTAAAAATATGCGCGTTAAATGCAGATTTCAAAATGGTATTACTTATTATTATATCTAGAGTCAATAGCAAGTTATTGGTAAAAATCTGCAATACTAGAGTAAATTTAGCAAAAACAAAAGTTTTCAAAATTAACACAGTAAACGTGAAAATAATACCAACCGTTGAACATAGCAGATTTTTGATTTATTGGCTGTTTCTACGATGTTGTCCTTATGATAAATCCAAGCTTTCAACTTCTAGGGCCGAATGCATTATTGATAAAAATGTCAAAAAAGTGCAAAAAACGGTTACATTTTCGAGCTTGTTTTGAATTTTACCTGTTCTATTGGGCTTTAACAAACCCATCAAATATTTTGTTGGTTGCTATTTTTTATTTGTTATTTTCTCCAAACAAAAAGTCTTCTGATTCAATTTTAATTGTGTTTTTTGAATAGTAAATTGTAAGATTCTGAGAAAGTGAGAACGCATAAAATCGTAAGTTTTTTAAATTTTGAATTAAAGTTTTTGTAATTTGATCTTAATTCATAAGATTAAGACCACGACGAACACTTATTTATATCGTTTTTATTGTTCATTCTTCAGAAAAATTAACGGTCTAAATAGCTGTTTTCCTGAACCTGCTTTTTGATAATTAAGACGTTTGATTGAACTTTTTCGATGCCACGTATTCTGTATTCTCCACAAGAATATGCAAACATGCATTTCATTTATGGAGAGTGCAGAGGCAACGCAAACGAAGCTGCGACTCTGTATAGGGAAAGCTACCCTAACGCACGTCACCCTGATTATCGAGTGTTTATTAGAGTCCTGCCTGGTAGTGGTGTTGGTGGTGCTGGCGTGGGACGACCCCCTCGAGGAGATACCGAAGACTTAGTGCTTGCGGAACTTGACCGAGATCCTACAGTATCAATCCGAGCAATAGCACGACGCACTGGGATCGGAAAGACGACTGCGCATAATGTGCTAAGTAAATATAAATATAAATATCAACCCTTTCACCTAACACGGGTGCAAACTCTCCAGCCGCAAGATTTTGAAACGAGAATGAGTTTTTGTCGACAAATGATAATGAAAATTGAAGAAGATCCGCAGTTTTTTGACAAAATTCTTTGGAGCGATGAGTCGACATTTAAAAGAAATGGCTGCACTAATCTTCATAATCTCAACTTCTTGGCACTACAAAACCCAAACATCATGAGGGAAGACAGGTCCCAGTACCAATTCAAAATAAACTATTGGACTGGGATTCTCAATGGGAAAATAATTGGACCCTTTGAGTTGCCGGGGATTTTAACTGGCCAAGGTTATTTGGAGTTCCTCCAAAATGATCTCCCAACCTTGCTGGAAGAAGTGCCTCAAGAACTAAAGGAATCCCATTGGCTTCAAAATGATGGTTGTCCAGCACACTATGCTGTGCCTGTGCGGGCATATTTAAATGCCAGATATCCAGGCAGATGGATAGGACGTCTGGGACCAATTTTATGGCCACCCCGTTCACCAGACCTAAATCCACTTGATTTTTTTTATTGGGGATGCATTAAGGAAATCGTATACAGCAAGCCGATCAGGTCTTTAGAGGAGCTAAGAAATCGTGTGGAGGCAGCTGCATTACAAATTTCTGACCAAAACCTTGCACGTTCACTAAGACGTTAATTTATTCGGAGGTGCAGAACCTGTATAAGAGTGGGTGGAAAACAGTTTGAGCATTTGCTTTAAATAGAAAAAAAATTAAAAAATTATCTATTTTTGTTTTTGTTTTCTAACTAAGTGATCATGTGATTAAAAGCTGGCTCAAAAACTTTTTGTTTAGAGAAAATAACAAATAAACTAATAGCAACCAACAAAATATTTGATGGGTTTGTTAAAGCCCAATAGAACAGGTAAAATTCAAAACAAGCTCGAAAATGTAACCGTTTTTTGCACTTTTTTGACATTTTTATCAATAATGCATTCGGCCCTAGAAGTTGAAAGCTTGGATTTATCATAAGGACAACATCGTAGAAACAGCCAATAAATCAAAAATCTGCTATGTTCAACGCTTGGTATTATTTTCACGTTTACTGTGTTAATTTTGAAAACTTTTGTTTTTGCTAAATTTACTCTAGTATTGCAGATTTTTACCAATAACTTGCTATTGACTCTAGATATAATAATAAGTAATACCATTTTGAAATCTGCATTTAACGCGCATATTTTTAAAATAGTTGGCCACTCAGGTATTCATGCATTTTTTTTATACCAGCTATGATTTAACTTTTTCAAAAATTATTTGTTTTCACATTTTGCATTGAAATTCAATGTTAAATAATTTTTTTCTCTAAGAAGTCCAACAGTTATAATAATTTTCTTCTACTTATGTGTTGGCACAAGTTATGTAAAATATTCCTGCAAAAAAAAATGATGGAAATCATTCACTTGTAGTCTTGGTATTCAAAAATGTAAAGTAAGAAAAAAAATAATGCACTGAACAAAAAAATGCATATAACTTTTCTTGTGGTTGGGATAGAACTTTTTTTTATCAGTTTTCAGGACGGTCATAAAGTCTACTATGCGGCATTTCAGGGTTATCCATTACTTACGGGACACCCTGTATATAGATGACTACGAAGCTGTAGACTCAAAAGTACATATATGAATTCAATCATTTTTGAATTGCAGTTAATTAAAACTTGCTTTTTGTAAGACAATGTCAGGCGCATATAAGCGTTTTCAAAATATCTTTAATTCACTTACAAACAACTAAGCCCTTATTTTGATATGTCGAACATAGTTATATATATATTCACATAAAAGCTTCACTTTATTAAAAAAAAAAAAGGTCTTAAAATAGCCCATAATTTAAGAAATTAGGTGTGAAATGATAAATAATGTACCATTAATTGTTATACCTATTGCTACGCGAAGTATCAACTCATTGAAATTTGAACTTTGCATTTGTATATCGTTAGGTGGCCTAGTGGTAGAGTGCTTGTCTATTAATTTGTACTGGGACAACAAAATTCGGGCCGTTAATTCTAGTGACCCGAGTATGTTTCCTCAAATTAATAAAATATTTAGACGGAATGATCAGAACGAACTTCCGTGTCTTAAGCTTCAGAGAACGACAGAGAACAGAGACGTACTTCTGATAGCAGGCATAGATCCAGAGGAAGCCGGACGATGACCTCTTTATAATCGAAGATCCTCGTGAGAAAGTGGAGGCTGTGGGGGCTGCTTTCCAGCAAGTGTATAAGGTGAATGCTAGCATTCGCCCGAACCATGACCTGGAGAACAGAGCCTTGCTTCACCACTTCTACCTTCGAAATGAAATGACGCAATGGCGATCAGAGAATCTCGGTTTCACCGGGTTCAATGAAGAATACTTGGCAAACGCAACCATCGCCGAGCGAAACGGGGCTAATTCCCTGTTAATTTCGAAAGTTGAGCTCCAGCTCATCTTCGCTTCATTAAAGAAAAAGAAGTCAGCAGGAATCGATGGTATATCCAACGTTGTACTGCGACATCTGCCTCAGGAAGCAGTTGACATTTATGCCACACTGTTTAACAACGCTCTGAATAATGCATATTATCCAGGGCGCTGGAAAACAGCTGTGGTTCATCCTCTCCCGAAAAAGGGAAAGGACAACTCCAATCCGGCGAATCTCCGGTCGATAAGTCTTCTTCCAAGTATCAGTAAGGTATTTGAGAAATTTATAAATAGAGCTCTGTCCAAGTGGGCGGAGGACAACAATATCATACCGGATAATCAGTTCGGTTTTAAGGCCGCGTCTAAACTCGTTTCTGATGTCCAATGGAACAAATCTAAAAGACAGTGTACGGGTGCTTGTCTGGTTGACTTGGAGAAAGCTTTCGACACCGTATGGTTAGAAGGTCTATATCTAAAGCTAGCCAGACTGGGCATAAGTAAACCGCTTTTATATATGCTTTATGATATGCTCAATGGTAGAAAGTTTGTTGTCAAAATTGGCAATGTAACTTCTACCACAACCTTCGAAATTAAAAATGGTCTTCAACAGGGAGCGGTGAACTCACCGATTCTATTCAGTATTTACACCAGCGATCTGATAGGTAGTCTAGCCCATGCCATAGCGTATGCCGACGATCTAATTGCGTACAGAACAGCTCCAACAGTTGAGGTCATCAGAATTCTCTTGCAGCGTGACTTCGACAAGATTCAGCGATATTGCGATGACTGGAAGTTGAAAATCAACTTTCAGAAATCCGAAACCATTCTGTTCAGGACTCCATTGCGTGGAGCCCCTAGGGATACAAGAAAGAACTGGCGCAAGCTGGTGATCGTAGGGCCACATGGACATCCACTGGCGAATAAAAGTGTAGTAAAGTACCTTGGCATCTGGATGGATCAGTATTTGTATTTCGACAGACATATAAATGCTGCTCTGACCAGAGCCAGGGGAGCTTTCGCCCTGACAAAACGGTTGTTTTTTAGCAGCCGTCTTGATAGCAGGGTTAAGGTGATTTGCTACATGGCCCTTATCCGGCCAATGATTGCCTATGGATGCCCGGTGTGGTTCAACGTTGCCCCATCTCAAATGGAAAAGATTCGGGTGTTGGAGAGACAGTGTCTTCGACGCTGCCTTGGATTACACAGAACACCAGAGTCGGAGTACAAACATTATTATTCCAACGAGTTTCTATACAATGGAGCCAACATTAACAGAATCGATAATTTTATACTCAAGCTGATTCGGGGTCACATTGCAAGAGCGATGTCCTCGACTAATAGCTTAATTTTTGGGGCTTACTACCCCAACAACGAATACTTTGAGAGTGTGCGTTTGAGCGGTTATATTCCACCTAACGCATTCTTCTATTTAGACAGTCGGGGGCTGATACAGGATAGAGAGGCGGTTCCGCTAATCTACCACGTCTGCCGTAGAACTGTGGATAGGCGACTTCTTTATAGTCGAGACGTCATCGCACAAGGTGGAGCTGAGCGACTTCGGTTCAGTAGGACTGTGTCTGATAGGGACCGAAGAGATAGGGTGAAGCAGGAGAGCCAGTGTTGGTGGCTTAATGCTGAAAATGAAAATTTTTAAAGTTGACTCAGATATAGTTCTGGTCTTGGTCGACTTATATAGTTTTAGGTTTATTAGATTTAAGTAGGGACAGTCAGGGTGGCACAAAAAAAAATATATAAAACAACAAAATCAAACAAAAAAATTATAAAACAACAAAATCAAACAAAAAAAAAAATACAAAATTAAAAAAGCCTGCTGTGGCTGTTCTAGATTTTAAGGTAGTAATAAGTAGTTTTATAATAGTTTTTAAGTAGTCTAAGTAGTTTTAATTAGTTTTAAAATATTTTTAGGTAGTATGTAAGTTTTATATAAAAAATAAAAGAAAATGATATGGATACCAAGTTTTTTTTGCAATCTTTCTTGGTGAAAAATAAAACTAGAAAGATATTAGTATATAATTAGTTCTTAGGCCGAAAGGCATTAGTATTAGGATGTTGTTTAACTTAGAGCGCCCGTCTAGGGCCAGTAAGTTAGTTGTAAGATATTGATAAGTAGGCTAGTTTTTATGAATTTTTGTCTAGCATTAAGGTAGTTATAAGTTAAATGAAAATAAAACTGAATTAAAAAAAAAAGAAAAAAAAAAAAAAAAAAAAAGTGCTCGGCAGTTGATCAGAAGGACGTGAGTTCGAACCCCGGAAAAATCAAGAAAGTACAAATTTAAGTTTTTCAATTTAATTAATATCTATACATTTCAGACAAACAAACAAAGCTTGTTCCTAGGCCCAAATGTTGAGAAAATTATTCAACATAATAAAAAATAAAATGAAAATAAGCTAGAAAAAAAATTTATTTTTCAACTGCATTAAGAGGCTTTTATAAAGTCTTACACAATAGAATTTATTAGGCCTTTTTAAGACCTTATTATGCAAGCTATTTGTTTTCAAAGTAACTGCAAATGAAGGCCATTTTAAGACCTTTTTATGCAAGTTATTTTTTGTTCATAGTAACTGCAGGTGAATGCCTTTTTAAAACCTAATTACACAAGTTATTTGTTTTCAAAGTAACTGCAGGTGAAGGCCTTTTTAAGACCTTAATGTGCAAGTTATTTTGTTCATAGTATCTGCAGGTGATGGCCATTTTAAGACCTTATTATACAAATTATTTGTTTTCAAAGTAATTGCATGTGATGGCTTTTTCAAGATCTTATTACACAAGTTATTGTTATTTCATAGTAACTGTACGGGAAGGCCTTTATAAGGCCTTGCTATACAAGCTATTTTTTTAATAGCTTAACTGCAGGTGAAAGCCATTTGTTTGTTTCTTTAAGGCCTTATTAAAATGTTCGCGGAAAGATATTGATTTGCATAGCACTTGTGATGGAAGTTCTTATGGAGTTAATTAGCTTGTATAACTTACGCCAAAGTGATTTGCATAAGACCTGTTATGGTTACTATACAAGCCAGAAAATAGCTTCTTTAAGGCCTTATTAAGATGTTCAAGGAAAAGTATTGATTTGCATAGAACTTGTGTTGGTAGTTCTTATGGAGTTAATTAGCTTGCATAATTTACGCCAAAGTGATTTGCATAAGACCTGTAATGGTTACTATACAACCCAGGAAATAGCTTGTATTGAACCTACTACAAGCTAAATTGTTAGTTGGGATTATTAGTCCTCTTTGGATTATATCACATAGAGTTTCTTTAAACTTCCCGAGGGATGTGATTAAAGATGTCATCGGCGAAGCCGATGACTCGTTTGCCTCGGGACGTAAGATTTTCTTACAGTTCATCCACTACGAGGCTCCACAGCAAGGGTGATAGTACCCCTCCCTGAGGACAACCTCTTGTGGTAACGACACTCTGTATGTTCGTTGCTGCTAGTGGCTCTGCTGTTCTGGTACCTAACATTTCCCTAATCCATCTGGTTATGGTGATGGGAACACACTTCCTGACAAGGGCTTTATTTACGGATTCATGGGAGGTGTTATCGAATGCTCCCTCTATATCTAGGAAGGCAGCTAATGCCGTTTCCTTGGCACCTAAAGCTTTTTGTAAGGTATAAGTGAGCTCGAAAAGAGCGGTTTCTATGGATCTACCCGGTCTATAGGCATGTTGTCGTAGATTAAGAGGCCTGGTTAATAAAACTTCTGTTCTTATGAAGTTGTCTATTATTTTCTCTAAAGTTTTCTGTACGAAGCTTATTGGCCTGAAAGACTTTGGATGGGTTGTATCTTTTTTCCCAATTTTAGGAATAAAGATTACTTTAGCTCTCCTCCATAGTCTTGGTATACACCCAAGAGCAATACTACTTCGAAGAATACTAATAAGGTAGGGCATAAGATCATCCTTACCCTTTTGCAAAAGGGCTGGGAAGATACCATCTGCCCCTGGTGACTTAAAAGGTTGAAAGGTACTAATATCCCACTCAATCCTTTTGCTTGAGCAAATATTTGCAGCAATTTTCCAGTCTTCTCTATTAGGTTTGAGTGGTATTCTCTCTACTGAGTTTCCTACCAATGGTAGGCTGCCTGGAAAGTGCGTATTAAGTAGTAGAGTGGCCCTCTGCTCTTCATTTTCGGTGAAGCTCCTATCATTGTAGCGAAGTGCTAATCCATCACGGTTGGTGTCCGGCCTCGTTCTTACTGGAATAATTGACGAAACCTTTTGGAAAGCACCATCTAGCAGACCCTAGAAAATTCTAGAACCCTTTATTTCGGATATAAATACAGGGCCACCAGTCCGAATGCGGCAGTTTTGATTTTGAAAGTGAATGAATAAATGTCAGTGTGAGTAAAGACTTGCATACTTGTGCTTGGTTATAATAAAAGTATTAGGAATACAAGTATTTGAAATAAAAGCGTTTTATTTTGTGAAGTAATTGTTGTTTCAGTTTGAATAAAGGAAATAAGTTTTATTTGCGAACCCGTAGCAAAATATAACATTATATATGCCATCGTGGATGAAATCCATCGCCGTCATAGTAAAAATACCTGTATGTATATATATACCATTAATTAGTATATACCTACCTTACTTATATAGTTTCAACTCTTTGCTGATGGTGATAACCACTGCAGGGTTCACGTGTTAAATATTTGTATAAATTATTTTTTTTTCGTATATGGTGCAATATTTAGTAGTTTTTTTTGTATTGTTAAAATCTATAGGATTTTGGGTATTCTCTTTTTTTGTATCGTTAAGGTTAGGGAAATTTAGATCCATTTTGTTTTTAATGATCTATGGTGCATTGATCACATTTCCGTTGATCACCTTTTTTTTGCTCTCCCCTATTGTTTATGCCCAGACGACAACTACCCATCGTTGAGCTCAATATAGGTAGGAAATCTGGTAGTGCAAATAGTTTTAAAATCGTATCCTTCCAGAAACTAGGTGAATTCATTGTAGCCATACGATTAAAGAATTTTAAATTTCCTTTCTTTGTAAATCTCTCAAATAAAAATTAATCAAATTGTTTTCTTTTGTATTATCTTTTTGTAAGTACTTAATATTCTTAAATTCTTTTTCATGTTAATGTTTATTATGTTAAATTTATTTACATTTAATTTCCTAAATTGTTATTCCGTTATCAAAATACCCTTTTAAAAATAAAATCCAGATTGTAAATTGCGCCATAATGGTCGAAATTTGGTGTTTTTTTTCAAGCGCATAGCTTGATGGATTGCTAAGATACCTTTTCAGGGGATGCTGAAGGCGACCAATTAAGACGTTGGAAATGAACTGAGATGAGAAAATGGTAAGCAATTCAAGGGGAAGTCAAAAATTGGTCAGTGGCTTCCAAGGTAGGGTGGGTATGACCGAGGCTGAGAACACCCCAGCCCCCTTTAAATGGTAACGTCCGTCCGCGTCTTTCAAGATTTTATTTGAATATTATTCACGAATATCTTTCGGCATGATCTGTGTTTAATGTAATAGGTGAGATTGAGTTGAGTGAGTAAAAACCCACCCAATTCCGGCGAGCTCTAGCCAAGCGCCGACAAGCATGCCACACTCAATAAGCAATATTCCAATTTGTAGAATCTTCTCAACCTTATTACAATAGATAGATTTCAAGGGTGGGAGATAGAGATGGGTAGATTCAACTGAGAGGATTTACTCTTCATCGTGTGGACACAACGAACATACTAACACCCAGCATTAAAACTCAAATGTTGACAGGCACTAAGCCAGGCTCGTGTAGCATCAGAGGCCGAATTACCGCATCAGTGAGTGAGCAATACGTTACTGAATTATCTGCATTAGGGATTTCTTCCTAAGATATGGAGTAAAGTAGATGCTAGGTAGAAGAGTGAGCAGCGAAATTTATGATTATACCAGATTGTTTTGACAAGTCTCCACTCTCTTTTCGCAAGGAATTAATTGCCCGGACAGTTAATTGTGTGCGGAAAAATGACGTTTGTTGTTTCTTTCATTACAGCACTGTTTTTGTTTTTGATTTTTTCGTTGAATTTCGATTTATTTATTTGCAATTTATTTAAATTCTCCATGAATATTTTACCGCTGTGTTTTCGTAAGCATTCCGTTTTCTTTTTGGAGACCGCGGGAAAATTTCGTTTCGCATCAGCAGCGTACTAGGCTTTAAGGCTCTCCCAAACCAATGTGGAACATTCGCATGTCAAAATTTATTTACATGGTGATATATGAGAGTGCCCACACCAACGCGGCGGAGAAACATATGAATAAATTTTGACTGACGAATGTTTCTTCGCCGCAACGAATGTTTCGCATTGGTTTGGGAGAGCCTTTAGACGAAACTATATTTGTGTCCATCTTGTCTTCTTCCGTTCATGGGAACTCGGCCTTATCAGCCGCCTCTACTGTTAATGTACTAGATTTGACAGCCATCGAGCTGCCTTCGTTTGTATGGATAACAACGCGCACCAAAAACTCAAACGTAGATGTCAAAACATTTTACCCACCCCTTTGAAAATCCAACTTAACTCTCTTGTGTGTGTTTATGGCAAATCAAAGCCTCTATCGCGACTTTTTTTTATTAATTTTTCTTGTAATAATTTAGCACATGGAATATACATTTTTTTCTTTAATATTTCATTAAATAAATGTTTTGAGCGTAATAATTTGATCGGAAATAACATTTCAACATTCTATTTAAAAGACTTCAAGTAGCTTAAAGACAGTACATCATTAATAGAGGTTGATTTTTTTTCTTCGACCAATAAAAGAAAAAAAATTGATCATGCTCCTTGTTATGTGCTGAAAGAAAAAAGTTCTTATTCGAAACAAATAAAAATAAATAACAATTTAACATGGATCCAATATGTGAAAAGAAGTATAACTTCTTACAGAAATATGTCCCATTTCTGGCCAATCTCATTAAGCTACTGGCCAATGATGATGAAAAACAAGGCAAGTTGGCACAGATGCAGTTGCTGTACGATTTATTAAACAAGCCGGACAATAGGTATGAAAATCAGTACAAATTCTTGAAAAAAAAAAAACATTCCACAAATATTATTTGTTTCATATATTTTTTATTAATTAAATAACATCAGTGTACAAATTGAGACTTTGGAAAAGTGTGAAGAGGTTCTGAGTCGGGTCTTTGGCAACAATGATGAAAAAAATGTGAGATTCTTGAATTCCATTTTGTATTTATTTATGTAAATTTTGTTATGTTTAATCACAGGCCGTTGATGAATTTGTTATGCCGAGTCCTTTTATTAAAGCAGAACTACCGGAGGAACATGACGATAGTTTGGAACAAGTCAATGACAAAAATTGGGAAAATGTAAGCAACCTACTAACTAGCCAAAGTCTAAAGTTGAATGATGGTGTTTAAGAAAATCAATCGTTATTTGTTTATACTACGAAATAGGTACATATTTGGCTAGGGATCTAGCAAAACATAGGTTGTGGGATGCCCAGTTTTTTTTTTTTACATTATATCTTGCCTTTATAGAAAAGTAACGACTTCAGAAAATCACCAAACTTACCTGAAATTAAGTCCGTAACATGGAGGGGGTCAGATTGGTATCACCCCTCTTTCAAAATGTTTTTTGTTTGCTCCTACTTCTTGAAAAAGTGTAGACCTATATTATAGGTATTAGTCAAAATAAGCTAAATCTATAAAAAGATAGATACTTGCTGGATCCTTCAAATACGATTTTTTCTTTCGAGAAATAAGGTCTGTTCCACACCTTGACCAAAATTGTCAATAGTCAACAATTGTTGCCCAAATGCTATTCCACACCTTACAAATTTATTTGTTTTGGGCAGAAGAGAGCGCTCACGAGAGAGTAAAACAATTTTCCCTCCTGACAAATTCTGCCCAAGAAATTTCTTTGGGCAGAAATTGTTGGTCTGTCAAATGCCAGGTTGAGGTACGTTGTATAAAAAATTAACTGTTGTAGAGTCATCGGTTCAGTTTGCTTCGCGTTGGAATAAAAAAAGTTACAAAAAATTAAAAGAATAATTGTGTGGCAGAATTTTTGCCAGAAAACCGTTCCAAACTTTTTGGGCAGTTTTTCTTTCTGTGAACGAATTTCATCCCCACTCTTCAAAATTTGACAGAACAACAATTTCTGCCCAAAAATCTTGGGAACAAACCTCTAATTAGTTTGTATTTGTGTAGTTTGATAACCATTCTCGATTTTCTATCTGTTTTGGTACAGCATTAACACATCTAATTCCCTGCATCAAAGAAGAACAGTGTTTTGAATAAGTGAGTAATTTAGTAATGACTATACATCAAGAGTAACTTGCTGATAGCGAGCAAAATTCAAGCATCACGATTAAAAACTTAGATAGGATACTAAATTTAGAAATATCCCCCCTCCCCCAACAATTTTTCTGGCTACGGCCTTGCCTGAAAATAAATTTATTATTATGCCTGCTTGTAATTGATACATCCTTCGAATTTATAAATATTTGGTAAATTTTGTAGCTGCTTGTTGTTTTAAAAACACTTGATACGATTTCGACTAAAGGTATTTAGTACAGTTTTACAAAAAGATGTCGCTAACTCAGGGTTAGCGCACTCAATACCATTCGCGAACTGCAAGCTTCTTTCCGCCGCACATTTGCAATTCGATCAGCAACAATATCGGTTACTCAAAATATTTCTTATTTTTCACATTATGCGGTCCTTGGCTTTGGACCAGCAAATATTAATGCCCAAGAACTATCTAATAAATATTATAACTTTTAAGGTTTTCACGGTTGTTTATAGACATAATTAATTAATTTTCGGATTAGCCGCGTTATTTAAAATTAAAGTGCGATTTTGTTCTATAGCATGAAGTTACTGTTGTTGGGAGCAAACAATAATCACTACATCGCAGGGTGTTTAAAGTTTGATATGGGATGCCCGTGAGGTGTTAATGAGCGGGTCCCATGAACGAGCAAGCTTAAAACTGTCGTCCCGATTGAAATTTTGGTGGCGCTTGATTTCAATCGCCTCGCGTACCAAACGATCTACAACACTCAATGGAAAAAATAATGAGATATGAAACAAATAAAAATAATATAAATCCAAATTTAAACGGCATAACATGGTCCCTAAGCCTTAATTCTTCAAGAGTTTGTAAATTTATTTTACAAGCAATAATTGCACAATACGGCCTTTACATGGTCTGCACCTTCATATTTTATACTGAGCAATAATATCTCCAGAGATAAAAGCCGTATTACTAGACAAAAGTACCATTTATGTGCTTGGTGATTTTAGGATTTGTATGCGCAATGATTTGGAGTATTTGGTTACGACGTAATTTCCGCAAAAAAAAAAATAAATCGGGTGGCACAACGGCTCATGACGAACCAGGGCCTAGTGACTAACAACTCGCAACCATTCCTGTGTGCGCCTTTCGACAGGAATGGAAAGGGACCTACAATTTTATCCCAAATCCGAACGGCTAGACGAGAAGCACTTATTCGTGACAAGTGATGCTCTTGGAGGATTTGTCAATTCCTCGCAAGAGGCAGTAGCCCTGAAAAAAAACTTTTTAGGTTTTTAGGTGGACGAGGCTGGGAAGCGATCCCAGACCTCCAGCGTGACAGTCGAACGCACTAACCATTACGCTACGGGCTACTACTCGTAATTTCCGCAAGGCACTGTAAAAAAATAAGACTTGTCTGACAAGCACATGCAACCGCCATTATTTTGCAGAAATTAAAACTTTTTTAAATTATATTAATAATTTCTACGCGTTTCGGAGTGTACTCCATCATCGTGTTATTTATTTATATAATTTAAAAAAGTTGTGATATTAGTTTTTAATATTTTTAAGAATAAAATCAAAATAAGTATGTAAATTAAATTAAACTAAGTTTTGTTATAAATTTCAATTTTATTTACATTGATTTATATAAAATTTAGCAAAAAAATTATCAAAAACTAAGTAGTTTTGAAGCACTCAACAAACAGGTAAACATAATATAAATGTGGAATTAAGTACTCTAGAGCAGCGGTTCCCAAACTTTTTAAGCTTTGGAACCCTTAACAAGTTCCAAATATATTTTGGAACCCCAACTCTTAACGATCGCAAAAAATGAAAATCAACACAATCACATTTCAAAATCAATTTTTTGTTTGTATTTCATGTGAGTGTGGCTCGAAGTTTTCTTTGGAAAGTGAGTGTTGTTGTTCATTTTTGTTAGCTTTTTTTTTAATTCGATAAAGAAAATGTAAACATCAAACATGTTTGTATCGTATAGCTGGGTAAATATTGGCCTGGTGGGTGGGGTAATTTTGTTTTTAAATATAAAGGACTTTTTTTATACTTTTCAGATTTTAAATTAAGAAACAAAGTTACTTTTTATTAAAAAAAAAACCTTAAAAAACACCAATAAATGTTGGAAGGTTTCAACATGTTGTGCAAATACTACAGCCAATTTTTACAGAGGCATGTCTAATATAAAAATGCCTGCAATTTGAGTGACTTTGGCTACGATAAATTATGAAAAAACGCATACAAATTATCAGAAAACTTGTCATAAAAAGACGTACAAGTCTCCTATATAGCTGCAAAAGAGCAGAGAAAGACTGATCCTCTTAATATTGTCTAAGTCATATATGAAAACTTAAATTAACAATTTATGTATTAAAAAAAAAAAACAAACAAAGGATATATGAAACCCTTAACAAATATCTATGCTTAATCTTATTTCTGTTGTCAAACTCCTTTTTTCTCATTTTTAAAATAGTCAAATTCACTAAAATAGGTATCACTGAATAGGAATTTACACATACTCATGGCATTGCACAAAAACTTTATGTTATACCACATTTCTATAAAATTCGGAAATTTCAAATAATTCAATGAATGAAAACTTTGACATAAAGAATACCTAACTTTTAACCCATTGAATGAGTGAAAGAGAAAAATATGTATTACTTCTGTAATTAAAATTTTTTTTTTCGCTGTACGTTAAGTGAGTGGGGGAAAAAAATTCTTTATTTACACCATGCATGAATGAAAGAAATATATTTATATAGTTTTTTAATGTATAATCCTCTTTGTATAATCCACATTGAGTGAGAGGAGGAGAAACATATTTGTTACCTACTTCTGTTGTTTGTAATCTTTTTTTCGCATTATAAAAATCCGAATGCATTTATTAGGTATCACTTCACTAGATCGCATAAATGAAGGAAACATATTTATTAATTCTTTAATATAAGATCTTAGAAGAAGAAATAGAGGAACGGGCATATCGACGAAAAAGTGAGGCTTTTTTTTAAAATAGTGTGAGTTTCACACACACAAATGCATTCACACAGGGTCGAAATGCTGTGATAGCTAAATGCTGGGGCCCCAAAAGAATTTTTAGCTGTGTTTTTGAGAGATGTATTTTTGAGATTTAAGTTTAATAGTAAAAAAGCTTATTAAACTAAAGAAATAAGTGAAATAAATGTAAATGTAGTGAATACATGCAATACTTCATTGAAAAAAAAAATATATATATAACATATGAGGTGCTGCCTTAAATCCTGTAGAAACACCATGTGGAATATGAGACAAAATCAACACGTGAGATACAAAAATTGTGTGTTTTTACACGATTTAACGCATATTTTTTTTAAATAAAGTATTGCAAATATTATGTTAATTTTTATTTCACTTTTTTATTTAGTCTTTTCATTTTTTTTAACGTTTTGAAATCTTTAAACACTTTCCTCTAGCTCGGCAAAATGATAGTGGTGCGTCCTTTTTCTATAAAATGTTAGCTATTGTTTTTGTGTCAAAAAAAAATTTAAAATGTCATTGTTAAAAGTGTTACACTGTGTAACATTTCGTTTAGGAACGATCAATGTTAAAAATATTGTATGAATGGTATGGGGTTGAAAAAAAATAGAAACACATTTAGAATAAAAAAAATCAAAGAAATATTTTTATTGCGTCAAATTTTATTAGAACAAATATTATGATCACTTAAATGCATATCTATAATTTTGTTCAAACTAAAAATTTTCACACGGGTCTTCTGGTTTATTCATATTTTAATTTGAAAATGAGCCAAAGTCATCCGGTTTCACGGCACTTAAAAAAAATATGTTTGTATTTTTACTGTTTGTTCTTCGAGTAGTCGCGGAACCCTGAAAACAACCCTTGGGTTACGCGGAACACAGTTTATGAACCGAGGCTCTAGAGTATTACAAAACGAAATCCGATCCAATTGGGTGGGATTGTTTTGATGATGATGACTTAGCAGAGCGAAATATTTGCGCAGATGCGGTGTTTAAAGTAAGAAACTTAGGTTGGCACATATGTGGACCCCTAACTATCATAAAATATCATTTCATTATAATATTAATTTTCTTGTTTTAGCAACTTTGGTAGCGATTTTTTAACTTTAATAAATGTTCGAAAAAAACGCCTTACGAAATTATTAATTTATAAAGCTATCAGTTTTGGAACTTTTTAAATTACTGTCCAAGTTGCCATAAATACTCATGCCATAAAAACTCATGCCAAAACTATCGCACCCATTTCGATCGGATTTTAGGATTTCGTCTTGTAATATTATAGTATTTTATACCAAATAAAGACAATTTGTTGAGTGCTTTAAAGCTAGTTAGGTTTTCATATTTTTGCTTTATGGCTATATAGCAACACAAAAATAACCAACAAATTTGTAGTGGATATTTTTTACCTAAATTAAATATTTCCGGGTAATTAAAAAAAATGGTGTGATTGTATCGTTTTTCACTTTCGGATTGTTCCTCCAGCGAGCACAGTCTTTTCAAAGCTGCAAAGAAGCTACAGACTACTCTAAGAATCCCTAACAACATATATAAAAGAATCAGAACTATAGACTAAGAGCCCGCAGTAATTTTTTTGGAATTCCTTCTGTTTTAAGACAGGTCCATACTATCTTGCATGTTGGAGTTGGGGCATTTGGATGCAATACTGCATTTAAAATGCAGTGCATTCAAAATGTAGTCTAGGAATTTCAAAATCATATTTAATAGCTGAGTGCCATAGACATGGCTTTGGTGTCCAAGTTATTTTCTGTAGAGCCAAATTGGCTGCAAGAAGCTCTTAAACCTTCAATCTGTGAGTGCGTCCTACAGACATTTGTCGTCACAGAAAATGTCTTTAACCCCATATACATTTCTAGGGCACTCAACTCTTTCATTAAATAACATTTTGAAGTTCCTTCACTTGTTACCTGAGCTTTAGGAAAAAAATGCATTTCCAATGCAGCATTACTTAAAACAGAAGTAATTTTTGCTATCGCTCACACCCAAAAATAGCTTTGGGCTCTCAGTCTACTAGATCACATTAACGTTGTAAGCTACAAGGGCAAGTTCGTGCGATAGATTTGTCCATTTTATTTTTAAAATTCTAAAGATTGAAGTTACAATTCCGTTCGATCAATATTCAGAATTATCTATTAATTAATTTGTACTCAAATAATAGTAATATTTCGTTTACAAAACCGCTATAACTATTAACCAATGTTCAAATGTGAAAATTGTAAATAAGCAAAGAAATAACTTTAATTATGGGTTTTTCGACGAACAATTTACTTAATACTTACGAGGCCATGACCTGGCCTTTATAGTTTAAATTTGGACCATTTATTACTTATGGGACAACCTGTATCCCAAATTCTTTTATATTTTGCTATCGGTTCCAACGATTCTTAACATTTTTCTAATAAATTTAAATTTATTAATAAAATTACATGATGTGAATACGATGTACATCGAAATAATTACAGAAGTTGTTAATAAATATTTATAGTTACGATGATTTCTAAAAATTATGCAGTTTAAACTCTAACTGCCTAAGTTCTTTATAATTTACTCAGATACTGCTACCCTAAACCTAGTTTTTTATTTTGATATGAATTATTATTAATCGGTTTAAGCTCAGATTGTAGTAGCCTGTAGCTTAATGGTTAGTGCTTTGGACTGTCACGCTGGAGGTCTGGGTTCACTTCTCAGCCTCGTCCACCTAAAAACTAAAAAAAAACTTTTTTTGTCAGGGTTACTGCCGTTTCATGACACACTGATATTAAACTCTAGATCCGTTTGGAAGTGTAGGAATCAGAATCGTATCGTAATCTGTTGAGGGTATTTGAATTGTAGGGGTGGATCTTTATTACTCTGTTTATTTTTTAAGATGTCAGTAGATCATGTTAAAAAATTAAAGACTTGAAGATTTGTTAGAACAATACTAATTTGATTGGGGATAGAAATTATTTTTTACAATATAAACTAACACATCGATCCTGTTCCTCAAAACAGCAATCTCAAAAGTATTTTACCAAAATACAACATGGGTAAGCTAGTAGATAATAACAGATTTAGTAATGGGTTCGTTGGGTACATAACTTCAGAAATATCGTTTGATTTTCTTTATCGACAAATTAACATGAAACTAACTTCTTAACTTTCTAGTTAAATGGATCTAGCGAAGACCAATGTGAAACCGAGCAAATTACCACACCAATCGATGTTCCTGCAAAAGAGAACCACACAGAATTAAGTTCAGAAAAGGTAATCGAGAATCTTCGACCAGAACAGATAGACAACTCTGAAGCCGAATCATCAAATCTAGGAAATGATTGCAAAAATAACAGCCAAGAAGATATATCGCAAGAGACAACGCTGCTTAAGTTTAATTCAGCAGAAGTGGAGCAAAAAGAAGATGTTCTTGAAGAGAAATCCGATGATGCTGCAGTGCAAAAAGAGTCTGAAGATGATGATAGGTCTAATGTGAGTAATGAAGTTAAAGGCGATGAAGATGAATGCGATTCTAAAAATGAAGTTGAACCTGAAAATGAAGCTAAATTAGATAATGAACAAAAGGTAGATGATAAAACAATAAATAAAGAAAAAATATCAGAAAAACAAAATGATATTCAAGCAAAAAAACAAGCTGAATCGGAAAAAGATGGTGATTCAAAATTAAATTCTCGTATTAATAAAACTGATCTTGTTGATGAACTTGCAGACAAAGATAGTCCTCTTACTGAAGGAACTAACAAACCTGAAGTAGAAAAGGATGACGCTATTTTAATAAGTTCAAACACGGACGTTAATAAAGTAAAAGATAATGAAGAGGATGGAGAACAAATTGAAATACAAAAAGATGCATCCGTAGCTGATAAAGAAAAACATTTATACCAAAACGAGTCTGGACCATGCTCCCCATGTGGCGAAAATAGTCAAACTTTAAAAGTTGATAAAAAAGACGAAGAAGCCACAGAGAGTTGTGACAGAGAAACTTTAATTATTGCGAGTGTGGACAAATCTGCAGATCCTCCTAATTACAAGGTGAATTCAATCCCCAATGAATCCGATTCAAGCAGTTCTATCGGATCGGTGGAAACAGTCCAGAAGGTTTTGGAAAATCCTCAACCTGACGAACAAGAAGGACCATCGACTGTCGGTATTGCAGAAAAGCTGTTAAAAGTACAATCAAATGACAACGCTGATGAACCGCCAGCAAGTAACACAACCACAACAGACCGCGACCTAGCGGAAAGTCAAAAGAAATCTGACAAATCAGAGGAAATTGAAAAGAAATCAGACAAAGATGACGATCCCACACAAGAGCAGAAAAACGCAGGCGATGTGATCAGCCAAAGTCCAACTGAGATGTTAAGGTTCAAAATTGTTTCAGCCGAAAGTTTGGCATCACCAGAAAAAACTAAGGAAAACCTAAAAGATGATAAAAAAATGACAGATTCATCAAAAACCCAATCAAATGATACTGCCAAAGAATCCACAAAGACATCCGCAACTGACAATGATCCATTGGATCCATTGAGTCATACACCAGAGAAAAATTTAGAAACGAACAAAACAAAAGAAAACGGTTTAGTATCCCCAAAACAAACAAACAAAGATGAAGACGACGATGATGTACTGTTGGTAGAAAATCGTTCATCTCCCATATGCATTGACTCAGACCCCGAGGATGAGGAGAATATGAAAGGAAATTGTACTTTGCCTATCATTCCCACTAAAATTCCAACTCCTAAGCAAAAACAACTTATACCAAAACCTAAAGTACGTAAATCAACATCAGCGGTTATGGAAAGTATTCGTCAGATTATCAGCAAGAATCAAAACATCACAGTCAAACGAAGAATTCCGATTCATCAACAGAAGCAAAATCCAAATCATCAACAGAAGCAAAAAGCATTTCGTGGGGCGGCTGCATTTGTGAAAAAAGATCCAAAGGCTCTGATGGAAACTATTGATCTTTTAGACTCGGATTCTGAAGACGAATGTTCCAAAAATAATAGGAAAAAGCCCAAAACATATATAAATACAAACACTGACGACGATGTTATTATTGTAAGTGCCACACAACCTCAGCGCAAGTTGTTATCGAAAAAATTAAATCAAACTGTACCAGTACCGAAACAGATATCTAGACATTATTCAAAACTAGCTAATCATAAATCACCATCAAAACCGGCAACAGCTCAATCAAATTTTTTGAATGCGGTAAATCTCCAGCCGGCTAAATCTAATTCTTCAAATCCAGCTACATTTTCTGCACGACTTTCTAATAAAAAAGTTATAATCCCGAATGCATTTTACGGAAATCCCTCATACAACAGAAAATCATCATTATCATCGTTTTCGTCAGTACCATCGAGAGCTAGTAGTGGGAAACAGGAAGAGTCTCCATTAAATGAGCAGCCTGCGTTGGCCCCACCTACTCGCGCTGTAGGTGTTTACTCTGGAGTTAGTATCCGCCATGTACAGGACAAAGTACTGAAAGAATGGCTTGAGGGTTTTCTAACAAATTTTGCCAGCCCATTGCAAATAGCTTCACATGCGTGCTTTGTGCTTCTCCAACGTGTCTTAAAGTATCAATTCTTTCAGCGTTTAAAGGAGACGCGCATATTCCTTAACACATCGGCAAAGAGTTGTTCGGCTGAGAGCGTAGACGTTCAAATGTTATTAGATCTGCGGAATGTTTTTCTAGAAAACGATTATTTAACTGAAGCGGGTAGGAGATTTTGTCGTTTTGCTACAAACGATGCATTCGGGAAGCCAGTAGCATTGACAACAGATTCAAAAACTGGACGAGTAACTTGTCGCACCAGAGTAGCATCGAAGGGGGATTTACCTACAGAAATTTCAAGAACTCCAAACAGTTCATTTATCAGAAATCCAAAACTTATTACAGCAGACAAATCACCTGCTTCAACAGCTCAATCGCCAGTATTAGCTGTAGCATCAGCAACGCCAGTTGCTTTAAATTCAAAACCATTTATGAATTCCACTAAGACTAGTCCATTGTCGTCTAACACATCTACTCCTTCTTCAGTCCCTAGGCGAAGGGGGAAATTCCGTAAGTTGAGCGATGGATTAGTTGTTGCTGAGAAAGATGAAGATGATAATGATTATACACCTGCACATGATGAAATCGAGCCAGAAGCAGAGATCGTTACGGAAAGGAAAAGATCTTTGCGTACAAATCGTACAAAGCGAAAGGAAGCTGGCTTTACTTATAGTGAAGATCATGATGATGAAGAATTTGAAGCTATAGCTAGAAAAATTGAAAACAAGAAGAGGGAAGAGCTGAGATTAGCCGAAGAGAGAGAATTAGAAATGGAAAGGGAACAATTAGAACTGCAACGTCAGTCAAATAAAAAGACCGTAGCCAAAAAGTCGACAGCAGGGAAACGTAATGGTGGACAAATTGGTAAGTTTTGTATTTTATTGTTCACATTCTTTCCCGTTTTCGACATATCATATCTCGATTCTTATTTTGAAACTATTTGATTGATAAGACATATTATTTACGACCAGTCTAATAAACACAAATGTGTGAAAAATATTATGCTATCAAAATATGAAAGTACATCTCACAAAATTGTGCTGATATATGAACATTTTAAACATCCCATATTTATTACATGACAAAACTAAATCATAAAAGCTGTTTGTTTAGCGAAATTGTTGATTGTACTAGATTATTTGGAGAAGTATCAAATATTTTTTTCCATAAGCCTAGTACGATGGTTATAGGAAACAAAATTTCGCTACAGTCTCCAAGAAGACAACGAAATGCTTACGAAAACAAATATTCATGGAGAGATTCAACACGGACTTCAAATAAATAAAACAGATTTAAACAAAAAAATCATGGAAAGCCATGCTGTTTTGAAGGAAACAACTAACACAAACACGAACAAACCCAATTGTAATTTTCCGCACACGATTAATGTTCCGGGAAATCAATTCTGTGCAAAAATACAGTGGTGACTTCTTAAAACTAGCTGATATAATCATTAATTGCACTAGTCAAACAGCGTATGATTTCGTCATGTCAATTTTCTATGGGATTTTTCGTTTCGCACCAGCAGCGAACCCGGACCAAATATTTTATAGGAAAAATTACATTCGACTTTGTTCGGGTTCGAGATTTTTCCTTCATTACGTTTTGAAGAATGCTGGAATGTGTGTGATCTGCCAATTTGAACCTAACTTTTTTGTACTGTTCAAGCTCTGCCACTATTTTTAATAATTGGTGGTAGTTATACATTGATTAAAACTCTTTTGATATTGGTCATTGATATTCAGAAGAAAAAGAACATTTTCCAATTTATGTCAGTTTAATACGGGCATTTTTAAGCGAATACCCTACAATTTGTGTCGCTTGAATGAATGAAATGACCTGAAACTACACGCCACAAACTTTTATTTTTTTTTAACCAGTTTTCATCATTACAAATAAATAATATTTTTTTTGGGATTGTTTTTTGCTAAAAAAAAAATATTTTAATTGATTTGCGTTCGATTCGTATCATTTTTATGTATCAAATCTTTTTTTAAACATGAAATTATCCAATAGATAATTTTTACTGATCACTACAACTGACCCCTAAGTTAGTACTTGGCTAAGTGTCCAAAGAGGCTTTTTCATGTAAGTCAATTTTTAGTTTGTATTCGAGAAGGGCGTAAGGTTAAGGAAAATCATTTCCCCTCACACAAACATTTCCCCGCTTACAAACTACCTAGTTTCTGGCAACTCAGTTTCCTTGTGTGAAAGCGGTCTAACTTACGCTCGACGATATATAAAAATGTCCCATAACTTATCTCACCAAAAAATGTTATCAAATTCCATTTATGCTGATATAAGAATTGTTTCTCGAACAAGCAGTGCATCTTCTCTTTCAGAGATTAAGCTGAGTATGGGATTTCATGGTTATTATTTACTAATCACCATTTACAAAATGTATTAAATCTTATTATACAATATAAAAACATCTTTAAAAGTTTCTAATGGTTATATTTTAACAGACAATCCAAAAGGACCAACTCGTAAAAAGCTACGTTTAGCCAACACATCAATTGTTGGTTCTGAAGATAATGATCTGTTAACCCCGACTTGGATAGAAGCCGATGGCGAGGATGGTGAAGTGGATAGCTTATTAGATTTTGCCGATGACCCCGAATCACCAGATATGGGAGCGCATCCAGTTTTCGAAAGAAGCAACGCCTATGAAAATACTATTCAAAACGATGAAACAACCGAGGAGGCATCGCAAGACTCATCAGATACATTTGATACGCATACAAATAAATCACTCAAAAATATTGATCGCAATTTACATTTACACTGCAAAACTTATGATTTGTGTGTTCATTGTCAGAAAAAAGTTCCTCGAATAGTACACCACTACGTGAATGAGCATCGTTCTTCGGAAGTTTTCCCTTCACGTCTTCGAAATAGAGACATTCGTCGTCTTCTTACAACAAGTAATGTTGGATTTGTGAATCTTTATAAAGGAAACCAAATACAATATGCTGCACATTGTATTTTCTGCGACAAGGAAGCCAAGTTCTTATTGCCCTATTGGTTTGAACATTTTACCATGCACACGGGCGAATATAGCTTCAAATGTAGCGGTTGTCACATCCTGAAACCAACGAGAAGTCTTCTCACCAACCACATAACATCAAACACGGGCTGTCCGAAAAAGGGTTCAGCAATAAGATTGGTTAATTTCGACACCAAGGTGCATCAAATTGAAGCGCACATTTGTTCAATATGCAATTATGTTCAAATACACCGAAAAAATCTGCTACGGCACCTGCGAACGCAGCATGGAATGGACACGATTTCGCCGGAGCATATAATAAAAGTTGTGTTGCTTCAAATTTCTGCTCCATCTCGCGATCAGGATGCGGTTCAAATTGAAGAATCCCAATTGGCAATGCTGCAACACTCAGATGACGACGAAGACAATGGCATTGATAATGCTGCTCCTTTAGATGACAATTCGTTAATGATGCAAAACAGCTTTACCGATAATGACGATTTGTCATTTATGATTTGTGGAATGCTAGATGTCCAGCAGAATTTATCACCGACAGGTTAAGACTACTCGGGGGAATATGAACACAACAAATACTGTAGATAACAAATAAGTACTTTCAATAATTAATTCTTGTCATCTATTTCTGTTTATTTTGTTGTTTTCTCAGCTACGTTAGGGTTTCACCTGTCTCATTTTCATATTTTCCTTTTTAATTTACTCACTTATTTTAATTTTACTTCAAATATTATATTGTTTAATTCTTTAAGAATACTTGTATGTGTATAATAGATAATGCCAGAAAAACAAACTAAAATGGTCAAGGCAATAGAATCGCTACTTCTAGGGAATAATTTATAATAAAAGAGAAAATTCTTAGACAAGAGATATAATATGCACAGTTGAACAACATGATATCCTCCATTTTATGTTTATATATTATAGATACTTTATTTTAATTTTATTAAATATGCATTGATTCTTTTAAAAAAAAAATTATAAAGTACTGATATTTTTTTTCAATTTGTATAATTTTGTTAAATATTTCCTGCTTCATGTTAAAAAATATTGCTCTGGCCATAAAAATATATAATTTTATGAGAAATATGAATGATGTGTCTCATTGAGTTTGTCACGTATTATTCTATTTCTTTTGTTTCTTTTTTTATATATATATAATTTCGCACATTCAGTTATTGAAAATAAAATTAAAAACTTTTTTTTTTTTGTAAAAATAAAAAAAAAAGTAGCTAACATTTTTTGTAGTTCGAAAAGTGTATAGATTAGTTTCGTTTGCAATAAGAACATTTATTGAAATTTAAAAGCAACAAAGTATCTATAATAATTACATACATATTACTATTAAAAACAAAGTTGAGGAAACTTAAGTTTAGTAAATATCTATAATAAAACTAAAACTTCGATCTTTAATGTTAGTTTTATCTTGAATCGTGGGAATTTGTTTGTATGCTGGTGGGCATTCAGTAATTCGATTATCGTTTGAGCGATAGCGTAGCCTTTATTTGCTACACGTATAAGTCGATAATTGTCAAAATAATAGCGTTTAAACGATAGCTTAATAGGTATCGTCTTGTATTAATTAGGAAGTTTGTATACTCTGTTCAATTTATATTTTAAGTACAGCAATTTTGAATTGCCAAATAGTTTTTTTCTTCATGAAAATATAAATATGAAAACTAAAAAGTTTTTTTTCGGGGCTACTGCTTCTAGCGAGGAATTGACAAATCCTCCAAGAGTATCACTTGTCATGAATAAATGCTTCTCGTCTAGCCGTTCGGATTCTGCATAAAACTGTAGGTCCCTTCCATTCCTGTCGACAGGCGCACACAGGAATGGTTGCGAGTTGTTAGTCACTAGGCCCTGGTTCTTCACCAGCCGTTGTGCCACCCAATTTATTTATTTATTTTTTTTTTCATGAAAATAAAAAGAAGAGTGTTTCGTGTATATAAATATATAAAATAGTGCAGTGCAATTTGAGGTGATATTATTATTTTTGTGCTGTGTTTATTTACATTTAAAATGGCCTCAAGTTCTTCGAAGGACACAAGTTCACAAAAGAAGCAGACCGATTCCGGAAAGCGCGGTGGATCGTATTGAAAGCGATATTTCAATTTTGACTGTCTTCGCTTAAGGTTATTCTCAAAAGCGAAAGTGGAAGAAAGCGATCCTTCCAGTTTTTTTTTTTTATTTTAATGTCAAATATTTCCAGCCAACTTCCATTTTTACTTCCACTCTCAATTTTTCCAAAAGAAATTCTATTTTTACTTCCTTTTCTCAATTTTTCCAACAAAAAATGACAGTTGTTCTTGGCCGTCGAAAACTTCTTTATTGACATTTTCTGCCAAAAGAATAATTTTTTGTATATTTATTCGATTTTGTTGCTATTAGTCATAAAATAAAACATTTGAATGAACCAAATAAGTGTGATTTAAAATTAATTCGCCACCAATCCGTCCTATCCAAACATATCGCTTTCATACAAAAAATGGAAAGCAAAAGCGCTTTTGGGAATACGAAAATACAAATCCGCCATTGAAAGCGATCCGCCGCGCTTTCCGGAATCGGCCCACTGATTTCTTACAAGCATATAATTAAAATTATTATATTATTAATATTATTATTATAAATTTTACGATATTTTAAGAAATAAGACGGAAGTTGTTGAATGTATTTTCTATAACAGACCGAACTGTCTACAAATTTTTTGAAAGAAAATAAATTCAAAGGCCATAACTCACCACTAAAAAAGAAACAAAATTGGTTGGAGCAAAGCCGACGAGTTTGATAGGTGCGACAAATCGTTCACCAGTTTTTTTTTCGAATAATGAAATTCCAAAGCTGGACAAAATTTTAGTTGAGGTTAGGTTAGGTTAGGTTGAAGTGGCTGCCAGCAAGGGACTGACACACTTAGACCATAAGTTGGTCCGTTGTGATACCACGTGAATCTAGAGAGATTTTCTCCCCGCTCGTTAAAACCAGTTGGAGCTTCTAATGAAGCGTGCGAGACTACTTATGTCTATGTTTGTCAGATCACTAGGATCATTGAAGAAGAAGTCTCCGAGATGGAGCCTACGTCTTTTAGATAGGGCAGGGCATGTGCAGAGAAGATGAGAAACAGATTCTTCCTCCTCTTCATCCATACAGCTCCTACAAAAATCGTTTGCGAAAACTTCAAGCCGCTTTGCGTGCTTGCCTATAAGACAGTGCCCGGTTATGACACCAATTACGAAGCTGATATGCAATCTGTTCAAAGATATCAAACACTTAGAGCGCCTCACATCTAGCGTAGGCCAGATCTGTTTTGTCGCCAGGCAAGTGGTTACGTTGTTCCACCTAAGGTTTGTTCTCCTTAAAGCATCTTGCTTCAGCAAAAATTTGCATGTAGCTATAGGCATACCGGTGTCTACCTTTTCAGGTAAAATAGGTAGTCTTGTTCCAACTTTGGCGAGTTCATCAGCTTTACAATTACCCGGAATGTCCCTATGGCCCGGCACCCAACAAAGGAGAATTTGGAACTGCTGCGCCATCTCTATAAGAGATGATCGACAGTTAAGGGCTGTTTTAGAGTTTGTAGAGACACAGTCGAGAGATTTTATGGCAGCTTGGCTGTCTGAGAAGATGCGGATATCAGAAGTCAATATCACGTTTTCCTTAAGCCAAGATAAAACTTCTTTTATCGCCAAAAGTTCCGCCTGAAACACGCTACAATGGTCTGGAAGACGAAATGCGAGACTTAAATTTAATCTTTCTGAGTACACGCCTCCACCAACCCCATTATCGGTTTTTGAACCGTCCGTATAAAAGTGAATCGAGTCGTCTTCCAAGAATGTCACGTCCTCCCATGTGGATCGGGAGGGTATGGCAACTTGAAAATTTTTATCGAAACGGAATTGTGGGATGGTGTAGTCAATTATACTTGGAAGTGATCTGTATGAGTTCAGAATAGCTGAGTGGCCTATTTCATTATTGGTCCACTGTGAAGAGGCTTTAAGACGGATTGCCGAACTCGCTGCCGTTTGTTTACTAAATATATCGAGGGGTGTCAGATGAAGAAGAGTGTCCAGTGCCGCGGAGGGAGTAGAACGAAGTGCTCCACTTATACACATGTAAGCTGATCTTTGGACTTTACTAAGTTTATCGCGGTTAACCGCTATATCTAGAGCTGTCCACCATACTGCCACCCCATATGTTAGAATCGGTCTAATTACCGAGATGTATAGCCAGTGAGTAATACGGGGTTGGAGTCCCCATTTGCTTCCAATGGCTTTCTTACAAGAGAAGAGTGCTACTGTGGCCTTCCGGACTCTTTCTTCTATATTAGGTTTCCAACTTAACTTCTTATCTAAAATAAGACCATATATATTTAGATATTTAGCTTTGTCGGAGAATGTTAGTGGAATTCCTTTAATGGTGGGAGGATCTATGTGTGGAATTTTATTTTTCCTGGAGAAGAGGACAAGATCAGTTTTGTGGGGGCTGACACCCAGTCCACACCGTTCTGCCCAGTCTATTAGCTTGTTTAGGGCATTTTGTAAGAGATCCTTTAAGACAATAGGATACTTACCTGATACGGCGATAGCAACATCGTCCGCATAGGCAATCACTCTGTAGCCCTCCTCTTCCAGGCTTGTAAGCAGTTCGTTTACTACAAGGTTCCAGAGAAGGGGAGATAGAACACCGCCTTGTGGCGTACCTCTACTGACTGATCTTTTTGCAGAGAAATCGCCCAGTTTTGAATTGATAATCCTGCTTGTCAGCATTTGATTGATCAGTTCACCAAGCGAACTGTCTACCTTCAGACATGACAGTGCAGACGCGATTGCAGATGTGTCGACATTGTTAAAAGCACCTTCTATATCTAGGAAAGCAACCATTGTATATTCTTTATGATAGAGGGAATATTCAATGGTGCGTACCAAAGTATGTAGTGCCGTTTCCACCGATTTCCCTTTGCAGTACGCGTGTTGAGACTGAGACAAGAGTCTCGTATCAATACTGGTACGTAAGTGAATATCAATCAGTCGTTCAAAAGTTTTGAGAAGGAATGATGATAGACTAATAGGTCTGAGATCTTTCGGATTAACATTGGAGCATTTACCTGCTTTGGGTATAAAAACAACTTTTACTTCTCTCCATGAACTAGGAATATGAGCCAAGTTCAAGCAGCTATTAAAGATTATTTCTAGAATAGGCAGCATTATACATGAGCTCATTTGAAGTTCGGCTGGTATTATGCCGTCTGGTCCTGGAGACTTGTAAGGTTTGAAGCTGTTGATAGCCCACAACAATTTTTCCCTTGTTATCAAACCTTGTGGAAAAGTTAGATTATTGTTAGATCTAATGTGATCAGTACTGTTTAAAGTTTGGGAGCTACCTGGAAAATGAGTATCTAATAGCAGATTGAGTGATTCTTCGCAAGTATTTGTCCAAGAGCCGTCAGCATTTTTCAAACAGCTGGGCATTGCTGGACTGGTTGAGAGGATTTTTCTAAGTCTTGATGCTTCGAAGGTTTCTTCTACTCTGTCACAGAAGGCTCTCCAAGAAGCGCGTTTAGATTTCCTCAATTCTTTTTTATATGATTTTAGGGCCTCTTTATAGGATTCCCAGTCTGAAACTGCTCTTGTGTTTTTTGCTCTATTGAAGAGCTTCCTACAGTTTTTTCTGAGAGGCTCAAGCCCTGAGGTCCACCAATGTGGTTTTCCTTTTCCCCTTATTTGAATAAGTGGAAAGGAGATGGCCATTGACTTATTTAAGGCTAACGTGAGGTCATTGACTTTGGTGTCAAGTTCAGTCGTACTAGAGGGAGGACTTAGAAGTTCAGGTTTAATTAAACTATCAAGTGTTTTCCTGTATTTGGACCCATCAGTTTTCCTGAAATTTCAAAATACTGGTCGGGTAGTGGGAACTTCAACATTCAGACTAAATTGAATGTATCTGTGATCGGAGAACGAATGTTCTTTTGAAACTTTCCAATTCATAATAGATTGATGAATAGTGTCTGAGACTAGAGTTATGTCTAGTACCTCTTGTCGGTTTTTAGTAACAAATGTGGGTTCGTTCCCAACGTTACTTACTATAAGGTTAGTACTTAAGATATAATCGAAAAGAGACTCACCTCTATCATTGATGTCAGTGCTGCCCCATACTGTATGATGGGCGTTAGCGTCACTTCCAATTATTAGGCGGATTTTCTGCCGTTCTGCTTCAGTGACTATACTTTCCAGTGTATTACTGGGAAGAGGGCCAAGGTGGTCATGGCCGAGATAAGCTGACACTAGCCAGTACATGCCGTTTGTCGTTTTTAGCCTGGCTGCGGTTATATCTCTGTCGCTGAAATGAGGGAGTAAATATACATTAATGCTACTTTTAACGAGTATGCAAGATCTAGGTTCACCTTTATCTGACGCATACAGTAAGTAGTATCCAGGAGTTCCGAGTCCCTTAACCAAGAATTTGACAATCCATGGTTCTTGGATCAGAACGATATCTTCATTCCCCCTGGATAGACGGAGAAGAAGAGAGGCCAAAGCCTTAATGGAGTGTTGGAGGTTAATCTGGACTAACTGCAGCATTTTGGCTACATTTAGGTAGACCAGCCTCCACCACCGTTTTATTAACATCTTCCGAGTCAGAAGAGGAGCCCAAGTGCTCATCCCCACTCAGAAGAATCATGTTTAGGTAGTCTTCAGTCTCCATTTCGGTCTGACTGTCAACGTGTGTAGAGGAATGAGCTGTAATAGAGGATGTCCTGGATGCATCCTCTTCCAAACTAGGGAAGGTAATAGATGCAGCCGGGTCCCCAACCACAGGTTCAGCCTCAAGAGGGTGTGGAGGCTCGCATTCCGCGATCACCTCATCTTTTTTATATATTCGTAAGGTAATAGTCTCAAAACCAAACCGAATCACACCTTGAGTCTTCGCTAAGGGGGCAAGGGATTCCTTATTGACCACGACGATGGCGCTCCTATAAAGACCCCTTGCCTCCTCCAGCTTTGCGACTTTCCAGTTATGAGTCGGCAGGGATGGATTGCTGAGTTTGATTACCTGGAGAATATCATCCATGCAGGAAGGTTCAGCTGGAATCCAAGTGTGAGCTCTTGGTCTGCATGGGATGTCCTCCTTAGCAACAACCTCGAGTTTCGCACCTGCCTAGATTTCACCTAGCCTACTAACAGCAAGCTTGTACAGATCACAAGATCTCTGATCGTCACAAACGATGAGTTTGACATGTCCTTGATGCCAACCGCCATCGCTTGTGATCGGAGGTGGTCCCGGGTTCTCCTTCATAACACTTAAGAAGCCAGCCGAGAGCTTCAATTTTGCACCTGCCACCGATCAGAAGAAATCGTGCCATCTATATCGCTCCTGTCGATAACCGCAATCACGATTTTTCCCTTTAAAATGTCCCTATAAGAATTAGCGGGTCCGCTATTTGGATTAAGGGGAGTGCTGGTGTTATGCACTCTGGGCCGTTTGGGTACCGGTGTGGCACCCTCCATAGACTTTTCTCGCTTTGACGTAGAGTCGCCGCTGGTCTATGCATTAGCAAGAATGCGCTTTGCCCACTCAATTCTAACGTCATGCTGCGACGTACCTCCGGGCTCATCAGAGCTCTTCAGTATCCTCGAAGCATTACGTTTATCCTTTATACAGATTTTTAGATGGTCTGTACCGTGTTTTTCGTTTTGCCGTACCCGGAAGAGAACCCCCCCTAGCACTGGAAGGGCCATGCTTCACAACCACAGCAGCACTTGGTTGGATTTCCTTTCGGGACGGTTGCCGAGGTTCTCTCGCAATAGTAGTAGCGGGACCATTATTCACAACCCCACTACTACTGGATTTAGGTACAGCTACCTTTTCACTTCCCTCGCCGGTACGTATAACACCATTGATCCAGCCCAATAGGAAAGGTAGGGGTAGGGTAGGATTTAGAAGGGGGAAGGATTTCAGACAGCGTCATCGCCATACTGAAGAGGAAGGAATGGTTGCAGGATTCCGGACAGCTTTTTCACCGTACCGTCAGTGGGAGAGAACGACAGACAGCTTCATCGCCTTACTGCCGAGAGAAGGATGATATCGGGTGAGGAAAAGCCGAACAGCGTCATCACCGTACCGTTGTGGAAGCTTTAGGAGAGGAGGGGTAGTAGCGCCGGACAGCGTCAACGCCGTACCGTCGAGGGAGGGGTAGAAAAGGAGAGGAAGGGTACGAGGAAATTGAAGCGCCCTTTAGTTTCAGGACTCATCTGGAGAGTTAATCTCGAGACTCATTGACCTTACTCAGCTTCTACAACTCGACAAGTTTGACGCTCGGGTAGAAGTTGTGGTTAAAATCAACGAAAATATAACACAAAAAATCGTACATCACTTCATACGATTTTGAAGAAAAATTTTGGATTAAGTTTAATTTTTTAGATTTAGTTTACGATCTACATGTTTCTGTTCATGAAATCTAAATTAACTGTTGGTAACCTTACCGACATTTGTGAGAAAAATGTGACAATTTATAATGCTCACTACGGCAACCATGGAAAATGGAAAAGCTTTATAGAAATAGAGATAGCCTATTGGAATTCATAATAGTAAGGGTGCAAGGCAAATATACCAATTCAAAATATTCCCCGGGAAAATAACTCCCCGGGAGATTCGTTCCCCCAAAATTTAAACGTTCGTAACATCCTTGTATATAAAAACTATAGTACTATTATGGAATCGATTTTTCTGTTACTGGGAGTGTTCTCGTGAGGGCGCAAACATCGTGCCACGTTGGTTTGGAGAGATGTGAATGAGGATAGGAAGAGGAATAAAAGCTGGTAGTAAGAAGGAGAGGAGTATATTTTGTTGGTTCTGACAGTTGCTGACAACAATTACCTGGTGTGAGTGAGATAGTTTTTCGTCATGGCAACGAAGGGGTTTATTCGCACAAAATGAAAAAAATGTTCTCGTTGTCTTGGTGCATTGTACAACAGTATCGTTTTTTGTTTGAATTTGAATTTGCAAACGTTGTTTTCTATCAAAGTCTATGATAGTACACAATATACATACATATGTCTATAGATAAGTTAATTATAATTTGATTTGCTTCGAATTTGTTGAAAATTTTCAATTTCAGCTGAAAATCATATTATCAAGACTACACCGTTGCTAATTTTCACAATTCCTAGGCAAACATAGTCTTACAACGATGCTATATTTCTTTATGAGGCTTTCAAGAACAAACATTTTTTTCAAGAAACATTTTTTTGAGGTTTATTTTTTTGGAAAAAAAACTAGAAAAAACACTTTAAAAGTAATTTTTTTACAGGTAAATTTATCAAAAGTTTGCTTACTTTAAATGTAAAAAAATTGATAAAAACAAAGAATTTGTTTTAGCTACCTTTCAAAAAAAATATTTTTACAGGACAACAAATTTTGATAAAATTAAAAGAAAAGTATTTTACATTTAAAAAACTCTTGATAAATTTAAGAAAAAATAGGTTAAATTTTAAAAAATATACTTTTAAAAGTAAAGAAATTTTAATAAAATTTAAAAAAGAATAACTTTACCTTAAAAAAAACTTTTAAAGGTAAACAAAATTCGAAAATATTTAAAAAAAAAAACAATTTAAATAAAAATTTTGGAAAAATTTAAAAAAATAAATATTTTCTTACCTTTAAAAAATACCTACTTAAGATAAAAATAAAAAAAAAAAATTTAAAAAATAAATTAATAAATAAAAATGGAAAAAATTAAAAAAAAGTATTTAATTATAAAAAATTAAATCTTTTTACTTTTAAAAAATACTTAAGATAAAACAAATTGAAAACGAATTTAAAAAATTTATTTTACCTTAAAAAAAAGTATTTTTAATGGTAGAGACATTTTGGCAAAATTTAAAAAATAAATATCTTTTTATCTTTAAAAGAAAATAAGATAAAACCAATTGAAAAAATTAAAAAAAAAAATATTTTATCTATAAAAAAATGTTTTTAAAAGAGAAATTTTAGAAAAATTTAAAAAATAAATATCTTTTGTCTATTTAAGATAAGCACTTTGTTAATTTTTTAGTAAATTTTAATTTTACTTAACGTTGTTAATTTTTTAACTTTCTTAAATTTTTACTTAACAACATTTAAATTTCGTTTATGAAAATTGCATTCGCATTCAAACTAAAGAAATTTTACTTTACGAAGTATTTTTTTTAGTTCACGTATTGCGTATGCGTATTTAAATTTTCAAAAACCAAATTTCAACTTTATGAAATAATATTGAAAAATTCACGTGAAAAATTCAATTGTGAATATTTTAACAATAACTATAAGGCAATGTTAAAATTTCGATTATGAAAATTGTATGAAGTAATTTCAATAAATTCGCATTTTGTAAGGTGTTTGAAATGAGATTTGAACTTTATTAAGTAATTTAAAAAAAATTCACGTGAGAAAATCAAATTAAGTATTCTTTTTTCAAAATTCCCGTGAATATTTAGACACTACTTACTCATCAAAAAAATTTCCAAATCTTGTTTTTTTAATTCCCGCGAAAAGTAGTGTGTTGAATTTTTAGTAGGTAGTTGGAAAATATGCAGATTAAAATTAATTTAAATCAAACTTTGTTTGTAAATTGTTATTTATAGAATTTTTAAAAATTTCTTATTAAATTCAAATTTCATTTTTGAAACTTTTTTCGCACGAATTTTGACATGGTGTACTATAAAATTTTTAAAAATGTTATAATCTAGGATATTTTAAAAAATAATCTCATAAAGTTAGAATTTCACTTCTGGAAATGTTATAATTTCCACGTGAAAATTCCCCGTGAATTTTTAAACATAGCTTGTTTTATTTTTGAAAACTTTATAGAAATTATTTATAATACTTTGAAAATTCATTCTTGGACATTTTAAAATGATTGTGAAAAATCGTTAATTTTTTTTAAGAAATTACACACAAAATTTCGCTTGAGAAAATATTAAAATCATTTTTAAATTCGGGTTTCTTTCGAAAGAAATTTGCTTTTTCCTCGTCACCCAAATAAATGCATATAATTTTCTCATATTTTTCACGCCTAATAACTTTCATTTTTGTCAACGAAAAGTTCACTTCACTTGGATGTATATGAAAAACTTTAGTTAAAAAGGTTTCGTACCGAAATTGTATAAATTATTAAATTTTATTTTGTTTACCATTTATATATGTATGTGTATATTTATAATAGATAATATAAAATAATAAGTACCTATCTACTAAATGGCGTTCACCATCTAATATCATATATTTGTCATATCTCCTTAAATATGCACGCAAATATCAACCTACAAAATTAAAACAATTTCTTCCTATCCCTACTTGATACAAGAAATTCTTGTACAACTTAAAGTGGCAACATTACTCAACTTGCTACAGCATATCTCACACACAACGAAAGAAAAAATAAAATCATTATTTCCTTTCAAAATTATATTTATTATGTTATTTCATATATATATCATATCTACTTAAATATGAATGCAAATATCAAATTACAAAATTTAAATAATTTCTTCCTATCCCTAGGTCATATACAAAATTCTTATATAATTTATATTCTTTAGTGGCAACATTGGTTCTGTAGCCTTTTATTTGGGCATACAGTAATACTTACTTGACTTTGCTACAGCATATCTCGCACACAGCGAAAGAAAAAATACAACCGCTAATTCCTTTTAAAATTATATTTATTATCCTACTTCCCCGTTAAATAGAGCAAAAAAAGCTTCAAACTTCCCCTTCGTAAACAAAATTGGTGGAAGAAAATAACAAAAAAAAGTTTAGTGTTGACTCCCTTGCACTAGCTTTAATTTTGTATGCGTTGTTCTCGTTCATTTATTGTTGCCTTGAACGTCATTCGAATCGTCAATTCCCTCAGTCTCTCCCTGTCCTGTACTCTCCAATCTCTACAATTTCGTAGTACTGGCAGTGCTCACCTCGAATCTCTCTATCGATCTTCTTCATGATAGTACTATAGTTTGACACCTTGGACAAAGGGATATTTTATGAACTTTCTTTAAATGATCAACAAATTTGTTGCTATTTCTTTGTTTCTGTGCGCAACAGAAGCAGGCTTTTGATGTTGTAAAATTGATTTTGTTTGGAGGCAAAAAAATTGATAGAGACATTTTGCAGTTTAAATTACATCTCTCTTAATAAAGTACTGGGACATCTCTACTGTTATGCAGGTTTTCTATGTGCTTTATTATTACGTCAATGTTGTAATGCACAAATTTGCATACACAACAAACATATACCATGGAACTTAAGTGTTGTAAGTTGTGAGATTTAATAATTTCCCAACTTAGGTATTGAACAAAAAACTTGCAATATGTACATTTAAAAGTGTTCGGTAGTTCGTGTCGAACTAAATGCTCGTCGAAGTAGTTTTCGTCCGACGCAACAAAATGACAAAACTTCACAAAACACTTAAGTAAAGGTTGTTCTAATGGTTTATATTTCGGAATCTCCATCTCTTCGATACAGGAATTTGTTAATTCTCCAGCTGTCCATTCATTAATTGTATTTCGTTGGATTTTTTTTGTTAATTGCAAATTTATTGTTTCAGAAAAATGTTCAAGTAATGCAGTGTAGTCACTGATGATAGCATCTTTCTTTATTACCAAATAAAATGAAGATATTGGCCATTCAACAGTGTTAAAATTGTCGTGACACGATGCAAAATGTTCTCGTATTTTCTCCTTTGAACAACAACTTTCGATGCAGTAGTAACAAATGTATGCATGACGTAGATGATTTAGGCACCAGGGGTAAAATCAGCACCAGGGGCATTCCAACAACTCACGGAAACAATGCTGGCTGGAATAAATGGAGTGGCGGCTTATCTAGATGACATCCTCATTAGCGGAGCGGATACCAGCAGCCACATCAAAACCGTTACTATCGTACTTCAGCGTTTATTGCAGTATGGTTTCCGAATAAAAATTAAAAAATGCACCTTTCTGTCAACACAAATCAAATACCTAGGACATATCATCGATAAAAAAACGGATTACGTCCGGATCCTTCAAACATCGAGAAAATCAAATCGATGCCAGCACCTGGAAACATCAGTCAACTCAGATCGTTTCTCGGTGCCATCAACTATTATGGAAAATTTGTGAACGGAATGCGGAGACTACGTTCGCCATTAGATAAATTACTCCTTCAAGGAAGTAAATGGGAATTTGATAAATTCAAAGAAATTCTTTCTTCAGATCTCCTGCTAACACATTTCGATCCAAATCTGCCAATCAGAGTAGCTGCAGATGCATCAAAAGATGGTATTGGAGCTTACATCGCACACACTTTTCCAGATGGTACTGAAAAGGTAATCGTTCACGCAGCCAGATCACTTACAGCAACAGAACAAAAATACAGTCAGGTAGAAAAGGAAGGACTTGGATTGATCTTCGCAGTCACAAAATTTCACCGATATATATACGGCCGTAAGTTTAAATTGCTGACGGACCACAAGCCACTACTGGCGAGATTTGGTTCGAAAAAGGGCATACCAATTTACACCGCCAACAGATCGCGGCGTTGGGCATTAACATTAATGCTGTACGATTTCGACATAGAGTGGTTGGTGGTTGGCCATCATCAAAATCACAAATAGAAGAAAATCAAGCCTGCGTACAGTATTTCAATCGAAAGGACTCATTATCAATTGTAAAGTGATGTTTACTCTTCGGGGAACGTATTGTGATACCAACGAATTCCGTAAACGCGTGTTACACCAGCTCCACCGAGGACACCCTGAAACTAAGCGCATGATTTCACTAGCAAGAAAACACGTGTATTGGCCAAAAATTGAGAAGTAGCAGATTATGTAAAGCAATGTCACAGTTGTGCATGTGCAGCGAAATACCCAACTAAAACTACATTACAATCATGGCCGATTCCAGAAGCCCCAATGGAAAGAATCCATGTAGACATTGCTGGTCCTTGCAAAGGAAAATACTACATTGTTGTGTTAGATGCTTTTTCCAAATGGCCAGACATTTTTCAAACAGAACGAATTACTACATATGATGTCATTGATAAATTGCAGAAAATATTCTCACGTTTCGGAGATTGTAAGCAAATTGTTTCAGACAATGGTACGCAATTTGTAAGCACACAATTTGAAAATTTTCTTAAATCAAGAGGTATATATCATTTCAGAACTGCACCATATCACCCACAATCAAATGGGCAGGCTGAACGCTTCGTGGATACACATAAATGAGCGTTAAAAAAACTTCAGCAAGAGGGAACGACTGAGGAAAATTTGCAAACATTTCTTCAGACATACAGGTCAACTCCCAACCGGAATTCGCCGAATGGATTGTCAACAGCTGAAGTGTTCATTGGAAGGCAAATTTCTACTACTCTTGATCTCTTAAAACCAACTCTTACCGATTCATCAACATCTGCGAAAAACAAAATCAACAATTTAACCGACATCATGGAGCGAAACACCGTGAGTATTATAAAGGTTGCTTAGTATATGCTAAAATTTACAAACACAACAAGGACTTCTGGGTTTGCGAAAAAATCATTGAGAAAATCGGCAGAGTCAACTATAACGTTTTCCTGGAATATAACAATATATCCAAGTTAATCCGGTCACATACAAACCAATTAAGAAGCCGTTCAAGTTCAACTAACGAAGTGCTTTTCGAAGATTCAAACTTACCATTTGAAGTACTGCAGGAAACGTTCAACATGAAAAAAATCACATCATCATCACCACCAAATACTTCATCATTACCAATTATGTCAATACCAACAGCATCGTCATCGTCACCAACAACTTCATCATCAATACCAAGAACATCATCATCAGCGATAAAGTCCGACCTATTGAATTTAATACTTATATTTTTATACCAACTTTGAATAAAATAAATACTTATTTTATTACTTATCTTGTTACCTTTAATTTACCTCGTTTTTATTATTTAACCCTCAGGACCAGAAAGGTAACACTATAAATCTTAATTGTGTCGCGACAAATTACCCTTTCCATAGACACCACAAATGTTAAGATCGGAGCTCTATTTTCGAGTTAAAGTGGAATTTTATGCAGTTCAAAATTCAATTTTTCTTCCATTTACCTGAAAATATTCCAAGTGTATAGTTTTGCCGTTTATGAATTTTTATACAGATTGGCTTCCTGAATTCGTTTTAAGTCGAAAAACGTATGAGGTAATTTTCTTGATTTCGCTTTGTTTTGGAGTTATAACGGTTTTACGCCTAATTTATTCGCTTTTCATTAAATTTAAATTCGCTATTAAAAATTAGAAATTGATCGAATTTAAATATTTGTATTTATTCACCTTCCTTTAACGATTTAAAATGAAGTTTCCTCTACTAACTAATTGTTTAATTAATTTAAAATTGGGTTTAACTAAAACGACAAAATCCACCTTTTAAGGGGGATATTTAGCCATAATAGAGAGTTAACGAACTGTTTCCTTTTATTCACTCTCAATTAGCGTTGACAGTCAATATTTTGTTTGCTTTTTTTTTAATTATCAAGTTCGATGTAGGAAACAAAAGCAAACAAGATTTGAAAAACTTTCTGGTGCAAAAACAATCCACAACTATATTAATGTTTTTAATGCACTGAATACGAATCAAACCTCGAACCTACCCTATAACGTTTGGTTTTTGAAATTCTCCCATATTAAAGTGGAAATACTATTTTGCAACGATTTTTCATTTCAATATAGCGAAAAACCTAAAGAAATTATTTAGGGGCTGGATTTTTATTCAGTGTACCAATATTCTGAAAAGTAGGTATAGTTTGTTTTTCCACCAGAAGGGTTTTTTCAACTTTTCCGGTTTTGGTTATTCAAATTACACTTTCAGATTACAAATAAAATAAGCAAACACAAATTGACAGTCAACGCTAATTGAGCGTGAACAAATAGACGCTATTTTAAACTTGATTTAGTGCTAAATTGATAGTTCACCAGTCAAAATAAAACAAAAAGCCCAAGGATATTTTTTAAAAAGCATACACATTTAAAGCAGCAATTTAAAGCGAGCCAGTTAACTAAAGGCGAGTGAAAGAATAAAAATGAATGAAGTGTTCTTAATGACATTTTTATATTAAACGTGATATTAGTTAACCGACACAATTCAATTTTTAATGGACTGTGAACAAATTGGCCCTTAATGATTTAAAGTCACGTTTCATTAAAATTCCTTTATCTTTACCAAACTACAACCGATTTTTGAAATGTTTTATTTTATTCAAACGAAAATTCCTGACCGGCCGGTTTTACCGACTTATTGTCGCGGTAATTTTTTACACTTCCATCTTTAAATAACAAGCAGCGAGCAAGGTTTTTTCAGAAACTAGAATATAGTGAAAAATTAACTCTTTTTTTTTCAAAACAAAAACGCTAAAAGTTAATAAAATAAATAAATATTTTTTATTAAAAATATCACTTATACAACATTTTACAAGATATTTGTATTCTTTAAAACAAAATAAACAATAAAATAAAATCATTGTAATTTTAACTTCAATTATTAAACTAACTATATTATTAAAATATAGACATTTTTATTATAATATAAAAGAAAAACAATATTTTTTTTTTATTTGATCACAAACTAGATTTTATATTATTAATTTTTTTGCAATGTGATTTTTTTTAGTAATAGTATTATGATATAACATAGTTACGAAAAAAAATTATATTACAGTCTCATAAAATTTACTTCTATACTTGAATATTATTATTGCATAACATTATTATTAGGTATTATTTCATTGGATCACATTAAATTTCGTTTTTAATTGTTAAGTTCAAAAATGCTTTTTTTTGTAAGCAACGTGAATTCTAACTTTGAAAGTTTTGTATTCTTGTATATACTAATGTCAGCTTAATACTAATTTTTTGTTGGAAGAATCGGAATCTGTGAAGAATGGCAATTTTGTGTAACATATACATGGTATAAAATTCTCTTTACGACAGATTTTTAATAGGCTCAATATTTTTGTTTTATTGTATATGTGCACTATCAAGGGCTGTATAAGAACCTTCAAGATTACATATACTCTGTTTAAAGCGATCCTCATCAAATTGACCAGTGTTACGCAAGTCATTCAAGCAAACCAAAAAACCATTTGGATAAGCGATTCTAATACTTTTATAGAAACCAAATCTTTCAAGGAACGTTATTCTCAGTGGCAGTAAGTGCACAACCCGCATGTGATTAATAACTTCGGTTATTTTATATGATACAAATGAAGGGCACATACAACAATAATACTCAAACTTAGTTCTCAATACTTGAGGATCTATAAATTGCTGATGAACAATAAGATAATGTTGAGAAAAATGCTGCGGAGACTTAAATGACAATCTACACACATCACATAAATACTTCTTATATTGATAGCCAATGTCTTGTAAGGTATTGAGGATTGGCATGTTCAAACAATCTGCTAAAGATCTTTGATGTCCTGCTGGGCAAGCACACAAGGCAGTCGATGAATAGCGAGTGACAGACGATGGGTAGCGAAATTGTTCATTGCAAATACCACATCGTACTGGATCTGTAACATTGTGACATTGTCTTATTCGATCTGGATGAAAAGTGGCATGGTGTTTTGCGAAGGAACTTACAATGCCCTGAAACTGGCAATACATACAACCAATTTTGCGATTTACGTAGAAGTAAAAATCTTGGTGGTAGATAACGTGTGTTGCTTCGTAGTGCGCCTGTAAATGAATAAAGTCTATGCATTCAAAATTGCAGGTTCCACAAATTGGAGCTATTTCATCTAAGTTAGGCTTGTTAACTTGATTGGCATTTACGCTTGTGTTAGATAATGATCTCGTATAACTTGGAATTAAAGGAATATTTGCTGGAGGCGAAGCTACTTTCTGTATACTAGGTTCAGATACCCTAGTTGTAATTACAGGGATTCTGTGCGGTTCTTCAACCACTCTAAGGTGCTGTCCTGCTGTTGAAGATTCTATGGGTATTGACAAAATCGCATTTTCAGTTGTCAATTGTATTTGTTGTATTACTACGTGTTCTGTGTGTCTCGACGACGCCAATGGCAAGGATTCTCGTTCATAGTTCGGTAACGTACAATTTGAGAGAGGTATTTCGGTTGAATCTCCGTTTTGTGAGTTTGGGGACAGTAAAGAACGCAGATAAGTTGTTGCTGGAATAGAGGATCGGGCGGCTATTAAATGTGGGACATTTGCTTGGGGTAGCAAGAGAACTTCGCTTGTAATTGCTTGCTGTCGCGAAGAATATTGAATAACGGTGTTCATCAATGGTTGAGAATGTCGGATAGTTGATATAGTTGTATGTAGTTGAACTTGTTCTTGAGATGAAGTTGTTATTCCTACAATTTGCTGATGTTGCGAGGATGGCTCTATGTTTTGTGGGGCATCGGTAAGCAAAGAACTGTTTTCAATAATCAAGTTCCCAGCGGGATGTTGAACATCTTGTTGGACAAATAATGTTTGATGCTGGCGTGAATTAGCAACCATCTTATTAGATTGATGTGCATGTAAAAATGTATTACTGTCTTTTCCAGATCGTTTTTCCAGGAGTTCATTCGTTTGTAAGCACTTAATAGAAATACTTTGTGTTTGCTTGTCCTCTTCCAATTCGCTTTTAACTAAGATTTCTTCCTTGACTGTAACCGATGAAGATTCATTGGGGTTTGATTCAATCTGTTGGCCGGAACACTTTTCTTTTTTAAGTTGTACTTCCATAGTTAAGGGCGACCTCGATGAAAGAATCAAATTGTATAAATATGTTGTTAAAACTTCATATTTAAGTTTAAATGATTCCATTTGGTGGTGCTCCTTGTAATGTACCTCTCCATCTATTTGAGTTAAAATAATTTTACCGCATGATTGACACCTTGGACAAAGGGATATTTTATGAACTTTCTTTAAATGATCAACAAATTTGTTGCTATTTCTTTGTTTCTGTGCGCAACAGAAGCAGGCTTTTGATGTTGTAAAACTGATTTTGTTTGGAGGCAAAAAAATTGATAGAGACATTTTGCAGTTTAAATTACATCTCTCTAAATAAAGTACTGGGACATCTCTACTGTTATGCAGGTTTTCTATGTGCTTTATTATTACGGCAATGTTGTAATGCACAAATTTGCATACACAACAAACATATACCATGGAACTTAAGTGTTGTAAGTTGTGAGATTTAATAATTTCCCAACTTGGGTATTCAACAAAAAACTTGCAATATGTACATTTAAAAGTGTTCGGTAGTTCGTGTCGAACTAAATGCTCGTCGAAGTAGTTTTCGTCCGACGCAACAAAATGACAAAACTTCACAAAACACTTAAGTAAAGGTTGTTCTAATGGTTTATATTTCGGAATCTCCATCTCTTCGATACAGGAATTTGTTAATTCTCCAGCTGTCCATTCATTAATTGTATTTCGTTGGATTTTTTTTGTTAATTGCAAATTTATTGTTTCAGAAAAATGTTCAAGTAATGCAGTGTAGTCACTGATGATAGCATCTTTCTTTATTACCAAATAAAATGAAGATATTGGCCATTCAACAGTGTTAAAATTGTCGTGACACGATGCAAAATGTTCTCGTATTTTCTCCTTTGAACAACAACTTTCGATGCAGTAGTAACATATGTATGCATGACGTAGATGATTTAGGCACCAGGGGTAAAATCAGCACCAGGGGCATTCCAACAACTCACGGAAACAATGCTGGCTGGAATAAATGGAGTGGCGGCTTATCTAGATGACATCCTCATTAGCGGAGCGGATACCAGCAGCCACATCAAAACCGTTACTATCGTACTTCAGCGTTTATTGCAGTATGGTTTCCGAATAAAAACTAAAAAAATGCACCTTTCTGTCAACACAAATCAAATACCTAGGACATATCATCGATAAAAAACGGATTACGTCCGGATCCTTCAAACATCGAGAAAATCAAATCGATGCCAGCACCTGGAAACATCAGTCAACTCAGATCGTTTCTCGGTGCCATCAACTATTATGGAAAATTTGTGAACGGAATGCGGAGACTACGTTCGCCATTAGATAAATTACTCCTTCAAGGAAGTAAATGGGAATGGTCCAGTGAATGTCAGCAGTCATTTGATAAATTCAAAGAAATTCTTTCTTCAGATCTCCTGCTAACACATTTCGATCTAAATCTGCCAATCAGAGTAGCTGCAGATGCATCAAAAGATGGTATTGGAGCTTACATCGCACACACTTTTCCAGATGGTACTGAAAAGGTAATCGTTCACGCAGCCAGATCACTTACAGCAACAGAACAAAAATACAGTCAGGTAGAAAAGGAAGGACTTGGATTGATCTTCGCAGTCACAAAATTTCACCGATATATATACGGCCGTAAGTTTAAATTGCTGACGGACCACAAGCCACTACTGGCGAGATTCGGTTCGAAAAAGGGCATACCAGTTTACACCGCCAACAGATTGCAGCGTTGGGCATTAACATTAATGCTGTACGATTTCGACATAGAGTATGTGTCTACAAAAGATTTTGGATTCGTTGATGTCCTGTCCAGACTTATTATGTCCCAGCCAAAGTCAGAGGATGAATATGTCATCGCTTGTGCACAGTTCGAGAATGGTATGGAAGAAGATTTAGAAACGACAGTGAGATCTTTACAATTAACCTTCAAAATGATCCAAAAAGCGACTCAAAGTGATGGATCACTCAACATAATAATTAATTATATAACAAGTGGTTGGCCATCATCAAAATCAAAAATAGAAGAAAATCAAGCCTGCGTACAGTATTTCAATCGAAAGGACTCATTATCAATTGTAAAGTGATGTTTACTCTTCGGGGAATGTATTGTGATACCAACGAATTCCATAAACGCGTGTTACACCAGCTCCACCGAGGACACCCTGAAACTAAGCGCATGCTTTCACTAGCAAGAAAACACGTGCATTGGCCAAAAATTGATAGAGAAGTAGCAGATTATGTAAAGCAATGTCACAGTTGTGCATGTGCAGCGAAAAACCCAACTAAAACTACATTACAATCATGGCCGATTCCAGAAGCCCCAATGGAAAGAATCCATGTAGACATTGCTGGTCCTTGCAAAGGAAAATACTACATTGTTGTGGTAGATGCTTTTTCCAAATGGCCAGATATTTTTCAAACAGAACGAATTACTACATATGATGTCATTGATAAATTGCAGAAAATATTCTCACGTTTCGGAGATTGTAAGCAAATTGTTTCAGACAATGGTACGCAATTTGTAAGCACACAATTTGAAAATTTTCTTAAATCAAGAGGTATATATCATTTCAGAACTGCACCATATCACCCACAATCAAATGGGCAGGCTGAACGCTTCGTGGATACACATAAACGAGCGTTAAAAAAACTTCAGCAAGAGGGAACGACTGAGGAAAATTTGCAAACATTTCTTCAGACATACAGGTCAACTCCCAACCGGAATTCGCCGAATGGATTGTCAACAGCTGAAGTGTTCATTGGAAGGCAAATTTCTACTACTCTTGATCTCTTAAAACCAACTCTTACCGATTCATCAACATCTGCAAAAAATAATGAAAAACAAAATCAACAATTTAACCGACATCATGGAGCGAAACACCGTGAGTATTATAAAGGTGGCTTAGTATATGCTAAAATTTACAAACACAACAAGGACTTCTGGGTTTGCGGAAAAATCATTGAGAAAATCGGCAGAGTCAACTATAACGTTTTCCTGGAATATAACAATATATCCAAGTTAATCCGGTCACATACAAACCAATTAAGAAGCCGTTCAAGTTCAACTAACGAAGTGCTTTTCGAAGATTCAAACTTACCATTTGAATTACTGCAGGAAACGTTCAACATGAAAAAAATCACATCATCATCACCACCAAATACTTCATCATTACCAATTATGTCATCAATACCAACAGCATCGTCATCGTCACCAACAACTTCATCATCAATACCAAGAACATCATCATCAGCGATAAAGTCCGACCTATTGAATTTAATACTTATATTTTTATACAAACTTTGAATAAAATAAATACTTATTTTATTACTTATCTTGTTACCTTTAATTTACCTCGTTTTTATTATTTAACCCTCAGGACCAGAAAGGTAACACTATAAATCTTAATTGTGTCGCGACAAATTACCCTTTCCATAGACACCACAAATGTTAAGATCGGAGCTCTATTTTCGAGTTAAAGTCGAATTTTATGCAGTTCAAAATTCAATTTTTCTTCCATTTACCTGAAAATATTCCAAGTGTATAGTTTTGCCGTTTATGAATTTTTATACAGATTGGCTTCCTGAATTCGTTTTAAGTCGAAAAACGTATGAGGTAATTTTCTTGATTTCGCTTTGTTTTGGAGTTATAACGGTTTTACGCCTAATTTATTCGCTTTTCATTAAATTTAAATTCGCTATTAAAAATTAGAAATTGATCGAATTTAAATATTTGTATTTATTCACCTTCCTTTAACGATTTAAAATGAAGTTTCCTCTACTAACTAATTGTTTAATTAATTTAACTAAAACTACATTACAATCATGGCCGATTCCAGAAGCCCCAATGGAAAGAATCCATGTAGACATTGCTGGTCCTTGCAAAGGAAAATACTACATTGTTGTGGTAGATGCTTTTTCCAAATGGCCAGATATTTTTCAAACAGAACGAATTACTACATATGATGTCATTGATAAATTGCAGAAAATATTCTCACGTTTCGGAGATTGTAAGCAAATTGTTTCAGACAATGGTAAGCAATTTGTAAGCACACAATTTGAAAATTTTCTTAAATCAAGAGGTATATATCATTTCAGAACTGCACCATATCACCCACAATCAAATGGGCAGGCTGAACGCTTCGTGGATACACATAAACGAGCGTTAAAAAAACTTCAGCAAGAGGGAACGACTGAGGAAAATTTGCAAACATTTCTTCAGACATACAGGTCAACTCCCAACCGGAATTCGCCGAATGGATTGTCAACAGCTGAAGTGTTCATTGGAAGGCAAATTTCTACTACTCTTGATCTCTTAAAACCAACTCTTACCGATTCATCAACATCTGCAAAAAATAATGAAAAACAAAATCAACAATTTAACCGACATCATGGAGCGAAACACCGTGAGTATTATAAAGGTGGCTTAGTATATGCTAAAATTTACAAACACAACAAGGACTTCTGGGTTTGCGGAAAAATCATTGAGAAAATCGGCAGAGTCAACTATAACGTTTTCCTGGAATATAACAATATATCCAAGTTAATCCGGTCACATACAAACCAATTAAGAAGCCGTTCAAGTTCAACTAACGAAGTGCTTTTCGAAGATTCAAACTTACCATTTGAATTACTGCAGGAAACGTTCAACATGAAAAAAATCACATCATCATCACCACCAAATACTTCATCATTACCAATTATGTCATCAATACCAACAGCATCGTCATCGTCACCAACAACTTCATCATCAATACCAAGAACATCATCATCAGCGATAAAGTCCGACCTATTGAATTTAATACTTATATTTTTATACCAACTTTGAATAAAATAAATACTTATTTTATTGCTTATCTTGTTACCTTTAATTTACCTCGTTTTTATTATTTAACCCTCAGGACCAGAAAGGTAACACTATAAATCTTAATTGTGTCGCGACAAATTACCCTTTCCATAGACACCACAAATGTTAAGATCGGAGCTCTATTTTCGAGTTAAAGTCGAATTTTATGCAGTTCAAAATTCAATTTTTCTTCCATTTACCTGAAAATATTCCAAGTGTATAGTTTTGCCGTTTATGAATTTTTATACAGATTGGCTTCCTGAATTCGTTTTAAGTCGAAAAACGTATGAGGTAATTTTCTTGATTTCGCTTTGTTTTGGAGTTATAACGGTTTTACGCCTAAATTATTCGCTTTTCATTAAATTTAAATTCGCTATTAAAAATTAGAAATTGATCGAATTTAAATATTTGTATTTATTCACCTTCCTTTAACGATTTAAAATGAAGTTTCCTCTACTAACTAATTGTTTAATTAATTTAAAATTGGGTTTAACTAAAACGACAAAATCCACCTTTTAAGGGGGATATTTAGCCATAATAGAGAGTTAACGAACTGTTTCCTTTTATTCACTCTCAATTAGCGTTGACAGTCAATATTTTGTTTGCTTTTTTTTTAATTATCAAGTTCGATGTAGGAAACAAAAGCAAACAAGATTTGAAAAACTTTCTGGTGCAAAAACAATCCACAACTATATTAATGTTTTTAATGCACTGAATACGAATCAAACCTCGAACCTACCCTATAACGTTTGGTTTTTGAAATTCTCCCATATTAAAGTGGAAATACTATTTTGCAACGATTTTTCATTTCAATATAGCGAAAAACCTAAAGAAATTATTTAGGGGCTGGATTTTTATTCAGTGTACTAATATTCTGAAAAGTAGGTATAGTTTGTTTTTCCACCAGAAGGTTTTTTTCAACTTTTCCGGTTTTGGTTATTCAAATTACACTTTCAGATTACAAATAAAATAAGCAAACACAAATTGACAGTCAACGCTAATTGAGCGTGAACAAATAGACGCTATTTTAAACTTGATTTAGTGCTAAATTGATAGTTCACCAGTCAAAATAAAACAAAAAGCCCAAGGATATTTTTTAAAAAGCATACACATTTAAAGCGAGCCAGTTAACTAAAGGCGAGTGAAAGAATAAAAATGAATGAAGTGTTCTTAATGACATTTTTATATTAAACGTGATATTAGTTAACCGACACAATTCAATTTTTAATGGACTGTGAACAAATTGGCCCTTAATGATTTAAAGTCACGTTTCATTAAAATTCCTTTATCTTTACCAAACTACAACCGATTTTTGAAATGTTTTATTTTATTCAAACGAAAATTCCTGACCGGCCGGTTTTACCGACTTATTGTCGCGGTAATTTTTTACACTTCCATCTTTAAATAACAAGCAGCGAGCAAGGTTTTTTCAGAAACTAGAATATAGTGAAAAATTAACTCTTTTTTTTTCAAAACAAAAACGCTAAAAGTTAATAAAATAAATAAATATTTTTTATTAAAAATATCACTTATACAACATTTTACAAGATATTTGTATTCTTTAAAACAAAATAAACAATAAAATAAAATCATTGTAATTTTAACTTCAATTATTAAACTAACTATATTATTAAAATATAGACATTTTTATTATAATATAAAAGAAAAACAATATTTTTTTTTTATTTGATCACAAACTAGATTTTATATTATTAATTTTTTTGCAATGTTATTTTTTTTAGTAATAGTATTATGATATAACATAGTTACGAAAAAAAATTATATTACAGTCTCATAAAATTTACTTCTATACTTGAATATTATTATTGCATAACATTATTATTAGGTATTATTTCATTGGATCACATTAAATTTCGTTTTTAATTGTTAAGTTCAAAAATGCTTTTTTTTGTAAGCAACGTGAATTCTAACTTTGAAAGTTTTGTATTCTTGTATATACTAATGTCAGCTTAATACTAATTTTTTGTTGGAAGAATCGGAATCTGTGAAGAATGGCAATTTTGTGTAACATATACATGGTATAAGTTTCTCTTTACGACAGATTTTTAATAGGCTCAATATTTTTGTTTTATTGTATATGTGCACTATCAAGCGCTGTATAAGAACCTTCAAGATTACATATACTCTGTTTAAAGCGATCCTCATCAAATTGACCAGTGTTACGCAAGTCATTCAAGCAAACCAAAAAACCATTTGGATAAGCGATTCTAATACTTTTATAGAAACCAAATCTTTCAAGGAACGTTATTCTCAGTGGCAGTAAGTGCACAACCCGCATGTGATTAATAACTTCGGTTATTTTATATGATACAAATGAAGGGCACATACAACAATAATACTCAAACTTAGTTCTCAATACTTGAGGATCTATAAATTGCTGATGAACAATAAGATAATGTTGAGAAAAATGCTGCGGAGACTTAAATGACAATCTACACACATCACATAAATACTTCTTATATTGATAGCCAATGTCTTGTAAGGTATTGAGGATTGGCATGTTCAAACAATCTGCTAAAGATCTTTGATGTCCTGCTGGGCAAGCACACAAGGCAGTCGATGAATAGCGAGTGACAGACGATGGGTAGCGAAATTGTTCATTGCAAATACCACATCGTACTGGATCTGTAACATTGTGACATTGTCTTATTCGATCTGGATGAAAAGTGGCATGGTGTTTTGCGAAGGAACTTACAATGCCCTGAAACTGGCAATACATACAACCAATTTTGCGATCTACGTAGAAGTAAAAATCTTGGTGGTAGATAGCGTGTGTTGCTTCGTAGTGCGCCTGTAAATGAATAAAGTCTATGCATTCAAAATTGCAGGTTCCACAAATTGGAGCTATTTCATCTAAGTAAGGCTTGTTAACTTGATTGGCATTTACGCTTGTGTTAGATAATGATCTCGTATAACTTGGAATTAAAGGAATATTTGCGGGAGGCGAAGCTACTTTCTGTATACTAGGTTCAGATACCCTAGTTGTAATTACAGGGATTCTGTGCGGTTCTTCAACCACTCTAAGGTGCTGTCCTGCTGTTGAAGATTCTATGGGTATTGACAAAATCGCATTTCCAGTTGTCAATTGTATTTGTTGTATTACTACGTGTTCTGTGTGTCTCGACGACGCCAATGGCAAGGATTCTCGTTCATGGTTCGGTAACGTACAATTTGAGAGAGGTATTTCGGTTGAAACTCCGTTTTGTGAGTTTGGGGACAGTAAAGAACGCAGATTAGTTGTTGCTGGAATAGAGGATCGGGCGGCTATTAAATGTGGGACATTTGCTTGGGGAAGCAAGGGAACTTCGCTTGTAATTGCTTGCTGTCGCGAAGAATATTGAATAACGGTGTTCATCAATGGTTGAGAATGTCGGATAGTTGATATAGTTGTATGTAGTTGAACTTGTTCTTGAGATGAAGTTGTTATTCCTACAATTTGCTGATGTTGCGAGGATGGCTCTTTGTTTTGTGGGGCATCGGTAAGCAAAGAACTGTTTTCAATAATCAAGTTCCCAGCGGGATGTTGAACATCTTGTTGGACAAATAATGTTTGATGCTGGCGTGAATTAGCAACCATCTTATTAGATTGATGTGCATGTAAAAATGTATTACTGTCTTTTCCAGATCGTTTTTCCAGGAGTTCATTCGTTTGTAAGCACTTAATAGAAATACTTTGTGTTTGCTTGTCCTCTTCCAATTCGCTTTTAACTAAGATTTCTTCCTTGACTGTAACCGATGAAGATTCATTGGGGTTTGATTCAATCTGTTGGCCGGAACACTTTTCTTTTTTAAGTTGTACTTCCATAGTTAAGGGCGACCTCGATGAAAGAATCAAATTGTATAAATATGTTGTTAAAACTTCATATTTAAGTTTAAATGATTCCATTTGGTGGTGCTCCTTGTAATGTACCTCTCCATCTATTTGAGTTAAAATAATTTTACCGCATGATTGACACCTTGGACAAAGGGATATTTTATGAACTTTCTTTAAATGATCAACAAATTTGTTGCTATTTCTTTGTTTCTGTGCGCAACAGAAGCAGGCTTTTGATGTTGTAAAACTGATTTTGTTTGGAGGCAAAAAAATTGATAGAGACATTTTGCAGTTTAAATTACATCTCTCTAAATAAAGTACTGGGACATCTCTACTGTTATGCAGGTTTTCTATGTGCTTTATTATTACGTCAATGTTGTAATGCACAAATTTGCATACACAACAAACATATACCATGGAACTTAAGTGTTGTAAGTTGTGAGATTTAATAATTTCCCAACTTGGGTATTCAACAAAAAACTTGCAATATGTACATTTAAAAGTGTTCGGTAGTTCGTGTCGAACTAAATGCTCGTCGAAGTAGTTTTCGTCCGACGCAACAAAATGACAAAACTTCACAAAACACTTAAGTAAAGGTTGTTCTAATGGTTTATATTTCGGAATCTCCATCTCTTCGATACAGGAATTTGTTAATTCTCCAGCTGTCCATTCATTAATTGTATTTCGTTGGATTTTTTTTGTTAATTGCAAATTTATTGTTTCAGAAAAATGTTCAAGTAATGCAGTGTAGTCACTGATGATAGCATCTTTCTTTATTACCAAATAAAATGAAGATATTGGCCATTCAACAGTGTTAAAATTGTCGTGACACGATGCAAAATGTTCTCGTATTTTCTCCTTTGAACAACAACTTTCGATGCAGTAGTAACAAATGTATGCATGACGTAGATGATTTAGGCACCAGGGGTAAAATCAGCACCAGGGGCATTCCAACAACTCACGGAAACAATGCTGGCTGGAATAAATGGAGTGGCGGCTTATCTAGATGACATCCTCATTAGCGGAGCGGATACCAGCAGCCACATCAAAACCGTTACTATCGTACTTCAGCGTTTATTGCAGTATGGTTTCCGAATAAAAATTAAAAAATGCACCTTTCTGTCAACACAAATCAAATACCTAGGACATATCATCGATAAAAAACGGATTACGTCCGAATCCTTCAAACATCGAGAAAATCAAATCGATGCCAGCACCTGGAAACATCAGTCAACTCAGATCGTTTCTCGGTGCCATCAACTATTATGGAAAATTTGTGAACGGAATGCGGAGACTACGTTCGCCATTAGATAAATTACTCCTTCAAGGAAGTAAATGGGAATGGTCCAGTGAATGTCAGCAGTCATTTGATAAATTCAAAGAAATTCTTTCTTCAGATCTCCTGCTAACACATTTCGATCTAAATCTGCCAATCAGAGTAGCACACACTTTTCCAGATGGTACTGAAAAGGTAATCGTTCACGCAGCCAGATCACTTACAGCAACAGAACAAAAATACAGTCAGGTAGAAAAGGAAGGACTTGGATTGATCTTCGCAGTCACAAAATTTCACCGATATATATACGGCCGTAAGTTTAAATTGCTGACGGACCACAAGCCACTACTGGCGAGATTCGGTTCGAAAAAGGGCATACCAGTTTACACCGCCAACAGATTGCAGCGTTGGGCGAGTATGTGTCTACAAAAGATTTTGGATTCGTTGATGTCCTGTCCAGACTTATTATGTCCCAGCCAAAGTCAGAGGATGAATATGTCATCGCTTGTGCACAGTTCGAGAATGGTATGGAAGAAGATTTAGAAACGACAGTGAGATCTTTACAATTAACCTTCAAAATGATCCAAAAAGCGACTCAAAGTGATGAATCACTCAACATAATAATTAATTATATAACAAGTGGTTGGCCATCATCAAAATCAAAAATAGAAGAAAATCAAGCCTGCGTACAGTATTTCAATCGAAAGGACTCATTATCAATTGTAAAGTGATGTTTACTCTTCGGGGAACGTATTGTGATACCAACGAATTCCATAAACGCGTGTTACACCAGCTCCACCGAGGACACCCTGAAACTAAGCGCATGCTTTCACTAGCAAGAACACACGTGCATTGGCCAAAAATTGATAGAGAAATAGCAGATTATGTAAAGCAATGTCACAGTTGTGCATGTGCAGCGAAAAACCCAACTAAAACTACATTACAATCATGGCCGATTCCAGAAGCCCCAATGGAAAGAATCCATGTAGACATTGCTGGTCCTTGCAAAGGAAAACACTACATTGTTGTGGTAGATGCTTTTTCCAAATGGCCAGACATTTTTCAAACAGAACGAATTACTACATATGATGTCATTGATAAATTGCAGAAAATATTCTCACGTTTCGGAGATTGTAAGCAAATTGTTTCAGACAATGGTAAGCAATTTGTAAGCACACAATTTGAAAATTTTCTTAAATCAAGAGGTATATATCATTTCAGAACTGCACCATATCACCCACAATCAAATGGGCAGGCTGAACGCTTCGTGGATACACATAAACGAGCGTTAAAAAAACTTCAGCAAGAGGGAACGACTGAGGAAAATTTGCAAACATTTCTTCAGACATACAGGTCAACTCCCAACCGGAATTCGCCGAATGGATTGTCAACAGCTGAAGTGTTCATTGGAAGGCAAATTTTTACTACTCTTGATCTCTTAAAACCAACTCTTACCGATTCATCAACATCTGCGAAAAATAATGAAAAACAAAATCAACAATTTAACCGACATCATGGAGCGAAACACCGTGAGTATTATAAAGGTGGCTTAGTATATGCTAAAATTTACAAACACAACAAGGACTTCTGGGTTTGCGGAAAAATCATTGAGAAAATCGGCAGAGTCAACTATAACGTTTTCCTGGAATATAACAATATATCCAAGTTAATCCGGTCACATACAAACCAATTAAGAAGCCGTTCAAGTTCAACTAACGAAGTGCTTTTCGAAGATTCAAACTTACCATTTGAAGTACTGCAGGAAACGTTCAACATGAAAAAAATCACATCATCATCACCACCAAATACTTCATCATTACCAATTATGTCATCAATACCAACAGCATCGTCATCGTCACCAACAACTTCATCATCAATACCAAGAACATCATCATCAGCGATAAAGTCCGACCTATTGAATTTAATACTTATATTTTTATACCAACTTTGAATAAAATAAATACTTATTTTATTACTTATCTTGTTACCTTTAATTTACCTCGTTTTTATTATTTAACCCTCAGGACCAGAAAGGTAACACTATAAATCTTAATTGTGTCGCGACAAATTACCCTTTCCATAGACACCACAAATGTTAAGATCGGAGCTCTATTTTCGAGTTAAAGTCGAATTTTATGCAGTTCAAAATTCAATTTTTCTTCCATTTACCTGAAAATATTCCAAGTGTATAGTTTTGCCGTTTATGAATTTTTATACAGATTGGCTTCCTGAATTCGTTTTAAGTCGAAAAACGTATGAGGTAATTTTCTTGATTTCGCTTTGTTTTGGAGTTATAACGGTTTTACGCCTAATTTATTCGCTTTTCATTAAATTTAAATTCGCTATTAAAAATTAGAAATTGATCGAATTTAAATATTTGTATTTATTCACGATTTAACGATTTAACGATTTGAAATGAAGTTTCCTCTACTAACTAATTGTTTAATTAATTTAAAATTGGGTTTAACTAAAACGACAAAATCCACCTTTTAAGGGGGATATTTAGCCATAATAGAGAGTTAACGAACTGTTTCCTTTTATTCACTCTCAATTAGCGTTGACAGTCAATATTTTGTTTGCTTTTTTTTTAATTATCAAGTTCGATGTAGGAAACAAAAGCAAACAAGATTTGAAAAACTTTCTGGTGCAAAAACAATCCACAACTATATTAATGTTTTTAATGCACTGAATACGAATCAAACCTCGAACCTACCCTATAACGTTTGGTTTTTGAAATTCTCCCATATTAAAGTGGAAATACTATTTTGCAACGATTTTTCATTTCAATATAGCGAAAAACCTAAAGAAATTATTTAGGGGCTGGATTTTTATTCAGTGTACCAATATTCTGAAAAGTAGGTATAGTTTGTTTTTCCACCAGAAGGGTTTTTTCAACTTTTCCGGTTTTGGTTATTACACTTTCAGATTACAAATAAAATAAGCAAACACAAATTGACTGTCAACGCTAATTGAGCGTGAACAAATAGACGCTATTTTAAACTTGATTTAGTGCTAAACTGATAGTTCAACAGTCAAAATAAAACAAAAAGCCCAAGGATATTTTTTAAAAAGCATACACATTTAAAGCAGCAATTTAAAGCGAGCCAGTTAACTAAAGGCGAGTGAAAGAATAAAAATGAATGAAGTGTTCTTAATGACATTTTTATATTAAACGTGATATTAGTTAACCGACACAATTCAATTTTTAATGGACTGTGAACAAATTGGCCCTTAATGATTTAAAGTCACGTTTCATTATAATTCCTTTATCTTTACCAAACTACAACCGATTTTTGAAATGTTTTATTTTATTCAAACGAAAATTCCTGACCGGCCGGTTTTACCGACTTATTGTCGCGGTAATTTTTTACACTTCCATCTTTAAATAACAAGCAGCGAGCAAGGTTTTTTCAGAAACTAGAATATAGTGAAAAATTAACTCTTTTTTTTTTCAAAACAAAAACGCTAAAAGTTAATAAAATAAATAAATATTTTTTATTAAAAATATCACTTATACAACATTTTACAAGATATTTGTATTCTTTAAAACAAAATAAACAATAAAATAAAATCATTGTAATTTTAACTTCAATTATTAAACTAACTATATTATTAAAATATAGACATTTTTATTATAATATAAAAGAAAAACAATATTTTTTTTTTATTTGATCACAAACTAGATTTTATATTATTAATTTTTTTGCAATGTTATTTTTTTTAGTAATAGTATTATGATATAACATAGTTACGAAAAAAAATTATATTACAGTCTCATAAAATTTACTTCTATACTTGAATATTATTATTGCATAACATTATTATTAGGTATTATTTCATTGGATCACATTAAATTTCGTTTTTAATTGTTAAGTTCAAAAATGCTTTTTTTTGTAAGCAACGTGAATTCTAACTTTGAAAGTTTTGTATTCTTGTATATACTAATATCAGCTTAATACTAATTTTTTGTTGGAAGAATCGGAATCTGTGAAGAATGGCAATTTTGTGTAACATATACATGGTATAAGTTTCTCTTTACGACAGATTTTTAATAGGCTCAATATTTTTGTTTTATTGTATATGTGCACTATCAAGCGCTGTATAAGAACCTTCAAGATTACATATACTCTGTTTAAAGCGATCCTCATCAAATTGACCAGTGTTACGCAAGTCATTCAAGCAAACCAAAAAACCATTTGGATAAGCGATTCTAATACTTTTATAGAAACCAAATCTTTCAAGGAACGTTATTCTCAGTGGCAGTAAGTGCACAACCCGCATGTGATTAATAACTTCGGTTATTTTATATGATACAAATGAAGGGCACATACAACAATAATACTCAAACTTAGTTCTCAATACTTGAGGATCTATAAATTGCTGATGAACAATAAGATAATGTTGAGAAAAATGCTGCGGAGACTTAAATGACAATCTACACACATCACATAAATACTTCTTATATTGATAGCCAATGTCTTGTAAGGTATTGAGGATTGGCATGTTCAAACAATCTGCTAAAGATCTTTGATGTCCTGCTGGGCAAGCACACAAGGCAGTCGATGAATAGCGAGTGACAGACGATGGGTAGCGAAATTGTTCATTGCAAATACCACATCGTACTGGATCTGTAACATTGTGACATTGTCTTATTCGATCTGGATGAAAAGTGTTATGGTGTTTTGCGAAGTCTATGCATTCAAAATTGCAGGTTCCACAAATTGGAGCTATTTCATCTAAGTAAGGCTTGTTAACTTGATTGGCATTTACGCTTGTGTTAGATAATGATCTCGTATAACTTGGAATTAAAGGAATATTTGCGGGAGGCGAAGCTACTTTCTGTATACTAGGTTCAGATACCCTAGTTGTAATTACAGGGATTCTGTGCGGTTCTTCAACCACTCTAAGGTGCTGTCCTGCTGTTGAAGATTCTATGGGTATTGACAAAATCGCATTTCCAGTTGTCAATTGTATTTGTTGTATTACTACGTGTTCTGTGTGTCTCGACGACGCCAATGGCAAGGATTCTCGTTCATGGTTCGGTAACGTACAATTTGAGAGAGGTATTTCGGTTGAAACTCCGTTTTGTGAGTTTGGGGACAGTAAAGAACGCAGATTAGTTGTTGCTGGAATAGAGGATCGGGCGGCTATTAAATGTGGGACATTTGCTTGGGGAAGCAAGGGAACTTCGCTTGTAATTGCTTGCTGTCGCGAAGAATATTGAATAACGGTGTTCATCAATGGTTGAGAATGTCGGATAGTTGATATAGTTGTATGTAGTTGAACTTGTTCTTGAGATGAAGTTGTTATTCCTACAATTTGCTGATGTTGCGAGGATGGCTCTTTGTTTTGTGGGGTATCGGTAAGCAAAGAACTGTTTTCAATAATCAAGTTCCCAGCGGGATGTTGAACATCTTGTTGGACAAATAATGTTTGATGCTGGCGTGAATTAGCAACCATCTTATTAGATTGATGTGCATGTAAAAATGTATTACTGTCTTTTCCAGATCGTTTTTCCAGGAGTTCATTCGTTTGTAAGCACTTAATAGAAATACTTTGTGTTTGCTTGTCCTCTTCCAATTCGCTTTTAACTAAGATTTCTTCCTTGACTGTAACCGATGAAGATTCATTGGGGTTTGATTCAATCTGTTGGCCGGAACACTTTTCTTTTTTAAGTTGTACTTCCATAGTTAAGGGCGACCTCGATGAAAGAATCAAATTGTATAAATATGTTGTTAAAACTTCATATTTAAGTTTAAATGATTCCATTTGGTGGTGCTCCTTGTAATGTACCTCTCCATCTATTTGAGTTAAAATAATTTTACCGCATGATTGACACCTTGGACAAAGGGATATTTTATGAACTTTCTTTAAATGATCAACAAATTTGTTGCTATTTCTTTGTTTCTGTGCGCAACAGAAGCAGGCTTTTGATGTTGTAAAACTGATTTTGTTTGGAGGCAAAAAAATTGATAGAGACATTTTGCAGTTTAAATTACATCTCTCTAAATAAAGTACTGGGACATCTCTACTGTTATGCAGGTTTTCTATGTGCTTTATTATTACGTCAATGTTGTAATGCACAAATTTGCATACACAACAAACATATACCATGGAACTTAAGTGTTGTAAGTTGTGAGATTTAATAATTTCCCAACTTGGGTATTCAACAAAAAACTTGCAATATGTACATTTAAAAGTGTTCGGTAGTTCGTGTCGAACTAAATGCTCGTCGAAGTAGTTTTCGTCCGACGCAACAAAATGACAAAACTTCACAAAACACTTAAGTAAAGGTTGTTCTAATGGTTTATATTTCGGAATCTCCATCTCTTCGATACAGGAATTTGTTAATTCTCCAGCTGTCCATTCATTAATTGTATTTCGTTGGATTTTTTTTGTTAATTGCAAATTTATTGTTTCAGAAAAATGTTCAAGTAATGCAGTGTAGTCACTGATGATAGCATCTTTCTTTATTACCAAATAAAATGAAGATATTGGCCATTCAACAGTGTTAAAATTGTCGTGACACGATGCAAAATGTTCTCGTATTTTCTCCTTTGAACAACAACTTTCGATGCAGTAGTAACAAATGTATGCATGACGTAGATGATTTAGGCACCAGGGGTAAAATCAGCACCAGGGGCATTCCAACAACTCACGGAAACAATGCTGGCTGGAATAAATGGAGTGGCGGCTTATCTAGATGACATCCTCATTAGCGGAGCGGATACCAGCAGCCACATCAAAACCGTTACTATCGTACTTCAGCGTTTATTGCAGTATGGTTTCCGAATAAAAATTAAAAAATGCACCTTTCTGTCAACACAAATCAAATACCTAGGACATATCATCGATAAAAAACGGATTACGTCCGAATCCTTCAAACATCGAGAAAATCAAATCGATGCCAGCACCTGGAAACATCAGTCAACTCAGATCGTTTCTCGGTGCCATCAACTATTATGGAAAATTTGTGAACGGAATGCGGAGACTACGTTCGCCATTAGATAAATTACTCCTTCAAGGAAGTAAATGGGAATGGTCCAGTGAATGTCAGCAGTCATTTGATAAATTCAAAGAAATTCTTTCTTCAGATCTCCTGCTAACACATTTCGATCTAAATCTGCCAATCAGAGTAGCACACACTTTTCCAGATGGTACTGAAAAGGTAATCGTTCACGCAGCCAGATCACTTACAGCAACAGAACAAAAATACAGTCAGGTAGAAAAGGAAGGACTTGGATTGATCTTCGCAGTCTCAAAATTTCACCGATATATATACGGCCGTAAGTTTAAATTGCTGATGGACCACAAGCCACTACTGGCGAGATTCGGTTCGAAAAAGGGCATACCAGTTTACACCGCCAACAGATTGCAGCGTTGGGCATTAACATTAATGCTGTACGATTTCGACATAGAGTATGTGTCTACAAAAGATTTTGGATTCGTTGATGTCCTGTCCAGACTTATTATGTCCCAGCCAAAGTCAGAGGATGAATATGTCATCGCTTGTGCACAGTTCGAGAATGGTATGGAAGAAGATTTAGAAACGACAGTGAGATCTTTACAATTAACCTTCAAAATGATCCAAAAAGCGACTCAAAGTGATGAATCACTCAACATAATAATTAATTATATAACAAGTGGTTGGCCATCATCAAAATCAAAAATAGAAGAAAATCAAGCCTGCGTACAGTATTTCAATCGAAAGGACTCATTATCAATTGTAAAGTGATGTTTACTCTTCGGGGAACGTATTGTGATACCAACGAATTCCATAAACGCGTGTTACACCAGCTCCACCGAGGACACCCTGAAACTAAGCGCATGCTTTCACTAGCAAGAAAACACGTGCATTGGCCAAAAATTGATAGAGAAATAGCAGATTATGTAAAGCAATGTCACAGTTGTGCATGTGCAGCGAAAAACCCAACTAAAACTACATTACAATCATGGCCGATTCCAGAAGCCCCAATGGAAAGAATCCATGTAGACATTGCTGGTCCTTGCAAAGGAAAATACTACATTGTTGTGGTAGATGCTTTTTCCAAATGGCCAGACATTTTTCAAACAGAACGAATTACTACATATGATGTCATTGATAAATTGCAGAAAATATTCTCACGTTTCGGAGATTGTAAGCAAATTGTTTCAGACAATGGTAAGCAATTTGTAAGCACACAATTTGAAAATTTTCTTAAATCAAGAGGTATATATCATTTCAGAACTGCACCATATCACCCACAATCAAATGGGCAGGCTGAACGCTTCGTGGATACACATAAACGAGCGTTAAAAAAACTTCAGCAAGAGGGAACGACTGAGGAAAATTTGCAAACATTTCTTCAGACATACAGGTCAACTCCCAACCGGAATTCGCCGAATGGATTGTCAACAGCTGAAGTGTTCATTGGAAGGCAAATTTTTACTACTCTTGATCTCTTAAAACCAACTCTTACCGATTCATCAACATCTGCGAAAAATAATGAAAAACAAAATCAACAATTTAACCGACATCATGGAGCGAAACACCGTGAGTATTATAAAGGTGGCTTAGTATATGCTAAAATTTACAAACACAACAAGGACTTCTGGGTTTGCGGAAAAATCATTGAGAAAATCGGCAGAGTCAACTATAACGTTTTCCTGGAATATAACAATATATCCAAGTTAATCCGGTCACATACAAACCAATTAAGAAGCCGTTCAAGTTCAACTAACGAAGTGCTTTTCGAAGATTCAAACTTACCATTTGAAGTACTGCAGGAAACGTTCAACATGAAAAAAATCACATCATCATCACCACCAAATACTTCATCATTACCAATTATGTCATCAATACCAACAGCATCGTCATCGTCACCAACAACTTCATCATCAATACCAAGAACATCATCATCAGCGATAAAGTCCGACCTATTGAATTTAATACTTATATTTTTATACCAACTTTGAATAAAATAAATACTTATTTTATTACTTATCTTGTTACCTTTAATTTACCTCGTTTTTATTATTTAACCCTCAGGACCAGAAAGGTAACACTATAAATCTTAATTGTGTCGCGACAAATTACCCTTTCCATAGACACCACAAATGTTAAGATCGGAGCTCTATTTTCGAGTTAAAGTCGAATTTTATGCAGTTCAAAATTCAATTTTTCTTCCATTTACCTGAAAATATTCCAAGTGTATAGTTTTGCCGTTTATGAATTTTTATACAGATTGGCTTCCTGAATTCGTTTTAAGTCGAAAAACGTATGAGGTAATTTTCTTGATTTCGCTTTGTTTTGGAGTTATAACGGTTTTACGCCTAATTTATTCGCTTTTCATTAAATTTAAATTCGCTATTAAAAATTAGAAATTGATCGAATTTAAATATTTGTATTTATTCACCTTCCTTTAACGATTTAAAATGAAGTTTCCTCTACTAACTAATTGTTTAATTAATTTAAAATTGGGTTTAACTAAAACGACAAAATCCACCTTTTAAGGGGGATATTTAGCCATAATAGAGAGTTAACGAACTGTTTCCTTTTATTCACTCTCAATTAGCGTTGACAGTCAATATTTTGTTTGCTTTTTTTTTAATTATCAAGTTCGATGTAGGAAACAAAAGCAAACAAGATTTGAAAAACTTTCTGGTGCAAAAACAATCCACAACTATATTAATGTTTTTAATGCACTGAATACGAATCAAACCTCGAACCTACCCTATAACGTTTGGTTTTTGAAATTCTCCCATATTAAAGTGGAAATACTATTTTGCAACGATTTTTCATTTCAATATAGCGAAAAACCTAAAGAAATTATTTAGGGGCTGGATTTTTATTCAGTGTACCAATATTCTGAAAAGTAGGTATAGTTTGTTTTTCCACCAGAAGGGTTTTTTCAACTTTTCCGGTTTTGGTTATTACACTTTCAGATTACAAATAAAATAAGCAAACACAAATTGACTGTCAACGCTAATTGAGCGTGAACAAATAGACGCTATTTTAAACTTGATTTAGTGCTAAACTGATAGTTCACCAGTCAAAATAAAACAAAAAGCCCAAGGATATTTTTTAAAAAGCATACACATTTAAAGCAGCAATTTAAAGCGAGCCAGTTAACTAAAGGCGAGTGAAAGAATAAAAATGAATGAAGTGTTCTTAATGACATTTTTATATTAAACGTGATATTAGTTAACCGACACAATTCAATTTTTAATGGACTGTGAACAAATTGGCCCTTAATGATTTAAAGTCACGTTTCATTAAAATTCCTTTATCTTTACCAAACTACAACCGATTTTTGAAATGTTTTATTTTATTCAAACGAAAATTCCTGACCGGCCGGTTTTACCGACTTATTGTCGCGGTAATTTTTTACACTTCCATCTTTAAATAACAAGCAGCGAGCAAGGTTTTTTCAGAAACTAGAATATAGTGAAAAATTAACTCTTTTTTTTTCAAAACAAAAACGCTAAAAGTTAATAAAATAAATAAATATTTTTTATTAAAAATATCACTTATACAACATTTTACAAGATATTTGTATTCTTTAAAACAAAATAAACAATAAAATAAAATCATTGTAATTTTAACTTCAATTATTAAACTAACTATATTATTAAAATATAGACATTTTTATTATAATATAAAAGAAAAACAATATTTTTTTTTTATTTGATCACAAACTAGATTTTATATTATTAATTTTTTTGCAATGTTATTTTTTTTAGTAATAGTATTATGATATAACATAGTTACGAAAAAAAATTATATTACAGTCTCATAAAATTTACTTCTATACTTGAATATTATTATTGCATAACATTATTATTAGGTATTATTTCATTGGATCACATTAAATTTCGTTTTTAATTGTTAAGTTCAAAAATGCTTTTTTTTGTAAGCAACGTGAATTCTAACTTTGAAAGTTTTGTATTCTTGTATATACTAATGTCAGCTTAATACTAATTTTTTGTTGGAAGAATCGGAATCTGTGAAGAATGGCAATTTTGTGTAACATATACATGGTATAAGTTTCTCTTTACGACAGATTTTTAATAGGCTCAATATTTTTGTTTTATTGTATATGTGCACTATCAAGCGCTGTATAAGAACCTTCAAGATTACATATACTCTGTTTAAAGCGATCCTCATCAAATTGACCAGTGTTACGCAAGTCATTCAAGCAAACCAAAAAACCATTTGGATAAGCGATTCTAATACTTTTATAGAAACCAAATCTTTCAAGGAACGTTATTCTCAGTGGCAGTAAGTGCACAACCCGCATGTGATTAATAACTTCGGTTATTTTATATGATACAAATGAAGGGCACATACAACAATAATACTCAAACTTAGTTCTCAATACTTGAGGATCTATAAATTGCTGATGAACAATAAGATAATGTTGAGAAAAATGCTGCGGAGACTTAAATGACAATCTACACACATCACATAAATACTTCTTATATTGATAGCCAATGTCTTGTAAGGTATTGAGGATTGGCATGTTCAAACAATCTGCTAAAGATCTTTGATGTCCTGCTGGGCAAGCACACAAGGCAGTCGATGAATAGCGAGTGACAGACGATGGGTAGCGAAATTGTTCATTGCAAATACCACATCGTACTGGATCTGTAACATTGTGACATTGTCTTATTCGATCTGGATGAAAAGTGGCATGGTGTTTTGCGAAGGAACTTACAATGCCCTGAAACTGGCAATACATACAACCAATTTTGCGATCTACGTAGAAGTAAAAATCTTGGTGGTAGATAGCGTGTGTTGCTTCGTAGTGCGCCTGTAAATGAATAAAGTCTATGCATTCAAAATTGCAGGTTCCACAAATTGGAGCTATTTCATCTAAGTTAGGCTTGTTAACTTGATTGGCATTTACGCTTGTGTTAGATAATGATCTCGTATAACTTGGAATTAAAGGAATATTTGCTGGAGGCGAAGCTACTTTCTGTATACTAGGTTCAGATACCCTAGTTGTAATTACAGGGATTCTGTGCGGTTCTTCAACCACTCTAAGGTGCTGTCCTGCTGTTGAAGATTCTATGGGTATTGACAAAATCGCATTTCCAGTTGTCAATTGTATTTGTTGTATTACTACGTGTTCTGTGTGTCTCGACGACGCCAATGGCAAGGATTCTCGTTCATGGTTCGGTAACGTACAATTTGAGAGAGGTATTTCGGTTGAAACTCCGTTTTGTGAGTTTGGGGACAGTAAAGAACGCAGGTTAGTTGTTGCTGGAATAGAGGATCGGGCGGCTATTAAATGTGGGACATTTGCTTGGGGAAGCAAGGGAACTTCGCTTGTAATTGCTTGCTGTCGCGAAGAATATTGAATAACGGTGTTCATCAATGGTTGAGAATGTCGGATAGTTGATATAGTTGTATGTAGTTGAACTTGTTCTTGAGATGAAGTTGTTATTCCTACAATTTGCTGATGTTGCGAGGATGGCTCTATGTTTTGTGGGGCATCGGTAAGCAAAGAACTGTTTTCAATAATCAAGTTCCCAGCGGGATGTTGAACATCTTGTTGGACAAATAATGTTTGATGCTGGCGTGAATTAGCAACCATCTTATTAGATTGATGTGCATGTAAAAATGTATTACTGTCTTTTCCAGATCGGTTTTCCAGGAGTTCATTCGTTTGTAAGCACTTAATAGAAATACTTTGTGTTTGCTTGTCCTCTTCCAATTCGCTTTTAACTAAGATTTCTTCCTTGACTGTAACCGATGAAGATTCATTGGGGTTTGATTCAATCTGTTGGCCGGAACACTTTTCTTTTTTAAGTTGTACTTCCATAGTTAAGGGCGACCTCGATGAAAGAATCAAATTGTATAAATATGTTGTTAAAACTTCATATTTAAGTTTAAATGATTCCATTTGGTGGTGCTCCTTGTAATGTACCTCTCCATCTTTTTGAGTTAAAATAATTTTACCGCATAATTGACACCTTGGACAAAGGGATATTTTATGAACTTTCTTTAAATGATCAACAAATTTGTTGCTATTTCTTTGTTTCTGTGCGCAACAGAAGCAGGCTTTTGATGTTGTAAAACTGATTTTGTTTGGAGGCAAAAAAATTGATAGAGACATTTTGCAGTTTAAATTACATCTCTCTAAATAAAGTACTGGGACATCTCTACTGTTATGCAGGTTTTCTATGTGCTTTATTATTACGTCAATGTTGTAATGCACAAATTTGCATACACAACAAACATATACCATGGAACTTAAGTGTTGTAAGTTGTGAGATTTAATAATTTCCCAACTTGGGTATTCAACAAAAAACTTGCAATATGTACATTTAAGTGTTCGGTAGTTCGTGTCGAACTAAATGCTCGTCGAAGTAGTTTTCGTCCGACGCAACAAAATAACAAAACTTCACAAAACACTTAAGTAAAGGTTGTTCTAATGGTTTATATTTCGGAATCTCCATCTCTTCGATACAGGAATTTGTTAATTCTCCAGCTGTCCATTCATTAATTGTATTTCGTTGGATTTTTTTTGTTAATTGCAAATTTATTGTTTCAGAAAAATGTTCAAGTAATGCAGTGTAGTCACTGATGATAGCATCTTTCTTTATTACCAAATAAAATGAAGATATTGGCCATTCAACAGTGTTAAAATTGTCGTGACACGATGCAAAATGTTCTCGTATTTTCTCCTTTGAACAACAACTTTCGATGCAGTAGTAACAAATGTATGCATGACGTAGATGATTTAGGCACCAGGGGTAAAATCAGCACCAGGGGCATTCCAACAACTCACGGAAACAATGCTGGCTGGAATAAATGGAGTGGCGGCTTATCTAGATGACATCCTCATTAGCGGAGCGGATACCAGCAGCCACATCAAAACCGTTACTATCGTACTTCAGCGTTTATTGCAGTATGGTTTCCGAATAAAAATTAAAAAATGCACCTTTCTGTCAACACAAATCAAATACCTAGGACATATCATCGATAAAAAACGGATTACGTCCGGATCCTTCAAACATCGAGAAAATCAAATCGATGCCAGCACCTGGAAACATCAGTCAACTCAGATCGTTTCTCGGTGCCATCAACTATTATGGAAAATTTGTGAACGGAATGCGGAGACTACGTTCGCCATTAGATAAATTACTCCTTCAAGGAAGTAAATGGGAATGGTCCAGTGAATGTCAGCAGTCATTTGATAAATTCAAAGAAATTCTTTCTTCAGATCTCCTGCTAACACATTTCGATCTAAATCTGCCAATCAGAGTAGCTGCAGATGCATCAAAAGATGGTATTGGAGCTTACATCGCACACACTTTTCCAGATGGTACTGAAAAGGTAATCGTTCACGCAGCCAGATCACTTACAGCAACAGAACAAAAATACAGTCAGGTAGAAAAGGAAGGACTTGGATTGATCTTCGCAGTCACAAAATTTCACCGATATATATACGGCCGTAAGTTTAAATTGCTGACGGACCACAAGCCACTACTGGCGAGATTCGGTTCGAAAAAGGGCATACCAGTTTACACCGCCAACAGATTGCAGCGTTGGGCATTAACATTAATGCTGTACGATTTCGACATAGAGTATGTGTCTACAAAAGATTTTGGATTCGTTGATGTCCTGTCCAGACTTATTATGTCCCAGCCAAAGTCAGAGGATGAATATGAACAGTTCGAGAATGGTATGGAAGAAGATTTAGAAACGACAGTGAGATCTTTACAATTAACCTTCAAAATGATCCAAAAAGCGACTCAAAGTGATGAATCACTCAACATAATAATTAATTATATAACAAGTGGTTGGCCATCATCAAAATCAAAAATAGAAGAAAATCAAGCCTGCGTACAGTATTTCAATCGAAAGGACTCATTATCAATTGTAAAGTGATGTTTACTCTTCGGGGAACGTATTGTGATACCAACGAATTCCATAAACGCGTGTTACACCAGCTCCACCGAGGACACCCTGAAACTAAGCGCATGCTTTCACTAGCAAGAAAACACGTGCATTGGCCAAAAATTGATAGAGAAATAGCAGATTATGTAAAGCAATGTCACAGTTGTGCATGTGCAGCGAAAAACCCAACTAAAACTACATTACAATCATGGCCGATTCCAGAAGCCCCAATGGAAAGAATCCATGTAGACATTGCTGGTCCTTGCAAAGGAAAATACTACATTGTTGTGGTAGATGCTTTTTCCAAATGGCCAGACATTTTTCAAACAGAACGAATTACTACATATGATGTCATTTATAAATTGCAGAAAATATTCTCACGTTTCGGAGATTGTAAGCAAATTGTTTCAGACAATGGTAAGCAATTTGTAAGCACACAATTTGAAAATTTTCTTAAATCAAGAGGTATATATCATTTCAGAACTGCACCATATCACCCACAATCAAATGGGCAGGCTGAACGCTTCGTGGATACACATAAACGAGCGTTAAAAAAACTTCAGCAAGAGGGAACGACTGAGGAAAATTTGCAAACATTTCTTCAGACATACAGGTCAACTCCCAACCGGAATTCGCCGAATGGATTGTCAACAGCTGAAGTGTTCATTGGAAGGCAAATTTTTACTACTCTTGATCTCTTAAAACCAACTCTTACCGATTCATCAACATCTGCGAAAAATAATGAAAAACAAAATCAACAATTTAACCGACATCATGGAGCGAAACACCGTGAGTATTATAAAGGTGGCTTAGTATATGCTAAAATTTACAAACACAACAAGGACTTCTGGGTTTGCGGAAAAATCATTGAGAAAATCGGCAGAGTCAACTATAACGTTTTCCTGGAATATAACAATATATCCAAGTTAATCCGGTCACATACAAACCAATTAAGAAGCCGTTCAAGTTCAACTAACGAAGTGCTTTTCGAAGATTCAAACTTACCATTTGAAGTACTGCAGGAAACGTTCAACATGAAAAAAATCACATCATCATCACCACCAAATACTTCATCATTACCAATTATGTCATCAATACCAACAGCATCGTCATCGTCACCAACAACTTCATCATCAATACCAAGAACATCATCATCAGCGATAAAGTCCGACCTATTGAATTTAATACTTATATTTTTATACCAACTTTGAATAAAATAAATACTTATTTTATTACTTATCTTGTTACCTTTAATTTACCTCGTTTTTATTATTTAACCCTCAGGACCAGAAAGGTAACACTATAAATCTTAATTGTGTCGCGACAAATTACCCTTTCCATAGACACCACAAATGTTAAGATCGGAGCTCTATTTTCGAGTTAAAGTCGAATTTTATGCAGTTCAAAATTCAATTTTTCTTCCATTTACCTGAAAATATTCCAAGTGTATAGTTTTGCCGTTTATGAATTTTTATACAGATTGGCTTCCTGAATTCGTTTTAAGTCGAAAAACGTATGAGGTAATTTTCTTGATTTCGCTTTGTTTTGGAGTTATAACGGTTTTACGCCTAATTTATTCGCTTTTCATTAAATTTAAATTCGCTATTAAAAATTAGAAATTGATCGAATTTAAATATTTGTATTTATTCACCTTCCTTTAACGATTTAAAATGAAGTTTCCTCTACTAACTAATTGTTTAATTAATTTAAAATTGGGTTTAACTAAAACGACAAAATCCACCTTTTAAGGGGGATATTTAGCCATAATAGAGAGTTAACGAACTGTTTCCTTTTATTCACTCTCAATTAGCGTTGACAGTCAATATTTTGTTTGCTTTTTTTTTAATTATAAAGTTCGATGTAGGAAACAAAAGCAAACAAGATTTGAAAAACTTTCTGGTGCAAAAACAATCCACAACTATATTAATGTTTTTAATGCACTGAATACGAATCAAACCTCGAACCTCGAACCTACCCTATAACGTTTGGTTTTTGAAATTCTCCCATATTAAAGTGGAAATACTATTTTGCAACGATTTTTCATTTCAATATAGCGAAAAACCTAAAGAAATTATTTAGGGGCTGGATTTTTATTCAGTGTACCAATATTCTGAAAAGTAGGTATAGTTTGTTTTTCCACCAGAAGGGTTTTTTCAACTTTTCCGGTTTTGGTTATTACACTTTCAGATTACAAATAAAATAAGCAAACACAAATTGACTGTCAACGCTAATTGAGCGTGAACAAATAGACGCTATTTTAAACTTGATTTAGTGCTAAACTGATAGTTCACCAGTCAAAATAAAACAAAAAGCCCAAGGATATTTTTTAAAAAGCATACACATTTAAAGCAGCAATTTAAAGCGAGCCAGTTAACTAAAGGCGAGTGAAAGAATAAAAATGAATGAAGTGTTCTTAATGACATTTTTATATTAAACGTGATATTAGTTAACCGACACAATTCAATTTTTAATGGACTGTGAACAAATTGGCCCTTAATGATTTAAAGTCACGTTTCATTAAAATTCCTTTATCTTTACCAAACTACAACCGATTTTTGAAATGTTTTATTTTATTCAAACGAAAATTCCTGACCGGCCGGTTTTACCGACTTATTGTCGCTGTAATTTTTTACACTTCCATCTTTAAATAACAAGCAGCGAGCAAGGTTTTTTCAGAAACTAGAATATAGTGAAAAATTAACTCTTTTTTTTTCAAAACAAAAACGCTAAAAGTTAATAAAATAAATAAATATTTTTTATTAAAAATATCACTTATACAACATTTTACAAGATATTTGTATTCTTTAAAACAAAATAAACAATAAAATAAAATCATTGTAATTTTAACTTCAATTATTAAACTAACTATATTATTAAAATATAGACATTTTTATTATAATATAAAAGAAAAACAATATTTTTTTTTTATTTGATCACAAACTAGATTTTATATTATTAATTTTTTTGCAATGTTATTTTTTTTAGTAATAGTATTATGATATAACATAGTTACGAAAAAAAATTATATTACAGTCTCATAAAATTTACTTCTATACTTGAATATTATTATTGCATAACATTATTATTAGGTATTATTTCATTGGATCACATTAAATTTCGTTTTTAATTGTTAAGTTCAAAAATGCTTTTTTTTGTAAGCAACGTGAATTCTAACTTTGAAAGTTTTGTATTCTTGTATATACTAATATCAGCTTAATACTAATTTTTTGTTGGAAGAATCGGAATCTGTGAAGAATGGCAATTTTGTGTAACATATACATGGTATAAGTTTCTCTTTACGACAGATTTTTAATAGGCTCAATATTTTTGTTTTATTGTATATGTGCACTATCAAGCGCTGTATAAGAACCTTCAAGATTACATATACTCTGTTTAAAGCGATCCTCATCAAATTGACCAGTGTTACGCAAGTCATTCAAGCAAACCAAAAAACCATTTGGATAAGCGATTCTAATACTTTTATAGAAACCAAATCTTTCAAGGAACGTTATTCTCAGTGGCAGTAAGTGCACAACCCGCATGTGATTAATAACTTCGGTTATTTTATATGATACAAATGAAGGGCACATACAACAATAATACTCAAACTTAGTTCTCAATACTTGAGGATCTATAAATTGCTGATGAACAATAAGATAATGTTGAGAAAAATGCTGCGGAGACTTAAATGACAATCTACACACATCACATAAATACTTCTTATATTGATAGCCAATGTCTTGTAAGGTATTGAGGATTGGCATGTTCAAACAATCTGCTAAAGATCTTTGATGTCCTGCTGGGCAAGCACACAAGGCAGTCGATGAATAGCGAGTGACAGACGATGGGTAGCGAAATTGTTCATTGCAAATACCACATCGTACTGGATCTGTAACATTGTGACATTGTCTTATTCGATCTGGATGAAAAGTGGCATGGTGTTTTGCGAAGGAACTTACAATGCCCTGAAACTGGCAATACATACAACCAATTTTGCGATCTACGTAGAAGTAAAAATCTTGGTGGTAGATAGCGTGTGTTGCTTCGTAGTGCGCCTGTAAATGAATAAAGTCTATGCATTCAAAATTGCAGGTTCCACAAATTGGAGCTATTTCATCTAAGTTAGGCTTGTTAACTTGATTGGCATTTACGCTTGTGTTAGATAATGATCTCGTATAACTTGGAATTAAAGGAATATTTGCTGGAGGCGAAGCTTCTTTCTGTATACTAGGTTCAGATACCCTAGTTTTAATTACAGGGATTCTGTGCGGTTCTTCAACCACTCTAAGGTGCTGTCCTGCTGTTGAAGATTCTATGGGTATTGACAAAATCGCATTTCCAGTTGTCAATTGTATTTGTTGTATTACTACGTGTTCTGTGTGTCTCGACGACGCCAATGGCAAGGATTCTCGTTCATGGTTCGGTAACGTACAATTTGAGAGAGGTATTTCGGTTGAAACTCCGTTTTGTGAGTTTGGGGACAGTAAAGAACGCAGGTTAGTTGTTGCTGGAATAGAGGATCGGGCGGCTATTAAATGTGGGACATTTGCTTGGGGAAGCAAGGGAACTTCGCTTGTAATTGCTTGCTGTCGCGAAGAATATTGAATAACGGTGTTCATCAATGGTTGAGAATGTCGGATAGTTGATATAGTTGTATGTAGTTGAACTTGTTCTTGAGATGAAGTTGTTATTCCTACAATTTGCTGATGTTGCGAGGATGGCTCTATGTTTTGTGGGGCATCGGTAAGCAAAGAACTGTTTTCAATAATCAAGTTCCCAGCGGGATGTTGAACATCTTGTTGGACAAATAATGTTTGATGCTGGCGTGAATTAGCAACCATCTTATTAGATTGATGTGCATGTAAAAATGTATTACTGTCTTTTCCAGATCGGTTTTCCAGGAGTTCATTCGTTTGTAAGCACTTAATAGAAATACTTTGTGTTTGCTTGTCCTCTTCCAATTCGCTTTTAACTAAGATTTCTTCCTTGACTGTAACCGATGAAGATTCATTGGGGTTTGATTCAATCTGTTGGCCGGAACACTTTTCTTTTTTAAGTTGTACTTCCATAGTTAAGGGCGACCTCGATGAAAGAATCAAATTGTATAAATATGTTGTTAAAACTTCATATTTAAGTTTAAATGATTCCATTTGGTGGTGCTCCTTGTAATGTACCTCTCCATCTATTTGAGTTAAAATAATTTTACCGCATAATTGACACCTTGGACAAAGGGATATTTTATGAACTTTCTTTAAATGATCAACAAATTTGTTGCTATTTCTTTGTTTCTGTGCGCAACAGAAGCAGGCTTTTGATGTTGTAAAACTGATTTTGTTTGGATGCAAAAAAATTGATAGAGACATTTTGCAGTTTAAATTACATCTCTCTAAATAAAGTACTGGGACATCTCTACTGTTATGCAGGTTTTCTATGTGCTTTATTATTACGTCAATGTTGTAATGCACAAATTTGCATACACAACAAACATATACCATGGAACTTATGTGTTGTAAGTTGTGAGATTTAATAATTTCCCAACTTGGGTATTCAACAAAAAACTTGCAATATGTACATTTAAGTGTTCGGTAGTTCGTGTCGAACTAAATGCTCGTCGAAGTAGTTTTCGTCCGACGCAACAAAATGACAAAACTTCACAAAACACTTAAGTAAAGGTTGTTCTAATGGTTTATATTTCGGAATCTCCATCTCTTCGATACAGGAATTTGTTAATTCTCCAGCTGTCCATTCATTAATTGTATTTCGTTGGATTTTTTTTTGTTAATTGCAAATTTATTGTTTCAGAAAAATGTTCAAGTAATGCAGTGTAGTCACTGATGATAGCATCTTTCTTTATTACCAAATAAAATGAAGATATTGGCCATTCAACAGTGTTAAAATTGTCGTGACACGATGCAAAATGTTCTCGTATTTTCTCCTTTGAACAACAACTTTCGATGCAGTAGTAACAAATGTATGCATGACGTAGATGATTTAGGCACCAGGGGTAAAATCAGCACCAGGGGCATTCCAACAACTCACGGAAACAATGCTGGCTGGAATAAATGGAGTGGCGGCTTATCTAGATGACATCCTCATTAGCGGAGCGGATACCAGCAGCCACATCAAAACCGTTACTATCGTACTTCAGCGTTTATTGCAGTATGGTTTCCGAATAAAAATTAAAAAATGCACCTTTCTGTTAACACAAATCAAATACCTAGGACATATCATCGATAAAAAACGGATTACGTCCGGATCCTTCAAACATCGAGAAAATCAAATCGATGCCAGCACCTGGAAACATCAGTCAACTCAGATCGTTTCTCGGTGCCATCAACTATTATGGAAAATTTGTGAACGGAATGCGGAGACTACGTTCGCCATTAGATAAATTACTCCTTCAAGGAAGTAAATGGGAATGGTCCAGTGAATGTCAGCAGTCATTTGATAAATTCAAAGAAATTCTTTCTTCAGATCTCCTGCTAACACATTTCGATCTAAATCTGCCAATCAGAGTAGCTGCAGATGCATCAAAAGATGGTATTGGAGCTTACATCGCACACACTTTTCCAGATGGTACTGAAAAGGTAATCGTTCACGCAGCCAGATCACTTACAGCAACAGAACAAAAATACAGTCAGGTAGAAAAGGAAGGACTTGGATTGATCTTCGCAGTCACAAAATTTCACCGATATATATACGGCCGTAAGTTTAAATTGCTGACGGACCACAAGCCACTACTGGCGAGATTCGGTTCGAAAAAGGGCATACCAGTTTACACCGCCAACAGATTGCAGCGTTGGGCATTAACATTAATGCTGTACGATTTCGACATAGAGTATGTGTCTACAAAAGATTTTGGATTCGTTGATGTCCTGTCCAGACTTATTATGTCCCAGCCAAAGTCAGAGGATGAATATGTCATCGCTTGTGCACAGTTCGAGAATGGTATGGAAGAAGATTTAGAAACGACAGTGAGATCTTTACAATTAACCTTCAAAATGATCCAAAAAGCGACTCAAAGTGATGAATCACTCAACATAATAATTAATTATATAACAAGTGGTTGGCCATCATCAAAATCAAAAATAGAAGAAAATCAAGCCTGCGTACAGTATTTCAATCGAAAGGACTCATTATCAATTGTAAAGTGATGTTTACTCTTCGGGGAACGTATTGTGATACCAACGAATTCCATAAACGCGTGTTACACCAGCTCCACCGAGGACACCCTGAAACTAAGCGCATGCTTTCACTAGCAAGAAAACACGTGCATTGGCCAAAAATTGATAGAGAAATAGCAGATTATGTAAAGCAATGTCACAGTTGTGCATGTGCAGCGAAAAACCCAACTAAAACTACATTACAATCATGGCCGATTCCAGAAGCCCCAATGGAAAGAATCCATGTAGACATTGCTGGTCCTTGCAAAGGAAAATACTACATTGTTGTGGTAGATGCTTTTTCCAAATGGCCAGACATTTTTCAAACAGAACGAATTACTACATATGATGTCATTGATAAATTGCAGAAAATATTCTCACGTTTCGGAGATTGTAAGCAAATTGTTTCAGACAATGGTAAGCAATTTGTAAGCACACAATTTGAAAATTTTCTTAAATCAAGAGGTATATATCATTTCAGAACTGCACCATATCACCCACAATCAAATAAGCAGGCTGAACGCTTCGTGGATACACATAAACGAGCGTTAAAAAAACTTCAGCAAGAGGGAACGACTGAGGAAAATTTGCAAACATTTCTTCAGACATACAGGTCAACTCCCAACCGGAATTCGCCGAATGGATTGTCAACAGCTGAAGTGTTCATTGGAAGGCAAATTTTTACTACTCTTGATCTCTTAAAACCAACTCTTACCGATTCATCAACATCTGCGAAAAATAATGAAAAACAAAATCAACAATTTAACCGACATCATGGAGCGAAACACCGTGAGTATTATAAAGGTGGCTTAGTATATGCTAAAATTTACAAACACAACAAGGACTTCTGGGTTTGCGGAAAAATCATTGAGAAAATCGGCAGAGTCAACTATAACGTTTTCCTGGAATATAACAATATATCCAAGTTAATCCGGTCACATACAAACCAATTAAGAAGCCGTTCAAGTTCAACTAACGAAGTGCTTTTCGAAGATTCAAACTTACCATTTGAAGTACTGCCGGAAACGTTCAACATGAAAAAAATCACATCATCATCACCACCAAATACTTCATCATTACCAATTATGTCATCAATACCAACAGCATCGTCATCGTCACCAACAACTTCATCATCAATACCAAGAACATCATCATCAGCGATAAAGTCCGACCTATTGAATTTAATACTTATATTTTTATACCAACTTTGAATAAAATAAATACTTATTTTATTACTTATCTTGTTACCTTTAATTTACCTCGTTTTTATTATTTAACCCTCAGGACCAGAAAGGTAACACTATAAATCTTAATTGTGTCGCGACAAATTACCCTTTCCATAGACACCACAAATGTTAAGATCGGAGCTCTATTTTCGAGTTAAAGTCGAATTTTATGCAGTTCAAAATTCAATTTTTCTTCCATTTACCTGAAAATATTCCAAGTGTATAGTTTTGCCGTTTATGAATTTTTATACAGATTGGCTTCCTGAATTCGTTTTAAGTCGAAAAACGTATGAGGTAATTTTCTTGATTTCGCTTTGTTTTGGAGTTATAACGGTTTTACGCCTAATTTATTCGCTTTTCATTAAATTTAAATTCGCTATTAAAAATTAGAAATTGATCGAATTTAAATATTTGTATTTATTCACCTTCCTTTAACGATTTAAAATGAAGTTTCCTCTACTAACTAATTGTTTAATTAATTTAAAATTGGGTTTAACTAAAACGACAAAATCCACCTTTTAAGGGGGATATTTAGCCATAATAGAGAGTTAACGAACTGTTTCCTTTTATTCACTCTCAATTAGCGTTGACAGTCAATATTTTGTTTGCTTTTTTTTTAATTATAAAGTTCGATGTAGGAAACAAAAGCAAACAAGATTTGAAAAACTTTCTGGTGCAAAAACAATCCACAACTATATTAATGTTTTTAATGCACTGAATACGAATCAAACCTCGAACCTCGAACCTACCCTATAACGTTTGGTTTTTGAAATTCTCCCATATTAAAGTGGAAATACTATTTTGCAACGATTTTTCATTTCAATATAGCGAAAAACCTAAAGAAATTATTTAGGGGCTGGATTTTTATTCAGTGTACCAATATTCTGAAAAGTAGGTATAGTTTGTTTTTCCACCAGAAGGGTTTTTTCAACTTTTCCGGTTTTGGTTATTCAAATTACACTTTCAGATTACCAATAAAATAAGCAAACACAAATTGACTGTCAACGCTAATTGAGCGTGAACAAATAGACGCTATTTTAAACTTGATTTAGTGCTAAATTGATAATTCACCAGTCAAAATAAAACAAAAAGCCCAAGGATATTTTTTAAAAAGCATACACATTTAAAGCAGCAATTTAAAGCGAGCCAGTTAACTAAAGGCGAGTGAAAGAATAAAAATGAATGAAGTGTTCTTAATGACATTTTTATATTAAACGTGATATTAGTTAACCGACACAATTCAATTTTTAATGGACTGTGAACAAATTGGCCCTTAATGATTTAAAGTCACGTTTCATTAAAATTCCTTTATCTTTACCAAACTACAACCGATTTTTGAAATGTTTTATTTTATTCAAACGAAAATTCCTGACCGGCCGGTTTTACCGACTTATTGTCGCTGTAATTTTTTACACTTCCATCTTTAAATAACAAGCAGCGAGCAAGGTTTTTTCAGAAACTAGAATATAGTGAAAAATTAACTCTTTTTTTTTCAAAACAAAAACGCTAAAAGTTAATAAAATAAATAAATATTTTTTATTAAAAATATCACTTATACAACATTTTACAAGATATTTGTATTCTTTAAAACAAAATAAACAATAAAATAAAATCATTGTAATTTTAACTTCAATTATTAAACTAACTATATTATTAAAATATAGACATTTTTATTATAATATAAAAGAAAAACAATATTTTTTTTTTATTTGATCACAAACTAGATTTTATATTATTAATTTTTTTGCAATGTTATTTTTTTTAGTAATAGTATTATGATATAACATAGTTACGAAAAAAAATTATATTACAGTCTCATAAAATTTACTTCTATACTTGAATATTATTATTGCATAACATTATTATTAGGTATTATTTCATTGGATCACATTAAATTTCGTTTTTAATTGTTAAGTTCAAAAATGCTTTTTTTTGTAAGCAACGTGAATTCTAACTTTGAAAGTTTTGTATTCTTGTATATACTAATATCAGCTTAATACTAATTTTTTGTTGGAAGAATCGGAATCTGTGAAGAATGGCAATTTTGTGTAACATATACATGGTATAAGTTTCTCTTTACGACAGATTTTTAATAGGCTCAATATTTTTGTTTTATTGTATATGTGCACTATCAAGCGCTGTATAAGAACCTTCAAGATTACATATACTCTGTTTAAAGCGATCCTCATCAAATTGACCAGTGTTACGCAAGTCATTCAAGCAAACCAAAAAACCATTTGGATAAGCGATTCTAATACTTTTATAGAAACCAAATCTTTCAAGGAACGTTATTCTCAGTGGCAGTAAGTGCACAACCCGCATGTGATTAATAACTTCGGTTATTTTATATGATACAAATGAAGGGCACATACAACAATAATACTCAAACTTAGTTCTCAATACTTGAGGATCTATAAATTGCTGATGAACAATAAGATAATGTTGAGAAAAATGCTGCGGAGACTTAAATGACAATCTACACACATCACATAAATACTTCTTATATTGATAGCCAATGTCTTGTAAGGTATTGAGGATTGGCATGTTCAAACAATCTGCTAAAGATCTTTGATGTCCTGCTGGGCAAGCACACAAGGCAGTCGATGAATAGCGAGTGACAGACGATGGGTAGCGAAATTGTTCATTGCAAATACCACATCGTACTGGATCTGTAACATTGTGACATTGTCTTATTCGATCTGGATGAAAAGTGGCATGGTGTTTTGCGAAGGAACTTACAATGCCCTGAAACTGGCAATACATACAACCAATTTTGCGATCTACGTAGAAGTAAAACTCTTGGTGGTAGATAGCGTGTGTTGCTTCGTAGTGCGCCTGTAAATGAATAAAGTCTATGCATTCAAAATTGCAGGTTCCACAAATTGGAGCTATTTCATCTAAGTTAGGCTTGTTAACTTGATTGGCATTTACGCTTGTGTTAGATAATGATCTCGTATAACTTGGAATTAAAGGAATATTTGCTGGAGGCGAAGCTACTTTCTGTATACTAGGTTCAGATACCCTAGTTGTAATTACAGGGATTCTGTGCGGTTCTTCAACCACTCTAAGGTGCTGTCCTGCTGTTGAAGATTCTATGGGTATTGACAAAATCGCATTTCCAGTTGTCAATTGTATTTGTTGTATTACTACGTGTTCTGTGTGTCTCGACGACGCCAATGGCAAGGATTCTCGTTCATGGTTCGGTAACGTACAATTTGAGAGAGGTATTTCGGTTGAAACTCCGTTTTGTGAGTTTGGGGACAGTAAAGAACGCAGGTTAGTTGTTGCTGGAATAGAGGATCGGGCGGCTATTAAATGTGGGACATTTGCTTGGGGAAGCAAGGGAACTTCGCTTGTAATTGCTTGCTGTCGCGAAGAATATTGAATAACGGTGTTCATCAATGGTTGAGAATGTCGGATAGTTGATATAGTTGTATGTAGTTGAACTTGTTCTTGAGATGAAGTTGTTATTCCTACAATTTGCTGATGTTGCGAGGATGGCTCTATGTTTTGTGGGGCATCGGTAAGCAAAGAACTGTTTTCAATAATCAAGTTCCCAGCGGGATGTTGAACATCTTGTTGGACAAATAATGTTTGATGCTGGCGTGAATTAGCAACCATCTTATTAGATTGATGTGCATGTAAAAATGTATTACTGTCTTTTCCAGATCGGTTTTCCAGGAGTTCATTCGTTTGTAAGCACTTAATAGAAATACTTTGTGTTTGCTTGTCCTCTTCCAATTCGCTTTTAACTAAGATTTCTTCCTTGACTGTAACCGATGAAGATTCATTGGGGTTTGATTCAATCTGTTGGCCGGAACACTTTTCTTTTTTAAGTTGTACTTCCATAGTTAAGGGCGACCTCGATGAAAGAATCAAATTGTATAAATATGTTGTTAAAACTTCATATTTAAGTTTAAATGATTCCATTTGGTGGTGCTCCTTGTAATGTACCTCTCCATCTATTTGAGTTAAAATAATTTTACCGCATAATTGACACCTTGGACAAAGGGATATTTTATGAACTTTCTTTAAATGATCAACAAATTTGTTGCTATTTCTTTGTTTCTGTGCGCAACAGAAGCAGGCTTTTGATGTTGTAAAACTGATTTTGTTTGGAGGCAAAAAAATTGATAGAGACATTTTGCAGTTTAAATTACATCTCTCTAAATAAAGTACTGGGACATCTCTACTGTTATGCAGGTTTTCTATGTGCTTTATTATTACGTCAATGTTGTAATGCACAAATTTGCATACACAACAAACATATACCATGGAACTTAAGTGTTGTAAGTTGTGAGATTTAATAATTTCCCAACTTGGGTATTCAACAAAAAACTTGCAATATGTACATTTAAAAGTATTCGGTAGTTCGTGTCGAACTAAATGCTCGTCGAAGTAGTTTTCGTCCGACGCAACAAAATGACAAAACTTCACAAAACACTTAAGTAAAGGTTGTTCTAATGGTTTATATTTCGGAATCTCCATCTCTTCGATACAGGAATTTGTTAATTCTCCAGCTGTCCATTCATTAATTGTATTTCGTTGGATTTTTTTTGTTAATTGCAAATTTATTGTTTCAGAAAAATGTTCAAGTAATGCAGTGTAGTCACTGATGATAGCATCTTTCTTTATTACCAAATAAAATGAAGATATTGGCCATTCAACAGTGTTAAAATTGTCGTGACACGATGCAAAATGCTCTCGTATTTTCTCCTTTGAACAACAACTTTCGATGCAGTAGTAACAAATGTATGCATGACGTAGATGATTTTTAAAATGAGATTCTGCCGAATCCAACTTTAATTGCTTGCTACAATATGAACAATTAACATTTTTTTCCATCGAGTAATGCTTATTTTTAATATGCAAGAGCCACAAATTAAAGTGCATAAAAGATGCATTACAATGGGGACATCTATAAAGTGAAGAACTGTGAACTCCAGTATTTTCTACCAGTTGTTCAAGCAGCAACTTTATACGTTCCCCTTCTTTCGCAAGGGCTTTGCTTAAGTCATCGGACGTTGTTTCGAAAGGTATTTCGAGTATTTTATTTTTTTTATTTTCGTGGTGGGCTGTGTCAATTGGCACAGGTTGTAGTGGTTCACATGATTCATATGGAGATTGAACCTGAAAATGGTTTGGATTCTGATTCATGATGGGATGAATATCTATATTTTTGAGTTTTCCAATGTCTTGTAAAGTTTTAGATTGTGCATTTAGCTGCGATTCGCCAATATCAGCAACGGATTCACTCAGATCTGCTGAGCAATTTTCTCTTGTTTGTGGCGTTTGTTCCATATTCTTTAGTTTTCCTGATGAATCCGTCTTTTCTATTGGAGAGATCATCGTTCGGCTCTTGGTGGAAATTTCATCTGCTAGATGGTTGATGGTGGTACACTTATCTGGCGATCTATATTTAAGACATTGGTTAGTTATGACTGTTCATTAACTTTTATCAAAAATAATTATCAAGGTTTATTTCTCATATAATAAATATTAGTTCAATTAATTGTTATTCATAATTTTAGGTTAAGCGATTACTATGAGTTAAATGGTATGTTAAGATTCTATCTACCTTTATTTTTATATAATTAACCTTATCCATACTAAATTTGAGGTCAAATTGCGACTTTTCCGTTTCTAATAATCTTTGTTTAAATTCTAAGGGCCAATTTGTTCACAGTGGGTTAAATTTAGTATGTGACTTTCATAGATTTTAATTAACTAACGCTAATCAACCAAAATTGGCTGATTAGTGAAATCCATGATTAGCAACTCAAACTTTGAATTTTTTATGTCGAATTCCTTACAGCCATTTGAAGTCGATTTCATTTAAAAATTTTTCTTGGTAGAAGGAATTCAAAAAAATTCGACTTTTTTTTTGTGAGTGTGTGAGTGCAATTTGACAGGAATTTTGTTGCCGCACAAAAACAAAGAAGTGGTGCGCGCTAAACAAATATTAAAGTGTATTTTATTTTTCGCGTTGTTTTGATAATTTAAAACCAAATATATTTCGTCTGAAAATTAAAAAAGAACAAAAACAATGGTGCGCGTAATCAAGTAAAAAAATTACAATCCAAAATCCATCCAGACACAGCAGCGAAGATCTATTCTGAATATTTCACTAGGGGACGAAGATAAATAAATTTGCAACGTGTTTTTGTCGCGAATTGTATGTTATTTAAATGGGATTTTTGTTTCTTGAAGATATATGTATAATTATCTTTACTTTTTTTGATCATTCACTGAAATATTAAATAATTTGAAACACTTTAACATTTGTTTTCATTTTTAACAACGACACAAAATTGTAATGAGAACATTTAATTTCATCCTAATGCATGAGAAATGTCAAATCTTGATAGTGTGTGTGCGATTTGATGTGAAATGTAGCTAAAAACGCAAGATTTGTTTGACAGCATTAAAATCGATTTTGTTTAGAAAAAATTCGATTTGTTCAGAAAAATTCGATTTTTTTTTTGTTTGTAAGGAATTCGACATTAAACAAAATTTAATCAGCAAAAACATTTGAGGATTTCCCAGCTCCACTAATCATGGATTAAAAATAATCAGCTCTGAACAAACTGGCCCTAAGTCCACTTCAGAATAGGTTTGTTTAATGAATAAAAACTAGATCAGAACAGAACAGAATAGCACAGAACAGCACAAACTGTCAGAACAAGTTAGAACAGAAAAGTTCAACTTTGTGGTTGACAGCTGTGAAAAGTTTCAAAATGAAATTGATTTGGTTAGAATATATTAAGAATAATTTTTTTTTTAAGATGGATATTTCTTCAGATACTTCACACTTTTTTATTTCTGAACTGAGGAAAGATACCAGCAGTGAAAATATTATTTTCACTTCCTTGAAAAAACATCAACAACCAATAACCACAATTAAAACTTGTATTGTTTCCATGCTGACAGAAATCAGTCAGCTGTTCTTTGACACTTGTCACGCACTTGCACCACATACAAAGTAGGTGCAGAAATTATTGTTCTCATCTGTTCTGAAAATCTTCATGGAACACAAAAGTGACAGAAGGTAGAACAGCTGAGTGCAAGGCTTTTACTCATGAACACACAATCTTGTACTTTTCTGTACTTTTCTGTTCCGAACAGATTCATTAAACAGACCTAATATAAAGATTGTTTAAGATGGCATAATTATAATTATTTTAATAATCTTTAACTGTCAATTTTATTAAAATTTAGAACAAGCAAATAATTTGAATGAAAAATATTCGGCACTTCTTTCGTTGCAGCCAAAACAATACCTACAGTCGTTATTGAGACGTCTATCTTGAGTCTTTCTTTTTTTTTTTTTTAAGTTTAACCAAACTAAATATAAACGATAAGTCTTCGTAGCTTTAATAATTTGTCCATCAAGCTAAGATCAGTTTATAAAATTTCTTCACAGCAATCGCACAATTTAAAACTGAATATTTATTTTAATTCTAACGAAACCTTAATCAAATGAACGGTCCAGTGGAAAAACGGCTAAGTCCACTGTGGTTGATTCCGAGAAAAAAAGTTTAATTTCTAATAACATGCTAAATTCTAAGAAAATTAATTAATGACGAAAATAATTTGACTTTATAATTTATGCATTCTAATACAATGATACATATACGTTTTAAGCAACATAACGACCAGAAATATACAAAATATTGTGTCTTTTTTTTTGTAGTTATTAATACTATGCAGACGTGCTCTTAGGTTTGGATATATATATTTTTTTTAAATATTATATTGCTCAATTTTCGAAGCCAAAACAAAACATTCGAAGTTTTTTCTTTTGGAAAGATTTATATTCACATAGTTTTTAGGGAAAACTACAATAGGTCATCATTACTTTTATTTAAACGAAAATGGACCCAAACCTTATTTCCCTGGACCCTTCAAATGTAATTAAAAATATATTTCTTTTCTTGTTTGTTTGTTTCTTTTCTTATATTAAAACAACAAAATAAAATATTTGAATTAACCTGTAAGATTTGGTTGTATAGTCTAGCGGCATTACTGTGTCAACGTGGCTGTTTTTCACTATTTCCAATTGTTTTGTTTCAGTTTCCAATGTCTCTTGGTCTTCATTTGAATTATCAGTGTAAAGACTTTCGCTTACTTCTAAAATTTTAATATCACTATTAATAACATCAATACTAATGTCCACCACCATAAGGTCGTCTTCAACTTCATCCTGTTACGAAAAAAAAAAAAATATGAAATTAAATTAATCACCAGATGAGAATAAAATATTACCTCAAAATCCATGGGCTTAGGTTTTCTCTCAATAACAAAACCAGGTTCGTCTGGATGTTGCAGAGCTAAATGAATTTGCATTTTTTCTTTACAGTTTGATATTTTCTTGCAGTGTATACACGCGAGTTCCTGTAAATTTAATGAACTAAACCTTTGAAAAGTTAGGGAGTGTGACTTTTGCAAGTGCGGTTTTATTGAGGACATTGAGAAAAACCGATATGAGCAATCTGGAACGAGATATGACAATGATTATTAACAAAATTATAATAAATACACATATTTTTAGATGCAGTTATACTATACAGTACTAAAAAAAAGAATATTTATCCTTAGTACAGGTAAAATACGACATACTTGTATACAAAAAATTCCTAACCTCAATAAAGTTTGTGAAATCGTTTCATTTGTCATAAGAATGAATAGTCAAAAGAATCTTTAAAAATATGAAAAAGGAAAAGTGTGGGAGTATAAGAAAAAAAACCTGCAACAAAATTGGACCCCATATTAAACTTGTCCTGTAATGAAATACAAGAATTAAAAAACCATTATAAAAATATGGCTTATTTAAGTCAGTAATCATTCAATAGCCGTGTTTTTTCAGAGAGTGAATAGCAACTCAGCAATTTTTTTACACGCAAAACACAAACCAAATTCTTTATAATAATTTGTTTTGTTGTTTTGCGTATAAAATGTTTGCTGAGTTACTATACACTCTCCCAAAAAAACACGGCTAATAACAAATCAGTTATACACCGAGAATGTCTCAACATTGGTGAAACTTTGTTTGGAGTCTTAGGTATTATATTTTTAAAACATTAAAAACAATGACCCAGCGACCGAACAGGAGTGACAAACTGTTGTTTTTCTATTGGATGGCCATATGAAAAGATGCTCAAAGGGTAGTTATGTACATTCAAGAGGACACAAGCGTCCACAGGTTTTTCTCAAAACACACCTCAGTCTACGAACTCCTACTCTCACCTCCTAGTGGTGAACATCGGGTGTCTAGTACCTCAGCTGGAGATGGGGTTTTAATCCCTGTGGAAAGTTGTTGGGGACAGCCAATGAGAGAGATGGGTAAGTGTTCTCACTAAAGCACTTCTCCTTTTATCCAGGCGGCAGCGGACGAATTCCCCAGATGGAATCAACGGTGGCATCTTCAGTTCCAGTCAGGCTGAACTACTTAGTGAACACCTTATATGCGCTACTATACTACGACATATTCGTAGCTCAGGCTTATAAGGAGCGGTTTATCCGGCTCCCTACCTTTGGAGTTATGTATACTAAGGGTCTGGCCCTCCAGGTCGGGGGTTGTGCGTGGGGGTAACTTCCCTATCAAGGAAAAACTAACTGGTTCCGAAACAACTATAAGCCTCGCATATGGATGATTTTAAAGTTGACGACCCCAGAAAACGAAATAAGGACAATGAATTTCGAATCTGAACGTGGAACATCCTGTCCTTATACAGAACACGTGCAGCCGAACAATTAGTGGAGAACCTGGACAGGCTAAAGGCTAACGTAACAGCCATCCAGGAAGTGCGATGGGATGGAGAGGGCATACGAAGACTGCAATCGTGTGACATCTACTACGGCGTGTGCTTCAAGGAGCAGGGTCAGCGGCTTTTTGGTTGAGGTTTTGTGATAAGGTGAAGACTTATGCAAGAAATCTTGGGCTTCCGAAGTGTAAGCAAGCGTCTGGTCACAATCCGCATCAAAGGCATGTTCAAGAACATAACGCTAATCTGTGCTCACGCCCCCCATGAAGAGAAAGATAGCTCAACCAAAGAAGCATTCTACGCATCCTGGAGACAACGTACGACATGTGCCCGAATTACGACGTGAAGATCATTCTTGGTGACTGCAAAGCAAGACTCGGAAAGGAGGGCATTTTGGTTCCAAAGTCGGGGAGAACAGAGCCTGCACGCTCCCACCTCAATATATACACGGGGACTTGGCGGTCGCGTGATCAACGAACCGTCAACCAAGTCGACCACGTTACGATAGACGCGAGACATGCCTACAGTATCTTGTATGTCCGAACGTTCCGAGGGGCCAACATTGACTAGGATCACTACTTGGTGGTAACTAGACTACGTATGCGGACATCCATGACGCCACAACGCAGTGCGGATGCTGTGAAAATGTTCGATGTCGAGAAGCTTAAATCGCAAGAGACCGGCAGAACTTTTGCTGATCACGTAACTCTTAGGCCAAGTGTCAATTGCGTTAAAATTTTGGTTAAATTTGATCCCAGTTAAATTTGATCCGTTTTTATAGAGGTGAATAAAATTGAAGGGTTTTGCTGTATCAATTATTGCATTAAATTAATTTTTTTTAAAACATACATTTCCCATTGACGTTCCTTGCGTTAAGGAACCTTTCCGAGACGGTGTCAACCCATGAATGAAAGAATACAAGATTACGCAACTTCATACGTTTTTGCAGTTAAAACGTAACAACAGATGTGACAGCCAAGAAAATTAGCAAAGAGATGATTTTTTGTTCGCGAATTATCATATGATTAATATAATTTTTCATTTTAAAAACACAAAAATATTACTGAAAAATGTTTTTTAATTGTTATTCAATTGTTTTAAATTATAATAATAGTCAAAATAGGAAGCAAAAATAGAGAGTGCGATGAAAAAATTCAAATATCAGATATGTTCCCTTATTAAATTATTATTTTGATTGTTGTTTTTATATCATCAAAATAAAGCCCACAACATTAAAAAAAATAATTGTAAATAATCACTTTAACAACAAGTTCAAGTAACTTAAAGAAAGCCTTTAAGGTGAAACATTCGCTAGTCAAAATTTATTTGCATGGAGATAAATGAGAGTGCCCAAGCCAACGGCGAATGTTTCTCCGCCGCACCGAATGTTTGGCGTTGGTTTGGAAGAGCCTTAAATCCATGATTATTGAAACTGGGAAATCGTCAAATGTTTTTTTGTTGAACAAATTGTTTTCGCTAATAAGCCATTAGTATTAGTACTGTGAACAATCTAATGTGGATCTCCTTTCAACAAAAAAATCAAATCTGTGAAGGGGAAATTTGATTTGTTTTTTCTAAACAAATCAAATCTTTCATTTTAGAAAGATCTACACCGACTTGCACACACACTAGGAAGATTTGACATTTCTCTGGCCATTGTTTACGTTTGGCTTTTCAGTCAATTTGTTCAATTGAATTATATCCGTGGTGTAAAAGTATAAAGTTCACTTTGTTCAGTAAATAAAATAAAATAAATAAAATTTACTATATGTACGCAAAATAGTAGATAGAATTACAATAATTTTCAATTTTCCAAAAAAAAAAAATTAAAGTATTGTGGGTTGGGGCCTGTCAAATTGCACACACATACAATCACAGAAAAAAATTGATTTTTTTGCGAATTCCTTACAACATAAAAAAAGATTTGATCTCCAATCGTTGAAAGGAAATCGACATAAGTCGTTTTCAAATTGCCGCTAATGTGTCGATATTTTTTTTTTAAATAAAAGGCTCCTATCAGTCCAGGGCCGAGTTACGTCTTCAGTGAACGAGTTAGGTACTTTTACACGTTATCGAACCATCGAGTTATCACATTGGTATGATGTTATACGAAGTATCACGTATCGAATTGAGTTCGTATTGTACTAGGATAATTCTAGTACATTTTCCTAAACGTCAATATTTCTAACTTTTCATTGGTCGATTGCCACAGCTGCTTGTGTTGGGCTCATGTTTTGTTTACATTTGTCTTAGGAATTTAATTTGCCCAAAAATATTTTTTGGCTAAATCGAATTATTGTGCCTTACAATCAAGCAAGAATAATTTTCTGGATGATATTTAATTTGTTTTAATTCACCCTGAAACACCATTAATTGATAATGTGTAGGAATGTTTGCAGAAAAATGAATAATTTTATTTTTCTGCCATTTTACTGCTCACTCGTCTACCTAACATCTATCGTATGAAAAAACACTCGCTCGTTAAATGCCAAAAATCGAATTTGATACTCGATACTTTACTCGATATCTTAGGAAGGAATCCCAAATGCAGATCATTCAGTAACGTATTGCTCACTCACTGATGCGGTAATTCGGCCCCAGGTATAAAAGGTCTATGGTGTAGTGTAAGTAATTGCAAGAAGTTTAATACAAACGTCAACATTTATCCATTAGTTAAAATTTAAACGAGTTCCTGAGCAGGTTAAATTTTGACGACTGTATTCACCTCAGTAATGTCAAAATTTAGCCATGTGATCAAATTTACGGCACTTTTTACGCAATTAACACAAGGCCATAATCTCTCAGGAAGTCCGACACCGGCATCAAGTGCGGAGGAAGCGGAAGCGAAACACTAGATCGATCAACATTCCTCAATTTCTTGAATGGCTTAAATTACCAAAACCTCTACAATTTTTTAAAAAACGCTCTTAAATGTCGAAGTCTTATTAGTACAGTCAACGAAGGAATTTCGCTTGCAAAAAATAGTGCTCTCGAGATTATTTTTTTATATGGTAGAGGATACGCCCAGGTATAACATACCCAAAGTCCTAAGCCCAGGGCCGCGTGCTAAGCTGAGGAGGGGTTGTTAAAGGTACCCCTTTTTAGATTTTCGTTAATATTTTCACAACCTAGCATATTAGCGGAAAAGTCTATACTACAAAATTAGAGACAAAATAAATTGTCTATAAAAAAAGTTATGTTCATATTTTTGGTAGGGTTAATAATAAGGGAAATGCGGGGGGTAGAAAGGTCAACAAATCTGAAAAAAACTGTTATTGTCTTAGATATTGAATGTTTTCTGACCAATGTACTTGGAAAAAAGAAAGAAGGTAAATACACATTCATTCACTGTTATTTCATCATGTCATGAGGCTAAGAGTGGATTTCAAATTTATTTTTTTTTTCTGTATATCCGAAACTTTAAGAAAAAGGTGATGTTTACTAAATTAGGCAAATAGCAAGAGTTGTTTTCCTACGGCGCCAAAAACTGATAACGTTTTTTTTAAAGGAACACAATACTAATTTTATTTGCCGTAGAGGGGGGTTCTTTCTCCATGGTGTCCACTATTTTTTCAAAATAAATTTCCCTGACTTTCCCTGACTTTCCCTGACCAATTTCAAAATTTTCCCTGACCAAAAAATTTAAAAAAAAATATTTTTTCATGAGAAGGTACGTATTAAATAAATATTGCACAAAGTGGTAGAAAATGTAAAAGGCAAAAAGAACTCAAATTGTATTTTTCAAAGATCTATCTGAAGGTATACATTACCGATTGTATTCAAAGTGAAAAATAACTGCATGAATTTAAAAAAAAAATTGTTTTGCAATGTAGTTCATAGTATAATGATAAATGACCATTTAAATAAAATCCTTTTAAACTGTGATTATTTAGGCTCTTTCGGTCTATTTGTAAAAAATGCGAATAAAAACAATATTATTCCATTATTTTCCCAACGTTTCGTGAGTATTCCTCACTTCTTCAGGGGTTATATATTATTTTTCAATTTGATTGTTAAAAAATCTACATACTCTGCTTCTTATATCCTACTATTGCATCATTCCCGAAGACGGCACTGACACAAAATTGAACATTAAAAAAAATAAATAATATATTAAGAACAATCTAGCAGGTACTTTTATTAAATTTAATAAAAGTACCTAAGCTCAACTGTGATATAAGTATCATTGTTAATTTTTTATTTGATTATTTTTTGCTAGATTGTTCTTAATTTATTAATTATTTGCTTTTATGTTCAATTTTGTGTCAGTGCCGTCTCCGGGAATGATGCAATAGTAGGATACAAGAAGCAGAGTACCTATGTAGTTTTTAACAATCAAATTGAAAAAAATATAGATAACCCGAAGCGGGCCACCCGAAGTACTGTTTAGTTCAAAAACTTTGAAACTTAGGTGCCTGCCAGTTGGGGGATTAATTCCTTTTTTTTTTGGAACTAACCCCCGCGTGTGCTAGTTCCCATAAAAATGGAATTAAACCCGATCTGGGAGGCACCTTTGTTATGGTGCATTTGACCATGTGTCATATGGCCGTATTTTGAAATATGTCCATGTGACACATTCTGAAAGCGTCAAATGTCCATATTCCAACATTTGGCTATTTATCGTTTTTACAAAGTGTCATACGGCTATTATGGACATATGTCACTTCCAAATTATTCTTTTGCCAGAAGTTAGCGCGAATTAAAACAAAAAACTTTTAAACGTTTTCAGAAGGTTGTTTTGAATTTTATATTTTTTGTAAAGTATTTTTTAAAATGTTCTGTGAACTATCTTTAAAATCAAAATTAAAACGCGAATTTAAAAAAAAAATGCTTGTAAACGTTTTCAAAAAGTTGTTTTGAAAAGTTTTAATTTTGTTTTTAAAGATAGTTCCTAGAACATTTAAAAAAATACTTTACAAATAATATAAAATTCGAAACAACCTTCTGAAATCGTTTACAAGTTTTTTGTTTAAAATCGTGCTTACTTCTGGCAAACGAATAATTTGAAAGTGACATATGTCCATAATAGCCGTATGACACTTTGTAAAAACGATAAATAGCCAAATGTTGGAATATGGATATTTGACGCTTTCACAATTCGTCACATGGCCATATTTCAAAATACGGCCATATGACACATGGCCAAATGTCCGGCACCATAACATAGGTGCCTCCCAGATCGGGTTTAATTCCATTTTTATGGGAACTAGCACACGCGGGGTTTAGTTCCAAAAAAAAAAGGAATTAATGCCCCAACTGGCAGGCACCTAAGTTTCAAAGTTTTTGAACTAAACAGTACATTGGGTGGCCCGCTTCGCGGGTTCTAGGATTTTAACTCCGTTTTTGGGTCCTCTCTTCCGCTCACGTGACTCCGCTAAGGGTACGCTCAGTCGGCTAGCAAGCGCCTATGCTTTCAGTCGGCCTGCTTTCAAAGTTTTTGTACTAAACACTGATTTGGGTAAAAGTCTTTAACCCCTGCGGTTTCTTTTTTGGGAAATTACACCCGCGGGGGTAGTTTCATGGGCGTTAATGCACTAAATCGAATTAAAAGAACAACAGTGATTTGTTTTGCAGTTTTTTGAAACGGAAAAAAAATGAAAACGAAATAAAGCCAAATTGGCCTTATTTCGTTTTCTAAAGCGAAATAAAGCCAAAACTAAAATTTGTCATTATTAATTAAAAACGAAATAAGGCCAAAATTTTGATATTTGGTTTTATTTCGTTGGGCCTTATTTCACGTCACCTTTTAAATCATACATCTTTGCGATATTAAAATTTAATAGTTTATTTTTTTTAAATAAATCAAAATGTATTAGTTCAGGTATGCAGAAACAGTGTGAAGAAATAATCGTACTTAAAATATATAAACTTGGACGCGGCGTTCGTTGAATCTCAGTCAAATTTAACAGTTTTTATTTTTTCTTTTATTGGCCGCGATCGGAAACCTATGCGATAGCCTGTTTAAAGGTTGATTCACAATGCAAGGAGTAAACGCGACGAGAGCGTGACGTGATTCGCTTTCATTTTTTTCTAGTCATAAAATCGTTGCCCAATTAACAATGCGATGAGTTTCTTGACGACGAGTTTTTCGACAGCGTTAAATTATTTACTGTTTTTGTTCTTGCTGTGCAGTGTGCGTTCAAAATAATGAACAAAATCAAAATGAAATTACTTTTATTATTTAATGTCGGTTTCGAGTGGACGGTTCGGAGTTACTCCTTCTATTCCAGATTTTCCATATTCGATAGGAATGGAACAGAAACAGTGAAAATGGAGTAGCTCCGGATGACCAATCGAAAACGGCATAAATATTATAACTGTGTCAGCCAGCTAGCTGGGAAAACGATTTTCGGCAAAAATCCTAATAAATTAAAACAATACAATATTATAATATTGTCAACATAAATAGATCTATAAATATAATTTCATTGTCAACAAAATTTATTTTTTTTGTTAATTTCAGCTTATCTCTTGTTCTTTTTATTCTTTTCTACAATTTCACAAAATTCACCATCAGTCAAATATAAAAATTGTCGACGAGAGCGTATTTTTTTTCAATTTTCCCAACTTTGGCGCGACGTGACGACGAGAAACGTTTCATTGTGCATACCCTGGCGTTACCTCGTATACTCGTCGCATTGTGAATCGATCTTAAGATAGTTTCATAGTTTTCGAACGGATTGGTTATTTTTGACTTCGCTTGGGATACAATTCAGATAACATGGATAGCTATCCAACAGCAAAAGCTGTTTTGTCATCAGCTGTTTTTACACGGGAATCCAACAACACGTACCTTTCTGGATAGCTCTACATAGGTTTTCGATCGCGGCCATTACTGTACGAAATAACACAATACAATGAAGTGAATTTAGTTGTGTTTCACTCATTTTTTAGACACATTCACAGGTATGGCAAAAGATACGAAATGAATAATTTTAAACATAGATGTCATCAAAACGAAATGTTTGATCAGAAAAAAGTTTCTTATGAGAGAAAGTGAAAAAGGAGTTCAGACAATTTTTTAAAAATTGATATAGAAAAAATTCCCTGACCGCTTCCCGAATTCCCTGACTTTCCCTGACCAAATTTTGTTCCCTGACTTTCCAGTTTAGCGGACACTATGTTCTCCCCCTTTTAATAATATTAAAAATCAACGGCAACACTTACAAAACAAAAAAGTACCTTTTCTGAAAGCCAGAACTCCGTTCTTCTATTTGATATAAAAATTAGGTTTTTTGTGTCCATAGTTTTTTTTTTAAATTACTTTTAAACTCAAATTTAAAAAAAAAAAAAAATTAAATTTAGTTTTTGATTTTTTTTTTTTAATTAGCAAATAAAATGCTAAATTGGCTTTTATTATTCACTACTCCTAATAATTCCTAATTGAAAACTGAAAGCGAAATGGTTCTATGTCTCCCAGTTTTTGAGAAAATTGAAAGTTGCAACGACAATTTTTTTGATGTTTTTTTTTTTTTGTATAATTTTTATTATTATTAATTACTATATTGGGTAGTATGTGTAAGGGAAAGAATGAATCAATTATATATGAACCTTCGAAGCAAGCCACCCAAGGTAGTGTTTTACTGGTAGAGCTGATCCTTAGGTACAACATACTCAAAGTCCCAAGCCCGGGGCCGCAAGCTTTAGGTAGGGGAGGGGGTAAATGTCCGCTTTTGTAGTTTTTCTTCAATATTTGGAAAACTTTATGTGACAAAGTGAAAGAAAATTAAAATCCTACAAATAAAAAGTATGTTTATTGTTTTTCTAGAAGCAATTTTTATTTTAAAACACATCATGATTGTGATCATCATGATTATTAAATTGTCCACTTATGTCGTCATCACTGTTCAGGTCTTCTGTGTCCTCGTGCCAGTCCTGTACAGGAGGACCATTCGTGCAGGCACCATGGCAAGTACCGCAAACAATAGAGCAGGTTATGCTTTAAAAAACCTCGCTTAGCTTTACTGTTATAAAGTAAATACATTTTTTGAACCTGACAGACAACTTAAAACAAGTTATTGCCAAATTTAATTTTGAAAACCAGCATAATCATGTTTTTTGTAAAAAACTTATATTGAAAATAAAATTATTTTATCTATCTTTCTATAAAGTGCGGAGGACGAGTGGAAACACTGTCAACAAACCATCAGAAGTGCCGCCTCTGATGTGCTGGGTTTCACTAGGTGACCACAACAAAACTCCTGGTTCGATGAAGAGTGCCGGTTGGCGCATGCATATAAGGACGAGGCCTAACACCAGGCAATGCTGCAGACTCGAACAAGAGCTGCTGAGAGAGTAGCCCGGGAGCTCTACGGACTGTAAAGAAAAGAGGAATGCCGACTTCTTAGAAGGAAAAAGAGAGAACAGGAAAAGCGGGCGCGTTGAGTCTATTGAGGGTTGTAGCGGCAGGGGTGATGTTCGAAAATTCGATCAAAGGGTGAAATGGTCCACCCAAGGATACAGAGCTAGAGCGGAATCCTGCCGAGATGAGAGGAAAGAAAACTTCTCTAGGCTGCTTAACGGCGAAGATAGTCAAGATACCACTAGTAGACAGAACACTCAATTCAACTTGGACGATGATGGCCAACATATCCGTCCACCCGACCTAACAGAAGTCGTACAAGGCTGCTGGTGCGGATGGCTAACCAGCCGAACTATTTAAATCAGCGGGATATGAATTGGTTAGAAACATACACAAACTCATCTACAAATTTGGTCGTATGAAAGTATGCCCGATGATTGAAACCTCGGTATAGTGTGCCCCATTCATAATAAAGGAAATGCTCTGAAATGCACCAACTACAGAATAATTATACTCTGTTCAGTTCGTATTTTCAATACAGGGAAGATAGGGTGTTTGCCTCTCACCACTACTTTTATGGATTTCAATAAGCTATCTCTTTTTTTATAAAGCTTTTGCATTTTCCATGGTTGCCGTATCGCGCATTATAAATTGGCATATTTCTCTCTTCTCTCTCATTCAAATGTCAGTAGGATTACCAACCAGTGATGCCAGACTTTTCCAGTTGGCATGCCCACATAAATGAACGAAAATGCCCTTTTCCTTCAGGCAGCTGTCGACAAATGCCCACGATGTTGCACACGAAATTATTTATACAAAAAAATACAAAATATAGTAAAAATATAGTAAAAATATAGTTAGCCTTTTCATACTACTGAGTTCCAACACTAAATTAATCATTTTTAAAGCTTTTTTTTCGTATTTTTATACAAAAAACTAATTTATAAGCTAAGGCGTTTGGGATCCTCTTGCCAGGGCATCTGGAAACGTTTCTTGCTTCCCTTTTCTTCAGACATTTTACTATTGAGGAATACTAAAACATTAGAACAGAATAATAATTAACAATACCTATCGTATGTACATTGTACATGTACTTATTATCAATTTACCAGCCAGCGGAACTCCTAAATAGAAAAATACAAGAGCGATCCACGCATCCATGCAATGAGAAATAATATACGCCTGTCAAAGTAACTACGAAAACAGTTTGCTTGACATTTTTTGACGTTTGGAAAATTGTAAATGAGTGCATTCAGCAAACGATTTGAAATGGGTTGCTTTAAGTCTTAAAGCCTCTTCACAGTGGACCAATAATGAAATAGGCCACTCAGCTATTCTGAACTCATACAGATCACTTCCAAGTATAATTGACTACACCATCCCACAATTCCGTTTCGATAAAAATGTTCAAGGTGCCATACCCTCCCGGTCCACATGGGAGGACGTGACATTTTTGGAAGACGAATCGATTCACTTTTATACGGATGGTTTAAAAACCGATGATGGGGTTGGTGGAGGCGTGTACTCAGAAAGATTAAATTTAAGTCTCGCATTTCGTCTTCCAGACCATTGTAGCGTGTTTCAGGCGGAACTTTTGGCGATAAAAGAAGTTTTATCTTGGCTTAAGGAAACCGTGATATTGACTTCTGATATCCGCATCTTCTCAGACAGCCAAGCTGCCATAAAATCTCTCGACTGTGTCTCTACAAACTCTAAAACAGCCCTTAACTGTCGATCATCTCTTATAGAGATGGCGCAGCAGTTCCAAATTCTCCTTTGTTGGGTGCCGGGCTATAGGGACATTCCGGGTAATTGTAAAGCTGATGAACTCGCCAAAGTTGGAACAAGACTACCTATTTTACCTGAAAAGGTAGACACCGGTATGCCTATAGCTACATGCAAATTTTTGCTGAAGCAAGATGCTTTAAGGAGAACAAACCTTAGGTGGAACAACATAACCACTTGCCTGGCGACAAAACAGATCTGGTCTACGCCAGATGTGAGGCGCTCTAATTGTTTGATATCTTTGAACCGACTGCATATCAGCTCCGTAATTGGTGTCATAACCGGGCACTGTCTTATAGGTAAGCACGCAAAGCGGCTTGGAGTTTTCGCAAACGATTTTTGTAGGAGCTGTATGGATGAAGAGAAGGAAGAATCTGTTTCTCATCTTCTCTGCACATGCCCTGCCCCATCTAAAAGACGTAGGCTCCATCTCGGAGACTTCTTCTTCAATGATCCTAGTGATCTTACAAACATAGACATAAGTAGTCTCGCACGCTTCATTAGAAGCTCCAACTGGTTTTAACGAGCGGGGAGAAAATCTCTCTAGATTCACGTGGTATCACAACGGACCAACTTATGGTCTAAGTGTGTCAGGCCCTTGCTGGCAGCCACTTCAACCTAACCTAACCTTGCTTTAAATTTTAAAAGTTTGAATAAGTCCCCTTTCACGCAAGGGTTTAAAAGAAGATCTCCCCTCACACCCTTCTCGCCTACAAACTAGCCAGTTTCTGGCAACTCAGTTTCCTTGTGTGAAAGCCGTTTAATTATGGAAGAATGGATACATTAAAATCCAAAAATATTTTATAAAAAAGATTGAAACATGGAAATGCCCTTTTTTTGTACTGAGAGTCAGCAAGATGCCCTTTCGCCCTTTAAGCTTATTTTTTTATGCAAAATGCCCACAAAAAGGGCATTCGCCCACGATCTGGCACCACTGTTACCAACTGCTAATTAAGATTTCATAAACAGAAAAAATGTTGATCGTAAACTAAATCTAAAAAAATTAATGTAAATACAAATAAAAATAAATCTATCCACCAAGAGGTAAGATAGTAGGCGCGTTAGTTTTTTCGCTTTTCGCTTTTAAAATCAAACTGTCGTTTCGAAAGCGTGAACGGGTATTTATATCCGGGATAATCCCACTGTTTTTTGAATGCACGCACGTCATGTTAAAATAAAAAAAGGTGTTTTTTATATGGGGTTTCCAGGTATACTGGTATACTGTTGCGTTTTTCATATAAATAAGAACCAATCAATGTTTATTGTTCCTTAAAGTTTTATTGCTTTGTTTGTGTTGTGTATTCTCAATTTTGTATGACTTCTAAAGACTAGGTTAGATTAAATTATAAGATTTATTTTAGGAAAAAAGATTAGTAATGCCTTATTTGAATTTTTAAAAAGGAAATATATTTTATTTTATGAACCCTTCGTAAAATATTACAATAAACACGAAATCTTATTCTTTTTATTTTTATTTTCATGAAGAAAAAAAAACTATTTGGCAATTCAAATTGCAGTTATTTAATGAACCGAACTCCATCAAAATCTTTCTCAAATAGTTATTCTTCCTTAAAAAAAAAAAATACCCAACAAATATTGTATAGCAGCATTTTAACCAGGAAAAAAAAAAATAAAACGAAAAGATGTAAGCAGAAAAATACGAAGTGACAACACTTAACACATATACATAAAATATAATACTCTCAAAAGCTATTATAAAGCTATAATTCTGAAAGCTACATAGCAAAAACCAAAGAAGAGGGTATTAGAATTTCGATCCCCTGACGTATGGGAACTCTGAATCCATGTGTTGTTTTTAATAAACACATTAATCGAGCGAGAGGCAAACTGTGTGTATCTTGTTCTTTCTTGTTTCAGTCTCCTCACCATAGCTCCTCACAACCACGGAGCAGACAGGTCATGATGGGATGTACGTGGGTTTATGGAATATTACAAAAACAAGTCCGGGGTTCTGTTCATTGATGCCAGGAAGCACGTTTCCCACGAAAGAAAAAAAATTAAGAAAATTATATTTCGTTATAGTTCAGTGTTCTTATTATATTATTAGGAACGATTTGAGGTTGTTTCCTTACAATATTGCGATATATTAACAATAAGAACTGCAAACTGATATTTTATTTTTGAGGTTAAATTCGACCGAATTATTTGTTCGCAGCTTTGTGGACTGTGAATTTTCATTTGACAGTTCGGCAGTTGTTGGTCGATTTGACGTAGTTTAACGCAATATTTTCTATTTAAATTTTTAAATATGGTAATTTATTTCATTTGTTAAACAACTAAAATAAGAACAAGTTCATAATTGCTTCAGAAATAGCGTTAAAAGAATTATTCGCAGACGCAGTTCGCAGCTCATATGAATGGCACTTTACATTTCGACAAAAAAAAATCCAGTCTGGATATGACGTGAAATAATGGCATAAATTATTTGCCGTGAGGCATTTGACTTATTCCTCGTTTGTTTTATGTTATTTGTGAGTTGAGGATTTAAAAAAAAAGTTTACCTACCTAGTTCAAGTATTTTTGTGCATGTATGTATGTTGTGATGAAATTCACCAAGTTTATATTAGTTATAAATCAGTGTATGAAAATGAATAAATTCAGATATAAAGTATGAGTTCTTTTTTGCAAATTTGTTGTTTAGTTGGATAAATTGTCTTTTTGTATAAAACTAGTAATGAGTATTTGAGCATTACGTAAAATCCCTTTTTTTGCACCATGGGGTTTGAAAACTCCCTTTATCCCTTTTAGCTTATTTTAGACGAGAAAATCACTCAAAAAGGGATAAATCCCACGATCTGGCATCGCTGGTTCTGTTTTTTATTTCACAGGCAATTTCCTAAGTTGAGTGCAATGCAAGCACCAGCCAGCACGTGTATGTTTGAAACAGTTCTCCCATAAGGCCTGTACTGAAAATACAAACTGAACAGAATAAGTCTCCTAATCGTCGCTTATAAAATCTTGTCAGCTATCCTGTGTGACCGCTTTAAACCTTTTGTCAACGATCTTATCGGCCCCTATCAGTGTAGTTTTAGGGCAGTAAAGTCCACCGTCGTCGTCGATCAAATGTTCACACTCCGACAGATTTTAGAAAAAAAAAAACAGGAATTCCAGATCGATACACACCACCTCTTTATCGATTTTAAAGTCGCGTATGATAGCGTGAAAAGGGACGAATTATACAGAATCATATCATATCTCGGCATCCCCGCCAAACTCGTCCGCTTGTGCAGAATGACGATGGAGAAATCTTGCTGCTCCGCGAAAATCGATAAGAACACCACCGAATCCTTTGATGTTGAGAAAGGATTGAGGCAAGGCGACGCGTTATCATGCAACCTATTTAACATCGTTCTTGAAACATTGAATCGGAGGCAGCTTTGACTTTGTCTACCTGGGCTTCACTATTACCTCGCAAAATGACATCAGTGCCGAGATCGAACGAAGAATTACTCTTGCCAACCGCTTTTTCTTTGGTCTAAGAAGGCATTTAAGTAGTAAGGCCCTTTCTCAGAGAACACAGGAGACTTTATACAAGACCCTAAACATCCCAGCCCTGCTCTATGGGGCAGAAGCATTGACATTGAACAAATTGGATGAAAGTCTGCTAGGGTGCTTTGAGAGGAAGATTCTTCGTGTGATTTTCGGTCCGGTATGTATCGAAGGATTGTGGAGGGGAATATTTAACGACGAGCTATACGGGCTGTACAGCGACGTTGATGGCTGGAGCACATGGAGCGTATGTACAACAACGCACCTGCCCGACGAGTCTTCGAATCCAACCCCGATGGTGTACGCAGCAGAGGAAAAACCCATAAAAGGTGGCGTGCACAAGTGGAGAACGAGCCAACCAAATCGGTGTGCGAAACGGGAAGCGGCTAGCTAGGGACAGGGATGGCTGGAGGGGCTTGTAAGTTGGGGCCGTAGCCCATCCTGGGCTGGGAGCGCCATCTAAAGTTAAGTAAGCAAGGCCATATGAATTTTTTTTTGAACGTATCTGGTCAACCCATATAGCGACTGATTAATGTATACACATACATATTTATGTAGCTCATTTTATAAAATATTTAACCTAAATTTTACAACGTAAAATACCGCTTGCTGTTTATTTCTAATCGTTGAAGCGTCTATTTGTTATCGTCCGTCTTAAATTTTGAACGTCAGTAGGACATGGGGTACAACATCTAACGTCATATTCATCCTCATCAAAGGATCCAATGGGACGCGCATTAGCCAACTCATCAACAAATTCTATAATCATTTATTAACTGTATGTGTTGGTTAAGTGCCAAACAAAAAACTCTCCAAACTTAAACCTGATAGTTGGAGATGTAATCCAGTAATGAGTAAACTGTTTATTTTGTTGAAAAACTATATATTTTATTCGCTAATAGTCCGGTTGTAAAGAAAGGATAAACGATTTAAGGAACAAGTGATTGTGTTCTTCAACTTCCACTGTACAAATATGGGCACGGCTGGATAGCACAAACTTGCTATCGTAGCTAACATGTTAACGTAGTAAGACGATGTGCAGTTTTTTGACCAAAAAAAAATTGATCCGAAGTCATTAATGTCGAATTCCTTACAACCAAAAAAATTCGAATTTTTCTGAACAAATCGAATTTTTTCTAAACAAAATCGATTTTAATGCTGTCAAACAAATCTTGCGTTTTTAGCTAGATTTCACATTAAATCGCACACACACTATCAAGATTTGACATTTCTCATGCATCAAGATGGAATTAAATGTTCTCATTACAATTTTGTGACGAAGTTAAAAAAGAAAACAAATGTTTAAGTGTTCTTAATTGTTTAATATTTCAGTGAATGATGAAAAAAAGTAAAGATAATTGTGCGTATCTTCAAGAAACAAAAAATCCCATTAAAATAACATACAATTCGCGAGGAAAACACGTTGCAAAATTATTTTTCTTCATCCCCTAGTGAAATATTCAGAATAGATCCTCGCTGCTGTGTTTGGATTCATTTTGGATTGTTTTTTACTTGATTACGCGCACAATTGTTTTTGATGTTTTTCAATTATCAGATGAAATATATTTGCTTTTAAATTACCAAAACAACGCGAAAATAAAACACACTTTAATATTTGCTTAGCGCGCACTACTTCTTAGTTTTTGTGCGACAACAAAATTCCTGTCAAATTGCACTCATTTTCGTAGCCAACCCCTCGAGTAGGGGTTGGCTACGAAGGGAGCGCTACGATATCTCGCCAACTAAAATCTCGAATAACGAATTCTCGCATTTTTTTATAAATCTCGAAATACGAAATCTCGCAAACTCATAAACCCGCTTTTCATAAACTCGCAATAACAAAATCTCGCTTTTAACAATCTCGCATTTACATTTCACAGCCAAAAATCAAAAAAAAAGCACACCAACTGACAACATACACAAACGAAAACCCTAGTATAACGTAATTTATACAAGTCCTTTCTGTTTTTTAATGCGAGATTTTAGTTTTCGAGATTTTAGTTTGCGGGTTTTTGTAATTGCGAGATTATAAAAAGTGGGTTTTTGTAATTGCGACATTATGAAGAGTGGGTTTCTGGAATTGCGAGATTTTAGTTTGCGAGATTTCGTAGCCAACCCGGAGCTAGCTGGTCTAGGTTCAATTTCAGTTGACGGCACTAATTTATAAATTAAAATTGAACATAAGGACTGAGCACCACTAATGGAATCTGATGATCGGTGTGGCAGCCATGAAATTGCAATAATTCCAGTCAGATGTTATGGTGGTAGCCCACTCAAGTGGTTGTTGAACATTCAAACATTCATAAAATCAAAAATCGTTAGAGCGGTTTTCTCACAAATTATTTTTTTTTTTATATATATTAAATGTTTTGCTTATTTCCAAAAATAAAATCTGGTATACCAACTTTTAGTATTTAATAAAATACAATTTACACACAAAAAATATTCATGAGCCCAATATTGAATTTGTATAAAAACGTTGGTTAAGATCGGCGAAGCCGTCAACGAGAAATTTGAAAACCAAAAAATAGGTTCTTTAATAAACCGATAATAAACGTTATTTGCAAAATTTTAAAATGTCAATTTCTCTTCTAGGGAATCCCAAAATAACCTGAAGTTTAAACTCTGACGAAAATCGCTTCAGCAGTAGTTTGGGCTGCAGGTAGAGACAGACAGACAGACGTACAGACAGAATTGCGTTCTCTATAATCGTAATATTAGGGAAAATTATTTTCTTGAGAACGATTTTTTGCACGAATCATAAGCCTACCCTATAGGTACTAGTACCTATGTCACGTATAAAAATCACGTACGTGGATTAAAACCATGGTGATTGCAGATTCAATGCGTTTCAAAAACTATCAAATATTTTCCTTTTCAATAAAATATGCGTATAGGTACAAAAATATTCATTCGAGATTTTTGTTTCCTTATTTCGATAGTTTAAACTTGAAAAAAAGCAAATACAAGATGGCGCAAAATTAATCACTCTATCGGACATTTTGTTTTTATTTAGTACAAAAGGAATTCAAAAACAAAATTGGGTGATAATTTTGCGCCACCTTGTGCATGTGTATGTATATAGCTCCATGCAGACAAATTCATGAACCTATCATGTACTTATTATCAGGATAACTCTTCTTTTTTGTTTGCATTCAATATTTTCAAAACAAAAAAAATATTGCCCGACCAACTTTAGTTTGCACACCAGCTCAAACAGCTGGTAATTTATAACGAATAAATTGCGGCGATCTAATTTAAACTACGTTTTACTTTTTCATTTTATTCCTGGATATATGTATGTAAGTACATAATGTATTTATATTTAAGTGTTATTGCTACGTAGTGGATTACATATATTAGTACAGGAAATATAGATTTCTATGTACAACGAAATATAGGACGGCCGAATTTTGTATATCTGAAAGAGCACAAAAAAAAGATTAAGTCCTGTTTTTCGGGACACCATCCATACCCCTGAAAAAATCCGCCATTTTGGAAACGCGAAACGCACAAGTAAACTCTATAATGGTTGACAAAGGAATGAAAAGTTTGTATCCGTTGTATATGAAAATTTAATGTGAATACAATAAGAAAAAGATGACTCGATATAAACATGAAAGGGATAATATTAATTTTAAGATAGATCTGTTCAGTTGAAGTTATAGAACTTGTTTGTTATTCCAACACTCCTCTCCAAACTGGTTCTAACAATCCACATTTTGTTCTTAAGTCCGATAAAAGTCCGATTCGATGTTAACGGTTTGGTTAGAAGATCAGCCAACATATCTTCGCTGCTGCAATACTCTGATGAAATGATGCCTTTACTGATGTAGTCTTTTTTGAAGTTATACTTGGTGTCAATGTGTTTGGATCGGTTGCTATGCCTCTCGCTGATTAATAACTTTAGACAACTTTGGTTATCTTCCCAGATGTAAACAGGTCCTGTAAACTATTCGTTTATATCTGCAAGTAACTACTTCAGCCAAACTGCTTCACAGCTTGCTTCAGCTAGCGCTATGAATTCGGCTTCGGTCGATGACAATGCTACACAGGTTTTTTTACGACATCACCACCGAAAACTTTGAAAAAGTAGCCGGAATTAGATTTTCGTTCTTCTCTGTCTTCTGCCCAGTTGGCGTCCGCATACCCAATAAGATGCTCTTCATTGTTGGTTTGACTTAGAGACAATCTCAGATAAGATGTCCCTTTTAAATACTTTGCAACACGTTTCCAATCTTTAACTGTAGGTTTTGACACTTTTGAAGATAATATGCTGATACTTGCTGCGATCTCTAGTCGGGAACTGATTGCGATGTAAAGTAAACATCCAATAAACTTTTGATACTTTTCGTTGTCAGATAAAAGGGGGGATGAACTGACATACACAGAACGCACACGACTTTTTTTTTTTTAACTTTGCGCGCACAAAAGGGATTATTATTACCTTTAAAATATTTACACACAGTGCAAGCGTTCAGGAAATTGAAAAAAGGGAAAAAAATTTCTTGCATCTGCGGAGAAAACCTAAACACTTAGCAGCGTTTTTGGCGACATCAAATATGTGGTCATTCCACAAAAGGTGGTCTGTGACACACATACCAAGAACTGAGAGCTGTTTGGTTTCCTCGATGCAAGTGCCGTCAATTGATAGCGGCATTGGGAGTGGGTTTCGCTTTAACGACAGAAGACAGCATTGAGTTTTAGAAGCATTAAATTCTACGCGGTTTTTGATTCCCCATTGAACGATGCTGTTTAGATCAGAATTTAATGAGCTTATCATACGCTGCCGTTCAAGTTCCACATCCGAAGGACATGGATGTGAATCTGTAAACGAATATGAAAAGCTGAGGGTACTGTCGTCAGCGAAACAGTTTAATGGATTAGAAGTTTCAGACAAAAGATCATTTATAAAAATAAGGAAGAGAGTCGGAGACAAAACGGAGCCCTGGGGCACACCAGCATTTATTTTGTGGATTTCAGACTTGAAACCGTCCAATACAACTTGTACTTGAGGAAGCATAGTGACCAGTTAAAGTTCCTGAAGAAAACATTGAGACCCTCCCAGTTGGCTTTCTCGTACTGCCAAACGGTTCTCTTGGGAGTTTTTTCTCTAACTGTATTTTGGTGGCACGAGAAATTCGCAGATATGACACAATGGTCTGATGTGCCTAGAGGTGATAATACACTAATGGTGTATTTACCAGGTTCGGAGGTAAGAATCAAATCTAGAGTATTGGCGGATTGACCTGTAACGTCAGGGATCCGAGTAGGCTCGTCAACAAGCTTAGTCAGGTGGTTTAACTCAGCAAAAATCTCGACATACCTTCCTTCGGGTGTTGTTTGGCCTGAATAGCGCAACCACGTAGAATTGTGTACATTGAAATCGCCCGTAACAACGATTTCACTGTGCGGATAATGGGAAACAATTCTCTGGATAGAGTCAGATAGCGCATCGAATTCGTTGGAAGTCGAATTGCCGTCAAAACTTGGGCTGCGGTAAATAAAACATGTATGAATAATGCGCTTATGGATGGTGAACTTGAACCACATGAAGTTAAAATTTGTATTTATACATTGGCCATATTGTGGTTGGAGCTGATAAGCAACATCATTACGTACATAGACGGCAAGACCATGATGTGGAAAAAATAGCGGCACTAAATTATAACCTTGGAGGCTGAATTCCGAGGGATCGGAATTTTCACCAACCTGGGTTTCGCTTAGCGCGAAGACTGCTGGCCTGTTTTTTACAGTATGAACATATGTAGCACAGAAATTCTTCCCAAGCCCCCGAATGTTACTATAATCGACCCTAAACTTACCTTCCATTACAGCATTCAACATAAAAAAAAACAAAACTAGACAATTAACTATGCTAAAATTAAATATTGGGTACCAAAATTACTTCACAATAACAATTACCATTAGTGTTATGCCTTAATGGTAGGTTGCATTGAGCCGCCCCTGGTCACCCAAACAAAATTACAGCAATTTATCCAATATTACTTTGATTTAGTCCATTGCACACATTGTATGGATTTTAACGAACGAAAAAATACCGCACTCAAACTCGCTTCACGTGTGTTCGCAGTAGGATGTAGATCGGTACTGACTGCACAACGCTCGTACGTTTCTGCAGAAGAAGCTCCCAATGGAGAATGGGCCATCTGCCCATACATCGGCAGGGGTTTCTCCTGTAGAGATCATAAGCGTGAGTGTATTTATGGGACCGCCTGCTTCGAGTATTGGTAAAACCCATACTGGAAAAAGAACTGTCTCCTTAAACGACAAGGACCAACTAATTCAAACCTCCGGAATATTGGACCCACCAGACCCGCCAGACGTTGCGTGGAGAATTCCTCTACTCCGCGCCTGGTGAGTGATAAGATACCCCCGGGAGAGGTAGGTGTAGAGGTGACGCACATGGGAAACATCCAGGGCCTTAGCCCCACATGCAACCTTGGTGCCTCTACCTCTTCACAACCTAGACGACATGACGAACGGAATGACCCTGTAAAGAAACGCACCACTAAGCTTCCTGTCACACCGTACAGACGTTGCATGGAGCCTTTTGCTCCTACGGGCCTGTGCGGTGAGAGGGCGGCCACTGGTGAGGTTGAGAGTAGTGTGAAGCACACGGAAAACATCCTGGGCACTGGCCCTACATGCAACCTAAATGCTTCCTGCTCCTCTCGACCAGGTAACTGCATGGGGAACTCAACAATTGACAGCGACCCAACCAACAAGACTGTCGTGGAGAATCCTACCGCGCAACGCAACGCAACGCAACGCAAAGCCAGCAATGCAACGCAAAGTATAGAGACTCCTCGGCGGCAAACAGATACAACGCCGACAATTACAGAACGCTACGCGGATTGTCCGGGTTCTAGCAAACAAAAACCCTGAAACCCTAACGGCTAAGGAACGGCTAGCTCTGGACAGATCCAGACAAAGATTACTGACAATACTAAAAACAACTGACGAACGCGACAATCCGAGTCCTAGGAGTACCGCATTAAGAGTGTCTAAGAAGAGCCCCGTGCCCCTCACTGACCCAACAGCTAATGCAGGTACATCCAAGCGAGCGAGGAAAGACATGCACTCACTAACGAACGTATCACCGACGAACATGAAGAAAAAAGCCAAACTTTCTAAGGTGCCTGTAGTAGGTAGACAAGTCGCCGTAGTAGACTACGGTAATCCTACACGGAAACTAACGGAAGACCAATGGCAATTAATCGAACTTCGGATCCTTGAGGAGGTAAATGAGGCTATCGCCAAGAGTCGGCCACCAACACTCTTCGGTACTCTCGGCACCTACCAAGGATTCAAAATGTTGACATGTGAGGATGAACATACCCACACATGGCTTCAAGAATTTGTCAGTAAAGCTGAAGCTCCCTGGCCAAACGCTGACCTTCGCCTCATAGGGCGGAAGTAAATCGGTGAACTGACAAGACCTAGAGCAAAGCTAATTATCGAGGGACCGCTCATCCCGAGGGATCGAATTGAAAGATACCTCAGGTCACTCAATACTGAACAGCTTTGTCAAAACTGGGAGGTAGTCGAGATGGGTCAGAAAACTAAAGATGGCACTGAAGTGGTTGTGATCTTAAATTACAAATCAATACCGCTGCTCAGACAAATTGATTTTAAGGTACGCGTCGGTACAAACCGATGCAGACTGCGGCTGATAGACAACAAGAAGAAGGTAAATAGGGGGGAGAAAGGCTTATAACAATATGAAAATAATACAAATTAATCTCCAACACAGTAAAGCCGCCAGTGCCAACCTAGTCTACCTCATGGAGGATAGACAAATAGACATTGCCTTTATTCAAGAACCCTGGATTGCAGGTGGCAGAATTAAGGGTCTTGACTCAAAAGAACTAACGCTATATAAGACCACAAACGTAGGTATTAACAGTAGTATTAGAGCTTGTATCGTAGCTAGAAAACAGATTAATATCTACATACAATTGTTTAGACCAAACGACGGTCAAACTTGATCGAGCCGGGCTCCCACCACTAGTTATAGCATCATGCTTTATGCCGGGTGATGGAATTGAAGGACCACCGGCTGTGATGACAAAGCAACTCATTGCACGTACTGCACTGGAGAAATGGGACGCTGTTGTGGGCTTTGATGCCAACGCGCACCATTTACAGTGGGGAAGCACTGATATCAACGAAAGGGGTGAGTTACTCTTTGAATTTATTATTGAAATTAACATTTTGGTAGCGAACAGAGGGAATGAGCCCACTTTTGTCACCAAAACTCGTAAAGAGGTACTTGATGTAACTTTATTGAATAACTCAGATACCATATTCATAGATCAGTGGAAGGTATTAAAAGAGGAATCATTCTCTGACTATAAACTCATAGAATTCTTAATACCTGACACCCCAGATCCTAACAAACCATTTAGAAATCTCAGACGAACAAACTGGGAAATTTTTAATAGGGAGGTAGAAACAGAATTACGAAAGCTAAATACTGATGCGTTGCAAGAACCCGAGATTATAGAGAAAGCTACTGATAGCTTCACTGAAATTCTCGGAAAAGCATTCGAAAAAGGATGTCCATTAAAACCAGGGGGACATGGTAAAAAGAAACCACCCTGGTGGACAACTGAACTTGGCAACATCAGGAAGGAAACAAGAGGACTTTTTAATGTTGCCAAGCGCACAAGAGCAGATAGTGACTGGTAAACTTACAAATCTAGTCAAAAGAAATTCAAGATGGAAACTCAAAGAGCCAAACGGAGCTCATGGAGAAACTTCTGCAGTCAAATTGAGAGTACCAACGAATCAGCTAGACTCAGAAAAATACTTGCTAAGGGACCAATTGTTCTAGGATCTCTTAAGGAACCCAATGGACATTGGACGGAATCGTGTAGCAAAACACTGGAACTCCTGGTAAACGCTCACTTTTCTGGTTGCACCTCTAAAGGGAATAACAACCCACAAGTAGAACTCTGCATAGAGAATACAACACCAACGGAGCTGATTACGGATGAAAGGATAAAATGGGCTATCAACTCCTTTTCACTGTATAAATTACCAGGTTTGGATGGTGTCTTCCCCATGATGCCACAAAAATGTGAATACCATAAAATCCCACACTTAAAAAACATATTCCTAAGAAGCCTTAAATTAGGATATGTGCCGAAGGCGTGGCGAGAAGTCAAAGTGGTATTCATTCCGAAAGCTGGAAAGCCAAGCCGCACGACCGCTAAAGATTTCAGACCCATTAGTCTCACGTCTTTTATCTTAAAGACATTAGAAAGATTGATTGATATATATTTACGCAACGCACTGAGCCCGGAAGTCATATCTCCAGCCCAGCATGCTTATACAAAAGGTTGAAGTGTTGAGACAGCACTACACAGTGTCGTCAGCACAATTGAAAAAACGCTCAAAGACAAAGAATACACCCTAGCTGCCTTTATAGACATTGAAGGAGCCTTCAACAATGTTCGGAACGAGGCGGTGGAAGGAGCGCTCGTGAATCTTAATGTGAATAACGCTATCATCAGATGGATAATGTTCATGTTGAAAAACAGAGAGATCAACTCAGAGCTAGGAGGAGTGCAAATCAAAGGTGGTGTGCTTTCTCCGCTTCACTGGACAGTCGTGATGAACACAGTTCTGGTGAGACTAAGATACAGTGGAGTCAAAGTAATTGCTTATGCAGATGATCTAGCATTACTAGCGACAGGCAAATTTCCCTCCACAATTAGTGAACAAATAGAAAATGCCCTATCAATAGTGAATACATGCACTAGGAATTGTGGACTTGCGGTTAATCCGCAAAAAACCGAACTTGTCATTTTAACGAACAAACGGAAAATACCGACTTTCAAGATTCATTTCATTGAATGGACCCAACTCAAAATCTCCGATCACGCAAAATACCTTGGTGTAATCTTGGATAAGAAATTGAATTGGAGTCGCAACGTTAAAGAAAGAACTAACAAAGCCATGTTTGCATTCTACTCCTGCAACAGGATATTTGGTAAAACCTCGGGGGCCCAAAAATTATCAGGTTGATATTCACAAGATGTTTGTACAACAATCGGCAGCCAAGAGAGAACTTCGGTTTAGCCAAACTGGTAGCTGGAAGCGCAGCGCCATAGGACACGCGCAGATTCTGCAGAAATACACGGGAAGTATGGTATGCACTGACTATATTACACCCCGTTTAGACTTCCACAAGCCGTTCACGATCGCCTTTCCTAGTAGAGAGGATTGGCAACCAAAGAACCATCAACCTGCGAATCGATGATAGCAATATATATCGACGGTTCCAAGATGGATACTGGTGTTGGTGCAGGCTTCTTTTCGGAAACTCTTGGACTAGCCAGCTCATTCAGACTTCCTAATTACAGCAGTGTCTTCCAAGCTGACGTCCTGGCAGTTACGAAAGCTGCTAGACAGGTCTCAATGATGGCAATACCATAAGCGGAGATCACCTTTTTCATTGACAGCCAAGCGGCAATAAAAGCAATTTCTGCCATTGAACGAACTGGCAAGAATAGGATCAGCACTTGATCTTAATCAAGTAGATTCAACTGTTCAAGTCCCGCCCTGTAATCTTAAGAGGGTAATCGAGAGTAAAGTTCTAGCTATAACCAACAAGAGATGGAACTCACTCGAAACCTGTGTTATAACTAGAAAATTATGGCCTAGTTTCGAAAAACAAAAGATCCACAAGATCATCCTACTATTCTCGTGAGCGTACCACTAGGCACAACCAACTGGGATACCATAAGAAAAAGATGAGTCTCAGTATGGACGACTTATGTAGAGGATGTGGTGACGAAGAGATATATGATGATAATCCACACTACCTTTGTCACTGCCCTGCACTATGTCATCTAAGTTATAGGCTCCTCGGGAGACATTTCTTCAATGACTAAGAGGAACTGTCTGACATTACGAGCAATAACATGTTAAAATTTATTAACGCTACAAAATGGCTTGACAATTCTTAAATACAACTAAACAAATCAGTCACATACACCAACCCACTGATCTATCAAACTCAACCGCCAGACGTTGCATGGAGCCATTGCTCCTACGGGCCTGGGGGTGGGGATGATTTAAACAGTGGAGGTAAAGAGAAGGGACCACGCCCTTGAAAAGACGATGGTGCGTTGCCTCTCCTCAACCTGGTGATTGTGCTTACGGACACTTCTTCAGTAACCTGAAGACTAATCTGACTGAACGGGGCAGACGCATGCACCAACCACTGATCTATCAAGCTCACCCAGCGGACGTTGCATGGAGCCACTGCTCCTACGGGCCCGGTGGAGAGTTGATCTTTCCGGTGGGGGTTAATGAGGGGATCACGCCCTAAGAGGACAATGGTGCGTTTAACTCTCCTCAACCCGGTGTTAATATGCCGACGACGTAGGTTAATATGACAGAACCGGGTAGACGCAGACACCAACCACTAATCTATCAAACTCACTCACCAGACGTTGAATGGAGCCACTACTCCTACGGGCCTAGTGAGTGGATGATCTTTTCAGAGGGGGTAGAGGTAGAGATTACGCCCTTAAAAGACAACGGTGCGTTAACCTCTCCACTACCCGATGATTATGCGCAAACAGACACTTCTCCAACACCTTAATGGGACCAACTTAACAAAGCTACCACATACACCAACCACTGATTTATCAAACTTACCCGCCAGACGTGGCATGGAGCCACTGGTCCTACGGGCCTGGCGGAGGAATGATTTACCTGTTGGGGGTAAGGGAGAGGTTCACGCTTTAAAAACACTATGGTGGGCGGGCCTCTCCTTTACCCGGTGATTGTGTCGACGGACTCTCCTTATCTGACCGAACTGGCATCAACCACTGATTTAACGAACCCAGCGCCAGACGTTGCATGGAGCCACTGCTCCTACGGGTCTGGGGTGGGGTTGATCAATCCAGTGAGGGTAAAGGAAAGGGACACGCCCTTAAAAGACAATGGTGCGTCAACCTATCCTCAACCCGGTATTTACGCAGCGACTGACACTCCTTCCATCAATTTGTAAATGACTTTTCCAAGCTTCAACTTGTTAGAACTGTATTGACGCCCTCTAAGGGCTATGTCATAGGATTTATCATAGGTTTCTTTTATGGGGATTAATCCCCGGGCTATCACAATGGATCTACACTGATATAAGTGTGACGGTAACAAGATCAACTGTCAGCCCACTAACCTAACCTATAAAAGGTTCATTTCAGCATTTGACTTCCCATAGCTTGGGTCCATGGGCGTCTTTGAAACTTTCGCATCTTTCAGTCCCATTTCTTCAATAACTTTGTTTATGTATGTAGTTTGACTTATGGAAAAATGTCCATCATCGTGTCGATATACCTCAAGACCTACGTAATTTTTTATCGTTCCGATATTTTTCATTTTGAACGTCGACTTTAGCAGACTTTCGGTGTTATCTATAAGATTTTGATCTTTACTGATAACTAACAAATCGTCAATGTAGACAAGTACATAAACTAAAAACTCACCTACTGATTTCTTGAAAAGACATTGATCAATCTTGCTTTGACAATATCCATTCTCCAAGAGAACATTGCTGATAGTTTGGTTCCACGCCCTTGCTGACTGTTTTAGCCCATATATTGTTTTATTCAATTTGCATACCCGGCGTTCTTTATTGTCTTCCATGAATCTCATCGGCTGCCGCATGTAGACTGTTTCTTCAAGGTCGCTTTGGACTTGAAGACCCACTTACAACCAATTGCCTTCTTGCCAGCAGGCAGGTCCAACAGCTCCCAAGTACTGTTCTCGGATAATGAATCCATTTCATCCTTCATTGCGAGTTTCCACAATTCACCTCTGTCGCAAGATATCGCCTCCTCAAAACTGGTCGGATCGAATTCTTTAATAGTCTTCAGGTTGCACCGTGCCTGTTGATTTTTCCTTTTCTTGTTAATGTGTATCAAACCGTTTTTTTCTCCATTTCATTATAAAAACAAAAAATAAATAACCATACCATAATCCATTGCCCAAATCATAATTTATCAAACATTAATTAAAATTCTCGCGCCGCGCCGAGCACCCACAAAAAAAAAAATCAGTGCAAGTGCAGGTGTAAAGAAATAATAAAAAAAAATAATAAGCTATCCAGTGTGATATATGTGCAAAAAAAACACTGATCATCACAAAACGATGATGCAATAAAACAACAACAATAAAGTTTGATGTGCAAAAACGAATAGAATGGAAAAGAAGCAACACAGTAGGCGTGTACCATCAACTGAGCGCTCCGAGCGCTCAAGGATTTTTTAAGTGAGACAAAAAATCTCAACTTAGCACTGAGATTTTTTGCGGAGATTTCTGATCCAAAAAATTCTTGGATTCACTATTCAATTTTTATTCTCAGTTGAAACAGCTGTTTGTTTGACAACCAAGTTATAATTTTTTGAGGATGTGCAAATAAGGAAGTGGTAAATAAATACAAAATAAAGATGGAATGTTGGTGAAAACTTAAAATAATTGAATAAGCTGTAATCATTTTCATTAATTTCAATAAATTGTTTGCTTTAACAATTAAATATTTAAAGAAAAGTTGAAATCTTATTTCCAAACTTGTATGAGAATAATAACACATGTTTTTTTTTAAAGAGAGCGGAGAATGTTGTCCCACCAAATGATTCTGCCTCCGTTAATCTGACATTGAGCACTCAATGAGCGCTCAGTTTGTGGTACACGCCTAGTGAAATGAGTGGTATATTCCTTCCTTTCCTTCCCCACCACTTCCCACAGTTGAGTTTGCTTCATTGTTGTATGCAATGCACTGTGAGGCATAACACTAGTGGCATGTTGTTACTGAAAAATTCAAATTGGAACCTAGAATAAATATTCAACTTTAATTAATTGTCCGACTTGGATTTTCGTTATTTTAAAATATTTTAAATGGTGGATAGATTTATAGCAACATTTGTGGGCTTAGAAAGAATTTCTACGCTACGCATGTCTATACTGCAAACAACATGCCAGCTGTTTTGGCACTAAGTGAAACCCAGATATGTGAAAATTCTGACCATTCGGAATTTAATTTATTTGGGTACAACTTAGTGCCATTATTCTTTCACCACCATGGTTAAGCTGTCTTCATAAGACATGATGTTGCGTACCAACTTCTACCACAATATGGTTTGTGTTCTAACACAAATTTTAACCAAAAATGAAGGCACAAAATACTACAATGTCCCAATAGTAGTAAATATTTTTGGTCATTTGCAAAAAAAACACTAGAAAAACTACTTCGTCTGCTGTTCCAACGCTCGTCTTCAACGACACACCAGCTGTCAGCTCGCAAGATAAAGCCAATTGGCTTGCAGTACAATTTGCTGTTAATTCGACGCTGCCAGTAAGTGATAAAACTCCGCCTGTAATTGAGGGCGTAAACGATTTTATGGGACAAATCTTCTTTCGCACTCGTGCAGTTGCTAGAGTTCTGAAAGATCTTGACATTCACAAATCCACTGGCCCGGATAGTATCCCTACCATTGTTCTGAAGAGGTGTTCTTCGGCGCTGGCAAAACCACTGCGTAAGCTTTTCCATCTGTCCTACTCTGCTGGTCTCTTTCCGAGTGGATGTAAAACAGCATTTGTCCAGCCTGTCCCTAAAAAAGGCCTATCTTCTTCACCCTCAAACTATCGCCCAATTGCACTTACGTCCCTTCTTTCCAAGGTCATGGAAACGTTGATCAATTTTCAGCTCAAGAAATATCTCGAAAAACGAAAGCTTCTTAATGACCGGCAGTATGGCTTTCGTAGCATTAGGTCCACTGGTGATCTGTTGGTATATCTCACTGAAGAGTGGAACAATTCTTTACATTGTTTTGAATAAAGTAAGATTATTGCGCTTGAAATATTTCAGAAGCGTTTGATAGAGTTTGGCATCAAGCTCTTTTATCGAAAATGCGCGCATTTGGTATCGATGAATCTCTTCTTCGTTGGATTAGAAATAACCTTTCGGGGATTTTAAGTCTGAAACCCACAAAATAAATGCTGGTGTGCCCCAGGCCTCCGTTTTGTCTCCGACCCTCTTCCTCATATTCATTAATGATAAGCTGTCTGAGACTTCTAATCCATTAAACTGTGTTACTGACGACAGTACCCTCAGCTTTTCATATTCGTTTTCAGATTCAGATCCATGTGCAGGTGTAAAGAAATAATAAAAAAAAATAATAAGCTATCCAGTGTGATATATGTGCAAAAAAAACACTGATCATCACAAAACGATGATGCAATAAAACAACAACAATAAAGTTTGATGTGCAAAAACGAATAGAATGGAAAAGAAGCAACACAGTAGGCGTGTACCATCAACTGAGCGCTCCGAGCGCTCAAGGATTTTTTAAGTGAGACAAAAAATCTCAACTTAGCACTGAGATTTTTTGCGGAGATTTCTGATCCAAAAAATTCTTGGATTCACTATTCAATTTTTATTCTCAGTTGAAACAGCTGTTTGTTTGACAACCAAGTTATAATTTTTTGAGGATGTGCAAATAAGGAAGTGGTAAATAAATACAAAATAAAGATGGAATGTTGGTGAAAACTTAAAATAATTGAATAAGCTGTAATCATTTTCATTAATTTCAATAAATTGTTTGCTTTAACAATTAAATATTTAAAGAAAAGTTGAAATCTTATTTCCAAACTTGTATGAGAATAATAACACATGTTTTTTTTTAAAGAGAGCGGAGAATGTTGTCCCACCAAATGATTCTGCCTCCGTTAATCTGACATTGAGCACTCAATGAGCGCTCAGTTTGTGGTACACGCCTAGTGAAATGAGTGGTATATTCCTTCCTTTCCTTCCCCACCACTTCCCACAGTTGAGTTTGCTTCATTGTTGTATGCAATGCACTGTGAGGCATAACACTAGTGGCATGTTGTTACTGAAAAATTCAAATTGGAACCTAGAATAAATATTCAACTTTAATTAATTGTCCGACTTGGATTTTCGTTATTTTAAAATATTTTAAATGGTGGAGAGATTTATAGCAACATTTGTGGGCTTAGAAAGAATTTCTACGCTACGCATGTCTATACTGCAAACAACATGCCAGCTGTTTTGGCACTAAGTGAAACCCAGATATGTGAAAATTCTGACCATTCGGAATTTAATTTATTTGGGTACAACTTAGTGCCATTATTCTTTCACCACCATGGTTAAGCTGTCTTCATAAGACATGATGTTGCGTACCAACTTCTACCACAATATGGTTTGTGTTCTAACACAAATTTTAACCAAAAATGAAGGCACAAAATACTACAATGTCCCAATAGTAGTAAATATTTTTGGTCATTTGCAAAAAAAACACTAGAAAAACTACTTCGTCTGCAGTTCCAACGCTCGTCTTCAACGACACACCAGCTGTCAGCTCGCAAGATAAAGCCAATTGGCTTGCAGTACAATTTGCTGTTAATTCGACGCTGCCAGTAAGTGATAAAACTCCGCCTGTAATTGAGGGCGTAAACGATTTTATGGGACAAATCTTCTTTCGCACTCGTGCAGTTGCTAGAGTTCTGAAAGATCTTGACATTCACAAATCCACTGGCCCGGATAGTATCCCTACCATTGTTCTGAAGAGGTGTTCTTCGGCGCTGGCAAAACCACTGCGTAAGCTTTTCCATCTGTCCTACTCTGCTGGTCTCTTTCCGAGTGGATGTAAAACAGCATTTGTCCAGCCTGTCCCTAAAAAAGGCCTATCTTCTTCACCCTCAAACTATCGCCCAATTGCACTTACGTCCCTTCTTTCCAAGGTCATGGAAACGTTGATCAATTTTCAGCTCAAGAAATATCTCGAAAAACGAAAGCTTCTTAATGACCGGCAGTATGGCTTTCGTAGCATTAGGTCCACTGGTGATCTGTTGGTATATCTCACTGAAGAGTGGAACAATTCTTTACATTGTTTTGAATAAAGTAAGATTATTGCGCTTGAAATATTTCAGAAGCGTTTGATAGAGTTTGGCATCAAGCTCTTTTATCGAAAATGCGCGCATTTGGTATCGATGAATCTCTTCTTCGTTGGATTAGAAATAACCTTTCGGGGATTTTAAGTCTGAAACCCACAAAATAAATGCTGGTGTGCCCCAGGCCTCCGTTTTGTCTCCGACCCTCTTCCTCATATTCATTAATGATAAGCTGTCTGAGACTTCTAATCCATTAAACTGTGTTACTGACGACAGTACCCTCAGCTTTTCATATTCGTTTTCAGATTCAGATCCATGTCCTTCGGATGTGGAACTTGAACGGCAACTTATGATAAGCTCATCAAATTCTGATCTTGACAGCGTTGTCCAACGGGGAATCAAAAATCGCGTAGAATTTAATGCTTCAAAAACTCAATGCTGTCTAGTGTCGTCAAAACTAAACCCACCTTCCATGCCACTATCCATGAGTGGCTCTTGCATTGAGGAAACCAAAAAGCTTTCAGTCCTCGGTATGTGTATCACAGACCACCTTTTGTGGAACGATCACAGATTTGATGTTGCCAAAAATGCTGCTAAGTGCTTAGATTTTCTTCGGCGATGCAAGAAATTTTGTACACCTTCTGATCTGGCTGTTATCTATAAAGCATTTATTCATCCAAAACTCGAGGACAATTCTCATGTTTGGGCAGGTGCTCCAATAAATCACTTGAGTCTATTGGATAGAATTCAGAGAAGAGCTATAAAATTGATAGGTGATAGAAATAAAACGGAAGCATTTGCTTCATGTTTCATGTCTTTCGTTATTTTACTGTTATTTTCATAAACAGTGCTCTGGCGAAATAGCCAGTTGCATTCCTCCCCTAAAACAATTCAACCGTAATACTCGTATGCACATCAGTTTACCCTCGAGCCCAACTTCGGACGTACTGTCTTTAGTCGCACTACAAGAATGTGGAATGCTTTACCTGGCACTATTTTTCCCAGCCATTTTGATATTCAAAGGTTCAAAACCTCTTAAATCCTTCCCTATTTTCCTAACGCTCGCACTGTGTTCAAACATTTTAAGGGTAGTAAGAACCCTTTTAGTGCGCGCTTAATTTAAAAAAAAGTACGTTTACCTCATTACTAAGTCTGTTTGGTGGTTTTCCTTTTGTTGTTCTGGCTGATGTTCTTTGCTGTGGCACTTCATTTTCACATTGATTCTGGGATGCGTCCAATGACTCATCGAAACCGTAAAATGTGCTTTCAATATTCGATCTGTTTCCAAATGTTCATCCTCCTTTTCTTTATTGCGTCTGCTTTTGATTACAACTTCGAAATAGTCATCATCGTTGTTACTTTGAGGATTCTCGTCTTTATTCTTGTTGTTGGTTTCTGGAACGCTCTGCCGTTTGGTTGGACTCGCCTCCACTTTGGTGGAATACTTCAAAAAATGAACATCTCTGTTAATAGTTATCTTTTTCGTACTGGTGTCTAGAAGTTTGTACGCTTTTGAATTCGCATCGTAACCAACAAAAATTAAACATTTTGACTTGTTGTCCCACTCTTTTCTTTGGAAATATGTGAAAAACATCTTTCACCAAACGTACGAAAGTGTTGAATATCCGGTTTGGATCCATACCAGAGCTCGAAAGTTGTTGCAGTTGCTCTTGTTGGTAATCTGTTTTGTGTGTATGTAGCCGTCAATATTGCTTCTGCCCAGAACTCCTTATCAAAACTCCTCGAATCAATCAGCATACATCTGGAGATTTCAACAAGGGACCTGTTGCGTCTTTCGGCAACGCCCGTCGTTCTGCTGTGGAGATTACGTGCTGTGAACTCGGATTTCACTCCTTGTTCCCTTAGATATAGCTGCACCTTACGTCCCGTATACTCGCCACCACGGTCAGACCTTAATATTTTTGGCTTACGCCCGAACTGAGTTTTCATTGCTTCAACGAATTCTCGTAATGACTTTTGCCGCATCAAGAACGTTGTTGTGAATCTACTATAGTCGTCGATGAACGTGGCTATGTACCGATTACCACTTGAACTGACCACCTCCATAGGACCGCAAACATCTGTGTGTACTAAAGTCGAGTACTCTCTGCGAATCACTTTTGGATACTTTTGGAAATGGCAATCTGGCAGACTTTCCCTGGATACAAACTCCGCAGGTTTCTTTGAGACTACAATCTTTAATTGACAAATCTGAACCCAATTTATTAGACTTTATGGATTTAATTGCATCCTCATCCCTGTGTCCAAGCTTTCGATGACACTGGTGGATACAATCTTCTTTGTGAACCGCTTTTTGGTTGACGCAACACATACATAGAAGAAATCAAATCTTCTTCTGCAATCTGGACATCACCCTTCCAAATCTGACACATCTTATCAGCAAACATAACTCTGCAACCCTTCTCTACCAAGCAAGACACTGATAGCAAATTATCTTGTATTTTTGGAACATACAACACGTTCTCAATCGTTCCAGTAGCCTGAGAATTTTTATTATTCAGAAAATTTACTTCACATAAACATTTTCCTTCAGAAATGATTTCACTTCCATCGCCAATCAAAACTTTTTCTTTGATGAGAGGATGGAAGCTAACGAAAAAATCTTTCACATTCGTTATATGGCATGTAGCTCCAGAATCTAAAATCCATCCCGAAAGAATTCCTGATGATGTCAGAAGACTGAAATTATCGAAGGACTTGGTGATATAATTTGCATGCTGTTCTTTTAAAGTTCTCCCTTTTTGTGACAGAAAAAACATTCCGCTGATGTTGAGTTGGTTGTTTGTGGATTAAACTTCGTGATCTTCATTGCATTTTCATGTGGTTCGAAACTGGGATTCTGACGTCGCCTGTTTTCTTCCAGAAGCTTCGACTGGACAACGTCGAACGTCAACACTTTTTCTTCGCTTGTTCGAGTTTCCAAAGCAGTGATGAGAGTGTCACAGCGTTGTATAATATTTAATTACCCGATTACAAATTACCCATTACTCTTTTAAATATGTAATTAAATAAAATCTAATTACCCATTTCATTTTCAATATGTAATTAAAAAATATCTAATTACCCATTACATCTTCAAAATGTAATGGAAAAAAAATTTAATTACCCATTACATTTTCAAAATGTAATGAAAAAAATTTCCATTACATTCTAAAAATGTAATAGAAACAAATTTAAAATGTAATTAAAAAATATCTAATTACCTATTACATACAGGGTGTCCCGTAAGTAATGGATAACCCTGAAATGCCGCATAGTAGACTTTATGACCGTCCTGAAAACTGATACAAAAAAGTTCTATCCCAACCACAAGAAAAGTTATATGCATTTTTTTGTTCAGTGCATTATTTTTTTTTCTTACTTTACATTTTTGAATACCACGACTACAATTGAATGAGCTCCATCATTTTCTTTTTGCAGGAATATTTTACATTACTTGTGCCAACACATAAGTAGAAGAAAATTATTATAACTGTTGGACTTCTTAGAGAAAAAAATTATTTAACATTGAATTTCAATGCAAAATGTGAAAACAAATAATTTTTGAAAAAGTTAAATCATAGCTGGTATAAAAAAAATGCATGAATACCTGAGTGGCCAACTATTTTAAAAATATGCGCGTTAAATGCAGATTTCAAAATGGTATTACTTATTATTATATCTAGAGTCAATAGCAAGTTATTGGTAAAAATCTGCAATACTAGAGTAAATTTAGCAAAAAACATAAGTTTTCAAAATTAGCACAGTAAACGTGAAAATAATACCAAGCGTTGAACATAGCAGATTTTTGATTTATTGGCTGTTTCTACGATGTTGTCCTAATGATAAATCCAAGCTTTCAACTTCTTGGGCCGAATGCATTATTGATAAAAATGTCAAAAAAGTGCAAAAAACGGTTACATTTTCGAGCTGGTTTTGAATTTTACCTGTTCTATTGGGCTTTAACAAACCCATCAAATATTTTGTTGGTTGCTATTAGTTTATTTGATATTTTTTCTAAACAAAAAGTTTTTGAGCCAGCTTTTAATCACATGATCACTTAGTTAGAAAACAAAAACAAAAATAGATAATTTTTTAATTTTTTTTTATTTAAAGCAAATGCTCAAACTGTTTTCCACCCACTCTTATACAGGTTCTGCACCTCCGAATAAATGAACGTCTTAGTGAACGTGCAAGGTTTTGCTCAGAAATTTATAATGCAGCTGCCTCCACACGATTTCTTAGCTCCTCTAAAGACCTGATCGGCTTGCTGTATACGATTTCCTTAATGCATCCCCAATAAAAAAAATCAATTGGATTTAGGTCTGGTGAACGGGGTGGCCATAAAATTGGTCCCAGACGTCCTATCCATCTGCCTGGATATCTGGCATTTCAATATGCCCGCACAGGCACAGCATATTGTGCTGGACAATCATCATTTTGAAGCCAATGGGATTCCTTTAGTTCTTAAGGCACTTCTTCCAGCAAGGTTGGGAGATCATTTTGGAGGAACTCCAAATAACCTTGGCCAGTTAAAATCCCCGGCAACTCAAAGGGTCCAATTATTTTCCCATTGAGAATCCCAGTCCAATAGTTTATTTTGAATTGGTACTGGGACCTGTCTTCCCTCATGATGTTTGGGTTTTGTAGTGCCAAGAAGTTGAGATTATGAAGATTAGTGCAGCCATTTCTTTTAAATGTCGACTCATCGCTCCAAAGAATTTTGTCAAAAAACTGCGGATCTTCTTCAAATTTCATTATCATTTGTCGACAAAAACTCATTCTCGTTTCAAAATCTTGCGGCTGGAGAGTTTGCACCCGTGTTAGGTGAAAGGGTTGATATTTATATTTATATTTACTTAGCACATTATGCGCAGTCGTCTTTCCGATCCCAGTGCGTCGTGCTATTGCTCGGATTGATACTGTAGGATCTCGGTCAAGTTCCGCAAGCACTAAGTCTTCGGTATCTCCTCGAGGGGGTCGTCCCACGCCAGCACCACCAACACCACTACCAGGCAGGACTCTAATAAACACTCGATAATCAGGGTGACGTGCGTTAGGGTAGCTTTCCCTATACAGAGTCGCAGCTTCGTTTGCGTTGCCTCTGCACTCTCCATAAATGAAATGCATGTTTGCATATTCTTGTGGAGAATACAGAATACGTGGCATCGAAAAAGTTCAATCAAACGTCTTAATTATCAAAAAGCAGGTTCAGGAAAACAGCTATTTAGACCGTTAATTTTTCTGAAGAATGAACAATAAAAACGATATAAATAAGTGTTCGTCGTGGTCTTAATCTTATGAATTAAGATCAAATTACAAAAACTTTAATTCAAAATTTAAAAAACTAACGATTTTGTGCGTTCTCACTGTCTCAGGATCTTACAATTTACTATTCAAAAAACACAATTAAAATTGAATAAGAAGACTTTTTGTTTGGAGAAAATAACAAATAAAAAATAGCAACCAACAAAATATTTGATGGGTTTGTTAAAGCCCAATAGAACAGGTAAAATTCAAAACAAGCTCGAAAATGTAACCGTTTTTTGCACTTTTTTGACATTTTTATCAATAATGCATTCGACCCTAGAAGTTGAAAGCTTGGATTTATCATTAGGACAACATCGTAGAAACAGCCAATAAATCAAAAATCTGCTATGTTCAACGCTTGGTATTATTTTCACGTTTACTGTGCTAATTTTGAAAACTTATGTTTTTTGCTAAATTTACTCTAGTATTGCAGATTTTTACCAATAACTTGCTATTGACTCTAGATATAATAATAAGTAATACCATTTTGAAATCTGCATTTAACGCGCATATTTTTAAAATAGTTGGCCACTCAGGTATTCATGCATTTTTTTTATACCAGCTATGATTTAACTTTTTCAAAAATTATTTGTTTTCACATTTTGCATTGAAATTCAATGTTAAATAATTTTTTTCTCTAAGAAGTGCAACAGTTATAATAATTTTCTTCTACTTATGTGTTGGCACAAGTAATGTAAAATATTCCTGCAAAAAGAAAATGATGGAGCTCATTCACTTGTAGTCGTGGTATTCAAAAATGTAAAGTAAGAAAAAAAATAATGCACTGAACAAAAAAATGCATATAACTTTTCTTGTGGTTGGGATAGAACTTTTTTGTATCAGTTTTCAGGACGGTCATAAAGTCTACTATGCGGCATTTCAGGGTTATCCATTACTTACGGGACACCCTGTATGTAATATGTAATTAAATATTATTTAATTACATATTACAACTGTAATATGTAATTAGTTATTTTTTAATTACATAGTAGAAATGTAATGGGTAATTAGATATTTTTTAATTACATAATACAAATGTAATGGATTATTACATATTTTTTAATTATAATTACATATTTTTTAATTACATAGTAGAAATGTAATGGGTAATTAGATATTTTTTAATTATATAATAAAAATGTAATGGTAATTAGATATTTTTTAATTACATTTTAAAAATGTAATGGATAATTAAATTTTTTTCCATTACATTTTTAGAAAGTAATGGAATTTTTTTTTTTCATTACATTTTGAAAATGTAATGGGTAATTAAATTTTTTCTATTACATTTTGAAGATGTAATGGATAATTAGATATTTTTTAATTACATATTGCAAATGTAATGGGTAATTACATTTTACTTATTACTAGGGCTGGGATTTCCATGCAAATGCATGTTTTTTCTCACAACAATTAGATTCCTTAGACCAAATTATCTTCACGAATCATGCAATTTCCTTTAAAATGGCATTTAATCGTTAGTGCATATTTTGCATGTTTTATGCAAAATGCAAATTTTTATAATAAATTCATATTTTCATAATAAATGCATATTTTCATAATAAATGCATATTTTCATAATAAATGCATATTTTCATATTATTCGTGCATATTATGGAAAAAAAATATTTTTAAAGGCACCAAAACCGAATTGATTTCTTTAAAGGCAAATTTCCTTCACACCTCTTCCACCCCAGCCTATAGTTAGTACTTGGGGAACGTGGCTAGAAGCAATTACGTATTATGCAAAATATTTTATGCTTAAAAGCTTAGACAATTTTTCTTCGCCTATCGCTGCCAAACGTTCAAACGAATCAACCATATCTTCAGTGTGCGCTTCAACATTCCCGCCTTCATCAACTCTTAGACTGCTAATTTTCTGCATTAACTGCACTTTGTTACTCAAGGTGTTCCTTTCGTGGTAGATTTTGAGACTGTCCCACGCTTGCTTTGTCTATATTTCTGCATTAAAATATTTAATGATTAAATCTTCCAAGGGTTTCAAAATGAACAGCTAACTTTTTCAATGATGGTTTTCAATGATAGCTATAACTACCTCCTTATGGAATGAAAATAAGACCCAGGGGTCTGCAGAAGCTGACACGTCGCGATAATAGCCGAACAATCAATGTTGCATCTAACTCGGTGCATTGTTTGTGGGAAATTCGTTACGAATTGGATTAAGGCGTTTCATTTTCGACGGTTTTACGTACGTTATGAAGCAGTGGAGGTATTGTTCGGGGCAAAATGGCGCCAGCTCCAAATCTGACAACAGCTCACAAACAAAAGATATTGGAATTTGCCCGTCAAAATATGGATTGCTCTTGGAAAACTGTACTTAACATTATATTATTTAACGCTTTAACTCTTCTTATTTTAAAAATGTATTAATGCCACAATTTAATGCATTTTTTGTGCCAATAACTGTTAAAAACATCTGGCCCATCAAGGCTTAACTACTTGTTGTCACTGAAAACAATCTTTGTAAACAAAAAAGCACTAGATTGTGATATTAAATTAATTTTTGAAATAAGAAGAGTTAAAGCGTTAAATAATAAAATGTTCAGTACGGTTTTCCAATAGCGGTCCATATTTTGACTGGCAAATTCCAATATCTTTTGTTTGTGAGCTGTTGTCAGATTTGGAGCTGGCGCCATTTTTCCCCGAACAATACCTCCACTGCTCGAAAATGAAACGCCTAACCCCAATTCGTAACGAATTTCCCTCAAAAATGCACCAAGTTAGATGCAACATTGATTGTTCGGCTATTATCGCGACGTGTCAGCATCTGCGGAACCCTGGGTCTTATTTTCGTCCCATAAGGTTCTGGATCTTGTATGAAATTACGGAAAAACGACCCAATCTCGAAATTTTCCTAAGAATAGTCCTACATCTTAGGATACTTGAACGAAAGTCTTAAATTTTTGCCTTTTCCGTATCGCTTAAATGTATACCACGCGGCTTCGTTGTTTGTCATCTCGAAACTCATAATTAAATGAAGCTTAAACGAGATTTGCATTGTGCGTTTATACTTCTAGATACAAAAAAATAAACCTAAAGCGGTGGAGTGCGTAGTGCACACGACTGCTAAGACTGAGCAAATCTGATATGCGTAGGTTCGAATCCTATGGTATGCATAAAAAGTTTTTCAAATAAAGTTCGATTAAATCTCAGCACCACAAAAAGGAGACTAATGAGTGCAAAAGTGTCAAAGCACCAAATAGCTATATCTCCAACCAAACAATTGGTGGTAGCGCCTTTAAGTTGTTGTTGTTGTTCAAATATTCAATGAAATTGACGGAATAAAGAATGTTCAAGCCTAATAAGCTGACATTCTAGTACGAATAGTACCATTATAACAATAATAACTTAATAGTCTGGTTCGTTACCGATCTTCCAACCTCTCCCCCTTTGATACGTTCTGCGAATTGTAGGCTATCGAAATAAGGTATGGAGAAAAATGGAGGCGGAACAAGACAGCACACTTAAAGGCGCTTATAAAAATGCTGATGCTCTAAATGCATTTGATACACAAATAACACATCTCGACCTGTGACGTCAGTGGTCTAAAGTGGTGGAGTGCGTAGTGCACACGACTGCTAAGACTGAGCAAATTTGATATGCGTGGGTTCGAATCCTATGGTGTGCATAAAAAGTTTTTCAAATAAAATTGGATTAATGCTCAGCACCACAAAAAGGACACTGATGAGTGCAAAAGTGGCAAAGCACGAAATAGCTATATCTTCAGCCAAACAATTGGTGGTAGCGCCTTTAAGTTGTTGTTGTTGTTCAAAAAATCAATGAAATTGACGAAATAAAGAATGGTCAAGCCTAAAAAGCTGTCATTCTAGTACGAATAGTACAATAATAACAATAATACTGTAGTTTCATTTTAAATGCATTAAAAATTAGAAAAAATGTAGTATCATACGGGCTTGAGTAATTTTAAATTCCTTAACAAATAAATTTGTTTTGATGCTAAGATAAATGAAAAGAAAGATGTTTTACGTGACGTACTTAAAAAGTGCATAGCAATGAATAGTTGTTTTTAAGTTCCATTAACACCATTAACACCATTAACATACAAAATGGAAATTGAAATTAACAGATGGTAACCCTTTGTGGCTATTTATCATGTTTACAACGGCAGCGCTGTAAGAGCTTAAATCCATTACAGTAAGAGTGAGAGGAAAACATACTATCTTCCCGGACTATTTTTGTTGGACAAAGTATGGCTACATTCTAGTCGCTGGCGACGAGAGCAAGTTCGTGCGATCCAGTGGTGCAAAATTTTTTAAACTTTTGACTTTTTAAAACACTTCGCCAATTTCATAAACATTTAACTGGCTCTTAAGTTTTTAAATGACGTATTTTGTATGGAATAAACGTCATTTTAAGACTTAAAAGCCTGTTAAATTTGTAAAAGGGCTTTATGAAATCGAGGATTAATAGCTTAGAAGTAGTTTTTAACTCGATTTTATTCAAATATTCTTGAATTTCCTTTATTTAATAATTCAAATAAAAAGTATAAGTGACCTCAACTCCAGAAATTATTGAGTTTCGCCCAAGGTATAGGGCTCGTTTCACACACATTCGGTTCGGTCTCTATTCGGTTTGTATTCGGCTGTGCCTGATATGTGTGAAACGATAAAACGGCAAAAATAAAAACCTAAAAGAAACCGTAGAGCACCGTTTTGTCGTTTCACACATATCAGGCACAGCCGAATACAAACCCAATAGAGACCGAATCGAATGAAACCGAATGTGTGTGAAACGAGCCTAACAGTGGGCTCTTCAGTCAGTCTATTATACCCTACTAAGACACAAATTTTTTATTTTTTTTTTATTAAATTTCATTTTATTAGTAAATATATTATTTTGTTAACCAAAAATTAGGTAATTTTAAGAAATCAAATTGAAAAAAAAAATATGATACCAAAACCAAGAAATAGCAAGCCTAACAATTCTAAATTGTAACCCCCATACAAAAAAGTTTTAAAGCGGGTAAAAACTGTTAACTACCCTTGTGTAAATACAAACAAATATTCAAGAATTAGTTGCATTTTGGCAAAGTTAAAGTAAATTAAAAGACACGAAACAAAAAATAATAAAAACAGTTTTAAGCCGAAAGGAAGCGAAATCGAAAAACTTGCCTTTTGAGTTTTTCTACTTAAAATGACCTCAGAAGCCCATGGTTTTTGTCTGGGTCGGTAACTGTGGGACCCCCTGTTGTTTCAATACTTTGGGTTCCTTTTTTCCAGGATGAAGCGATCAAAGCTAAGATTTTTTCTGCGAACAGATACTATGGTAGCTAATACGATTGTGGGTTTTAATTTCAATTCTTTAATATAAATTCATTAACTTATTTTATTACTAATTATAATTTTGGAATACGGATAATTAAATGTTAAGTGATTGAGAGATGTTGAGAGATGTTGAGAGTTGAGCACAGATGAGTCCACGAGGAAAGCCAAAAATGTAAGAGACCCGATAAGCTGTGGGCGGAAAACGATGTACAAACGTCAAGTAGCCAAACGGAAACTCAAGTGGGCGACATCTAGATACAACAGTAGCTAAGAACAAATGGATAGTAAGAATCTTCAATCCGGGTGCAATTAAGAAGTAGCGAGTGTTAAAGTTGCATACAAATGTAGCAACATCGCGTTATTTTATCAAAGCTGAATTTTTGATATGTGTTAGGGGATGGTGTCATTTAATTTATTTGACACTTGCCAGACATCTACAGTGGGACCTAACGTGTGCCAGACACTTAAAATCTGTAAAACTAATCGTGCCATTTACATAACAGAATCAAATCAAGACTTTATGTTTTCTTTGGGCAAATATTCTACAATATTTTCTAATCAGCAAGACACCTAAAGCGGGGCCTTACATCACCTTTAGACTGTCAAAATAATAATTCTTTGTTACTTAAACGTGATTTTTTTTCGCTTATTTAAGCTGTTTTTAAATGTCTGGCTGATGAATACGCCCCACTGTAGATGTATAGCTGATGGGAAATTATTTTTAAACAGTTGCCCATAAAACATATAAATATTAGCTTTAAAACTACAACATAAATGGCACGATTAGTTTGACATATTTTATCCCATTGTAGATGTCTGGCAAGTGTCCAATATAGTAAATGACACCACCATCTAAAAAATATCAAAAATTCAGCTTTGATAAAATAACGCAATGTTGCATCATTCGTATGCAACTTTAACACTCGCTACCCCTTAATTGCAGCCGGATTGAAGTTTCTTAGTATCCATTTGTTCTTAGCTACCACAGTAACTGTTCGCAGAAAAAATGTTAGCTTTGATAAAATGACGTATGTCTGGCGGCCCTGGGCACTTACTCTATTAGTTTGCTTTTAATTTTGCATATCCATTTATTGTTTGAAAACAATAGAACTTTATAAATAAATTTATGAATGTTTGAATTTTCAACAACCACTTGAGTGGACTACCACCATTGTATTTATTTTGGCTGGAATTATTGCAATTTCATAGCTGCCAAACCAATCATCAGATTCCTTTCAGTGGTGCTTGTTCTTTATATCCAACTGTCCAAAAATTGTTGGTTTGTAAATCGTGTACGTAGAAAAGAGAAAGAACCAAAATGATCAACAACCAACTTATGTGCGGCTAGTAAAAATGCTAGTTGTCTCAATATGCAATTTATAAAGACAAAACCTTACATTGGACGGGCATGATGAGGTGACCTCGGTGGCGCAATGCGTAGTGCATAGGCCTCAGAGGTAGCTGGTCTAGTTTCGATTCCAATTGACGGCACTAATTTATAAATTAAAATTGAACATAAAGACTAAGCACCATTGAAAGGAATCTGATGATTGGTGTGGCAGACATGAAATTGCAATAATTCCAGCCAAAATAAATATAATGGTGGTAGCCCACTCAAGTGGTTGTTGAAAATTCAAACATTCATAAATAAATGACGGAGCGAAAGCTATGCGGCCTAACTGCGAGTGTGTTATCACAAAAAAAAACCCAATTATATATAAACCTAAACGATTTTTTTTCTTTTAGCAATTAGTTTTTAAGGATCAAGATTCATGTATCCAATAAAATGGTTTTTGTATGGATTACATATAAACAATTATTGTAGTTTATATACAACTTAATTATGTAATAAAATAATTCACTTACCCGGACATTTTAAGCTGGCTATGTTCTTTCTTATTTTATCTGGCATAGTTTTACATTTGCTTTCTGTTGACATCATAAGATAACCGCATTTGTAGATTATTGATTCATCTGCCTTAATATTGTTATGGCACATTTTGCTGTGAATTATTACGTTTCCAGGTATCATACTGCGATACGAACATTTGACACATTGGTAATTACTCATGCTATGCTCAAGCCAAATATGATGAGTTAAATTTTCGAAACAAGAACTCTTTGTAAAACAGTAAGGACAATTCAATATTTCAGTTTGATTGTGATTCGAACAATGCAACTTAAATTCCTCTTCTGAGTTTGTAGAATATAAACAATCCTCTATTAAGCACTTAAGCATACCAAAATTAATTGCGTCCAGCTTATCATACCGTTGATAAATCATTGAATCTCTATGTTGTGCATTTGAAGGGTCGATTTGTGGTTCGATTGACGAAGATGAATGGGACAAAGTCTTATTGAACACTTGATTTTGGGTAAATCTTTCAACAAGTGAATGTACTGGTCCATTCAATCCGTCAACAAGTTCATCCAAGCTTTGGATGGACGTTTCGTTGGAGATTTTGGAAGCATTAAGTTTCGATAAATCAGTTTCAGGACTCTTGCAGATTTTGTCGCCTGAATTATTGATAATGGGGGATATATCTTCTTCAAGTCTTTCAGAATTTTGTTTTTCATTTGTGCTCTCAATGTACGCTTCAATGCTGGTTAAAGATTCACAATCTTCGAAATTTGTATCGTTGCATTGGTTGGAAATATTGCAGATGTATTTGCTTGAACTTTTAACAATCGGTATTTGTCTTTCCGAACACCGAAAAATGTTTTTGTTCGTGCTTTTAACGTAGTCCTCAATGCTGGTTACAGGTTCCAAATCTTCAAAATGTCTCTCGATGGAATCTTCAATGCGTTCTTCAGAACTTTTTAAATATTCCAAATCGAGAATTTCTTCAAAAGAATTGTCAAGGCTTTGACTGTACTTTTCGTCATTTGAAACACTTAAAGCAGGAATTTTCTCGAAATTTCTTTCGAAGGGACTCTGGAGGTGGTGCTCTTTCCTTAAACTATCAACAACCGACTTGCTATTATGGCAATCGTGAGTATCACTCCGTTTCGGACTTTGACAAAGAATTTTGGTGCTTATAATGTGTGCTTCAATGTTTATTATAAACTCTGAATCATTCTGATTTTCCACAACTGATTTATTATTACTTGGAACAACGATAGTAGCCTCTGAGGTTTGCAAGTCATCGAAAATTCTTTTAATGTTACAATTGGAGACTTCTTTCGAGCTATTAATATCAGGAACACTCTTGTTTGGATCATCTTCAGCATGAGAATCTCTTGCAACTGTTTCCACACTTGCATAAGTTGATTCGCCGAACAAAAATGAAGTATTAGTGATTTTTTCATTGCTTGGAGCGTGCATCTCCTCCAAAAGTTCCTCGGGACTCATACTAGAAGCTTCTATTTCGTCACGATCTGTTTGGATTTTTATATCACTTTTCTGTCTTACTATTGCTTTGGACACATCGGCTATACTTTTTTCATTAGATTCCATTATTCCATTAGCCAAACTATCCTCGCCCATTAAAATGTTTTGTATATTCATTGGTAACTCGCTTAAGAAATCTTTTTCTGCACAAAGTGGAGCTTCTTCCTCTACTGGTATATCATCTTTATTCCCATCAAGTCCTACAGGAACAACATCTTTTTTAATTTCGCGAACATCTTTTACAAGCAAAATACACTTATTAGAATTTTCTAATTCATTAGACATTAAACCGTGTTGTTTACGAAGATGATTTTTTAAATTTAATTCATTCAAATTCACAAAGTTACAAATTTTGCAAATATGCAAGTGTACAATGTTTTTTTCTAATTCGTTATGATAAACCTTTATAATTTTACTATTTCTACATATTCTTGATCGTAGCTGATGTGAGCCTATATCTTCTTTATATGGTTTTTTGATTTTACAACCTTCACACTGGAAATTGTATTCCCCTGTGTGATAGGAAAAATGAGCATAAAAATTTTCAAAATGATCTTCTATCATTTGTCTGCAAAACACACAAGTCATCTTATATCGATTTTTACAAACCGGAATGGCTACATTTGTATCTTTTTCTAGCTCCTGAATATCGGTCGCAGAAAGCCGAGAAACATATGATTCTGTTTTGTGTTTAACCACATAATGATTAGTTAGGTCATTAGAGTTTTTGTCACATAAAACGCAAGTTCTTGTTGATTTGAATGTCATTTCAGAATCATTATTGCCAAGTGACAGAGTTGTTTGGACTGGTATCGAATCAAAGGGAATAAGACGCGGCATTTCTTTATGTGGGGAGGAGTCGATAGTTTTTAAACTATTATTAGTATTGCTTTTAACTTCTTTTGTACTTATATCGAGATAAGATATTTCTTGGTCTATTCCACGATGCTCATCGATATCGAATTCGTCAGTCTCATCAGAAGATCTGTCGTTTTCAACACCTTTAATATGGTACTCATCACTGCGGTCGGTTGAGCGTTGTAATGTCAATTTAAGAGTAGGCATGGCACAGCAAGTCTGCCTTCTTAGTTGAATAGGGGCTGGTGTCAAATTGGTATTTATATTTTTGGATTTTTGAGCACCGTTTTCTGAAAAGTTAAGCCAGCTAGAACTGCAACGACGCCTTCCGATCGTTTGAGGAAGCAAACTTTCCTTAAAGGTACAAGTAAGGTTATTTAGCTCTCTATAAAAACGTTTAGCTGAAGAAGTATTTGTTGTAGACTTTTTAGGAGTTGTGTTTTTATTTAATTGGGTGTATATTTTAAATTTCTTCACTGGCGACTGGTTATCTATTTCCTGTGAAATTTCTACTGAGGATTTCCTTTTGAGATCCTTCAGAATTTTATAGGAGTTATCTTTTGATTTACAGGTGGTTTTAGTTTTTAATTTCCGCTGTTTTAACTCCTCTTCTTTATCAAAGGTTTTGTTATTGAGTTCAAGGCTTAAGCATACCTCTGGAGAAATTGAATTTTTTTTTGGAGTTAGAATTAATTGCTTGTCCGGTGGGGTTGAAATTTTGTTTTTTTTTTCTGGACGTTTATTGATTGTGTTTGTACTTTCTATTGAGTTGTAGACTTTGGGGTCCTTTTGTTTCGTTATAGATTTATCTTTCTTTTTTATTGATATCTCCGTTCTTTTATTGGAATTGTTTTTATTTTTGATTTCTCGTAGTTCTGAACTATTTAGAGGATAAATGTGTGAGCAATGGTCTGTTTTTTCAACTTCGCTCTTTTTGGAGATAACCTCAACCTTTAATAGTTTTTGCTTTGAATAATAATCGTTGTCCGTGTTGGTACTGTTTTTCCGTTTCTTTGGTTTTCCATGATTTTTTTTAGATTCAGATTTAAATTTTTTTTCCCTTGCCTTCGAATCAGCAATAATTAGATTTTTGTCTGAGTTGTTCTTTGGTTTTGTTTTTCTATCATACATTTTTGATATTACTTCTGTATTCTTCAAATTTGAACTCACTGAGTTTTGATTAGGTTTCTTACATTTTTGTTCACTAGGTTTTCTAGGTTCATCTTTATTGAAAAGATTTGGCATTTTGATTTCATTTGAGGCACTAACTGAGGTGGGTTTCGATTTTAATGATTTGTTATCAAAATGTTTTGAACTTTTGGCGTTAGAAGATGAACTTTGCAGTTTTGATTTTTCGTCTGCTATGCTTTTACAGGGTAATCCATCATTGTTCACTAATTTAGCAGATGAAGAACTATGAACTTTTATCATGTCCGGTACAAAGTCTTCCAATGAAGACTCTGATTCTATTCGATGTTTTAATTTAGGCCTTCCAGCAAAACTCATTACTACAACTTCATCACCTTCCTTATGCTTTTGTTTTGATTCGGAAGAGTTTGTTTGCTTTGTTTTCCCTCTAATTTTATTGGAATTGAGATTTTTTGTATTTATATCAACATCAGTACTCTGTAATGACTTTAATTGTTTATTTTTAGACTGCTCTGAAGTGAGTTTATCGTCACCGTGTGATTTTGAAGAAGATTTTGAGATTGATGGTCGTGGTTGGGTAGAACCCGATGTTTTTTGACTTTCTTTGTTGTTACTTGAGGAACTTTCTAGTGTATCTTGCTTAGAATTTAGCATAATGTTACGATTCACATCGTAATTTCGGATCTTTGAACTTTTTGTTTGCTGATGCAACAGTGAACATTCAAGTTGTTTTTGAGGAGATTGTTGCATACTTTTTTGTAGATCAATTTGTTGCTCGTACATCGCTTTACGATATGCATCGCCTGATGTATAGTTATTGTTTGTTTCATTGGTTTTTGTTGATGTGATATTTTCAGTACCATTTACATTCTTTGTTATTCTACAATCAATGCCTCTTGACTTACTAATTTCGGTATTCTTAAGAGGGATAGTTTTTGAAATGGAGATTTTGGTAGTTACATTTGTGTAGTCATACACAATTTTTGTTCCCAAAGTGTCGTTTACTACCTCTGCGATTACCTCTGGATTTTTGGTAAGCACAGATTTGACGGAATCTAGAATAGAGGAATCTACAAAAGATTTTTTTGTTTCACACATCGTTGATGCTCTTCTCTGGAATAGTTCAAAATCTCTAGGTTTTTCAAAATTGCAATTATCATTATTTGAAGGTGTAATTTTGCTATCGTCAACCAAGAGCTTTTTTAATTCATTTCTTTTTTTGATAAGACTTTCGAAACTTTTGTTGGCTATTTCTGAGTGTTCTTTATCAGTTTTTCTTGGGCTATGTTTGCACCCTTTCTTCTTTTTTTTTTGATGAGATTCAGTATTAATATCGTTCTTGGGCAGTAGTGGGTATGTACGGCCGGATGGAACTTTAGGGCACGAGTTTTCGACCACAGATGTTTTACCATCTTCCTTTTCAAGATCATTCCACGACACAATATCAAACGCACTTGCGTCGACTGTAGTTTGATTAGTATCTTTTTTTTCGTTTGAAGAATCCTTAACAGATTTACTGCGTTCGCTCTTTGAAAATCTTTCAGACGTGGAATTAGTTTCGAGTTTGTTTTGAGTTCTTTCTTCTTTCTTCATTCTTGTTGATGATAAAGTTTTATTTTTTTTTTTCGATTCTGTCTGCGATTTGCTATATTCTAGACTTTGGGAGATTGATGTTGAGTTTTGCTGTTTAGTTATGGTATTTATGTTTTTCTGTTCAATGTCATTTCTTACATTGTCTTCTTTTGTATATATCTGTGAAGTAGATGCCTGGGCTGAGTCATCGTCATCAGAAATAACAATAGATATTCCACCTTCGAATATCTCTATTATGTGCGTTGGAAAATTCTGCAATTTTATCGGAAGATAAGTAAATTAAACCAAGATTTACGAACGATATTTTAAACGAAATATTAAATAAAATCATTTATCTAATGGCCAGTTGCACCAAGCTCTTTTTAATTTGTATTGTTTCGTTAGATTTTAAAATGACATTTATCGGTTGCAAACGAACCAATAAACTAAAGTTCCATTTTCCTCCAGTTAAATTTTAAAACTAATTTTATTGGACAGAACCCAGAAATAAATTAAAAAAAAAAAAAAAAACACTGGAAGGGTGAAAAACAAAGATGCATGAGTTGGAATTCAAATCCAGTTTTTTTTTTATTTTGAGTGAAGTGGAAAACAACCCCATACAATACCTAGTAAATGAAAACGCATATTATAATAAATATTAATGAACTGAAACCCATCCAAAATTATAATAATAAGCTGCCGAGTTACAAACATATGTATATACATAAATGCATATTTTTTACAATTTCTTTTTTTATTTTCGCGTTGCATGTACCAGGTACCTACATATTTATGTTTGTATGGATTGGTACGTAGCACATCCCAATGTTTATTTATTTTCATTGACATTTCTCGTATTGCTATCTCAGTTGCACTAGTTGGAACTTTTTCGTTCAGTTTCGAAAGCGATGCCAAAATGCAGGGATGGTTAATAAACTCAATTTTAGCTAAAAAAAATCTGTGATAATGATTGGTGCAACTCAGATTAATTTATCGTGTCGATAAATTTAAATAGCCTTTTAGCAAAAACTGGTTTTAGAGCATTTTGGTGCAACTGGCTATAAGTCTGCTATTACACCATATGTATCTAGACGCGTGCGACTTTTCGAACAACGTAAGTGTAAAAGAGAAAACAAATTCGAAAAGATGAGATGGAAGCAAAACTGCCCCGTGTCGCGTGGGTAAAATTTTAGTGCAACAATTTTCCATTTTCTCTCGTCCGTTTTTTTTATTATTCTGTTTTATGTGATTTCGTTACTCGAGGAATAAACTTCGATGCAACGCATAAAGGGCAGTCGGCTGAGGCAGAAACTACTTTTTATAACGCAAAAGCATACCGCTATAATTTTTTGACAAAAATTGGCAGGTGTGTTGTCTAGGAGTATACACAAAAATTTGCGTAGCTGTAAGGTGTGTGCTTCAACCACCATTTTCAAAAACGCATTTAAGTAATATCTCGAGAACGATTCATCGTATAATTTTTTTTTCACACATACGAAAATTATGTTCAATTAGATTTTAAGTGAAAAAATGTATACTTTTTTAGTAATTTTGTTTCTTATGAAAAGTAAGGAAGTCATAAGACAAAAACTGAAAAAGCATAACTTTACGGCGCAGCGCTATAATACTGAAAGCATAAATCCTTCATACAAATTTTGTGTGAAGAAAAGAAACATAATTTTGTTTTCTATCAGTATATATACACTTGTTTGTACAATGATTCGTTCTCGAGTAATTAGTATTAAAAAAGGTTTTTTTCAGAATGGCGACTGACGCACAATACTTACAGCCGCACCATTTTGTTTACATGCTCATTTACAACCCATCCACCTTATTCAGTCATTTAATTTGATCAATATACTTTTGCAAAAAATGTCTGCCGAGTGGCCTAACACGCAACACAAGACAAAATAAAGAGAACTGTCAAATTGGATTCACGCAATTGGTTTCAACGTGTAAAGCTGGCTTTAGACTTTCGGTGTTATCATCCGTGTACGTTGTTCGTTGTTATTCGTACGCGGAACAACGATAATTTAAATGATAACACCGACCAACTAAATAAGAACGAATGAAGAACGTACAAATTCAAATCAGGTCAGAAAGATACGACACAAGACAA